>JARFIW010000873.1:2727500-4058517 GCA_036346225.1 Platerodrilus igneus
AGATTTTCCGTGGGACTATTATTTGTAATTTGCTTTGTAAATTTTGGGTAAGCCGTACAATTTCAGACATGTGGAGCTATAATTGCTCAAAGTTCTAGCTTGTTGTGTGCTAATGTATTCTTTCTGTTTAAGTTTTTTTATTAGATTTATCGTTAGGTTTTGAAAACGCGATGTAGGATCTCTACCACTCCTTTTGTAAACCATTGTGTCGTTTAGCAATTCATAGATCTTGTCCAAATTTGTCTAGGTGAATTGATTTTAGAGTTACTTAATTTTTACGAAACCCTTAGAATTCTAGAAAAAGCGAAATAAATCAAATCAAAACGCTCTGCATTTAGGTATAACGAGTCTTCAAGGAAGTCTAGTTTATTTTCCATGTACAATTCAAAAATGCAACGAAAAATAGGATGTTCCACAAGAAAAAATATAACTTTAATATGTAACTTTTTTTGGGGCACCCTGTATACATCAAAATAATTTTAAGATGTAGCCCTTTCGGACTTACATAGATCTACTGAAAAAACTTTGAACAAATACGACGTTTTGCTAACTCCGTGGCGTTCCCCGTGACTCACCCTGTATATGTTATTTGAAAATTCAAGCCATGCACTTTTCTAGGAGTTTTACTCGTGAATTGAAGAGTTAACGAAAATATTTATGCTTTATGAAATAAATAGATTTACCTTTTTATTCTACTTAAATAAAGAGCAATTCAATAATTGTTCCACGTGACTTCTAGTTGCCTAAACCGCATAATTATTAAAAAGCTTATGGTTGTGTACACTAAGCTACTGCCATGTTGAGGGCTTCAGTTAACCCTTAGCATCAAGCTGCAATCGTTTCCACAACCCTTCTCCAATTTGAAAGTGTACCGCAAAATCGATTTCTAATGTTTCCTTCGCCTAGATAAACTGCCACCCTTTTAATAAATAATCTTGTGCAGTTCAAACTCGTAGTGATGCAACTTGAATTCTAATGTAATTATCGTGTTAAGGATTACCTTCTTGTTATTTATTTACTACCTGCGATTTATCCGATTTCTAAACAAAACGTTAAGCATGCATTAAACATAAGCTTATTGATGAATCGGTGGTAGACAAACATACACAGTTTTTAAAATAACTATTTTATAATTTATCTATGTTCACCTGTATCGTTTGGTGGCATTGTTAAGCCTTCACGTTACGTTAAATGTAGGCCAGTTGCTACAGTTTTTCGGGATCAAAAAGGCGTACCATTCGCTCATTTCATGGAACAATAATAAGAAAGGAAGCTTATTGTGAAACTTTACGTTGCCTCCGGAGAGCGGTAAAAAACAAACGAAGAGATATGCTATTCTCTGGGGTCGTCTTGTTCCACGATATCCCACGACAGCATCGTGTCAGTATGACTAAAGGATTTCTTCAACTGTTCAAGTGGGAAGTCTTCAACCACCCACCTTATAGCCCTAATTTAGCATCCTGTGACTATCACCTTTTTTGAGAAATGAATGTGGTCAATGCTTCGCTAACAACCTAAGGCGTCAAGATGTTCTAAGAACCTACTTGGCCTCACTGGCTCCAGACTTCTTTGAAGAGGGTATAGGAAAGCTAGTCTTTCGTTATGACAGATGCCTCAACCTTCATGGTGGCTGTATAGAAAAATAAGTAACATATTGTAAATTTTTTGTAATTAAATCCATCATTTTATTCTAGTGTGTCAAAATATTTATAGCCTCTTATAATAATCTTGTACTTAAGTAAATACTAAATCTGCTACTTGTGAAAGCGGAGCTTTGACTGTAGCCAGTATGCATTACTGGAAAGGAATGTTACCCTGTGCAAGGGAACTTGAAAATTCGTATGGATACCGACGATAAAGAGTTTTAGTACCTACCGGACTGCTCAAAGGAACTTGTGTTAAAGGGACGGGTGTTAGCTAGAAAAAATGATGAAGGAAGTTGGTGTTGCTGAATTTTCTTAAATTTCCACAAAAAATCGTGGGTTAAAATATGAGCCTTTTTTTCTTATATTTTATAATTATGTACTGTGACTTTTAAACATAAGTTATAAGGTTTGCATCAATATAGTGGGAAATTAGCAGAACGTGAAAATGATTATTTTGTTGGACTATGGGATAACGACGGAACCAGTTTCAGTTTAAATTTAAGTATTATAATATTAAGAAATAAAGTTTGAACATTTCGAAGGAGTGAGAAATTGGTGTGAACTAAATTTAAAGTATTTGTAATAGACAATTGAATGAAGAAAAGTAAAAGTTGGTATTACACTGTTTTCTATGTGTGTCAGTGCACAGCATGTACCTCCTAGTAGTTGTAGCGCGGGTAACTTTCTGCTGGCTTACAAGGCAATCCCCTTGGAAGAGGAAGTTTTAGCTTGCATTTAAAGACGTTAGGCACACCTGGAGGACTGGAATCGTGACAACGTCTGTGACCAGATAGGCTAAACATACCAATACTGAACGGTTAGGTGTCATTACCGTTAGTAGGGCAAGCTACGATGACTGGTAACCTAGGTCATCCTAATTAACAGTACTAACAAGTCCTTTGCGAAAGCCTCGGACCGTCAAAGTCATGGTGGGCGAATAAAACGGAAAATATCGGGCCCATCACATAACATCGCATGAAACCGGAATACATTAGGTCTAAAAATGTCATGGGAGTGTACGGTAAAGAGTATGAAATTATGAATGAAATGAATGAAAGGCGCTTGGATATGCTTTGTTTGAATGAGGCGAAGCGGAAAGAGAAATATGTTGTTGAATTAGATGACCGTATGTTGGGTTTGTGGTCTAGCGTAGAGAGCAATGTGTTTGGGGCGAAAGGTGTTTGTTTAATTTTAAATAATCAAGCAAAAGTATGCATGAAACAATATGAATTGGTTTCTCCCGCATTTTGTGTGTTAAAATGAGAGTGGACTTTAGAAAAATTTTTGTAGTAGCATGTTATGCTCCAGTGAACGACGACAGAAAGTGTGAGAAGTTTTGGCAAGAGTTGGAAAATGTATTAGACAAACGCGAAAGGAATGAACGCGTTGTTTTATTAGGTGATATGAATACTTAGGTCGGAGTACACAGAGAAAATGCTGAACATGTGGTAGGTCCGTTTGGCGATCTAAGAACGAATGAAAATGGAGATATGTTATTGATTAGTTTTTATGGAAAGAGAACACATGGTATAAACATAAGGGCGGTTCCGTGGAGTAGTTGGTATGCGTGTGACTACTATGCCGAAGGTCCCGGGTTCAAATCCCTACACGGTCCGCTTGAAAAATGTTGGGCGAGCATTTTTCACAAAAATACGTCCTCGTTCGGATGAGAGGTAAAATGGAGGTCCGGTGTATGTGTTGTCACGCACGCTAAAGATCTCTATCTTGCTTGCAATAGCAAAGGTTCTGCAAAATTCAAAATTTCCAGGTAAAAAATTTTTTCCTGCGCAATGTAGTACCTTCGGGTGGAGCATTGGAAAAAATCAAATGTGGGGGGTATAAACATAAGGACATACACAAATACACATGGCAAAAGGCAAACGCAAGAAGTATAATTAATTTGGTTGTGTTTGATGCGAGTTTAAAAGAACCGGTAATAGACACGAGAGTAATGAGTAATGAATGTGGGACTGATCATTTTCTAGTTTTGTCCAGAATTGGTCTAAGCCGAAAGTGGGTGTGGAGAATAAATCAGAATGTGAGACAATCAAGAGTGAAAGTAGAACGCTTGTAGGAAAAGTCGACACAAGGGAGTATGCTACAATGTTAGAGATAAAGAGTTGTATGACTGCAAGCAGGAATGGGATAATGCTCTGAAGTTTAAAGATGTGCAGAAAGCATGGGGTTGTTTGAAGAACAGTGTAATAAAATGTGCTTTGGAAGTATGTGGAACGACAATGATTGGTACAGGTAATAAGGATGGATGGTGGAACGATGAGGTCAAAGGTTGTCGAAGAAAGAAGAGTGACATATAAGAGAATGATTGCAAAAAAGGATGTTGAGTTAAAACAGCAACTTCAGGAAGTAAATAAAGGGAAAAGGCGATATGCGAAAGAAGTAGTGAAGGCAAGCAAAGAGCAACTTAGGGAGATTAGGGTGAAAAAATGCAGGGTGATTTTGAAGGGAATAAAAATTTGTTTTGGAAATGGGTAAAGAAGACAAGAAAGGGTGGAAGTAAACGTGTGAATGATCTTGTTAACAGTTGTAATGAAATTGTTTGGAACGAAGCAAGTGTGATTAACTGTGATAAACTGTATGGTGGTGGCAAAAAGGATACATTTGGCTGCATAGATGATAAAGAGAGCGGTATTATACTGATCGAAAGCGTAGACAATGGTATAAAGTTTGAATACAGCGTAGATGAGGTATAGAAGGCGGTGCTAACTCCGAAGAATGACAAAGCGGCGGGTGTAGATAGAATAACAAGTTAAATACTTAGGTATGGGTCTGGCGTGCTGATTGAATGTTTGTGCGAACTGATAGATTTGTGTATAGAACAAGCGAAGGTGACTAAAGATTGGAACAGTGCAATCATCATTCCTTTGCATAAAGATATAGGCACCAGGTACGAATGAAAAAATTATCGTGGGTTAAGTCTGTTGAGTGTACCCAGTAAAGTGTGATCTAGGGAGCTCGTAAGAGAACGCAGAGCAAGATATGGCAGGTTCAATGTGTTTTTATGCCTGGAAGAAGATGTGTGGATCAGATGTTCGCAATACAACAAATTGTTAAAAAGCGCATGCATGCCAGAAAGAAAATGTATGCTGCATGTGTAGATTTGGTAAAGACGTATGATTCTGTGAATAGAAGTAAATTATGGAAGGCGCTGCGTGAATACGGTGTAAGCAAATGCTTGATAAGAACTATCAGAGCGATGCACGAAGGCAGTAGAGCATGTGTACGTGTGAATGGTTACAGGGGGCAATGCTTTGACACTTTTGAAGGTGTAAGACAGGGCTGTGTGATGTCACCATGACTGTTCAATATATATATATATATATATATATATATATAATATATTTATATATGTATATATATATATATATATATAATATATTTATATATGTATATATATATATATATATAATAATTTTTATATTTTCTTGACCATTTATATTATTTTTTGCAAAACTTTTCTTGGAACTGGTCATTAATAATTAATTTGAATGTTTTCTACATGTCAAATAAACACTTTTTTCTTGCTTTTTAATTTTTATTATTCATATGACGCGTTTCGGTTAAACAACCATTTTCAAATATGAAACCATTTAATGCAAAGTCAAACTACTAAAACTTACAAACAATGTTAGAAATAATTTATTTAGTTTGTAATTTTAGTAGTTTGACTTTCTAATTTCATATTGAAAATGGTTGTTAACAAACGCGTCATATGAATAATAAAATTAAAAAGAAAAAAAGTGTTTATTGACATGTAATTAATATTAATGACCAGTTCAAGAATATATATATATATATATATATATATATAAATATATCAGGCAGACTTGCTTCGGAATGGAAGGAGTGACAATTGATAAAACAAATGCCAGTGTGCTGTTATATGCGGATGATGCAGTATTGTTGGCCGAATTGTCACAAGATTTGAAACAAATGCTTGACAGACAGTCGGAAGTGTGTAGAAATATGCACTTAAAAGTGATTGTAAGTAAGACGACAATAATGATTTTTAACAGAGATGGAGGAATTGATGACTTTGTATTTAAAATGGACAATGGCACGATAGGGAAAATGAATGACTTTATGTACCTCGGTAGAAAGTTTTTGAGTAATGGAAATCTGGATGGTGAAATAGAAAGGAGGTCAAATGCTAAAAGAAAAGCGTACGGAAGTAGGTGAGCAGTGAACAGGAATGTAGGATTGAATATATACGCAAAGCTGGCCATTTACAATAGTCTGTTTGTGCTAACTGTTTTGTATGGAAGTGAAACTTGTGGCTGGCAGAAGAAGCATGTTAGTCGTATAAATGCTGCAGGATTGAAATTCCCAAGAAGTGTGTGCGGAAAAACGTTGAAAGATAAAGTGCCAAACGAATGGATCAGAGCAGAGTGTGGTGTGCAAGTGACTCTTAACGAGCTAAGCGAGCGAAGTACGCTTAAATGGTTTGGACATGTGGAAAGAATGAACGAGGATAGACTTACTACACGTATATATGCAAGCAAGATGATTGGTAGAGCTGCATGGAGCAAACTGTGTAAAAAATGGTTGGATGTAGTAGAGGAGGTTCTGAAAGAACTACAGGTGAGAATTATGAGGAATAAAAGAGCACGCCAAAAGCAATGTATGAATGCTACAGAGTCGAACGAAATGTGCAGATACCGAGGGATGTGAAGAAAGATTGTGAATAATGCTGGGAGTAAAAGTAATGTAGTAGTCTAGAGTTATACTATGATTATCCACTCAGAAAGAGGTGTTAGGTTTGGTTACCCCAAAAAGGAAACTAGAACAATTTGTGTGTTAATTCTAGTGATTGATTAGACTATTCCTCTATTTAAGATTTTGTTTCCTTTAGAAATACATCCAGTTTGACGTTAATTAAGTTTTTTGTAGCAAAATATTTGGATTCTTATGGTATGTATTTAATGCTAATAGAGGTTTAGTGTAGACTGAATTTCATTTCTGTTCATTTATGAAGCCCGTAGTATTAGAAGCATTTGTGAAAGAATATCCAATTACCACAGTAATCAAGACACACACACGCAGGCACACACACTCACGCACACACATACACACACCCCCACCCACCCACCCACACATACACGCAGACACACACACCGACACACGCGCGTGCGCGCGCATACACACACACTGACACGGTACAACAATGAGAAAAATTGAAACTACCTGAAATTACTAACTTACCTTACTCTCTAACTTTCCTTCGCCTGACTAGCTCAACGGAAGTTTTACTTATGAAATTTACAAATTAAATAAAACTTAGCAATCTTAAGTAAACATCTATACACTCAAAAACATTTATATTTCATACAAAGCCGTTTATAAAACAATACACAGTCCCAGTTTATACAGAAAATAATCAAAATTCTTATCTAATATTTGCTCACAGATACACAAGTAGGCAGATAATGTACCCATTCTTTATTCCCATGCTTGTAAGGGTGTTTGACCAAAAGTCCTTGACAGACAGTCTTTTTTTTTAAGTTCAAAATATTTCGAACTTCGGCTTAAATGTTTCGGGTACATATCTGCTTTATAAAACAAAATTATTATAGGATAAGAACTTATTCTACCTTAAATTCAAATGACAAAATCCTCAAATATCGATTACAAGCAAAGAAATCTAAAATAATGCTTGTGAATTCCAATAGCACATATCCAACTCGTAAATGGTATTAAATACCATCCGTTTCCATGTTTTAGATCGACGTTAAAACGCCAGTTTACCAGTTTTAAATCTTCCTTTAGAATCTTAATTTTTAAAGTACATCTTCTGTTTTTCAATAAATTAATTCAGCGTATTCTTTTGCATCAGGATTATCTGCGTCGATGATTGTTCAATTCTCTTACTGTTTAAGAAAATAATTATGTTTCATATTTATGCAGAGTTACATTTTAAGAATTATTCCTTTATTCATAGTTACAACTTAAATGTTAAATACTGTATGCATGCCACATACTTAATAAATTACTTTTCGCAAAGTAACATGTTCGACGTCTTAAAATGAATCGCGAATTTATGAAATTTTACATCGTCGATCACTTATATTGAAATTTTTACATATCGCTTGGTGACGCGAATTAATCAATGAATCGTTCTAATCAAGTTCCGGATTTCATACTAGAACTACGTCATAATTTCCAGATTATTTCTCCACAATCAGTCACCGCCGATATAAGATTTTACAAGAATGTCGGCATTTAACGATTGATATATATATATATAAAAATATATATATATATATATATATATATATATGTACAGTGATGTGATAAAAGTCATTAGAACACAAATTCTATAAATAAAACTTACACGAATAGAAATAAACCGAAAAAAATTGAAATTTCCGAACATTTATTGTGCTATCCTGTATAATACAAGCGTACTTTTTTGCCATTAAAAGATAAAGCTCTTACTAATTATATGAGTAAATATCCTGTGTTCGCTGTATTTACTACAGAATGTGAAATCAACGTAAACTTAGAAGACCACTTTTTGTATAATTTATATATTTGTGTGTATAAATGATTACTTAAAACTAAATTTCATTTGAAGATACAAATGCAAAGGTACGCAGCCCTCATTAATGAAAATAAATAAATAAATAACCAAAATAGGTAAATAAATAATTGTGTGTATAAATACACGTTTTATTTACCAATCTCTTTTTATTACAATTATTAAGATGTAGATGTTTTTACATTTACAAGCAATTGAAATTTTAGTGACTGAAATCCCTGCTTTTATTAGAATGCAAAGTGATTTTAAGATATAATTAAAAAGCGTTTTCAAATACTAACGTTATTATCACACGAATCAACCATAAAAAGAGCAAACGCGCACTTTAATAATTTTTCCGTGGGTGTTATATTTTAAAAATTAAATAAAGAGTTTTTCTCAAATTTTCTTAAATAATAAAGAATTTTCAAATGTCATTCTTTACTAAGAAATGCCTTTAAACGTCATAAAACTTGAACGCCCTATACAAAGAACTCGCAAAAACATAATAATGTAATAAAATCGATAAGAATTATTTATTTTCTTTCCATTTCATTATAAGAAGGAAACAGCAAATTAACTCCGTGAATTAAAAAAAGACCTACGACGGTTATATGATCATCGTAAATCACGTAGCTTGACACTAGTCAATCGTTAAATGCCGACATTCTTGTAAAATCTTATATCGGCGGTGACTGATTGTGGAGAAATAATCTGGAAATTATGACGTAGTTCTAATATGAAATCCGGAACTTGATTAGAACGATTCATTGATTAATTCGCGTCACCAAGCAATATGTAAAAATTTCAATTTAAGTGATCGACGATGTAAAATTTCATAAATTCGCGATTCATTTTAAAACGTCGAACATGTTACTTTGCGAAAAGTAATTTATTAAGTATGTGGCATGCATACAGTATTTAACATTTAAGTTGTAACTTTGAATAAAGGAATAATTCTTAAAATGTAACTCTGCATAAATATGGAACATAATTATTTTCTTAAACAGTGAGAGAATTGAACAATCATCAACGCAGATAATCCTGATGCAAAAGAATACGCTGAATTAATTTATTGAAAAACAGAAGATGTACTTTAAAAATTAAGATTCTAAAGGAAGATTTAAAACTGGTAAACTGGCGTTTTAACGTTGATCTAAAACATGGAAACGGATGGTATTTAATACCATTTACGAGTTGGATATGTGCTACTGGAATTCACAAGCATTATTTTAGATTTCTTTGCTTGTAATCGATATTTGAGGATTTTGTCATTTGAATTAAGGTAGAATAAGTTCTTATCCTATAATAATTTTGTTTTATAAAGCGGATATGTACCCGAAACATTTAAGCCGAAATCAAAATATTTTGACCTTTAACAAAAGGACTGTCTGTCAAGGACTTTTGGTCAAACACCCTTACTTGTGTATCTGTGGGCAAATATTAGATAAGAATTTTGATTCTTTTCTGTATAAACTGGAACTGTGTATTGTTTTATAAACTGCTTTGTATGAAATATAAATGTTTTTGAGTGTATAGATGTTTACTTAAGATTGCTACGTTTTATTTAATTTGTGAATTTCATAAGTAAAACTTCCGTTGAGCTAGTCAGGCGAAGGAAAGTTAGAGAGGAGGGTAAGTTAGTAATTTCAAATAGTTTCAATTTTTCTCATTGTTGTACCGTGTCAGTGTGTATGTATACGCGCGCACGCGCGTGTGTCTGTGTGTGTCTGCGTGTGTGTGTGTGGGTGGGTGGGAGTGTGTGTATGTGTGTGCGTGAGTGTGTGTGCCTGCGTGTGTGTGTCTTGATTACTGTAGTAATTGGATATTCTTTCACAAATGCTTCTAATACTACGGGCTTCATAAATGAACAGAAATAAAATTCAGTCTACACTAAACCTCAATTAGCATTAAATACATACCATAAGAATACAAATATATATATATATATATATATATATATATATATACATATATATATATATATATATCTATACATATAAAATACTCATATTTAGACCAGGGTAGAAAATTAAATAATCACATCAAATAATTTTAATCACCGTGTAGAAGCTTTGGGAAAAGGTACGCGTTATTAAAAAAAAATCGTGAAGCATAAAAATTTATTCGTTTCATTAAAAATAAGGGAGTTAAATTATGTACAAGACGCTTGCTATAAAAAAAAGGAAGCAGTATTAAAAGCTCTACGTGTAATTTAATTATTCCTAGTAAAGAAACAAATAGAAATTACGTGCAAAATTTATATTAATTAACTCAATTTTAAGTAACCGGTATTAAACAAAATGTACAGATAATAATTAATATTTGATTAGGAGTCACTAAAAATTAAAGGGTATTAATTTTAATTGAAGTTAATTGAACCAGTAGGAACATATAATACGCATCAAAACTTGTAAAAACCCAATAAAATGCAAATCGTAGAAGTGTTATTTAGAAGTATTATGTTTGAACACCTGTGTATTTTTAAAAAAGCTCATTCTGCGTAAATTTTGCAGATAATTAATGGTTACAGAGAATCTTGGAGAAACCGTAGCTTAATAGGTACGGGAAATGCTAAAGGTGGGTTATTTCACAGTCCACATGGACTGAAATAATCGATAATAAAGAATATCAATTTGCATCAATAAGAACAGGGTAGATAGAGGCAGATAATATGCGCAAGACCGAGACACATATAGTAAAAGGCGTGAGTGGAGCAACGTCACTGGGTTGCGATTGGTTGAAAGTAAAAGGCAAACTGGAGAGGTAAAAATAACATTTCTGTATAAAATTTAATTAGTTATTTCCAGACGTTGCGAGCCGTGTCGAAATTTCTGAGATTTAACTAGGGCGAGTGCAAATTTCGTAAAAATCGCATGCCGGGCTGCGGAATGGGAACCTAGCATGCAAAATTCTGAAGAATTGTCCGTTTTGGGGACCAGACCGACAGACAGGCTAACCTCTATATATACCCAGGTTAATATGAACAAGCTCTCTTAGATTTTCGACTTGATTCAATGCGATAAACAGTGCTTTTTAGTTTTCCGAGTTTGATAGAATAATTTAAACAGTTTGCTCGTATATTTTGGTGATTTAAAACAGTTTGTTCTTTACGTGCTACAATGAATGTAATTTAGTGCACTTAGAAAAGAAGATACAAGGTAATAAAGTTTAGTATCACTGTACCAATTAGTAAAATTTGCAACGACAAATGAATACACAAAAGTAGGCAGTTTTGGCGTATATTGGTGAAAGAAGCATGAATTTCTTTGCTATTTTTCGGGGGTGTTAATAATTAAATGGTTCATAAACGTGTCTGGATCCACAAAACAAGAGTCAGATATACACAGATGAGTTCCGGAAAAGCCCTGAAACAACTTTAGATGAATGGTCGTGGAGAAAATTTTAAAAGCGTTGAGAATCAGAAGCCGTAAATATAACCCAGTTGGAATGGTGTGATTAACAAAAGGGACGATGTACATTGAAGATACGAGTGCAGTAACCTTCAGGTAAATTATACTATTTTGTTCGAACTTTGATATTTTGGTGTATGTTGAATAACTTTATAATGGATTTACTTAAAATGGACAGTAGTGAAATTGTACTAACAGAATTTTAATTTTAAGGTGAAATTTGCTTGTTTAAGTAGAAAGGGGTATTTAGTATTTATGTTCTGGATTATGATGAAAATTTGGGTATGTCTTTGAGCTCAATTAGACGAACTTGGTTAATTAACGTAAAGGGGTGGAAGATGCTCCCTTTGTACTCAGACTCAGGTCTGCATATATTGTTATAGTAATTAGTAGGCATCCTACAAGGACTTTAATTTTGGATGCACATTAAAATGATAACAAACTTAAATCTTGAAATTTTCTGATACTGAAATTTATGCTGAATATTTAATTTTGAAATTTTAATGTATTGTGAATATTGATGTAAATAGAGTTAACGTTGATGTTTGTAGTAGGAATGTGTTTGTTTTTTTTATGAATGAGGATGAAGGTTTAACTAGAGGAGCAGCCGAGGCGATTAACAGAAGAAAGTCAATGGACCAACACAGTTAAGGTAATGAATAGCTTTTTGTAGGATTCACAGCATTCTTGACGCCCAATTCGTGAGGCTCGATTCTAATACAAGATAACACAGCAATATATATATATATATATATATATATATATATATATATATATATATATATATATATATATATATATATTTATATAACGAACGTGTGTAATTAGCCACGTTGATGTTAGTATCCAAAATCTTTAGTCGGTAGCGTTGTCTATAGGATTACTTGTAGTTGCAAAAGCTCGTATGTTGGCCAAACCCAACAATGGCTGCGTAATCGCCTCACCCAACACTGTAGTAATGCCAAAGTTGGTAAATCTTGTTGCGCTTATTCCTCACACGTCCACCTAACCCACCATTCTCTTAATTACGATGACGTGTAAATTTTAGAACGAGAAGATGGTTACAAACGGAGACTTTATCTAGAATCTTACCATATTGAACGTCAAGTCAACTGCATTAATAACAAACATGACATTTATAATTTATGTACTACTTATGCTTTATTATATAGTTTCAATAGATATAAGTGATCCAATAGTGTAGCTTAGATTTTATAATGAAATGTGTCTTTAAATTTATTTGACAAAGTTTTAGGGATTTGCAATACATTCACATAACACATTCATGTCTTTGTAATAGTTGTATATTAAGCTTTCTGTTTGTTATCTATCACCTGGCGAATTTATCAACTCTGCTGTACAACAAACCTACTTTGCTGTTGGAGTTTATTTAATTGTTAGACGTTAGTTCTTAGTCTGTGTTTGTCCGTATTGTATGCTGTCTGTAGTTTAATTTTATCTATATTTTTTTATTTTTACATTAAATGTTATTACTATTTATTTGGGATCCTCCTTCATGTTAAAGCAGCACATGTATTAACATCAAATTGTGTGCAAGTTTCTTAATTTTAATTAGGTTTATGACTGTGTTTTAACTCTTAATTTTTAAATTTTAGATCTTGATAAAGACTTTATATAAGTCGAAACGTAGATTTCACAATAAATGATTATTTCATAATAATTATTTTTTGGTTACGAACGACAATCCCACGAAATACTACCATCAACGTCGCTATGTGTATGTATGTGTGTGTGTGTGTGTGCGTGTGTGTGTGTGGGTGTGTGTGTGTGCGCGTGCGTGCGTGCGTGCGTGTATGCGTGCGTACGTGCGTTCGTTCGTTCGTTCGTTCGTTCGTGCGTTCGTGCGTGCGTGCGTGCGTGCGTGCGTTCGTGCGTGCGCGCGTGCGTGCGGCGTGCGTGCGTGCGTGCGTGCGTGTGCGCGTGTGTGCGTGTGTGCGTGTGTGTGCGTGTGTGTCATGATTTGAGGGGATTTCCATGTGTTGCAAATCTTGCAGGTAACGCTTACAAACGCAGTTGCCACATTCGTCTAAGTCAAGGTTGGTTGCTACACAGGGGGTCGGGCTGCGGTCCGGTCGTTGTACGAACGAGGGTTCTGAGGGTGGAGGTTTCTAGCGTCTTACTCTCTTAATCGAGTCGACGTGGATGTTGCTAGCGGGCTGGAGATGGGCGATAGGGGATACAGTGCCCTTGGTGGTAGTGGGGAACGCCTAAGAAAGGTCTTGAGTGGTTTCAATTCTTGCCTGTGAGTGGTGTCGGTGGAGATTCCCTTGCATTTGGACACCCTGTCCATACTTTGTTTGTAGTGCGTCGATATAGTTGCATTGGAGCTTGCAGGCTTTGAGTACCACCGCTATTGGCATCGCTGGTAGCAGGTTATAAGCGCCGCTATTAGCGTCGATGGCAACAGGCTCTGTTGAGCATTGCTATTAGCGTTGATGAGCACCGTAATTAGCAATGATAGCAGACCATTATGCGTGCCGCTATTGAAGGCAGAAAACTTTGGGTGCACTGCTGTTAGTTATTTCAGGCTATGAGCAACTCCAAGAAACTGCTCCTTGTTGAAAATTCACTTGTGTATATATATATATATATATATATATATATATATATATATAATACTTTTGTATTCCGTTGTTCTTACGTAGGCTTGTTCTTCGACCAACGGAAAATTATTGTCTGTGTCAGGGGGTGGAGCGATACCTTTTGCATGCTACTAAATGCATTGGTGCCAGCATCGTGCAACTCCGAGATTTTTGTTCTGTTGTTGGCACTATGGTTTGTCATAGGGTAACAAAGTAGAGTATTGTATGGGGACGAGTTTTTTTTATCAACGCACTGTGACAACAGCACACCCCATAAGTATCAGTAGTAATGCTAGAGAGCACATGAATTTAGTGGTGTAGCAAGTCGATCGACTCGATTAAAGTGGTATGATGCATCTATGCCTTGATGTGATATGCTCAGGACCGACGCTATCATTGAGTTGACAAGACAACACCTCGGGTTGTAATATTTTAGGGAGTGGCATTTTTTCGGGTGTTCGATGCATTGAGTTCTTAAATTCAGAATTGTTCAAAATGGGCGGAAACTCCAAAACAATATAAGGATGTACCAGTCAGATGCAGTAGTTCGGGAGTGTTCCTATGGCATTAAATGGCACAAAATCGAACAAGCTTGTGTAGTAATCAAAATTTTATCTAATTGCAATTTCAAACTACGTTGTTACTAAGCACTCACACTGTTAGGTTTTCAATCCGTCGAGTTTGAACTACACCTGGATTAATAAAAATTTTTCCTTTGTGCTTAACCATCTTGTAGTAACTTTTTTTTTAATGTTTAGCCTATAATGTAACTGATCTCTAACTAAGTTAGTGTATTATTAAATGGAATATTTTTAATGTACGACATGCACAAAACGTTTCTTTATATTTTATGAGAAATGTATTAAAATCTGGTTCTTCTTCGGTGGATGTTATAATAGATAATGAATTGGAGTTTCATTACAACTGTATTGTCACAAATGAAATGATGCTTATAGGATTTGTAAATATATGATTTTTATAGAGTTTGTAAAAGTTTATTTAACACAATACTAAAATCAAAATTACACAGGGTGCTTCAATAACAAATTGTCGGTTTTAAATTACTTAAATAAAATTAAATAAAAACCCTTAACCACAAAAAATATTTAAATTACTAGATACGTATTTCGACCAATATGTGGTCATCATCAGTAGGAAAAAAAAAAAAAAAAATTAGCTGTATAATTTACTATATTGTTGCTTTAAACACTATCGAGGATATTCTCCTCACCCGCAGGCTGGTGTTCTCAACAACAAACAAGTGAATTGTGACATTATAACTTAAATCTACCTAATTTATACTAATTCTAAATTTACTGAAGCGGAACCAGTTTAATCTTGCTTTCTCATTGGTTGTTGACCAATAGGGAAAGCAAAGCAGATGACTCTATTGGCCCTTTATCGGTGTTTAAGAGGGGTCCTTTATGTTTAACAATTTTAATTGATTCATAGGCATTTAAGGAGGAAAACGTTGGTACCGCTTTTAACAATTTAACATTTTCTAGTTTAACGGTGTGGCTGGTTTCAAATATATGTTTGGCGACCTGAGACCTTTCATATTTACCATATTTGAAGTGAGCAATGTGTTCTTTAAATCTTGTTGTTATATTCCTCTTGGTCTGACCAATATATTTTTGAAAACACCCTGGCCCTGCACAACTAATTTCATAAATCCCCGACTTTTGCAATTTTTCCACCTTGTCTTTTGGATTACCTAGCAAATCTTTAATTTTATTAGTATTAGTGAAAGCAATTTTGAAATTACACTGTTTGAATATTTTATCAAGACCCTTTGTGGTTTTGTGAAACGGAAGTTTAACATATTTAACATTATCGTTAGAGGTGGTTGATTGCAAAGTCGTTGATTTACAGATGTTGATCATATTTTTACACTTTCTAAAAATATTATCTATAATATCAGAAGAGAAACCATTGTAATTCGCTATTTGTTTAATAAGAGCAAATTCCATATTAAATCTGTTTTTATTTAAAGGAAATTCAATAATCTATTAATTAAAAAGTTAAATGAAGCCAACTTATGTTGTATGCTATGATTAGAGGAAGACAAAATAAAGCGATTTACATTGGTTTCTTTTCTATAAATGTCAAATTCTAATTTATTACCATTTCTGATTACTAATGTATCTAAAAGGGTAATTGTCCATTATTCTCTAGTTCATACGTAAATTTTATGCTTTGAAATTTTGAATTCATTTCTTTAAGAAAATCATCGACATTTGATTTAGAAGTGTCAAAAACTGCAAAAATATCATCCACGTACCTTAACCATATTCTTGGGAAGTATTTGGAGTTTTCTTTTAACTCGGTTTCAAAACGAGACATAAATAAATTTGCTATGAAAGGTGATAAGCTATTTCCCATTGCTGTGCCTTCATGTTGTTCGTACAACTTGTTGTTGAATTGAAAACAGTTCTGGGACATGCAATGCGAAACAAGCTTGATATAGTCCTCAACTTTATCATCATCAATATCATTATTTATAAGAACATCCTTTAAATATGTTAAAGTACGTGGTATTGGAACACTAGGGAATAATGAACTGACATCAAATGAAATTAAGATTTCGTTCTCTTCTAATGTGATATTTTTAATTTTATTAATGAACTCTAAAGAGTTTTGTACAGACAAACTATTAAACTTTAAATTCTTAAATTCATTTGACAGCCATCGTGATAAATAGTAAGTCGGTGAGTTGATACCTGAAACTATTGGTCTCATCGATTTATTATTTTGTGAATCTTTGGTAAACAGTAAAGCTTTGGCATTTCAGGATTCGAAATTTTAATTTTAATTTTAGTGTGTGCGAAATTAGGTTTGGACATTCTTTCAAAACAGACTCTGTTGATTTAATCATTTTATTTAAAGGAACTTCATTTTACGTTTTTGACTATTGGTCTGTAAGGACCCTCAGACAGCAAAGTCTCTACTCTATCAACATAGACTTGTTTATCCAGAATAACCAACCTATTCCCCTTATCAGCCTTTAAATAATAACAATTCTTTTGTCGTAAATCTTTAATAATCAGATGATCTTTCCTTGTTTGTTCTGAGGCATTCCTTGCGCAAGTGCGTAAGTTGTTCGAAAGTTGAATTTTGCACGCGTTTCTAATAAAGTTTTTTGAATTGTCATCTAATTTTAAAATGGATTTTTAAATGCCAGCAATGGGGTCCTTACAGACCAATAGTCAAAAAACGTAAAAATGAAGTTCCTTTAAATAAAATGATTAAATCAACAGAGTCTGTTTTGAAAGAATGTCCAAACCTAATTTCGCACACACTAAAATTAAAATTAAAAATTTCGAATCCTGAAATGCCAAAGCTTTACTGTTTACCAAAGATTCACAAAAATAATAAATCGATGAGACCAATAGTTTCAGGTATCAACTCACCGACTTACTATTTATCACGATGGCTGTCAAATGAATTTAAGAATTTAAAGTTTAATAGTTTGTCTGTACAAAACTCTTTAGAGTTCATTAATAAAATTAAAAATATCACATTAGAAGAGAACGAAATCTTAATTTCATTTGATGTCAGTTCATTATTCCCTAGTGTTCCAATACCACGTACTTTAACATATTTAAAGGATGTTCTTATAAATAATGATATTGATGATGATAAAGTTGAGGACTATATCAAGCTTGTTTCGCATTGCATGTCCCAGAACTGTTTTCAATTCAACAACAAGTTGTACGAACAACATGAAGGCACAGCAATGGAAATAGCTTATCACCTTCATAGCAAATTTATTTATGTCTCGTTTTGAAACCGAGTTAAAAGAAAACTCAAATACTTCCCAAGAATATGGTTAAGGTACGTGGATGATATTTTGCAGTTTTGACACTTCTAAATCAAATGTCGATGATTTTCTTAAAGAAATGAATTCAAAATTTCAAAGCATAAAATTTACGTATGAACTAGAGAATAATGGACAATTACCCTTTTAGATACATTAGTAATTAGAAATGGTAATAAATTAGAATTTGACATTTATAAAAAGAAACCAATGTAAATCGCTTTATTTTGTCTTCCTCTAATCATAGCATACAACATAAGTTGGCATCATTTAACTTTTAATTAATAGATTATTGAATTTCCTTTAAATAAAACAGATTTAATAAGGATTTGCTCTTATTAAACAAATAGCGAATTACAATGGTTTCTCTTCTGATATTATAGATAATATTTTTAGAAAGTGTAAAATAGGATCAACATCCGTAAATCAACGACTTTGCAATCAACCACCTCTAACAATAATGTTAAATATGTTAAACTTCCGTTTCACAAAACCACAAAGGGTCTTGATAAAATATTCAAACAGTGTAATTTCAAAATTGCTTTCACTAATACTAATAAAATTAAAGATTTGCTAGGTAATCCAAAAGACAAGGTGGAAAAATTGCAAAAGTCGGATTTATGAAATTAGTTGTGCAGGGCCAGGGTGTTTTCAAAAATATATTGGTCAGACCAAGAGGAATATAACAACAAGATTTAAAGAACACATTGCTCACTTCAAATATGGTAAATATGAAAGGTCTCAGGTCGCCAAACATATATTTGGAACCAGCCACCCGTTAAACTAGAAAATGTTAAATTGTTAAAAGCGGTACCAACGTTTTCCTCCTTAAATGCCTATGAATCAATTAAAATTGTTAAACATAAAGGACCCTCTTAAACACCGATAAAGGGCCAATAGAGTCATCTGCTTTGCTTTCCTATTGGTCAACAACCAATGAGAAAGCAAGATTAAACTGGTTCCGCTTCAGTAAATTTAGAATTAGTATAAATTAGGTAGATTTAAGTTATAATGTCACAATTCACTTGTTTGTTGTTGAGAACACCAGCCTGCGGGTGAGGAGAATATCCTCGATAGTGTTTAAAGCAACAATATAGTAAATTATACAGCTAATTTTTTTTTTTTTTTTTTTTTTTTACCGATGATGACCACATGGTGGTCGAAATACGTATCTAGTAATTTAAATATTTTTGTGGTTAAGGGTTTTATTTAATTTTATTTAAATCGTGCCACAGTGTTCCTATAGATTAATAACTATGACTTCGGTCTTCGGAACTTAATAGGTATCGGAGCTTAGCTCTTAAAATTAGTTTTGTAAAAGCAGATATTCGATTTCTAAAAAGTGTAAAGCCCACAAAGTTTTTCCAAATTTCATTAACGTAAAAATCAGCAGTAATTGTAAACGTAGTAACGCAATAATCAATTTTGCAAAAGATAAATGGCTTAATTTGGAAATCAAATATCTGTACAGTAAACTTAGTAGATTGGAACTGGAAACGTATAAATCGCACCTAGCACTAACGTGCAATTTATCCGAGTCCGGTTTTCAAGAATGGAATAATTTCCAGAGATTTGTTTTTGAAGTCAACAATCATAAATTGTTAGACAAAATTAATAGGCAAAACACTAAGTTGAAGTTTCTTTTAAAGAAACACAATGTCAATGTACCTCCTAAAAAACTGGAAATTACTTCACCTCAATTAGAGTCAATAGTTGTTAACGAATCGTCGAAAATCTTTAATAATGAAGAGTTGACTTTCCTTGATCGAGGCCTAAAATTTGGAGTAGATCATTTGAAAACTCCTTTGAAAGACATTATTGCTGGCATTGAAAATCCATTTCAAAATTAGATGACAATTCAAAAACTTTATTAGAAACGCGTGCAAAATTCAACTTTCGAACAACTTACGCACTTGCGCAAGGAATGCCTCAGAACAAACAAGGAAAGATCATCTGATTATTAAAGATTTACGACAAAAGAATTGTTATTATTTAAAGGCTGATAAGGGAATAGGTTGGTTATTCTGGATAAACAAGACTATGTTGATAGAGTAGAGACTTTGCTGTCTGAGGGTCCTTACAGACCAATAGTCAAAAACGTAAAATGAAGTTCCTTTAAATAAAATGATTAAATCAACAGAGTCTGTTTTGAAAGAATGTCCAAACCTAATTTCGCACACACTAAAATTAAAATTAAAATTTCGAATCCTGAAATGCCAAAGCTTTACTGTTTACCAAAGATTCACAAAATAATAAATCGATGAGACCAATAGTTTCAGGTATCAACTCACCGACTTACTATTTATCACGATGGCTGTCAAATGAATTTAAGAATTTAAAGTTTAATAGTTTGTCTGTACAAAACTCTTTAGAGTTCATTAATAAAATTAAAAATATCACATTAGAAGAGAACGAAATCTTAATTTCATTTGATGTCAGTTCATTATTCCCTAGTGTTCCAATACCACGTACTTTAACATATTTAAAGGATGTTCTTATAAATAATGATATTGATGATGATAAAGTTGAGGACTATATCAAGCTTGTTTCGCATTGCATGTCCCAGAACTGTTTTCAATTCAACAACAAGTTGTACGAACAACATGAAGGCACAGCAATGGGAAATAGCTTATCACCTTTCATAGCAAATTTATTTATGTCTCGTTTTGAAACCGAGTTAAAAGAAAACCTTCAAATACTTCCCAAGAATATGGTTAAGGTACGTGGATGATATTTTTACAGTTTTTGACACTTCTAAATCAAATGTCGATGATTTTCTTAAAGAAATGAATTCAAAATTTCAAAGCATAAAATTTACGTATGAACTAGAGAATAATGGACAATTACCCTTTTTAGATACATTAGTAATTAGAAATGGTAATAAATTAGAATTTGACATTTATAGAAAAGAAACCAATGTAAATCGCTTTATTTTGTCTTCCTCTAATCATAGCATACAACATAAGTTGGCTTCATTTAACTTTTAATTAAAAGATTATTGAATTTCCTTTAAATAAAACAGATTTAATAAGGAATTTGCTCTTATTAAACAAATAGCGAATTACAATGGTTTCTCTTCTGATATTATAGATAATATTTTTAGAAAGTGTAAAAATAGGATCAACATCCGTAAATCAACGACTTTGCAATCAACCACCTCTAACGATAATGTTAAATATGTTAAACTTCCGTTTCACAAAACCACAAAGGGTCTTGATAAAATATTCAAACAGTGTAATTTCAAAATTGCTTTCACTAATACTAATAAAATTAAAGATTTGCTAGGTAATCCAAAAGACAAGGTGGAAAAATTGCAAAAGTCGGGGATTTATGAAATTAGTTGTGCAGGTCCAGGGTGTTTTCAAAAATATATTGGTCAGACCAAGAGGAATATAACAACAAGATTTAAAGAACACATTGCTCACTTCAAATATGGTAAATATGAAAGGTCTCAGGTCGCCAAACATATATTTGAAGCCAGCCACCCGTTAAACTAGAAAATGTTAAATTGTTAAAAGCGGTACCAACGTTTTCCTCCTTAAATGCCTATGAATCAATTAAAATTGTTAAACATAAAGGACCCCTCTTAAACACCGATAAAGGGCCAATAGAGTCATCTGCTTTGCTTTCCCTATTGGTCAACAACCAATGAGAAAGCAAGATTAAACTGGTTCCGCTTCAGTAAATTTAGAATTAGTATAAATTAGGTAGATTTAAGTTATAATGTCACAATTCACTTGTTTGTTGTTGAGAACACCAGCCTGCGGGTGAGGAGAATATCCTCGATAGTGTTTAAAGCAATAATATAGTAAATTATACAGCTAATTTTTTTTTTTCCTACTGATGATGACCACATAGAGGTCGAAATACGTATCTAGTAATTTAAATATTTTTTGTGGTTAAGGGTTTTTATTTAATTTTATTTAAATCGTGCCACAGTGTTCCTATAGTTTAAATTACTTTCCCATCTGATCCTTATTTCCCGTAACGCCCAAACATTACAGCATGCGGCCCTCTATAAATGTGTTTTCTACTACATAATTTAAGTTGCAATTCGCATAAATGGTGGGTTAACAAAAACCTGAGCAATTCGCAATTTGCCACAGCATGCATTTATTTTATATTAGACAACCGCGCGATGCCCTGATTGAGGCTTCAGAACAAGATATTGAGATAGATAGAACCCTCATAAAAAGGAATCATTACAGTTAGGTTTTACCTGTTTTAATAATAAGCATAAGAAGCATTTTGTTGACTACTAAGCTACGCAAATTTATAATGAATATTTGAGTGTCTTTGTACATTCAAATACCTTAAATGATATAACGATACGTAAAACAAACGCCATTATTGTGAAGCTTGTTGGAACAATGTAAATACACAAAAAGTTGATGGCAGATTCTCTTGTATCTTCATATTTAAAAGCGCAGATAGATCAGACCCTTGATATTACTTTTCAATCTCCATGTGCCACCAATAGCTGTGCTCTAATTGCTTCGATTTCAAGTTTCAGTATCGCTCTTACATTGCTACATCTACATCATCACTTTTATGTACGTTTCGTTATTGCCTGTGTGTGTATTTAACGAGGAAACATCTTAACATTTTAATAATTTTCTGTACCTATAACATTACGTATACAATTTTATACGGAATTATCTTAGTAATTTTATTAACAACTAGCTGATAATTCATTAGCAATTTCAAATCATTTTTAGGATGAGTGATTCGAAGCGGAAACGATTATAAGGAGGAACTTTTTGAAAAACAAAAGTAAGTCAAAGACGCTGAACAATCAAAAGCCTCCGGGTCAATTGAAACATTTCTTGTACTACCATCCGCCTCAAGTGCTGAATCTACCAGCAAAGAAATAAAAGAAGCTGCACCTGTAGCTATAATTAACAAACCAAACGTTGAGGAAGATCCTGATGAGGTGTCTGAACCAGAAGCTAATGATGAGGCAGAAGTTAAACAAGAAGTTTCATCACAACCATATTTGAATGTCTATGACATTTTGCCAATTATTATTATCAAAGAGTTATGGGTCATTGCAATGTAACAAACGATTGCGTTTTTTGATTTGCTGTTTTCTATTTAATGAAAGTGATTTAATGGCTAAACAGTTTCCTCTATGTGGCTTTAAAGATTGGAAAAGTATTTCGGTGTTTTAATATCACACGAACATTCCAAGTCACGCAAGGTTCTTTAAAAAATGAATGGGATTAGATATAAGATTAAAAAGAAGCGAAACAACTGATAAATAACATCAAAGGCCTCGGGAAGTAGAAAGGTAACGTTGGGAAGAAACACTGAAGACAATTGTTGGGAGTATTCAGTCTTGCGCAATTAAAATGCTCGCACTAAATGGCCCTGCAGATACGTAATTTATGCAATATAATGGTAACGCTTTGATAATTTTAAAACATCGGGTTAAATTTGTGTCAGCACTTGATAACCATCTAGATAAAGCAGTGACCGACTATAATACTACTGTTTAAGTAAAGATATTCAAAATGTTATTATGCATGTACTCGACCAGTAAGTTGAAAAATACAATAATTACTAAAATTGAACACGCAAAATATTTTGGCATAATATTAGATTGTGACCAGACGCCAGTAGAACTGAGCAAATATCACTTGTTATTCGACTCGTAACCATTGAGAATTATAACCTATACGTATCTAAAGAGTATGTATTATTTTTTTGTGAGTGCAAATTTTAATATGGATGGGGTTAATTCAACTCGTGTTAAAAGAACTAGCAAAATTGCTGGTTAAAATAGAAAATATTCGTGACCTAGGATATGATAAGGAGGCCAACATAAGGGGCATACATTCGAGTGTTCAAATACAAATTTTAAATGCAAATCCCAAGCATTTTTTGTTCCTTCTTTGTGTCATTCTCTAAGTTTAGTTGTTAACGATGCGGAGAAACCGTCTGGGAATCTGCAATTTTTTTTTTTCATTAGTTTGAGAAGTCTTCGTGTTTTTTTTCTTCTTTTACATCCCGATGGATAATACGATTTACCCAACAAATATGATGCTCTCGTATAAATTACTTTGGACTAAACAAGAGACAGTAAAGTGATAGTAAAAAGGAAATTCTTTTCAACTAAAATTTCTAAACATAATTTTATTCATAGCAGTTATCATTATTTTGTTTTCGACCTTACCTAAGGTCAGTTTGACGCAGCTCTAACTTCTTTTCTATTCTGTGCTAATCTTAAAAGCTCTACCCACCTTCACAGCCTAAATTTCTAATAATTTGATTAATATAGCTTGGTCTAGGTCTTCTTCTATCTTTTTCTTATCTACCTGGCTCTACTTAGATATTAGCAACCTAATGGTTGTTAAAGAACTCCAACATGTTTGCACGATTCCCATTTATAAGAAAATGAAATGTTACTTGGTTATCCTCTCCAAAAAAGGAAAAGTGTTAAGTTATATGTTATGGTAAGGCTTAAGCAACGAATCGCTGCCAACATGCCAGACCGCTAGCGAATTGGGAGTTATGTCGTGGTGACATTTATTAAATTATATGTTATCGTAAGACTTAAGTAACGAATCGCTACCAACATGCCAGATCGCTAACTAATTGTGAGTTATGTCATGGTAACATTTAGTTAACTGATTTTTATTTATTTTTTTTGTTTTGTTTTGAACTTACTTAACGTCGGTTTGACGCAGTTCTTTTTCCTTTTCTATTTTGACCTGGTCTAAAAAGGTCTACATACCCTTAAGAACCTAAATCTCTAATAATTTGACTAATATAGCTTTGTCTAGGTTTTCCTACTCTATTTTTATTTGGTAGTCTATAATCTAAGGCCTTACTAAATAGTCCCTCATGTCTTAACTAGTTCCCTAGCATTCTATCTCCCCTAATGTGTAATTGTTTCCACATACAGGATTCCTCACCTATTCTTCTATATACTTCCTCATTTGTTGCTATATCTACCTAACTGATCGTTAACATTCTCCTACAACACCAAGTTTCAAAAGCTTCTAACTTTTTCTTATCTACTTGTTTAATTGTCCAAGTCTCACTACCGTATACTAGAACGCTCCATACGTACGACTTTTTTTTATTATCTAAACTAATACTATTAGCTATTGGTGCCTTTTTTTTTTAAACTTTTTTCTAGCTCTTCATAGCAGTGTGCTTTAATAAAATTTTAACTAGAATAAAATTAGTATGTAAACTTTTACAAAGTCCTAATCTAGTTATATCAGAATGTTGTAACACTTTGTGGTTTGTAATCTCTTCTTTAAAAAACATTTTTTACATATGAATTAGAAGAAAAAGCAAATTATTTGCGTATAAGGGCAGGAAAGCATTAAAAGTAACAGCAATAAATTCCGTTGGGTCAATGTGAGTTCCGAGTCGGATCAGAGAGTACAACCAAACCCTAATCTTATAACCCGATATTTATTTGCGTTAACTCAAACCTAGAACCGATCCGAGAAAAAAGGTTGAACCCGAACCAAGAAACGTATCGTCAATCAAAGTTGTAGCTCAATTTAAGAACCGATGCCAAATCATTTTTTCATACTTTTCGGCATTAAAACTTAGTCTATTAATATTTCACCTTCGTTTTATAGAATTAAGATCAGCTTGAAAAAACATGCAATCAGACAAGTTCACTATTTTTTTATAGATTTTTAAATCATCAGCAAACAGGAGAATTTTACCAGCACTTATGCAGTTTAGAAGATGATTAATAAAAAGTAGAAATAATAACGCCCCAACATTGTTGCCTTGTGGCACTCCGGACTTTGGAAGGAATGGTTTTGAGTTAGCTTTATTAAATGTCACATATGATTTTCTTTGATATAAATAAGTTTTAAAAAATTCTAATGTAGGCAATGAAAATCCACGTGACGCCAATTTCTGAAGTAGAATTACATGGTCAACTTTATCGAACGCTTTAGCAATGTCTGCATAAATAACATCCACCTTCCCTATTTTATCTAATACTTTACCAATTGAAGCCGTAAAAACTATTAAATTTTTGGCGACAGATCGATTCGTCATAAAACTATGCTGATGTAGGTTAAGAGAGGAATTTATGTGATTATAAATACGTTTATAAATGATTTGCTCAAAAACATTGGCTGAATAGGAAAGAATCGAAATAGGTCTATAATTATCAATATTATTTATCGCACCTGATTTATGTATTGGTGTAACTTTTGCCAGCTTCCACTGATCTGGAAAAACCATTGTTTCAGGAGACAGATTAAATAGAGTACACAAATAGTGTTTTGCAATATTAGCTCATCTCTTTAAAACATATTGAGGAATCACATTTGGCCCTACAGGTCGTTTGGGTTTTAATAGTGATGTTTTCCGTATGAAATATATCAAAGTGATTCTCAGTTGAAATATTGTTTAAACTGTCGGTAGTACATATTGGGCGTTTGCTATACACTGAAGAAAAATATTCTGCAAAAGCCTCTACGTGGTAGAAACAGAGTTTAATTCACGATCATGGAGGTAATATGACGTTCATCGAGTGCAATTTTTATTTTTGTGCGAAATATAGCTCCAAAAGGCTGCGGGATTTATTCGAATATTGTCCTCTATTCCCTGTATGTAAATTCTATATACTTCTTCAGTTTTCATTTTTGTTTCTGCACGCAACATTCTAAATTTCAACCGATGATATTTTGATTGATTTTTTAACCTATGATTAAAGTTCTTTTCTTTAATTATATTTATTAATTCTTTATCGAAGCAGGGAGGATATTTATTTGTGTATTTGACATTTGTTCATGGTACGACTTTGTCAATAACCTGAAAAATTGTTTCATGAAAGGCGCTTACGGCTTTATTGACATCGCAAAAACTATTAAGATAGATAGAAATCAGAACGTAATAGAAGATTGTAGAGTATAAAAAGTTTGCGCGTTTAAAATTATACTGCAATTTCTTGCTTCGATCGTCATTGATTTTGTGACAATTTTTAATTTTGAAACTTATCTGTATGGTGGGGGGTAGCTATCAACCGGAACCAATAGATCTTCTGATACAGTTACATTTAAACCAATATTTGAGAAAACTAAATCTAATACTGTAACCATTATATTTGGATTATTATTATAGAGAGTTAAGTTACAGAAACATAAAAAGTCATAAATTGTGTTATACAATGGAGGAGCAGTGCTAAAATTAAAACTACCAACATTTACTAGAGGTAAGTTGAAATTTTTCATCTTTGGCGGTGTTTTGATGTGCCCGAAAAATGCCTTACATGTCACTAATAATTCAGTCATATATCTCAGAGTAAAGCCAACTTTCAGTTATATAAATTATATCATGGTTAGTACTTAACGTATTTAATAAAAATGTATTTGTTTTTGTTCTAATTCCTGCACATTCTGATAGTAAATATCGATACTGTTCAATTGGAAACAATCATACTATTTGAGTATTTTCATATTAAAATTGTTCAGTAGTTTAGATGAAAACTAGCAACAAAATTATTCTACGAGAAGTATTTATGCAGATATAGCTTTATATTAAACGCAAGACTAGATTACTTACTAGTACTTTTTTGTATTTGAACTATCGCTACGACTTCGAGATCCTAAACCACGAGACCTATCTGTTGAATTTATATCGAATGGTATGCACAATTTTTCTTGGAAAAATTTAGATATAATTACATCCAAATCCTTATTTTCGGTCTCTTCAATTCCGTGTATTGTTAGGCAATTCCTTCTTGAATATTGTTCTAGGTCATCTATTTTTACGTTTAAATTATTTATCAGACTTTTGATATCAGCAATACATTTTAACATATACATATACATAACATATACATATGCATATACATATACATAACATATACATAACATATACATATACATAATATATACATATACAAAACATATACATATACATATACTATATATCATATACATATACATATACATATACTATATACATATACATATACATATATATATATATATATCATATACATATACATATACATATACATATACATATACATATACATATACATATACATATACATATACATATACATATACATATACATATACATATACATATACTATACATATACATACACATACACATACACATACACATACACATATCACATACACATACACATATACACATACACATACACATCATCACATCACATCATCACATGCACATGCACATGCACATGCACATGCACATGCAATGCACATGACACATGCACATGCACATGCACATGCACATGCACATGCACATGCACATGCATGCACATGCATGCACATGCACATGACATCACATCACATCACATACACATACATAACATACACATACACATACACATACACATACACATACTACATACTACATACACATACAATACATACACATAACATACAATACACATACACATACACATACATACATACACATACTACATACACATACATCATACATACATCATACACATACATACACATACACATACAATACACATCACATACACATAACATACATACACATACACATACACATAACATACACATACACATACACATACACATACACATACACATACACATACACATACATACATACACATACACATACATACACATACACATACATAACATACACATACACATACACATACACATACACATACACATACACATACACATACACATACACATACACATACACATACACATATACATATACATATACATATACATATACATATACATAACATATGCATTGTAGTGTAACCGACCTGAAGGCTTACCAGAACGCCCCATATAGACGGTAACACCGGACTCCATGATCTAACGTCTCGTGACAGTGGGTCGACAATACCTACGTTGTGTTGTTATAATGTAACCCAAATTCACAATGGGAAGATGGCGTTAAGGTGGGAAGGTTTAAAATAAAACCACAGAATTTACCTAACTTGACTTTTAACTAAAACAATAACCACTAAATAGGTCATTGGCATAAAAGCATAGAAAAATGACATTTAAAGCAAACAGTGCCGTACTCAACCTGGGCGATTGGGGAAAGAGCACGGCAGAGAAAATCCCAAACTGCACTCACACTTTCAACTGCATTT
The DNA here is from genome assembly GCA_036346225.1 of Platerodrilus igneus. Classification (NCBI taxonomy): domain Eukaryota; kingdom Metazoa; phylum Arthropoda; class Insecta; order Coleoptera; family Lycidae; genus Platerodrilus; species Platerodrilus igneus. The sequence goes on from JARFIW010000873.1 coordinate 2,756,634, forward strand.
GGCACATCTCGGCAAGGACAGGTAATGTACAAGTATCCAGATCACCAATACTGAATTGAACGGGATGTCAACTGTTACCCAGACATACCACACATGACAACTGAAGAAACGTTAGTGTAAACCAGCTGGTCTTTCCTGGTAGGTACTGAGGTCGGATAACCAATACTACTCAGGAGGGACACCAAGAAGGTAAAATTTGCCTTGACTACCAATGTTCTTTCCCGCAAGGACATAAAATGTTAGTAGTATTCAACAGGGCTCGAACACACGCGCCCAGAAACATACATTAACAATTTCCAGCCCGTGTTACAAAATATTTGAAAAAGGAAAGCTGACTTCCTATTATTTGCAAAAGGATATCACTTTGATATCACCTTGACAAGATGACATGAATCGTTGGAATGAACTTATGGTATGATTGCGCATGGTTATAAGGGCGCTTATTATTGAATAGACTATCTCCAACATAGTCATAACTGCAAACGCAAAAGGCACGAGATGGTCGGTCATACCAGAGGTTCAATTTAATTACATCACAACAACTATCACAAACGTTAAATACTAGATAATTCTATAGGAGCATCGGCTAGATAATAGGATAAACAAAACAACAAAATATATAATTACGTTTAAACCAAGATATGAGCAAACCAGTTGTAATGTGATTACTATGCTGAAATAAAACATTTACACATAATATAAATTTCAAATGCATCACAAATATCAAACAAATATAGAATATGTTGGCAGCAAATACCTATCCAAAATTTTACAGCATAAATACAAGCCCAGATCAGGCTCTAAATCTTTATATAAATACATGTTAGTTAAATATATTAAATCTAGTAAGCAAATGTTAAAAATTATTTATTATGATTGCATCGGTTAAAACGTACCTTTTGAAAAATTAAACACATTGTGACATTACAATTTACAAACAAAAAATATACACAACAACGTTGTGGTTAATTCAATTTCAATCTTAAAACCAAAACAAATATAATGTAGAAATATAGTACTGTTTATATTCAAACTTACCTAATAACTTATTTCAATAAATCGAAGGGATGATGGTACTAATTGCACATAAAATCACAGGAAGGGTACATTTACTATTGATTCGGTAACAGGTGCAATGCAATGGAATTCGAACTCTGTATTAAATACTAAATAAACATTATTTCCACTATACAAATCTCAGTTTTACTCTTATTGGATACTAAATAAACAATTCAAATAAATAAATATTAGTTTTCAGTGGTTAAACCAAACCACGCTCATTTATACATAAAGCGTTCAATAAAACCGTAAATAATTCAACTATATTAAACATCATAAGTAAAACAACCGGCATCCGATTTTAAGACAAAAGCAACAGGTAACACAACAATATTTTCTTCAATGATTAAATAACTAACGGTTTTACAATAAGTATCAACATCACACTCAAAACAACGCTCTGATTAGAAGATGTAATCAAATTACCGTAAATAACCACTACATTATAAACTTAACATTACCTTTAATAAAAACCACCAAGTGAAATGTTTCAACTTGCCATCTTGAAATCTAAAACAAAGTCGTTTTAACCCTGTCGACTCGACCGATCGTCCTCTACACATACGCTCCCTTATACTGTAGATTTTGACGTCACTGAATGCGATCAGAGACCTGCAAGTGGTTACTGAGCTGCTATAAAGAAAACCTTTAAAGATCGATACCTACACTATACTATTTGCAATAATTATCAACCAACGAGAAATCGACTTAGAAACACAACGGAACACTACAACATATACATAACGTATACATATTTTAACATATACAGTACTCACACTTTGATTTACTAGATCTGTCACACCGGATTGCAGGGTTGTTTCTACTTTACTTCAAAGGTTTTTATTATCTCTCGAAATTGATCTTCCAAACATGCCAAAGTTGTATTAATTGAATCAGTCATTGCGTTTGAATGGAAATTCTTTGTATATGAAACTTATAATGGGATAGACAAGATACAGGTGAATGTATTTCGCCTGGTATAAGAGCAATGCACATGTTTCCACTGAACTGATAACGATCGTATACGTTCCGTGGCGGGTATTTATCCAATTAAATACATGACTATATTATATATTACTATTTTGGGGTAGTTATTAAACTTATGGATAACTGTTTTTGCTTATAATGTTTGTTATAATTTACAGAACACTACTGTGGCGATGATAAGGTGATCTAGATATGTTAATTATAGGAAGGACCAATTGCTTTTTGTAGCAATACCGATGGCAGTGTAGCGGTTATGTAATAAATAAAGCAACTACGACAAACTACTTAATAAAGGATATAAATACCTTAAAGCCTGTGCCGCTCTGGGCAATAAAAGTCACACACAAAAGGTTAGCGGACAACCAAGAACACGCGCGTTCGGTGTGGTGTCGCTTCCAGGGCTCTCGTACAACTTCTGTCTTCTGTAACCGTCCGAGTACGACTCATTGTTACTTCGCGCACTCCCACTACCGGCATAAGGTTTCACTAAAAACTGTCGAGTACCCGCACTAATGGTATTTATTGTAACCAATACCAAATTGTTCAATGATGACGTAACAACTACTACAGTTTGTCCCGTAAAATTCTGACACACTTTACTATTGATTTTATATATTTTGTTGAGAGCGGTTGAGAACGTTGCTTACACGATCGAGATAATCCCACTTAATATTGTCTCATTAATTTTATCCGTGTTGTTATCATAATACTATTTACAAAACCATATACTTTGCTTGAAAGTCGTGTACGTTTCAAATTATGTACAGTGTATTTGTATAATTTACAGCAAAATAAACATTTTGTCGGAAGAAGGGTGCTGTTCTGAATTTGATCGTTTATTGCACATAGTTCATGCTTTTAAAATATTTTGTTTATTCACATCACAGCTTAATATTTTTAACAATAAATAATTTTTCTGGTAGTGTTCTTCTTCAGTAATCAATTTAAGCTTGATCCTGTACCTTTCTTGTATTAGTTAGTTAGTCCAGATTTAAGACAAGCAGTTCATACAAGCCTAGGACCAAGAACACATGTTTATATTTATCAAGAGTAAGATCCAAGACCTTACGGGGCTTAGTCTTGGTCTTGGTTTTATTCAACTCTGGTGGATACAAGAAATTGTTAATAAATTGTCAATAATCTAACCGGTTGTCAATTCTTTTCTAAGCGTCTTTCTAATTAAATAAATTAACTATACTTGCAGTAAGATTCAAAAGTTACGTATACCAAGACTATATGGATTATATACATCTAGAAGATAATTCACCAAACGCGTTTGCCGAATGCGTTCCGAATGCTATACAAAGAAACAGTGCTTTCGTTTCAAATTAGTGGGTTTCTATAATCTATAAGAACAAAAGTCAATTTATTAGTTTGTCTTCCTACAATTAGTCTGATTTCACGTTACTTAACTGGTATAGTTTTATCTATTTTAAATATTTTCAGCCAAAATATTGTACTAAACCCCGTTGAGAAACATGAATTGGACTAAAGAATTTGGGAATACAGCTAGGTATATATTGGATGTAAAAATTTGACAATTTTTTATGGCCAGAAAAACGATAACTCTAAAAAACCTTTAGCCATTAATTCACACATTGTTATGCATTATTTATATAAGCCTAGTCAAAAGATAATTATTGATAAGATTATTTGAAAGTTATTAAACACAAGAGATCAACGAACGTAGGATTTTAATCAGATATCAGGTTTGAGGTAAATGACATGTGTTCTTTTGAATAAAAGATAAGCTTTTGATCGAAAAATTGCATTCAGAAGTCGAGTAACATTTTTATTATGCAAGTGCTATTATTATATCATTCACTGCAAATAGCCTGAAATATAGGCGTGTACACATTGAAGCAGAGAAATAGAGGATGATTCCACAACTGCAGCACCACATATACTGCACAATAACTGTATAAGTGCTCTTTCAGTTTGGCTAAGTGACTTAAACGTACTGCACGAACAGTTAACTCCCTACGGAATAGAGAATGAATATATTCACCACAACTATAACAAAAGTTTCGGAATTTTTATTTTAGTGCTGGTGAACTTTAGAACATGCAACTTTAATTACAGACAGTTTATATTCAAAATCTGTGATACTTTTATAGGTCGTATGTCCTGTATAGCAAGAGACAACTGCCTTACCAAATTCGCTTTAACAATCGCTTACCTTAGAGCTTAGAGCAGCTAATGAATATATTCGTTTTATAACAAACCTAAAGTTTTGAAAATCTCTTAGAAATTATTTAAAATGCATCTGCAAACAAAAATTTCCGCATACACTCCACATAAAAACCTTATGTAAAATGAAATGTTCAATAAGCTGCACTCTTTTACAATGCGGTTCTTTAAGGCAAGATTGGTCACAACTGTTACGCTTATTTTATTAAAAAGGGATCTAAGATTATAAAGTCATTGGATACATTCGAACAGAGCTAAAACTTTAATAAAAGTAAAAACTAGAAATTGAAAGTTTCAGCTCAATATTTTTATGCAATGTATAGGGATGCAGATTCCAGAAACCATAAGTTGTCAACCGTTTTGCTTTGATGTGCAGTGCAGAAATATAGTGCGTTTACATAATTAATTCCAAGGAACGCTATGGTAAGTGCCCTACTATAAGGAATTACATTTACGAGTTGAGAAAAATGCAGGGGAACGACTAATTCTTACATTCAGTCAATATTTTTAAAAGGCTCATCATTCACCCTTGGGTTATCTGTTTAATTCGTTAAAAAGGATAAATGGTTTTACGAATTCAACTGAACATAATGTTTTTAAAGATTCTTCTAGTTTGAATTATTTACCTAGAAAATCGCTCAGAAAGTCAACTTCACAAGCTGACCATTTTACTAAATATCTATTGCTTTCAGGGTTACGAAAAATTTACATGCAGGTGGCTGCCCGTATATATATATATATATATATATATATATATATACAGGGTGGTCCGGTTTTCATTAGCCAGCGTATATCTTCTGAACTATGCAAGATATAGAAAAATTTCACAAGGAAAAGTATTTTGAATATATTTTCTCTACAAATATAAGGCATTAAATATTTTTCATGGCCTACTATATTTGAGCAATAATATGTCACTTTGGTTTTTTAAATAGAACACCCTGTATATTTTTTTGAAAACACATTCTACTTGAAATTGTCTTTACGGCAATATGCCACAATCAATGATTTCTATTCAAAGTGCGCTAAATAACCTAAATAATAGAATTTCAATCTGATTATTTCTGTTAACGAATGCCATTGCAGTATTTCAGTTGTTTATTTACAATTATCTGCCACATTAATAAGTAAAAGTATTATCGTGTTCTTAATAGTTGTTTCGCGCAAAATAATGGAAATGAATTATTCAAACAATGAAAAAGTTGATATGTTATGCTGTCTTCATAGGTCAAACAACAATAAACGTCAAGCTGCAGTTTTATATCGAAAGTTATATCCTGACCGTAGACAACCAAATATAAATACATTTAAGAATTTAGAAAATTCCTTAGGGTCCAATGGTAGCTTTTTAACTATCACCAGAAATCAAGTACAACATAACGAAGATCGTAAATTGATTATTTTGGCCTACTTTAGACCTTATCCTCAAGTTTCTACGAGACAAGCTGCAGCTGAACTAAACGTTTCGACAAATTTTTAATGTTTTGAGGCGCCATTCAATAAAAGCATTTAAGATGCATTTGGTTCAAACACTACATCCCAATGATGCCAACAGCCGAGTTGGTTTTTCTATATGGATATTGAATGTATAGAAAGAAAATTTTTGGACAGTATAATTTGGAGTGATGAATCTAACTTTCATAAAAATGACATTTTTAACAGAAAAAATACACATTATTGGTATGATAGAAATCCTTTGCAATTTGTTGAAACCCGTTCACAAGTACGATTTTCAGTGAATGTGTGGATAGGTGTAGTAGGTGACCGCATACCTCGTCCGTATTTCTTTAATGGTAGTTTAACGCAAAATAGATATTTGATGTTTTTGCAAACTTCGTTTCAAGATTTCTTAGATGATATTTTCCTAGCTATCAGGCGAAACTTATGGTTTCAACACGATAGCGCTGCATACAACTTATTTAATAATGAGTTTGGTCAGAACTGGATCGGTAATAGGGGACCGACTTTGTGGCCTCCCCGATTACCTGATTTGACAGTTCTTGATTTCTTTGTTTGGGGGTTTTTAAAAGATCGAGTGTAATTCTAACTCTACCCCTTTTCAAAATCTTGAAGAGTTAACCGCAAAAATAAGAGCAGCTTGCTTGCTAATTACCCCGGTCATGTTGCATGATGCTAGAAAAAAATTTAATTATTCGAGTTAATAAATGTTTAGAATGTAATGGTGAACAATTTGAACATTTACTAAGATAATTAGTTTTCTTAGTATGTATAAAAAAATTTTCAATTTATTAATTTATACAGTAAATAAACAATAATCACAGTTTCGTATTGGAATTCTATTATTTGAGTTATTTAGCGCATTCTGACAAGAACTCATTGGTTGTGGTATATTCCCGTAAAAACAAAGTCAAGTAGGGTATTTTTTCAAAAAAATATACAGGGTGTTCTATTTAAAAATCCAAAGTGACATATTATTGCTCATATATAGTAGGCTATGAAAAATACTTAATGCCTTATATTTGTAGAAAAAATATATTCAAAAAACTTTTCCTATGAAATTTTTCTATATCTTGCACAGTTCAGAAGATATAAGCTGGCTAGTGAAAACCGGACCACTCTGTATATATATATATATATATATATATATATATATATATATATATATATTATATATATTTGACCCCCACACTTTAGTGACCTAATATTCACTAGTTGGAAAGGAATATAATTTAAGTTATCAGGATATTGTAGGTCAATAATAAATAATTACTATAATAAAATTGTTATATTACTTGACGTTTCGGCAACCATTTTGTGCCTTAATCATAAGTCTGAAGAATGTTTCAATGTTAGTCAAACAATTAAAACAACGGTTAAAACTCACTATAACATAAAATGATTAAAATAACTTCTGAGTTACATTGTAAAGTCTGCAAAGACTGTCTGGATAACTTACATGTTGTTAAATCTAGATCGATGACCAGAAAGAATGCGGATATTAATTTTGCAGGTAATGTAAATTGTTTTGGTAACATGCAGCAAATGATCTATAATCTAAAAGATAAACAAACAAGTGCGTTCAACAATTGCATCAAGTACACTTTATCCTATAGAGTTATTTCTTAAATTACAAATTAGGTAACATCATCAATATAATGTTAACACTATTGATACTTCTAAATTTACTTGATAAAGGACGTGAATATAATGGTACTTAAATTCTCTAAGTCCTGCTTGTTATTTATACCAGTTTGATTCTTTCTTAATATGGAAAGAATTCTAAGATTCTAAAATAGACGTTTTCTATAGTTGGATTCAGTTTCCAATATTGTTACTATGATCATACATGGATGTATTGTTTTGGTTAGTATACATGTCTAGCTAAGGCACTGTGTTTCTCAAACTACCATGTATGATCATAGTAAAATGTATTGATGCAATCAACTATGAAAACTGTCTTTTGAATCTTTCCATTATTATATGAAAAATCAAACTACTGAATAATACGACTTTGTCATCGTAATTTAAACATGTATATTCAACAGTTTTGTCAGTTTATTATAGAAGTATTGTTAACATTTAGTTATGTGGTTTACCGTAATTTTAATTATTACTACATGAAATTATTAGATATGTAAAGCACTAAATGGTTCAGTCTTATAGTATATACATTACTAAGTAATATTATCCACAATTACCTGATAATTAATATCGCATTCTTTGTCATATTATAAAAATTATTCAATATATATATATATATATATATATCTATGATAATAGTGTAATGGGTCGTACGCTATATGTAAATATCTAAAGTTCAGAAAATTAAACAATTTCATCATAAAATGAAAGTAACTCGACAATTATGCAAAAAGCTAATATCGACCACACTGTATATAAATCACAACTAACTTTAATTTATGAAAGTACGTAACTTATGGTGCACCCTTAACAATCTTGATAAATTGTTCAAGGGAGAGGATACGTAAATTCCTAAACTACCCCAAAAACAACCCTGCGTACTCGTATCATGTAGGTACTATAATTCTACAAGGGTATTTATTACTTAAATTTAAGTACCACAATTAATCGTAAACTAAAGGCACTATACACACACGCAACTCATATACTTACAACTAGAAACAGATGCACTACAAGAAGCTACTTAGTTGTCACTTCCTCAGCGGTCCTAAGAAGAAGGAATCTCCCAAGAAGATTCTAATTCATGAAAGTTCAGATTGGCAGCTGTTGTTGTTAACCTTCTTATGCTACAAAGGAGATGATATCTACCGTTGTTAAACAGAATGAGATTGAGTCAGAACTAACTCCATAGGCGGTCATGGTAATTATAAGCTGGCAGGCGGTTGCTGAAATTCTAAACAGGTAAGTGGTGGATACTATAAATCTCCACAAAACGGGTAGAATCGACAAATTAAATACTTACCAGAAATTCGGAGTCGGAACACGTTGGAATCGATTGGATTGCTTCATGCACACAATGCCTCCGTCAATGACGGTTGTTACATTACGAATTGTTACGCGCTAAAATTTAAGTAACGTATCTTTTAGGATACCTGAATATATCCTGTCAAGTCGCAATAACAATGCAAACCATCTATATTGATCGAAGTTTGAATGGTAAAAGGAAGTGTAAAAATTTCATCCAACTTCTAAGCTCCGATTTAACCCAAAAATTCGAGATATATAACTACAGAATAGAGGGTGTTTTCACGCATGGCGCATCAAAAACAACATTTAGGAAAATATTACTGATAAGATCGTGTCATGTTTTTTTCAGCCAATGCCGAGGTCGAACCATAACCTTCAATAATATACGTCAATTGAAACGCCAAAATCGATTGTGATTGTACCTATTACGCAGCAACATATCAACCGGATCGTAACAGACCATTATTTCCTAAACATCCGAGATAAATACAGAGCCGCGATTGGTCCACACCAAGAAATAAAATTCACTTTAGTTTTTTACAACACATATGCTAGACAATAACTAGACTACTAAAGACACATAAATTGGTGAACTTAGAATGATAATAGAGAACGGTACAACTTGAATTAAAGGACTTTATAGGTTACAAAATCTCAAAAAATGAGACATTTGTGGCATATACTCTTAGTATATGAAGTTTTGTAACTGTTTAACCCATTGTAACCATTTTCTACAGGCTCTTGTTTACATCTAATGAAGTCTACATCAACGCTGTGAACATTATCCAAAGTCTATAAGCTTAAATTCTGGTTAGTCAAGGACGAAACAAGGTATTTATTTTTGATCAACCATCTTGATTGAATGCTTGGACGGAATGGCATTTCAACTTAATAATGTAGTTGTATAAAGTCAAAAATGTGAGTAAGGTATGGAATTGAACATTTGAACGGTGAATTTACTATCCTGTTATCAAATTCTGCAACGTATAGAAAAAACTTTAGAATAAAAATTGTCTGACATAAATGGTTTAAGCGCATGCATGCTGTACGAGTTATGTATCCCCCAATTTATATATATATATATATATATATATATATATATATATTATATATATTAGAAATTGTTAAAGAAATTATAAGTCGAGCACAAAAATGTAACTCAAGGATAGATATAAAAAGGTTATTAACTAACTGGAATAAATTTTGCAAGTAAATTTTGGTTGTTTCCTTTATACAGGGAATGTTTGAAATTACTTTGTTTATATTTACTTTTAACCCTTTAAAACCACTATAATATATATATATATATATATATATATATATATATATAATCTAATAGGAAAATATTAGAAATTGTTAAAGAATTTATAAGTCGAGTACAACAATGTAACTCAAGGATAGATATAAAAAGGTTGTTAACAGTTCATGAGAACGAATGCAATACAATGCATTCCGGACGACAGCAATACTGCAAGTGGCAGATCGCAGACGGTTAAGATACCGCAATTACCTAGAAAGTAAGATTGTAATAATGTATTAATGAATAGAATTAAGAATAAGCAGACATGAGCTCCGCAAGTTCCAACAGAATTGTGAGGGGCAGGGACAACATAAATTCCCCGGAAGCCTCAAGACCAGTTAGTTAGTCTGAGTATTACAGCTTTAACATTGTTGTTTACCTAGGGTACTCGCCCTAATATTAGTTCAATTAATCATTTTATTTCGACTTAGAGTTGTATAAATCAGTTTGTCAAAGTTCCATAACTAATGTCTATTTAAACAAATAAATTAGTACGAAGAATTGAAAGACGTTTTTAAAAACACCACTCGCAAGACCCGAAACATAACTGGCGCAGCGGTACGGATGTCAAATATCACTAAGGAACCAAAAAACGAAGAACTGGTGGTCTGGAATTTCAATTCTAATTTGGCAAAGCCTAAACAAAGTTGGAGGAAGTACAAGCATCGACCGAATCCAGCAAAACAAACAAACTTGGAGGAGATACAAGCACCGATCGAATACAAACCAAACCAACGTGGACGAAGTACAAAATCGACCAAGCCCATAGCCAGAAAACAAAAGAAACAGATGATGAAACTAATGTAAGTTCACTTTCTTAAAAAACCAATTGAAATTTATAAATCTATTAATATTTGCTAGTATAAGAAACTTTTTTTCATTTTATTATCTTATGTAAGTACCGATTTATTATTATTTTACTACAATTTTATGCCATTTCTACGAAAATAATTACTTGTCCATTACGACAAATTATTTTCAAAATTTAATTTTAAGAGACTTGATTTTTAAAAGAGACTTTTAAAGCAAGAGAATTTCTACGCAACTATTAGTACAATTATTACGAATTAAAATAATAAGAAACATAACTGCCGCAAGAATTATTAATTAGAAAGCGAAAACGAATTTAAAATACCAAAACTAGAACGCAGCAATTTCTACCAATTCAGTACCGAAAGCTTATGTATATAATGCAATTCTATATACAATTAATTACAGAAAAAATTATAAAAACTCGACTTTTATCACACTTTATAAATTATAGAAACGCACTTTACAATGTATTAATAAATTAATCTATTACAAATTAAAACAAAGCGCAATTTTCACATAAATTACGACCATTATTGAACAAAGATAATGCTTACATCACAACTTCCTAAAAAGTTATTTCAGTACTACTGAATAAAGGATTAAGAAACAGTTCATCATAAAACTTTATATTTACATTACTGAAAACGCATATCGCAAATGTATAAAAAGCAATTATTAAACGTAACATTTTATGCAGCAACTAACTAGGTAAAAGACACGATTTATTTAATTATCACAGACTGAAAACAAAAGCTATTCAGAAAAGTCAAATAAAGTATAATTGCATATTAAATTATACAAAAGCATTTACGCAATTGATTTATCACGAGGCTAATAATAAAATCCTTTCAGCAGACTTAAAACTTTTTAATTTAAACAAGTTTATTGTATAAATTATAAAGGCAATTACTGTAACAAAACAGTAGACTGAAAACTTACAAAGGCTTTATTTAAGACTCAAGGTAACTAGGCAATATAATTACAAAGAAACATCTTACACATTTATCAATTACAACTCCCACGGAGAAGAGATAATTAAAGCAGACTAAATTAATCGGCAGGACAGAAATAGAGACATAATAAAACCATAACTGACGCAACAAAACGTACAAAGTACCACGCAGTTATTCTAACAAATTATTAATTCACGCCAAAACCTTCAGAAGATTAAAAGAACTCAAGACAAATTAACATTCACAAAGCATAAATAAACGAATTCAAGGCTACAGCAAGCAACCAGACATTACCGAGCATAAATCTCATATATTAATTACCGCACCGTGTAACTAAGTACAAATACAAGCAACCACGATTCTTTAAATAACTCAACACACTTCAAACTTAAAATTAACCAACCAAATTAAAAAGTAACAATACAAACCGCGAAATAAATCTTAATTTTGCAACATTTGAAATTAATTTGAAGCGAAATCAACCATTAACAAAAATTAGTTCAGATGTGAAAATTTATCTCGAAACCATACCTAATCTTAACGGAGACTAAGCTTTCCTCGCGAAAATTTTATTATGGCTTGCGAAATATTTTTGAAAACCTTTTACAATCCCGGAGATAACAAAAGAAATGTATTACTTTTACGCCTAGTAATACCGGACGGGCACTAATATTAATAGCCAGCCGAAATGATTTAGAATTATGGCAGGACTTTAAGCGGATACTAATCGCATATTTTGGAGACCAAAGAAACATAAAATGCCTACTACATGAACTAATAAACCTCAGGATGGAAAACAACCAATCCCCGTACCAATTTGGAATAAAATGCCAAGACGCGAGAAGTCTAATCTTAACAAAATTGAAAATCGAAGAACCTGACCAAAATATCCGACATTTAGGAACAAAAATGTATGACGCAATGGCACTGGACACCTATATAAACGCATTACCAAACCGACTATCAGATAAAATCAGACTCCAAAGTTCCCAGAATTTAGACAAAATCAAAAACATGATAATAGAAGAAAAAATGTAATGTATTACAGAAACAGACTATACAACCCCAACACAAATGAAGTTATTCACCAATAAAAACTATACAAGGCGCGAGACAAAAATCTCCCAAACAAAAATTCACACCATGCAATGCACAAAAGAATCAACCGCTAATTAATAAGACGGATTTTAATAATCAATTTTAACAATTCCCAAAACCAACGAGTAATTCAAATTTTACGAAACCCGCATTTCAATCAAGATTTAACCAAAACGTAAACTAACAAAGACGAGCATTTAGCGCGAACCCTATTAAAAATACACCAATGAAAAATAACAACAATCCTAATAGCTATTACAAATAGACCGATTTATAAGCGACCAAACTTAATAAATTTAAATAATATTAATCACCTACTACCACCATACATAGAAATACCCCATGCCAAACTTAAACTATTAATCGATACCGGATCCTCAAAAACATTAATTAGTCCTCGAACCGTAAAAAACATTATTTAGAATATGTAAAAAGAGAACCGTTTAAAATTAAAACCCCATCAAACGGCCCTACACCAATTCGTAGCTAATATACCCTTACACAGAACATTCAATGTAAAAATGAAACACAAATTTTGTATTTCCGAATTCAACGACAAATGTGAGGGACTAATAGGAATGGACCTTCTAAGAGAATTAGGAGCCAACATTAACATAGAAAACCGCTTATTGAGAACAAAACACGGACGAATCCTTATTAAATTTCAAAATACACAAACCGAACAAACAGTACACGATACAACAACGAACGGAAAAAAAAATAAAAATCACAGTAAATTCTAACTACAAAGTAGGAATCACAAATCACATAACATTTTAACAAGGAGTAGAAACTCCCACCGCATTAATACAAATAAAAGATAATTATGCCACTATAACAATTTCAAACTCAAATGACTACCCCGTAGAACTATCATTAACAAATCTAATTAACGTAGAAGATTAGATTTTAACGAAATGGAAATAGATGAAACTTAGAAAACGATTACAACCACGTAGAAAACGACAAAATGCTAAGAGAAAATTTAAATAACATTCGTTTTAATACCGACATCAACCGAGAAGAGCAGAGAGCAATTAAAAGTTTATATTTTGAATACCGCGACATATTCCATTGTGAAGAAAAACCCCTAACATTTACCAACACAGTTAAGCATAATATCGAACTAACGGATAACACACCAATCTTTACAAAAGCATACAGATTACCTCAGCAAGCCAAGAAGAAACTGACAGACAAGTAGCAGACTTATTAGAGCAGCATATCATACAACACTCCAACTCACCATAGAACAGCTCCGTACTAATAGTACCTAAGAAGTTAGACGCCTCGGGCAAGAGAAAATATCGAATGGTAATTTAACAGAAAGCTAAACGAAAAAACGGTGGATGACAAATATCCACTTTCCAATATCACTGAAATTCTAGACAAATTAGAAAATGTCAATATTTTTCAACATTAGACCTCGCCTCAAGTTATCATCAAGTAGAACTAGATGAAAAAAATACATCAAAAACCTCCTTTAGCACACCTAGAGGACATTATGAATATAGATGAACGCATTTGGACTAAAGAACGCACCCGCTACTTTCCAGAGAGTCATGGACAATATACTACGAGGAATACACAATGAAAAATGCCTTGTATACCTTGACGACATCATACTTTATTCAACATCATTAGTAGACCACAGAAAAACTAAGAGAGGTATTTGAAAGACCGAGAAAAACACATTTTAAAGTACAACTAGACAAAACCGAATTTTTACAAAAAGAAGTATCATTTTTAGGACATATAATAACACTTCAAGGAGTAATGTCAAATTCCGATAAAACAAATTCAGTACTAAACTACCCCCTACCAAAAGCAAACAAGGAAATTAAAGGATTTTTAGGACTTAGTGGGTATTACCGCAAATTCATTAAATGTTACTCTCAGATAACCAAGCCCCTGACAAATTGTTTAAAAAAGGGAAACAAAATTGAACACACTCCCGAATTCATTTAAGCCGCAGACAAAATTAAAAGTATACTAACGAATCACCCCGTATTAGAATACCCGGGATTTTCAAAACCATTCATACTAACGACAGACGCATCAAATGTAGCATTAGGCGCAGTATTGAGTCAAGGAAAAATAGGTAGCGCTAAACCCATCAGCTACGCATCCAGAACCCTAAACGAGACTGAACAGAAATATAGTACCATAGAGAAATAATTATTAGCCATAATTTGGGCAACAAAATATTTTAGACCGTACCTCTACGGACGAAAATTTTACATATTCACCGACCATATACCATTAGTATGGCTATGCAAACTCAAAGAACTAAATTCAAAATTACAACGTTGGAGAATCAGACTAGAAAAATACGATTACGAAATTATATACAAAAAGGAATTTATAATAACAACGCAGACGCCTTAAGTAGAATACAACTCAACGCACTAGAAACGGAATCCGTTATAGGAAACGTAGACAAA
This sequence comes from Platerodrilus igneus, assembly GCA_036346225.1. NCBI lineage: Eukaryota > Metazoa > Arthropoda > Insecta > Coleoptera > Lycidae > Platerodrilus > Platerodrilus igneus. The sequence continues at coordinate 2,771,888 of JARFIW010000873.1, forward strand.
ACGGAAATAAGTGAAGACCAGAGAGATCGACACGATACATACAACACAAAATGAAGAACCAAAAACCGTGATTAAAATATTAAACGAGGCCATCTATATAAAACTCAATCAATTTATAATTACGAAAGCTTTGAATAACCCCAATCCCGTAAGATATACAAAAGTAGACAATAAGAAGATATGCCAAATTCAAATAACCAAAGACGACAACGAAGAGCAAATAATTAAAATTCTAAAAGAATACACCGAGAAAAAACGATTTTACTTTTATTTCAACACCGAACATTTATACAAACGATTTTCAGAATATACGTTAAATTATTCAATAACTCTGGCCGTGAATCAGATGCACGAAAAAACTAATAACATTAAACGACCCTGTTGAAATAAATGACGTAATTAGGAATCAACACGAAGGAAAAACCAACCATCGTGGAATTAATGTAACAATAACGAAACTCATAAAACGATATTATCTTAATGATATGAAGGAATTAACTACAGACTTTATTAATCAATGTGAATTATACGACAAAGCAAAATACGACAGAACACCCCCAAAGATACCCTTAATGTTAACTACAACAGTTGACAAACCCTTTCAAAAATTACATACCGATACTCTAGTAGTAAAAGCACAAACCTATTTAACAATTGTAGATGCATTCACAAAAATAAGCCAACCAATACCTATCACTTCTAAAAATAACATTGACGTAACACAAGGATTTATATAATACTTTACATTCTATGAAACACCCGAAACAATAACCTTAGACAACGGCAGCGAATTTAAAAATGAAACGATACAAGACACTTTAGAACTCCATAAAATAAAAATTTATTGTATAACTGAAAACCATCCTGAATCAAATGGTTTAATTGAACGACTACACTCAACCCTGTTAGAACCAATCCGATTACTAAGAATAACTTATAAGAAAGAAAACATCATCAATTTAATGCCATATGCACTAATCACGTATAATAATACAATCCACTCATCAACCAATTTTACACTATTAGAATTAACGTTAGGACATTCAGATTCACGCAACTCTTACGACATACATTAAAACAAAGAGGTATATCAGCAATAAGCCAAAGAACATAAAGAGAAACTAAAAGTAACCTATGACAAGTCAAAGGTAAATTAGATAACGATAACAAACGTATCACCACCACCCGTAATAAGACCACCGACGCAAATAAATTTTTAATAGGACAAACCGTGTACGAGATAAATTTCTAGAGTAAACGAAACAAAACGTCACCCAGAAATTTAGGCCAATTTAAAATTAAGAGAATATCCGACAAAAAATATGGCCGAGGGAAACAACGGGAAAATAACGAAATACATTCACTTGAAAAACTTAAGACACCCTGTAACTTCAGATGAACAATCATCACACTTACCGTCAATCTCCGCCCAGATAGAACGGACAACGAAATAGCAATTGAAGATATAAAAAACAACCCCGGTATACTACCAATAAAATTGGAAAGTATGCAAAACGCAATAAACTATTGGACATTCGCACAAAAATTCGATTTAAAGAACTAAAACAAGAATTTCAAATAATCAAAAACAATTATTACCGGTTAAAACAATCAATGGACACAGCAAAATTCGGAAAGGAATACGCCATAGAAATGATGAATTAAAACAATATAATAGAAAGAATTTTAAGAAATATAGAAGAAAAATTTAACAGACTAATACCCACAGAACAAACAGCGATACGAAAAAGAGGATTAATTAACGGATTAGGTAACATAATAAAAGCTATCATAGGCCATTTAAATAACCAAGACGCAGAACGTTATGACAACGCAAACAGTTAATCGAAAATCAAAACGATATAAAAACCTTTATTAACAACCAAATGTCTATAGCCCAATCAATAATTCAACGCCAAATTAAGAAAGCTAGTAAGAAACCAAAATAATATAGCCAACAGAATACAAACCATTGCAGCTAACATGCAAACTACTATGTTAGGCATGCGAGATTTAACTAGAATCAATACGATATTCACCCAAATAATATCAACCCTTACTTTAATTCAACAAATTTTAGCTACACTAGAAAACGCCGTAACATTTGCAAAATTAAATACCTTACACTCTAGTATCTTAGAACCAACGAATTTAAAGCAATTATTAAGAATTAGATCATTTATAACCAACAGTAAACTACCCTTTGATGTAACAGACTCAAACATTCTTATATTTGAAAAAATAGCTATAGTTAAAGGCTATGTAAAAAATAATAAAATAATATTTTTAATAGAAATCCCAGTAGTAGAGAGTAACAACTATAATTATTATCATTTATTAGCTTTTCCAATGAGAATTACTAGCATGTATCAAGTTATCATACCCAAAACCAAGTTCCTATCCTTAAATGAACTAAGATATAGTTATACAAACGAAAATGTAACGAAGTCACGCCAAACCAATATTTATGTAAATCATTGACAACGACAACCCTTCAAGAAGACAGCCCTTGCGAAGTACAATTATTAAAATTTTCAAATCATTACGAAAACTGTGAAGCCAAACCCGTGCAAATAACCAACATGAAGATTCAAAAGGTTACAGAAAACAAATGGATTGCCATTTTCCCAACAGAAGTAATATTAACTGTCTACTGCAATCAAGATGAAAACAATCTAGCACTAACCGGAAGTAAATTAATCACCCTTAAAGAAAACTGTTATTTAAAATTGAAGGACGAAATAATCAGAGTTTATCAAGACCCCATAGCAACAAAGAAACTCGCAAACTTACCAGAACTACAGTTCAGGATAGAACAACCAGAAGACGAAGAAATAATAAAAAAAAACCATGCAGCTAGAACATCTAAACATCAACCATGCCATGAAACTGATGGAACACTATAAAGAACACTTAAGTGAACTCAAAGTGCCCAAGTTACACTATGACAATATAAGCGTTTGGGCAATTCTATTAATCACTTTTATAATTATATATGTATTATACATAATGTATCTTAGATATAAGAATAAAGAAAACAGTTTTAGATTTAAGAAGACAAAGAGAAATAAAGAAACAATAAGTGTATCTTTAGAAACAATGCAATTTAAAAAATGAAAATTATGAATTTTAAAAATTACGCACGAAAAATCTAAATTTTTTATTTACGTCGGGAGGAGTTATGTTTCCCCCAATTTATATATATATATATATAGATATATAAATATATATATATATATATATATATTATATAATAGAATCTAATAGGAAAATATTAGAAATTGTTAAAGGAATCATAAGTCGGGTATAACAATGTAACTTAATGATAGATATAAAAAGGTTATTAACATTTTATGAGAACGGATGCAATACAATGTATTCCAGACGATAGTGATACTGCAGGTGGCAGGTCACAGACGGTTAAGATACCGCAATTACCTAAAAAGTAAGATTGTAATAATGTATTAATGAATAGAATTAAGAATAAACAAACATGAGCTCTGCAAGTGCCCACAGAATTGTGAAGAGCAGGGACAACTTAAATACCCCGGGAACCCCAAGACCAGGCAGTCAGGCTGAGTATTACAGCTTTAGCATTGTTGTTTACCTAGGTTACTCGCCCTATAATATTAGTTCAATTAATCATTTTATTTCGACTTAGAGTTGAATAAATCAGTTTGTTTAAGCAAATAAATTGTTACGAAGGATTGGAAGTAGTTTTTAAAAACACCAAGGCTCGAAACGTAACTTACGTAATAGAAAAAACCTACTCTCTTAAATGCGCATTGATAATACCATTATAGGTAGATATATTCGGCAACTTTTTGGAGCAGGTGTACAGCTTATTTAAGGAACGACCGCCTGAGCTGCAAGATAGCTGCGTTAAAGAGGTCCAGCAACAAAATATGAAATGATATTTTCTTTTTAAATTGTAGGGGCACAAAATTTATAATTGTAGTAATGTTTCGTTCGATTCAACCAATATGCAAGCTTATTATAGACAATGTTTGTTTGAATTTGATCTGTAACTATAATATTTTAGTTAAATGAATGTTTAAGGATTACTTTATACGATATTGAAAATATACCTTAAATGTACACGAGCTTTAAAGCATTTGTAATACCCGCAGTGGTGATTTATCAATATTCTGTGGTCTACCATCATTTACAAACACATTTTGCGGTTAGTTTCACAAAACTGGCTATGGCGGTATATGATGAGGGTCTGTCTACTCGGTTATGTGAATATAAATTGTTGACACATTTTGATAGTAGGAGTAATAAGTACATGCCGTTTTTCTACTTATGGTGAAAATAAACTCAAGCTTGTGCTAGAATACGTTTCCAACAAATTTAGCTATAGGACTACGTGAGTGAAATTAAAAAGGTGTATTTAGCAAAACATATGATATATACCTGCTTTATAATAATTATCCTTTCTATTTTTGTTATAAAAAATACTTACTGAAAAACAATTTGTTGGCATATCCGTAAGGTTTCAAATTCAATCTAAGAATTAAAGCTTTTTTAGCCCTTTTAAGTGCAAACTTGGAATTTTTCGAACGACTCTAAAATCTATATGCTGATGCATATTTGTTTATTTAAGAGGGGCTACACAACGAATGTTTTTACCCCTAATAAGCCCGTACAATTATTTCTCGTATCTGATTCCTCAAACGTATAGCCAAATGTTACTGCTATAATTTCCTATCTAATGAATTACAGTAACCGAGCAAAACATTGTAAATTGCGAATTTCTATTTAACTAATTTTTTCGTGTGCTGTTCCATAGCCTTTCTTTTTAAAACTTATACGCATCAAGAGAAGATACATTTTTAGCCTTATTCGATACACCTTAAACTTATATATATATATATATATATATATATATATATATATATATAAACGATACTGCAGGTAGCAGGTCGCAGACGGTTTAGATACCGCAATTACCTAGAAAGTAAGATTGTAACAATGTATTAATGAATAGAATTAAGAATAAGCAGACATGAGCTCTGCAAGTTCCCACAGAATTGTGAGGAGCAGGGACAACTTAAATACCCCGGGAGCCCCAACACCAGTCAGTCACTCTGAGTATTACAGCTTTAGTATTGTTGTTTACCTAGGCTATTCGCCCTAATATTAGTTCAATTAACCATTTTATTTCGACTTAGAGTTTTATAAATCAGTTTGTCAAAATTCCATGATTAATGTCTGTTTAAACAAGTAAATTGTTACAAAGAATTGGAAGTAGTTTTTAAAAACACCGCTCCCAAGGCCCGAAACGTAACTGACGTAGTCGGTAGGATGTCAAAAGGTCACTAAGGGATCCAAAAATCGAAGAACTGGTGGTCTGGAATTTTATTTCCCAATTTGGCAGAACCCAAACATAGTTGTAGGAAGTACAAGCATCGACCGAATCTAGCAAAACAAACAAACTTGGAGGAGATACAAGTATCGATCGAATCCAAACCAAACCAACGTGGACGAAGAACAAAATCGATTTAACCCACGGCTAGAAAACAAAAGAAACAGATGATGAAACTAATGTAAGTTCATTTCCTTAAAAAACTAATTGATTTTTACAAATTTATTAATATTTGCTAGTATAAGAAAAATTTTCTCATTCTATTGTTTTATGTATGTACATATTTATTATTATTTTATTATTGCAATTTTATGGCATGCTTACGAAAATAATTACTTGTCCCCATTACGAAAAATTATTTTCAAAATTTAATTTAAGAGACTTGATTTTTAAAAGAGACTTTTAAAGCAAAACAGAATTTGTTGTGAAACGAGAGAAATTTTTAGAACTAAATATTACAAACAATTATTAAACAAACCAAAACGTAACTGACGTGCGAAAAATTAATACAAAGCGAAAACGATTTTAAAATATCAAAAATAGAACGCAATAAATTTTACCAATTCAGTAGCGAAAGCTCATGTATATAACGCAATTCTTATAGACAATTAATTACAGAAAGGACTACTTAAAACTTGACCTTCATCGCGCTTTATAAATTATAGAAACGCACTTTACAATCTATTAATAAATTAATCCATTACAATTAAAACAAAGTGTGCAGATGTAAAAATCGTGATTCTCACATAAATTACGATCATCATTGAATTGTTCATCATCATTGTTATGTTCAGGGTTTTGCGAATAATAGGAATCTCTCATAGGGATAGAATAATTATTTACAGTCTATATAAATACCAAAGCGTAGTAATTAGATTTGATGAAATAGAAAAGGAAGCTAGGATTAGAAATGGTGTCAGACAGGGCTGTATACTATCTCCCATGATTTTTGATGTTTATATTGAGGAAGCTTTAAACTTAGCTAGAGAGAGAAAACAGATAGGTATTAGTTTGCAGGGACAGAAAATAGACATGTTTCGTTTTGCAGATGATATAGCCATTATAGCAGAGTCTAGAAAGGAGTTAGGAAAGCTTTTAAATATTTTAGATGAGATACTACAGAGTAACTATAGTATGAGAATTAACTCAAAAAAGACATAGATAATGACAAGTGAGTTACAGCCTATTTCTAAGCCAAAATTAAAAATAGGTATTACCGGGTTAGAGGAGGTAGATGAATTTTGCTATTTAGGTAGTATAATTACAAAGGACGGACGTAGCAAAAGGAATATAGTAGCTAGAATAGCTCAAGCGAGAAAAATGTTTTTAAAAAAGAAAGGCTTACAAATAGCTAATAGTATTAGTTTAGATAATAGAAAAAGTTTCTTAAAGTCGTACGTATGGAGTGTTCTATTATATGGTAGCGAGACTTGGTGAATTAAAGAGGTAGATAAGAAAAAGAAAGAAGCTTGTGAGACTTGGTGTTATAGGAGAAAGTTAAAGATAGGGTAACAAGTGAGGAAGTTTATAGAAGTATAGGGGAGGAACCCTGTATGTGGAAACAATTATAGGTCAGGAGAGATAGAATGATAGGGCGCCAGCTAAGACATGAGGGACTATTTAGTATGGTCTTAAATTATAGACTATCAAATAAAAATAGAGTAGGAAGGCCTAGACAGAGTTATATTAGTCAAATTATTAGAGATTTAGCTAGTGAAGGGTATGTAGACGTTTTTAGACTAGCTCAGAATAGAAAAAAATTTAAGAGCTGCGTCAAACCGACCTTAAGTAAGTTCGAAAACAAAACAAAAAAAATAAATAAATAAAAATCAGTTAACTAAATGTCACCATGACATAACTCACAATTAGTTAGCGGTCTGGCATGTTGGTAGCGATTCGTTGCTTAAGCCTTGCCATAATATATAATTTAATAAACGTCACCATGACATAACTAAAAGTTAGTTAGCGGTCTGGTATGTTGGCAGCGAATCGCTGATTAAGCTTTACCATAACATATAATTTAACACTTTTCCTTTTTGAAGGGGATAACCAGGTAATATTTCATTTCCTTATAAATGGGAATTATGTAAACATGTTAGAGTTCTTTAACAACCATCAGGTTGCTAATATCTATGTAGAGCCGGGTAGATAGGAAAAAGATAGAGGAGTATAGGAAGACCTAGACCAAGCTATATTAGTTTAATTATTAGAAATTTAGATTGTGAAGGGTTTGTAGAACATTTTAGATTAGCACAGACTAGAAAAGAAGTTAGAGCTGCGTCAAACCGACTTTAAGTAAGGTCGAAAACAAAATGATGAATGATGACTTTCAAAAATTTCGATGGTGTTGGTAGTGTTTGTGTAAGTGTCCATTGGTCGGTCTGGACCTATACTAATTATTTATATAGATTGTCTGGTGTTCTTAATTGTTTTCCTATATTGCTTATAAGCCCCCCCCCCCTTCTTGTTTAAGTTCCTACCTTTAGCCGCTAAGTGCCTTTGAATCAGAAGTATTAGTTATAAACTTCCACGATTGTCCCTCAGTCGTTGTTCAGGCTAGACCCTATGAAGGCTGTAGAAATTGTGGCACATGCCACTTGCTCCTTAAGATTTAAAGACTTACAATACCTTTCGGTATTATGGTACTTTACTACTCTTTTTATGTCGCCTTATTTACTTACAATTGCGCTCTTGTTGCTCCATGCCGATATGGTTAACAACAAAAATTATCAGAAATGTAGCAGAACTAATTAAATTTTTAGCGTCCACTATTAAAGTGTTTCGTGTGCCCAACCGCTAGCTCCACCACCCACATATAAAAAAATGTATAGATGTGTATAAAACCAATGATGCTGTGCATTAGACAAATCACCCCAAGTAATAATGGGTAGTGCCCAGTGACGTATTTTTATGGAAGCCTTCCAAGCTTAACGCCGACGATTTACTTTCTTTATAGACAACAAACCGTTTTGGTACAATCGATGGGCCGCAAACCTTTTTCCTTTTAGTATTACCAAATTACAGAACGTGAGCGTAATGAAGCGAGACATAAAACAGTATGTTTTGTTTACATATGGAACTCACTAACATTAAAATGAATTTAAATTTTATAGAAAGCTTCAATGACTAAGACGTTGTTTAGTGTATAGTGTATGCGTAAACCGATATAGAAATCTGCTTTAGGTTAATTACTACTATTTCATAATCACCAATAACTTCATTAAAACTTTTTAGAGCGTTTACTAAAAATAAAACAGCAACAATAAAAGCCAAAGGAAATTCTCACCTGTCGTACACGTGTCATTCGTAATTGAGTTACCAAAACACGGACACACAGAAAATTGTATTATGGCTAAATCTATACGAAATGGCTTTAGATTTCCTACTGGAAAGAGATTTATAGGTTTACCGATTTCCAGACAGGTGCGCAAAATCGCAGATTAAATTGCGAGAAAACTTCGAATATGTGCATTTAGGCCATATAAGCTGAAACGAAACAATCTAATGAAATATAAGTTTTTATAACGATTTCGTAATTTCAGTTATATCGAGTAATATTTAATACGTAATATATACAAATATATTATATCATATCCGGTATCTAGTCAGTTTGTAACGCCAAATTGCAACTGTCCAAGCTTATTCCCCAACTTCCATAAATTTTCTTACGATATAATTCAATTTGCTTTATCGCATATAGTTGCTCTTCAAGTACGACGTACTTAGGAACTTTACAAATTTGTATGTGTTATTAAATCCAAGGTTGTCATAAATACTGTAGTTCATCCATTTCATATGCTTATTACCAACTTTTTGGAAATCGAAGACGCACAGTTATTGGCTTAGATGCTGCACATCACATTCTTCCAACGGTTAGGGCGCTTGTAGGGAATATTATATTGTAGGCTTCCCTCGTTTTTCTTTTACCCTTCGTACTTTTACAACTCTAACGTGCCTAAAAGAATGCAAAAATAATTTGAATCTCAAAGCTTTATATGCGCCTCGAGCCATTCAGTATAAAAAGTTGACTGACTCATTTCTGCTAAAAATTTCTGGATGATATAAGGTCTATCAAAGCGCAGTTTTTCATTTACAAAGGCTTTGTTGTTAATTCGTAAAAAAATATATCTTATTTACCTCTCGCTACATAATTTTAAACTCGTTTGTACAACTTCTCGAATTATCCTCTATTATACCTTTTCAAATTTACTGCGCTTAACATAGCAGTTTTTATTAACCCTCTACGGAATTTTAAATTGAAAAATATTGTGGGTTTAATTTTCTAATCAATTTATACGACAGTTTTCTAAACAAATGTGGGAAAATACTTCCGATCGCTGACGTTATTCTAAATAATCGATTTAAACGACATTTGTGTTTTTCGACTAACGATGTAATTGCGTGTAAATGACATATATTCAGCTCACGCGTTTGAGAAATTATTCTCGTATTAATTATTAGTATAATTTGGCATTTCTCTTTCGTCTCGCTTAATTTAATAAGGATGTAACTAACAAGGATTAACAACTACGTAAGTGTAGGTTTAAAACAATGCTCAGAAAATATACTTAACGAACTTATGAAAATTGTATGTAATCCTTTGTGAATCTAACAAGCTCTTTAATTTAACACGCCATTTAATCCAACGGTGAATAGATTGAATAATGAGTAGATTACGAAGTCTACCTGGTATTCATGGGAGTTGAACCCAGTTTCTATCCTGAAGCGTACTTGGTGAATCGCTTAAACTTATTTGTGATATTGCAGCTGTTGATCAAATATGTAAGCTATGACAGTGGAATTGATTAATTGGTAGTATAGAACACTACTCATTACGAAATTTTTTAAGCATATACAGGGTGGTTCGGTTTTCATTAACTAGCGTATATCTTCTGAACTATGCTAGATATAGAAAAATTTCATGGGAAAAAGTTTTTTGAATGTATTTTCTCTACAAATATAAGGCATTAAATATTTTTCGTAACCTACTATATTTGAGCAATAATATGTCACTTTGGTTTTTTTAAATAGAATACCCTGTATATTTTTTTGAAAAAATACTCTACTCGAAATTGTCTTTCAATTGTCAATTGTATTTAAAACGTTCCGTTCTTTTATATATGACTAAAATTTTCGACCCCCTCGGCTGGTTGACTCCGGTGGTATTCTTAATAAAACATTGTTTACAGCAATTATGGGTACAACGTTTCGGTTGGGACGACACGCCGGACACCGACTGTTGTTTGAAGTGGGAGAAAATTTGTTCCCGCCTTACTGAGTTATCAAATTTAAAAATTCCTCGCTGTTTGTTTTTAGACTCGGGACAGTACCGTCTGTTAGGGTTTTGCGATGCCAGTGAGAAGGGTTATGCTGCATGTGATTTTCTACATGGCACGACTTCAGATAACACGAATTGCCATCTCCTACAAGCTAAAAGTAAAATTTCACCCTTAAAATTTCTTTCAATGCCCCGTATAGAATTATTAGGTGCTGTTTTGTTATCTCGTCTAGTATATTCTATAATCACTAATAAATAACCTTATCCCTTAAAGGAAATAAAATTATTCACCGATTCTCAAGTGGTACTAGCGTGGATTAACACTCCTTATTTATTAAAAACATTTGTTGCCAACCGCGTGGAAATTATTTTAGAATACACTGCCATTCAACAGTGGTACCATATTTCTGGTGAAAACAACCCCCGCCGATATGGCTTGTCGTGGTCTTATTGCGCACCAGTTGATTGACAACGATATCTGGTGGCATGGCCCATCTAACTGTAGCGATCTAATTACGGCTTCCAGGAATTTGGAAACTTCCCCTTCTCTAGAAATTCTTCCAGAAATAAAATCTCTCCCTAATATATTAGTTACTGCTACACAAAAAAGTTGCACTCAATTTTTGGATAAATTTTTTTTCTTTCACCTTGCTTCAGCGTACTGTTGCATATGTAAACCGTTTTATTTACAATTGCAAGAACTCGGATAAAAAATTATCAAGCTCTCTTTCTTCTTACGAATTACATATCTCATTGATATCTATCATAAGAGTTACGCAACAGCAGTTCTACGCCGAAGAAATAAATCAACTAAATTTAAACAAGGGTTGTTCTAAACAACTCCAAAAACTGTCCCCCTTTATTGATTCGCTAGGTCTTGTTAGGGTGGGCGGACGTTTGCGTCACTCCCTGTTGTTTTATAATAACAGACATCCCTTTCTATTACTGAAACAAGCCACTTTATCGCGATTATTGTGTGATAATTATCACCGTTTATCTATGCATTCAGGTGCATTCATGACGCAATCACTTATTCAGCAAAAATTCTGGATTATTGGAATACGTTCCTTAGTTCGTCAGAGGATCAATAAATGCGTTGTTTGTTCGCGCTTCCGTGCGACAACTGCTCAACCGTTCATGTCCGATTTACCCCCTTTCCGTGTTCAACTGTCTAGAACATTTACTCATGTGGGAGTAGATTTCGCCAGCCCATTTATGATCAAGTCTTCTAATCGTCGTAATGCCCCGGTGTCTAAAACTTATTTATGCATATTTATTTGTATGTGCACCAGAGCGGTGCACCTCGAGGTAGTGTCAGAGTTATCTACCGAAGCATTTTTAGCTTGTCTGACAAGGTTTACAGCTCGTAGAAGATTTCCTGATGTTGTTTACTCAGATCAGGGTAGAAACTTTCTTGGTGCCTCGCGGTCCCTCAAATAAGCTATCATATTCCTTAAATCCAACAACGATAAAATTTTTGCCGCTTTAGCCTCCCGCCATATCGAGTGGCAATTTAATCCTCCATACGCCCCAAATTTGGGAGTCTGGAGTGAAATCGGCAAAAGCCTTATTAGTTCGTACTTTAAGTACACGCCCTCAAACTTTTGAGGAACTATGTACAATTTTTTCTAGGGTTGAAGCCATACTCAATAGTCGCCCTCTTTGCCAGTCTTCCGATCCTAATGACGGTACAGATTATCTGTCGCCCGGTCATTTTTTAATAGGCGGTCCCCTTTTATCGCTACCTGAAATTACTATTTCGGAGGAAATAACTTTGCGTTCCCGTTGGCAGCGATTGTGTCAGGTTACTCAATCCATTTGGCGTCGGTGGTCAAACGAGTTTCTCCACCAACTCACCCAACGTAACAAATGGCATTGCCCCACTATGTTGCCTAAGGTAAATGATGTGGTCATAATTAAAAATTTAAATACTGCCCCCTTGTGTTGGCCTCTTGGCCGTATTGAGAAGTTATTTTTTGGTCGTGACGGTATACCACGAGTAGCATCTGTAAAAACCGCTGCAGGTTTATTTACACTCCAATAAGTAAGCTTATTATCCTCCCTTTGAATGAATAAATTCTATTTTGGTTATTTTTTCTCGTATTTATGTTCCGTTTAATTTGAAAATTTTAAGGTTGTATTAAAGTTTTGTTTTAATTTGCCTAGCAAACTTAACATTTCTAGGGTGTATTTTAAATGATTTATTTTGTTTTGGTATAAAACTTGTTCAGTTTTAGATGGGCGGTTATGTATAGGCCTTGCCTATTATAAATTAAAAAGCATGTCCCTCTTATGTCTCGACTACGATTTTGTTATTCGCGCATCGCCAAAGGTGAGCGCTGATTACAAATAATAAGATAAGACAGTCGACACAGCTCTCTCTTAGAAGACAGTCAATTAAATATCACATTCGCGCCGGTTAATTAATTAAAATAACAACGTGAGTACCTCTATTTCCTTTCCTTCAACACCCTCTCCTGCCTAACCAATTATGTATTTAGTGGTGAGTGTAAAGTGACAATTGAATACGGGGTAAGTTTTTTATGCAACCATATTTTATTACAAGGTTTTTTTTTGTTATTGTGAACCAGCCGTTCCGCTTAGGCGTGAACAGCCACAATCGATGATTTCTTGTCAAAGTGCGCTAAATAACTTAAATAATGGAATTAATGTTGCAACTTATTTAAATAATGAGTTTGGTCAAAACTGGATCGGTAATAGGGGACCGATTTTGTGGTCTCCTCGATCACGTGATCTATCTGTTCTCGACTTCTTTGTTTGGGGGTTTTTAAAAGACCCAGTGTATTCTAACTCTATCCCTTTTCAAAATCTTGAAGAGTTAATCACAAAAATAAGAGCAGCTTGCTTGCTAATTGCCCCGGTCTTGTTGCAAGATGCTAAAAATTTAACTATTTGAGTTAATAAATGTTTAGAATGTAATGGTAAACAATTTGAACATTTATTAAGATAATCAGCTTTCTTGTTAGATATTATTTTCATATGTACGTATAAAAATTTTTCAATGTATTAACTTATACACTAAATAAGTACTAATGACAGTTTCCTATTGTAATTCTATTGTTTGAGTTATTTAGCGCATTCTGACAAGAAATTATTGGTTGTAGTATATTGCCGTAAAGACAATTTCAAGTAAAGTATTTTTTCAAATAAATATACATTACATGTGATTTTCCAATGCTCCACCCGAAGGTACTACATTGGCCAGGAAGTGAGTTTTTTTGTTTTTTTTACCTGGAGAATTTTGAATTTTGCCGAACCCTTGCTGTTCCAAGCAAGGTAGGGATCTTTAACGTGCGTGACAACACTCACACACGGGACCTCCATTTTACCTCTCATCCGAACGAGGGTGTATTTTTGTGAAAAATGCTCGCCTAACATTTTTCAAGCGGACCGTGTCGGGATTCGAACCCGGGACCTTGGGCGTAGTAGTCACACACATACCACTACACCACGGAGCCGCCTAAATAAATATACAGGGTGTTCTATTTAAAAAACCAAAGTGACATATTAATGCTCATATATAGTACGTCGTGAAAAATATTTAATGCCTTTTATTCGTGGAGAAAATATATTCAAAAAATTTATCCCATGAAATTTTTCTATATCTTGTATAGTTCCGAAGATATACGCTGGCTAATGAAAACCGAACCACCCTGTATATACTACAGGAACGCCGTAGAAAATATTTTTCAGACACGTTAATTAAAAACGTTGTTTATTGATACCTGTTGCAGAAATAGCAAAATCAAATATTTAACATAGAAGGTTTAGAACCATCGTCGTTAAAAATGTGATTATTAAGAAAATAATACAAGACAGTTCTTAATATTATCTATATACAATTATGTTTCTAGTGTGTAGCGTCCGTCAATACATGGACAGCATCAGTATACGACTTATTCATATCGTCCAAAACTCCTGTATAAAACGAGTTTACGGTATAAAAAGAAAGCAATTTTTTGCTGCCAAACACAAACAGTATAATGATTTAATATAAAAAAGATGTTATGGTATGTTATTTATAAAAGAAAAACATTTTGGTACGTTAAATTTTTGAAACCGATTGATTTCTGCATACTGAATAAATTTTAGTTTCCTAACTACTTTTTCATTTCGTATTAAGAAGCGACTCCTAAAAATTTTAATCTAAACGACTTTATACTTTTTATTATATTTCAAATCATACAAACTGTCATTTAACAAGTTTAATTGAAATGAATACTTATTAAAATCGTCCTATAAAAATTTCCTTAAGTACTTATTACGACGATAAATACTGGGAATTTATTCTATAGTTTGTTTTGCCTTGCAAAGGTTAAGAAGCTTTGCTTTATTCGTTGAAAGAAGCAAACACTTGCTTATCGTTAAACTAATTCGCTTTATAAATTCGTCGAAAGAAGCAAACATCTGCTTAGTGTTAACTACTTATAATAGGTTCCTTGAAAACTAGAAGCTCCGCTTTATCAATTCATTAAAATTTATAACACTTGCAGCAAATAGTTTATGGTTTTCTTTGCAAGATTAAAACTTCTTGCATCGTTAAAATACTTGTAATGAGTTGGTTATCTACTCTTTTACTAGAAAATAATCAACGCCATATTTCGTTATCTTGCATGTGTTCAGCTCGCTCAAGTTTATGGGTAACAAAACCGTCCCCATATCAAGTCACTCTTGGAATTGTAGATCGATGTAACAAATCGAAGTCGTTCCTATAACAGTTAGGTAACCTGTTATACATTTCCATCCATAATGCTGTAAAGTAGGATTGCAAACGTACCTGACCATTTAAACAGACATTGTTTTCTCATGCAAACAACAGAATTCAATTAAAGTCATTATAGTATATCAAAGCCTTTTGCTAGTGTTAACTGGCTATTGTTCAAGCAATATTTTACAGCGGGCTGTTTAGAAAATATCTCGCAGGTGGTGTTCGCAAAATATTTAACACGCTATCGTTGGAAATTGATTTAAAACAAAAACACGTTACTTCTCCCGTCGTCCTCTATTGATATAAATACAGCTTGAGCTGTGCAAGAGATCATTATATACAACGTTTTTTTATCGAAAGGAAACACCAAGTTGCGGTACTAAGATGCTCTTTATCTAGTGTTAAGTATAGTTAAATTGTTTCATTCAGTATCCAGTCCGCCGGCGAGTGCAGTACACACTTCCAAATCCTTTAGTATGGTATCAGAGGCATACAGCTTGTTTTAAGGTACATTTATTCTGTTTTCTTCTTTTTTATGCAACTGGCTGTAGTTTTTCTTACTTTTGGTAGCACCACTTCCATGCGTGATCAATAACAATTTTTATGTTTTATGTTTATGAATATATATAATTGTAGATATTACAGCCATAGAGGATAAACAGCAAACCAGTTAATTAGAAATATGATTTTGTGTATTTATTTATTTACGCAATCAGTTATTTCTTTGTTTACTTATTTATTTGCTTGTATATGGTTGGTTAAATGTTTGTTTGTTTGGTTGGTTGTTTATCTTGTTACTTATTTATTTATTAGGTGTTGTATATTTTGTGCTCCGTTAACAAATTTAGACGCATTTGAAGTGTCGATTGTCTTATTAAAGAAGTTTAAGCAGTGTTTCTGCTTTGCATAAATTTAAGCTAATCATTTAACCTGATATTAATAACCTTTTAAATTAAAAGAACTAATTGAGGCTGCAGCAGCGTTAGTATCTGGTTTCTGTTAGTATTAAACAAGAAAATTGTTTAAGTAAATATTGATACTTATCTTTATGTAGGTGATAGACAAGATAGTTTAGAACTGAAATAAACATATTTACCTTAGTTTAAAGCGCTACGGTTGAAAGATAATTAAATTTTTTACATGGTTAAAAAAACTCTCGAATTCCACACGTAAACTTTAATAACTCCTTCCTCACTGCGAATATCCTTGTTCTGTTTATGTAAACAGATAATGATATTTGATAGTCATACATAATAACCTTTATAATACAAGAAAAACCAACTTGTAAAATGATCGAGAAAATTCAACTGGTAAAATAGTCGAAAAAATTTTTTATCTACAAACTGCAAACTATGGAACATTCTGTTTTACTTTTACGCTGTTGTAATAGATTTACAATTTATCGTTTTAGGTCAGAATTATACTTAGCTTTGCGTTGAACTTTTTCACGCTATCTAGCATATTATTGTACGCGTATTTCAACTTGAAATACGCTGACACTGTATGCGTGTACGGAAGAGCAAACGGGAACACTTCTAAAGCTCAAAGACTATAATAAATGCTTTCCAAATAGAAGACTACCTGACAGCAGACTATTCTTTAATACTTACCGCCGACTTAGCAAAACTGAAATCACACGGCGCCTAGACCAGGTAGGAGATATCATTCAGAAGTGGTTGAACAAATCTTAAATGCACTCGAAACCACTTTCACGACCAGTACCCGTAATGTTGCTCAAGACCTAAATGTGTCCAAAGAGAAAGTGTTGTCTGTCATGAAAGTAACAGTGAAAAAGGCCATTCTACTACAGGCCCGTACAAGGGCTTAATAAAGGAAATTCTGCTAGGAAAATGCTATTTTTTCGTATGTTGTTACATAATGACGTAGCAAATGGATGGTTGTACGATCAATCAAATTTTTATAGATCAGGCAAAGTAGATTTCTACAACATCTAATAATGTGTGAATGAAAACGATAGTCTACGAATAAAAAACTAATTTTATTTCAGATGAAATTTTCTATAAATGTATGGTGTTGTAAGAGGACATATAGTTGGTTCTCATTTTTACAACAAATTATCAATGCTGTAACATTTTTAAAAAACTCCTTGTCTATTATGCAATATTACGGTTTGTCCACGTACTATAATAGTATTGGCGTTCGCTTATAGAATAAACACAACTAGCGTTTGATATTACTTAATATATAACGCTCTAATGTTGTGAGCCATATTTCTAGTGATTTTTAAGAATCTGCTTTAACGTACGCTTCTTATCGTCAGATGTATCAGGCGAGATGTATTCAAGTATCAAACGAGTTAAAATGGTATTCCTTACGTTGAAGCACGAATGGCGAATTGCTTTAGTGTAGACAGGATGAATGTCTTACGGAAAATCTAGCTTACCGTTATAACCAATGGATCGTATAAAATAAATACATGATTTCGTTTTATTATCTTTTTACATCGCATTTAAGTAACAACACTTTTAGAAATAACATTGTGTTGGTGTAATATTATTAACGTTATACGTAATTCAATAGTTAACATCTTTAGAAGATTAACACCTTTCGAAGTAATATTATCATGGACTATATTAATAATTGGTATATAATCTACAAATTAACTACAAAATAGATTTATCTAATTAATCATCAGGCAGCTGTTAGTTTGCATGGAGATTTAACATCTTGTATTTTACTCTTATGAAGTTCATCTCGAAGCCTTGAAATTCGTAAAATACGTAGATTTTACCTGTTTGTTAAAAAACAGGTTTCCTTAGTCGACTGTTAAGTTAAAGCTGTTATTTTATTTGTTTGTCGAACTGAAAATATTTGCCAGTCATTTGATAATCATTAGAAATTTTTTGTTGTTGGACATTTGTTTTTGGGGATATTATAACATCCTGAATGCACGTTTATTTAAAATACTCTGGAGCCAGACTATCATAGAAGTTTTATTACAAGTAATTAGCTGTTCGTGTTTGTTTTTAAAGAGCAACCATAGGATAGTTGACAAGTTATGTTTCCTGATGTTGCAAATATGTTTCTTACAATTTATTAAGATATCTTGCCCTCGTTGTTAAAGGCAACTTTTTAATAGTTTAATTTTTTTTAATTAGAAGGTATCTCAGTAATTATAATTTGAAGGAAGCATATTGTTTTAAAAACTTACCTGTAAATTTGTAAGAAAGACAGATCTGATTTTCATATTTGAATCACTGCTAATTCCGATAATAACTTAAAGATCTAAGATTTGGTCATATATTTCAAAATACTTCAGGCCTATTGAATTTAACCTTCAAAGTATTTGTTTAAACAGAGCGAAATTAGACTCAATTTACCTCAGTAATATTAAACTGAAATTTTTTAAGAACTTCCAACTACAAGGTTTCCTTATGTACACGCTATAGACCTGTTTTGTTCAATAATGAGACTTATTAAACAGTCAATATATGTTTTTATGGGACTCTACATTTTTCAGTAAGGTGCTTTTGATGTACATGAATGTTTATAGTAACATGGTAAAACTTTTATAGGTACATTTAAATATTATTATCTATTTTATCAAACTGCTGTCTCCATTTGTATTATAATAACTTGTTTTATTTCTGACTTACCCTGCTCATATTCAATCCTTTGTTATTAGGAATATTTACATTGGGATTCCAACATCATCTCTAGGATCATAACAACTAGTGTTTAAACAGGTGTAGTGACGCCTGACTTTAATTCTTTTAATCTTAATTTTGGAGTAAACCTCCCTGTTTATAGCTCTAGCGATGGGGTAGTGTCCAGAGTTAGCAGAGAGACATTTATCATCTTAAACACAGGTAAAAGTTTTTACACTGGCACTCGCAACGTGGCTCGGCAAAAATAGGTTGCTACACTGACATTAGCAACGCGGGGCTGCGACAAAAAAAATTGCTACACTAGAACGCGCAAAGTGGGGCTTAAAAAACTCTTTCACTAGCATTCGCATGGTAAGGCGTCGAATTGCTTCACTGACCGCTTCATTTTACCGTCGTCATAACGCATGAGGCTCGATTTCAATTGCACTTGGCTTGGTTTGAATTTCTTGTTATTGTTAATCGATTTTTTCTTAGCATATAACTTACACTGTTCGAAATTTCACCCACAGCCAACCGTTTACGGTTTAGAAATGGTTTCACTTAGTAGCGATTGTGTATCAAAAGTAAAATATTTTCATTCATTGTAAACTTACTTAGCAAGCAACATTTGGTGATAATTCTTTGAGTAACCTGATTTGTTTTAAGCTAGTCAAGGTTACCTTGATTTCTATTTGTTTGAGGTTGTAGTAGAAAAAGATAAGAAAAATTTTAACATAATACAGATGTTTATCTGTATTATGTTAAAATTTTTCTTATCTTCCGAAATCAAACATTCAACTATTTAGCAGGTTAATTATATATAATAATATTTTTACCTTATTGTCCGACTTTCATTTGAAAATGAGTTATATTTTTTTAAGTTGTGAACAAAAATGGAAACTTTTTAAATGGTAGATTTACACAAACAAGAACTAATTTATGATCCATAAATTTAGATGTCTAGCAAAAATATAAAATTTTAGGTCGTTTGTTGGCCAAGGAAACTATGAAACCTGGTTGTGATGTATGTGAAGAAATAGATTCATCAACTAAATCTATAGAAGGTATATTATCTGAATTCGAAGATAACATCTGACATTTCCTTTAAGAAAACAAAATCTCGATTGATTAATCTTACAGTGCGTATAAAGTGTTTGCAATTGAGTTTAAAAGAACTTGATGAAGGTAATAAATTTAAAAATGAAGCATTAGTTACGGTACTTCCATTAGAGGCAAATTTCCTTGAAAAAGTCAGCAAAGACGAGGATCCTAATAAACAACATGAGGTGTCGATTGCAGCATCATCACCTGGTAGGGTACCCGTTTAATCGGTTAGGTATTTTGCTCCATCGATTCCCATTGGTTCTTGGGTAACACAATTTTTTGGAGAGTCTGAATAGTTATGTAACTTTTTCGAAAGGAGAAATGAGTTAGCTCATTCACATAAAGTAAATGAACGAGACCTATATGATAACGTATCTACATTATTTGTAAAGTTTTTATTTGGTACAGATGTGTAAGAAATTCTTTGAAGTACTGAAAATCATTAGTCATTCGTTTGAGAAAAGATTTCTTACCGGCACATTTCGAAGAGGATATCTGGGAAAAAATTAAAAGCCGCAGGCAGGAAAAGAATGAATAAGAAGAGTTTTTCTTAGCACAAATGTAAAGTTTTCTGTAGCAGACTTCCTAGTACTGCTGAAATTACAAAAATCAAAAATACTAAAAGATGTATTACTTGAATGTATTTTCTATCTTGCTTTGTTAAATATTTAAGATGTACTTACCTTAAGGAAGTTATATAGAAAATTGAAGAAAAACTCCAATATTAAACCGAAGTTAAATTCAACTCTCCCAAGTAATTTCTGCAGTTCCCATGAAGATTCTGAATCACAGTCAAGAAATAAATTTCCAACTTTTAATAAAAATTCTCCCATATCTAGTCGTACTTTAATAATATATATATATATATATATATATATATATATATATATATATATGGCGACCCAAAAGTGGGGCTCGAGTTCCAAATAAAACTTTTGTGATTTTATTCCAGGAAACTGGCGATCTGAGAGAGAGAGTTTCTGTTTGTGTATAAATTCAAGAGTATTTTAGAGTGTGTGTGTGAGTGATTAGAACTTATGCATAGAAAGGAGTGGTTAAGGAGTCAAGGAGTGGAAATTGGAAGTGACGATAGTGCATTGTGTAAAAAAAAATTTGAAAATGGAAGAAGCTGGAAGCAGTAGAGATCAGTCGAGGACGGAATCAGGGGATCAAGGAAACGAGATGATAATGGGAATGCTAGAGAGGATGAACAAAGAATCCAATAGAAAATTAGAACAGCTAAGCGATGAAGCTAATAGAGCTAGGGAAGAATCGAATAGAGCGAGGGAAGAATCGAATAAGAGATTTGACCAATTAAATCAGGAATTAGGGGATAAAATAGAAAAACCGACGAGGGAATTTACAGAATTTAAAAATAGTCTTACCGTAAAGATGCGGGAGGTTGAAAATAGGGTTGATAAAAATGAGCGTGATATTACAGGTCTTCGACAGGAAATGGGACATTTAAGGTCCGAAGTACGCATTTTTTGTGAAGAAGAGATTAATGTAAAAATGACTGAAGTGACGGACTCATGTAGGGATCAGTTAGGCAGGGTAGAACGCGAAGTTGGTAGTATTAAATACAACATGTCAAGTTTAACGGGGGATGGTCCCAGAATTTATACAGGGGGCGTATCATTGGACCAACGTATGAAATTTTATGGCGATAACAGGGTAAATCCACAAATTTTTATTAATAGTGTAAGAATTCTAGTGGGAAATTTATTTGACGAACAGACTAAACTAAATACGATAAAGGCTTTATTGAAAGACAATGCGGAAGCATGGTACAATTTAGTAGGACAGGACATAGACACGTATCAGGACTTTGAAAACAAATTTTTACAACATTACTGGAGTGATCACAAACAGGATCAGATTAGGGACGACTTGATTACAGGAAAATTTAAGGAAGAGTTTGCAGGTTCTAGGGAGCAATATGCCATCCGCAAATACAGTGTGGCCAAACAACTTAATCCACCATTGACGGACAGACAAATAATCAAGTACTTATCACGACATTTTGAACTGGAAATCAGACAACACGTGGCCTTACAAAACATTACAGAACGGGAGACATTTTTAGAGTATTTACAGAGATATGACGATGTATGTGTAGAACGGACAAGAGAGATACGGGAACGAAACGTTAACACAGTTAGGTTTGACAACAGGACACCGAATTATCCGAGACGGCCTGACTATAATAGGAATTTTCGACCGAATTGGGAACGACGAGGACAGGAATACAGAAGTAATAGTGCGACTAAGGGACCGACGCCAAGACCTAGTTACATGAGACAGAACAGTTTACCGGAAGTAAACAAGACTGTGACGAGCACGCCGAATAGAGACAGGGACACGGATATTAATACGAGGAGGACGTACGCACAGATTGTAGAAGGACAACCAGGACCAAGCACAGAAAACAGGACGAGACAGGATTTTTAGAACGCGACAGTCCACTAGATTTCGGTGTAAATGTGTATGAACATCCACGTGAATTTTTCAAAATTGAAGAGGAAATAGAGCCAGAAACTGTAGAAAAATTATGTTTGCCAATTATTAATATAGGAATTTTTGAGAATAATGTAGAAGTATTACTTGATACAGGGGCAGAGGCGAGTTTAATATCGGAGGAATTTGTCAGCAAAATTAGGGATAAGGTTTGTGATAGAATTATGCCTATAAAGCGTAGCCATTTAGTAGCTCCAAATAAAAAGAAGTTTGCTGTAGTAAATAGTGTTGTGGTGCTTAGGATAAATATAGGAGGTTTAAGCTGTGAACAGGAGTTTGTAATTGTACCTGGACTGAAGTTTCAGAGCATTTTAGGTTTTGACTGTATGATGCAGTTAGGGGTTTTGATAGATATGGAAAGGAAGGTAGTAAGGATTAAGGATAGGGTAGTGTCATGGAAGGGCAGTTATGAAGTCACAGAGGATGACACGGGGTTGAGTATTAATGTAGTAGAGGTAGAGGATGATAGAGTTAAACAGATCAACACAACAAGATGTCCAGAGGATAGGAGAGTAGAGGTTCAAGCTTTATTACAACAACATGCAGAATTAGTGGAGGTAGAAGCAAGAGCAGCATATCGGGAGCAGGTGAAGGCAGAATTAAATAAAGATGCACGAAAAATTAATCAACGGACCAAACCACAATTCCATTGTCCACCATCCATGGACACACTTTTGACGAGATTAAGTGGCAAGTTTGTTTTCAGTAATTTTCGATTTAAGGAATTCATTCTGGCTGATTCCATTACACAAGGATTCTAGAAGTTACACAGGATTTTCCGTAGAGGGAAAAATCTATAATTTTAAGGTAGTATCGTTTGGTTTGTCGGCAGAAAAGAAAACAATAATAAATGAGAAACAGACAAGTGTAGGGACTAAAGAAGAAGCAATATTTAAGACTCAGGATAATAGGGATGATAAGTTTATTGTATGTGAGATAATAGGGATGATAAGTATAGATATAGAAGGGGGAGAAATAGGGATGAAGAGTATTAGGATGGTGAGAAGAAAGACTTGGAGGATCAAGAAAAGAGTCAGATTTAAATAAGAAATGAAGATTAAATATAGGGATAGAATAGGTGTATATAGAAGAGTAGAAGTAAGTGTTTATAGAAAATTAAGCTAGGTATAGGATAAATATGGGAGATAGTTAGAAATAGGTGTATAGGATGAGAAGGAAAATTAAATGTAGGAAGAAGATAAGATAGGTTAAGTGTAGAGATTTCTTATAAAATTAGTGGAGAGTTAGGAATAGAATAAGAATAGGATAGGTATATAGGATTAGGTAGGGGAAGTGAAGTATAGTGAAGATTAGTTAAAAGGTTAGGAATAGGATAGGTATATAGGATGTATATAGGATTAGATGGATAAGTAGGATGAAGTTAGGGATAATTTCAGTTTATAAAATTAGTTGAGAGTTAGGAATAGGATAGGGATATAGGATAGGTGTAAATATTTTTAGGATTGGATATAAGTTAGGTAAGTTAGATAGATAAGGGTAAAGAGAGATAGGCAATTTTTGTTTGTAAATTTTTTTTTGCTGTCTAAATGTTTATATTTAAATTCAAATAAGTGGGATTATTTGTATTCAAATAGGGGGAAAATACTCATATTTAGACCAGGGTAGAAAATTAATTAAGTGCATCAAATAATTTTAATCACCGTGTATAAGGAAGCTTTGGGAAAAAGTACGCATTATTAAAACGTGGAGCATGCAAATTTATTGGTTTCATTAAAAATAAGGGATTTAAATTATTCACTAGACGTTTTCTATAAAAAGAAGCAGAATTAAAATGCTCAACGTGTATAATTTAATTGTTCCAAGTAGGGAAGCAAATGGAAATTACGTGCGAAATTTATATTGGTTGGTTCGAATTTTTTTAGTAACGAGTAATAAACAAAATGTACAAATAATAATTAATATTTAATTAGGATTCACTAAAAATTAAAGGGTAGAAGTCAATGCCATTCATTATTATTTTAATTGGAGTTAATCGAACGATTATTAAGGTATAATAAGCATAAATGCCTGTGAAAATCCAAGGTTAAAATACCACGAAATAAAGCTCTGAGAATTATGTTAAAACGTTCACACACCTGCGTATTTTTAAATATCAAAGTTCTAATTAATTTGTTTGGATAAACATGCAGCTTCTAGGTATATTGGAAACGGTCGGATGTTTTAACGGAAAGGCTAGATACGGGGTTATTTTACTTACGAATCCACGTGGATTGAAATAACCGATAATAAAGAATATTGATTTGTAGCACTCAGAACAGGGTAGATAGAGACGGATAATATGCGCAAGACAGAGACACCGATAATTAAAGGCGTGATTTGTGTAGCGTCACGAGGGTCACGATTGGTTGAAAATAAGAGGCAAACATGAGAGGTGTAAAAATAACATTTCTGTATAAAATTTAATTAGTTGTTCTCAGACGTTGCGTGCCGTGTGGAAAATTTCTGAGATTTAACTGGCGCGTGTGCAAATTTAATAAGAATCGCTGTGCCCGAATGTCGAAAGGGAACATAGTATGCGAAATTTTGGAAATTGTCCGTTTGCGGGACAAAACCGACGTACGGGCGGGCTCTTATATAAACCGGTGATAATATGAGTTTCGCTTTCTTACATTTTTGATTATTCGATGCTTTAAACAGTGCTCTTAGATTTTCGATTTTGATTTAATACTTGAAACAGTTTGCTCTTATATTTTGTGATTATTGAATACTTTAAAATAGTTTGCTCTTGACGTGCTACGATACAAGTTGTTATGCATTAGTGCACTTAGAAAAGAAGATACAAGGTAATAAAGTCTAGTTATAGTTGCGAGTATTACTGTACTAAGTATCCAAATTTGTAACGATAAATGAATAAACAAAAGTAGGCAGTTTTGGGGTATAGCGTGAAAGAAGTGTGAATTTCTTTGCTATTTTTCGGGGGTGTTAATAGTCAAATGTTATTCGTAATCGTAATTGGATCCACAAAACAAGATTTTGGATATACTTAGATGAGTTCCGGAGAAGCTCTGAAACAACTTTAGATGTATGGTGGTGTAGGAGGACGAAAACATAACCCAGTTGGAATGGTAAAATTAGCAAGGACGATGTACATTGAAGCCACGAGTGCAGTAACCTTCAAGTAAATTATACAATTTTGTTCGAACTTTAATGTTTTTGGTGTGTGTTGAATAACTTTATAATTTGTTTGATAAAAAAAATGGACAGTAGTGAATTTGTACCAACAAAAATTTTTAATTTTAAGGTGAAATTTTCTTGTTTAAGTAGAAAGGAGTATTTAGCAGTTTAAGTTCTTGATTATGATGAAAATTTGGGTCTGTCTTTGAGCTCAATTAGACTAACCTGTTTGATTAACGTAAAGGGGTGGGAGATGCTCCCTTTGTACTCAGACTCAGGTCTGCAAATATTGTTAAATTAATTAGTAGGCATCCTACAAGGACTTTAATTCTGGATGCCAATTAAAAATGATGACAAATTTAAACTTGAAATTTTATGATACTGAAATTTATGCTGAAATTTAATTTTGAAATTTTAATGTATTATGAATATTAATGTAAATAGAGTTAACGTTGATGTTTGTGGTAGGAATGTGTTTGTTTTTTTTTATGAATGAGGATGAAAGTTATCTAGGGGAGCAGCCGAGGCGGAAAGAGTAAAGGGGCGATTATCAGAAGAGACTCAACAGGGCGAGAATCACAGCAAATCGTGGTGCCAAATTCGAGAGGCTCGAATATTTTTTTTTACTCTGGTGAGGCTTTTTTGTAGGATTCACAGCATCTATGACGCCCAATCTGTGGGGCTCGATTCGAAAACCGTAGTTCCCGAATAATGGTGAGGATTCACAGCAATATATATATATATATATATATATATATATATATATTGCTGTGTTTCCCTGTATAAAATCGAGCCTCACGAATTGGGCGCCAAGAATGCTGTGAAACCTCTTGGATCACCTGGTCCGTTGATTTTCTTCTGTTAATCTCCTCGGCTGCTCCTCTAGATAGCTTTCATCCTCATACATAAAAAAAACTAACACATTCCTACCACAAACATCAACGTTAACTCTATTTACATCAATATTCAGAATACATTAAATTTTCAAATTAAATTTCAGCATAAAATTCAGTTTTCAAAAAAATTTCAAGATTAATTTTATTATCATTTTAATGTGCATCCAGAATTAAAGTCCTTGTTGGATGCCTACTAATTAATATAACAATATAAGCAGACCGGAGTCTGAGTATAAAGGAGCATCTACCACCCTTTACGTTAATTAACCAGGTTTGTCTAATTGAGCTCAAAGACATACCCAAATTTTCATCATATTCTGAACATCAAAACAAAATACCCTTTTACTTAAACAAGCAAATTTCATCTTAAAATTAAACTTTTATGGTTAGAACAATTTCACTAATGTCCATTTAAAGTAAATCAATTATAAAGTCATTCAATACACACAAAAATGTCAAACAAAATAGTATAATTTACCTGAAGGTTACTGTCCTCGTAGCTTCAAAGTATCGTTTCTTTAGTTAATCACACCATTCAACAGGATTATATTTACGGCTTCTGATTCTCTACGCTTTTAAAATTTTCTCCATCACCATCCATTCAAAGTCGTTTCTGGGCCTTTCCGGAACTCATCTGTGTTTATCTGACCCTTGTTTCATGGATCCAGACACGTATTTGAACCATTTAATTATTAACACCCCCGAAAAATAGCAAATAACTTCATGCTTCTGTCACCAATATATGCCAAAACTGCCTACTTTTGTGTATACCTTCGTCGTTGTAAATTTTGCTAATTGGTACAGTGAAACTAAATTTTATTACCTTGTATCTAAGTGCACTGAAGTACATTCATGTTAGCACGTAAATAACAAGCTATTTTGAATCACTAAAATATACTAGCAAACTTTAAATTATTTAATCAAACTAAAATGCACGGTTTAACATCTTCAATCAAGTCGCGTATGTACGAGCTTTTAACGCATCGAATCGTCAAAAGTCTAAGAGGGCTTGTTTATATTCATCTCGGTATATATAGCAAAAAGCCTGTCTGTCGGTCTGTTCCCCAAAACGGGTAATTCTAAAGAATTTCTCATGCCATGTTCCCAGTCTGCCGCTCACGCGTCGATTTTTACGAATTTTCACTCGCCCTATTTAAATCTCAGAAAATTTCCACACGGCACTCAAGCATGTCCGAGAAAAACTAATTAATTTTGTACAGAAATTGTTGTTCTACCTCTGATATTTGCATCCTATTTTTAACCAATTGTGACCCTCGTGACGTTGTTTAAATCCCGCCTTTTACAATATGTGTCTTTGCTTGACGCATTTTCTCTTTCCTTCTCTAACCTGTTCGTATTGGTGCAAATTGATACTCTTCATTATCGATTATATCAGTCCACGCGGACAGTTATCTGGGTTTAATAACCCCGTATCGCACATTCTCGTGAATACTAAGCCCCGGTTTCTCCAAGATTCTTTGTAAACATTAATTATCTGCAAACTTTTCGCCGAATGTGATATTTAAACTACGCAGGTGTTCAAAATAATATTAATTCTCAGAGCTTTATTCCGTGGTATTTTAATCTTTGGTTTTTACAAGTTTCTATAGGTATTATATGTTATTAACGGTTTAATTAACTCCAATTGATTTCTATCCTTTTCATTTTAGCGAATACAACTTAAATATTAATTATCATGTGTACACTTTGTTTAATACCGGTTACTCGAATAGGGTTAATTAATATAAACTTTGCACGTAATTTCCATTTGTTTATTTCTTAGGAATAATTAAATTACACGCAGAGCTTGTTAATACTGTTTCTTTCGATATAAAGCGTCTTGTACCTGATTTAAATCTTTTATTTTTACTGAAACGAATGACTTTTTATTCTCCACGGTGTTTTAATAAAGCGTATTATTTAATAAAATTCCTTATACACGGTGATTAAAATTATTTGATGTGATTATTAAATTTTCTACCCTGGTCTAAATATGAGTAATATATATATATATATATATATATATATATATATATATTGCACTGCACTGTCGAAATTATGCTCCACAAATTGGGCGTCATAAAAATGCATTGTCTTCCTGGAAAGACGCCCAATCTCCGGGCCCCTATTTGAGTTGATATAACACTTGCTAAAAAAACTCCATTAAATTTTACCTAAATAAATTTTGGAGTTCAAGCTTTGATTACGAAGTGTTCTAGTTGCGCACCTTCTGAAGATGCTTTCCAAATTGACATTCCACGGCTACCTCTGCTCACTGCTTCTTTAGAGATACTCACCACAGCTACTCATTTTCTCAACAACCTTTATAATTAAAAAAAAATAAACAAATAATTCGACAAAAACAAACAACCCTTTTATTCTGACAACATAAATAATAAATTCACACTGTCTCAATATTTACAATAATTATTCACGTTAAACATCTCATACCTCTACTTGGTAATAAAGTCATCAATCAAATATATCCGTGAGTTTATGCTCCTCTACATTCATTGTTTTATTTTAAAGTAGATGGGCCTATCCCAGTACTTAATTTATTTTCCCCTGGTCTATGGTGAGCTCAATATACACCTTTTTATGTGTGCACAAATTTTTGCACTTAACATCATACAAAAAACCCGATTACCTCTTACATCTGTGGAATATTATACGAGCATTTACACCCTTAGATTTATAATAAAAAAATATGTCCTTTACATATGTCAATAAAATTAATTTCCAGTTCATAAAAATTTCCACCAAATAAAACTCAAATCGCTAATAGTTTAAATAAATCATAACAAGCACAACAGTTTCAACAGAAAAATTCGTTACCTGGAGAATGTTTTTCTTTTTTCAGATCACCGCTTCTGTAGATGCCTTTCAAAATGATTGCACATACCTGGATCACTCTATGTTGCTGCCGTCCATCGTGAACGGCAATCCCATCTCGAACTCGTTGTTCACCCCAAATCCTCAACAATCCCTCTGAACTGCTACTCCTGGTCCAAACATCACCTCTTCTTCCAATCAATGTGCAACAAGCACCCTCATTCAACTGTAAATAATTGGCTACTTACAAGTCATCCTGCTTCAAGTACTACTATAATGATTTACTACGGTTCACTCCGATGTGCATCAAAACACTTGTAAATTGTAAATCGGACTCCACTAGTCACGTGGTTTGAAGCTAGGATGTTCTTTGGTAGACTTGGAAAATAAGAGATAGCGAATGCCGCCTCTAGCAACGCTTATATAACCACAGCCCCACTTGAGTTGCCTGGATTTTTCCCCATTCCTTGTAAAACGACAACGGTCACTCAATTCTACAAAATCTATTTGCACGTAAAGACAACGGTCTTTCAAAACTCAGAAATCGTCAATACAAATACTCCATTACCGCGAAAAACTGTCTAACCGTGCCAAGCGTCTAAATATTCCTTGAATTTTAATTCTTTTGTTCACCCCATACAAATAATATCACGCCTTTCGTGTGCGCGTTCATCCATTTATCTCCCTTGCACTCTCATAATAACATTTCTCAGCTTTGCCTTTCTTTCCTGCCTAAGTGTCTACGTTATTTCTGCCTTACTGATATCTCTTTCTGTCCCGTGTTTTCTGTTCTGCTTGTAGCCCTTCTATTATTATATTGTGCGCCTCGAAAAATCAATGCCGTCCACAAACATGTTGCATCTTGGTCCATTTTATTGCCTTTTAAAGTATATTTGTCTGACACGCGCTTGAAAATGTTTGTCACTTAAACACCTAATATCTTGCATCTGCCCCTGTTACGTATTAAATGTCGTCTGTCGCCTGATTTTATTGATCTGTTTTCAACTAGTCGACTGTTGCTGTTAGCCTTGCATTTTCCCGTTAACATATTTTTCTTCGAATTATATTCTCTACGTAAACTAGCTTTACAAGAATCGTTTATTTACCCCAAATATTGTTCTATGAAATCCTCGAATGTTTTAACGTTCGCTGAAAGCTTTAGTTTATGCTGTATTTAATAAAAATACGTTGCTTAAATTATGGATTTTATACTGAAAAGCTTTAATACTAATAATCTTTGTACACAACTTTCGACCTTGTTATCGATCTTAATTGTTGTTCTTGTACTAAATTAACTTAAACAAATTGAACCTACATTATAATATATAATTTTATCCCACTCCATTAGAACAACCTGCATTAAGTGTTCAAAAAATTTATAGATAGGAAAGTGGCGGCGAAGCCGGCTTTCTGCATTTTTAGAAAAGTTTTCTATCATGTTATGTAAAAAAGGGAAATTATTTTGTGAGATAATCGTCTTTGGATTATGGCAAATCTTTGGTAGAAACATCACAAATCTTTTTGACTCCGGATGTACCACTACAATTGTAGTATCCTTAGAAATTCCGCTTACAAACAATCTAGGATTGCAAGTTTTTAAATCAGAAAAACTAGGAGTTTCTACAGCTGAAGGGTCAATGAAAGTAGTTATAGGTTCAGCTGATCTTCCAATTAGTATAGGCCGGCAGTGTCGCAATCTTAATGTGTTAGCGGTTCCTTCTGTACCACAATCTATATTCTTTACGGGTAATTTCGCTAAGCTATTTAGGATAGTAGCAAATTTTAAAAATAATTCTTGGTTTGTTCATAGAGGTGTTGGAAATAACTTTTCGTATATAGGATGGTCTTTAGCACCAATAATATATGACAATTACTTACTTAGTTTAGATGACATGACCACTGTGCAACGAATAGGGGCGGATGCTATAATTAATTCCTTTAGTGATATTAGTAGTGGAGTCGGTGGTTCAAACATATAAAATAGTCTTGGATATAAATTCTAAAAATGCAAAACCTATTAGACGGAAACCTTATGTCATGTCCTCTTATATAAGTAAGATTTCAAATAAAGAACCAGATGAAATGTTACAATTGGGAGTTACAAAACCTTGTTTTAATGCCTGGTGTACACCCGTTCTTCACGTAAAGAAAAAAACATTTTGACTAATACAGATTTTGTTTTGATGGACGAATACTCAATGTGGTGACAGCACACGTTACTTACCTCCTCTTATTATAGTTTTCCTGAGGAAGAAAATAAATTTTTCGAAAACTTGAATTTATTTAAAATAATTTTCTAGTTGCCCAAATTGACTACTCCCGATATTTACTTTGCAATATCACATCTTTATAGTCAAAATCCAACCTACATTTTATAAATTGTTCCATAGAACGTAGTCCATATTTTCATGTCGTTGTTTCCCCAACTACCAAGTTTTGCTAAAATGCGCACCATTATAGAGGTTTTCTGTTTATTATAGTAATGAGCAGTAAAATTGTACAACCTGTCAGTTTACAATATTCAATTTTGGAGTTAGCTTATAACGTATAGATATTTTATTTCCAAATACACATTTCTACTCATGGGAGTCTTTACAATTTAAATACTGAAATGATCGCTCTTTGATCAATAATCCTTTTAATTTGGTAAAGTATGATAACGAGAAAGCATCGGTAACATAAGAAAAAATGTTATTCATTTATAGTATTTTTTACTGAAGCGGGACATAACGGACTATATAATCTACTCTTATTAGTCAAACATAGTCAGGAGAAAGTTGTTCATAAATATTGAGCAGATATGCATTGGCAAGTAAATATGTAATTGTTTTATGTTTGTCTTCAGCTTTACTCTTGCATACTTCGTTATCATATTTAGGCAAACTTTCTATTAGGTTCTCTATTGTAGCATTGCCTTGTTGATTGTCAGTGGTTTACTTAATTTCAAAGGTGATGATCGATTAACGAAAAATTTTAGTGACTCCATGTATTCACCATCTTAGTCTTTCCTGCAACATTAAATGCAGCAAAGCCACAATATCTGTTTTAATTTTTTTTGAAGATGAGTTTCCAAACTATCTTGGCATGCTGGAAAAACCTCTTGAAACATTGCGAATAAAACTGGAATATACTATTTTAAATCAGCTGTGTGCCAAAGCTCATCATTTAAGGACATTCAAATTTACAAGGTCTGATTTTACAATTAATCCAAGCAGAATTGATTAACGCTTGCATATAGCTTGATGTGTTTGTTTATATAATAATTCAAAAAACCATAGTTATATAAAAAAAAGATAATCTACTTCAAATAAACGGTAACAACTACCACTTCAAAATAAAATTATACTTCTAACTCAAATCACGTGAGTTTAGGGCCTACAGTTTGAATCTGTTTTGCTTATGAAATTCTTTGAAATCGTAAGGTATGCTGCACACTACATAGTTGCTGGTCGTGTCATCTTAGCATTATGTATTGCATGCTATAAATAGCGCACTCAGGAAAAGCCACTGAACGCTAATCAGACAATAGTACCTTAAAATGTGCGTGTAATCTTTAATTTAACGATAAAATTCGGTCGCTGACAATAATTGTGCATGAGTTTCCGCTCGATATTCAGGAAACGGTGAGTGATTTTCATTACAAATTTTTGTTAAAGTAGTTAATCCAGTAATTCTTGTCATAAGCTATTGTGCCTGTTAAGTTTCTAAAGATGGCGTAGAACTGTAAAATAAAACTTAACCTTAAAGGATTAAATTTCTAAACAAATTTACGATTTTAAGTAGATTTTAACCGCTCTTGAAGCACGAACCGTTAAATTATCTTGTTCAAGCGTGAATGAAAAGAAGGAATGGATAATGTAACAGTAAGTAAGTAAGCTTTTAGGTAGTAAGTTATCCATGGAAAGGTATCTAATCTAATCAATTCCTTAACTCGTATACTGTAATTTTCCCTTTTTCAGCCACCCCTTACGCACTTTATTTCACGTAGAATATTACCTTATTTCCTCTCCGACATTTTCCAGCCAACCAATATTTGCTTATTAAACTCGATTTAAGTTACTGAACCTATAACCATAAGGACAGTGGGAAAGTTTCAGTCATTCTTTACCAATTACCTCAGAAGATGGAGTAGTCATAGTTAAGCTTTATGAACACGAAGGCTTGGTTTTTATTCATTTTATTTAAGGTAATTTCTTTTTGTAAGTTCATTACAGAATAATGCAAGTTAAGGAAACTTTTATCGAATTTGAATATGTATCAGTAACCCTTTCTTTATAAGCTTACTACGTTGAATAAAATGATTGAAGCATTTTAATTTCAGAACTGCGTAGCTTTAGCATTCTAGGCGTTCTCAAATATTTGCTTTAATCTATAAGAGTGCGATGAAATTATGCAATATATACTTTCCATTTTTCAAGCAAAATTTTAATATTCCTAATCAAATTTATCGATTAAATGAAACGTGGACCTATGTGACTTTGCTCCATGTTTGAAGCAAACTCAAAGATTGAGCTTATCAATTGCAATGTCTTGGATAATTAAGAAAAACCTATTAAACATTAGCTTCTTGTATTCATGGACATAACACATGTAGTCGAAGGTCATTTAAATTTGGAGAATTTTTATAGAGATAAAGCTCATTTTTAATGAAATAGAAAATTAAATCCCAATTGGATCAACACAGAAAGTCAGTTTTTATGTGTCGTACAGAGAAGAATATATCAAGCAATTTCCTTAGGCTAATATTATTTTTGATAAAAAGGACAAACAGCTGGAGGGAGATGGTATGTAGCAGCAAATTGGTTAATATATTAATAAAGGGCTTTATGCGATCGCTCAACATCGAAGCCGCAAATTGTATTAGATTCTGTTATACATACATTTTGACCTTTGAATAACAACTTCTAGAACATCAATATTATATTAGGAAAATAAATTCAACATTTTCAGTTAAAAATTGACCGATATGCTTTAGATTTTAACAAAAATGGTCTACAAAAGTTGTGTACACAAATATTTTGCTTATGCCGTTACATTTTTTGGTGCTGAATCCGAATATGACCTCGGAATACGTCTTAAGAGGTTTCAGTTTTATGTAACAGGCAGTTATATAAATTAGAATGATGAAAATACGTAATCAAGTGTCCTTTAACTGATACGTATAAATTAAGAAAAGAATAATACTTGCTCGCATATGTTTAATTACTACTCGCCCTAATACAGACAAATTTACTCTTAAAATGTCTACACAAAAGTGTCTTTTACATGAAAAATTCATAAAAGTAGGTTTAAGCACAGCTCCTGGTTGTAAGCTTCTAACGGTACCCAATACTCTACATACCCCCAACACTATTTAATTAATATGCCTTAACACTAATTTAAGCAACTTAACTAAAGTTAGAATAAAAGGGTCGTTCATCTGTAATAACTAGTTTAAAAACCTAAACGTACTGGAGCCTTCCTAATCTTATTACTAGGTCTTATTGATCTTTACGTAATTGCAATTCAATTGTTTGGACTAGCCTCCCTAATAACTGTGCGTATTATTGCTGTCTTTGTCGCTTGCGCCCCAAAATTAGGACTTATTCTATGATTGGTAATATCATTGTTACCATTAACCTTCTTTTTATAACTAGTGATCTAGTTGCTTTGTCGCTTCCATACTCTTTGTTCTTCCAAGAGTTCGCATAAATAGGTTACACGACCTAACGTCTTTTTTATTACTGTCTCAACCCTACCTTTCTTATTTAACGATTTTTAATTCCTTATCAGCACGGTATCATTTACCTTGAAATCTTTATTGCTACCTGGCTTAACCGGCAAAGTATTCGTTTATCAACATTGACTGGTTTAGGCTTTATTGCACTTAATTTTGTATTAAGCTGTCGTCCAAACAAAAATTTTGCCGGACTTTTGTTTGTATTCCAGAATTGTTTATTCCTATATGCTATTAAGAATATGTGCCTCATTGTGTCGATGTGCGTATTTTTATTCCTGGTGTCTGATAAAGCTCTCTCTATTGCACTTTTAGACGTTTTCACCGCATTTTCTGCTGCTTCATTTGATTCTAGGTAAATGTTGGTGATATAATTGCTTAATTTGATTTTCAACTAAAAAGCTTTCTACTTCTGATGAAACCAATTACGGGCCATTGTCACTAATTAAAATCTGTGGTAATAAAAAATGCGCACATGTTCCTCGCAACTTGAAAATTGTTTCCTCTGCGGTGGCTTTATTCACCTTACATATTTTTACCAACTTTGTATGGACGTATAAATAGTTAACTAGCTGCATGCTTTAATCGATCTCAGAAAATCCACGTATATTCTCTGCCACGCGCTCCTAGCTGCAGGCCACGTATTATTCGTAGGTATATTATGTGGTGATTCGAGTGTTTTCAAGCATTGGCATGCATGAGTTTGTACTGAAACACATTTTGCCAGAAAAGCAAATATTTCTGTAAAATGCAACACACTTTGCATTAAAAAGCAATTAAAGTTTAAATTAATTTCCCTGTGGATTACAGAAATTTGTTTTAAATAAGGAATTTGCTAGAATATAAGTCATACGTATTTAAAATTACGCAAATATCTAATTAATAAATAAAACATTTATTACAAGCAACCCGATCAATGAAAAACCCGTAAAAATTAATAAAGATTATTTATTACCTTTCGCATTCACTGTTGGAGAAAAGCGATGCGGAACATTAACCTTAGGTGTTAAACAAAGACAAGGCAGCGCACGTCACGAATAAGTGGAACGAGATTACGAGGTAATAAACGCCGCGATCTTAGACGCTAATAAATTTTTCTGAGAAATCTTGCATTATAATGTTCCATACTATTCTAGTACCATCTAGAAATAGGATATGAAAGCGTTTATTAAAAACAAAGAATTAATCGATTCTTAAATTCGATCGCGAAATGTTATTCTGATTTAGGTCGCGAGATGTTGCTTTGCAAAGATAATATTTGAATTGTAATATTGTAATTTAATAATTAGATGTTACAATGAATATAGAAGTGATGTTTTAAACGTAAATTAAATTAAAAAATGGAAATTATTTATTACAATGAAGAGAAAAATTCATCAACATAACGCTATTTTAAACATGTTATTGAATAATCGAAAGAAAGATTTAACCAGAAAATGTACTTTGGTAACTGCTGTTTGAAACAAAGATTTTAAATATGGAAAATCTTGTTAGCTGATTTGAATATCAATTTAAAATAAGAAGATGTTTTATCACAAATTGGAGAAAAAACCCTTCGTGAATTTTTTTTGTAAGTGTAATTTTTTTGTAATTGATATTTGAATTTTGTCATTTAGTTTAAGTTAGTTTAGGATAGTCCTAATAATTTTTTTGTAAAGGATTTTTTACCAGAAAAGTTTGTATTTAGAGTTCGAAACACTCTGACCTTTTAGTAGATTATCTGTCGAGGATTTTTTGGCCAAACAAACCTTACAAGCGCGGGAATAAACAAAGTTAGGTAAAATATACGTAAAAAATGAAAATTTAGTTTTGTAAATTTGAAATAAGGTAAGAAACATTTTTTTATATAATAAATACTTTTTAGAAATTATTTTATGTTGGAAAAAACGATGTTTTGAATGTTGTATATGCTTTTGTAGGAAAAAAAAATATTTCATACTGTATAAATGCTTTGTGATATTGCTGTGTTTGATTTCATTTTGAAAAATTCCCCAATTCCGTTGAGTTAACCAGGCAAATATAGGAAAGAATGTAAGTTTATTTATTTATTTATATTACATAAACGGGTAAGGTTCTACATAGTAGATCTACTACCTCCTCTTGCATACATAACAATAATGTCAATATCAATAACATTAAGCCAATAACAATTACATACCTAGTTTAATAATTCAATAATTCTTTGGTAATAGCTTTTTTAAATGTATTTACAGTGCTGCTGAGGTATTGAGAATGCTGATTTAATAATGTAGGGCTGTATATGAGAAACTTCCGTTAAATTTTGAAGTTTTATGACTAGGTATTGTATAATTATCACACCTTAAGTTAGCACAGTGCTCTTGCGATCTATTGGTTAGTTGTGAATTCAGATATGATGGAGTGCCAGTATTTACTATTTTATGTACAAACGCAGTACATAATAAGTGCATACGCTTTACAATATGTAATTCTTCCATGTCGATTAAGTATGGTGTGATAGGATGCATAAATGGTATATGACAAACATATCGAAAGCAAGCATTTTGAGTTCGTTGCAATTTAGTTTTATTTTTCTGAGCTAAGAAGAAGTAGTATGCAAAACAGCAGTAATCAATGTTTGGGGTAAATTAGTACTTTCACCAGTGTTGGTTTGTTAACTTTGTTAAGTACATCTTTTAATTGATAAAGTAGTTTCAATCTAGATAACGATTGCTGAAAGACTTTTTGGACATGTTCAGAGAAATTCAGATTTGTATCAAGTATTACTCTAATTGTTTTTACCGCAGCAACCCTTTCTATGACATTTATTGTCTAAAGATACCTGAAGATTATCGTAGTCAATCTTAGAATGGTGATTAGTGGAAGCAATGTATAAGACAGTTGATTTGTGTGGATTCAACCGTAGTCCGTTGTTACTACACCAATTGCTTACGTCTCTTAATATGTTTTTAAGGTTTATAACAGCCTTTTGAAGGTTACATACGGTGTGGCTATGTATATTTGCAAGTCACCTGCATACATATAGTAACTACAGCATTTCAAGATCTCCGGTAAATCTACAATGTATAAAAGAAAAAGTGACGGTCCTAAGTTGCTTCCTTGCGGTACTCTTTTTTCTTTAGGTGCTAACATCGATGATTTATCATTCAATCTAACGAATTGTTTCCTACCACTAAGATAACTATTGAACCAGTTGCAGGTTGGTTTATCAACTCTCACATATTGTAGTTTCAATAGCAGCAAATCCCTTTCTACTAAATCAAAAGCTTTAGTTTGGTCTAAGAATGCCATAACAGTAACATGTGATTCATCCAAGAATGCAGCTACATTATTGAAGACCCTCAGCAAAGCTGCTGTGTACTGTGAATTTTTCGGATACCTGATTGTAGTTGTGATAATATTGAATTTTCCTCTACATACTTGGTCAGCTGATTAGTAATGATTTTTTCTAGTAACTTAAATAATACTGGTAATATATTTATTCGTCTCAGTTATGTTGTGAATTTTGGCTGTTTCACTTTAGGTATTGGAATTACTACTGCAAGTTTTCATATCTCAGGAAATTGTTGATGCTCTACAGAATAGTTGAAGATGTGTTGCAGTGAAGTAATGTAGTATGACATAATTAGCTAAAGCATTTTCCTACTAATTCCATCAATGCCAATGGCATTTCATTTGATGGTTCTAGATTCTTCAGCACTAATATTTCTAACTGGAATAATTCACCCTTGTGCATTATATTGTTTCTAACGTGATTAATAGTATTTCGAAGTATTGCTATATTTGCACCTACTTCTAAGCAGAATTTATTAATTTCATCGACATTCCATTCACTGGCATTTATAGTTGAGACCTGTTTTACCTCGACAGCAGGTACAATACCTTCTAGTTTTCGCCATAGTGTACCGGGGCTGCTTCTGCAATTTTCAAGCTGATATTTAATGTATGCATTATGCTCACTTTTAATTGCCATGTTTACTTGGTTACGCAACTCAACATAATATTGTCGGTGTAGTGCCAATCTTGTCTTAATAAACCGTTTATATGCTTTTTGTCTCAGTTTAATCATGTATCTAATATTGTATGTTATGTAAGGTTTATTCTTTTTTTAACTTTTGGACACACTAATTTGTAAGGTGCAAAGACTTCAAAGAGGTTAGTAATGTTAAGGTTTAAAATTTTCATTTTGCCATTGATATTGTCGTTAGTAAATATACCGCCCCGGATTAGTTTTCTTGCTTCAGACTAGAGAATACATATCTAGATTTTTATAATCCCGGTATTAAAAGCTATTAATATAATCTGAAACATAATTTACATCTAGACTACAGTAAGTTAAACGATGATCAGAAAACGTGACATTCTTGACCTTAACATTGTTAACTACTAGCTGACATGGTACACAGATGACATCCAATAATGTAGCTGAAGTTGAAGCTATACGTGTTGGTTCTTGCATTATTTGTTTTAATGTGTAATTACCTAGTAAACGATTAAATTGCTTACAGTTCCTGGTATTTGTTCCCAGATCAATATTGATATCCCCCATTAAAATAACATTGTCCACTTTTGGATGCAGTGGATCCAATACGTCTGATAATTCAACAAAACATGTATTTTTTCTAATGCATGGTAGATATATGAGTTCAATAGCAATTTTATTCAATAAAAATGGCCGGTTAGTATGGGAAAGGCAAAGAGCCCATTTACTGTAATATATTTCATTACATATTAAATAAAAGTTGAGTAATTTGCACCACAACATGCTCGTCAAATATTTTTAAGCCTACGGGGTGTTTTGATTAGTCCAGTCATTTTGCCGGTTTATTTTTTAAATGACAACACAGTATATCTTGACCTAGTCAATCGGAATAGCTATATGTGTATGTCGCTATAGATTTTCAGTAAGGTTATGAAGCGTCTTTGAGTATAGGAAACGATACAAATAATTACAGAAAATTTATATACGTGATTAATACAATCGATAAAGTTTTAGTTGCAACATCTAAGTCAAACTATTTCACAACTAAAAGACCATGAAAGATTTTACGTGTGAGAAAATAGGAAGTGCTATTTCTGTACAGGGTTATGGCACTCTTTTAACTTTGACACTTGTACAAAACGTTCAAATGGTTAAGTTTTGTCTAAAGGTGCCGTCGAGATATTAATAGGAAATTTTTCTTCTGAAACCTGTCAACGGACGGATGAGATATAGTAAATGGCGAACGCAAATATAAAAACTCCGTAAGAAAAAATCGCTAGTCGGTGTTGGGACCACGTAGGTACAAGCACTAGGGTAAGGATAAAAAGAAAGACTAACCTAAAAGATGGAGTAAGCGTCACTTAACCAGGAATCAAAGTGAAGAAAGGGGTTAGGACCTTTTGAATTAAAAGACCAACCTAAAGGGATATTAATAAAGCCTATTTTCCCTAACTTTTACATGAAATAAATTAGTTATTATTCAACTCTCAAAACAAACTAATTCTTACATTTTTAAATCTGATAACTCAAAAATAAATTAAGAACGTTTACTACTGCATAACACACATAAACAAAACTACTTGAACAATTAATCAACTGAACTCGTGCTACCTCATAAATCTTATACTACGTCAAAAATAAATAAATAAATAAATAATGGCTATATGCTCATAAAATCTTAAAATGGAAGCATTTTCTTACTTTCCTAACCGACTGTAGAAGGACTACTAACCTTAGTGGTGGTCATCGGTTGTCTCTAAATTGGCGAATAACTCAACAGCCAAGGAATTAAGCTAGAAACCGTCAATTAAATGTGCTCTATGTTTTTAAAAAAAAAAAAAATTTTTATTTACATAATGGAGAAACTGCAAAATTAAACTTTAAGCGGCCGAAGGCTTTGATCACAAGCTAATATTTTTATCTATCGGTCTGCAAAAGAATTAAACAACCAAAATATTTCAGTTTCTTAATGAGCTAAATCATTTTAAGGAAAGAATAATAATTTGTCAGGAAATAAATATATTGTTCACAAAACTTTGTTTTGATATCTTTAAAAAAATCCCAATTAAAAACAGGTAAGGTTCACCTGTTTTTTTTATAACAAGAATACATTTTTAAAAGGATGTTAAATCATTAGTTCTAGGTTTAGAAATTTTAAATGACTAGAATCAGGCACAATAATCAAATCTTTAATAAAGCGCAAATTGTACATGGTCCCAAGAAATAGACTCGTCAAATTTTCAGAGAACTTAATTAAAAAAATAAACATAGCTGTTGGCGCGTGATAAGAATATTTGTCTGTCATAGTGAGTTGACTAGGGCAGCACAAAAAAGAATTCTTGGTCTCATACAAATTGATTCCATAAATCGTTATCACCTTTTCAAAGTAGATTTATATAATTTTGAACTAAGCTGCGGCTACATCCATCCACTATTATTTGATGTGCCACAAATTAAACGACATTACCAGTTCTAGATATCGAAAGGGTAAAAACATAACAACCTAATGTTTGTCGTAGCAGCATTTATACCACATGAAACAGTATCGTCTCTTTTATTGTGTTTTAAATTAACCGTTTTTTAAAAGATTAAAATCGTATAAATGGTTAAAGACTTAAACGTTATCAATTCATTCACAAAACTAAATCATATCTTATCACCAATGGCCACGCACGGTCACTAGAAGCCTCTTAGGCACATCTTTTCACTATCAGGAGCTAGAGCACAATGCTCTGTTAACTTCAGCATCACACACAGAGAACTGAACGAACTGCGAATGTAAATTTGACTGCATCAGAGTACACGTGCTGAAAATAGAACAACATCGAAAAATTCCAACTAAGCTTTGTGTTAATAAAATTTGAATAATCTTGTTTCGGAATCAAAAATCGACAACGCAATTCATTAGTTAAAGCATTGATAAACTTTTTTCAACACAGGAAGAATAGCGACCAGAATTAGATAAATATAATTTCGAATTTTGCAGAAGACATCCTAGTACTCGCCATAGTCTGGGAATCTCTCCTCTGCAGTGCTCCTCACAGCCTGCAGACCTTTCCAAGCAGCGCTCGCCTTAGCCTGCTAAATCCTAAATACAGTGCTGCTCATAGCCTATCCCCTTTCTGAACGTTACTATGTCCGCCGCCGTACCTGGAGGCCGTAATAATAATTCATTAGTAAAAGTCGACGAATACTACGTATGGGTCGTAAGCCTCGTTCTGCATATCAAGTCGCCCGCAAACAAGAACAGAACGCTCTTCGACGTGCAATCCGTTCCATGAGATTGCACCCGAGGCTTCTATCTCTACTACCGCCGTCACCGAAGGCAGTCGCTCAATACACTTCATACACAGCCCAAGAGATAGATTATTGCAATGACAACAACTGCATCTGTCAGGTCTACCTCCGGGACATCACCCAGTAGAGTTCGACGGGACCGGGCTCTACTAGGCCTGGGGGCACCACCGTCCACGACGTCTGCCGAAGTATGCCAAAGATCACCAAAGACGTCTGGACCCTCCAGACCTGTAGTTAATCGCTATTTACCACCGTTAAAGTTATTTTTGGACTTCATCAGTCAAGTCCGAAGGCTTCCGAAAAGTTCCGAAGACAACCGAAGCCTTCTGAGCTCTCCATACTTGTAAATATTACACATTAGTAGTTTTTAATTTCAAATATTTGCTATTCACGTTATTATTAAACTTTACTATTCAATTCTGAAGCTTTCCGAGGGGTTCCGAAGACGACTGAAGACTTCCGACCCCTACAAACTTGTAAATATTGTAAAGTAATAGTTTTTAATTTGAAACATAACTCTCTGGGACAACACGAAAAGTTCCGAAGAGATATAAAAATTACCATTTAGACTTTAATTCAAAGCCTAAATGGTCATTTCAAATCAAGCTAGTAATTAAAAGAAGGAAAATAGAAGGTCTCGGGTAGGATTCGAACCTGTAGTCTTCCAATTTGTGTTTGAACACTCAACCAATAGAACTACTGTGACAGATAGATTCATTTTAAAATATGAACAAATTTAAATCGAGTATGCTATCATACGTTATCCTAACTCGTAATTACTTTTGGCATTTTTATCAATCATATCGTAGTTACAACTTATGTAAGGTATAATCTAGAAGGAAAGGTCAATTTCTCAAGGCTATAGCTTATTATTAAATACAAATACAAAATAACTGCATAAGGCAGATTGATCATTAATCCTCGCTAGTTTATAAATTGCGTAAGACACTATAATACTAAGACCATGATAAAAGAATCCCAGGTTTAATATTTTAGAAAAATAAATCTCTGAGTTGGATGCCTTGGAAAAGACGTACTTTACACAAAATTGGCAACCTTGACTCGCGGTTTTTCTTTTTAGAAGTAAAACAATAGATTATGGCGAAAGTGCAAATTTTGGTTTTCCATTTTCAACTTGTAAAATTCTCAAACAACAAAATAAGTGGTTAAATTTTTTGCAAATATAATCACAACCTTTTGACGGTTAAATGATACAAAAATAACAGTCTTAGTTCTTCCAAACATGAACCATCAGTATTGTTACCAAGATACAATATGGCATTTTCGACAACCTTATACGAAAGGCAGCGAGAACGTACATAAACAAACGCGTCGATCAACTGTTGAGGAAGGGAAACAAAATTTCCATCCGCTGTTTTTAACAAAGCTGCGACATTCGTTGACTGAATCCGTTAGATTTGCTACCAGATAAAATCTCAAAACAGCGTATTGCGTCTTCTTTAATATCCACTTTTAATGGGACCACAAGGGTTGCAAATAAGTAGACATTAGGAGGTTATCAATATCGGCACTCAGTTAACCATCGTGTTACGTGGAATGGAAGTATAAAACTACCCATGTATCATTAAGCAAAAGTCGCATTAGAAGTAATCCAAACTTCCATTTAAAAAACTTAACGTAACTTAACGTACCTTGACTTAACTGCTTTCGCATTGAATTCTATTAAATTATCTGGATGATTGTCGAATTTGGTTTTCAACTAAAACGACAGCACACCGTTTCGTTAGGAAAACCATAAATCGTAACCTCTGTCGTCTTCTAGATTGTAAATCTCCATCTGTTGCAGAGACTTGTGTAAGACCCATGGTCTTTGCCAGGTTAGGGACAGAACTGTTTTAAAATATAATGGTTCCTCTACAAGAGCTGTTCTGCCAGAGAG
Organism: Platerodrilus igneus; assembly: GCA_036346225.1. Lineage (NCBI taxonomy): Eukaryota > Metazoa > Arthropoda > Insecta > Coleoptera > Lycidae > Platerodrilus > Platerodrilus igneus. Next base: position 2,816,229 of record JARFIW010000873.1, read on the forward strand.
TGCCGCTGTCACTGGTGCACATGATCGTGACTATCAAGAAAGTAATGAACAATACGATTTAAGCGTGTAAAATTTCATGTTGTGAACCCATGCAAACTATCGCAAACGCTAAATAATATTTTTAATAACAATCTTGACGATTAAAATTACCAAATATGGTAAAGTGTAGGTTTTAAAAATAAATGATGCCAAAAATACCACCACGGTTGATATGTTTTTATGACGATATTAGATATTTTCTTAGATGAATATTTAATGACGATTTGATACAGGGGTTTTAAAATTTTATGCTATGATTCAGTAATTGCTCCTACGAAATTTTAAATCATTACTTTGGTGCTTATTCTACATCCTTGCATCACGAAGTAAAAGTTACTAGCTTTCAATTTTAAATTCTACATTGATGTTCATATTTGCAGTTGAATTTATGCGAAATGAATCTAAATCATACCAATAGTTTAAACTATTAACTAGCATTACATGTAAGAATAAATGACATTCCTTGCACTAGAAGCTCACCTGTATGTGGGATTTCACATTCTTGTCGCTTTTTTTGTTTTAAAATCAGTTAAGTTTAAAGCAGAAACCAAAGCCCTATACACAAACAAAATGTTTATTCCAGTATCCCAACGCGTTTAAATTTAATAAAGCTATTTGTACATACTGCGGGCTAGATTATTATATAAGTGCACCTTTATAGTTGGAACCAAAAAAACTTGTGTGTGACTCATCGCAATACCTAGATAGAAAACACAACTATAGTATAATGTATGTTACTCGTGTCTACTAATTTCACTTCATAGAACAGAATAGCTATAGAAAGGTGTTTCTTCATAATTCTGTAATAAAGAAGTAGCAAACGTATGTCTTGTTTTGGTTCATAAAGTTTGTAAATACATTTGTGTTTTTGAGCATTTATAGGTTAAGTTAGCTTTGCTATTCATTTAGTGTTTTGTATTTTTGTCTTAATTGTATTATAGAACAGTTTTTTTCAAAACTATTGCCGTTTCATATTGACACTAAAAATGCTGCGTAATAAACATTAAAAATTACAAACACAGTTGGTGATTATGAATGTTCTAAATTACTTTGAAAGGGAACGTGACAATCGAGGTTTGTTTGTTCCATTTGAATCTGTAATACAGGTAAGAACAAACGTTAGATCAACTTTAGTAGAAAAGATGGTTTAATTAGATCGTTTTAGCGAACTGCTGAAGCCTCTGGTGTAGGACTCCGGACCCTTACTAGTATTAAGAAGAAGCTATCAGAAGCACATAAAGAAAATCAACCACTGCAATCTCGTGGTATGAATCGAAAATACACAAAATTAAAATCTTCTGATGTAGATGATTTTGTTAAAGATTGTGTTAAGAGAAAAATATACGACATGCATTCTAAACGTAATAAAGATAATATTAATTTGGGATATATTTTATAACCTACGTGTGATTTTTAGGGCTCCATGTTATAGTAAAAGCCATACAACAAGAACTTGCTTTGTCTGGAGTATTTAGTTTTAGTATAAGTAGTTTGAAAAGGCTTTTACCTACCATTGGTTTTACTTTTGAAAATGATGATAGCAGACGAGGATTATTTGAATTAGAACATGTTGCCGCAGCATGAGTGAAATTCTTGAGAGAATACGAATTAAACAAACAAAGGGAATTGTACGATCCTGTTTTCTTAGACGAATTGCGAATTTTCAGTTGGGGCTCAGCGAAAAAAAGTTGGATTGATAACACAAAACAAAGTATTCGGAAAAAAACATTTGGTGAAGGAAAACGGTTAGTTTCTGGTTACTTGATTTAAATAGTCTTCTTTATATTGGTGGTATTTTACAGTGGCGACTCGTTGCATTAGTAACCGGGGGTGCACATTGGTGAACATGAGGTGGTCTATCTACTTGATGAAATTTATGAAAATAATCTTGATGTTTGTATTTGAATTTTCAGTATTATTTTCCAAATTATGATGCATACTAAAAAATATGGTATGATACGTGGATGTATATCTGGTTTTTCTACCATAAATACAATACGATTTAGTGCCTAATGTAAAGGACCTTTAATTATTTGCAAAACATGCATAAACATATGGTTGCCGGCAGTATGAAAACTTTAGGTTTTGCTAAACAACTTAATGTTAAAATAAAAAGATCAACAAATTACATGAATACATTAAAAACGAACATACCTCCAGTAGTTTCTGAGCAGTTATTTATTCTTGTGAGTAAGCGAATTGTTGGCATTTGAAAATACACTCAGCCACAATGTATCGGTCCGCCACTAGGAACGACTACTTCTGCTGAAGGTTCAAAAGCGAGTCTTATACCAAATCCTCTTCTTATCTTCATATTCAAAATGTCCGTGACGATTCGACACATAACGATAATTGGTGAGTATAAAGCACCAATCACAATATTGTCTAAATTAACAACTGGAGTTGACGTACCACGAAAAAACTTAAAAAATTAAAATGCGGATACGATCCAATATGCGTGTAAAGTCCTTTTAAAACGTCTGCTTTAAATGCTATACACTTTTATTATAATATACTATAATAATTGTTAATGATAAGTATAAGAAAGTCCATTCTTCTGTTTTTCTTAGCAGCAAATTTATCAATAATCCTATTATTAAAATTGTCTATTTCTAAAACAAAATGTCGTTCAAATGACATCACCCCCAAAGCATTCAATCGATCCTCACTCATTGTGTTACGTAAAAAATTTTAACGCGCTTCATCATAGAGAAACATCTCTCGGTATCAGAAGTTGACATAGGTTTTGTTACCAGTATTGTCAAAAGTTTTACGGTTTCTGTAAAAACCGCATCGAGTACAGGCACAGCACCAGAAGCGTCACGCAATTCCTTCCGCATATAAATAACTTGCAATTTAGTTTTTAATTGATTTGCGTTTAAGAACGAATAGCATTCAACTGTATTTTGCAAAAATTCATCTGGAAAAGATTTAACAAATTCGGGGAATTTTTCTATAACAAATAAATTTGCAGTAACCAAATGACCGACAAAGTTAAATCTGTCCCTAGTTTGCGAAATAATTACCTCACAAACTTCTATTGCTTCTTTCCTTTTCAACTTTTCGTCATTATTGTTGCACTTTCTTCGTTTATCTGGTAGTTCAGATATACTTTGCTCTTCAAGATTGTCATTTATAATAAACATTTCTTCGCGAATATTATTAATTCTTTTGTCAAAATTTCCAATGTTTTTTTCTAACTTTTGTTAGATCAGTAACCTTTTGCTAAAGTTGGTTAAAAAGGATGTCAATGTGTGGCATAATCTTATGGAAAACAGAAAGCCAAAATATAAACTTTTCATCTAAAAGTAATCGTTCATAAGCACTCGCTTGCTGAATAGTGCTTGGCAGTATAATTTCATCACTTCCATAACTTTGAGTATTTCATCCCAATTTTCATAAACGATATGTATAGAATGTGACTGAAAATTCCTGCGTGTTGGACTTACTCGAGGTAGCTTCTTTTGAACAATATCTTTTAAAACTCGTGTTCTCTGAGGTGATGTAAAAAAAATCACAAACACCAGTTAAATTGGAAAAAAAGATTCTGACGGTCCTATTGACTGAGGTTGACATTGTCATAATAAGATTAGTTTGATGTACGTAGCAGTGCACAAAATTTGCAAACGGATATTTATCTTTAACTACCTTCTGAACTGCATTAAGCGATCCACTCATAACAGCAGCGTCGTCATGCTTTGGGCTATTAGCTTATTAGGACTGTTCAAAAGAAAATTTAATTCGTTTAATATATATCATGTGCTCAATTGCTCCTTAGGGATAGCCGCCACTGGTATTTTAGATTCATTGTGCTGCATGCGGGAAACAAAGATGGTTTCGTTCCAAACGCATCTCTTTTGTTTTCTACCAATTTACCAAGTGCAGACTACCATGGCGATATAAATGCTGAACTGTTTACGAAGTGGTTTCAAGAAATTTTAATTAAAAACCTGAACCAACCCAGCGTTATTATATTAGACAGTGCATCTTATCATTCAAAATTAATTGAAAAAATGCCAAATACAACCTCTAATAAACAGGAATTAATAGACTACCTGCTGAAACATAAAGTATCTTTTGAAACTAGTCTGTTAAAGAGAGAATTATTGACGTTGGTCAGAGAGAATCCAAAACCTAAAGTTTACGAAATAGATGAAATTGCAGCAAAGCATGGTCATAGAGTTTTACGACTCCTCCATATCATTGTCTATTTAATCCAATTGAGTTAATATGGGCTAAATCCAAAGATTACTATAATAAAAATGTGGGACGATTTAACGAACAATACAACGACCATAATATAAGAATGATATGGTTTGAATCAATTCAACAGATAGACCTGCATATCGGCAAACATATGTAGAACATGCTTACAAATGCATGAAAGAATGGCGGGATATTGAAAAACAATTTGACGTTGTTCAACCGTTAGTTATAAATGGTAGCAATGACAATAGTGGTACTGACAGTGCCACTGATTGTAGTTATGATTGAAAAATAAATGTATCCTATCTAAAGATTATAAAACTTTATTCTGGCAATTATTTATGTAAATATTGGTTATATTGCATTCTAGAACCTAAGTAATAAATAATTCAAAATGTTGATTTAATGTTTAATAATTCTATGTATGGTCCCACTACCGTATTGTAATACTGCAGGTTTCAGTAGTTGAATTATTTGCAAATTCATGATATTTTAACCTATTGCAGAAACATCAAATGTATACCGGGTGTAACAAAATAAGTGCAAAACCTTTCAGGGGGTGATTCCTCATCGTAAAAGAAATAGGGTCTTTCATATAAAGAAACTTTATTGGAGCATCCCTTGTTAAGATACAGCCCCTTAAAGGGGGTGCATAAAATTTGCTTTTAATTTTTTTACAAACACTAAAAAAGTTACAAAATTGAAATTAAGGTGACGTTTTTTACTATCAAAAATGCACTTACTCAGTAATTTATTTGGTTTACCCCATGGTTGTAAGGGGTGGGAAACGCCACCCCTAAAATTTATTTCCAATGTAACTTTTTGTTTTATTATTTATTTGCCATTTAAAAATTTATTTCCAGTAGCTTATTTCATTCTAAACAAAAAATGTCTCTTGAATTTTTTGCCCAAAATTAACCAGTTCGCAAAAAAAAATTTCTACAAACAACTACAGAGATACATCGTCATAAAACGAAAATGCAGAACTAATTTATCTAGTAGGCCGGTATTAGTGATAGTGACAATTAAATAGTTATCACGCTGTCAGTTTGTAAATTTTTGAAATTGAATTAATAATACTGTGTCGTTGTTCTGTTCTTAATTTGTTAGTTTAATAATTCACTTGTTATTAAAATGGCATACACAAATGCGGAAATAGCTGATATGCATTACGTTTACGGTCTGTTGCAGGGTAATGGGTTAGAAGCTTGTACAAGGTATGCTGAAATGTATCCTCAACGGCAGCTTCCTTCGCATAAAATATTTGTCCAACTTCATGAACGATAACGAGAATATGGTTTATTCGAAAAAAGAACGCAGGATTGTGGCCGCCATTGAGAAGTTAGAACACCACAGCTTGAAGAAGCAGTACTTAATTTGGTTGAAGAACAACCCACTAGCAATCCTAGAAAGATTGCTATCGAATTAAATGTTGATCATATGACGGTATTTTAAATTTTAAAGGAACAACTCTACCATCTACAACGAGTACAGGCACTGTTATAGCGAGATTTTCCGACCCGTCTTGAATTTTCCAATTGGATGTTGGAAATGATTAGAAGAAATCCTGACTTTCTGAAGACGATCGAATTCACAGACGAATGTACTTTTTCTCGGGACAAGATTATTAATTTTCATAATAACCACATATGGGCTGATTAAAACCCTCCCGCTATTGTCCAAGCTAACCATCAAGAACATTTTTGTTTTAACGTGTGGGTCGGAGTTATTGAGGATTATTTAATTGGCTATCATTTTCTACCTTCTCGATTAAATGGCGAGGCATACACTCAATTTTTAGAAGAAGTACATCCATCGATGCGTGCAGGGTAATTAGAAAGACTCCAGGAAGGAATATTTGAGCAAATACGTGGCTCAATGCGCCGACGTCTAGACGCATGTCTAATGACTGAAGGTGGACATATTGAACATATACTATGATTTCTACATGTTGTATGTTTTGTTATTAATAAATTAGTTTTGTTTATTCATCTTTAATCATAATTTGATGCAGGTAGTAACTACAAAATAACAATAATAATCCTATTCGCATTTATGACGATGTATCTCTGCAGTTGTTTGTAAAATAATTTTTTTCTGCAAACTGGTTAATTTTGAGCAAAAAATTCAAGAGACATTTTTTGTTTAAAATGAAATAAGCTATTGGAAATAAATTTTTAAATGGCAAACAAATAATAAAACAAAAAGTTACATTGGAAATAAGTTTTAGGGATTACGATTTCCACTAGGGATGGTCTCGGGCTCGGACTTTCGGGCCGGCCCGGCCCGGGCCCGGCCCAATTTCGGGTTCGAATCCCGGCCGGGCCGTTGACTACTTTATTCGGGCCGGGCCCGGGCCGGGCCTATCTTTTTTCGGGCCGGGCCGGGGCAAATGATTCGGGCCGGCCCGAATTTTAGTAGATACTCCACCGTTCTTTCACTTCTATCTCATATTGAGGAAGTAAACGTTCTTAATTGTATTTTCTCGTAGTGACTTGATGAACCCATTAATAATCAGTTTTTCGTCTTGTTTAGTGTAAAGGAGACGTGATATTATAACTCGCTTCTTATCCCAAATATTTTTTTCTAGTCTTATTTAATGTCTCTCATGTTGTACTTTAGTCAAGTTAAAAATGCCCAGGAACATCGAACTAGGTGATTTATTCATAATTCAAAAGTTTGCACGATTTATATTATGTATATGTATATACTTCAAATTTCAATCATGCGGCGAACAAGTTTTTCCTTATTTGACAATTACACATGCGCAATAAACACACCTTTAATGTTTGTACTTTATTAAAATACAGGACACCTTTATTTAATTTAAATACAGGCAAGGAATGCTTTTATTTAAAACGCCTTAATTTTGACATATACCAAATGCCTAACGTACAAACTTACATTTAATTGTCTGCTTTCTCTATAAATATTGTGAAATTAAATGGATTTTTGTAGTGTTGTTTCCATCTTTAAATTTAGAGATATAATGTCAAGGTTTATAACACGAAAAGGATATAAAACGTCAACGCTCTAAATACGAGGATGCTGTTTTGTAATGCTTTTCCTAGAAGTAAAGGGTAAAAATCCTTTTGAAAACAGATATGCTATAGACTTGGGAAGAAGTAAAAAACAGTGTCTTTAAGTAAATTCGAATAGTATTCCGTGAAAACACTTTGACAATACATACAAATGTTATCGAATCAGTGGGAAATGAAAAACTCAAATAATAAAAAAAGGTTCATCTTTGTGTGAATAGAATTTTTTTGATCTTTTCCAATATAGTTAAACACGTATTATAGGTCGCCTTATCGCAAAAGAGATTAATTCTTTATTCAATTTTAAAACAACATATAGATATAGAATACTAAACATATATGTCAAAATAAAGAGTAAAATAAAAAACACTTGCTCTGAAATAGTGTAGGAAATTAAACTATGTCGTACTAGAGCAGCCTAACATTTTTCAGGAATTTTTAAGAATACTGTCAGTGTTTTAAATATTTCATTTCCATAACAACGTGTGATGTAAAGCCACTATATAAACACATAAATTCTAGCTATAGCTTAATCAGTTACGTGAAAAATGTTTGTAATAAAACCATGTAAACGGTTGCACCTAGACCACAAAATTATTTTAGCGACCTCGAGATTTTATTGCTTCCGTCGCAAGCGATGTATGCGATAAACTTTCTCTCGGTACGCTAAAAAACAATTTCCGCCTTTATATACAAATAACTATTTAAACGTTACCATGCAGTATATATTAATTAGCGTTAGATTCTTTACGGCTGCATGTATTTTAAAATAACGATTTTAATAAAACTTTCGAAAACAATACGTTAATCGTCTATTCGTAGACTGTAGTTATAGCAGACACTTCTAGGGTACTTGAATTTTTGAATTTCATACTTTGTATACTTTGGTATTATCACCAGTAGCGTAAGTAGCCTTTTGTTTGGGGAAGGGGGAGGGGCGGACTAAATAGCTATTAATCATTTCCTAAATTTAACTTTATTTTTAGCACTTTCTGAACACCCTTCTTGGGTCGGGCTAGAATATGGGGGAGTAGCCTTCTAAGTCTCCTACCCCCTAGCTAAGTGCGTGAGTATCACTTAATTTATTGTTGAATAGTAGAATCTGGCTGCAGATATAGTTTTCTATTTATTGCATGAAAATGTATAATAATGCCATTATCAAACTCACGTCATAAAAAAGGATAAAGTAAATAAAATTTTATTGGTATATAAAAGGAACTATGTACTGATTTATACCTTTTGGTAATAATTTTTTAAAAAACTTTTCAACCTAAAACAATTACTTCTATCCTATCAGATAATATGTATTTCTAAAGAATAAGGTATTCTCTACATACCACAATTTGAAAATCCAACTTTTTTAAGAAAACATTCGGTATATTATTTGACTTTCAGGCTCCTTAAGTTCTAATAACATTAGGTACCAATTTTCAATTGCTTGAGATATTAACCGATGAAGTTTGGTACCGTTTATACTATGACCTACAAACAATTTATTTAATTTTTAGCATTCAGTAATTTACCAAAAGTGTTTAAATCTTGAACTTTGGCACGATTTGTCAGTCAGTCAAATAAATATTTAAAGGAACTAGAACAAAGACAATCAAATTATAGATCAAAGTTCAATTCTAAAAGTTTCAGTTCCTCAAAGTAAAAAAAGGTTATAAAAATCCGTCTGTAACAATTTCATAAACTTTGAAAATTGCTATATATTTTGTACTTTTGTTACATATTCGTAGAATTTTTTAAAGAAAAAAAAATCAAATGATATACTACGGAATGTTCCGCAAATTACTTGATTGTAACTCAAAATTATTTTACTCTTAAATCAAACAAAAGAGTGATAGTTACTTGTTGAAAACAACTGAAAAAAATATCTTCTCATTCACTGAATGAAAGTCGGGCCGGCCCGTCAGTTTTTATATCGAGTCGGGCTTCGGGCCGGGCCGGTCACTTTTCTGCGTCGGGCCGGGCCGAGCTTATTAAAAGCCCGGCCCTAATTTCCACCCCTTACAACCATGAGGTAAACCAAATAAATTACTGAGTAAGTGTATTTTTGATAGTAAAGAATGTCACCTTATTTTTATTTTTGTAACTTTTTAAGTGTTTGTAAAAAAAAATGAAAAACAAATTTTATGTACCCCCTTTAACGGGCTGTATCTTAACAAGGGATGCTCCAACGAAGTTTCTTTATATGAAAGACCCTATTTCTTTTACGATGAGGAATCACCCCTGAAAGGTTTTGCACTTATTTTGTTACACCCGGTATAGTGATGGTAAACACTAAATAATATAATTAAAGAAACAGAGTAACTAAATATTGATTATTTAATTAATATCCTTTTGAATACAATGCAGGAATAACAATTGCTGAGTTCTTTTCACAGAGAAGCTTCTGCAACATTTGCTTAATATATTTCCAGCACTGGAAAATAAGCATTCGCATGACAGAAAAGTAATAGACGACATTTTCCTTACTATCTCAGTTAAAAAGGGGTAATTAAATTTATTAATTTTCCAGCACTACACGGCATCGTCACTTCTTTTTGTAATAGTGTGTTCAAGATATATTTAAAGTTCTATAATGGCCCCACTTAAGGGAATGATGATCTTGATTTATTGTATTCCATATGGAGACACCCACTTCTTGATGTTATTCTTCATTACTGGTTTTAGCTTCTGGTAATTTTATACTGGAGTTTTCTTTGCGCAGTTTATTCACTAATTTAATTGGTAACATCCTCATTAATAATCATAACAATGTCTTTATTTACAATCGAAAAAAATGAAATAATTTTAAATTATAAATCACATCGTAAAGGGATCTAAAAGTATAGACAAAGCTAACATATTGCCATGATCCATATCTACAATTTTTTTTTAATACTCGTACTAATATGATTAATTATTGCTAACTTGACATAACTCTTAAACAATACTCCATTCGTCTATACTCAGCTGAGTCAGCTATACATTCAAAATTGTTATTGTCTTTTAATAGCAATTTCTAACTCCAAAAATTATTTCAGAATGTAGTAGGTTGAAGTGGAAACATCTTATAAATTCTTTATAATTATTACCCATGTTTTTAATAGTCCATCAGTTTAGAGCTAGCTTGCAAGCTACGTGTACGAGTGAAAATTACTTTTATTTTATCAATATTAGCCACAGAAAGTTTTAATGCATCTTGCACAAGATTAATGGTCACAGCGATGTGGTCAAAACGTTTTATACCCAGCTTTGTACATAAAACCTTTGAATATTTTAGGTATTGTCCGATACCACAAATATGATTTTATTGCGAATGTTTGTCATTGACAATTTTTACAAATTGAAAGTCATATGACTTTGTGGAAACGAATCACAACTTAGTTATGAAGTCGGCCTTCATATAATTCTAGGCTGTTTATTAATGGGTTTAGGAGAATTATTATGGTATTCTAAAGTGATTTAAAAACATTTTGTGGGTACCTATTATTTATAATGCAGTTCAATGTTTTTGGATTATGTAAATTCTTGAATGAAAGGAAAATATTTGTTCATAAGTCGAAGCTCGGGATAAAGCTAACCTAACTTTCGGCTGTCTTTGAATTCTGGAGCTTGCTCGACATATGTTTTTATGGTATTGGAGCATACAATTTCGAACGATAAGTCATAAGCAACTTTATCTGCTTTCAAATATAAACGTCCTTCTGTTCAATATATCAAAGTAGGCTTATAAAAACTAATCCATTTGTATTAATTTCAGTTGGGAGGTTATTAAAAATTAGATTCATAGACATCCCAGAATATTAATTTCTTGTTATACAAATAAATGTATAACATTTTTGTACTATACTTTTTATATACTAATTTCTTTAGCTCTGCAGGAATCAGTCTTACAAAATATGGACTAAAACTAATTCGGAACAAAAATAACTAATACATCTGTAATGCAATAAACAACATCAAGTTTAAAGAAAGGTTTATTTAAATATAAATCAAGCTAAACGACTACACATCATGAGAGCTTCTTACGTTCTTCTGTATCTCTGAACAACAAGTTGCAGTAACCCCTTACTTACTCCCTCTACTACCTTTAGGTCTATCGACGCAGGCAGAAGGCCTGAAATATTTTACACATCCTCCGGCGCGGCGGTACAACTTAGCTTATCACTTCTTATTTCTAAAGGATACAATAATTGCATTGGGCGCCTAATTACGATGCCATTCGCAATCTTAACGTAACAGGCACGCACTTTGCCATCACAGCCGTTTATAACGTCGTTCACCAACCCTAATTTCCACAATAACCGTCGCTTATCATTTCCATGTATTAATACGACATCCCCTTGCTTAATCGCACACTCACGCACATTCACGTTATGATAAGCTCCTCTTAATAATTGTAAATATTCTGCGTTCCATCTTTTCCAAAAGTAGTCAATAGCGTTTGTTCTCTGCTTCCATAGCCTACGAATCTCATCTCCATTAATAACACGGTCAACAAAAGGAATAGTAACCAAAGCGGGTCCCAATAAAAAATGCGAAGGGGTTAACGGCATTAAATCCATAGGTTCACTGCCTAGATATGTGAGCGGGCGGGTGTTTATTGTTGCTTCAACCTCGGTAATGAGTGTATTTAGTTGATCTAAATTTAGTAAAGAACGTCCTATCGTAGCCCTAAGGGCGTCTTTTACACTTTTTACAAGTCGCTCGTCAAATCCTCCGTGCCAAGTCGCTCGCTCTACTATAAATTTCCACTTAATTTGGTGACTGTTTACAAACTCGATCACTTCTGTACTCGCCATCACTTCGTTTAAGGTCGATATTTCACGTGATATTCTTTTAAATGTTTTAGCGTTATCTGAGTAAATGACCTTAGGAATCCCTCTACGAGCAAAGAACCGTTTACATGCACTGATTGTAGACGCAACATCCATTTTCAAAACAATCTCTAGATGAAGTGCTCGTATAACAGCGCAGGTAAATAAAATCACATAACATGGCTTTGAATGATAACTATCTTTAAAATACAACGGTCCGGCGAAGTCTAAACCTGTCACTTTAAAGGGCTTTGTTTGCTGTATTTGATCTCTAGGTAACGGCGCGAAAGGATGCGACCCTGACTCTCCACGAAGTCGTTTACAGATGACACATCTTGCTAAAACGGACTTTATTAATTGCCGTCCTCGTACAATCCAAAATCGTTTACGTAATTCGTAAAGTGTCGCATTAACACCACTATGATGAAAAGTTTTATGAAACTTCATTATTAGTAGTTTACTTAAATGTGCATTTTTCGATAGAATAACGGGATGCTTGAGGTTGAAATCTTCTCTTAAATTATGAAGACGTCCACCCAAATGCAGCAATTCATGTTTATCTAAGAAAGGGCTTAAAGTTGAAATACTCGATTTCCGTTCAATGCCCTGACCCTTTTGTAAGCTGTTAATCTCCGAATAATAAACGTCCCGCTGAGCTTGCAGCAGTAAACATATTTCGGCCCTTTCAAATTCGTTTACGGTTAAACTCTTCATTTCTTTATTATTTCTGGGTTTTAAATTTCCTATAAATCGTAAAACATATGCCGTTATCCGCACTACACGATCAAAATCACTGTATCTGGAGGAATCTATGAATTGATTGCTACCTTTTGTAGTGTCGTTAATTAGTAAAGACGTTTTCGATACTATATCTATCGTTGACGTAGTTTTCTCTATCGTATTATACACACGAGCAATTGTCTGTAACACGTGCTTTTTTTTCACCATCTTAACGGAATGTATGTACTCCGTCACACTACTCAAATCGACACTAATTCTATCGTTCTGATTGCACCAGTTAATTCCTAACACCTTTGAACTTTGTGCATTTTGCGATTCAACCTTGCTGTTTACTTCGAGATCGTTAATCGTCCATTTGCGTAAATTCATGGAGGCTCCTTGAAAAAGCTTACTTGAAAAGTCTTTTAAATGTTCTGCAACATTTCGATTGTTTACACTGACCACTAGATCGTCTACATAAAATCCCCTTTCTAAAATTTCAATAAATTCAGGGTTTTGTTTTTGATTATCGATTAAATGTGTTCGTATCACCGAATTTAAAAGAAACGGGCTACATGTAACTCCGAATGTTACTCTATTCATACGGTACGTTTCCAGTTCATTGTGGTTATTCTACCATAAGAATCGATGTGCGTCTTTATCGTCGGAATGTAAATAAATTTGTAGAAATGCGTTCTCAATGTCAGCCGTATTTCCGATCTCGCCTACACGAAAATTAAGTAAAATCTTAATTAAATCTGGATTTAAATTAGGCCCCTTTTCTAATAAGTCATTCAACGATTTTTGTCCCGGGGCATGTGAAGAGGCATCGAAAACCACTCGTAAACGCGTTGTTTGTTTATCTTCTCTAAAAACCGGCCTATGTGGCATGTAGTAAACACGATCGCCATTTGTTTTTTCAGTATCACCGCGGGAAATTAACTCGGCATAATTATTATCCAACATTCCTTTGATAGCAGCGTTATATTCACATATTTTGTTAATATTGGTCAATTTAAACTTTAGCCTCTGAGCACGAATTCGCACACTAATTAAATTATCATTTTCAATCACTGCATCCTCATTCTTCCACGGTAACGCTACTAAATATCGATCATCACATTTATGAACGTTATTTTTCAAAAAATTATCAAAAAATTTCTTATTGTCGTCTGCTTCTTTGGTTATACCTATTGTTTCCAAATCCCACATACTTTCAATCGCGGCTTCTGTTTTTATAACTGTCGCATGTAACACTGTTTGCAGATTTACTCCTATAGTTATAGCATCAACTGGTATGGGGCCATGCAAAGCATAACCAAATTTCGTTTCCACCGCTACTAAACCTTTGTTTAGACAAATATTCTTTCCTGTCACTACTGTCCAGTAATTGTCTGCCCCAATAAGGATACTAATTCCATCAACAATTAACGCTCGATCTATATTAAACGGGATATTGTCAGCAAGCTGCAAGTTTTGATACTCTACCACGCTTTCTTTAGGTATATGTAAATCATCCATGCAAATTTCTGGAACTTCCACAGCCTCAATCGTTAAAATTTCATCTGTATATTGTTCCTTCAAAGTAATTAAAACGCGGTTGTAAAGCTTAGACGGTATTGAACAATTTCCAAACACGGCAATACGAACCCTATGTTGTCCTACAACAGGTAAATTTAATACCCTTGATAGATTCTCTTTAATAAATGAAAGTTGACTACCTCCGTCCATTACTAATCTAATTAACTTCTTTGAATTTTCTCCAAAGGCATAAACACAGGCCGTTTGCAATAGCACATTTTTGTTTATGTTTGTCATCAAACTGGATACCGACGGCGCCGAAGTGTTCATTGAACTCTCGCCTTTCGTTAATTATAATGTAATACCTGTCGTCTCAGCGTTGTGTCTATCTTTACCTGGCTTAAAGCTTGGGTCGCACATTGTTGTTGCGTGCCTGCCTCTGCATTCCTTACATCTTAACAATCTATTTTTACAATACTTAGCACTATGGTTATTTCTTGTACAACGGTAACAATTTCCTGCTGCCTTTAGAATTTCTTTCTTCCTTGCCAAAGGTACATCTGAGTCACACATTTCTGTTTTATGGTCTTTCTTGCAGAAAGCACAGCATTCAAGACGTTTGTTCGGCATGACTAATAAACTAGACGCAGTTCCTTTGTAATGCGTTCTCCTTTCTGTTGGGAGCATCTTCTCTTTACAATCTGCATCCGGTATTAAAGCTTGTTCTAACGACTCGAGTTCGTTTTTAAGAAACCGCAATAAATCCTTTACCTGGCGATCTGAATCTTCCTCTGACCTTAATGATGAACTTTCTAAATTATTCGTAATAATTTCTAGATGATTGGATGATTTCATTTTCATTTGTCGATAAAATTCTAAACACAATTCCGTTGGCAACGACTTAATGAGAGTCGACTTTTCGATTATGTTGTACTGAGAACTAGATACTTCTAATATTTCAAGAGCACGCATAGCTGAAGTAATTAGATTGTAATTCTTCCTTAAAGTGCTTACCGTCAATTTTGGATTTTACAGGTTCGATTTTCATAATGCTATCAATATATTGTTCAATTAGCCGTTCCCCATTTCCAAATTGATCTTTTAATATATTTAAAGCTTTTTCATAGAATGCTCCAGATGGAGGAAATCCCTCAATTGCTTCAGCGGCCCTTCCCGTGACATACATTCGCAGGTAGTTGAATCGATCTCCGTTCGTTAATTGTTGATTGTCGTGAATCATACTTCTGAATTGTTCCCAGAAAGGAAGCCAGCCCTTTGCAGTACCATCATACTTCGCTCACTGTACACGTTGAAACTTCACTGACGTAAAGGACGGCCTACTTGCTTCGTTACTTACTGGTACCGTATTCGTTAAATTCGAGTCAACCTCTATCTGCAATTTTTCTGGGCATTTTAATCTAAATTCCAACTTACACATCGTAGTTACAGCAACCTCTTCATATTCATACCTTTTCATTAACTCGTCCTCTAGATTTTCTTTAAGCAGAGGTTCAATTTGCTTATCAATTTCTTTCAGATTGTCACTCGCAAGCTTTAACTTTGACATAGCTGTATAAATGTCTTCAACACTGAAACTATTTTCTAGCATAGAATTTATATTATTAACTGTTTTAGTTAAGTGCGTTCAACAAATTGTCCGTTTTACTTGTTCCATCATGAAGCCTCGATAGTATAGCCGTCTGTTAAATATTCGCGTTCACGTTCCGTTATTTCTTCGAATATTTACGTTAAAGCTCGTTTATATTTATCACCAGATCTTCCCGGGTTTCGGCACCAAAGTTGATGTAATGCAATAAACAACATCAAGTTTAAAGAAAGGTTTATTTAAATATAAATCAAGCTAAACGACTACACATCATGAGAGCTTCTTACGTTCTTCTGTATCTCTGAACAACAAGTTACAGTAACCCCTTACTTACTCCTTCTACTACCTTTAGGTCTATCGACGCACGCAGAAGGCCTGAAATATTTTACACAACATCTATTCCCGGTAGATTGTGTGCTTTTCAGCATATAAAATACGTAAGGTAAAACGCTAAATGATTTTATAGAATGACTATCACATCAAGGATTTAGTTACACAGAAAACTACACAAAACTTGTGTAATATGTATATAACTGTGATTTTTCAAATACTTTATTTCTTGTGCGCTTAAAATAAGCAGCAAACGTAAACAGCAGGCAATTAGTACAGTTGGTAATATTTCCACTACAGAAACGCTACTACGCACGCACGTGTTTTGAAATAGAACAAAAGTAACTGTATTAAGGACTACATAATGTCTAAATCTCGTAGGTAATTCGTTCACTTTGTTATTTGGTGTTTGTCTTACAGGTTTGCAGTTTTTGCTAGCAAAGTAAGTTATGTCCTCCATCATAACCCAAAAACGCTGTTGTGAAACACAGCTTTACGTGCTGTTAAAGTAGAAGCCTTTCTCGGTTGTCTCCTATACTTTACTCGTTTATTTGTGAGTTACAGTCGAATTGCTTGAAAGCTACTTAGAATGTTGACCTTTCTCTTGTAAGAATAAGCAACTGGGGAATGACGGATAATAATAAGTTGTCATGCCTGTACTTTACTGACACAGTCGATTCGGCGTGGTTTAGCATTTTTCAATTAAACCTTATTGTTTTAGACAAATGAATAAACGCTAGAACATTAGAAATAATTTTGCACAGCACGAAATCTGGTTTTAATTTGAAGCAAATTCTACTTTAAGGAAGAGTTGAGTATCACGTTTTTGTATTAACTGGTACCCTTGAAAGCTTCTATCTATTAGGAAAATTATTATAAAAGCCAGGGATCCATATGTACCCTGTTTCTTTCTAAAACACACTGTTCCTATAGTACTGTGATTACTAAACACAATTATTCTGAAATAGATTGTTATTATAACAGACTAACCCTGTAACACCTTATTTCCGCAACACTGAATTTATGATTAACAATGTTTGGACGCTTAGAAAGTACTAGAGAAATAGTGAATAGATAAGTAAGGTTACTACGAGACCAAAAACAGGTTTTCTTATGGGTTTTAACATGGGAAATTCTAAGGTACGTTCTGGTCATTTTTTTCATATACAAAGGTCAGTCACTCCGGGTGATCCTACATTCAAGGTTCACATGAAAATAAAGGTTCATAAAAATGGTTTATTACACATTGCAGTTACGTACATTGATCTTGTATACTATAAAATACTTATTCTTAATATTGTTTATATTGTATCGGTTTATCCGAACTAATATAAACATATATTGATTGCTTATACTTAAGTTAACATTATTTAGAGTAACATATTTAAATACTACATTAACAAATAACAGTACATTTACAATAGGATTGGAGGTATCAATTCAATTAACATATAATACCTAACTCTACACATATAAATTTAGAGGTTATTTATATATTTACACTTATTTACTAGATGAACATATTTTCACTTACTTACTACATACATATATTAAAATAATTCATTATAATTTAAACTGCCTCCTCAATTTCCATGCTATCTATGGAATTATGACCTATGGGTAATGTCTTGTATGATCCCTGAGTCAAATATCTTTTATGGTCGTGTGAACTTAATGGTATGAACATGATGTTTAGATGAGTGGATCAAATTGTGTGAAATATACTTTTCTTTATACTCGTCCACACAATGAACAAAATTCTCAAATATGATAAGGTTTTTTTATGACAGACTTTTTAATTTCTTTGAGTTTTTTAGTTACACCCAAATTGGAGATACCTGTTGGCAGCAGAGAAGTATCTTCTTCTATACGTAACCGTTCAGCTTCCTCCTGTTCTGACATTTTGAAAACTTTCGTCACGTACATTTTGGATCTCAGCCCGATAAAGTTGGTCATAATCCGTCCATTGTTCTCATTTTTTATCATTCTCAATACTTTTTTATTCACCAGAGGAATTTTGTAGATGTTATCTTGTGGCTAGCCGAAAGTATTAAAATATTTGTGCAGTCCCGCCTCAGCCTCATAAGGATCATGGTTAATTATTTCATAGATTAGACTATCGGTATCAGTATATAAAACACTACAATCGTTTTCAAATCTGGCACTCATATATTTATAATGGAAGTCATAGATCGTAAGCTTGGATAAATGCAAATCCCACATACCTACATATATCGGTTTATTAAAATAGATTACTGATTTGTGTAATTCAGCGAGTACAAGGTTTTCATCAAATGCCATTAGATTTTTGAACAGGGGATTGTATATACGAGCTTCGGCACCATACCTACCGTCCCAATTTTGAACAAGCTTAACATTACAATGTTTTCGTTTGTTCTCCATTATTTTACCAAAAACAGCATTGTTCATTAATTTGAACAAATTTTGTCCGAATAGATTCTTTGCGCGTTTCCGAAGTTCAGTATTCAAATTAATATAGGACTTCAACAAACAGCTTTGCTTAAATTTAAGTACCCTACAAATGGTTTTTAATTCGAGTCCATTGAAAAACGCTTGCTACAGATTTCTATAATGGATGGCATATTTACATTTTGAATTCAACGTAGCCATTTATTTAGTATTTTGAGTTTTCTCCACAGGTGCTCCTCCAATCTTCGGGTCAATATGTTCGAGACAGAGGGTGTGTCTTTATGTAGGTCATGAATATGCTCGGAATACTTCGAATCAACCTCAAAAATATAACCTTTTGGCGCATCATCTGGAATTGAAGCAACATCGATATCAGTATGGGTCAATTAAAGTCACCATACGGAAAAGGTTGACTCATTACCCACTCGTACTGGTTGCTTATATCGCAATACATTAGATATTTATCAGGTTTGGATGAATCATAAAAGGTTAGATATTTATTGTTAGCAGAAGCACGTCGTTCCGAACACACCTGAATAAGACCTCCACGTATACCTTTCTCGATGAACAAGAGCTGATCAATATCAGTTAGCAGTTCCAGTTCCTGGCCTGTTTACTTCAAAATTGCGTTTTTAGTATACCCAGACAGTGTATAGTAGTGGGCGGAATCAAGTCCGTAAGTGGAATGACAACTTGAACGGAATTTTTCAAAAACTTCAGCCGACAACATTACGTCAGTGTCTAGGTATAAATCCGAACGTTGACCCAAGTTCTGAATATTTCATGCCCCTCACACTTTCTGGGCATAAGCATACTATTTATTGGAGATTGTCTTATCTTTATATTATATTATAAAATTGCTGCTGGCAAACTTTGCAAAAGAAATCGTGTAGATAGACACCTTTTCGAGTTAATAATTGAAACTGTTCTTTGTTGAAATGTGAGAATTGACTTTTTAACAGTGCATATTCAGTCAGATATGAGGCAAGTGTGTCTATCAAGGAGCTCTTGAAGCGGAAACTGTCAATGAATCGAAAATTGACTGTTTTCTGAAATAAATTTAGTGAATGATACGTATTTTTCTTTCGTTACCGGTAGCACATTTACACGACTTTCTAAATTAATAACAATATCTTTGATGATATAATGACCATCATAACCGCTTAAATTGTGGAAAACCATGGGAATTTTTCGAGAGTTCTGATGATTTATATTACAATCTGAATCTGCTAGTCCCATATAGTTGTTCGTTGGAATAAAATGGTTGTGATCACGAACCTTTTTGTTTCAAAAATTAAAACGTTTGTTACAGATATAGCAGTGCGTTGCAGCTCTGAAAGCAGCCTCCTGTTGTAGTGTTAACGGAGTCATATCATATGGACACACAAAGACGTGGGAAACGTAGGACATTGCTTGCAGTGCAATTGATCGCTAACCATTGGCCGCATACAGCGACTTGTCATTGGCTGATCTTGAGTTTGACAAGCTAGTATCCATTGATTTGCTTTTGGGTGCAGATGTTTTTGCACACGCATTATTAAATGATGCTCGGATGGGTGCAGTAGATGAATCTGTCGCCGTTCATACGTCATTTGGTTGGGCTTTTATAGGTAAAATCATTTCTTCGTCAGAAAGCATTACATCCTTATGTGTGCTGGTAAAACCATTGGATATACGTATTCGTCAGTTTTGGGAACTGCAAATCATTTTAGATGCACACAAGGTTTCTTCCACAGAAGAAGCACGTGAGCAGCTACACACACTATAAACGATCACGGTCGTTTTATAGTGTCACTTTTGTTCATTCGTCCGGAGTCCATTTTTGGGAGTCTCGGAAAGTCGCACTTTATAGTTTCCTCGCACTGGAAAGACGTTTGCAGAAGGATCCTCAATTGTTTACAATGTATAGGGATTTTATTTAAGACAATTTACATAGTGGCCACATGACACTTATTCCACTTATCATTAACGAGTCGTCCCGTCATTCTACAGAATATTACATTCCGCATCATGCGGTTATTAAACCAGAAATTAACACGAGAAAATTAAGAGTAGTATTTGGTGTATCAGCACCTACTCCCGTTGGTGGATCGCTCAATGAGCACCTACCTGCTGGTCTTCCTTTACAAAAAGATATCATAGCTTTACTTTTAAATGTTGGTTTACATCCTATTGTTATCACTGCAGATATCAAGAAGACAAATCGGCAATTTTTGATTTCTCCGGAACATTGGAAATTTCAGAGAATACTTTTGGGAGGTTCGATCTTACCGAATATATTTTAGAATTTTTACTAAATACAGTCATCTATGGTGTAAAATCAGTGCCTTTTTTGGCATGGCGTGTGATTTAAGGGTTGGCGCGCACTGAAGCCTCATGGTTTTCTTTGGCTTCTAAAGCATTGGAGTCCGACACTTATGTGGACGATGTGGTAACTCGTGGTCAGTCAGTCCTAGAGGCTCAACTATTGGTTTTGGAATTAAACAAGCTGTGCAGGTTAGGTGGGTTCACATTGCGCAAATGGAGCAGTGACTTGTCTACTGCAATTGTGGTTGTACCTGAATCATAAAGGTACCAACAGACATTTTCATTTGAAGATTCAAATAATCTTTCACAAAAATGGCGTCCGTTGTTGAACGAATTATTTTATGTAGTAAATCTTGTGGAAAAGGCTTGCACGAAAAGGCATATCATGTTGGAGGTAGCTCGGATATTTGATCATATTCAATATTTATAGATTTTGGGAATCGACTGGGATAAAATTCTCTCCCCCTAATGTCGTTACCAAATGGAAAGACTATCCTGATCAACTATAAGAATTGTCTAAGGTAAAAATTCCTCAGTAGATTTTGTTTCATAATTATCTAGAACTACAGTTGCACGGCTTCTGCGATGCTTTCAAACAAAATATGCTGTAGTGACTTATTTAAGACCTGTCGATAAACTTGACAAAATAAAGGTTTCACTCGTTTATGCAAAATCAAGGTTCGCACCTGCCAATCGTATTTTAGTACGTCAGCTCAAGCTAAGTGCCGCCGTCCTGCTATCAAATCTAATTAAATTTTCGCTCAATATATACAAGGATCGTCTTGATTTATCTGTTTTTGCTTGGTCAAACTCTACAGTTGCTTTATCGTGGATTCGATCACCCTCGCATCATTGGAAAACTTTCATTAGTAATCAAGTTTCACACATTTAGGATCAAATTCACCCAGTTTTTGGAGCCACATCAGGTCCTAAAACAACCCAGCTGATTGTGTCTCTCGGGGTCTTTTAGCCACAGACTTATTGGAACATTGTTTGTGGTGATCGGGTCGTGGGTGGCTTTCTTTTTCTTAAGAGGAGTGGTCCATAAGTAGAATTCTCAGCTTGGATTCATCACAAATGGAATTTGAAAAGAAAATTATTTCATTGAATGTCGTCACTCAACATAACTCCGTTGATTCATTATTAAACAACTGGTCTGATGTAATTAAAATCTGTTTCGTTATATGTTATGTCCTTCATTTTATTCGCATTCTTAAATTCCCTAGAGATCGTGGCCCAGATGTAGCACACATTATATCTATTCAACAGCAGCAGATTGCTTTTCATTTAGTGGTTAAGAGAGTTCAGTCAGAATTCTTTCATAAGGACATAAGCAATATCGTAAACAACAAAATCATTGGCACACATCTTTGACCCCTTAGCCGTTTTTTGGACAACCATGGTGTCCTCAGGTTGGGAAGTCCTTTGCGACATTCAAATGTAAAGTATGGAAAGGAATTTATACTTTTATTACCTCGTACTCATCGTTTGACGGAACCTATCATTTTGGACTGTCACCGCAAGTATTTGCATCCCAGTCTCAGAACAACACAATTTTTTTTGACCCAAATTTTTTAGATCCTGGTCGCAAAAATGGTCATTTAACAGTGCACTAAGGCATGTATCATTTGTTTTCGTGTAAAACCTATTTCCTATTACCCATCTATGGATGACCTACTTGATAATCGCACTACATCGGATAAGACGGTTATCCACCTTCCCAATCACCATGAACTGTAGTCGTGGTGCAAAGTCGCTAAAGGCTCTGCATTTACAGCTAGCCTCTAATTGGTCTGCATAGCCGCCTTGAATCGTTTCATCGCCCGCCTTTGAAAATGTGTCAAAATCAATAGTGGTTGTAGCATAAATTTTATTGGTGCCTTCCGGAAATTGGCAGAACTGATGCAACATGCTGCAACAACTGAAGGCTTGAAATTTATATTCATCCCCCCAGCGTCACCCCACTTCTGGTGGTTTGTGGAAGGCGTGCATAAAGTCAGTTAAGACACGCCTCAACAAAGTTATTGGTGAACAAATTCTCTCATATGAGGAGTTCAACACCGTATTGGTTCAAATTGAGTCCATCGTTAATTCTAAGCTTTTGTGTTTATTAAGCAGCAACCCCCAAAGTTTTTATATTTAGCACCATATCTTTTTTTAGCATTAATTAGACCCAGTCTCGGTATTTCCAAACTCTTGTGTCATGGACTTATCTACGTTGAATAGTTGGCAACTCATCCAAAGAATTCAGCAATCCTTCTGGCATCGTTGGTATACCGAATATTTGCATACTCTCCAGCAAAGAACCAAATGATTCATCTCCCCTTCAGATGTAAAGATTGATACATTGGTCTTAATTAAAGAAGACGTTGTCCCATCGTGGCATGGCGATTGGGACATATTACGCATTTGTATCCTAGTATGGATAATGCTTTCAGAGTGACGCAAATTCAAACTGGACAGGGTATTATCAAACGACCATTGGAAAAGTTATGTCCTCTACCTTTAGAGAACATACAGTAAAAAATTCGTTTTATATTATTTAATTCCATTTATTTTTTCTTTTTTGTGGCATTACGTATTTGTATTTATTTCTTTACATTGGTTAAAATTAAAAATTAGTTTTCATTATTTTGGTGGGTAGTATGTAAGGGATCTTAATCGAATTTATTTTCCTGTGTTTGTTTTATTATGTACCATTACACCTAATAATGCTATTACGGAACTTACTATTATTATATTTTTTCCCGCCCTTCCATAGATGTGCATTAGTGAACGAATGAATACATTGCAGTACAAACGCGCAGATCATTAATAGTTTGACGACGAGTGAGTGTGCCATCTATGTCTGTGCGGTACACAAAACAACAATTACTACGGTGAAAAGACGCTATTTAAAAGCCACAGTGGTTCTGCGTTTTCAGTGGATTGATTTAAGTGCGGTGTTTTGATTGTGCATCGTCCATACACTCAGCCATCTCCAACAATAATAATCAGCAATTCAAAAGTACCGTCCACTAAACCAACAAAAATCAGCGCAGATTTGCAATATTAACAGGCGAGTGTTTAGTGACTTTTAATTATTTGTGATAAAAGCTTATGATTGATGGCACGGCACAAAACACAATACAATAGACTAATATAAATTTTTACTATTTATTACAAAACATATCATACCTAACAGTGAGACTATATCATTTTGATTTATAAATGAGCTAAAAGACAACAAAAAACTAGTAATAAAGAGATCTCTTAACTGCTCGGCATTTTTTGCTCTGGCAACACTGGTTGTGCAAGCAACCGATATTTACTAGTTTCACTATTTTATTTTAATTATTAAAATGGCCCCGCCTCGCGCAGGTTTTTTTAATGTCACCAGCCTTCCGATAGCAATACTACTATATCAAAAAAATAAAGTATGTAAAAGATTTGGTTTTAAAAGTTGAATCTTAAAGTACTAAAGCTCCATTATCTTAAAATTTTCTGAAAACCGTTATAGATATAAGGGACCTTAATGTTTTTGTGTAGACCCATTTTCCTGTCGAATTTTTCGCGCATAATTTCCAAGACACCCAGTATATTCATTTACATTCAAATTATGTAAGTATTTGAACTATCTAATGCTTCTTGAAGTACACATTAGAACAAAGATTTTTTGGTTCAAAATAGGTCGCTTTGGGACAACATACATATTATAGAAGTTGTTTCGTTTAGCCGTAGAGGGCTTCAAAGCTCATGAAAAGTTTTTGATATTTTAAAACAACTAGAATTGCGTCTATATTTTTTGACCGTTTTTGGGGTGTAAACTTTTACTTATAACTGACGTTTCATGATGCTGTACACAAAAATTTCAAAAGCATGCGAGTGTCCTATCCATGTATTGTGTGAATATCCGGCGGCCATAATTTCTTTCTGCTTATGCAGTAACTACAAATATTTCTTTATGAGTAGTCGACCTAATTTGGAAATTTGTGAAACTTATACATATATATATATATATATATATATATATATATATATATTGCTGTGGATCGTGGGGACATTCTCTGAATTTCCGTAAAAACCATTCAAGCCCCAACGTTGGGCCGTCATAAGATTGCTGTGATCGGGGACTTAGGTGTTTGATATCGCCAGTGTCAACATTGATTTTAAAAAAAAAATAAAAAAATTTTATATAAATATTCTTACCCTGTTGATTTCCTGCTTCAAGAATTTCTTCAGCAGCTTCCCTGGCTAGCTCAGCAGTGCCTTTTCTCGGATACCTAAATTTACAATCATTCTTCCGTCCCACTCGCACACCATTCAATAAAATCACCAAATAATACAACAATCATACAATCTTTATTTACCGCTATTTACAAACAAATTATTTACAGGTATACACAGTTTGGTACACTAATTACAACTCAATAAGTAATATGTTTTAAAGTCCTTGTTTAAAATTATTATTTGCAAACACATTTAATACAATATGAGTAGATGGGCCCCAAATAATACCCTATATTTATTGCACACTGGAGTATGGTGAGCTTATAATAACCCAGTTTATTGATGTATGCCTTTTACCTTGCATAAAATTACTACAAAACTAATAAACCCATGTACCTTTAACAATCCAATTTAAATTCATAATGAAATTTAGTAAGTTTTACATACACCCTTTTTTAATATTTTAAATAACCCTAATAATTGTCAAGTACATGTATTTTTTCCGATACGTTATATTACCATAAATAACCCCGATGTTCACTCACACATCACCAAATAATTCCAAAAGTTTATCAGATAACAGAAAATTCAAATAAGTTACCTGGAGAATGCTTTAAGCCTCTATCCCTCCAACGATGCTTACCAGAACCCCTTGGCTTCGTGACTATGCGCTTTGATACTCCACATATTCATAGATGATAACCCTAGTATTCGCCAAGCGCCTTGCTTCCAATTATCATTCCATAACAGCATACAAACTCACGTATATTATTCCTCTGTTTATTGATTTACTAGCTTGGTATGGTATTAGTTGGACCTCGGTTAATTTAATTCATTCGACACTACTCACGTTAATAACTATAAGGCCTCAACTACCAAGTTACAAGTTCTAGTACTACATTTACTGTATTATGAATAATTTTTAATACTCACAAAACTCTACTATAACATCGGTCTATCGT
The DNA here is from genome assembly GCA_036346225.1 of Platerodrilus igneus. NCBI lineage: Eukaryota > Metazoa > Arthropoda > Insecta > Coleoptera > Lycidae > Platerodrilus > Platerodrilus igneus. The sequence goes on from JARFIW010000873.1 coordinate 2,842,402, forward strand.
TGTAAGTAGTATAAAGCAATGAAAATATAAAGAGCTCTACTAATTCTCTTAAAGTATTTATATTGTTCAACATGCCACCTCTAGGCCACACTTCATGCGAAATTTATTTTAAAATAACACTTCTCCAAATTTTGATATAACTGACTTAAAGCTTCCAGAAATTCACCTCGTGGACGCGCCGTATAATCCAAAAATCGCTTCCACCTGTCGCATGTTCGCCCGTTTGTAAAACTTTCCGTTTCAACCAATGATCCTGTTCTGTGTCGTCATGAAAATCCGCCTGTAATATTTCTATCTCTGTCTTATGCATATTTGATGTCGCGTTCCAAACCTCACTTGAGTTGTAAAAAATCGGTATTGCTGACAGCTTCTCATCACTTCACGTGGATTAAGTACGTGCGTTTTGAAAACCAATGCTTTTATATCCGTCTCTATCTGTAGCATATTACTGATCGTGCATCTCACCTGCTCTTTAAGAACTTTGTTAGCTTGTTATTTGAAGCAACTGACGGTTGAAAACTATTTTCTATGAAGCCCGCTTTATTATGCTGATAATTTCGAAGAAGGTAACCTTTCAAACATGCAGGTGTTCTTAATTATAGACCGTTTAAAACATCAATTCTTGGAGTCTATATTTCACCGTATCCAATACAACGGACGTCCTTGTTTGTTACCAAGAAACCTTTCGCTTTGGGATTATTGATTTTCTATAATCTGGTGTGTTTTCTAATGCTATTACACGCTGAATTAAAATAACTTAAATTAATTATGCGTTTCTATTTGTTTTTTAAAACTGGTTTTCTTTATGTACCTTTAACCTTTCAATCATTACTTATAAAAATACGTCAATACTTGTCCGTTTAAATTAAATAAATGAAATAAATTTTGCGCCTAAATAATTTGTTCGTTTCTCTATACAGGGTGTTTGAAATTGCATTGCTTACCCCAAATTTAACCCTTTGAATCCATAACAATATATATATATATATATATATATATATATATATATATAAAGTAAGAGGTATCTGTAAACAAACTCTTATGAAAATAATAAGAGCTATTAAAAAATACAAATCAGGCTGGTAGTTATATAGCCATTAACAAAACATTAGCTTTATTACTTCATAGGGGAGGACACATCTACTGACCAATGGTTTGGGCTTGTTAAGCCTCATCAGAGTGAAATAGTTCCCAAGAACCCTGCGAAGTAATCGAAGCTATTATAATGATATAATTTCGAAACATATATATATATATATATATATATATATATATATATATATATATATGTATGTATAAACTTCTTTATAAAGATAACGGGTTTAATTCTAATATAAAATGGTATTCTTGTAAATAGGGATCATCAGAAAGACAAATAGCACCATGCCGTAAACAGATAATACTGCGAACCCGAGAAAAACAAGAAAATTTTTAGAAAAGGTCGAATCATGAAAATATACATTTTCATAATAACGTATTTATTAAAAACACTCAGTATATTGAATTAAAAGGCCTAAACCCGTATACCTAATCGTGTCCTTAAGTATGAATAATGATACTCCGCAAGTGAAAAAACGTTTTGAAGTAGTTCTTTATATATACATTTTGCTATCGTAGTACTCTATTGCAAGTAAATGTGTAATTATTGTGATCGTATTTTCAAAAATTATAAACCCAATTTATATAATTGTGAAATACATAATTTCATATCGTAGTATTTTGACGAAAGCAAGTATATAATATTCAATTGCGTTTCTCTCTTAATAACAAACATACACGAAATTTAGCTGAAGGGCGTGTGCATTGAACTTTTAGAGAAGCCAATTAAGAAAGTGGGACAAAACATAAATGGCAGTTATAAATCAAGCAATAAAGGCGTAAAGATAACGTTTACAGGTAAAAGGTATTAATCAAGGATAACTCGGAGCTATTCTATCACCACAATTCTGTGAATGTTGCATCTTGCTTTCAAATCCAACCAGTTGAAAAAGGGTTAGGAATAAACGTGAGATAATAGATCCTGCGTGTGCTGACGAAGGTATATCTCCAATCAATTGAAACGTAAAAGTTGCAACCAGAGTTGACTTGAAGCTTCTGGACGTGTGATGTAGCAGAACCCACTCATATAAAACCCAATGGAAATTGAATGCAGAAGTCAGTAGCTCAATACTCATTTTAAACAGTACCACACTAGTCTTGTAACAATTTTATTTTCGCAGTAAAAGAATCTATTCATTAAAGGTAAAACGAATATTAAAATACCTTTATTAACTAAAATAATGATACGAGTAACAATCAAATTTTTACAGTATTATAATATCTAGAATCATTAGTCTATTAGTTTCGGAGTTCGGTGTATTGTACAGCCACTGGCGCGCGCGTAAGAGGTTTTGACAACCCCACCCGGATCCTCCACCATGTAAGAACGCAGCGAGCGCACTCGTCGATAGTTAGAGGCAGCGTCAAGATGCAGTTGAAAAGAATGACGAGTGACCTCCGGGTCGCCTTATTTTTGTGAAACATTTCCTGAGTAACGGTTAGTACATAATCCACATTTTGTATATTCGTTATCATATTAGCTAATTTAAAATTTATTTAGCGCAACGATATGTCAGAAACCGCAACGACATGTCAGAAACTGCAACGATAAATTAGAAACCACGACTACTTTGAAATTACAATTTAGAAACCTTAACTTATGGACTACGCAATGAAAGATTATATTTGTAAATAAAATTAGACAACGGAGGAGTACGCTATGAAGTAATGCTGCCGTGAACCAATGTGAGAAATCCGCTTCGCTCCTACATCTGTATTAAAGCATGGAAAACAAGCATATTTAGCTGCAGGCCCCGCACTGCGAAGTTGTTTCCATTGCAACCAAGGACGACAGCCGGTATTGGGTTCGTAATAGAATTAAGAATTTCCTCAGTACTTCCTTCTGAAAGTACATTATTTCATTTTGTTTGTTGGATATACAAAATTGTTATTCAGTTTACCTGTGATTAGACTGGTTTTCCCCAGTATCGGGTTTGATTTCACTTAGTTCCGTAAATATGTGACTACACGTGGCTACAACGTAAATTAACAGCTGCTATTACGTCACCTGTTTGTTTGAACAATGCCGTCAACAATTGCACAATGGCTTACAGATGTTTAGCATTACAGTACTGCCACTTTTGATAAAATTAGAGAATATCTTGGTGATTCTTTTGACTTCAAACTAATATTAATTTTGTTAAATTAATGAGAAAATTTCGTATATTTATTTGTAAGTGACCTACACAGATCTGGTTGGGTTATAAAAACCTTAATATTGTTAGTTACACTGAACTGTAATATATTTGAGTAAGGATCAGTTGATAAACCTTACAACAATTTTGCAAGAATATCAAATATTTATTTTATTTAATTATAATGAAATTTTATTTACTGAAACAAAGGAAATTCTTTCTAGTAAATTAATAATCTACATTTAAAGTTTTTTATTCTGATCTGGTTTGATCAGACCTGATAAACAAAAGACAGCAAGAGTTAAATTTTATGATTCCAGTATGTAGGAAATATTCTCTATGCATTTTAGGTATACTTGAGGGACGCAAATAGTGTTCCCATTTTTTTTAGGTGACTTAACTATTATTCTTTCTTACAGGAGCAGTGTCTTATTCTGTTAAGACAAGTTTGTATGTCAGCGAAGGCGATCTTTTTTTCTTTGGGTCTCCAAGTCCGCCCTTAGAAATTTGCTATGCCATTAATATAAATCAATCTGGACTTGGTGGCGCCTGTTTGTTTTAGTTTGAGTGTGACCCCCCTTCAGATTTCGACTTACCCCCCCATTGCTCATAGCTCTACCCAAGGAATAGACCCCTAGTTACGTCGGAAGACTTTGTTTTGCAGACACCTGACTTGGAGCATGGTGATAATAAAGTAGTGTTCTAGTAAGTCAAGAAATATGTTTCACTGGTGCCGGCAACGTCAGGCCTTGAGTTAGAAAATACGTTACACTAGCGCCCATGCGTGAGGCTAGCGGAGCCAACAATTAGAGAGAAAGAAAAAAGGTTTCACTAGCGTCCAACGTGTGAGGCGTCGAGATTTGTTTGTTCAACGTGTGAAGCGTCGAAATTTGTTTGTTCAACGTGTGAGGCGTCGAAATTTGTTTGTTCAACGTTTGGGGCTTCGAAATTTGTTTGTTCATAATTTGATTAGCGTCGAAATTTGTTTGTTCATAATTTGATTAACCTCGAAATTTGTTTGTTCATAATTTGATTTACCTCGAAACTTGTTTGTTCAAAATTAATTTTACTTCGAGATTCGTTCGTTTAAAAATTATTTTACTCTGAAACTTGTTTGTTCAAAAATAATTTTACTTTGAAATTGTCTGTTCAAAATTTATTTTGCTTCAAAATTTGTTTGTTCGGGATTGATTTAGCTTCAATTTGTTTGTTCAAAATTTATTTTGCTTCGAAATTTGTTTATTCAAAATTGTTTTGCTTCGAAATTAGTTTGTTCGAAAAGTAATTTGCTTCGAAATTTGTTAGCTCAAAATTTATTTTGCTTTGAAATCTATTTGTCCAAAAATTATTTTGCGTCGAAATTTGTTTGCTTAAAGTCTATTTGACATTTAGATTTGTTTGTTCGCTTTTGATAAAGATTGGTTGTAACGTTAAACCACAGTCAATCAATTAATTAACTTAGTTAAATTTATTTTAACTTTCATTCTATTTTGACCCAATATAATTTTTTTGATATTGTTTTGGCAAAATTATTTTACCAAAACACCTCTTGATTTTTACCTTTAGTAGTACGAATTTGTTTTGATCATTTTGTAAGGTTCAGATCATTTAGATCTTTCAGTTTGATTCCATTAGGCTTTTGTAATCATGTCGGATATTCCGAATTGTTTGTCTGCTTAAAGAAGAACGGGAGTAGTGAGTGAGAAACCAGTTTTGAGGAAAATTTTAGGAAGACTGTCAGCTAAAGAAGCTGATAAGCCTGTTGTTTGATTTGTTTGAGTCAATAAAGAACATTTTTTTTAAATTTGATGATAAGGCTAGAGATTCTATTTTGAAGGTACATTGGAGTGAGCTGTCGTTGTGTCGTTTGAGAATTGCTCTTTGTGCATAAGCACGTTTTTGATTTTGTTAGCAGATTTTGTTTAGATCGGCATTGCAACGCAATTTAGTCTAGGCGGAACTTGTCGTCGTGGTTGGTCGCTCAGTAGTATGTCAGTCCAGACGAGACTCAGGAAGGGTTGGTCGCTCGGCATTGCGTAAGTCTAGACGAGACTCGAGGTGAGTTAGGCGCTCTAGAATTTTTTTTGCATCTTTTTTTGATTTGATGTAAATTTTGGTATTGTTAGTCTAGGTGAGACTCGTAGAGGGTTTGTCACTCTAGCATATTTAGGCGTTGTGAAGCTTTATAGTTGTTTCGACAGTTCAATTGGTAGTAGGATGAAAGTGTACCTGAACACTGATTTTTTTGTTAGCTATCGTCGTGATTAATTTTTTTATTGATGACTCATAAGCAGGTAAATGGCTTTTGGTTGTTTGTGACTGGTTCTCGAAATATTCGATTTTGCAACCTTTACGTAGTGCCACGGCACATTTGATCGAGAAATTTTTGGAGGAAAAAGTATTTCTTGTCTATGGAGTACCACAGTTTGTTGTTTGTGATAATGGTCCACAATTAATCGGACGTATTTTTAAAGCTTTGTGTGCAAGGTACGAAATTCAAAAGATTTGGTATAATGCTGTTTATGCTCCTCAATGCAATTTTGTGGAAAGAATCAATAAGACAGTTGGTACAGCAATCCGTTCATACGTAGAAGAACATGATACGTGGGATATGGAGATATCAAAGATCCAATACGCAATCAACTCAGCAAAACATGAGTCCATCAACTATTCGCCAAATTTTTAGTTTTGGTCGTCAGGTACCTTTAAGTGGAAAAGCTTATAATGATAATTTTATACCGGGTGAAGATGTTGATGTCGTCTCCAGTAGTAGACCTTCTTATGTTTTGGATCGTCAACCTTTGTTTGATATTTTGGAAATGTCCGTGAAAATTTGCATGTAGCTTACCAACGTTCGAGTAAACGCTACAATCTTAGGAGAAGAGACATTTCATTCCGAGTCGGAGAAAGTGTTTGGAGAGCTAATAAGGTCCTCTCGAGTGCTAGTGATAAATTTTCCGCTAAGTTAGCCCCTAAGTTCGTTATGAGTAAAGTTCGGAAAAAACATTCCAATTTAGTATATGAGTTAGAGAACGAAGATGGGACAAGAGCAGGGAAATGGCACGTAAAGGACTTGAAACCAGTTGAAGCGTCGTATCCAAAGGAAAATGATGATCCTGACGATTAATTCCGGTCCGATCATCTCTTTGATATTAAGTAATGACGTAGTGGTTTGTTTTGTTTTGTTCCGATTTTTAATTTAGTGTCGTTTCACTAATTTTGAGTATTTTATTTGAGAAGTGAAATAAGTGGTTAGAGATTTTGTAAATTTTATAGGTTTGAGGTGTGCCTTGGTGTGCACGCTGGACATTTTGCTCGCGCGTTGCTCAGAGATGTGTTTGGAGGATGTCTTTGACAGATATCCTTACAATGTAGAAGTAGGTGGGCTATTTAATTGTTGGTCCTGATTTCTACATATCGAGGTAGAGAGAATATTAGATTATTCTTTCCCTTGTTCCTTTTGACCGTTAGAAGTTCTTTGATTTGATAAGGTCAAAGTTGGCTTGGTGAGTCTCACCATTTGCTCCATCACTAATGAGTTCAGTTGTTTGTTAGAACTTAGTGATAGGATATTCAGTAGGGTGTAGGATATTACAGCCCTGACTGGTTCAATTTTGTATTTGCATTTGATAAGTAACCTTATGGTTAGGTTACCTTAGTTTTGATTATCTCTTTGCGATAAAGTGATAATATTTTGTATTTTGAATTTGATAAGTAACCTCATGGTTAGGTTACCTTAGTTTTGATTATCTCTTTGTAATAAAGTGATAATATTTTGTATTTGAATTCGATAAGTAACCTTATGGTTAGGTTGCCTAAGTTTTGATTATCTCTTTGCAATAAAGTGATAATACTTTGTATTTGGATTAGATAAGTAACCTTTTGGTTAGGTCACTTTTGTTTTGATTATCACTTTGTGTTGATGGTGTTTAAATTTAGACCTATTAGTAGGGTCTTCCTTTTGATTCTCACCTTATAGTGATGATACTTTGAATACTTATGCTGTTTTGATGAGGAAGCATTCCTTTTTTTTGGAGATAGAGCTAATTGAGCTCCTGGAAGTGAAGTTCTTTTTGGAATTAGAAATAAATTGTAAATGTTTGGTTATAGGTAATAGATATTAGCCTTGTTAGTAGTAAGAACCCCATGTTAAAAAATCATTGTGAATTCAATCTTTTTGTCCTGTGGAGTGTTTGACTTTCTAATTTGACCCCCTCCCAATTTTGATTATTACCGATTGTGACTCCCCGATTTTGTCTCCCGATGGACGTCAGGTACACGTAGTTACCAACACACTCTCATTTGTAAATATTTGTCCCCTCCATTTGAATAAATTCATAAAATCGCATAGTTAGTTAGGAAGGTAGAAAAGGCTAGTATTGTTTAGATAAAATTTTTTTTGTATTTGTTATATTTGAAGTTTTTTTCTAAAAAAAAATTTTTCTTTTAGGAAAGGGGTAGTGTAACAATTTTATTTTCGCAGTAAAGAATCTATTCATTAAAGGTAAAACGAATATTAAAATACCTTTATTAACTAAAATAATGATACGAGTAACAATCAAATTTTTACAGTATTATAATATCTAGAATCGTTAGTCTATTAGTTTCGGAGTTCGGTGTATTGTACAGCCACTGGCGCGCGCGTAAGAGGTTTTGACAACCCCACCCCGGGATCCTCCCACCATGTAAGAACGCAGCGAGCGCACTCGTCGATAGTTAGAGGCAGCGTCAAGATGCAGTTGAAAAGAATGACGAGTGACCTCCGGGTCGCCTTATTTTTGTGAAACATTTCCTGAGTAACGGTTAGTACATAATCCACATTTTGTATATTCGTTATCATATTAGCTAATTTAAAAATTTATTTAGCGCAACGATATGTCAGAAACCGCAACGACATGTCAGAAACTGCAACGATAAATTAGAAACCACACGACTACTTTGAAATTACAATTTAGAAACCTTAACTTATGGACTACGCAATGAAAGATTATATTTGTAAATAAAATTAGACAACGGAGGAGTACGCTATGAAGTAATGCTGCCGTGAACCAATGTGAGAAATCCGCTTCGCTCCTACATCTGTATTAAAGCATGGAAAACAAGCATATTTAGCTGCAGGCCCCGCACTGCGAAGTTGTTTCCATTGCAACCAAGGACGACAGCCGGTATTGGGTTCGTAATAGAATTAAGAATTTCCTCAGTACTTCCTTCTGAAAGTACATTATTTCATTTTGTTTGTTGGATATACAAAATTGTTATTCAGTTTACCTGTGATTAGACTGGTTTTCCCCAGTATCGGGTTTGATTTCACTTAGTTCCGTAAATATGTGACTACACGTGGCTACAACGTAAATTAACAGCTGCTATTACGTCACCTGTTTGTTTGAACAATGCCGTCAACAATTGCACAATGGCTTACAGATGTTTAGCATTACAGTACTGCCACTTTTGATAAAATTAGAGAATATCTTGGTGATTCTTTTGACTTCAAACTAAAATTAATTTTGTTAAATTAATGAGAAAATTTCGTATATTCATTTGTAAGTGACCTACACAGATCTGGTTGGGTTATAAAAACCTTAATATTGTTAGTTACACTGAACTGTAATATATTTGAGTAAGGATCAGTTGATAAACCTTACAACAATTTTGCAAGAATATCAAATATTTATTTTATTTAATTATAATGAAATTTTATTTACTGAAACAAAGGAAATTCTTTCTAGTAAATTAATAATCTACATTTAAAGTTTTTATTCTGATCTGGTTTGATCAGACCTGATAAACAAAAGACAGCAAGAGTTAAATTTTATGATTCCAGTATGTAGGAAATATTCTCTATGCATTTTAGGTATACTTGAGGGACGCAAATAGTGTTCCCATTTTTTTAGGTGACTTAACTATTATTCTTTCTTACAGGAGCAGTGTCTTATTCTGTTAAGACAAGTTTGTATGTCAGCGAAGGCGATCTTTTTCTTTGGGTCTCCAAGTCCGCCCTTAGAAATTTGCTATGCCATTAATATAAATCAATCTGGACTTGGTGGCGCCTGTTTGTTTTAGTTTGAGTGTGACCCCTTCAGATTTCGACTTACCCCCCCATTGCTCATAGCTCTACCCAAGGAATAGACCCCTAGTTACGTCGGAAGACTTTGTTTTGCAGACACCTGACTTGGAGCATGGTGATAATAAAGTAGTGTTCTAGTAAGTCAAGAAATATGTTTCACTGGTGCCGGCAACGTCAGGCCTTGAGTTAGAAAATACGTTACACTAGCGCCCATGCGTGAGGCTAGCGGAGCCAACAATTAGAGAGAAAGAAAAAACGTTTCAGTCTAACATCAGGTGGGATCTATTAGTGAGGTATTATAGTAAACAAACTAGTTTAATTGACGACTTTGAAAGTTTATTACCATTCTGAAGAAAGTAGATAATTGCAATGTTTTAAAAATGGAATAAAGAATTAAAATCAAGTGAGATGGAGCATATGGATTGGGATGGTTTTTAACAACTTATATGAAACTGGAATGGTTTTTAATGGTAAATTGATAATAAATTTCAAACGATTTGGACAATCCTAGTATATGAATTTGGAATGGAATTTTTAAGCCTAATGATATTTAGTGGAAAAATTTCAAGGGTTTTGGACGTAGACTTATGATTACGTGCTCTACAGAGGCCACACAACGACCAGCATAAACTACAGGGTAAAATAAAAATTATCGCCAATATATAGTACAAATTATTAAACCAAACTGATCAGATAAATTTAAAACCCGATTTTAAACCTTTAAAAAACAATAAAAAGCATATTTACGAATACAAATCGAGCTAATAGTTGTATAACCATTAACAAAACAATAACTCTATTGCTTCATAAGGGAAAAAAACATCCAATGAGCGGTTTTGGCTTTCTTAGAGCCTCGTCAGAATAGACTAGTTTCTATCTATCATATGAAGTAATCGTTGCTATTACAATGATATAAGTTCGAAGGAACATTTGTACAATGGCAAGAGAAAACAATATCGCCATCAGGTGGAAAACTCCAACACTACTAAGCGTAGAAGTACAAAAGTTAATTCAAAACTAAATCGTAGTTTCATAGATGGCTACACAAGTATGTACTGCCTTTGAGATTTGCGGAATGTTAATAGCCAAATATATTTGCACTAAATAACAAACCTTCTTGTGGCGTTGCCCATTTTTTGCCCCAAAGGCAATTCATATTAATAAGGACAAAATGTTTGCAGTCCGCAATCTGAAAAATTTGTGTACAACAAAAGATTACTAAGATGTATCTGTAAATAAACATTTACGGAAATGATTAAAGCATATTTACGAATACAAATCGAGCTAACAGTTGTATAGCCATTAACAAAACAATAACCCTATTACTTCATAAGGGAAAGAAACATCCACTGACCGGTTTCGGCTTTCTTGGAGCCTCGTCAGAGTAGACTAGTTTCTAACTATCTTATGAAATAATCGAAGCTATTACAATGATATAAGTTTGAAGTAACCTTTGTACTATGGCGAGAGAAAACAATATCGCCATCGGGTGGAAAACTCCAACACTACGAAGCGTGGAAGTACAAAATTTGATTCGAAACTAAACCGTAGTTTCATAGATGGCTACACAAGTATGTACTTCCTTTGAGATTTGCCTTTGGGGCAAAGAACGAGCGACGCCACCAGAAGGTTTGTTATTTAATGCAAATATATTTTACTATTACCATTACGCAAATCTCATGCCACATTACACAAGGATATCAATTTCTGCGAAATATGTCTTTGCTTTAGCTTTAAAATAACGCCAACCCCTAACCGAGTTACAACCCCTAGGTCTCGATTTACTAAAAATTCTATTTATAAGATTTTTCTAAAGAATCCGATATTAATTATAACTCTGAAACCAGCTCCACATACTACTCTAAAATTGTATAAACTAGACCCAGAAATATTTTTAGCATATGAAAGGTTTTAGATTTAATTTCTGAAGCAATTTTTAACACGTCAGCACCTCATATAGGTTTATAGTTCTTTGATTGCTTAAGAGAAAAGAGTTGTTCTAAGGAAAAGAGCTAAAAAGTATATGCCTTTGTGTGTGTGTGTGTTTTTCGTAAATTTTCCAGGTATTATTGCGCATAGCGGCCTGGTTCTAAAGTGAACCGCTGTCAATTTGGCGACGTTTCGGTAAAATCACATTAGAAAGTAAGAACATAAGAACGTGATAAAGAGGAACGAAGAGACCTCATCGCTAGCTCAGTACTTTAACACTACAGGTCACAAAATCGACTTCAAAAATACTAGAACGCTAGCTAATGTTGAGCACTACACCACGGGAATAGTCCGAGAAGCCACTTTAATATAGAAACGCCCACATAGTCTCAACACAAGGGATGATTCCCAAAGACTGCCGTAAGCAAGGAAACCAGAATTTACTAGTCTACGCATCGTTAAACAATTAGACAGGAGCATTTTGTTAATGCGGCCGTGCAGACAACTGAACAACACGCACTAGGAACAACGACACGAAGCCGCACCAAAAATCTAGCACGTGCAATAAAGCATGCATTCTAACTAGTATTCACTGCGCAACCTACAGAGCCTGAAGATAACAGATGTGATTTTACCGAAATGTCACCAAATTGACAGCGGTTCATTTCAGAACCAGCCATATATATATATATATATATATATATATATATATATATATATATATTATTACCGTGATTGGGTAGGCTTAGAAAGGTCAATAGGACAAGCAGTTATTTATTTATAGACACCCTATAAATAAAAATTAATTACTTATTTATTTAAAAGTTTCAGTAATTGGGTTATGATTAAATTACAATTTATAGTGTAGATTTATTTGGTAGACGTTAATATAAAACAAGGACAACAACTAAGATCGACGACAAGATCGAAAATCGTGTACATTAATTGATAATATCAAAGCTTTGCAGTAGAAAAATCATTAGTTTATGCAAGGTGCGTATATTTAATATAGCATATGTTAAAAGCTTTCGAAAAATGTTACAAGCTTGAATATCGAAAACAAGTTGAAAACAGTCAAGGATTTCATAGAACAGACGATTGGGGTGGATAAACATTTATGGAAAAGCCAGTTTACGTTGAAAATAATTCTTGGTAGTTTGTACTAACGGACGACTCAAAGCTAATAACAGCGCTTGACTAGTTCAAACAAATCGATATAATCCTGAGGCAGACTATATCTAATACATAACAACGAAAGATAAAAGATAGCAGGTGGCGATATAACAAACAGTTTCAAGAGCGTGACAGAAGAGTGCAGTTTAAAATTAAATATAGGCGAAACGGAGATGCAACATGTTTGTGAACGTTACTCCAATTAATAAACCTAAATGACATTTTAATTGTAATAGTTATTTTTTTCAAAAGCCTGCCTGATTTCCTGCTTGAACATTTTCTATAAAATGCATATTGTTTATCTGGCAGAATTCTGTTGATAGCGTATTATTGTAGGTTGTTATATCTTTAGTGAAAAATGTTATTGGATAAGTGTGGTTAATTGTTAATCAATATGTATTAATTGTTTTATAATATTCTCCAATAGTAAGTTATTTTTAGTTATGTAAATTAAAAACATTCTTAAGATTTGAAGAAAATCAAAAATATCTCAGAAAGTAATGGATTTAGGTATAGGGAATGCTTAACAAAAATGAAAGGACACTTAATGAACTATTCATTGTAACAATAAAATTGGTAAGGTGCCATTTAAAAAAAAATTGAAAATTGCATTTTGCGAAACCTGACACACCCTGTATACTGTGAAGAAATTTCAAAAAAGTGATAATTACAAATATACTATGGTATATAGTAAAATTTTCTGCATCTTGAAAATTAACATAAGTTGTGTATTAGTGCAGTGGCAATGTATCTAATCAGGGTTATTTTTTCTAAAAAACAGTTGAATATCTCAAAAACTAAAAGGAATAGACAGATATAATTTGAAATGAAATTAAAGCTCTTTTTATGGGCTTTTCAAAAATGTAATAATATATATGGTGTTCTATTAAAAAAAATATAAGTTTAATATGCCCTGGAATTATGAAACACCGTGTATGCTTCCAAATATTTTTAAAATGTGCATTTTATACATGCCTAATATGCCTCCAAATTTGGTCCACGTAGCTTTTATAATAACGGAGTTATCGACCGTTGCCACACTAAAAACTCACCCTGTATATGTGTGTGTGTGTGTGTATATTGAGATGTGATAATGGGGTCACGACAGGCTATTCTGAAATAAAACCCACAAAAAAACCGAAAAAAAGTAATTTCCGACAATTTGTGGTTACACCCTGTATAATATAAGCGTATTGTAAATACATAACCATTAATGTGAAAACGAAAAACAATTTTGTGCTTTTAATTAATCACTCTAAAATAAATACAAAGCCATTTGTTTGTAATAAAAATGTATTTTCCGTGCATAAAGTTAAATAATTATGTGTACTAATAACACGCTTTGTTTACATTTTAAAACAATTAAAAGCATTGGTTATTTACGTAATAAATAACTAACCGTATGTAAAATATCCTTACAACATTTCAAACAAAACATGTTCTCGAATTTTCGAGAGGAATAGAGAAAGGATATGTCATCTGTACATAAAACTACGTAAATACGCAATTAATAAATAAACATTTATTCTAAGATGTCGCAGGAACATTAAAAACCAATAAAATCGATAACAATTTTTTATTATCATTTGCATAACTACTGGATTAGTATGAAGCGCCACACTAATCTTAAATGTTGAAGGACAAGGCAGCGCATGTCACTAAGGAATAAATCAGGCTAATGTGGTAATAAAACGAGGAATTCGCAGAAAATTGCGTTAGAGAGGTGTGCAGTCCTTGGAATCGCATCCCCTGGAAATCCAATGCTCTAGATTAGAAATAATTTTTATATATAAGTAGAAGCAATCAACTTGGATTCATTCATGAATTCGATCGCGAAAGTGTTACTTTGAGAAAAAATTATTTTGAAGTATGCAGTACGCGTCCCGTAATTAATAATTACGCTGTAACACTGAATAAGGAAGTTGCTTTTAAACGTAACCTGCATAGATATGAACGTTGTTAAATGCAGTTATTTGCTTTTATAATACACAATGAAGATGGGATATACTTGGATATAAAAAGCTACTTAAAATTAACTTAAATAATTAAATTGAAGATGCGCTTTAGAGACTGATGCTCCTAAATAGAGATTTAAGCGAATGGAAAATCTTGTAAGCTGATTTTGACGTCAATTTAGAATAGAAGCTGAAAATATTTAATACTGTTAACTACGAATTGGATAAGCGCTTTGGGAATTTGCAAGTATTGCTTTTAGAAATTTTTTGTTTGTAATTAATATTTCAGTATATTTGTCATTTAATTTAAGGTAGAATAAGTCTGAATTATATTATATTTTCTTGTAAGGGTGTTTACCAGGAAAGTTTGTGGTCATAGTTCGAAACATTATGACTTTTTAAATAGGCTATCTGTCAAGGATTTTTTGGACAAAAGCAAACCTTACAAGAGTGGGAACTTTAGTCAGGTTAACCATCCACAAGTGAAGAAATCTGAGTTCTGTAAGGTGAACAGCATTTGGATAATATAGTAAATAAATACTTGTTAGAAATAATTGTATGTCTGAAACAAGCTATGCTGTATATGTTTTATATTTTTTTTATATGACAGAAACTATTTTAGACTGTACAAATGCTTATGATATTGCTGTATTTGATTTCATTTTGTAAATTTCATTAGCTTGGTCGAGTTAGCCAGGCAAAGAAAAGTTAGAAAGGGAGGTTAAACTAACAATTTCAAATTTTCAATTTGCTGTATATATATCACAGTACTCTTTCAGCGACACCCGACGCCCGTGTGTATGTGTGTGTGTGTGTATATAAATATATATATATATATATATATGTGTGTGTGTGTGTGTGTGCGTGTGTGTGTGTGTGTGTTGTATATATATAACATCATTTGTTAGGGGAAAGGTATACCAAACAAGTATTATAGTTGAACATTCTTTATATTTGTGATGTCTAGCTTTCGAAATTTGCTTCAATTTCTTCTTCAGGATAGTAAAATACAATTAACTAAAGTAACGCAATTGAAATACAACATTAAAATTTTTCACAAACCTGATGTGGATCAAATAAATAAAACGTGCAGCATACTTAAAATTTTGGTAAATTACAAATACTCATGTAATTATTATATATAGTTAAAATTACACCTAATTTGAACACTAAGTTATACTATCAAAATTTTCTCTCACACAATATCAAATGTCTACCATATCAACCAAACAATGTTAGAGTTTACAATTGACTAACAAAATTTCTTGGTAGTACCGAAAACATATGTGACAAGCAGAACCTGTTAAACAAATATTAAAGTAGACCTTTATGAGGCATTAGCTTCCAATATACATATATGTGACTCTTTACTCATTCACGGCACCATCATACTGATGTAAATGAGGTGATATGTAGTTAAATACTTTATAATATTTGAAGGTTCTAGTAATTAAAACAATAAAAAATTAACAAAGGGGAACAACAGATTGAACAAAATTTTAGGTAGTGTTCAAAGTGTTTACCGTTGCTCTAAATACCTAATTGCATTCGTTGAATCAACGATCTTTAAACTTCGCGTAAGATTTGGGAAGTAATTGTGGAAAAAGCATTTTTAATCCTATTTTTTATGTTTTCTACTGTTGAGAGAGCAGTTGAATGAACTATGTTTTGAATATAACTCCACAGAAGAAAATCTAAACAAGTTGAGTCCGAAGATCTTAATAGCCACTATTACGGTCCACCTCTTTCAATCCACCTGTGTGGAAAAATTTTACGTAAAAAGTTACACACAGCGGCTTTAAAGTACGCGAGGGCCCCATCCAATTGAAACCACATACGTTGCTGGACATTCTCAGGAACATTCTCAAGTAATGCTGGTAATGAAAACCACACTAATCTTAAAAAATTTTCCCCAGTTAAAGTCACAACAAAAAAGTAACCAATTAGATGATTATCTACAATGGCATTTCCGAATAATTTTAACCTCCCACCTTTTTTCTAGAAACCGACTTAACATCAACCTTTATTTTCTATAGGACAACTACCTGATACCTAAGAATAAAAAACAATAAATAAATTCAAAAATTTATTAAATATGTACATGTCTTTGTAGTACTAGCATCCACTGATGTATCCGAAATCTTCTAAATAATAGCATGATTAATTGCCCCACTCTAAAATCTAAGTATTGGATGGCGTGGCATATAATCATTTCAAACACTGCCAGATAATTTGCAATATGCAATATAATTTGCAATTGCACAAATAATGGTTTACTCGATTTCCACTTTCGTATAAAATAGCAACTTTTTCTTTTTTTTGTTAAGACTATATTTTTGCCTATAGTTGTTATAACGTCTAAAAGCTCTTCGTAAAATTTTAAAAAATTTTTGCAGTTTAGTTCTTCCACTTTGTAGCTTAACCGATCTCTCATATTAAATAGCTTAAGACATTCGCGTTCGTTCAAAACAATAGCGCTTTATCTTCGCAATTTCGAAATTAAACGTGTTTTCTTGAAAATTGTTTATCAATCTTACATTCACTCCTAATTAGATATACCGGTAGATGGCTTCAATTTAAATTCACACTACCTAGCCCGCACCATCAACTAATCCAGTCGATCGTACATTATACGAGGCTTGATACATATTGTTTAATTCTAGATTCCACTTGAAAACCGCAGAAATTCTTCTGGTCGCTGTGATCCAATTTCACTGTATAATTTCTACAAATACCTCTGTAGCAAACAATTTGAATAGCTAGTCCTACACCTCCATGTAAATCAAACCTAACTTCCACGTTATGACCGTGAAATTACGGTTTGAAATCGTTTAACAAGTAGGTGGTCATACCTACGATTTTACCAAGGTCTAAGTGCGGTATATTACTTGTGATGTCAACTTCGGTAAAATCCATTACTTTTAACTTTTAATTAATACGACGATATTTTGGCAACTAAGTCTTCAAAAATTGCTCCCTTGTCTCATATGCTTCTGGTCACGCGCGCGCAGTCAGTTACTATTTTAACAGGTGTAATATGCGAGTCTTTACATGAAAAGTAACATTTATAATTGTGTTTCCGTGGGGTTTTTTCTGTTTGTATAGACCTACTTTTTCATCTCCCATCTCCTACACAAAACTTCCACCTCCCCACACCGACCTACCTCCTGACACGTGTCACCTCCTACCTTTTAGCTCACGCAAGCCTGATTTGTGTTTATACCACTCGTTTACTAAATCACGTTTAAACTAAAGAGTGATCAATTTAAAGGTGTTTTTCTACAATGCTCAATATTTCCTGACTATAATTAATCAATCTTGTTTAATTAGGTGAACGTAAAAAGAAATAATTCTACTTTCTCAATGTATAAATACGAAAAATAAAACTAGGAAGTTTATCTGTACAACAGTTTAATGTCTGCCTATTACTTTTTAAAACTTGCATGCTTAGAACCGTGATTTTTCTATAGTTATTCAGTCATTTTTCCACAAAACATACAAATCCTAAGAGTACATAAAGGGATATACGACGTACCAGGCAGAATTCAAGAAAACCTATGAACAAATGATTGAACCTTTGTTTGCTAGGAGTTCGTGAATGCTGACAACAATTGCTGAAGTGACAAACTTAAGCATCTAGGAAGTGCAATATAAAACAATAGGAGTTGTATTAGTCGTTAAAAACATGGGTTTCGAATATTTAAGCTTGCTGCAGTCGTTGTAATTAAAAACAAATAATCAGTACATAAACTCTGTCTAAATTCGTTACTTTTCGTAGGCAATTTTGTGGAGAATATTATTGACAAAAGACCTCTAGTAAATCTTTAGTTATTGTGTACACGACCTCTTCATTCCTGCATAATAATGTCGTTCATGTTGAATATTATTTTGCTTAACAGATAAAAATATCTAGATCAACGGGCGCAGTCCATCAATACCTATATGGAGGCGCATTTTAGCTAACCGCGGCCCAATGGTGCGCCCAACCTCTGCTCTGGCGTGCGCTTAACCCCAGGCCAACGCGCACGACTGACATCGATTAGGCGCACAGCCCACCCCGTGACGTGGCCAACCACATTCCCGTCGTGCAATATTTCTGTACAACTTAAACAATAATCCAAAAAATTATACCGAATACCTATATACGTTTCGGAAGCCAATGTGCTATATTTATACAAATTAGGTAGTCCTTAAATGGATTATATACATTATCCACACTATAACAATTTGAACCATGTATATGTCTTTAGTCCTATAGCACCATACACTTTAGCCAAACTAGATGTAGAGACCTTACCTAATCGGGTATCCAGACCGTTGATTAAATCCGCTATATGATTTCCCGTTTGTTCGCTATTTATACGTTAAGAGTTGAGTCATTTACGCTTAGTCAAATATTCTGAGTAAAATTCAAAAAAAGTTAGGCATTTGTACTTTATACGTTTAACGATTTTTAATTTCTACCACAAGCAAGTACTAACTAGGGTAGAAAATATGCTATCTATACTCTAGAACAAGAACTGGAGGATGTCGGAAGTAAACGAACAAAATCAAAGATTACTTTGGAAACGAAAATGTCAAGTAACCCCACCCGCTCACAAGCACTGCTATATAGCGTTTTACACGTTTTAGAAGAAACCAGATGTGGGAAATATAATTTCCCATCTTTCAATACAAGTTATAGATAGTGTTATAATGGGTAATACATATCTGCCATATAACAGTTTTAGAACCGCATTTTTATATATTATTGCTTCTCGCATCTTAATACCATGTTCCTTAATCAAACTAGCTCTAAATGTTGGTGTATAATCGAGTACCCAGAAAAACGATAAAGATTCACTTTTTGGTTTTCTATCCGTTTGCTGTTGGTTGGAATGGATGTTTGGTATATTACTGACTGAAATATTAGCAAATTACATTTTAAAATCTATGTTTAATTAAAACGTGTTATTATACTTCAACAGCTTAAATACATACTACCACTAAAGCAAACTTACCCCATTTAAAAAAACATACTAATACAATAATAGTTATTTATTATACAAGGGAAAAAAGTACTAGATTTTAGCTCGAGGTGTGTTTGTCTCCCTCCGTTTCACGTCGGGAGACAAAACACCGACAGTTAAAATCTTACATTTTTACTAGTGTATAATACACTATTTTTTTCTGTGACAGGCAAAACGATGATTTAATATTGAAAAAAATATTACAATATATTAAAGTCAAAAAATCAATCAATGTCAAATTCGAAGTTTCAAACAAGTAGGCTGTTGTACTTATAGGGATAGTTAGACTTGCATTGCTAATGAAACCTTTAAAGTAATGAAATATCTGTCAATTTAATTCTGCGAGTGGTTACTTATTTGCACATACCCGGGAAAAAAGTACTCATTTGTTTTCTGGGGGGGGGGGGGAGTAAATTCATAAAAAGTGACATTTTGTTACCTGTCAAGAAACATTAAATGTCAAATTTTTTTCCCGTCACAGAAAAAAAAAATATTTAAGAACTGTACTTGTTTACGCAGTCGATCATTTCGATTTACTGGCGCAACGGCTAAAATAGTAGGAATTAGCTATGTCCTTAAGGTTTCCCCGAATACATGGAAGCATTTTGGAAGTATAATTTTCGATCTTCCTACAATAGAATACAAGTGTGTCAGTGATTCGACTTATACCCGGGCATAGCGTCAGCGTTTCGAGCATAGACCCTCGTTTTGAGGCCATTTTGGGTAATATAGGGCACATTTTGTGCTCATTGTGTATAGAGATACCATTAAAATTAGCTTCTTGTACGAAACCTCTGTAACAAATGATTAGCATCGTCATTTCCATTATCCACTCTGACTCGAAACAGCAACACACGACCGCAAGTTGTTTATGTTTACTGCTGGTTGTTATAACTTAACCACTTTAATTCTTATTTTAAATTTATGTCAACCAGCTCGTCTTCTACATTCTTTTATAGCCAGTAGTTAAATATGTGTAATAGGTTAAGATTTTTGATCTACAAATATAATCGACCTTGTTTCGATGTTGATTTCTCTACTTCCATCAATAACAAATTATAATACCCCAACTATTTCCTCCACCGGAAGATGGTGTGTTGTTTTTATGGGTTTGTTTATTTTCTGCAAGACAATCTTTTTATTAAAGAGAATTCGAATTATATAACAAAATCAATCCGGTTATAATACCTTAACGGCTTAAACTCGTGCCGCTACTAAAACCAACCTACGGCATTTTTAAAAACTGTATACTTAATACAATAAAAAATATGTTAGAGCTGCAATGGCATTTATATCGGTTCCCGAAAATTAGACGATATTTTCCTAAGTTTGGTAAGACGACTCCACTACTAAAGCCAACTTACCTCATTTTAATAAAATTCATACTTAATACAAAAAAAATGTGTAAGAACTTGACATATATCTCGGTGCATGGAAATTACTAAAGATGACACAACAACAGTTTAGATTGTCTCTGAATCACCATTAGTTAGTTATACACAACTACTTGAGGTGTTGTCATTATTTTCCTTTCTGTACATATTGTTTCAATATCGTATAATTCTAAAAACTAAGTATTTGATTATCAGATTGCTATTGAAACGATGTGCTCTAGGAACTGTCTGTTGTTAGAATAAGTTCAAAGCGTCTGCTGTACAAATAAGCTGTTTTCAGCTTTATTCGTTGCAACAGTTTTTTCGTGATTCTATCATCAAAGTGGAATTGTGAATCAATTGGCGCAACGTGCTTTAAAGCTTTACCACTGTCAAAGTAAAACATTATAGCAAGTTGAACCGCTACATGGATAAAAGTTATTTCTTAACAGAGGCCTTATATGACTTTACTAAAATTGAATACCAGCTAGCTGAACTCAATTCTTCTCGGCCTTAATGAGTTGTCACTTAAATGTGCCTAAGCGATACTCTCAAATGACGATACTCCACAACTTTGCACATCTATGCCGATAATAATGATGGTATAAGCTTTATTTTCTTACAATATATCAATAACTACATGTATGTTAATAAAACGAGAATTCTAGAGAAACTACAAATACTACCTCTCTGCCCATATACTATGTACAAAATCCTCTCCTCTCTTTAATAATAACGCTTCTGCGAACTACGATTAAGCAAAGGAACTAAAATTAATAATTGTTTCAGGATCCAATTTAAAGACCGCTGTGGCAATCTTGAATTGTATGTTGGCGCGTAAACTATGCTTTGAGGATGCCGCCTGTACATCAATTTTAGAAGTGATTCCAAAGGTTTGCGGTGCTGAATTAGGTAAGTTTTGGTTTCTAGAAAATTATAAAAATTGGTTTTTTATCCTTGATATTATATAATATTTTACTACACTATTTTTTAACTTTGATCAGTCATGAATATACAACTAAGGGAAATGCATACAAACGAAACTCCGTGTATTGTGTAGGTTTAAACGTAGTGTTTGTCTAGCGTTTACTACGAATGCAGAAACCTACACTTAATATTTTCCTAGCCAACAACATAAGCGGTTTAACTTTAGCTAGGCGAAAACTTATCTAACCTGTAGTACACGTTAACCAAATGTTGAATAATTAAGTACGGAGTGCTATTACGTATTTATGGTTGTTTATGCTTATGAATAATGCAAACACTTTATACTAGAGCAGAAAACTTTATTCGCTTAGGGCATTTTAAATTAAACAAACGATAAGATTTTGAATCAAATCTAAGGAAAAGCAGTGCCACTGATACGGTGTTTTATTGATACCAGTAGACTATTAGTATCTGACAGACAGGACACATTACTGTGGGTTAATAAACACAAACAGGAACATATATATATATATATATATATATATATATATATATATATATATATATATATATAATTAATAAGATGAAATAATAACTTAGACTTTTTAAGTAAAGCCCAAATGATCATTTCAAATCGAGCTAGCAATTGAAAGAAGGAAAATATAAGGCCTTGGACAGGATTTGAACTTGCATCTCAGTTTTGCCGGAACTGTGCGTTATCCATTTACGCTACCGAGGCCGATGGCTATAATTGGAAAATTTACAAATCTAAATCGTGTACAATACCATATATAAACCTAACTTTCAATTACGTATAGCATTTTTGTCAATCATATCTGAAATTGTCAAGTTTTTGACTTATGTCAGATAGTAATTGAAAGTTAGGTTTATATATGGTATTGTACACGATTTAGATTTGTAAATTTTCCAATTATAGCCATCGGCCTCCGTAGCGTAATTGGATAACGCACAGTTCCGGCAAAACTGAGATGCAGGTTCAAATCCTGTCCAAGGCCTTATATTTTCTTTCTTTCAATTGCTAGCTCAATTTGAAATGATCATTTGGGCTTTACTTAAAAAGTCTAAGTTATTATTTCATCTTATTAATTTCAATACGTAAGTATTTATCAACTTACCTTGTGTAAAAAACCATTATAATATTTATATATATATATATATATATATATATATATATATATATATAGTTTTGTGGTATGACGATCTTGCAGTTATAAAATATAATATGTATAGTAACAGGTTTTTAGGTCTGCTGGTTAATAAAGTGTACTCTTTCTTATAAACTAGCTTTAGGTTTTATTTTTAACCATTATCAAAAATACTAAAACTTGAGAAACGTTAGTATCTTTACATTGAAATCGCCGATATAGATAAAGTTTTGAATATAAGTTAATAGTGTGGTAAAAAGCTTTTAAAAAGAAAGCAGTAATGTAGTTTGCTAATCACATTTGAATCCTACAATGACAATTCTTTTATAATTTTGACAGTATTTGAGATAACTTTCTAGATTGTAATTAATTTCTTTTATGGTTCGACTGAAATTTAGATATTTTTTATGTATGTATGTTTATATAGGTATGTTGATGTATGTCTATTTGTTGACGTATGTACTTTAGTGTGCTTATGTTGTTTGTGTAAATGTATGTATGTGTGTGCATATGTGTGTGTGTGTGTGTGTGTGTGTGTGTGTGTCTGTGAGTGTGAGTGTGTGTGTGTATGTGTGTGAATGTGTGTATTTGTATCTGTGGATGTTTGCGTGTGTGAATGCGTGTGTTTGTTTGTTTGTGTGTGTATGTATGTTTATGTTGTGTTTTATTAAGTGATTTGATCAGTTATGTTGAATTTGTTTTTGGATTTAAAGTGAAGTAGATAGGTGTATATAGAGCTTAGTGTGTTAATGTCAGTTTTTTATTAATAGCGTATATATAACATATTTCTAGGAATTCTTTTTTGGATCGTTTATTTACAATTAGTAATATTATAGAATTATCAAAATCTATTTTATGTTTGTTTGTGTTTGCGTGTAAGGTCAAAGCACAAGCGTTTGGTTTAACACGGATGTCGCTTTTGAGTTAAGCGTTGTTTAAATTGTTGCGAGGTTTGACCAATGTACGTAAGATTGCAGTCTGAACAATTTATTTGGTATATAATATTCCGTGGTAGAAGAGTTGGGGTTTTATCTTTTAATTTGGAAAAAAAGGGCGTTTAACATTAAAAGGTTTCGTTTAGCAATGTTGATATTGAATTTTTTGAAGACGTTTTCGAATTTTGTACTTAAATTTTTAATGTAAGGAATTATATGGTATGTAGATATATTTGCAGAAATTTCAGTATTGTTGTTTAAGTGTTTGTTAGAAAGGTCAGCGTTTAAAAGAGCTTTATGATTGTATAAAAGACTTTTTATTAGTTTTTATGGGTAATTATTGCTTTTAGAATAATAAATTGCTTGTCTAGATTTTTTGAGTATAGTGAAGGATGGCATAATTGTTTGATTCTATGTTTTAGGCATAGAATGAAATTTATTTTTATTTTGTATTGATGATATGAATGATAATTTAGATATCTACCAGAGTTGGTTGGTTTTTGAAATCAGTCTAAAATAATAGTATTATCATTTTTTCTAATTAGCAGACTGTCAAGAAATGGAATGGATCGGTTGTTTTCTAATTCTACGGCAAATTTAATTTTAATATCGTAACTATTGAAAATTTTAAGTTTTGTTAATTTTGTCTTCTGGTACAGATGTTATGATATCGTCAGAAAATTTTCTAATCAATGGAATTGTGAAGTTTAGATTGGG
The DNA here is from genome assembly GCA_036346225.1 of Platerodrilus igneus. NCBI lineage: Eukaryota > Metazoa > Arthropoda > Insecta > Coleoptera > Lycidae > Platerodrilus > Platerodrilus igneus. The sequence goes on from JARFIW010000873.1 coordinate 2,866,883, forward strand.
TATAACTTCGTCTAATAAATCGTCCATAGTAATTCTGGCAAGTATAGGATTTAGACTAGATCCCATTGGACAACTAAAAGTTTGTAGAAAAAATTCATTATTAAAACTAAAATAACTTGTATTGAAAACTAACTCTATGATGTCTGCAAAAACAGATTTTGGAATACTGCAATTAGTAGTGATCTTATGCCATAGCTTATCGATACTTTCTTGGACCAGAAATTTTGAAATATTGGTATAGAGCGAGATTGCATCTAGACCTATTAGTACATGATCATTTGGTAGTTGAAAGTTTTCTATAAAGTCAGAAAATTAAATAAACAAATGACATGTTACCTACCTGGCACTGGCGGACTTTCTAAGAAGATACTGCACCCAGTGCTAAACGAAGAAGTTGGTCGACGGAAACCAATCCGTTTCTAATTAAATATTAATGAATTAATGAATAATTTTGCAAAATTATTCATTAATAAAGTCAGAAAATTTAAAAGAATGACATACGTTGTAGTTATTTGTATTAGTAGATTTTTGTAATATACCTGCTGTAAATTTGGAAAGATTTTCCGTAGGATTGTTGTTTGATGCAACTATGGGTCTTAAAGGATATTCTGCTTTATGAATTTTGGGTAGTCCATATAGTTTTGGACTTGTGGAACTATAATTAGTTAATGTTTTTGCTTGCTCTTTACTGATATATTTTTCTTGATTTAGTTTTTTTATTATATTTATTGTTGAATTTTGAAAAGGTGGAATTGGATCGTTATCAAACTTTTTGTATACTGTAGAGTCGTTTAGTAATTCGTAAATTTTTTCCATATATTGATTTTTAGATATACCTACACTTACGTTTCCTTTGTCGGCTTTGATTATAAGTAGATTTTGTTTCTATTTTCAAATTTTTTTGCATTTATTGAATTCCATCGTAAAATTAGAGTTGCATTTAGAATTTTTGTATATAAAGTATGTTATAACGTTAGTGGTGTAAGCTCTATATAGATACTTTTCTGCATCACTTATATTTTCCAAAACGTCTTCTAGATCTGCTAAAACAGTTGTAATTGTTTTATCATTAATTATATGTGGAATACTGAACATAAAATTTTTTGTATGTCATTTGGTATGTCAAAGCCACTAATGTTTTAGAACTATTTGTTAAAATTATAAAGATTACAATTATTTGAATTTAATAGATTGTCAATCTTTATTAGGTTACCATTTTTAATTTTATAAAATAGTTTATTACACGAAGTCTTTTGACGACAATTGTATTCAGTATATATATAATTTTGCAAACTATCAGCTATTTTGGATTTGATGTCCTTCAATTCTTTATCAGTGATATATATTAAGCTGTGAGTAAGTTTAATTTTCAAATTTAATATTTTTTGCTTCAGTTTGCCATTGAATTTTTTAATAATTGGTGCAAAAACCTTACCATCACTCTCTAATAATCTGTATAAATTTTTTAGTGCTTCTCGAATATGACGTGGTGAGACGCATTTCTATCTCCATTGAAAAAGAAAAATTTTTCTATTTTTTATCGATACCAATTTGGTATTAAGTTTAGCCCAGCGCTTCAGAAGGAAAGTGGTGTAAGCTCCATAAATTACGGTTATTTATTGATAAAAATCGTTTTAATAGTTTTGTGGTATAACAAGCTTTTCACAAAAATACACCCTCGATCGGATGAGAGGTAAAATAGGTAAAATAGAGACCCCGTGTGTGAGTGTTGTCACGCACGTTTAAAGATCCCTACCTTGCTTGGAACAGCAAGGGTTCGGCAAAATTCAAAATTTTTCAAGTAAAAGAAACTCACTTCCTGGCTAATGTAGTACCTTCGAGTGGAGCATTGGAAAATCACATGTAAGGTATAACAACCTTGCAGTTATAAAATATAATATATATAGTAACAGGTTTTTGGGTCTGCTGGTTAATGAAGTGTACTCTTAAGTTCTGTACTTACCAGGATTATTATGGACTATTTATTAGACGAAGTTATACCCAAAATAAACTTCGCAACTCCTTTCATTAAAAAATTTGCTGACGATATCATATCATCTGTACCAGGAGACAAAATTAACGAAACTCTTAAAATTTTCAATAGTTACGATGAAACAATTTAATTTACCGTAGAATTAGAAAACAACCGATCCATCCCATTTCTTGACACTCTACTGGTTAGTAAAAAAGGTAATTTTATTATTTTAGACTGGTATCAAAAATCAACCAACTCTGGTAGATATCTAAATTATCATTCATATCATCAATACAAAATAAAAATAAATTTCATTCTATGCCTAAAACATAGGATCAAAAAATTATGCCATCCTTCACTATACTCAAAAAATCTATACAAACAATTTATTCTTCTAAAAAAACAATAATTACCCATAAAAACTAATAAAAAGGCTTTTATACGATCGTAAAGCTCCTTTAAACGCTGACCTTTGTAACAAACACTTAAACAACAATACTGAACTTTCTGCATACCACATAATTCCTTATATTGAAAATGTAAGTACAAAATTCGAAAACGTCTTCAAAAAATTCAACATCAACATCGCTAAACAAAACCTTTTAACGTTAAACACCTTTTTTTCCAAATTAAAAGATAAAACCCCAACTTTTTTACCACGGAATATTATATACCAAATAAATTGTTCAGACTGCAATCTTACCTACATTGGTCAAACCTCGCAACAGTTAAAACAACGTTTAACTCAACATAAAAGAGACATTCGTGTTAAACCAAACGCTTGTGCTTTGACCTTACACGCAAACACAAACAAACATAAAATAGATTTTGATAATCCTATAATATTACAAATTGAACATAAATGATCCAAAAAAGAATTTTTAGAAATGTGTTACATATTTAAAAACCTCAACACTATTAATAAAAAAAAACTGACATTAACACACTAAGCTCTATATACACCTATCTACTTCACTTTAAATTCTAAAACAAATTCAACATAACTGATCAAATCACTTAATAAAACACAACATAAACATATATACACACAAACAAACAAACACACGCATTCACACACGCAAACATCCATATGCACCAACACATACACACACACACACACATTCAAACATGCACACACATACATACATTTACACGAACAACATAAACACACTGAAATACATGCGTAAACAAATTTTAGTCAAACCATAAAAGAATTAATTACAGTTTAGAAAGTTATTTCAAATACTGTTAAAATTATAAAGGAATTGTCATTGTAACATTCAAATGTGATTAACTAACTACATTACTGTTTTCTTTTTAAAAGCTTTTTACCACACTTTTAACTTATATTCAAAAATTTATCTATATCGACGATTTCAATGTAAAACCTCACATTAGTAAGTTTTTAACTATTTTACGCCCATACTAACGTTTCTCAATATTTAGTATCTTTGATAATGGTTTAAAAATAAAACCGAAAGCTTAGTTTATAATAAAGAGTACACTTCATTAACCAGCAGACCTAAAAACTTGTTACTATACATATTATATTCTTTATATATATATATATATATATATATATATATATATATACATATTGTTGTGAATTCAAAGGGTTAAATCAGTAGTAAACAATAAAAGTTTCAACCACACTGTATAGAGAAAAGGACAAATTATGTACGCGCAAAATTTATTTAATTCGTTTAGGGAGAACGGACAAGTATTGACGTATTTTTATAATTAATAATTAAAAGGTTAAAAGGTACATAAAGAAAAACAGTTTTAAAGCAAATAGAATACGCATAATTAATTTTAATTTATTTAATTCAACACGTAAAATCATAAGAAAACCCACTAGGGTAAGAAAATCAATAATTCCAAGGCAAAAGTTTTCTTAGTAACAAGCAAACGTCAGTTTTATGGGATACGACGAAATATAAAATTTAAGAATTGTTGTGCTAAACGGTCGATAATTAACGAACACCTGCGTTTTTAAAAAGGTTACTTTCGTCGAAATTATGAGCATATTAAGACAGGACTTCATAGAAAATATTTTCAACCGTCAGTTCGGTTTGAACAACAAGCTAACAAAGTTCTTAAAGAGCAAGGGAAATGCACAATCGGTTATATACTACAGATAGAGACAGAGATAAATGCGTTGATATTGAAAACGCACGTACCATATCCACGTGGAGTGCAGATGAGCTGTCAGCAATATCGATTTTCTATAACGCAAGTGGGGTTTTGAACGCGACAGCAGACATGCATCAGACAGAGATAAAGATAGTTTAGGCGGGGTTTGTGACGACAGAAAATATGATTATTGGTTAAGAACAGACAGTTTTCCAAACGTAGACAAACGCGACAGATGGGAGCGATTTCGGATACATACGGCACGTAGACGGAGTAAATTTTAGGAATTTTCAAGACGGTTGTATCAAAATTTGTAGAATCTAAATTTGAAAATAAGCTTTTCGCGGGAAGTGTGTCCGGGGGTAAGATTTTGAACCAATATAAATACGGAATGGAAATTAGGAGGGCTCTCTTGTCTTCTCTTTGCTTATATACTACTTTACTACGATAAAGGCTAACCAACGTTATAGTAGAGCTTTTTGTTGTGAGTATTAGATGTCTTAATAATACAGTAAAGATAGTGCTAGCACGTGTAACTTATTAGTAGCGGCCTTCTAGCTATTAACGCGAAATACGTGTAGTGTATATTAAGTTAATAGAGGTCCGGCTACTACTATACAAAGCTAGACAATCAATAAATGGAAGCATAATATATGTGGGTAAGCATCACAAACAACCAGGATTGTATGCTGATATGGAATGGTACTATGAACCGAGACGCTTGGCTCGCAATTGGGGTTATTGTCTGTGAAGCCGCTGAGTATCACAGCGCATGGTCACGAGGCCGAGGTGTTCTGGTGATCGTCGTCGAAGGTATGGAAGCCTGAAGCATTTTCCAAGTAATTTATTTGAAATTTCTGTAGTCTGATACACTTTTGTGAAATTTTGGTACTGTGTGAGTGAATTTTGGGGTTTATCTATAGGTATATAAACTTATTGGATCAGATACATGTACTGGACAATTTATTGGGGTTTAAAGATTGAAAAGGGGTGTATTTAAAACTTATTAATTTTATTCTGAATATAAATTGGATTGTAAAGGGTAAACGGGTCTATAACTTTTGTATTAACTTATGCAAAGTAAAAGGCATATACTAAATAAACTGGGTTATTATGAGCTCACCATACTCCAGTGTACAGCCAATTTAGGGTGATATGTGGGGGCAATCTACTCATACTTTACTGAATTTGTTTGCAAATAACAAATAGAAAATCAAGGACTTTAAAACATATCACATTTGAGCTTGTAATTAGTGTACCAAACTGTTTTTATACATGTGAATAATTTGTCTGTAAATAACGGTAAATAAAAGATTGTATGATTGTTGTATTATTTGGTGATTTTATTGAATGGTGTGGAAGTGTGAAGGAAGAATGGTTGTATATGTAGGTATCCGAGAAGAGGCACAGCTGAGCTAGCCAGGGAAGCTGCTGAAGATTTTTGAAGCAGAAATCAAAGGGTAAGCAATTTTTTTTTCTTTGAAAGTCGTGCACTTTTGAAAATTATTTAATTACACTGGTAAAGGACTATTGTTAAAGTTTTGTCCCAGCTACGTCCAAGAATTTTTCTAAGGTTGCACGACAATTTTATGACGGCCCAACCATGGGGCTCGATGTTAAAAGTTTAATCACGATTCCACTGCAATATATATATATATATATATATATATATATATACTGGGTGCTTCAAAAAAATGTATACACACTTTAAACTATTGTAGTTTTCCCGCACTACAAGGCTAATGCTATATTTCTTCGCCAGGTGCCAGCATAATCGTCCCTCTATGTTATATTATCAGTTGGAATTTGTAATATCAACATGGCGGACGTACGTTTGAGTTTTGAAGAACGAAAGCAGGTTATTAAGTGGTACTAGAAGTTTGAGAATGTAAATGAAGTTCAAAGACAGTGGAGAAGGGAGTATGATACAGAACCACCTTCAAGATTAACAATTACACGCATACGAGACAAATTCGAAGTTCATGGAACAGTGTGTGATGTGCATACAGGTCATTCAGGTCGGCCTCGAACAGCTACAAGTGATGAGTCATCAACGACAGTCTTGGAACTGTTTCAACGCTCTCCTAACAAATCTTCAAGGCAAGGGGCACGTGAAAGTGATGTAAGTGCTAGCAGCGTGCTACGCATTCTGAAGAGAGGCAAGTATCGTGTTTACATTCCAAGGCTGGTGCAACAGCTAAATGACGACGATCCAGATCGAAGGTTGCAATTTTGTGAATGGATTCAGGAGATGGTGATACGTGAACCGGGATTTATGGGTAGCATCATTTGGTCGGATGAAGCCCAATTCAAACTTAATGGAACTGTCAATAGGCACAATTGTGTTTACTGGTGTGAAGAAAATCCTCACATTACAATTGAAAAAGCTGTAAATTTGCCTGGTGTAAATGTGTGGTGCGGTTTGTCTTCAAGGGGACTCATTGGACCTTTTCGATTTGAAGGCACTGTAACTGGTATTAATTACCTAACAATGCTTGCTGATTCCATATTTCCTGCCATTCGTGCATTATACGGTAATGATGATTTTATTTTCAACAAGATGGTGCTCCGCCGCACTATCACAGGGACGTACGAGCTTACCTGGATCAAAATTTGTCGGGCCAGTGGATAGGACGCAGGGGCCAATCGAGTTTCCAGCACGCTCTCCAGACCTTACACCACTGGATTTCTTCTTGTGGGGCACAGTAAAAGATGAGGTGTACAAACGTAAACCACGTAACCTAGACATTCTTTGGAATGAGATTCAAGCAGTGTGTAGAGAAATCTCATTGGACGTTTTGATACGATGTACAGAATCTGTGGTGACTCGTACTCAGAATTGTATTGATGCTGCAGGTCACCAATTTGAACAGTATTAACATTTGTTATTTATGTTTCATTTACATTGGACTTTCAGCTTTCTATTTTCCTGAAATTTAACTTTGTAGAACGGTAAATAAATTTTCTATGGAAGTTCAAAGTGTGTATACATTTTTTTGAAGCACCCAGTATATATAAATTAAAATGTATCTGTAAACAAACCCTTATGAAAATAATAAGAGCTTATTGACGAATACAAATCGGGCTAGTGGTTGTATAGCCATTAACAAAATAATAGCTTTATTACCTCGCAGGGGAGAAAACATCTACTAACCGGCCGGTTTCAGCTTCCTTAAGCATCTTCAGAGCGAATTAGTTTCCAACCCTATGAAGTAATCTAAGCTATTATACTGATATAATTTCAAAGCAATTTCTGTACTATGGCAAAAGTAAATAACACCGCAATCAGGTGGTATTATTTACTTTTGCTATAGTACAGAAAAATAATACTCAAAAGTTAAATAATGAATTGATAGCTGTAAAGAAACGTATCTTGGTAGCACCGAACAACAGAAAATTTAGCGGTATAAATAGTATGGCGTTCTTGAAATGTGAGTTACGGAATATAATATTTGAGTATGAATTTATGTTGTACCTGGATTAAGGTGTGGAATGAATTTAATAGATAAGTTGAAGTTGCGAATAGACGCAAAGAATACAGTGATTACATGTGATGAAGAGTATATTAAGAGGGATGTTGAAGTAAATGTTGAAGTCGAAAGTTAATTTGAACCAGTGGGAATTAGAGGAAGTGCAGTAAGAAGTAAATTAAGTTAAACTAAAGATTATTGAGGATCGAGGTAAAGAAAAGTATGAAGAAGAATCATCGTTAATTGAATATTGAAAAGTAAAGCATAGAGAATGGGAAAATTGAGATTTTAGTATTCTTGCAGGTTACGAAGATAAAAGAAATGAGTTTGAGGAAAATTTGGATGAGGAGAAGTAAAATTTAAAAGAGGGTATTAGTGAGAAATTAGGTATGTATTTTGTGAATCATGTGGTTGTATTAAAAAGAAGCGATATTGGTATGAAATTATGTTTAAATGTGAAAAGTATACGTCAGGTTAATAATAAAAGATATAATTGTTCAACGTCAATAGGTAGTATCGTGGCAATGAAAGTTTTTTTCCAAATTTGATTTGAAAAATTCATTTTTAAAGAAAAGACATAAAGGATTTTTGGTAGCTGAACGTATATATCAGTTTGAAGATGTCCCTTTGGTTTCTCCATAGGCACAGTAGCATTGGTAGATACTATGTAGTGTAAGTGGGGCTACTTAATAAAACTTTTATGCATTATTTTGTTGAGATTGTTATATTTAGTAAGGGTTGTTCTGCGATGCTTTGTGCAGTTGTTGTATGTCGAAATAATTTTTTTGAGATGAAACTTGGTATCTGATAAAAATTTATAACGTGAGGAAATAGAGAATGGCAGTAAAAGAATTCAAGCGATGAAAGGATAAAATTAGGGAAGTTGATTTTAATCTGAGATTTTTTTATTTTAAAGGAAAAATCAAGTATTAGAAAGAAAGGCCACAATGAAAAGAGAACTATGCGTTTGTATTATAAATCTAATGTAATAATTGTATATAGCAGGTAATTAGAAATAAAAAATAGAGAGTTATTTATCAACTTAAAAATATGGCGCTCACCGTGATTGCGGGATTGATTTCCAATTGTGTATTGTAATTTGGGGAAACTGATGTGATTATGGGTCATCAAGAGGTAGAATAGTATCATTCCATGAACATACAACACTGCGAACCTCAGCAAAATAAGGAAAATTAAAAAAAAAACTTAAATGTTGAGAGAAAATGCGACTAATACAAAAGATTATAAAGCCACGTAAAAAAAACCCGTTCTAAAAGTATTTCAGTTTGCAAGAAAACTGCGACATAATATTTAATTTTTATTTCAATTTATAACAAGTATATTAGAAGTGTTGAATAGCGTGTATAATAACGCTAAACGTACGGTCGTCTGTGACGAAAAACGCTTTTATAATATTCATCGGGAAATTGTACTGCAATTAAAAAATAACTCTGTTCATTGAACTTCAAGAGAAAAGGTAAATGAACGTTCAAATTAGAAGCTATAATATAAGAAAACAATTGACGAAAGCCGAAACTCAAGCGATAAAGGTCGTAGAAATAAGGCGAATGATAGGGATATCTTAAAGATAAAGATAGCGTAAGTAAATGTGTTAATTAACGATAGCCCGAGGCTATCTGAATGCCAAGTTCTGTGAATGTTGCATCATTTAGACGATTCTTGATGCTTACGTAAAAACGAGCCTTTATATTTCGATCAATCAGAACATAGAAACGACGACCAAAGATTGCAGAATTGTTCTAGACGTATGATGTACCACGAAGGCTTGACTATAAAACACCAATTGAAAGACGATCAAGAGGCAGTTAATGGTCAGTTGTTTAATACCCGTTTTAAACGTCACGATGCTAGTATAAGGTATTTTAGTAAACAGATGAATTTAACTGACAACAAAGTTTATTACCATTTAGAAGAAATCTCATAATTACAATGGTTTCACAATACAGGTACTAGTCTTTTGACATCGATCACAAGACCGAATTTCTGGTCGATTTGAAGCTACGTATAAACATTGTTTCCTTTTAGTGTTGGTGTGGCAATCGTGACCGAGGCAAAACTAATTAAGATTTTTCAAGATAGCTGCCTAGTAACACTGTACTGGGTGATATTAAAGGAATTTCGGGGCTTGAGGACAAGAATTTTTATTAATAAAAACAAAATATGATAGTTAGTAAATACAAATGTTCAAAAGCAACACTATCAGATTTTTTACTATTTAATATATTCCAACATGTTCCCTATTTACCACACGGCACACACATATAATCAATAATCAGCCTTGTCAGCATTACGGGGTGATGGTTACCACAAAATCGATTATTCTGTTTCAGTCCCATTTAGCAATATTTGGGCTTTTTGGTCGCCAAAGGGTAGGGCCTCTTTAATTTACCAACTGCCAAACCGATCTTTTAGTACTTCATACTTACGAAAGCTGATAGTTGGGTGACGCTCTATCTTGCTGAAAATAAAGGTATCCCTTTCTACCTCAATATCAGCTATTTGAGAAAACATATAAAGCTTTAAAATGTCACAATACACGTCACCGTTTATTGTCCTTTTCGGAAAAAAGAACGTTCCTATAACACGATTATGCATTATTCTACTGCACACACTTACATTGGGGAAATCAGATTCAAGTTTTTTGAATTAATGCAAGTTCCAAGTTCTGCAATTACGACGGTTTTTAAGACCACATGGATCAAATGTTGCCTCGTCTTTGGAAATATTTTCTTCAATTTTATAAAGTATACAAACAACAAATATCATTCTGGTACGCTTGTCTGTAAGCTCGAATATTTGCGAAAACTGTACTTTATAAGAGCTCAATGTACAACTCTAGGTTGAGTTGATTTTGGTACACTCGGTTGATGACAGAGTCGTGATAAAATATTTGTGCTTTCATAAATTTGAACCGCTAATTGTTTCCAGGTGTACTTTAAAGACTAATAGTCTACTTGATAATCTCTATTTAAAAACGCAGTTTTTAAAAAAAAATTTTAAATCACTGTCGAATGAAGCTATCAGAGGAAAATTGCAGTATACACATCGGAAGTTCCGCTACCATAATAACAAAACCTGCTTTAGTTAATTAAACAATGCAATATGCCGTCTATTGTAGCGTCTCCATTGCATAAAGCTAAGCTGTATTCTGCTCCCAGCATTGCGTGGCCATTTTCATGTTACCGGTATAGGGCACCTATGGTTTTTAATGGAATGTCACAGATAAAACTTATAGCATTCGTAACTATCGACGAAACCCACCCTAAATTAAAACACGATACAGGCGTTCTTTTACGCACTCATTTCCTTACTGGTGCACGCTACACGCAGGTCACGTGTTTTGATACATGTGTGTATGTGCGTGTGCGTGATGGCGTGCGTACGTGAGTGCGTACGTGCATGTATGCGTGCGTGCGTGCGTGCATGCAATCAAGCTCAGACGCAAACACATGCTCACGATAAACGTCCAATAAAACAAACACTAGTGATTAGACCAGCACATTTATGTTTATAATACAACTTTTGTCATGCTGCGATAGCTCTTGTATGTACTATACTGAAAGAGTTTTGAATTTAGATACAGTTTGGTGACTTTATGTCCCAATCCTGAGATCCAGAAAACCGGACACTAGAGCAACGATGCACAACTGAATGCAACGGTAGCATTGTATTCCTTAATCCCCTGATATAAGCTTCTTCGTGACGCAACGGTTGAGAAATCGTTTTGGAGCTGTGGCTCGTGGAGAACGGTTTGTAGCAGACTCACTAAATTCAGATTGCGGAGCCGGAATCCTGCTATTAGTTCTAAATTGGTAGCTTGTAACCGACACCAAGAAGTTACATTTGTCAGAGAAGATATTCAGTGGATTATATAACAGTACAAAAAGCATTATTTTTTAAGTAGTCCAAGTTTAACCTATGATCACCATATAAACGTGAGCTGGAGGAGATCACTAGCGCGCTGTACAAAATGTTATTATATTAATATTCTGCCTATTTTGATGAGTTCTTGGGAGTCTAAAGGAACACCTTTCATATGTTAATACGGAATTGGATATTGTGGATATGGGTATAATAACTGCTTAACGATACTGTGTCAAATACCTCTATTCGTAGTCAGGATTTCATTTCTAACCAAGACAAAGCTAGGAATATTTTTCTATCCAAAGCTTGAAGCTCGACGTAGTTAGTATCGCCCGACTTCCAGGCGTTGTCTGTACCTAACGCAATGTAACATGTTTAAGGTAAATTAGAAGTACACAGAGGAAAATTAAAAACCTTCCAGACTGTATTCCCAATTTGCTACGTACTGTTCTGGAAGTATGGAGTTGAATGAACTAAAATATAGTCTCCAAACGGGCGCGGAGTATGCATTAACGTTTACAAACTAAAAATATTCGAGAAAGACATACCTTTATTAACCAGGACGGAAGTTAAATTGTTTTAAACCTGTAACAGAAGAAAAATTAACAGAGTAACTTTGTTTTTGAGAAATATCTCTACACTTTTTGTCATCATTAGGTCTTCAGTCTTGGAATTGGTTAGACGCGTACCCTATTGTTGCATATTTTGAGCTAACCTGCACATTTCCTTGAAATTTTCACATTCTGCTTCTTTCACTATCTGCGTGCAATAGTCTGATCTAGGTCTGCCTTTACCTCTTTTTTTCCTATTTCTGCTTGTAATATATCCCACACTATTCCTTAAAAATTTCTTATAACGTATTCTGCTCTTCTGTTTCTCCTATTTTTTTGTTTTACATAAATATCTTGGTTCCCCTATTATTTCTATAACCTCTTTGTTATAAACGTTGTCTGTCCATGTTAACATTCTCATATATCTGAAATACAACATTCCAAAAGGCTTCTATCGTTTTTCTGTCTACTTCTTCTACTGCCCCTATTGCATAGACGTATGTGCTGTGCTCCGCACATATGCTTTTAACAATTTTCTCCTTGTTTCTACATTTGTTTTCTTCGAACATACCCGCTGCTTTTTCTTGTTAGATGCAGTTGGGTTCCCTACTATTGTGTACAAATATATACCCTATCTCCCCAATATTCCTTAGTATGTGAAGTGGGTTAAGCAGCCTGCAGCTACCAAGATCTCCCAATACTTTAAGGTTTGCCGAATTAATAGTTTTCCAATATCTTTTCGCACAATCTCCATTATTTGAAAATATTTCAAAACCAACACCCGTAGTTGTTTATAATAATTATCAAATTTAAGTACAATTATTTTTTCGTCATTAGGTTTTCCGTATTGAAACTGATTGGATGCGTACCTTCAATTATTTCTATTCTGAGCCAGCCTGCACAATGCCCTGATATTCCCACAGCCTAGATTCAGTTCTGTTCTCTTTCTGTTGTTTCCTAATTATATGCCCTATTTCTCTAAGATTCGGTGGTATGTGAAGGGGGTTAAGCAGCCTGTAGCTGCTAAAGTTCCCCCAACATTTAGAGATTTGCCGAATTAATAGTTCTCCAGTAAATCTTTTCGCACAATTAACATTAGTTCAGAGTATTGCAAAATCGATACCTGTAGTTGCTTATAATAATCACCAGGTTTAAGTACAGTTAATTTTTTCGTCATGAGTTTTCTATCTTGGAATTACTTGGACGCGTACCTCCATTGATTTCTATTCTGAGATAGCCTGCACATTTTCTTGAAATTTCCACTGCCTATATCTTTCACTATCTGTGTGCAATAATCTAACCTAGGTCTACATCTACCTCTCTTTCTTTTATTTATGCTTCTAGTATATTCCGCACTATTCGCTTATGCTATAGTTTGTAACATATTATTCTATCTCTCCTATTTTTTTACTGTTTTTCTGTATGAATTACCCTAAAGTCTCCGTTCTAAAAATCCCTCGCCTCTTGCTAGCAAACTTGGCTGATCCTTACTATATCTAGTGCTAACCTATCCATTTCAATTTAAGTTCTTTAGTTTACCTACTTGCTTCATACTTCTGACATTCCACGCTTCCACTTGCAAAATGTATTCTGCTCTTCCTTTAAACTTTCTGATCACATCCTCCGAAGTATTCCCATCCCGTACATCCGAACGGGGGACTTTTCTAATTCTGGAATCTTTTACCCCAGAGGATGCCATCATGTTACTTACAATTGAAGTACGATGTGTACTTGGGAGGTAATGTGTTGGTTTTCCGTTGCCTATCTCATCACAGTAGTATGCCTTAGAATGCCGTACCGACCCTTATGGTTCTCTGCCACTCTAAGCACCGAAAAAGCTGGCGCCTCTTTCGGGGATCTGTCTTAGTCTGGTCCCTCACTAAAAACCCTACTACTTTTATTGGAACTGTAGTTTGGCTCTTTAGATCACTGGATCGTAGAAGCCCTTCGACCCGTTCCAGTAATTTAGAACTTCTTTAAGGTGCAGGTCCATTAGGAACGGTCTACACTTTTATGCGTTTAAAAATAAAGTTTTAGATTTTGGTGTTCAATTCATTTAATTTATCTAATTCCACTTATTTTGAGAATGGTCAGTTAATTATATTAGTATTTGATTTCATAACTACTCTTCTGATAAACGCCTAAACGCATCTCTCTCTGTTATTATTTCTTACTATTGAAATTTTTACTTAATTTGTACCTGTACTTTATATTTTTAACATCTATTAATAGACCTTGACTGTTTTATTACAGCTAGTAGCAATGCCCCTTCTTCGGTTATTATTTTCAACAATCATGGGTTGCACTGGAAACTTTCATCTTTCCCTTGTTCAAATACCTAAAGTGAGCTTAGTGCTAACTATTTATTATCCTTTACTTTTTTGGTTTCAGAATTATCTATTCCTAATGCAATTGAAGGGAATCTCTAAAATTCATACTTATAGTCTGCTATCTCCATGCTAGCTCAAATATTACGGCAAAACGTGTAGTCATGTTATAGAAATGAATAGGCATTGAATAAACACAGAAGACTGATGAATACCCTAACCAAATCAAAAATGTCCTAAGTAATGGAGAATTAAGAAAAAATCGATGTTGCTTGACTAGCATTAAGAAAACTTAAAAATATATGAAATAATAAGTAAGCATATCTTTTTCAGAGAGATGGTGACAGTAATTACAGAAGTGTAATCCCTCTTTAGAATCGTGCAATAGCGAGCATTTTTTTTTGAAAAATTAATATAAGGTTCGAAAGCTGAGGAAACTAATCCATCTTAAATTTAATTTTTATTTGTATGGTGTGAATATTATTCTGTCCCCTACGGCTGTTAGTTTGAAAGCGGTTTCATTTCAATTTAATTTCAGACATTTTTCTCTGAAATTAATCTTGGACACATCCTCAGACAAGAAGAGCAAAAGCAAATTAATTTCAACTGATAGCTCACGTAGTGCAATCGAGTTAGAATTTACAGCATTTAAACGGACATATTCTAGATTTAAGAGTCGTTAGATCTCATTCTTTCTGTAAGTATTAAAATGTTTTCTTCTCTAACTCTTTTAACTCTCTTAAGGTATATTTAATTACGGCAACTTTTAAGTTTAAGTAGACAACACTCTATTCGTTCAAATCGAAATTGTGTGCAAATGGGCGATATCAGCAAAAGCTACGCTTCTCTCGCGTAGCAAATTCATTTATTACCAAATCTTAACCCGTATTTACGTCTATGGGCAATGCCATATGTGCCTTAGTTAAAACTTCAAAGCATATGTTGCATACTCCGTCATATGTTTTAGGATGAGTTTGATATCAACCCTAAGAATTAAGTCACTTGTCTATGTAAAATAGTTAACGATTTACGTATGAAACTTTGTTACTAAGGAATATAGAAGTGTAAATCCTAAAAAAATAAATTTAAGCAATAATTGCTTTTAGCAGTAACTTTGACTTCCATAAGAGAATGTAAAAGGAAACTAGAACTTCGATTTAATTATTAACCATTTTTTTATTTTTTTTTGTTCGTCACATGAAAGTTTATCGTTCATACAAAAATCCAAAACCTGATTGAGTCGTGTTGTAAGTCATGTTCAGGCATTCTCCTCAAAGCACTCGATCTACAAACCTGAGGCTGTTTCTACTCTGCCACATTGGGATGTGTACAAATTTAGTAAAAATTCTGATTTACACACTTTTAAAATTACCCATTACGAGTTAAAGGAAGCACTTAACAAATTAGATATTACTAAGGGCGCTGGTCTTGACGGGATTTCTCCAAATTTTATATATGAATGTCGCGGAACACTAATAGGTCAGTAGACCATTATCAGGCAATCCACCACCTCATTTGCTCCAGAATCCCTCATTTGCTCCCTCATCTGGACCAATTTACATGTAAATTCCCATAAGGAGCAAATGAGGGAGATGAATCTCCTCCTGCTCTCTCCCTGTGGAACTCCTTGTGGAATTTAAATATCTTCAATTTTTCATCTTTCGAGATAAATGAGCATCCTCATTTCCACACACGAGATAAACCTATTTTTAAGATTTTTTTACCGCTAACATTCTGGACCAAATAGTTTTCTTCGACTAGCCATTTTTATCTTTCGAGATAAACCTATCATGTTTGGTATCAATTAATATTAGAATTTTCTCAGCTACCCAAATCTCTAGGAATTTTTAGATAGCATCATCCCCCAGGGAGCTACCCCCATTTTAAGATTTTTTACCTATAGCGACTTTTGAGCGTTCTTATAATTTTTTTTTAGTCATGCTATACATCTTGTTAGTCTAAAATTTTACGCAGAATTTGAATCTGCAAACAGATTTGAAATCGGACCACGCCCTGCAAAGTTATACTTTAAGCTCTCAAACCTCATTAAAATTTTTGCTCGTATATATTTAACTCCATTTTTTAAAACCTTTTTCGCTATCCAAGGTATATGCTTTAACCAAACAGTTAGAGGTAGTAACACAAAAATTAAGAACACAAAAGTTTAATAATTTATTTATCCAACTTACAGTTTAATAAACTAATTACAATTTTTACAAAGTATAACATTATTTCCTGTGTGTAGCCGAATCCAAGTAGTTTAACCTGTAACAAAAAAGAAATTAATAGGTTGTTTAAATAGACCTGTAACAAAATGAGATTAATGTAAAAAAGAGGAGACGTGTTTTCAGTCAATAAAACATATTGTTGTTAATCCAACAATATGTTTTACCGTCCAGCGACACCACGTGGAGGTAAACACATGCCGCCGGGAACAAAGGAAATTTTAAGGATGGGGGAGGGTAGATATGCTTATAACTAACTTACATACTATATACACAATAAAATATATACAAATATAAACAACTTAACCTATATCCTTATGCCCCCATGCGTAGGTTGATATGCTTCCGGGGATGACGTAACGCTTGTCATCTGCGCCCGATAAACTGATTTTATTAATAAGCTGTGTATAAAGTTGGTGTTTCTTACTCCGGATTGATACCATCGTATTCATGAGGGCACCAGAATTATTATGTACAATGTCCTTAAAACTATCTACACTAATACCCGCCACCACACTACGACTAACACCCTTAATTTTTTAACAGTGTCTTTCTCACTTACTATGCAATACGATTTGGCCCTGGTGCCGACGAACTCCAAGACCAAATCGCCACAAAACTCGTCCTTAAACTTACCCAACACCTTTTTGTTTATAAGTGGTATATTGTACTTATTGTTTGGAGGGTAATCACTAGTGTCAAAATGTATTATGTTTGCGCTAATGTCACTGTACAAGTCTGGTGTCTCAACACTATACACTAAGAGTCTGTATCTGTATAAAGCAGGGACAATCTGGGACCATACAGAGGAACCATGGTACTGTAGTGAAAGTCATACATAAGAGTTTTTGACAAATCTAAAATTGACAATCCTGCATAGATTGGTTTGTTGTAATTACTTTTACACGATTCATCTGTATAATCGCCAGATCCTCGCTCAACACTAAGCAACTGTTAAAGTTAGGTTTAGCTATTAGTCCACTCGCGCACAACTTTTTCCCGTCGTGTTCCCATCGCGTGACTATTTTGACATCGACCCTTTTGTCCACGTTCTCCATTGTTTTACCAAAACCGCATTGTTCATAAGTTTGAAAAATCTTTTCAAACGCGTTAGCGGCAGACGTACGGAGATTCGTGTTGAGATCAATGTAGGGTTTTAACCACGTCGACTGATCAAACTCCAACACGCGATGCACAACAGTTAATTGCAGACCGTTACGCAGAGCCTGCTGCAAGTTGCGATAGTGAACAATGTATTTTGTTTTGTTCAGAAGGGTGGCGAGTAACTTAGGCGTCTTCGAAAACGGTGTTGGAGGTACCATCGATTTAGGGCAGAAAGGCAAGTCATTGTGGTCGTTGTGAAGATGTTCTGGATACTGTATGTCAACTTCCAAAATATACCCTTTTTCGTGCGTGCTTGGTATATTTAATATTTCATGTTTTATACGATGTACCTGGTCCGTGTTTAACCATCTAAAGCCGCTAATGGGTAAATGTTGGGACATGGCCCATCCGTATAAATTGTTAGCATCCAGATATGTGATGTACTTGGATGGCTCGTCAGGGTTGTAGTCTTCCATATACTTATTGTTGGCTTTGGCATACCGACAGCTGCACTGGGTTAACCCACCACGTATCCCTTTCTTGATAAAATGTTGCATACTGACATCGGTCAACAACTCGAGCTTCACCCCAGTGCGCTTCAACATGGCATCCCAACTCAAACTAGGAGCAGTCACGTACTGGCATGGGTCTAGATCATAAGTTTTGTGCAGACGTCTCTGAAGTTCTCGAAAATGTCTGCTAGCAACAAAACGTCTGTTTTAAATAAAGATCGCTGTATTCCCCAAGCGTTCGGATTTTGAATGTTCTCCATACATTCTGTGCGTGTTCATAATCTGCATACGACACCGCTGTGGTGGTTAGACCGTTGTAGAAAGCATTTTGTGGTGGTAGAGCCTTCTCTTCCAATACGGTAATATCTTTCACGTAGTCGTACGGGAACACACCCTTCCGATGTAATAGAGCAAACTCTTCGGTATTGGGGAAACAGCTCTTTAGTTCAACAAACTGTTCAGCATTCAAGTTGGAGGCTAGTTTATTTAAGCTAGATGCCATGAAGCGTAAGGAGTCTACAAATCTTAGTGTAATGAAAGATTCATCAGTTTCATCGTCGTTTTCCTTATACAATCTAACGTTTTTTGTAAACGATATGAACCTCTCCTTATTATTCGGGATTACAGTAACCCTTTCTTTGTCGTATCCCAACTCTTTCTCAATGAAATGTGAATCATAACCGCTTAGGTTATGAAACACCACCGGGATAAACTTTGGAACCGTGTATTTAATGTTGCATTGGGAGTGTGCGGCAAAGCGAAATCTCCCTGAGAGGTGGCAGTGATCCCTTACCCTCTCATTTCCCAAAGGCTGCTTACAGATGCCACACTCCTCAACCATATGAAACAACAACTCATCTAGGGGTTCCATTGGAAGCATGGGGTGTTTGTTTTAAAATTTTTCCCAATCGTTGGGCTTCCTCTTTCATCTTTTCCATAAAACTTTTGCAGCTTCAGGTCCTCTGTACAGCTCAAACTTGTTAAACGAGTCATCGTATGAACACTTGACATAGTATGCAAAACTGAATGGTTCGTGGTGTTGTGTGCTGTTGGTGAAGGAAGAGGTGGGATCCGGAACTGCAGAGCTAATAGGTTTCAACACACTTTCGAAGTCTGCATAAATCACGAACGGCACCCGCATTTGCTTGTGAACGTTCGTGAACTCTACAATGTTGTTGAAGTGGTTCGGTATGGTTGTCACTACATGGTTGCAGTCGTTTGTTGAGTGTTGGTGTAATTTGTCTTCGGATGGAAAAAACACCAAGCATCCATCGCAAATCCATTTACGGGTATGCTCACGAGAGATCTGCTTACCCACTAGCTTCCCCAAATCTTTGATCCAACAGTAGTGGGACTTGGCTCCATCCTGAATGTACAGTAGATTCACATGCCGATCCCTTTTATTAGCGGTGAAATGTAGTGGTCCAACGATGGACTTGCTTTCTACCCCAAACACGTTGATGCTAATAGCATTTAAATCCTCAAACCTGGGGATGTCCTTAACTCTAATCGGGAACTCAATGTCGACAAAGTTGAGCACCGTGCTGTAATGCGGGTAGCTATGCACTCTTTGCGGATTGTGAACATCATCAGGGTGAAGAGCAGCCACAACACACCAAGCAAAACATGCGTTGTCGTGATTTTGGACATTAACCACCGCACACTTGTCCTGAATCCATTTGGGGAGCTCTATGTACGAAGACCCACGCAAAGGGTTGTACTTGTTAACATTTACCTCCAAGTACAACACCTGTTTCAGAGTCCATCCTAAAATTTAATAATTAGAAAAATAAATTATTGTAGAAACTAACCAGAATCACGCTCTTGGAACTCATCTGACTTTGCTGACATCCTTTCCACAAAGGCGTTGTAGACCGCTCCCAGGTGGAGGTGACCACAACATTTCGGGTGTTGAAAGATTTAACATCTTCAACACCCTCTACCGCAGCCATCTTCGTGTAGCCACCAAACACCTCCAAGTTCACCTTGAGGGAGGTGTGTATAGCCAGCTGTTCTCCGACTAAGGCTATGAACCTCTCCTTCTGCTCGCGTAGGAAATCCAATAGACCTAAAAATACAAACTAAGCAAACACAAAATACTTATAAAAAATACATACTTGTAGAGTCAACATTGTTAATGCGGAAAGTTGTAATTCGACTTTTGAACGCGGTTGCTACTACTTCTACGCCTCCATCCAGGACACGGCTAGCATTAGCTTTGTGCGCGTTCGTGCGTTGGTGGGCTACCAAGTTGACCACATCCACATCACACTCCACACATCTCCGCAACCTCTTGGGGGTAGGCTCCTCAACCGTGGACGCAGCTGGTCGTTTGATCCCAGATGGTCCGGCAACGGGGACAACCACACCATGTTTGGCGTCGCGATGCCGTTTCAAGTTGTCCTTCCGTGAGAAGGATGCCGGGCATGCATCGCAGGCGAACAAGCCAGTCTTTTGATCTGGCATCGATCCATGCTGTTGGAGCTGGTGTCGTTTTAAATTGTTACTCCTTGAGAAGACAGCCTCGCAGACGTTGCAGACAAAGAAAACCATTTTCTATAAAGAAATTAAAACTGGTCAAAGACTTTTAACAGTTGTAACTAGTCAAAGACTAAACAGAAACTGAATCATATTGCATTGCACGGTGCTTTTATACACATCATAATTAAGATCGTATAATAATTAGGTAGTTTACTTTTAAAAACCCAGCGTCGTTTAACCTTGAGTAACATTCCAAAATAGTCTAATCACACCAGTAAAATCAATTAGCTAGTTTACTTTTAAATTAGGAGAAACCCAGCGTTGTTTAACCTTGAGTAACATTCCAAACTAGTCTAATCACGTCGGTAAAAATTAATTTGCTTCTTGCTTACGCACTACAACTATAATTATAGGATATATCACTTTAACTTTCACTTCTACTCTAATTGTTTGCAGACATTTCGAGCCTGGAATTTTTTTTAAAAGAAAACATTAATGAAGAAGGTAAAGGTCACCTTTCACAATAAACCTTAGAAAGTTTGGGTGATTTCGGTAACAAGGACAGCTCAAATCGTATAAAATACGAGCACGATTCCTCTATGTTCAGTACAAAATACAGCATAAAAGTAGATACAATGATATCCATTAAAGACGGTATAGTAATGTTTCGGCGGAGTTTGAGTGATGCTAGGATTAATATCGAACGTGGTTATATTTATGGTGATGATATCGGATCATGTTATGACGACTCCAGGTGGATAAAGTTGCAACAAGTATGGACTGTTTGTGATCAATTCGACCGGAATCAAATAAATTCCCATGAATTATTGGATAAATTTGAAGAATTAAATTTATTGAGAGACTTTATGGAATGCTTTTTGAGCTATATAGAAAAATTATAATTGTAAAAGTTTTGTATGTGTATTTTACGGTAAATTTATAAATAAAAATGTTAATATTATTCGAATATTTATCATTCTAAGTCATCCGAGTACAATTTACGCATGCGCAACAACAACCTCGAAACATTTAAAAGGACGAGCCGCATAGGATTCCTTCTCAGTCATCTCGGTGAAATCAGTGCAAAACAATGGAGTCTGTAGATGTTAATAATGCACAAGTTTCGTATACCGAAAATCTGATTAATAAGTTTACGTATAGTTTAAGTGAATTGGGTGAACACCCTCATAATGTGGAAATTGGGTTTGTTATAAACCAGAGAATAAAACCCGTATTACGATTGGTGTGTAGCAAGAAATATTGTGGCAACCATGTTCTGGAATTGACATACGAAAATTGGTTAGCATTTACAAATTTTCAAGTGGAATTTCAAATCAACGTATTTTCTCGCGACGTGCTAAACACTCGATTAAATGGTGCACCCGAAATGGAAGATCTACACATACAACTAGGAGCTCCGTTCTTTATCACTCTGTCACCAGTGTCTGGATCAACCGAGGACGAAACGTTCCAGTTAAAAATAATAATGGGTAATAGCTCGATAGTTATAAATGAATTGGAGTGCCGTAAAATATTCCATATGCGAGAGTTGTTTGAGTATCAACTTAAACAGTTGGAAAATCGTGACTTCCCAGCATTATACAGCGAATTAGTAGGGTTTGTTGCTAATTCTAATTTAAATGATTGTGATCGGTTTAATACTCTGACAGAAGGGGAGAAACGAATTAAAATCTTGATTGAAGGCGAAGTTCGAATTGGTGATATTTTATTCTACAACGAATTAAATCAGAGCGCCCTAAATGCATTGGAGCTGGTTATATGTTTTCCGGATATATTTGTGCAAGACGTGATGCGTACAAGAACATTAGTGGAAATGTTTAGACGTTTAAATTTGTCGGAATCTGAAGATTCTGGTTATGGTGATAACTAGAAAGAGTATTTTATAAAAGACAGTCCAAGAGACGTGGATGTAAATGTATTGTTATTATAAATATATTGTAAATTTTTTGAAAAAAGTATAAATAGACTCGTTGTTGTTTATTTATTTAGTATAGTTTGAGATTTTTTTGAGTAAACACATGATTATCTGTTCTGGAGAGGGTTTAATCAACAGCGCTATAAACAGGTTACCGTTTGAGTTGCATATTCCAGGTTATCAGTACTGCGGTCCTGGTACAAAGTTGAATGAGCGCTTAGCAAGAGGTGATCCTGGAATAAACGAATTAGATAAATTGTGTAAAGACCACGACATTGCATACTCCAAGTACCCCGACGATCTTCCAGCCAGACACCGAGCAGATAAAATTTTAGAAGAAGAAGCCTGGGGAGAGTTAAGTCTAAAACGCAAAGTTTGGGGAAAAAGCCGCAGCTTGGTTTGTGACAAACGCTATGAAAGCGAAGAGAAAATGGGTATGGGTTTAAAGAAGAAAATAAGTTTTAAAGGTGGATTTTTGAAGAAAATACGATCTGCAATAGACCGAGTTGGTTCCGACAACTTGAAAAAGCTGTTAGATGTTGGTATTCTAATTGGTAAAAAAATCATAAAAGGAGCCGGTGGGAGAAACAAAATTAAAGTCCCACGTATTATACCCGTTCCACAGAAAGGAGGTTTTCTACCATTGATTCCTATATTTGCGGGACTAAGTGCCCTAGGGGCACTAACAGGTGGTGCTGCGGGGATAGCTAAAGCAGTAAATGATGTCAAGACAGCCAACGAACAGCTTAAGGAGAGCGAACGACACAACAGATCTATGGAAGCCATTACTGTTGGGAAAAAAGGAAATGGAATGTTTCTAAAACCATACAAAAAAGGCACAGCATTATTCCTGAAACCGTACAAACAGGGGCGTGGCATTTGTAAAAAAGTATCAAAAAACTAAGCAAGTTACCTCGAAGAGCGCTCACCGATGTAGATATAAGGAAACACGCATCTAACATTTCTCATTTTCGTGGTGTCTTTTCTAGAGATCAGTTACAGAAGATTAGACCGCATGTCAACGAATCGGGTGTGATTAATTTGGATACCACCAAAGGTTCAGGTACACATTGGGTGGGGTACCGAAAACGTGGAAATAGCGTGTATTACTACGATTCGTTTGGAGACTTGAGACCGCCGGAAGAAGTAAAGAGATATTTTCGAGGTTGTAAAATTTACTACAACAGTGTAACGGAGCAGACTTACAACACATACAATTGTGGACATTTAGTGTTAAAGTTTCTTAGTGACAATGGCTAAAACAGTGAGCGTGTTCGGGTATGGTAATGTCATATCGACAGGATCCATTTACCCACCAATTAAATTGAAACAGGACGGTGAATATGCTTTGGGTCTAGTGGGACTGTACACTTGTAACACTGTGCAAAACATACATCCAGGAAACAACATCTTGTACTTTAACGATCCAGAGCATCGCAGAATAACCATTGAACCTGGATCATACGAATTAGAAGAAATAAATGCATATATACAGGATGTTTTCAAAAAATGGTTCAGTCAGAAGCCGGACATCAACGAGAACATTGAAAAATATTTTAAACTGAGTGCCAACAATAATACATTAAAGTGTTCTATACGAAGCAGTATACCGATTGATTTTGGGGCAAACCGTAAAAACAATATTGGAAGCATCTTGGGGTTTACCAACCGCAAATTGGCTGCAGATACCGTACATATCGCTAATCAGCAAGTGAACATAATATCGGTCTCAAACATTTTTGTGGAAACCAATATCACCAGCGGATCGTTCAGAAACAATTTTCTTACCCACAGCATATTCGAATTCAGTCTATCTGTACCACCCGGGTATAATCTGGAAAAGGAACCTAACCACGTCATATATTATCCGCTGAGCGTGACAGAAATCGATAATATTACAATCAGACTAGTCGATCATTTGGGTGAATTGGTAAACTTTTCCCCGGAAACATACACTTGTGTGAGACTGGAAATAAAAAGTAGTTGAAAATGCCTATCGATTTTGTATATAAAGCACGCTACAACACCCCAGACGACTAGTAGTGAATACGACGTCAAAGCGTCAAGTTGTCGAGAGACTTACAGCAGAAGAAATACGTTTCTTAAAATCTTTGGGGTTAGAAGTTATAAATGATGGGAGGCAGAAGTAAACGCAGCTTAGATCTCCACGGTGATGAAAACGTTAAACTTGGAAGGCTTAAATATGAGGTCGTGCCCAAATTGGATGTGTTTGGAGGTTATAAATTAGACGAAACCATAATAAAGGAAGATTATTATACATATCTTCCCTTTACATTGAATGCAGAAAACAACGATCGAATTTGAAATCCAGAGCAGTGATAACATCACATACCCCATGAAAGTTTTATATTTATAAAGGGTACCTATAAGCCTACGGAAACATTAAGGAAGCGTCAACAACTGGAGACCCGATTAGAGCAGCAGAACCAGACCCTAAAGCTTACGAATTTACTAGAAATGCACCATATTTTCTGTTTGAGGAAATTCAATACAAATTGGGTAATAATCAAATAATAGATGTCTGTCGAATCCCTGGAATTACAAGAACTATTAAGGGTTTAGTATCCATGGAAGAATCAGAAACAAAATCTATTACACATACCGGGTGGAAGCCCGATACCATATTCCAAGATGGACGGTTTAGTTGTGCTATACCGCTAAAACCATTTTGGGTTTTTGAAGATTACAAGAAAACTATCGTCAACATGCCTCAAGAGCTGATTTTAATCAGATCCAAGTCGGACGTAAATTGCTACAAGTCGATTGGAAATACAGTAACGTTCAAAATACAACGTATTTCATGGGAGGTTCCGCATATAACATTAAGTGACTTCGCCAAGGCGTCGCTGCTTTCGGAAATGCAAAATCAATCATCTATAATGGTTGCATTCAGAAAATGGGAACTACATGAATTACCGTCTCTAACACAATCAAAGTCGCAAGTATGGAGAATTAAAGTATCGAACGAAACAGGCTCGGTGGATATTACTGGCGCTGCAAAATGGAAAATATGATAAGAAAGAAGAAAATGCTACAAGCTTTACGAATGCCAATATAACCAATGTCAAAGTGTTTTAAACTCTCAGATGTTCCCTCAAGGTCGATTAAATTTGGATTTCGAGCAGAATGACTACTTGCCAGCGTACCTGTCTTATGCATCTTTTATGGAAAAATATTATCCGAACAAATCGTCAAATAAATGTTTAATGGACTACAACAGGTTTAAGGACTCACCTGTCTTTGTAATCGACTGTCGTCATCAATTTGAAAGCATCAAGGATGCAACTGTTGATGTAAGAATGGAATTAGAAGCTTCAAGAAATTTTGAACCGTCGATGAAGGCTTATGCTTTAATTATACATGACTCTATGTTTGAATATAATCCGTTTACGGAAATTGTTAATAGATTTATTCACAATTAAATATTTTGTATATATATTTTAATAAAATTGTATAAAATCTATGTTGTTTTAATATTAATAAGATTTTTTGGTGATCCAAGACAGTTTCTCACGTACTCCGGTGTACACCTAGCACACCTATGCCCATGCGCACCCCTGCGCGTGCACACCCCTGCCCATGCGCACCCTGCGCGTGCACACCCTGCCCATGCTGGTATATAAGGGAATATTATTTTCAATTTGAATCAGTTTAAACTTATATTTGAAAGATGTACACCAAGGAATCTTTAGAGACAGCAGTTAGTGAAATACAAAAGGGTATAAGTGTTAACTCTGCAAGTAGGTTATATGGTATACCCAGAAGAACGTTAAGCAGGCATTTGGATCTCCGTAAACCTCAAAAGAAGAATGGTGCTCCTAGGTCGGAAAATGTGAGAGACACGGGTGATGCTATACAAGAAGTTAAAATACCTATACAGAATTATGATAACTTTGCTATTGCTAGTGCAAGAGAGGATGGTAAACATGGTTCATTGTTCCCGTCTAACATACGAGCTATCTTCGCGGGACCATCGAGTTGTGGGAAGACTAACGCTTTAATATCTCTGATCCTGCACGAGAATGGACTTAGATTTCAAAACGTTTATGTGTTTTCTAAAAGTTTATATCAACCGAAATACGAATTATTAAGAAACGTTTTACACCATTAAAAGAAGAAATTGGATACCATGAGTTTGAAAATTACGATGATTTGATCGAACCCAGAGATACCAAAGAAGATTCAATTATGGTTTTCGATGATATACCTGTAAACGAGCAAAGTAAAATCACTCAATTTTTCTCGTTCGGCCGACATAAAGCAATAGATTCGTTCTATCTATGTCAAACTTACGCTAGTGCCTTAAAACATAGACTCAGAGATAACGCCAATGTAATCGCATTATGGAAACAGGATGATACAAACCTTCGCCATATCTTTTCGGATCATATAAGTGGTGACATGACATATCCGAAATTTAAAGAAATGTGTTTACAGTGTTGGGGTGACTCAAAACATAATTTTATAACTGTTGTGAAAGATTTTGATTTGGATAAGGGCGGTATCGGAGGAATTTCGACGAGTATATAAATATTTGACATTATTCAAAAACAGCTAGTTCTCATCCAAAGTTTCATGATGACGGACGTTAACAATTTTATTGCGAATAAACGCAGTCTTCATCTTATGCAGGATGCTGTACGAAAAAGTTTGTAGCGTACAAAAGGGAGACGCAACATCTCAGCAAAAATTCAAAGAGATGCACAAACAATTGATTGATCCTTGAAATAACCGCTTCCCAGTTGCAATCGATCACCGAAAAATTCCACACCTACAACAAAGGTTAAAGTTGAAAACATGGACGTACCTATAAAGAAAATTAAACAACTCGTTCCAGAAGAACCGTTCCATCTTTACTATGCGGATGTGTTAGCTAGAGACGAGGACGAAAATATTGACAAATCAATTTATGGAGTAAAGTATAATGCGGAAACCGATACATGGAGTTTGTGGAAAAGTGTATTGGTAATTAACCCGGAAACTAGCGATATAACATTAAATAATGTGATATATCCAGGTACGAAGGGTTTATACAACCTGCTGGTTTACAAAGACATCAGCCCCGAAGATGGCGATTTCAATTTGCATGAAGATTTGCCGAATTACTTGGAAATGATCAAATCTGCGTCGATTTTGAGAAGAAAGTTTAACCCATTTGCGGTGCACGATTTAAGCGGATTCCCAACAAATAACAAAAGTTTAACAAATATGTGCAAAAATATCTCACCGAATTTCGGAGGAATCCGAAAGAAAACAGCCAAAGAGAAGAAAACAGTCTAAGGGATCGGGTTTAGGCTTTTCTAATCGGTTTTACAAAAGTTTAAATTCAAAGCCGGTGCAATATGTCTACTGGAATAATGTACATGAACTTGTGGATCGACTGAGATTGTTGAACGCATCCAACCGAGCTGGAAATACAAGCGAGGAAAACATTAACGAGATGGTGTCCATAATAGAAGAGTTGAGAGAAGAAGGTATAATACAGTGAGCTCAGCAAATAATTACACAGTTTTAAAATGCCTATCGACCGCTTCGGACGTTCAGAGCGTAAAGATGCTGATATTCGGCGCGGTCCTCCAGGTCGAGGATTTGTGCTAACGTTGGATGGTGATGGGTACGATATGCAGCAAAGAAGGTTAGTGAATTCATCAGACCCGAAAGAAGATGGTGATTGTGTTAATCAGAGGAGTACTATAGTATTCAAGTCTGGAGAAGAAACAATTAGTTTTCGTAAAAGAAGGCTAGTGGATGTAATGGACCCTAAAGAAGATAGTGATTGTGTTAATAAGAAATCTGTAATCAAGCTCGTGAATCAAGCCTTTTCATACTGTCTAAAAGTTCTGATGATATACAACGTAAAGATAAAGCCTTCAATGCAAGAAACCAGCGTATCGCAATGCTTGCTCAACCAGTTGAGCCATCTGATGCAGTTAATAAACAATATGTAAATGAAAAATTGGATAAGCTTGTATCTGACTTTAAAACGTTTATACAGTTTTTATTAATTTGACTGCAACTTCGAGACAAATGAAAAGGAGCTCAGTCTTGCAATAGCATCGATTTACGAGGCGTCATCAGCAGCTATAAAAAACAAATACTACAAACCAAAGCTTCAGTTTATGTCAAAGGTGCAATTGGATAAAGATAACCCTATTAGTTTAGCAACAGTGTTAAGCAAAAATGAGTAAAGAAATCATCGTTAAGGAATTATTTAAACCTGCAAGAAAAATTTTCAGCGTCGTCATACAAATCTGAAACATG
Source organism: Platerodrilus igneus (assembly GCA_036346225.1). Taxonomy (NCBI): domain Eukaryota; kingdom Metazoa; phylum Arthropoda; class Insecta; order Coleoptera; family Lycidae; genus Platerodrilus; species Platerodrilus igneus. The sequence goes on from JARFIW010000873.1 coordinate 2,895,764, forward strand.
TGAAACGTGATCTTATCCAATCGGACTTGTGCGAAATGCAGCCTTACTCGCGTGTGAACAATGGGTACAGATATATTATAATAGCAGTGGACTGTTTCACAAAATATGCTTTAGCTGAACCTTTAAAAATAAAACTGGATCAGAAGTTACAAATGCTATGAAAAAATATTGGACAAAATGCTGCAAGGAGAAAATAACTTAAAAATCAATCTACAAACGGATTTTGGGAAAGAGTACTACAACCGCTGTTTTAAAAATCTTATGCAAAATATAAGATAAACCATTACTCTACGTATTCCGCAATCAAAGCTAGCATGGTCGAGCGGTTGATTAGAACAATCAAAACAAATTGTACAGAAGATTTTACTTGCAAGGCAGTCATAAATGGGTGAATATTTTGCCTAAGGTTATGGAAGAATACAATAATACACCGCATCGGGCTATTAACATGACACCTATGGAAGCAGAAGAACATCCGGAAAGAATAAAACTTTACACCGCTAACAGCGTTTCTAAAAGTTACAAGAAGTTGTATAAGGTTGGAGATATTGTGCGTATATCAAAATATAAAGCAGTATTCGATCGAGGATTTCACCCAAACTGGAGTACAGAACTATTCAAAATTGTTAAAGTACAAAAACGAGACCGACAACCTATCTGCTACAAGATTTGGAAGGTCGACCAATTCTAGGTGCTTTTACGGCGATGAAATTCAGCTCACAGCAGCACCCGACACGTACTTAGTGGAAAAGTTTTACGGAAACGGAAGCACGGGCGCGAATTATTAGTGTCGTGGTTGGGGATGGTAAAAGTTGGATTAAGAAAACAGACTTGCTTTAGTATCATCCAGATAATTACCTGGATGAAAAAATCATAAAAGGAGGGAGTAAAGTCCCTTAACTGGATATACGGAGAGATTTGCTTAGAACCCCATTCCCATCTGTGATTTGAAGCAGGAAGCATGTGTTTCATAATCGATTTACAAGGATATCAATACAAAACTAGTGATTTCTATTGCAAGGAGATTGCCATTTTGGATGTAGCGAATAATGTAATATGGCATGAGATACTGGACATGGCTGTGGAGTATAACACCCTAAGTGATGATTTCAAAAAGCAAGTTCAGTGGTTAAAGCAAAGAATCCATGGGCTTAGCTGGGATGGACAGTCCACAAGTGGATATACAAATGTAGGCGATTTGCTGAAAGAAGTCATACCACCCAATGCTACAATCTATGTTAAAGGCGAACAGAAAAGGCAGTTACTGTCAAAATATTTATCAAACAACATTTTAAACATGGAAAGTGTTTTCTCACTTCCAAAGCTCAAAGAATTAAGAAGATTCGGTAATAGGTACAATCACTGTTTAAACCATTGTTTGAATAATTTAAGCTGTTCTAAAGAAAACGTATTGTTATTGAGGTCTTTTTGTTAATGTATTAAATTTTTAATAAAATATTTTGTCAGAATTGTTTTTTATTCTAGCAAAAGCATACCTTTAAAATTTGGTAAAGTATATCTGTAAAACAGCGCATTACTTTGGAAAAATTAATGTTTTAAAATACAAATAAGAACCAATAACAGAATACATAATAATTGGTGTTTGCAAATAAATTCAGTTCTACTTTAATAAAAAATGTAAACTTACCTTAAATCTTCCTTCAAAACTTTCCACAAAAGAACTACGCGAAACGACGGTTTAAAATTTCGACGGGCTTTACACAAAAGCGTGCGAAACTAATAGAATTCTACTAACCAGGCTGCGTTATATACGTTTTGAATCCGTTAATTATACTACTAAATGAGGTTTGTATTTTCCGTAAATATGTGCTGGTTACCTTGTGTAAATCCTCGGCAATTATATTTCGATTTCAAATGCACAAACATAATTAATAGAAACTCCAAGAAAAGAAATTATAAACAGCTTTTCACATGATCGTTAAGAACTTAAAATATTTGCTGGATTACAAATAAATACAAATGAATTAAGGCTACGTTGGAAGTTTCCGGAATTTGCGTTATAATGCTTCTACAGCGTCACGTAAGGTAATTTAGGTAATTGATGTAGAATATCAATATGTAATAAGACCCATTTACTTTCAGTACTTAATCTGGTTTATTACATTTTTGTTAATTCTGGAATTTAGGTAGTTAATGATGTCATACACAAAATTAACATGACTGGTATCTAGCGAAAGTTGTAGAATCATTTTCAATTACGAATGCGTTCTTCTTTCATTACAGGAGAAATTCCATAGATTTCATACCATTATTAACCACGCGATCCTTACACCAAAGTCGACCTTGCCATTTCTACATTATTGTTAAGCATGCATTGGAATTTTTGGATGCGGTAATTTCTTGTTTAAAGTAACTTAGTTAAATAAAGTGTAATTTAAAATTCATAAATGATTGTATAGTTAGTTATTACAATTGAAAACACATTCAGGGAATAATTTATTTGCTCTATATATTTTACAGTAGCGTTTCCGGACAAAACTTTCTGCTTTTAATTAATTAAAAGCATGCAAGTTTCTGGCATATATTCTAAATAGAAAATAAGTAGTTGATGTACCGTTGAATGGAGTTCATCCTTGTTTACACAAATATCAGATCCTGCGAACTAGCGTCTTTGTTAATATTATTTAAAAAAATCAATACGTTAGATGGATAAGGTGTTCAGTGGCGGCTATTTTATCAATAAATTTTATTTAATATGTTTAGTTTTTTATTTTCAACACCAAAATTCTAAGGTTCACAAAACAATTTCTACAACCGGTTTTAAGACGTTCAAAAGAGCTAGCCGCGGAGATCTGAAAATTAGAAATAAAAGATTCGGGTAGCTGAGAAAATCTAATATTAATTGATACCAAACAAGATAGGTTTATCTCGAAAGATGCATTGGCTAGACGAGGAAAACTATTTGTTAGTATTGCTTATAGAGCAAAGGCGAAATTTAGAGGTTTGAGAGCTTAAAGTATAACTTTGCAGGGCGTGGTCCGATTTCAAATCTGTTTGCAGATTCAAATTCTGCGTAAAATTTTAGACTAACAAGATGTATCGCATGACTAAAAAAAAAATTATAAGAACGCTCAAAAGTCGCTATAGGTAAAAAATCTTAAAATGGGGGTAGCTCCCTGGGGGATAATGCTATCTAAAAAATTCCTAGAGATTTGGGTAGCTGAGAAAATTCTAATATTAATTGATACCAAACATGATAGGGTTATCTCGAAAGATAAAAAATGGCTAGTCGAAGAAAACTATTTGGTCCAGAATGTTAGCGGTAAAAAAATCTTAAAAATAGGTTTATCTCGTGTGTGGAAATGAGGATGCTCATTTATCTCGAAAGATGAAAAATTTAAGATATTTAAATTCCACAAGGAGTTCCACAGGGAGAGAGCAGGAGGAGATTCATCTCCCTCATTTGCTCCTTATGGGAATTTACATGTAAATTGGTCCAGATGAGGGAGCAAATGAGGGATTCTGGAGCAAATGAGGTGGTGGATTGCCTGATAATGGTCTACTTAGGTCCATTGCTTATCATTTACAATAAAGCCTTAGATGAGGGTTGTTTTCTATCGATATGGAAAAAGGCATTTATAACCCCTATTCTTAAGAATGGAGATAAAAATAATGTAAAAAATTATAGATCGATATCCATACTTGATACTTTTGCAAAAATTTTAGATTCTATAATTACCAAGCAACTTTTTTTCAAAATAAAAAATCATATCAACAAGTTTCAACATGGATTTTACACTGGGCGGTATACAGTAACTAATTTGATATCATTCACGCAAGATGTTACTGATCAAATGGATAGTAGAACTCAAGTGGATGCTGTGTATACTAGGGATGGACACGAACCGAACAGGTTCGAGGTTCGGTTCGAGGTTCGGTTCGATTTTTCGAACCGAACCGAACCGATCCGGACATTTTATTTTCGAACCGAACCTCGAACCGGACCGGCAAATTTTTCGAACCGAACCGAACCTAGCTCAAGGTTCGGTCCGGTTCGGTTCGAAAGGTTCGATTTTTTAAATAAAAATTTAGTTTAAAAATTTAATTTTCACTAAAAACATGTTAATCTTAATTTCTCCCAAATGCACATTTTAAAAATCTCTAGTCGCAAGCATATAAGAAATAGAACGATTTTCTAATGTACATGGTCATCGAGTTTTAAGCCAATAGGTAAAAATGTAATAGGTATTAGTGTTACATATCTAATAAATTTTGTCATCGGGGCACGTTTGTAGATAAAATTTCTTTACTAAAACTAAAATAAAAGTAATCGGAAAGATCGTGTGATATCGTTCTTGCACGGTAAAATGGCATTAGTAAAAATCATCAAATATTAACACATTCTAAATTTTAGAGGTGGCTTTCACTATTAACCTAATTGTAATTAGGCTTTGTTAAAGATAGTACGTAATGAAAAATCAAACATGGAAAAATAGTATTAATATGATTTATGCTACTAAAATCTAAAGCAAATTAATGTTGAGTTTATTTGAAAGTAGCAACTACTAAATATAAAAACTACATTAAACATTTAAATTGTTGTAGTTGAACGCACTAGTTGTTTAAAATATCAAAATGTCGAACCGGTTCGGTTCGGTTCGAGGTTCGGTTCGTTTTTTTCGAACCGAACCGAACCGAACCGGAATATATTTTTTCGAACCGAACCTCGAACCGAACCGGACTAAAAAGTTTTCAAACCAAACCGAACCTAGGGCAAGGTTCGGTTCGGTTCGGTTTGAATCCATCACTAGTGTATACCGATTTTTCTAAAGCATTTGACAGGGTCTGCATCCAACTTCTAGTTCTTAAATTGGAGAGGATTGGTATAGTTGGAATGTTACTAAAATTTATTCATTCATATCTGATATCACGTCAATAGTGCGTTGTGGCAAGCAACCGAGTCAGATTGGTTCTTAGTAAACTCCGGTGTTCCGCAAGGTTCACATATTAGCCCCTTGCTCTTTATTATATTTATCAATGATATTTCAGACTGTTTTAAGCATTCTAAATTTTTACTGTATGCGGACGGTCTGAAAGTCTACTTGCCTATAAATTCAATAAATGATTGTCACTTTTTACAACACGATTTGGATAGACTCTCTAATTTCTGCCGTAAAAATAAACTTTCACTAAATATAGATAAATGTTGCAAAATCTCTTTTACAGAACGATTATCGGTAACGCTTATCATCTAGATGGTCAAATATTAAAAAGTGAAGCTATTGTCAAAGATTTTAGTGTTACCCTTAACGCAAAAATGACATTTGAAACGCATATAAATAATATTGTTAACAAAGCGTGTCGAAACCTAGGTTTCATCTTCAGATTAACCAGAAACTTTAAAAATCTTTTATCATTAATTTTACTATTCAATTCTTATGCTAGGGGTCATTTAAAATTCTGCAATTATTTGGAGTCCTTTATACCATAAATATACAGTTCGTATCGGACGAATTAAAAAAAAATTATTAGTAGTTTAAACTATAGATTCAACAAATATTTATACCATACGTGTATGATAAGCAATGGATGTAAAAAATCCTGCATTGAGATTTTCTCCAGATTGCTCATCAAATGCAATTTTCCGATAGCTGAGTGGACTGTTGTTTGAATGGTGAAAACCGAATTGATAATAACAATAATAAATGCTGAGGTTTTACAATGTCGACAATAATAAAAATGCAATAAATCGGAACAGTGTAAACACTTACCCAACACTTGTCGAGAAGTTCTTCAATGTTGCGTAGCACAAAAAAATGAGTCCCGCGAAGGGAATACAGATACGAATCGTAAAAATGTGGCGCACAAGGCCGTGCATCTACCATACGTTACGAAGTATCAAACGCGACTCGTTTTATTTTATTGTTGTAGATAATAGGACGGGTATTATCTTTCACGTGTATGCACAGTTTCGATAAACCGCCTAATATCGTCAAAAGAGGAAACCTCATATACTTCTAGCGATACGTTTTATGAATCAAACCTCAGCTTTTATAATTTACGTCCGCTGGCAAAAGAAGGTTGATCACTGAGCAAATTTTTCTTTTTAAAATTTTACATAGCGTGATTGATAGTGAGTTCTTAGTCGGAGCCTTGTGGATTATACGTTCCTGTATACCCCAGTCACACAGTCACAATAATTATTTGTAATTACAATAATTACGTACACACAGCACCAACCTGAATATATTTAGCTTTAGTCTTCGAAAATTTAAACGCTATATAATGCAAATGTTTTAACATTAAATTTATTGAATTTGTTGAGTTTAAAATTTGTAGAAACATTTTATTTGTATTATGTTAAATATGGATTATGTTATTCTTATTCTAGTTTTTTAGTTTTATAGTCATTTATTTTTTACTACATCAAAGCTATTAACAATTAAGTTTGAATTTGTAAAATTCCGTTGTCACTGCAGTATTGTAAAGTTGTGGCACCTTCATTGGAAGATTTATAGCTTCTGTTTGGTGTCCGTTATTGTAAATATATAAATACAAATAAAAAATTAATTAAACGTGTAATGTTATATTATTTTTAATAAAGTTTTATTTAAAATTTTGAGAATTCTTATATGATAATAACAAGCCCAGGATAAAGTTAGAATGGAAAACGGCTTTTAGAAAAAGAAAACTCTTGAAAGACTTTTAGCTAACTGGGTTTTGACCCGCGGCCGCATGAGATTGGGTCAGTGGGTGTATTAAAGTTGAAAAATAAAATAATGCACGCCACTTAAATTTTTATAACGCAACCGACTGAATCAAATTACTTACTCTTGTTCTTCTTCCTCAATGGACGGACAAAGTCTTAGGACTGTTCTGAAACATAAACACTACCAACAAAGATACAGGTTTTACCTGATAATATTGTATAAACACAAAATCTTTATTTTCAATTACAATTAATTTTTATTGTATTACTATATGGATTTACAACAAGTGGAATGCTTCTAATACCTTTTCATATTGGAGGAATTTTATAATTACTCAATAATAGACTAAAGTCAAAAATAACTCTATATTTTTTTAAAACATTATGTACCATCATTAATGCAATTCAGTACAAACACGATTCTCATTAGCATATGTTCTATATTTTACACATAGAACTTAAAATATTAAGTTTATAAGTTAATTACTACTAAATCTTAATACAATTTTCGATTTTATGCAAAAATACTTTTTAAAGATTAATAGTCTGGGGTGACGCTACGAAAGACATCACATTTTTTTAATTACTCAACATTCATTAAAATTGTTAGATATTTTAATTTCTGCTTAACTTTCACCTTTGCGGTTTTAAGCTTTATTAAGTGCACATGTTAACATGAAATGCAAACAAAATACACAGTATCATTGAAATTGAAGATTGAACTTGATTTTATAATTAACATGTGACAATCACATATCTGGACAGAATACTTTCTTTGTAAAGCAGGTAAAGTTTAAGAATAATTTATGAACCTGAGGATATCACTAATAATATAAAAATTGTTTTATAAATCATAAAGATCACAAAATTTATGAAGAGGGTAATTCTTTTAACAATGTGCATCACAAAATAATTCATGAAATAAATGGTTGATTCCATTTAACACTATGAGGTAGTTTATAACCTCTCAACAATAACTCTACATTTCTTCACTTATAAATTAATGATTCATCGTAAAACGTAGTATAATCATAGAAAAACTAAACGGTCTTACCAAGGGACTTCAAATGACCTTTTTTTATAGAGGGTTTGAAATCTTCCTTTACCCCTATGGTAACTTGCCCTTCGACCTTAGTCTCTAAGCTCCTTACCACAGAGAAGACTACCGCCACGAAGAAGGTGGTCTAGTGTGAGAGGTAGTGCTGGGTTTGAATAAGGTCCCGACAGGATCGAACCAGTTAGCGGAACGTAATCCAACCACTGGTTCCCCCCTCGGGACGCCATCCAGGACCAACTAAAACTATTCCTCTTTTCGTGCTAGTGACTAGCAACCCCGGTACCGCGTTCCCGCATTTCATCAGGGTGTTGCAGGGATGATTGTTACTCGATTATCCTTAAATAACACCTCGATTTTGAAGAACTCTCTCTTCTCTTTCTTTCGCTGTCATAATGACTATTAGCTAATTCGAGATAGCTTTCTAGCTATCTTCGCTTTGTAACATTAAATCAATCATGTTGTTTGCTGTAATATTCTCTCCCAGTTCTCTTTGTAGCTGAGATCTCTGGACATGCCATCTATCACACTGGAAGACTGTGTGTTCCACGTCATCCTCTTCATGACACATAATGCACCGATCGGTTCTGTATTTTCCTAGAGCGTATAGGTAATTTGCAAAACACCCATGCCCACTCAACACTTGGGTGATATGGTAAATAATTTCTCCGTGTTTCCTGTGCACCTAGGGGTGGATCCTTTTAATGAGTTTTTTGTCCACTTCTGCCTATCGAGCATGTCCCACTTAGCCTGTCATAACGTGAAAGTGTTTTCCCTGGCTTTTTTCTTTTCGATACCGTATCGCCTCATGTCGCTCCTCTCTTTAGCTAAGTGGTCTAGGGGTAATATCCCTGCAATGACCAGCACAGAGTCTGTCGAAATTGTCTTGTAAGTACTGGATATCCGTATTGCGACCAGCCTTTGGACCTTAAGAAGAATAGCCCTTTGACTCTGGATGTTCATAGTATCAGCCCATACAGGTGCACCATATAAAATTTCCGAGCTCACCACAGACGCTAGAACCCTTCTTTTACTAGCCCTGGGACCTCCTATATTGGGCATTAACCTGCTTATCGCATTAAGCGCCGTTTGTGCTTTATCTGCTGCTCTTAATAGGTGCCCTTGAAGCTTATAGTACTGTCGAGGGTTACCCCCAGGTATCTTGTGTGTCTACCAGGTACTATATCCATTCCACCGACTCTGATACTAACCGGCATGATCACCCTCTTTCCCGTAATAGGCAGCGCCTCTGTTTTGGCTGGTGCTAGTTGGAGCTCTTGCTCCATCAGCCAGTTCTCTATTGTACCAATTGCCTGATCAGCTCTATCAACTAGATCTCTCTCAACTTTGGCCGCTATTAGGATCGCCAGATCGTCAGCGAACCCCACAGCTATCGAATTCTCGGTCAGTTTTAGTCGTAATACACCATCGTACATGACATTCCACAGGGTTGGCCCGAGAACCGAGTCCTGCGGAACACCATTTGTCATATCAAACGTTTTCGTTTCCCCCTGTTCTTTCGTTACGACGATCTTTCGGTCGGTCATGTAACTGGCTATGATTTTCTGCAGATACGGGGATATCCCCATGTCCACAAACGCGTCCATAATGCGCTGCCAGTTCGCTGAATTGAATGCGTTTTTAATGTCCAAGGTCACTAACAGGCAAAGTTGCCGTGTTCGTCGCGTTCCCTCGTTTGCCCATTCTGCAAAGCTCTTTACCTGCTCCACTGCGTCCACAGTTGATCTCCCTTCTCTAAATCCAAACTGCATGTCGGAAAGTCCATTGTTTTTCTCTATTTCCAACTTCAGTCGTCGGACGATTAGCTGCTCCGCCAGCTTAGCCGTTGCATCTATTAGGCAGATTGGCCGAAAGGAAGAAGCTCCGGTGTCTGTCTTGTGTGGTTTTCTGATAAGAACCGCCTTGGAAGTTTTCGATTCCGTTGGAAATATTCCGTGTAGAAGCATCTTATTCATAACCGCCATCAGTATCCCTGGAATCACTCTGGCCGCAGCGTTGACGACTTTGGCTGGGATTCCATCAAGGCCAGGGGCTTTACCTGTTTTAAGCTTCTTGGCTGCGTCCACGAGCTCATCATTAATTAGTGAGGAGTGGTATCTCTATCTTCTCATGGTCTATCTCCTTCCAGGTGGGCGGGACGCTTTGCGGGAAAAGGTCTTTCATGATTGCCTCGGTCTCATCCCAGGAAGCATATCCTCGGAGCCTTTTTTCAGCTTACGGGTAACGATCTGATAGCCGAGCCCCCATATGTCGTCATCCACTTTAGTACATAGGTCCTCCCAGCACTGCACTTGCCTCTTTTTGATAGCTTCTTGTAACTCTCGTCTTTTAGTAACCGCTCGATCGTTTTCTAGCTTACAATCATCCGGTGTCTTTTTGCGCTTCTGTTGAAATTGCCTGCTGGCGATGTTAGCTTCCTTTCTCAGGTAGGCGAGTTGATCGAACCACCAGAACACCTGCTTAGAGCCATGTCGCTGTGGTTTTTTCCTAGGCATAGCTCTATCGCACACTTTTTTTAGGATCTCGTGCAGTTCTCTATAGTCACTGCAGGCATTCTGTCCTTCCTCAGATAGGGCGACATCCAATATGTCTAAGTTAAGTTTGGATAGCGCCAATCCCTGGACTACTGGTCGCTTTTCCTGTAATACTCCTATCCGGTACAAGATGTATCGATGATCGCTGAGTGTTTCAGTGTCGGCGACCTCCCAAACATTTATTAATGCTACCGCGCTAGAAGAAGCTAGCGTAAGGTCGATGATAGACTCCGCGCCCAACCTAGAAAACGTTGGTGTCGCTCCTCTGTATATAATTGTGAGATCAAGCATTGCCATCCAATCTAAAATTGCTTCGCCTCTCTTGTCAGTACTGGGGCACCCCCACGCAGCAGCTTTCGCGTTGAAATCACCTGCTACAAGTACTGGGTTACCATTGGTTTTGATTACGTCTTCCATATTTAAAAGGAAGGCTTTAAAATCTTCCAGTGGCCGATTTGGGGAAAAATAGCAGCTGAAGATGGTTAACCTAGGATCTTGTACTCGAATCCATACGAAACCTTGGCCTTTTCCATGGTCTAAAATTACTATGTTCTTATTTCTGATGGATAAGGCTGCCACTTCGCTACTATATCTCCTCCATAAACAGCTCATTTTTTGGTTTGGCTGACTAGCAATTATTAGGTCGATTGCGCTTTTCTTTACCGTTGCTTCTAAGAGGCTGTGAGCAAGCTTCGCTCTATTCAGGTTTATCTGCAAAATCCTCAGGCCGGGTTTATTTTTTAGGTTTATGATATTCATACTTAGCCATATCACAGTCCGTTAAACATGCAATATAAATGGACTCGCACAAGGACTATACCAATTAAACACCAAAATAAATAACAATATCAAATAAGTCTAAACACAGTCTTCATATCACAGATATTATGTCGCGTCTGGTCGCGTTCTTATTTCTTTGCCATGGGCGGCTTCTGCCCTTCTTGTCGCTGCCAGAGCTTTTTGGAATGCCACACATTTACCCTTGCCTGTTTGGTGTCCCGGTCGGTCACAGATAACACAAAACTCCTCCTCATTACATGTAGCGGCTCTGTGGCCAACCCTTCCGCATCTAAGGCACGCCCCAGATCGGTCCGTACCAATACAGGCTCCCGTCGTGTCACCGTGCTCCCAGCAACGGTAGCACCTGGTTATCTCCACTCTCTTCTCCACTCGGCATGGCACAAGACCAACTCTTAATCCCTTATTCCGTATAATGCTGGCATGCTCCCTGTCGATGGTTAGTGTAACCGCCAGCGTATCCCTGGCATATGGCCTAAGGTGACCTAGCTTAAACTCGGCCTCTTCAAGGCCATGAAAACCTTTCTGCAATGCGGTCACTATCTCTTGCCTTTCTGTAGCCCCATCCAGCCCTTTTAAGTGCAAAGTCTCCCATTCACCTTCTTTGCCCGCCTGTCTTGTCCTTATGCTGTCATCTTTTGCTCTTATAGCCTCCTTTACCTTCTGTAGGGCTCCTTCGTCTCTTTTTAGCTTAATCAAGAGCTTTCCTTGACGAGTGCTACATACTTCCTGTATGGCCTCTACAGTCTCATTATCTTTGAGCCACACTCTCAACTGTTTAAGTAGAGACAAAAAATCTGTTCCCTTCTTTTCTACAATTAAAGCGTAGGAATCCGCCCGTGTCTGCTTCCCCTGATGTGTCTTGACCTCCTCTGTTCGTTTAGTAGGAGTGTATATGTCTACAGTAATTTCTGAGCCCTGAAACACCCACTCCACCATTCGAGTTAGCGCTGCTATACTAATTGATTTTATACGGTGCAACGCTACTTGTGTATCATTCTTGGTCTCTCGCTGTATTTGCTGAATCATCATAAGTATCCCTTCTTTAGTTCCGTCATGGGACGCTTTAATCACTTTCCTATATAGCACCGCTTCGGGACCTTTTAACCTTAGTCTGATCGTGCTCTCCAAAATCTCAAAGCTTTTTCTCGCGGTATTGCCTTTGAATACTCTCCAGCATACCATTGTCATCTGGTTCAATTATTACCACTTTGGTCACATTCTCATCCGCCTGTAGGGGGTTTTCCACCACCACATTAGTTACCTTGAACAGCTCTTGGTCCCAGTCTTTCGTTTTAATGTTTTCCCATGCCTCCCCTGTTATTTCTTTGGGAAGTTTGGTTACGACTCGACTACCATTTCCAGTTCACGCCGTTGTCCGTGTTTTTTTGTCTCTATTTAAAGTCTCATGCGCGCTGGCCTGTTCTAACTTCTTACATTTTTCTTCCAGGGCATATACTCTGTCGTTTAAGAGTATTTGTGTGTTTTCTAACTCCCGGTGTTCTTCTGCCACTCTTTTGGCCAATTTCAAAGTGTCCTCTATACCTTTCTTTAGCTCCAGATGTACGGAGCATTTACTATTTTTGAAGACAAACATCTTTTCTGTTTTTCTTATGAGCTTTCCCATATTGGAGCTCGTCATCAATTGTTTTCGCTTTGTGACAGGGGGTTTTAGTCCCCTTTTATTTCTCTTCTTTCGTTTTCTTTGTCCCGGTTTCTCGGGGGATGTGGCGGTGGATTCACTCCGCCCTCCCAGAATCACATTGCCCTACATCACCACCAGCCTGTCCATTATGTTTTCAACCGCCTTTCTCTTTTTTGGCTCTTGTGATTCTTTGTACTGGTGTTTAAGCTCCTCGTCCTGACATAAAACGCTTTCAACCACACTATCTCTAGACGAGACAAGGTCAACGACCAGGGTTGCAGTACTGGGTACTGTCGGTAAGATGCCCACTGGTGTATAGAAGATCTCTCTATTTACCATCTCATTGTACCTTGGCCCGTTATCTTGCCCAGGTGGTGTTTTCTTAAACGCTGTGTGCCTAATTGTAGGGTCGACTACATTCTCCCAATCGTATTCAGTGATTTGTCTACTCCGTACGGCTTCCTTACCCGCACCTGTCTGGAGTGTCCTGTGGGTGACCGTTACGAGTTTGGCAGTATTCATCTTACCGTCCTCCACATTGACTGTCCTTTTCATGTCCAATTTGTCATCACCTTTAACAATGCCGTGTCTGCGTCTCATTTCGGAGGATGGGCCCTCTTTCCCCATTTTGGAGGATGGGTCTTCTTTAACAACATCCATATTGTTTAAGTCCCTTACTTGGAAGGGCTCACCAGACTGGATATACCCACGGCTTACGCCGCGACGAGTTCCCCCGCCTAGCCCGGCTATGTCCCATATCAGAGAAAAAACATCTCCTTTGGACTCAGGGCCCTACTTGCCTTTCGGCTTTCGGGCTCCCACGCCTCCGACAGCGTGGGCACCCTCCCAAGCGCTTGCCATCGCTGGGGACCCAACGGACGCTTGGGGTCTTCCTCGGGGCACTTTTTTCCTCCCTCCGACCATACACGCCGTGGCGCCAGAATCAACCATATCATCCTAGGGAACCTTTGTTCCATCCGTGTCCAAATTAAATCCTAGTCCAAGCCATAGATCAAAAGAAGGAAAAAGGAGTGAAAAGGCCCTTTTGCCCTCGGATACCCTAATAGCCAAGAAGGGCCTAAAAAACAAGAGGCGGGAGACTAGCGTGTCCCCCTAATAGAAAAGAAAAAAAGGTGCTGACAGGTACAGCTTGTGTGGGTGTTAAGTGTTAGAGCATGCGCGTATGCGTGTAAAAGATAGAGTGTAAGTTGTGTTAGTATGCGCGCTTTGGGTGTATATGTGTGTAGGTGATGTGTGCTATCCTTGGCTTCCCCTCTACGTTGGACCTAAACAAATTAAGATCCTTCAGTAGTATAACTATGGAGAAGCTGAAACAGCCCTTTTTAAAGGGTCATAAATATCTTGTAAAGGGTGTGTGTATTATGGAAAAGAGAAGTATGTATGTGTGAAGGTCATGTATGTGTAGGTGTGTGTGTGTGTTAGTATTAGTTAGGTTTGAGGATAACGATAGTATGGCTATGGAGAAGCTGGCCGGCCCTTTTTAAAAGGATCATAAATATCTTGTAAAGGGTGTGCGTATTATATAAAAGAGAGGTATGTATGTGCAGGTGTGTGCGTGTAGGGTGTAGGGTATGTATGGTTTGTCGGTGATGTTAACGTGGAAGTCGTGCCGCCCTCGTGATAAAAGTGTGTGTGTAGATATCGATCGGGGGCGGTGTTGTTGTTGTTTTATTTTCGAAAAGAAAGGTATGTATCGTTATGTGTATAGGTGTGTAGGGGGCGTGCGTGTTTTAGTCTAAGACGAAATATCGTAAGGGCGCGCAAGTGGTGCGAACGTGTTTTTGTTTTAAGAGTGTGTTTTCGGGGGGTGGTCGCGATCGAGAATAAGTCTGGGTAAATAACCGCAAGGGTTTTTTTTTATTACAGGTGTCGATAAGAAAAAAAATTGCGATGGCCCTTTAAAAGGGCTGTCTCAGCTTCTCCATAGCTATACTACTGACGTAATCGTATTTTTGCTCAAGATGGTTCGATCGATGACGTGTGCGTGTATTTTTGCCCTCCGAGAGAAGATGATGAAAGTGCGCTATTTAATTCGTATACAAATACAGGGTCACGATTATCTCATCGGACACACGTGCAAGACGTTTCAAGTAAACTTTTAATAATTTGAAAATGTTACGCTCGCTGTGTCGTAGGCAGTTATGAAGTATTTAAAATAACGGAGAGATTTCAGATCGTCGGGCAAGAGAAAAAAAACGGGGTCACGATTATCTCATCGGACACGTGCAAGACGTTTTAAGTAATCTTTTAATAATTTGAGTGCATTATATGAACCAAAGCATATACGATGACGAAATCGTATTTTTGCCGAGAAATAAAAGTGGTCGTAAATTTCGTATAGTATACATTCATTGTATGAAAAGGAAGTTAAAATATAAATGATCGAGTATGTTTGTATAATTATTTTTATTATCGAAGTCGGGGAATTGCTTTTGATTAAAACATTGTATGCATAAAAGATAGCTTCTTGGAACGCGTAAAGAAAATACTGTAGTTTCATGATTACATCATTTGTGAGTAAGTTTTAATTTCAGTACACATCGTTTTGCATCATTAATTATATAGGAACCCATTATTTTAACAAATATGGGCTCATAAATCCTCGAAATATAGACGTTTGGGATTTTATATTCTTTATCGATGCCGAGTCGGGAAAAATGTTTTAGTTACTTACATCTTTGAATAAAAATATGCCTCATTAATTTTATGCGACTTCAATATCCGCATAATAAAAGATGGCGTTTTAATTTGAATGGGCGCTTTTTTGTCCAGACAAGGGCAATGCTATTTAATTCTAATGAATTGCTATCGTTAATGTCATAATCGTGTATGTGCTTGGGATCGCAAATTAGATGCGTAATAAATTGTACGTCATTCGGAGCGATATAAATAGAGGGCCCTTGTAAGGATTTTTATCTTGTAAAATATAAGTTTGAGAGTCGTACAACGTGTTTGTCATCGTGCAGCTTGCATTAAAAACAGGTAATAATTGTAAATATATTTTTAACTTTATGTAATTATATTCGTAATTAGAAATAAAATATGGAGTTAATTAAAAATCAATTCAGTAAGCCGCATCGATAGGAAGAAGACCGTAAAGTCAAAGATCTCGAGCTACAGCGCCCTTATCCGGTTTTAAGCATCAAATCTCTTCAGTCAAAGAAGAATTCTCGGCTCATTCTCGTCGAATTAGAAGAATGCGTTGTGTTCCTTCCGCAGAGAATCGCGGACGTAATTAGCGACAAAGATATCGAAGAGCTGAATAAACAGGAATGCCTTTGTTTGCACTACCTAGGATCGTTCGAAGTTGGTTAGTATTTAATATTTTAATTTTTATTTAAAAACTAATACGAAATTCGTTTATTTTAAAGGTAAACCTAATCCTGCAGAGAGTATTTCCTTCTGCTGCATGGGCGAAAACAAAAGGATCCATCATCATCAGCCCTCACGGATCCTCCCAAGGAAAATCAAGAACGGCAAGAGCAAAAAAGCCATCCGTATCGTCATCACACTAGAATACCTACCTATACATGGTAATTAATTTTTATAATTTTAGTATTTTTACATCTTGATTTTTAAAGTTATGAGTATTGAATATAGAATTAGATCAGCAACCCATTACAATCGTGATATGCTAATTGCGGATTATCCACATAATTTTTATAGAATCGCATGCAAGGAATTGCCTGCTTATTTAAAAGACTTTAAATATCGGGACGGTTTTTGATTGGGTCTCGAGCCCTTTTTCTATTTTGCATGCAATTTAATTTGTTCGACAATTTAACGTGCTTAGAAGATTCGTATTCTAACACAATAGCGTTTTGCTTCACCGACGTGTCTCGTATGAAAGAAAAGCTTTTAATTTATGTAATTACGACCGAAGGGCATTTTATAATATTAGCGAAAGCATCTCGGCCGGTATTAGGTTGTTTAGATTTGTAGATCAATCTGCCGTATCGCCATTAAAAACAGTGTTTAATTTTCAGTATAAATGTGAAAGTGACATTTTCTTTTATGCAATTCTAAGAACCGATTGCCTATACGTGGACTTAAAAATAGAGAATTCGTGTTTTCAACTCAATTTATTAATTCTTTGTTGATTTGCAGAAAACCATCCGCATGCGCTTGCATGAAATCGGCGATTTATTTGTCTATAGTAAATGTGTTAGAACGACAGATGTATTTTCTATAAAATCAACTAAAATTACAGATTCAGAAAAATATGCTATAAACTTATCCTTTTGTATAAGATTTTTAAACTCGTACAAATTGTTAGAATAAAACGGAACTGCATGCCGAATTAGAAGCCATTTTATGGTCCTGCGATTTATCGCCCAAAGACGATACGCCGAACGTATTAGTAAAATTGCACGGTTCAAAATACAGAAAGTTGGCATTGAAATACGAAAAAAAATGTTAACTAACAGAAAAATCGAAGCGGACGCGGGCGTTTCGATGTGTTGTGATCCGATGCTACAGTTGTATCGAAAAGTGCACGCAATTTTAACGAAATGTCGTAAAACTAAAGTATTTCGCAATTGGGTTCGAATATTAAAATCACACATTCACAACACCGAATCGATTTTAAGAACGGTGAAACAAACTTCTTCTTCGCTCTCGGCTAGTTATCTGAATCTATTCGAAAATCTTCTATGCCATATGAAAAGATATAAAATGCTATTTAAAAATCTATTAAAAAAACTACTGCGGCAGAATGTTCCTAAACAATGGATGTATTCTCGGAGCACGCCTCGACATTCTGAATTGGTTTGAAGCCGATCGTGTCTGCGTTTAAATCGAGAATTCAAACAGCTCAAATTATTAATGTTGCACATAAAGATCTTAATTTATTTATCGAAGATTGTAAAAACTAATTTTATCCAAATTGTATACGATTTTAAAATCACTCGGTAAACCTTAAAATTAATGTCGTGTTAGCGTGCGATTTTTTCAAATTTTCCGTCGCGCTCAACGAAAATGAGTTTCAAACTAGGTATTTTTCGACGCCCAACTTTTTAATTTGTTTCGGCAATTTAGAGAAGTTTAACGAGTGGTTTGCGTGCAATATCGCAACACGCTTGTTGGATAAAATAGAGAACGACGCAATGCACGGGTCAGGATTCACGCTATCCGAAATATTATTTTTAAATGTTAATATTAATAAATGCTATGATATGTTTCACGCGAGTTGTTTCATGCCTCTTCCTATCGCAATTCAAAACAAAAAGGCCTGTTTAAACATTAGAAACAATGATTTTTCATGCTTTTATTGGAGCGTTTTAGCCGGAATAATTAAGCCTACAGCAGGTAAGCATGCTAATCGCACAACTTCGTATCCGCATTTTGCAGAAATTTTAATATGAAAAATTTCGTCCCCCATGCCTATATCGGATATATCGAAATTCGAAAAGCAGAATGATATTTCTGTAAATGTTTTTGCTCTTATTTTAAAACGCGCTCGATACATCGTAACACCGGTACAATTAACTAGCCAAAAACGAGATAAACACGTTAATCTGTTAATTGTTGAAGATGCGTATGTCGACAAGTCGTCAAAATTTAATTCTGACGACGGCGAAGACGTCAACGGCGACGAGGACGACGACGACGGCGACGAGGCCGATAAAGTTTTAAAAAGTTTGGAAGAATTAAAAAAAAATATTAAAGATTATAAACGGGGCGTTAGATATCATTATTGTCTTATAAAAAATTTAGCCTCACTTGTGAGAGGTCAATTAACTAAACATACGGGTCACTTTTACGTATGCGATAGATGTCTCTCCTATTTTTACGATCGCAAACGTCTCGATGCCCACGAGCAAGTATGCGAAAAACTTAACGAGTGTCGTGTTATTTTACCCTCCGAAAAAACAAATATTTACAATTTAAAGATTTTAAGTATAAAATACCTGTGCCGATGGTGGTTTATTCTGACATAGAATGCCTTATTAAAAAACCGAAAGAGCTTCCGAATCAGAACGCACTTTCAAATACCAGGAACATATTCCGTTTTCAATAGGATATTATTTTTATTGTGGATATGACGAATCTCTTTCATATTACAGTTCATACACGGGCACAGACTGCATTTCTTGGTTTGTGCGACAATTAAAACATATTGCCATATGTTATGGGAGCGCATTTTTAAAACGAGCCTGCTACGTCCTCTATAGATGCCTCGACGGCAAAACGTGCTTTATTTGCGAAGTCGATTTCTTGCCGGACGACGAAAAGGTTATCGATCACGATCACATGAATGGTTCTGTAAGAGGTGTTGCGCATAGCAGCTGTAATTTAAATTTTAGGTTATTTCCAATTATTCCCGTAGTCTATCATAATTTGAGCAATTATGATGCTCATTTTATTATTAAAGAGCTTGCTAACGCTTTCGAAGGCCCCATGAATATAATACCCTTGAATAATGAAAATACATAACATTTTCTAAAAAATACAACGACGCAAATGTGACGTTCAGATTCATAGATTCCTTTCGCTTTATGGCAATGTCATTGGAAAATTAGCATGCGAGTTGTCTTTCGATGACTTTAAAGTTTTAAAAAAGGAATTTAGCTCGCTAAACCCGGATCGCATTAAATTGCTAATGCGCAAGGGTATTTTTCCTACGAGTATTTGGATGACATTTTGAAATTAAGCGAAGAAAATCTTCCTCCTATAGAATGTTTTTATAGCAATCTTAATGAATCACATATTGAAGAATCGGAATATATTC
The DNA here is from genome assembly GCA_036346225.1 of Platerodrilus igneus. Taxonomy (NCBI): domain Eukaryota; kingdom Metazoa; phylum Arthropoda; class Insecta; order Coleoptera; family Lycidae; genus Platerodrilus; species Platerodrilus igneus. Next base: position 2,915,237 of record JARFIW010000873.1, read on the forward strand.
ATGCGCAAACCGTATGGAGCACTTTTAAATGCAAAATTTAGGCGACTACGCGGACCTATATTTAAAATGCGACATTCTTTACTTTGCGATATATTCCAAGACTTTAGAAAAATTGTCTTGAAACATACAAATTGGATCCCTTAAATTTTGTGACTTTGGCGAGCTACTTGTGGTCTAGCATGTTATTATATACTAAAATCAGGCTAGAACTAATTTGTGACGTCGACATGTTTTTAATGATCGAAAGAGGCATTCGGGGGGGCCTTACTCAAGTCGTAAAACGATATGTAGAATCCAATAATAAATATTATCCCCAAACGTATGATCCATCCAAGCCGAATAAATTTTTATTTTACGGAGATATTAATAATCTCTATGGTCATGCCGAATCTTGCTATTTGCCTTACGGGATTTCAAATGGCTAACGCCTGAAGAAATATTAAAATTTAATGTTACAACGGTGAGCATTACGAGCGATAAAGGTTATATTATCAAATGCGACTTGGAATTTCCTACGGACATTCACGACGCTCAGAAAGAGTTGCCGATGTGCCCAGAACAGGACACGCCTCCGGGCTCGAAATTTTCAAAATTAATGTGCACTCTCACGAAAAGTTCAACTACGTTGTGCATTACAGAAATCTCCAGGTTTATTTATCTGCGGGCGTAGTTATGACGCGCGTTCATAAGGTTTTAGAATTCGGTCAGTCTCCTTGGTTGAGACCGTTTGTCGAATTAAATACAAGAATGCGCACGGAAGCTAAAACGGAATTTGCACAAAATCTATATAAATTTGCAAACAATTCCATTTTTGGTAAAACAATGGAGAATGTTAGGAAAAGACGCGTCATAAAATTAGTGACTCATTGGAGCGGTCGGTATGGTGCTCTATCTTTAATTTCCAAACCAAATTTCCATTCGGCAACGATTTTTGACAAAAATCTGGTCGCGATCGAATTGAGCAAAACAGAGATAGAGTTCAACAAACCTATCTACATAGGTATGGCCATCTTAGAATTATCAAAATTGAATTATATAATTTTCACTACGATTTCATGAAGGCAAAATTTGCAAATAATTGCGAATTATGCTACATGGACACCGACAGCCTTTTGTATAGTGTGACGTGCAATGATTTCTATGAAGAGTGTATAAAGACGAATCTAGAAAAATTTGATACGAGCGCTTATGATCCCGATAACATCTATAAAATTCCTTTAATTAATAAAAAAGTCATTGGTCTTATGAAAGACGAAACTAGAGGTCGTATTTTAACGCACTTTGTAGGCCTTCGATCGAAAATGTACTCTTTAAAAATAGAAGGCCGTGAGATAATAAAGAAGGCTAAGGGTGTTAAAAGTACATTATCGATCAGCAAATCTGTTTCGATCACTATCTCGATACGTTACGAAATAAAGTAGTTATAGAACGAGACCAAAATAGCATACGATCATATTTGCATAAGGTATATTCCATACGTCAGACGAAAATTGCTTTAAGTTATCAAGATGATAAAAGATACATTTTATCTAACGGAATAGATACTTTGCCTCATGGGCACTATCTAATAAAGGACCTTTGAATAAAACCATATTTTATTTTGTGAATTGCATGTTTATTATAAAAAATAATTAAAATCTTGTAACGAGAAAGAAATTGCATTGTCTTTTGTATTTTTATATTATAAAACCGCATTGTATTTTTTTAATTTTTATATTATGTATAAAATTAATTTAAAAATATATTTTAAGCGCTGTTGTAGAGGCTCTCTTTGTTATATTGTAATCAAGAAAAAGCATTGTATTTTGTTATTTTTATATTTATTATAAAAATTAATTAAAATATTGTAACAAGCCAAGATAAAAACTGCATTGTATTTTTATTTTTTATATTATGTATAAAATAAACTAAAATAATACATTTTAAGTGCTGCTGCATGTCAAAGTATCGCAGTTGTAGCGTCTCTATCTTTCTTATTTTTACAAGATCAAAAAAATGTATAATAAAAATCAAACAAAAAAAGAAACAAATTTTTATTTTTGAAATGTAACATATTTATATAATAAAAATATAAAAACAAATGTTTTATTTTTAAATGTAACAATCTATATAAGATCAGCTTTTTGAATCCAGGAAGGCTCTTGGAAGCCCAACCATTTGACGAGAATTTTGGTTCCTTTTCGCCTTAGTATTTTCTCGATAAGGTAAATATTTGGAACTCTCGTTTTCTGCAGCTCAGCTTCATAAAACTGTCCCAATACTGGATCGCCATGCATGTCGACGAGTAAATAAGTAGTCGGATTTGCTCGAAACACTTTACATATTTTAAACGTCTCCTCGCTCCAGTTTGCATTGTAGCCCTTCTATATTTTGAAATGCGTACAAAGTCGTCCACGGCATAACGAGGTTTTCTAGTCGCCAGTTTTAATTTATCGTAAACTTTCAGACGCGTTTTCGCGGTCACATTTTTGGGTTTTCTTTTAGTGGTCGAATGCACCGTATCGTTGTATTTCGATACAATCGAATCGATTATATCAATCCACTTCCATTTGCCTCTCAGACTAAAAGCTTTATACAGTTTGTTTTTTATCGTTCTGATTGCACGTTCTACGATGGCGGCTTTGATTGAGCTATATGTGGAGTAATGATTAATATCGCCATATTCCTTCATCAGCCGTGCAAATTGGCCGTTATAAAATTCTGTACCATTATCTGTTTGCAGATTTTTCGGTAAAGGCGGCCGCGATCTTTTAATTTCATTTAGAATCTCGCGCATCGCAGATGTGACTTCATGACCATTCTTGGATTTAAGCGGTCTCGTCCATAAATATTTCGAATAGCAATCGATCACGAGTAGAATATACTTATGCCCTTTATTATATTTCGAATATGGAATAAATTCAGCAATATCGGCTTGGAATAAGTCGTGATAAGATTTGATGATCGTTCTTCGACGTGGAAAATTTATTCTAACCCCTCTGTGCAGTTCATCCACTAGTATTTCCTTATCGTTATATTTCTTAGACATTTTTAAGGTTTGACACGAGTATGAGAGTTAGACGACGAGGCTTTATCTTGCTCCAATAACACGTGCAGGTGTCTTATAACGTCGGTATTAATTTTGTGAAATTGTAAATCGCCTCCAGCAGACGTCTTGACTCCGTCTAATTTCAAGTGGTTGAAAATCAGGAAGTTCGTGTTTAAAACAACTTCGTTCAACACTTGAACGACCGATTGCAATACATCTCGAATGATCACGTTATCGCGGTGAATGGCGACACCTTCGATAAGATTTTGTATTCTCGCGTTCACATAGAACTTAGAAACGGCATCGTGCTCATCTTCGGCCTCGCCTATGTTGACAATTCTCAAGCCTCGAGAGTCGAAGTTCTTGGCCTTACCGTCGTCGATCGTGGTTAGTTTCATAAAATTTTGCGCTTTTTCTGACAACGTCGAGTCCACGTATCTCTTGTTAACGGCATCGCCGAGCTCTGCGGGTCGTGCAAATTTACAATGGATCGCGATTTGGCGTCAAATTTAAGTTTCTTATTAGCATGCGTTTTTCCCGAAGATGAAGCGGTCAAACATATTTCCAATGCTTTGCCTATACGCAGATTGAGTTCTTCGCTGCAAAATTTTAAGTTTACGCCGTCGTTTGATTTTTAGGATCGGCCAAATTCACTATTCTAAAATCCTTCAAGTTAACTATTTTCTCGTCCTCGTCCAATACCAAGGCGCTTCGTTTATTTACCGCATCCGTTCCGGTCACGGGATTGCCTACGTTGCAAAGTTTTCTATTTTCTATGTTGAAATCGCCTTCCGGAGTTAGTTTAAAGCCTACACCAGGAGGCCCGCGCGCAGCGGTATTACCAAACCCTCCGCCTCCAGAGTCTCTGGCAACATACGCTCTTCCAAATTTATCGACGACCATTTTATTTCTGAGACTATTCTATAGAACGTGTATATTTTATTAGGCGATTAATTTCGCCTCCTTTAATTCGGATATAATAGAAAGAAATTCGTTTTGATTCTGAGAGCTATTGTTGCCCGCCGAACGTTCGGCCATCAACAAACGAAGCCGGCTCACCAGCTCGGCCGGCGAGTCCCAATGAACGTATTCTATCTCATGATTAGAATTATCAAATTTTTTGTATCGCCAAATTCTGCTTATATTACTCGATGGCTGTCTTTTTTTCGATAAATTATCCATACCGAGACCTTTCTTTTTTTCGTTATTTTGGATCGTAATTGCATGGGAATCGTAGGAGTCGCCGATGCTGTATTCATCTCTCTTGACGACAACGACGACGGTGACGGCGACGAAGCATGCTGCGGCGAGGAGGAGGCGTAGATATTGTAGTCGCCACGGGCGACGGTGTTAAATTCGGAACGATATAATTTTTATATTTGGGCGTTTTAGGCAGATCCTTGCGAAACAGTTTATTATATGCATTGGTTTTCTTCAAAATATCGATGTAATTTTTTACATCTAGCTCGGAAGGATTGCCAGCAGGCGTTTTCTTATTCGAAGGATTTTCTTATAAGTTAACAATCGAAGTAAGCCCTCCGTAATAGGATATTTTTTATTTCTAATATTAATCGTAGATCCGTCGTCTGCAATAGCTAACTCTGAATTGCCCATAGACCATTTATTCGAAAGGTCGTCGTATTGAATGCCGATTCCGGTATCGTCTCTATTGGGATCCTCGCTTTTGGACAGGATGTCGGCATACTTTTAAGTAAGGCATCTGAACCGTCGCCGACATTATCAGATTCGTGCTCCGCATTCTGACGTCGAATATAATTAGGATTTTTACTTGCAGAGAATTTTGATAGCGATTTTAACGGTTCTAGTAATTGAGCATGCTTCATACCGTATTTTAATTGAGCTCGATTTTGATCTCGTTTAAAATCTAAAAATTTTTTTCTTATCGTTTTAGTGGCCTGCACTACGGCTCGATTTAAATTCGTAGAGTGACGTCGTCGTTGTCCTCGTCTCATCGCAGCCGCAGACATTGCGTTGATGAAAGTTCGCTCGAACGTCGTGATTTTAAATACATATGTAATGATCGAATCCTTTACGGTAGCGGCCCTCGTTTATGGCTTTTTCTTTATCTACCACTAAGAATCCGGCTTTATTGCCATCGCCGTCTTTTTTTTCCCACGCTAGACGGCACATCTTTTTGAAATCTTCGAAGCTCATGTCGGTATTAATGTGCTCCGAATAGATATGTCTTAAGTTCATTTCGTCTTGCAAAAAAACTATAATTAAATTTGTATTGTCGCGAATAAGATGCTTCGGTATTCTTGCATACGATTGGCTGAGGTAGAACGCGTCTATATTCTTATGACGGCTCATTGAAAAATATTGACGAATCGCGTTTTGTTCGTGACATTGAATGTCGTCGAAAATGAAAATCGAATTACTCTTAGCATCTTGCGGTGAAATTATTTCAGAATTTTCGCTAAATTCGTAATAGCCTAGTCCCTTGATCGGTCTCAAAACTCGACTCAAAAATCGTATTTGGGCTGAAATAGCGACTTGGAGTAAATGTAAACGTTTTCAAATTCCAATCCGTTGGGTGCCAGTAACAAACTCAAAATCAGGTTTGTTTTACCGCACGCAGAAGGTCCGCATACGATGCATCTTATGCTGGCCGGTAAGAGATCTCCGTGCTTTTGCGCGTTCCAAAATAGGAATAAGGATCATCCTGCTCGACCGTTAGATCCATATTTGCAACCGGTAGAGATTGTTTCTGTTTAATAACCTTCATGTCTATTATTCGCTAATATGACGCGTAACGATTTCCGTAAACGGATCGTATTTGAATATAGAGTCGTGCAAAATTAAGCAGTATGCTTTAGTGGTTTGATCGAAAATGTTGCTGGATTCGATTTCGAGACGTATATCGACGGCCGAATTTTTAATAGATTCTTCTTGACGACTGCAATCGATCACGAACACGGGACAATTGCCAAATTGCTGATAGTCGTTCAAACAACACAGAGCGTAGCTCAAATTGCTCGCGCCTGCATAATAGTTTTCCGGAAATTTCGAATAGTGCATGAACGGGGTCGAATAATCGTTATTGGCAAAGTCCGAATTCATATCTTGAAGTGGAAATTCTTGGGAATTAAGGTATAGTTTTAAATTTGTCAGATTGCAGTGATCGAACTGGGCTGCCGATTGCTTCGCATTATCATACTTGCCATGCTGAAGAGTAAATAGAATCCATCGAGGTTTTTCTAATTCGTTCGAATTCTTAATACGCCAAACGTGAATTTTCGAAGACGGAAAGGACGGCAACTCGTGAAGCTCCCAGCGACGAAAGTAAACCACAATTCTGTGATTTTTATGCAAATGATGGAATAAATTTAATTTTGATTCATCGCTAAGCTTTAAATGCGGAACCTCCCACGATATTTTAGTAATTTTAAATGTTAGCTCGTTTTCGTCGCTCTTGTAACAATTGACGTCGCTCTTGGATCTAATTAAAACAAGCTCTTGCGGCATGTTTACGACGGCTCGTTTATAATCCTCGCAAAATCCAAAAATATGCTTTAGAGGCACATTGCACGAGAAGCGTCCGTTCTTAAAAATGTCGGCGTTTGTATCTCCTCGAGGGTCCCAGGTGCTATTGCTCAAACCGTTAAATTTTTTGTGATACGAAGCGAGACCCTTCATCGTGCACGTTATACCAGGCTGCTTACAAACGTCGACCACATGCGTGCTCCCCATTTTGTACTGTATTTCATCGAACAAGAATAATATTGCGTTGTTCGTTATCGTATACGGTTTACCTTCGGTTTTCACCGAAAACGTTCCCTTAATATTAATGTAACTGTCGTAGGTTGCGGTTATAGCATCGGAATTTTGGATTTCTATAATCACTCTATCGCTGTGGTCTGTGTTTCGCGTGAAGGGTAAATACGAATAATAATCTTCTTTCGAAATTGTCTCTTCGTAACGAGGCCTTTTGAATACGTCTAATTTGGCCACCTCGTCGAAACGTAATTTCTTCAAAGGAGAACTAATCACCGACGAGATGTGATCTGCGACCATTTTCGTGCTACTACCAAAATCACCACGTATTTTACCGCCACGTTTAGCCATTTCTAGTACTTTTTTTCTATCTCGTATTCAAAAGCTTGTAGCCGAGCGCTTTTAAGAAACTTGCGTCTGCGCGACTAAGAGCGAGGTTCTTCTTCCTCTTCTTTTAATATGATGTCGCTTTTTCACACCTCTTCCGCTTTTTATTTCGTTATGGCCTAACGATGATTTGCGTGCGACTGCAGATTTCGAGAACGTTTTTGCGTTTTATATAGGTTTGTTTTTGAGGAAGAAGAAGAAGAAGAAGACTTCGGCAGCAACGACGATAACAATGCCCAACGCGCGGATTTTTCTTAGGTATATTGACGACTGCGGCTAACGTCTGTTGCTGCTGCTGCTGATGCTGACGCTCGTCATCGTAAACGACGCCCATTTTAACTTAATAATAATTTTATTATTCGCGTCTTAGCTCTAGGCGAACGCAAAGGTACGTATCCTTCGAAAAATTAACCGCTTCACCCGTATGATCCACCAGTCTCAACGTAATGTTATCGAATTCGTCCACGCACAGAGGGAAACGAATTATATTGCTGGGTTGTTGTTCTATGCTGTAGCCTGGGGGCACGGTTAGGCCAAATTCGTAAATGCTATGACAAAGTTGGTTATTGCGGTACGCTCCCGTCGTAATGTTAGTATCTACGAAAATATTAGATACCGAAATTATTTCCACATCGCGATCGGACGTATGCGAACGACCTTCCTCTAAAATTCGATCATAAAATCCCAGCATTCGACCGATGTTGCCGCGCTTCGTGAAGTCTACGGAGTATTTCGATTTTATTTCGCACTTTAGGGTATTATTATTAGCTCTTAAAGAAAACAAGCCGTCGACCAATCCGTCGTCGTCCAAAGTTACGGACGAATTAATTTCTTTGTTGGCTTTAGCCGACTCCAATATCTTTTTTCTCAGGAACGTGTTTAGCTCGTCTATTTCGTAGCATCCCTCGTCGATGGTGATTTCTTTATCTTTATCGTAATAGAACTTATTATTTCCTCGTAAATATTTCGAACGGTGTTGCACGTGTAAAGACCCACCAAGCCGCAGGTGTACGTACCGCCATCGTTCAGTCTCACAGGTGGGTATAGCGTACCGCTGCTGATGGTATTTCCATACCCGAATATCGTGAATGTCCTAGACATGACTGTAGCGCTCCGAGGGCATTATGGTTCTTTATGTAAAAATTTCAACACTAAATGACCACACACGATCGTGTTAAAGTCTTGCTCCCTTTCCACGTTATAATATATATCGCTACCGTGAAAATATCTTAAGACTTCCTCGGAGGCCTCAGGTCTCCGAAACTATCGAAGTATATCACCGTATTGGCCCTTTTTATAACCGACCCAATGCGTGCCCGGACCGGATCCATCGTCTAAATTTATAATACCACTTTCGTTTCGCCACGGCGGTGCTAAGCTTCCGTCGCGTCTTTTAGCGGCAACTCGTCTCGCATGTACACGCCTCTAAAATACGGAACACCTTTAGCATATTTGTGCAGATCGAGATCGGTCAATGCGCGCATGGGAGGTGTAAGGGTGGTGGTGGTGGTGGTGGCGAGCTTAGCATTCCTCGGCACCATCGAAGTCATCCGTTTTTGAATCCCCGGATAAGGTTTCAAGTACAAGGCGCTACCTTTCTTGTGAGGCTTTAAATACAATCCGCTGCCGACTTTTTCTCTTCCATGGCTCTGTTGTGACGCGCGTTCTCGTCGAAATACCTCTTTGCATTTTGGCCGAATTGATGGCGTTGGCGACGCTCGACGCTCCGCCGGCCAGTGCTCCGAGCGCCGAAAGACCCGCAAATATCGGAATCAAAGGCAATAAGCCTCCTCGCTTGGGCACCGGTATTATGCGCGGTACTTTAATTTTCGAACGACCTCCCATCCTGTTGACTATAATTTTGCAGCATTCATCGCGCTCGAAATGAGACGATTATGCGAAGCATCTCCGTGTCCTTTACTCTTGATGCTTTGTTTTCTGATTTCTTTAGATATTTTACTTATAAGACCGCCTCTGAAGGAGCATTTTCTGCCGACGTTACCGTTATTGTCTTTGAATTTACCCGAGCATCGACGTACTCGACGTCGTCGTTTTTGTCGTCGTCGTCGTCCTCCTCGCTGTCGACGATCCAGTTTCACGGCCATTTTCTTGTCTATTCCCATTCCTAGTTTGCGTTTCGCTTTCATTGCAGCCGTTACGCCCAACGCTGCGAGCTTCTCGGACCACTTAGAATCTTTGGCCTTGACTCGCCGCCAAGCCGCTTCTTGCAAGACCTTGTCGGCCTCGTGCCTGCGCTCCACGTCTTTGTGATGCGAATACGCGATGTCGTGCTGCTTGCACGCTTCGTCTAGAGGATTAATACCTTTGTCTCCGCGATTTAAACGCTCTTGTAGCCTGGTTCCGGGACCGCAGAAGTTATGACCAGGAAGGTGCAGTTCGAAGGGCAATTTATTTAAGAGGTTGTTGAACAAGCCTTCACCCCGTGTACCAACATTGACTAACATCTCTCCTGCAATAACGTAACAATTAAAATATATATATATATATATATATATATATATAAAATAACTGCATACAGAATAAATTTTATTTACAAAAAGGATCATACACTATCTTTAAAATACAAAGGTTTCATTTCGACATTTAAATTCTTTTGATATAAACATAATACGTCATCGACAATTTCGTGAGGGAAATGGCGCGTGATTTCTAATAAGCCGAGTCTGTTGATGTCGTAAAGAACGTTTAGGGTACTTAGGGATGTATTTCCAAATACGTATTCGCTTATCATCTCGACTCGACATAAGATTTGATCCTGCACGTTCGAATAAAGTCCAGCATCCTCGAGGAGGGGGACGCTACTGCTCTTGCACCTGTTATACGCGTAAGATCCGAACTCTTCGGGAAGGCAAGTGGCGACGCACTCTATATTTCTATCGTAGAACTCTTGAAAATCTTGTCCTTTCAATATTTCTAATTTGAGCATTATAAGAGGCGCTAGAGTAAACACTTTTGCAAATTCTTCGCGGGAGAGAGAAATTCGCGCAACATTGTATCCGGATCCTGTTGTTGTTGATTCTAATGCGGCGAGAGCCGCAGCAGTTTTTTGCACCTCGACTCTATGAATGGACTCGTATTCGTCTTTAAATTCCACTTCCAAGTATCCGTCGATCGTCTGATGCATTTCACGCCTCCAGTGCCATACGTCTGCGACTACGGAGGCGGCGGTAGCGCCTGCAGATGCAACCGTGGCAGTATCCGAGCGGTTGGAAAAAAATTTTCTAAATTTATGTTCGATATTGATAGACGACAAATCTTTCCACTCGTTTTCGTCCATTTGCAATTCGCCTTCTTTACAAAATCTGTTGGGGCATATAAGTCTGATAACAGGGCTAAAATCCATATTGCTCTTTCGTTTGGTTAAGCCCACTTCGATCGTATGACCGTGAGCGCACCATTGCGCATTCTCCTTGGAGGAATTCAATCGGTATTCGGTGCTACATATCAGGGGATCCATCGCCTGATCGTTATCGTAGACATGAATACCTGACAAAACTTGCGGCGATCCAGATACTGCACGTAGATGATGATGATGACGAAATTACGTCATCATCATCGTTATTTAAAAATACTTGACTGTCGTCACCACTTGTATGATTATTTTCGTCTTGAATATACTTCACCATAATTGCTATTTAATTAAGTGCAAAATTTCACGCACACATACACACCCTGAACGAAGATACCTCCCGGTTAGAACTGAAAATTATTTTGCATGCGTAGGTTTTCGTTCGAGCTCAAACGATGTTGCTCATGCGCGCATAGTTTATTTTATATTTGTAATAGATGTAGTATGCCCACGCTCCTATTAATTGCATAAGTACGATATGTTCTAAATACGTCCATACACCATCTGAACTATCAAATTCTCGATCTTTTTTTCTCGCTCTCTCTTTCTCTTTCGAAGGCGATTCGTTTATGATTCCATGGCATGACGTACCATTCGGTCTCCGTAAAACTGCTATTATATTTAAATCTTATTTTAAACATCAGAAAAGGATCGATGCCAACTCCGTCTCCGACACAATCGCCCGCGGATCCATTGTTCAACCATTCGGCACCGTCGTCGTCGTGTCGTCGCCGTCCTCGCCGTCGCCGGATCCATCTACGTTTTCTATTTCTCGTCGTCGTTGAAGGCGTCCTCCTCCTCCTCAGATAACTTTTATAAATTAAAAGGTCTCTCGATACCGCGGACGATGACGACGACGACGACGTCTCTGATGATGGCGATAAGGGAACCTCTTCCGAATGGTTCTGTTGCTGCTGCTGCCATTGCTGTTGCAGCTGCATGGTAATTAATTCCATACGTTTCCAATCTTTAGAGCGAGAGCATCTTATTTGTTGTTGTTGTTGTGACGACTCGGACTTCGACAATGCCAAAACGTCTTTATTTTCAACAACCTCGAAACATACGAATGCATTAGGAGGATCTACGGGAACCGGATTTCTTTGCCAGGAGGGCACGCTCGGTTTAAATATGTATAGGTAATTATTACATATTAAAGAGTAGGCGAGATATGCTGCGACGGCTGCGGGCGGTCCTTTAGAGTCATTTCGAACAATGAGCATTTTTAATTGCATTCATAGGTTTTATTGCAGGGCTGCGATGTGTTGTTGTGCGCGCGTACATATGGGGTAGAACATGCGCATTCAGGACACGATTTTATTTGCAAAGGAGGTCCATCTATCTGATCTGCATGCGACGACGATTGTAAGCCATGCGCTAAACAATAGCGATGCGTCCATAATTGTTTTTGCAAATACTCCGGTAATTTATCGAAATTTCTGGCGACGTCTTTACTTGCATGCCTCTCGATATACTCGAGCGGTAATTTCGTAAGATCCTCGACCGTCAACATTCTTCTATATTACAAACGTATATGATTATTAAAAATAAACATATCATCTCGTAGACAATTTTCTTATCCCCCTTCCTTAAGAATGCATACTATAGGTTCCTGCATGATTTATATTGACGCCTAAATTTAATATTCTCGAAAGAGCTAACCCGCTCTGCTTTTCGGTATATTCGTCCAGTTTATTGTTCAATTCCTGAATGGCTTCGGGTTTAACTTGAGTTTGAAAGTCTTCAATTTTTAAAATTTTATAATTTTTAGTAGTAAAATGTCTGAGCGATGACGACGATGATGATGATGACGATGTATCCACGGCTTCTGAAGACGATGATGTTGATGCGTTGGGCTTTACGTATTCACCGTTAAACACGAAATTAATTTTAAGAGATCCAAATTTTCTCAAACATTTTCTCAAACGTCGCTCTATTAGGGCGAATGCATCTTCTAAAAATTGCATGGGATCTATGTGATATAAATTGACCACAGCACTCGAACGTATCCTGCGGGCGAAAGCCGATTTCAAATCGACCCACGATATTGTTCGACGTTCTACGTCTTTTGACATTCTTCTTTGATGTTAATCTATCGAAATTTTCAGCAGGATCGTCGACTTCGACGTCGTTCGCATAACCCTCGTCGTCGTCCTTCGCACTAGTATTATCGCCGGATCCATTCTTTTACTAATACCTGCCCCTCTGATCGCCCTATCACGCTTGCTTTTGCATTAGAAACGATCTGATTACATTTCAGATTTAGCAGCATCGATTCATAGTGACGTTTTCGACCTACGTTGCAAGCACTTTTCAATTGTTTTAAAATTGCACGCGTTGAGGTAGCGCGTCTGGAATTTTAATTCGTCCGAAGCTTGAGACATTTTTACACTTTCGACACACGATGTTTACCGTTCGAATAATTACACAATAATAAATATAAAAATATTTTGGATATTTTTTACCAAGACGACGAAACTATTATTCGTAGTAGGGAGAAATTTTTTTTCAAATACAAACGCAGCACGCAATTTTTCTTATCGACACCTGTAATAAAAACCTTGCGGTTATTTCCCAGCCTTATTCTTCTTATACTTCATCATAATTGCCTACGACACATCGAGCGTAACATTTTTCAAATTATTAAAAGATTACTTGAAACGTCTTGCACGTGTCCGATGAGATAATCCCGAAAACACACTCTTAAAACAAAACACGTTCGCACCACTTGCGCGCCCCTTACGATATTTCGTCTTAGACTAAAACACGCACGCCCCCTACACACCTATACACATAACGATACATACCTTTCTTTTCGAAAATAAAACAACAACAACACCGCCCCCGATCGATATCTACACACACACTTTTATCACGAGGGCGGCACGACTTCCACGTTAACATCACCGACAAACCATACATACCCTACACCCTACACGCACACACCTGCACATACATACCTCTCTTTTATATAATACGCACACCCTTTACAAGATATTTATGATCCTTTTAAAAGGGCCGGCCAGCTTCTCCATAGCCATACTATCGTTATCCTCAAACCTAACTAATACTAACACACACACACACCTACACATACATGACCTTCACACATACATACTTCTCTTTTCCATAATACACACACCCTTTACAAGATATTTATGACCCTTTAAAAAGGGCTGTCCCAGCTTCTCCATAGTTATACTACTTCCTTCGCAAAAGGTATTTGTGCCCTCTTACCACTTCAAGGTGGATAGCTTACGAAGGAGACTTCAAATGACCTGTCAACCTTAAACCATACATCTGTCGAGCAAACAATTTACTGCATTTGTAGATGCGGACGGGAAATCCATTTTAGTCGAATGTAACAGCATCAAAATTTATATTATTAGGTTCCATAAATTAAACTTAAGTTGCACTGTAATAAAATTTATTACAAATTTAGATTGATTTCATATTCAAACAAACCGTTCCAAAGGTGAAATTATAACCAACACGTGAGCCGCTGCTATCTACTGATATCCAGTGAGGTATCCAACAACCTATCTCTTTAAACAGAACATCAGGACTGCCTTGCGACTTTATCACTTAACTTCTTTTTTTCTTCTCCTTCGCCAAGAAAACTTAATTTCCTGCGCTATCTTCACTGTCTAGTCACAGCAAGCGACCTTTCACTTTCGAACAAGGAACGAAAAGTGATTATGCTGTCACGAATGGACCGCCGAACAATAATACTTTAGATATTATCGTTAAAGAACTACGAGCACGTAAAAATGGTTTGTAAATATGTTATCAGCTATAACCACAGAACACGTTGCAGATTGCAATTTCGAGTGAAATTGTAATGTACCTTGAAAAATTGTTGAATTATTAAATCTACAATAATACTAAAATCAATAACGGAGTAAAACGCTGTTGAGTAAATACTGAAATAGCGAATTCGTAGATGTAATATCCACAAAAAATATTGCAAGAATTTTTAAATGTTACAAACGACTCAGATCGGGCTACGTATGCAGAATTCTTCAAAACAGCAAGAAACAACGGAAAACATTTCATTTCACAGATGCATCCAATTTTGGCGGAATTTGATAATCTATTCACGAGCCTTGTCAAAGGTTTGAATTTTCAAAATGAAATGAATCCTGCCTAGGCTATTTAATATCAATTAAGCTATAACTAAGAAAAGCAAAACCTTTTCTGACTGCTAGTAAGCGACATCGTCTGAGTAGCAACTGTTACATCAAAAAATTGCAAATTGTTATAGGCGTCCGCTTTGAGAGGTCTAGGAAAATTTATCAAAACAATTTATCGAAACATAATTCATCGAATACAATTAACTAAATCGCAATTCGTCGAAGCAACAATCTATCGAACGGACAATTAATCGAAATACAATTAATTAAAACACATATAATGATAACATAGAGAAAAATGAATGTCGGTGCAATATAAATCACATAAAAATGCAAAGATAATGAACAAAATTTCAACTTTCACTCAGAATAAACTTGCATGCAACTTCTAGAGTGAGAGTACTCTCACTATCGTGCTTACTTCTCTAACAATATTAGTACCAAGGTATCAGTATCAAAAACACTTGTAAATTGCCTTTTGTTATAAAGAGTTTGTTAAATAAATATTTGAATTAATTACATTTTAAGTCTACAATTTCTAACAGTTAAATTATTAAATACAAGGTGCCTATTTAAATATTTTTATAAAGTCTTTACAGAAAAACACAATTCTTAGAAGTTGGTCTGACCTTTGAACTCAGGGTCTTTGACATACTTCCAGGCTCAACAGTTTCTTAATACTTCAACCTTTGAACACAAACTTCTGTCACAAGGGTTGGTTCTTGAATAGAATCATACAAAACCTCCACCTGGTCTAGATCCATACTAATTTGCAACAAATTTAATCTTCGTAGAATTGGCTCTAACGAATTTTATTGTAGGTTGCTTAAAGATTGAATAGTATTTGAAATTGAACCATTATTTGAGACACTATTTGAAGTTGCCCCAATGGGTACTCGTTTTGATTAATAACATTAAAAAACCTTTGTATTAACGTATATTTATTTTAAAAAAATTTAATAATTAATAGCAAAGCGCTTTTGGCGTGAGCCATCCTCGGTGCATTTTCTACAAATAATATAATATTGGACTAGATGTATCACATTTTAGGCTAGATTAACTTACTTGTCAAATTTTATATTGAATTTATCAGACTTTGTAACCATACTGTCGATCCAAATGATCTTAATTGCCTGTGTACACATTTTGTTTAATAAAATTTAAAAACTTTTGTATTAACGTATAAAATTTAATTTAAAATTTTAATTAATAGCAAAGCGCTATTGATGTGAGCCATCCTCAGTGCATTTTTTACAAGTAATATAATATTGGACTAGATGTATCACACTTTAGGTTAGATTAACTCACTTGGCAAATTTTATATTGAATTTATCAGCCTTTGTGACCATACTGTCGATCCTAATGATCCCAATTGGCGGTGTATATGTTTTGATAAATGAAATTTAAAAACTTTTGTGTTAACGTATAAAATTTAATTTAAAAATTTAATAAATAGTAAAGCGCTTTTGGCGTAAGTCATCCTCAGTGCATTTTCTACAAGTAATATAATATTGGACTAATTTTAGGTTAGATTAACCTGTCAAATTTTATATTGAATTTATCAGCCTTTGTGACCATATTGTCGATCAAAATGATTTCAATTGGCCGTATACACGTTTTGATTAATAAAAATAAAAAACTTTTGCATTAACGTATAAAATTTAATTAAAAAATTTAATAAATAGGAAATCGCTTTCGTCGTGAGAGACATTCTCAGTTCATTTTCTACAAGTAATATTATATTGGACTGAACTTCGAAAACGTGCAAGAAATAAATTTGAGAAAGGCTTATTCAAGCTAATAAATAATGCGATCTTCGGGAAGACAATGTACAATATACGTAAACATTGCAATATGAAACTTGTGGGAAACTAAATCGTAGATATGGAACCTAAATCAGGATATTTAACCTATTATTCAAAAATGTTACAATCTTCGATTAAAATAAAATTGCAGTGGTACTCAAATCGGAAATTTATTTTAATAAATCTATATATTTTGAAATGTTCAACCTTGATATTTTCAAGATAACTATCTACAAATTTCATTTTGAAGATGGATACCATATTCTCTGCAGAGACATCGATACCCTACTATACAAAATTATGTCTCAAGATACATACAAATTAATGAGACGGGACTATATTGAATACTTTAACACATCGGGCCATCCTGCCAACAACGTTTATGGAATTCAATTGCTAAAACAAGAAAGTATTGGCAATGATGAAGGACGAAAATAATGAACGACGTATGACAATCTTTATTGGACTACGATCGAAAATGTATATAACGAAGGTCTTTAAGATGACAGAGGAATGTTGGCTGAATTCTTACGATTAATGGAAGAAGATGAATCAAATACACGATCACTTGCACTTCAAAATTTCGGCGTTACCAAGAAAATAAAAGAGGTTAAAAATCAGTCATAAAATTTAGGATAACGTTTGATGACTATGTGAAATGCGTAAAAGATTTTAAAGAAGTATATGTTTCACAAAATTTAATTCAGTCGTTCAGGCATAAAGTTCACACCATTGTCCAAGACAAAATGACATCAAATGCAAGTGACAACAAAAGCTACTTGCTTTCTGGTTCGTATTTAGCACAACCTATTCATCATTATTCAAGAATGAACTCTAATTATATGCATAACTGTGGTGGATGTATAGAATATTTTTTTGTAATATGCAATGTTAAGATATAAGTTGGTTTATAATTATATACGCTGTTAGGACATGAATTCTAAATAAATTGTAATATATGTTAAGTTTAAATATAGTTGCTGTACGACCATATGTGTATATAAAATTGTTAATGTATTAGGTATTCATTGATATATATATATATATATATATATATATATATATATATATGGATATAATAAAAGACAGATTATTTGCAGTCCGCAATAAGAAATTGTATAGAACAATATATAAAATAAGATGTATCTGTAAACAAACTCTATGAAAATAATAGAGTCTATTGACGAATACAAATCGGGCTGGTAGTTATATAGCCATTAACAAAACATTAGCTTATTACTTCATAGGGGAGGAAACATCCACTGACCGACGGTTTCGGCTTTATTAAGCCTCCTCATATATATATATATATATATATATATATATATATATATAGATTGCATTGTTATAGGTTAGTATTCTATTACATTAGGTACTGTTTAGTTGTTAAAGCAAAAATATATATATATATATATATATATATATATATATATATTGCCGTGGAACTCGGGTAAGATCCTCACCAACAAGAATATTTTCGAAAATTTTATAAAATTTTCAAAAATTCAAAAATTAAATAATACAAAAAAATATTTCTTACCCGTTTTCCTCTCTTCCTCGGTTGAATGGCCTTCTTCAACTGCTTCCGGCTAGCTCATTTGGACCTCCTCTTGGATATCTATATTCATTCTCAAATTCTATCATTCACGCACACTCCCAATAAAACCACAAAATACAACCAACATACAATCTTTTATTTATTCCTATTTACAAATGCAATTCAACACTGTCCATATTTTATTGTTCACGTTACACTTCAGTAACTCTTATTTTGTAGTGTCCTGTATTTAATTTTAAAATCATCAAACACATAAAATGTACTCGGAGTAAATGTACCTTGAATAATACCTTCTCTAAAATTCCTTCTTTATAATTTATTTATTTATTTTAATAATCTAAGTAAACTGTGGGGTATGGTGAGCTCATAATAACCCAACTAATTCTGCATAATGTATGCCCTTCTACTTTGCATACTCGTAAAATTAAAAAAACAAAGCCATGTACTCTTCACAAAAATTTCACGTTCTGTTGGAACGTTTAAAAACTTTATAGACACCTTCAATTTCTAGTTAAATACCGTAATAAAGTTCTTTACACATATTCTGTTCAATACGCAAATAATTCACACTACCTTGAAAAACAATCTCATACGCCACCCCAATATTTACAGTTTATAGGAATCACAATTTTAAATTGTTACCTGGAAATTTTAGAAGATCTCCGTTCTGTAGAGGATGCCATGTATTTTTCTCCCTGGTCTGCAGGTCGTTTCTCGCTATTACTAGACGAACTCCATCTAAGTTGATCCACCAACGCCGCCTTCTCGGTGTAACCAAATTCCAAATTTCATTTCAATTATACTTCTTTCACAGTAATCTACGTTACTTAATGTCTCGACACGAGTTGATTAAAAATTATAGGTGATACCTAAAAAAAAATTGCAATCTCGGCACACTAACCGCGTTTTTAATTAAGAGGCTACCACTAAGCAATACAATTTAAATGATTTGATAATACTTACAACTCGTGTTGACTTTCATACGTGCTTTTAGGACGATCGAAATAATAAGGGCTTTAATAATATTCTCGTAAGCTATTTATATCTTTCCAATGTAACCTCTCCTGGCCACATTTATCCGAAATCCCTTGCTCAGAACAACACATTTCCACAATTTTGCACTCAACCCCATTTTCAAATCCGCGAATTTCAGTACTTTGTTATAATATTTTAAGAAAATTACGCTACACTATCCTCGTGTCTATATCAAGTCAAACTAAACATATCGACCAATCGTAGACCGAACGACGTTTCTCAAATCCCTCCTATACTATTGTGGCCTCATGCTTATACGTGTTCTACGTCTCTTTCTAACCTGGTTTGAGTGGTAGAAAATCAATATCCTTGTTTGTGCGCTGTCTACTACACGTGGACTTTCTCATTAGCATTTCATGCTGAAACATCCGACCGTTTGAGCACTCCTTAGAATAATTTGTTTGTTATCTACAAATTAAATAGAACTTGACATTTAGAAAATACGCAGGTGTTTAATCGTAACATTTTAAATAACACTTTCACGATTTGGATTTTCCACGTATTTCAACCCTACTGATATATTTGTACGTTAGCAACGCTTTTATGCATATTCTACATCAATAATCGTTCAATTAAATTCAAATCAATCAATACATTAATGGCATTGGCTTCTACCATTTAATTTCTTTGCGAACCTACTTAAATTTTATTAATTATTTATAAAATTTCGTTAATACCTGATACTTAAAAATGAATTAACTAATATAAATTTCGCACGTAATTTCTGGTTGTTCCTTTATACAGGGTGTTTTGAAATTGCTTCTTTTTATATTTATTTTTGATCTTTTAAAACCACTATATAATCCCCCTATTTTAATTTTAAGAAAAACTATCCCCGGTTTTTCTGAAATTAAATACCTACGTTCTAATTTAATTTTATCTGCTATTTCTATACACCTATCTACTCACCTAACACTACCTACACCTATTTAATACACCTGTCACTACTTATCTACCTATTCCTATCTATTTCTACACCTATCTCTACTTATTTCTATCTCTCTACATCTATCTTTATTTATAATTAACTATTCACACTTATCACTATCTTTTACCTAACTATTTTTATCTATTATTAACTCTTCACAAAATTTCATTGTATTTTTTTCCTTTATTTCCCCCTTTAGTCCTTTATTGACTCTTTATGTACATCTTTTTGTACTTTTGTCTTTATTTTCAGTTTTCATAACTTTTAACCTCACCTATTATCCCTATCGATTCTTATCCAACTCAACCTACTTAATTCTATACCTATATCTAACTATCTCCCATATTAATCCTATACCTATTTTATTTTCTATATACACCTATTTCTATCCCTATCTATTTAAATTTTACTCTATTATACACCTATCTCTACTTTTCTATATACACCTATCCATATTTATCCTATTTCTATCTCTAACTATTCAACTTCTCCACTAAAATTCATCTATCTCTATCTTTTTGTCATTACACTTCATCTTCTTATTTAAACCTAACTCTCTTCTTAATCCTCCATGTCTTTCTTCTAACCATCCTAATACTCTTTATCCCTATTTTTCCTCCTTCTATTTCTATACTTATCATCCTTGTTATTTTACATAAAATCAACTTATTCCTATTATCCTGAATCTTAAATATTTCTTCTTCATTCCCTATACTTGTCTGTTTCTCATTTATTATACTTTCTTTTTCTGCGAACAAACCAAACGATACTACCTCAACATCTTAATCTTTCCCCTCTATACCAAACTTTTCATCTCTTCTAGATCCTTTATGTACAATATTCATTTTATTAAAATCATTTAAATTCAAATTCAAATTATCAAAATTAACTTTGCCCCTTAACTCACTTATGCCTATATTTACTACTTGTGTGTCACATAACGCTATTTTTACTTCTATCTTTCTTAATTCTGACTCGTTATCCACTATTAACGCTGCGCCTGACTCTACTTCTACTTGTTCAGCCTCTTCCTTCACTATCCATTGTACCTCGTCTAACCTTTCCTCACTATATTCCCCTGAGTCGATCTCTCTCACTTCTTCATCATCTCCCTCTATACTATTTATACATAACCCCATGTCATCTTCCGTGACATCATAACTTGCCTTCCAGGGCAATATCCTATCCCCAATCCTAACTATTCTCCTCTCCATATCTATTACAACCCCCAACTTTATCATGCAATCGACCCCTAATATCCCTTTAAACTCTAACCCAGGTACAATGATAAATTCCTGCTCACAGCTTACTGAACCTAACTCTACTTTCAAAATAACTACGCTATTCACAACAACAAATCGTTTTTTATTCGGCGCAACCAGGTGACTTCTTTTTATTGGCATTATCCTATCACACACTTTATTTTTAATTTCATTGACGAATTCCTTCGATACCAAACTCGCCTCAGCTCCTGAATCTAATAAAGCTCCTAAATTTTTCTCAAAAGTTTTAATTTCAATTATGGGCAAACAAAACTTTTCTACTATTTCTGGCTCAATTTCTTCTTCAATTTTTAAAAATTCCTTCGGACGTTCATACTTGTACACAGTGATGTCTAGTGGTTTGTCCGTCTTTAAAAATCCTGTCCAGGTCTGTTCTCCCTACTCGGTCCTGGTCTAGCCGTCACCTCAGCGTATGTCCTAGGCGTTTCCACTCGTTCCGTGTTTGTATTATCAGTCCCCCTTATGTCCGGTGAACTGTTTTGTCTTGTAGGTCCCGGTCTCGGTGCATGTCCCCTTCCTAAACTGTTACTTCTAACATATGGCCGTCGTTGTTCCCAATTCTGTCGCTGGTATCCATAACTATTTCCCCGTCTAGCGTAGTTGTCCCGTCTATTGTCGAACCTAACTGTGTTGATCTGTCTTTCCCTATGTTCCCGAGGTCGTCCACTACTTACGTCATCGTACCTCTGCAGGTATTCCAAAAACATTTCTCTGTCCACTATGTTCTGTAGTGAAAAGTGTTGTCTAACCTCTACCTCGAAGTGTCGCGATAAATACTTGATAATTTGTCGGTCCGTCAGTGGTGGCTTCAGTTGCTTTGCTATGCTATACTTTCGTATAGCATATTGCTCCCTACTTCCTGAAAATTCTCCCTTAAATTTTCCCGTGTTTAAGTCGTCTCGTACCTGGTCTTGTCTGTGGTCACTCCAATAGTGTTTTAAAAGTCTGTCTCCAAAGTCCGTGTAGGTGTCAATTTCTTGTCCTATTAAATTATACCAAGCTTCAGCATGGTCTTTTAGTAAAGCTTTTACAATATTTAATTTTGCCTGTTCATCGTACACGTTATTAATTAACCCTCTAACGTTATTAATAAATATTTGCGGGTTAACTCTACTAGCCCCATAAAATTTCATTTGTTGCTCTAAAGAAACATTACCTGTTACAAACCTTGGACCATCCCCCATTAAAGTTGCTACATTATGCTTAATCCCGGTTACTTCTCTCTCAACCCGACCTAACTGATCCTTACACGAGTCCGTTACCTCAGTCATTTTCGCATTAATCTCATCCTCACAGAAAATCCTTACATCAGTCCTTAATTGTCCCATTTCCAAATTTAAACCTCTAATATCACGCTCATTTTTATCAACCCTATTTTCAACTTCCCCCATTTTTACCGTCAGACTATTTTTAAACTCTGAAAATTCTTTCGTCGAATTATCGATTTTCAGACTAATTTGTTCAAACTTTTTGTTCGATTCCGCACTCATTTCTCTAATCTCTTCAAATTTCCGATTTGATTCCTCACTCATTTACTCCACTCTTTTCTTTGATTCTTCCCCCATTTCTCTAATCTCCTGAAACTTCTTGTTAGATTCTTCCCTACTTAATCTAATTTCCTCTAGCATTCTCATCATTAATTCATTCCCAGCTTCTCCTGATTCCGTCCTCGACTGATCCCTACTGCCTCCAGCTTCTCCATTTTCGAATTTTTATCACACATGGTACCATCGTCACTTCTAATTTCCACTCCTTGGCTTCTTAACCACTCCTTTCTCTGCATACGTTCAAATCACATACACACTCTCAAAATACTCCTAAATTTATACAAAAAAACTGAAACTCTTTCCCTCAGATCGCCAGTTTCCTGGAATAAAATCACTAAAATTTTATCTGGAATTCGAGCCTCACTTTTGGGTCGCCAAAATTATGCCGTGGAACTCGGGTAAGATCCTCACCAACAAGAATATTTTCGAAAATTTTATAAAATTTTTAAAACTTGAAAATTCAAAAATTAAATAATACAAAAAAATATTTCTTACCCGTTTTCCTCTTTTCCTCGGTTGAATGGCCTTCTTCAACTGCTTCCGGCTAGCTCATTTGGACCTCCTCTTGGATATCTATATTCATTCTCAAATTCTATCATTCACGCACACTCCCAATAAAACCACAAAATACAACCAACATACAATCTTTTATTTATTCCTATTTACAAATGCAATTCAACACTGTCCATATTTTATTGTTCACGTTACACTTCAGTAACTCTTATTTTGTAGTGTCCTGTATTTAATTTTAAAATCATCAAAACACGTAAAATGTACTCGGAGTAAATGGACCTTGAATAATACCTTCTCTAAAATTCCTTCTTTATAATTTATTTATTTATTTTAATAATCTAAGTAAACTGTGGGGTATGGTGAGCTCATAATAACCCAACTAATTCTGCATAATGTATGCCCTTCTACTTTGCATACTCGTAAAATTAAAAAAACAAAGCCATGTACTCTTCACAAAAATTTCACGTTCTGTTGGAACGTTTAAAAACTTTATAGACACCTTCAATTTCTAGTTAAATACCGTAATAAAGTTCTTTACACATATTCTGTTCAATACGCAAATAATTCACACTACCTTGAAAAACACTTTCATACGCCACCCCAATATTTACAGTTTATAGGAATCACAATTTTAAATCGTTACCTGGAAATTTTTAGAAGATCTCCGTTCTGTAGAGGATGCCATGTATTTTTCTCACTGGTCTGCAGGTCGTTTCTCGCTATTACTAGACGAACTCCATCTAAGTTGATCCGCCAACGCCGCCTTCTCGGTGTAACCAAATTCCAAATTTCATTTCAATTATACTTCTTTCATAGTAATCTACGTTACTTAATGTCTCGACACGAGTTGATTAAAAATTATAGGTGATGCCTAAAAAAAAATTGCAATCTCGGCACACTAACCGCGTTTTTAATTAAGAGGCTACCACTAAGCAATACAATTTAAATGATTTGATAATACTTACAACTCGTGTTGACTTTCATACGTGCTTTTGGGACGATCGAAATAATAAGGGCTTTAATAATATTCTCGTAAGCTATTTATATATTTCCAATGTAACCTCTCCTGGCCACATTTATTCGAAATTTCCTGCTCACAACAACACCTTCCCACAATTTTGCACTCAACCCCATTTTCAAATCCGCGAATTTCAGTACCTTGTTATAATATTTTAAGAAAATTACGCTACACTATCCTCGTGTTTATATCAAGTCAAACTAAACATATCGACCAATCGTAGACCGAACGACGTTTCTCAAATCCCTCCTATACTATTGTGGTCTCATGCTTATACGTTTTCTACGTCTTTTTCTACCTTGGTTTGAGTGGTAGAAAATCAATATCCTTGTTTGTGCGCTCTCTACTACAAGTGGACTTTCTCATTAGCATTTCATGCTAAAACATCCGACCGTTTGAGCACTCCTTAGAATAATTTGTTTGTTATCTACAAATTAAATAGAACTTGACATTTAGAAAATACGCAGGTGTTCAATCGTAACATTTTAAATAACACTTCCACGATTTGGATTTTCCACGTATTTCAACCCTACTGATATATTTGTACGTTAACAACGCTTTTATGCATATTCTACATCAATAATCGTTCAATTAAATTCAAATTAATTAATAAATTAATGGCATTGACTTCTACCATTTAATTTCTTTGCAAACCTACTTAAATTTCATTAATTATTTATAAAATTTCGTTAATACCTGATATTTAAAAATGAATTAACTAATATAAATTTCGCACGTCATTTCTGGTTGTACCTTTATACAGGGTGTTTTGAAATTGCTTCTTTTTATATTTATTTTTGATCTTTTAAAACTACTATAATATATATATATATATATATATATATATATATATATATACATATAATGCTATTATAAGGGGGTAGTTTAAGGGTAGATTAAATTATAGGGATCGTAGGGTACATATAAATAACTTTAACTTTAAAAGTTAACTGCGAGGGCACTGTATATAAAGGATATTTGATTTAATGCATGAGAAAGAAGCTCCTTTAGTAATAATCCGATATCATTTAATTAGAATAGTAATGTAATATGTTTAAGTAGAATTTACAAGTAAAGATACAATTTTAGAAGCAACTACTTGCAGCAAATAAAATTATCGGGAAACATAGATAAATTGGCATTCCAAATATTTAATAATTATGTCGAAAATATCAACGCAACCATATGCAAACGCATTTTAATACGTCACTAAATACCTGACTACAAAAATACATTTGTTCAGACAACCAACATTCTGTAACAAACAAATAAACACCAGGCGGGTCAATTATATGATAAATCTTAGACTTTTAAACAACAAACATACGTGACTGAATAAAAGCAATAATCGAAAATCTTAAGAAAATACTGTAATATACCAAACGCTTACGTGATTAATGGAGCATTTCGTTGAAGAATTAAACCAGGGAATTTAAGAAAATACCAAGTTCTGCCAGAGATAAGGCATAGTACACGCCTTGATCAATAAATACGCCAATGGAAACGATTGGTGGGAAGTGCTTATAAATACAATAGGAAATAAATAAAGAGTTCAGTTCATATTCAACCAGTCAAACTATGCTCAAATACAGTAGAAAGTTACGTAATTAGTTAGTGAAACAAAATTCAGAATAAGTAAAATTTGAAACTGAGAAACTGTGCGACGAAAATAAGCCGATCTACAAATAAACGTAAGTTAAACAATTAATTAAATTTATTTTTAATATTTAACAAAACAGGGCTTTTTTATAGGGACGGCTTTTGTTGAGGCGGTTTTTATTGAGACGGCTTTTGCTGATGCCATTTTATTGGGCCGGCTTTTGTTGATGCCATTTTGTTGAGACGGCTTTTGTTGAGTAGATGCTTATGTCGAGATCTAAGCCTTAACGCAAATCTAAAAATACGTCTGAAAGTGAGATCAAAAATGTACTCAAAATTAATTCAAGAAAAAATACCAGAAATCAAAAGTGGATAATTCTGGCCAATAAGTAAAGCGGACACAACAAGGAATACAGCCCACAGACACTATTAGGGAACTCCAGTGACCATTACAGGTTAGCGATTTTTAAACATTTTATTATATAAAGACTGTTTCAAATTTAATATTTGTTATACATTATGTATTTGTAAGAATCATCAAAAAGGTCATTTGAAAATATGGAAATAGAAAAAAGCATCTTAGAACGTTCGAAGGTAATTAAAATATATTTTTTCTAGCTTTCAGGAAAGCATAAATTGGTAAATGTAAATATTCTATACAGGGAAAGATTTTTGAGGTTACACAACTTTTAACATATTATCAATTATTACATTGTGTGATTTTGAACTGCTTTATTTAAATCTTTTAAAGGGTAAAATAAGATTTATTAGGAAGTCGAGTATTTAGTGAGCTAGTCGTGGTAAACAAACAAATAAAATATAACGTACAACATTGGGGGTTAAAGAAAATAAAGTAAATATTATATCAAATAAAAATTCATATCAAATAAAAATATCATATCAATAAAAATGGTACTTCCAATCGTAGAGCATTTCATAGCAATGAAGATGGCACCCATCGTAGAGGCTTGAAAACCAAAAAGGCTCTATCATAGCAATATATATATATATATATATATATATATATATATATATAATTCAAAATTTATTTGTGGGTTTTAGGTCTCTGGATTAAGGTGAAAACTCTTTTCTATTGCCTAAATTTTCGAATTTATTTTAAATTCTTGATCACAGGCATATCTAAAAAAATTTTTATACGCTAGATTATAAATGTGGTACATAGATTATAACTTACAAACTTGAGGTTAATTGAAAACTAGCATAACAAACATAATAAAAATCTTGGAAAAACTCGTAAAACTAACAAAATTAAAAGTATTTTAAAAATAAATTGTAAACATTAAACTTGTATATACATCAATTTGATGTCATAAATTTTGAAGTAAAAATTTTTGTTTCATAGGATATAAGATAACTGATTTGTTTGATGACAGAGTATCGAGTGCATAAATGTATGTGTGTTCATGTATATTATATGTTGTGAGTGTATGTGTGTGTGTGTTTGAGCTGTTGTGTGTGTGTGTGTGTGTGTGTGTGTGTGTGTGTGCATGTTTAGTTTAATTTTGTCATTAATTTTGTTCAAAATTTAATAAATATGTGTATATGGAACTTAAGTTACTAATATCTGTTTTCTTGTTTATTGTATTTTAGTTTTATAAATATGATACATTTCAAAAAATTCTTTTGATTTGTTGCTCTCTATTTCTAAGATATCTGGATTTTCAAAATCCATACTGTGATTTTGTCTATTACATGTGTGGTTAATGCACATGCTTTTGGTTTGATAGTTATGTCACTCTTATGTTGAGTTATCCTTTGTTTTAATAGTTGAGAGGTTTGCCCAACATACGAGTGATCGCAATTTAAACAATTAATTTTATATATTAAATTTCTCTGGTTCATTTTAGATATTTTGTCTTTAGTTTTAGTAAAAATATTTTGTAATGTTAGTACGTTACGTTTAGCAAACTTTATTTTTCATTCTTAAAACTTTTATTAATTTTGGTGTTAAATGTTGAATATATGATATTGTTTTGTAATTGAATAATTGATTGGTACTGTTTTGATTACTGTCGTTTAATTTGTTTGTGTTAGGATTAAATTGTTCGGATAGTAATTTTTTTATTAAATGGATTGGATAACTGTTAGTTCTTAATATATCAGTAAGAATTTTATGTTTTTGGATACAAAGAGGGATGAGAAATTTTTAATTCTTTGTTTTAAACCTAATATTATATTTATTTTTGTTGATAGTGGATGATAGGAATAAAATTCAAATATCTCTCTGAATGTATTGCTTTTTATACCAATCCAAAATAATTTTGTTCTCATTGTTTCTTATTAGTAACGTATCAAGAAATGGAACTGCTCTATTACATTCTTTTTCAACCGTAAATTGTATGTGAGGATTATAATTATTAAATATGTATAAAGTTTCGTCTATTTTATCTTCAGGAACTGCTGTTATGGTGTCATCGACAAATTTTTGAGAAAAGGTATTTTAAATGGTAAATTAGCTATAACATTGTCTAAAAGAGTATTCATAACTAGATCAGCAAGTACTGGACTGATGTTTGAACCCATAGGGCATCCAAATATTTGCTGAAAAATTTATTATTAAAACTAAAGTAACTACTTTCAAAATAAAATCTATTATATCTAAAAAAAGTTTTTTGCTAATTTTGCAGTTCAATTCTATTTTATTCCAAATAAGTGATAAATTTTGTTTTACTAAGTTTTTAGGTATGTTTGTGAATAATGAAACTACGTCTAAACTAATTAATACATAATTTTCCGGTAATTGGAAGTTGTTTATAAATTCGGAAAATTCAAATGAATCTTTTACATTGTATTTATTTTCTAAACTGATTTTATAATTTGTGAAAGGTATTTAGATAAATTTTCTGTTGGAGAATTGTTGGATGATACAATTGGTCTTAATGGGTATCCAGATTTATGAATTTTTGGAAGTGCATATAGTCGAGGTGCAGTGCTGCTGTAATTATTAAGATTTTTGGCATCTGCTTGACTTACGAGATTTTTATTTTTTAAATTTCTTATTATACATAAAGATTTATTTTGAATTGAAGATGTGGGATCCTTCTTTAATTCTTTATATGTCATTTCATCACTTAATAGGTTTGTTAATTTATTGGTGTAGTCTTCTTTGGACATTAACACTGTCGTATTGCCTTTATCGGCCTTACAAATAATTAAATTATTGTTTTCTTTCAAAAATTTTTGGCATTTTAAAAATCTCATTAACATTTTTGGTTTCTTTTTCGAGTTTTCGTGAATAAAATTTGTAATGATATTAGTAACATAAGTTCTGTATAAATTTCTCTTCTCTTCGTTATTAATATTCTGTATAACATCTTCTAATTCGGCTAAAATGTTAGAAATTGTTGCTATTTATTTTGGATTAACACTAAATTTTGATCCTAATGACAAAAATTGTTGTATATCAACTGGAATTTCAAGATCACTAACATTTTTAAACCATTTGTCTGTATGACATATCATGACATTTTGCTTTTTTAAAATGTCATTAAATTTGTTTAGGTTATTATTTTGATTTTATAAAAGATTTGTTGTATGTTATATTCAATCGTCGTTGGTATTCAAAATATATATGGTTTGGTAAAATATTTTGACCTTGTTTTGTATTGCTTTGAGTTCTTTGTTGAAATTGGTAACCAGTTGATGTGTAATTTGTATTTCTAAATTTAATATTTTTATAGTTAAATTATCATTAAATCTTTTAATTTTGTTAGCCATAGATTTAGTACTATTGCTTAATAAATTATAAACATTTTTTAGTGCATTAGGAATATGACTTGGTAATACTTCGTTTTTCTGCATTGAAGAAGGAAGATCTTTCTGTTGTTTAAAGATGCTAGTTTGATGTTCAGACTTGCCCAGCGTTTAAGGAGTAAAGTTGTTTCTGCTCCATATTTACTTGATATCATGTTATAGAAACCCATAATTATTCTATAAAGTCTGAACATCAAACTAGCATCTTTAAACAACAGAAAGATCTTCCTTCTTCAATGCAGGAAAAACGAAGTATTACCAAGTCATATTCCTAATGCACTAAAAAATGTTTATAATTTATTAAGCAATAGTACTAAATCTATGGCTAACAAAATTAAAAGATTTAATGATAATTTAACTATAAAATATTA
Source organism: Platerodrilus igneus (assembly GCA_036346225.1). Lineage (NCBI taxonomy): Eukaryota > Metazoa > Arthropoda > Insecta > Coleoptera > Lycidae > Platerodrilus > Platerodrilus igneus. The sequence continues at coordinate 2,945,318 of JARFIW010000873.1, forward strand.
AATTTAGAAATACAAATTACACATCAACTGGTTACCAATTTCAACAAAGAACTCAAAGCAATACAAAACAAGGTCAAAATATTTTACCAAACCATATATTTTGAATACCAACGACGATTGAATATAACATACAACAAATCTTTTATAAAATCAAAATAATAACCTAAACAAATTTAATGACATTTTAAAAAGCAAAATGTCATGATATGTCATACAGACAAATGGTTTAAAATGTTAGTGATCTTGAAATTCCAGTTGATATACAACAATTTTTGTCATTAGGATCAAAATTTAGTGTTAATCCAAAATAAATAGCAACTTAATTTCTAACATTTTAGCCGAATTAGAAGATGTTATACAGAATATTAATAACGAAGAGAAGAGAAATTTATACAGAACTTATGTTACTAATATCATTACAAATTTTATTCACGAAAACTCGAAAAGAAACCAAAATGTTAATGAGATTTTTAAATGCCAAAATTTTTGAAAGAAAACAATAATTTAATTATTTGTAAGGCCGATAAAGGCAATACGACAGTGTTAATGTCCAAAGAAGACTACACCAATAAATTAACAAACCTATTAAGTGATGAATGACATATAAAGAATTAAAGAAGGATCCCACATCTTCAATTCAAAATAAATCTTTATGTATAATAAGAAATTTAAAAATAAAATCTCGTAAGTCAAGCAGATGCCAAAAATCTTAATAATTACAGCAGCACTGCACCTCGACTATATGCACTTCCAAAAATTCATAAATCTGGATACCCATTAAGACCAATTGTATCATCCAACAATTCTCCAACAGAAAATTTATCTAAATAACTTTCACAAATTATAAAAATCAGTTTAGAAAATAAATACAATGTAAAAGATTCATTTGAATTTTCCGAATTTATAAACAACTTCCAATTACCGGAAAATTATGTATTAATTAGTTTAGACGTAGTTTCATTATTCACAAACATACCTAAAAACTTAGTAAAACAAAATTTATCACTTATTTGGAATAAAATAGAATTGAACTGCAAAATTAGCAAAAACTTTTTAGATATAATAGATTTTATTTTGAAAGTAGTTACTTTAGTTTTAATAATAAATTTTTCAGCAAATATTTGATGCCCTATGGGTTCAAACATCAGTCCAGTACTTGCTGATCTAGTTATGAATACTCTTTAGACAATGTTATAGCTAATTTACCATTTAAAATACCTTTTCTCAAAAAATTTGTCGATGACACCATAACAGCAGTTCCTGAAGATAAAATAGACGAAACTTTATACATATTTAATAATTATAATCCTCACATACAATTTACGGTTGAAAAGAATGTAATAGAGCAGTTCCATTTCTTGATACGTTACTAATAAGAAACAATGAGAACAAAATTATTTTGGATTGGTATAAAAAGCAATACATTCAGAGAGATATTTGAATTTTATTCCTATCATCCACTATCAACAAAAATAAATATAATATTAGGTTTAAAACAAAGAATTAAAAATTTCTCATCCTCTTGTATCCAAAACATAAAAATTTTACTGATATATTAAGAACTAACAGTTATCCAATCCATTTAATAAAAATTACTATCCGAACAATTTAATCCTAACACAAACAAATTAAACGACAGTAATCAAAACAGTACCAATCAATTATTCAATTACAAAACAATATCATATATTCAACATTTAACACCAAAATTAATAAAAGTTTTAAGAATGAAAAATAAAGTTTGCTAAACGTAACGTACTAACATTACAAAATATTTTTACTAAAACTAAAGACAAAATATCTAAAATGAACCAGAGAAATTTAATATATAAAATTAATTGTTTAAATTATGATCACTCGTATGTTGGGCAAACTTCTCAACTATTAAAACAAAGGATAACTCAACATAAGAGTGACATAACTATCAAATCAAAAGCATGTGCATTAACCACACATGTAATAGACAAAATCACAGTATGGATTTTGAAAATCCAGATATCTTAGAAATAGAGAGCAACAAATCAAAAGAATTTTTGAAATGTATCATATTTATAAAACTAAAATACAATAAACAAGAAAACAGATATTAGTAACTTAAGTTCCATATACATATATTTATTAAATTTTGAACAAAATTAATGACAAAATTAAACTAAACATGCACACACACACACACACACACACACACACACACACACCTCAAACACACACACACACACATACACTCACAACATATAATATACATGAACACACACTACATTTATGCACTCGATACTCTGTCATCAAACAAATCAGTTATCTTATATCCTATGAAACAAAATTTTTACTTCAAAATTTATGACATCAAATTGATGTATATACAAGTTTAATGTTTACAATTTATTTTTAAAATACTTTAATTTTGTTAGTTTTACGAGTTTTTCCAAGATTTTTATTATGTTTGTTATGCTAGTTTTCAATTAACCTCAAGTTTGTAAGTTATAATCTATGTACCACATTTATAATCTAGCGTATAAAATTTTTAGATATGCCTGTGATCAAGAATTTAAAATAAATTGAAAATTTAGGCAATAGAAAAGAGTTTTCACCTTAATCCAGAGACCTAAAACCCACAAATAAATTTTGAATTACAAATATTTAGGTCGTAATTATTATCACTTTATATATATATATATATATATATATATATAGTAAGATGTATCTGTAAACAACCTTTATGAAAATAATAAGAGTTATTGACAAATACAATGGGCTGGTTATAGATTAACAAACATTAGCTTTATTACAGGGGAGGAAACATCCACTGACCGACGGTTTCGTGTTAAGCCTCATCAGAGTGAAATAGTTCCCAAGAACCTTATGAAGTAATCGAAGCTATTATAATGATATAATTTCGAAACAATCACTGTACTATGGCAAAAGTAAATAAAACCGCCATCAGGTGATAAAACACCAACACTACTAAGTGTGGAAGTACAGAATTGAACCGAAACTACATAATAAATTTTATAAATGACTATAAAAGTACGTCTTCGATTACTTCATAGGGGTCTTGGGAACTATTCCACTCTGATGAGGCTAACAAGCCGAAACCATTGGTCAGAGAATGTTTCCTCCCCTGTGAAGTAATAAAGCTAATGTTTTGTTAATGGCTATATAACTACCAGCCCGATTTGTATTTGTTAATGGCTCTTATTATTTTCATAAGAGTTTGTTTACAGATACATCTTACTTTATATACAATTTTCTTATTGCGGACTGCAAATAACTTGTCTTTGTTTTATATATATATATATATATATATATATATATATATATATATATATAAAATGATGTATTCTTGACCTTTTATTATAATATAAGAATTTAAATCAATTTACTTATCAGGGAAATTTACTTATTTACTTATCATCAGAAAAAGAAATAGATAACATAACAGATTATTTTAAAAACACAACCCCTGTAATAAAAGACTTGTACAAAATTGAAAATACACTCAAAGCAGGATATGAGAGCATATTCAATAAAATTAAAGACAGAAACAAAAAGAAAGTAGAAATACTTATTAACAAACAAAAAATAAAACCCACGGAATTACAAACCAACAACCATTGGATTAAAAACTTGTCGCAACACGAGTTACCTAGTTATGCAACAGAAATCCTAAGCTTAGGACCAAATTATGCAATACTTATTAGAAATACAACTGAAATATCCTACCCTGATGTTATAGCAAGTCTAGAAACTGCCACAATAGAATTACCAAAAGAAACACATGACGAAATCAGAGCTACCGCATGTAACATAATTACTAATTTTAGTAATAATCAAAACACCCAAATAAACAAATTAAAAGTTAACCAAGATATATTAATAAAAAAGTTAAAAAAACAGAGAAATACTTAAAAGAAAACCCAAATATCATAGTACTTAAGTCTGGCAAATCTAATACAACTGTAATAATGGAAAATGAATTCTACATAAACAAAATGAATAAATTTTTAAATGACCAACATACATATCAAAAAATAAAACAAAACCCAACAAGTAAATTACAAAAAATAAATAACGACTTAGCCAAGGAATGGGAGAATAAAGACTACATATCCTCCAAAACCTGTAAGAACCTCGTAACAAATAATGCAATACCACCAAAACTATATGGATTACCAAAACTACATAAGGATAATATCCCAATGAGACCTATCGTATCAACTGTCCAATCCCCATTTAACAAATTATCCATCTTATTAAAAGACATTTTGAATAACATAACAGGCAAAAATGAGTACTTTATAAAAGATTCATGGGAATTCAAAGAAAAAATTAAAAATATTATTCCAGATGATTATATTCTAATATCCCTTGATGTTGTGTCACTTTATACAAACATACCTATTGAATATGCTATACAATTAATCAATAACAAATGGCCGGAAATAAAAAAATATACTAACATACCTGTAAAAGATTTTAGTAATGCTGTAAAAACGGTTCTAACTTCCACATATCTTACATTTAAAAACCAGTTCTATCAGCAAATTGATGGTTGTGCTATGGGCATGGCCCTGTCCAGTGTTATAGCACAAATAGTACTAGAGGAACTTGAAACAAAATGTATAAAGCAAATTACATTTCCAATAATTTTATATCTAAGATATGTGGACGATTGCATATGTGTAATACCAAAGGACAAGTGCAATCACATATTAAATGTATTTAATAATTTCAACAAAAAAATAAAGTTCACAATTGAAACGGAAAAAAATAAAAACTAAACTTTTTGGATATGACCTTACATCGTACACATAATAAAATTAGAACTTGTTGGCATACTAAAAAACTTGGTCGGGTAGATACTTAAACTATAACTCCCAACATCCGTTAACGCAAAAGAAATCTGTTATAATAGGCTTGGCTGATAGGGCTATAAAATTGTCAGATCCGGAGTACAGGCATGAAGCTATAACAAAAGCTAAGATCATCCTAGTTGCAAATAATTATTCACAACGTCTTATAAACAATATTTTCAAAAACCGTATCATAAACTATTATAATTGCAGCCAAATAAAAAATTCAAAAATAAACAAGCCTAGCATGAAATACATAACCATGCCATATATACTAAACCTATCCAAAAATTTTCAAAAATTACTAAACAAGCACAATCTTAAAATAGCCTATAAGGGAATCAATCTACTACATAAATGCTACAGTAAGCTAAAAGATGAAATGCCTCAAAATAAAAAACTCATACAATATACAGGATACCATGCCAAGTAAATTGCAAACATGTTTATATCGGTCCAAGCATACAATATGTTGAAAGCAGATTAAACGGACACAAATATGATAAAACAAATAAAACAGCTTTAACTAAACACGAAGTCCATGAAAAACACAAATTTAATTACAACGAAACAAAGATTCTAAAAATTGATCACAATAAAAGAAAAAGAAAGTACTTAGAAATGATATATATATATATATATATATATATATATATATATATATATATCTATAAACATCCCACTGCAATTAATGACCGCTCAGATGTACAAAATCTAAGTAAAATATATCACAATATCATAAAATAAAGGAAAAAAAACAAAAAAACCTAAAATAAGGTTAAAATTAATATATCCTGTAAAAAATAAACACACATAAAAGTATACCTATAAATAATTTTAACTCAATGTGCAATTGATAAGGACAAATATTAAATATTTCAACTCATCTGTTATCATACAACACCTTAACTAACACAGAGTAATTTATAATTTAGAAATTAGATGTGTACAAGTTTAAATATTACCCAGTATTAAAATGCAAAATAAATACAAAAAATTTTTAGCATTTGACAAACTGCCATATAGCTGTACTTAAAAATATATAAGAAACATTCAATTTATACAAACCAAATGGTGTACATAAATAAAAAATTTTAAACTGTTTTGTATAATCCTAGCAAGATATGGTTTGACATTATGGAAACCAAATGATTGTGTAGGCAACTTAATTATTGATAATCTTATATTTGAGGTAAGAAACTGTTTGTATCAAACAAAAATATGATTATATATAAAAATAGTTTGGTTAGTTATGTAATTCTACTTTCAGATATGAACATCCATTGAAAAAGGCTAATAAGTTCAGCCGAAACGTTTGGAGTATAATAAAAAATAAATCATCCTATTGAATATTTACATAGTTAATTAGATCTTAATACCCAAGAAAAGATTTAAATTCTTATATTATATACTATATATACATATATATATATATATATATATATATAGATATATAAATATATATATATATATATATATATATATATATATAGTCTAAATATATAGTTGCTTTTATATAATATGTACTATTATTGTAAATATATGTATAAATTGTTCAACAAATGTTAATTTTTGTTTATTTATTGATTTATTTTAGTATATTGTTATATCTAATCATTGATGCTGGAATCTGAAGACAAATTTTCCTACGGACACAAGATATGCAGAGAATAGATTTTGAGACTCTTTATGGAGATTCTTACAGTTGGTACAAAAATCGTCTGAATGGACCTTAGATTTTCTTATGAGAAAATACATGTTAGAAAGAACGATTTTTTAACATAGCGAAGGTACTTTGTTTACTAATTTCCTAAACATTAAAGTGATTTCTAGTGATTTAAACTGTAATTGAGGAAGCAATTCATGTGACTATAAACTGGCAACGCTACAACATTATTAAGCTTAGAACGTCACAATATTAATTTCCTTAACTTTATTTAACGTCTAAGATGCTGTTCATGGAACATTTACAAACCGACGTTGAAAACATCAACTATTAAATTTCACTTACATGTGTATATATATCCTTCCTTAACATTTACAGGTATCGCTCGCAAGTGACGGCTGGGGATACAGCCTATACGTGCTGCATCTATTATGTGGAATAAGTACGGCTCGGTGATGTAGTTACCCGTGAAACCACACTAGGCGATGATCTTGTCATATGGGCGCTCCTAAGAGGGTTCATGCCGATATTCAACTGACCATATTTATTGTTATCAGTATTAACTCGACCAATAAGAGAGAAACGGACTTTATCTGTCCACAATATACGGGAGAGGGATTTAGGTATAATTACCGCGAGAGCCACCACTTGCAAAAACCATGTCTAAAAGCAAAATCTTCATGCTCTAATTTAAATCATCATCATCATCATTAGGTCTTCAGTCCTATAACTGGTTGGACGCGTACCCTCATTGTTTCCTAGTCTGAACTAACCTATACATTTCCCTAAAATTTGCAGAGTCTGCATCTATCACTATCTGTGTGCTAAAGTCTGATTTCAATCTTCCTCTACCTTTCTTTTTCTATCCCTGCTTGTAGTATATCCTGTACTATCCTTCAGAAATGCCTTAGAACGTATTCTGTCTATTTCTCATATTTTTTCATTTTCCACAGATATCTTTATTCCTCTACTATTTCTACAACCTATTTGTTATTAACTTTATCTGTCCATTCTACCATCTTCATACATCTAAAGCACAACATTCCAGAAGGTTTCTATCTCTTTCTGTTTGCTTTTCCTACTGCCCCTATTTCATAGATGTACTGTGCTGTGCTCCACACTATGCTTTGAACGGTTTCCTTCTTGTATCTATGTTCGTTGTCTTTGAACATAGCTGCTGTTTTTTCTTGTTTGATGCAGTTTGGTCACCTTCTATTGTTTTACAGTTATATACCCTATTTCTCCGATATTCAGTGGTATATGAAGGTGGGGGGGCGTCGCCGTGGATCAATGTAGTAAGCGTAAGACTACGGCTAAGGTGCTGGGTTCAAATCCCGACACGGCCGACTGCTTGAAAAATGACAGGTGAGAGGTTAAATGGAGGTCTCGTGTGTGAGTGTTGTCACGCACGTTAAAGATCCCTACCTTGCCTGGAACGGCAAGGGTTCGGCAAAATTCTAAATTTCCAGGCAACAAAAAACTCGCCTCCTGGCCAATGTAGTACTTTCTGGTGGAGCATTGGAAATATAAATGCACGGTATATGAAAGGGAGTACGCAGCCTTTGGCTTCCAAATTTCGCCAGCACCTGAACCTTTGTCGAATTAATAGTTTTCCCAATTTATCGTTTTGCACAATCAACATTAGTTGCAAATATTTCACAACCAACACCTGTAGCTGTTTACAATAATCATCAGATTTAAGAGCACTTATTTTTTCGTCATTGGGTTTTACATCTTGAAACTGGTTGGACTTGTACCTCAGCTTATTTATGTTCTGAGCTAGCCTACACCGTTCCCTGCAATTCTCACAACATCCGATATACAGCTCGATTCCCTTCTATTGTTTTCTAATTATATGCCCTATTTCACCGAGATTCAGTGGTATGTGAAGGGGGTTAAGCAGCCTGTGGATGCCAAGGTTCCTCCAACACTTAGACATTTGCCATATTAATAGTTTTTAAATAAAGCCTTTCGCACAATTAACATTAGTTGAGAATATTGCAAAACCAATATCTGTAGTTGTTTATAATAATCACATGTTTAAGTACAGTTATTATTTTTGTCATTAGTTTTTCCCTCTTGCAGCTGGTTGGAAGCGTACTTCCACTGATTTCTATTCTAAGCTAACCTACACATTTCCCCGAAATTCTCACAACCTACACCTTTCACTATCTGTGTGCACTAGTCTAACCTAGATCTACCTCTACTTTCCTTTTTTCCTATCTCTACTTCTAATATATTCCGCACTATTCTCTCATGTCTTAGTATGTGGCCTATCATCATATTTCTGCTATTTTTTACTGTTTTCCACTTAGTTCTTTCTTCCTGTACCATTTCTAGTACCTTTTTGTTTTTAACTTTGTCTGTCCATGGTATCTTCATCATACGTCTGTAGCACCACATTTCAAAGACTTCTACCTTTTTCTTGTCTGCTTCTCCTACTGTCCAGGCTTCACAGCCATACAGTGTTGTGCTCCACACATATGTTTTAAGCAATATTTTCCGTGTTTCTATGTTTGTTGTCTTTGTACACAGTAGTTGCTTTTTGTTGTTAAATGTTGCACAACCTTGTGCTAATTTTTGTTTTATATCTTTTGTGCTTTTTCCATCTTGCGTTATTTGACTTCATAGGTAGCAGAAATCCTTACCCTTGTAAGTTCTCGTTACCTATTTGTATTCTTGTTTTTGATTTATTATCCCCTTTTTTGAATATTAGAACTTTATTTTTATTTTTGTTAAATTTCATACCATATCCCTCCGTTAGAACTGTTTCCATTTCATTAAGAGCAGCTTCTAACTCTTCCTTGCTAGTTGCTAATACCGCTATATCATCTGCAAATTTAAACATAACAATCTTTTCTCCCTGTATATTAATTCCAAATGTCTTTCTGCATTTAGCGGTATTCATTACCTTTTCTATCTAAAAAATAATGGGGATAAGGCACATCCCTGCCTCACACCTTTCCTAATATTTACTTCTCTGCTTTCTTGCTCTAATTCTATTACTGCTGTTTGTTCTTTGTATAAACTATGTACTATTCGTCTATCCTTATAACTCATTCCAATCTTTTTGAGTATTTAGGACATTTTTTCCATTTTACATTGTCGAATGCTTTTTTCAGATCTACAAACCCAATAAAAACGCTTTCCCTCTTCTCTATTGTTTTCTCCATCATCACCCTCAGAGCTAAAATAGCCTCCAGTGCTCCCCTGTTTCGCCTAAACCCAAATTGATCTTCTCCCAGTATTTCTTCAGCTCGTTTTTCCATTCGTCTTTGTACAATATTTTTGAAACGTGAGCTGTCAAACTTATTGTTCGAAAATTTTCACATGTATCTGCGCCTTTTTTTTTGGTATAGTTACTATGATGTTACGTTTGAAATCTTTGGGTATCTCGCCTGTCTCATACATATAACTTACAAGTCGGAAGAGACGTTCTGTTACTGCTTGTCCAACGGCTTTTAGAGTTTCTGCTTGCACCTAATCTGTACCCGGTGCCATACCATTTTTTAGACCCTTTTATGCTAATTTAAACTTATCTCTAAGTATAGGATATTCCAGGTCATCTGTTTCAATGTCTGATTTCTGTTCTAATGCTGTTAATTCCTCTGCTGAATATAAATTCCCTATATATTCCTGCCCTCTAGCTACTTTCTCTACATTTTTTATAATGACGTTTCCTCCCGCATCTCTTATATTTTTGCTATACGGTTTTATATCCCTAAAATTTATTGTAATTAATTTGTATGCTTCGTCTGTATTTCCTATTTCCATCTTAGTTTGTATCTCGTTGCATTTTTTATCAATCCATTGTTCTTTAGCATTCCTGCATTTGAGAATAATTTTTTATTTTATGGCTTTGTATCTATGTTTTCGTGTTTCGTCTTATCTATTTTTGTATTTTCATCTTCTATTAAATTCAGGATATCCTTTGTTATCTTATTTTCTTTTTGTGTATACCCCAAAATATTTCTGGCCGCCATGTCTAAGCTGGATCTAATGTTGTTCCAATCTGTTTCCACTTCCTTAGTATCAGAAATTTTCCAGATATCTTTCAGCAATTCATTCGACTTTTTTTTTAAATCTTTCGTGAATATCTTTATTTCTTACCTTCTCAAAGTTAAAGTGCATTTTTCCGTTCCTCTTTTTCAGATTTTTAAATTTAGTTGCGGCCTTCATAATTAAATCCTGACACGGCCGACTGCTTGAAAAATGGCAGGTGAGCATTTTTTACAAATATTACGCCTTCGTTCGGATGAGAGGTTAAATGGAGGTCCCGTGTGTGAGTGTTGTCACGCACGTTAAAGATCCCTGCCTTGCATGGAACGGCAAGGGTTCGGCAAAATTCTAAATTTCCAAGCAACAAAAAACTCGCCTCCTGGCCAATCTAGTACCTTTGGGTGGAGCATTGGAAATGTAAATGAACGGCCTTTATAATTACGATGTTGTGGTCAGTGTCTATATCTGCTTCCGGGTAGCTTCTACTGTCTTTTAGTTTTTTCCTAAACTGTTGTCTAACAATAATGTAATCTATTTGATATCTTCCTATATTTCCTGACATCTTCCACGTGCATCGTCTTCTAGCATGATGTTGAAATAATGTGTTTGTGATGGGTAAGTTGTTCTTGTCGCAAAATTCTACCAGCGTATTTCCCCTGTCATTTCTCGCGCCTAAACCAAATAAACCTACTTTCACTCCTTCCCTACCCTCACCTACTACTGCATTAAAATCCCCGTAATTATTAAATTTTCATGTCCTTTTACGTATCTTAGTATGTTTTCGATATCTTTGTAGATCGCCTCTACCTCTTCCTCACTGTGGGCAAGTATACTTGTATTATTACTGTATTTACTGGTTTAGATTCAAATCGTTACCATGAATACTTTTTCGTTCCTTTATAGATAGTTTTCTACACGTCATCTTATCTTTTTTCGCATAACTGTCCCCACACCCGACTTTCTTTCCTCTAATCCTGTATGAATTACCCTGAAGTCTCCACTCCAAAAATCCCCCGCCTCTGGCCCGCGGACTTCGCTAATTCCTACTATGTCTAGTGCTAACCTATCCATTTTGAGTTTCAGGATCTCTAGCTTACTTACTTGTTTCATAATTCTGACATTCCACGCTCCGATTCGCAGAATGTTCACGGATCTTTTTTTATTCTTTCGGATCACATTTCCCGAAGTAGTCACCTCCCGGAGATCTGAATGGGGGACTATTTTACCTCCGGAATTTTTTACCCCAGAGGATGCCATCAAGTTTAACAATTGCTGTACGCAGTGTACTTGGGAGGTAATGTGGTGGTTTCCTGTTGCCTTCCACGGCTCCGTGGCGTAGTGGTATGTGTGTGACTACTACGCCCAAGGTCCCGGGTTCGAATCCCGGCACGGTCCGCTTGAAAAATGTTAGGCGAGCATTTTTCGCAAAAATACACCCTCGTTCGGATGAGAGGTAAAATGGAGGTCCCGTGTGTGAGTGTTGTCACGCACGTTAAAGATCCCTACCTTGCTCGGAACAGCAAGGATTCGGCAAAATTCAAAATTTCCCAGGTAAAAAAAAAACTCGCTTCCTGGCCAATGTAGTACCTTCGGGTGGAGCATTGGAAAATCACATGTAATGCCTTCCACGGCTCCGTGGCGTAGTGGTATGTGTGTGACTACTACGCCCAAGGTCCCGGGTTCGAATCCCGGCACGGTCCGCTTGAAAAATGTTAGGCGAGAATTTTTCACAAAAATACACCCTCAGTCGGATGAGAGGTAAAATGGAGGTCCCGTGTGTGAGTGTTGTCACGCACGTTAAAGATTCTTACCTTGCTTGGAACAGCAAGGGTTCGGCATAATTCCAAATTTTCCAGGTAAAAAAACTCGCTTCCTGGCCAATGTAGTACCTTCGGGTGGAGCATTGGAAAATCACATGTAATGCCTTCCACATCGCAGTAGTGGGTCTTAGAATGTCATACCGACCCCGATGGTCTCTGCCACTCTAAATACAGAAAAAGCTGCTGCCCTCTTTCGGGGCTTGTCTTAGTCTGGTTCCTTACTAAAGACCCCACTAATTTGGTTGAACCTATAGTTCGGCTCTTTAGCTCATTGAAATGCGCAAGCCACTTTACGTGTTCTAGTATTTTAGAACGTCGTCAAGGTGCAGGTCCGTTCCCAATGGCTAATTTAAATAGCAAATGCATTTTAAAGTATATATTTTTAAGTTCTTGCGTAAAAATTTTTATAAGCGTACTAAATGGCATTTGAAATCGCTTTGATATTTTATTCGCACTGCTAATTCGATGCGAATAACGCGAATTTGCTATTAACAACGTTTTGATTTTCACGAAGAAATTCTGCACTTGAGTATGTATCCTTCACTGATGGTTAGCGGATTTTCCTTTTATAATCAACACAGTTAAATGTGCAAATATTTAGTTTCCTTTTGGTATTCTAAGTCTTTAATCGAGAGAGAAAGACAGTTGTTCTTTTGTGTAGCGTAGTAATCATAATTATAACTAAGTTGAACGTTCAAACTTGTTTGAGAACGCAAAAATGTAAGAGTTGCCACTATCACATTGAATGAGAAAGGATATTTTTTTGTTATTGTAAAAAACCAATGTGTTTTGTCTTACTTGTAGCTCAGTTGCAGCACTTACAAAAAAGAATGTCCGTCGAAATTATTATTTCTCTTACATACATGTTGAGCGTTCAGAGAGTATTTCTGGTACTGATAAAATTATTTTTGAAATACTGGTGGCTCTTGTTAATGCAAAAAGACACTACCCGTGGTGTGATGTAATTTGCGTAGTTGTCATTAGTAAATAAGGTGCATTTAATATACGAGCGTACCAATTACCATTATTATCACAAAGTAGAAAATCGAGTGCAACAATAAAAAATTTGCTCCGTGGTTGCATTTCAAACGCGAATACTTCCTTTTACTGCCTTCAAAAACCATCCTCTAAATCAAAATAAACAAGATTATATAATTTGTTTTCAAAACTTCTTTATCTCATCAGATTAATAGTTACATAAATAACTTGATAAAAATGCAGACTAGTAAGAGTTTTTTACCGCGATGCCTAGAACCTTTCAAACTCCTTTTTTATATTTAGTTGAACTCAGTATAATTATAACTTTTTTTTAATTAACGGCTGGATAACGGTTTCCATAACTGAATTTATTTGTTATTTACTTAAAATTATTTATATGTAAAATTCTTAAAACTGCTGTGCTTAGCGCTCTTATAAAACAAAATTTTTTTAAATCAAAATTCGTCACATTGTACTAATCCATCTAGAAAACTATCAAATAATAACAAAAGCAAGATATTGAATGTTTCTTTAAGTGAATCTTTGGAGACCACTCTAAATACTTTTAATGTTACATAAAAACAGTTCTAACACTATGGCAACAAAAGTTTTTAAACACCTGCGAAAATAATAGGATATCCAGAAGTTACCAATAAGAATATTAGATAATCTAGAAGAAAGCAGCAATCTATGTATACTACAGACATACCAGAAAAATTGAAACTTGACAAAGGTATTGAGTAAATGAGAAAGTCGGCTAAAGAAGAAGAAGCCATAAGGAAAGTTGTAAGGAAACTCAAACTTTAAAATATTAGTAGTGTTTCATCTGGCTCTATTGAGTTTATAAATAAAGGATATGCCCTTTCTAGTATAGAACAAAAACCAATGGACACAATACCAAATAGATAAAATCGGTCTGGTGTTCAGTACAAAGAACCGACTAGCTAACAGAAAGGATATTTAGCGAGCTTCTTAAGCAAATACAATAAAATAAAAGGTGTTTTATTCTTTTCGATATAATGAAAAAGTCCCATATATCAATGTACGAATAATTGTGTCTTTGTTCGACTACTGAGGTTACAAGTTGCGTGTTTATAATATATTGGCACAAAATGCTCACTAACAGTGGAAAAAAATAACAACTACAACAATATGCATAACCATAAGCTCATGCAATAACCACAGTAAGGAAATAAATTGTTTCAGTTGCAACCAAAGACAATGTCAGTATGCCAGTTAAGGTTAAAAAGTTTTTCAATCATCCAACTTTAATCCCTGTGAAATAATTTGTGAACGTTTCCAAGGTTAGTTATTGAGTTTCAATGTTAGTCACACAGCCATACATGTCTCTTCAATTCCTCTCGCTTGCCTAAGTTCAAGATTCTGACGCTTCCTTCAGTAAGTTCAACGTAGATGGACTGGGGTTTGAGTACCAAACACAAAGTCCTTAAACGTAACCCCTAAGATTCCTAAATAGAGCAATGTCATAATGCTTACGATAGTAAAGAGGTAGTTAAAGATATTACTGTTTCTATTACATAAAGCTACATTTCACGCTACAAAGTCAAAATTCTCACCGACTTAACGTCGAGGGCTCTACGCCACCTTCAAGAAGTTCCAACATGGCCACACCAGCATTAAGTTTTCAAAAACATACACACACAAAAACGTGACAGCCAAGTTTGGTGTCGCGTGTGGTCACGAGCAGTCATATAGGTTTGCTCCTCACTATTAATATTTACATTTCGTACCCTATCTGTAATAATTATAAGTTGTTTATTGAATAATCGATGTGAATAGTTTGATTAAGAAACATGTCGACTTGCAATCAGTGTACTAAACGTATCAATAATAAATCGCCCGGCCTTCGCTGTTCCGGGTCATGTGGTTCATACTTCCATGCCAAATGTGTTGATATCTCCACCAAAGTACTGTCGGCACTAAGCACAGCGGGATCCACATGGAGATGTATGCACTGCAGAACAGATTGCGATAATTCTATTATAATTGCTGATGATGAAATGTTCAGCGATGACGAATTTGATCCTAAAACCATAAATGAAAAGTTTGATGAACTTATTAAATCCGTATCATTCTGTACAGACAAAATATCTGGTTTTGAGAAAAAGGTATCTCTCATTAACGAACAAGCGAAAAAAGTCTCTGCCCTGGATAATTGTTAGAAAATTAATTGGTTGACGTTAAAAGTAAATTAAAATTTGTAGATCACTATAGCAGACTTAATAATATCGAAATTCATGAGGTGCCTGTGAAGAATACAGAAAATGTATTCAGCATACTTGGGGATATAGATATAGAACTAAATTTACTGATCACTCGAACCGATGTTGATATTGCACTTCGTGTTCCAAACTACGATAAAAATGCAACCCATCCTTCTAATATAATTGTAAAATTTATATCTAGGCAAACTAAATTAGACATGATGAACTTATATCGAGCTAAAAAAGCAACCCTAAAAGGTAATTTTAGTAGACTCTCTGTTACTAACATAGGAAATAATATCAATTTAAATGAACATTTTTCTCCGGAAATTAAGCACTTATTTAAAAAGCTAGAGAAGCCGCAAAAATTACTAGATTTAAATACGCATGGACAAAAATGGTATGGTCTGTGTTCGTAAAGATGATACTAGTGGGATTCTTATTATAAGAACTGAATCCGATTTGAACCTTATAATATAATATTTACTTTTTATGCTCGTCAATTGTAACGAAACTCACTTTAAAATGGCTATGGACATTAATCTATCAATGTTTTATCAAAACGTCAGAGGTTTACGTACTAAAATAACAAAATTTTACAACAATGTGTTAGCCTGTGATGCAGATTTTATATTTATTACCGAATCATGGTTAAATAATAACATCCTGTCATCTGAACTATTTTCAAGAGATTTGAGTGTCTACAGAAGGGGTTGGTGTGCCACAGTTAATAAGGGTAAAGAAGGTGGCGGCGTAATAATAGCAATTCGAAACTCGCTTGGCTTTACAATCAACACTAATTATGAGTGGTTTAGTGATGCTGAAGATGTATGGGTAACTGTGCCTACGGACAAGGTAAAGTTTCACGTGTTTTGCGTCTACCTACCGCCTGGGGATGATGTTAGTATGGCTCTATTTTTGAATAAATTGTCGTGGATTGTAAGTCAGTTTCTTAATGAAATAATAGTAATAGTAGGGAACATTTATCGTAGTGACATAGAATGGTCAATAACTAACCGTCAAAAAATAATACCAAATTTGCAAACAAACGCTCAGAATTTATAGACACATTGCATTTCAGTAATTTATCACAATTAAACTCCCATGCTAATCAAAATGGTGTAATGTTAGATTTAGTGCTTTGTAATATGCCTGAGATCATGACTCCGATTAAACGTAGCAACTTTTATTTAGTAAACAAGGATTCTCATCGTCCATCACTTGAAATTTATATCACACTTCGGAACTTAAAAAGCTTAAAAATAGTAAACAAACGGACATCATATAAATTTGGTGTAGCTAATTATGATAACATTAATCGAGCTATTGAATTGATAAATTGGATTGAGGTGTTAGGTGGATCTGGTATCAATTCGTCCATCGAGATATTTTACGAAGTCATTTGGAAAATAATCACTAATCACGTTAAAACTTGTGTAGCAATAATTAGGCCCCATAAAATCCATCTTATTTTACTTTGCAAACTTTAAATATTATTAAACTCAAACAGAAATTTCACAAACGCTACAAGGTATATGGCAATACTTACGAACACTATCTTTTCACATTATACCGTCATCATTCAAAATTTTTGATCAAGCGGGATCACTATAATTACCTGCGGAAAATCAAAAATGATTAAAAACTAATGCAAAAAACATCTGGCGCTATATATCTTGGATTAAAAACTGCCAGTTCATTACCAAATAATATTACATTTAATAATAAATCGGCTAATTCAGGTATTGAAATCGCCAACATTTTCGCAGAATATTTTAGTTCAATTTATGTCAGTCACAGAACAAATACCCAAGCTGATAGTCACGACGAATCCTTAAATCACCTTTTAATAAATTTCCTTAATGTCAATGAAAATGACATATTCAAGTTGTCGTGTGGCATCGATATATCTAAAACAGCAGGTGAGAATGGCATTCCTGGGGTGTTTATAAGAAACTACGCAAAAAGCATATATAAACCGCTAACTCTTTTAATTAATAAATCGTTAAATAAAGGTGTATTTCCGGAAAAGTGGAAGAAGGCAATTATCATTCCAATTTTTAAAAGCGGGGATAGAACTAAAGTAACCAATTACAGACTAATCTCCATATTAAATGTTTTTGCTAAAATTATTAAACAATCGGTTTACAGTTCCTTCTTTTTTACTCTAAAAAATTATGTTGTAACTGAACAGCATGGTTTTTCAGCGGACGATCTGTAGAATCGAATCTTATTTTATATTCTGAATATTTGTTAAAATCTTTTGACGATAGGACCCAGGTTGATTCAGTGTACACAGATTTCAGTAAAGCGTTTGACAAAATCAATCATAGGATTCTTTGTAATAAACTGCTTAAAATCGGTATCCATGAAGATCTCTTTCGGTGGTTATCATCATATATATATATATATATATATATATATATATATATATATATATATATATAAAACCAAAAGTTTTCTTCGGACCTTTTTAAACCATTTTTCATCTTTCGAGATAAATATATCTTAAATTTTATCTTTCGAGATAAATGAGCATCCACATTTCCTCCACGAGATAAACCTATTTTTAAGATTTTTACCGCTAACATTCTGGACCAAAAGTTTTCTTCGACTAGCCATTTTTTTTTTTCGAGATAAACCTACCTTGTTTGGTATCAATTAATATTAGATTTTCTCAGCTACCGAAATCTTTAGGAATTTTTAGATATCATCCCCCAGGAGCCACCCCATTTAAGATTTCTTACTTGTAGCGACTTTTGAGCGTTCTTATAAATTTTTTAGTCATGCGATACATCTTGTTAGCTTAGAATTTTATGTAGAATCTGTAAACAGATTTGAAATCGGACCACGCCCTGCAAAGTTACACTTTAAAACCTTTTTAAAATTTTTGCTCGTATATATTTAACTCCATTTTTAAAACCTTTTCGCTACCCAAGATATATTTTAACCAACACAAAAAAAGCACGTTTAATAATTTATTTATCCAATTTACAGTTTAATAAACTATTACAATTTTACAAAGTATAAACATTATTTCCTGTGCGTAGCCGAAAGTTTAACCTGTAACAAAAAGATTAATAGGTTGTTTAAATAGACCTATAACAAAATGAGATTAATGTAAAAAGAGGAGACGTGTTTTCAGTCAATAAGACATATTGTTGTTAACAATATGTTTTACCGTCCAACGACACCACGTGGAGGTAAACACATTCAATGTAATGGGTTTTAAATATGAGAATGGGGGTCAACTTTCACGTAATCATCGCGTGGTTAATAATTAAGAAAGCTGTATATAATTTTATTTTAAACGTGTATATCTTCTCCAAACAAATGCGGTTATTATAATAGGAAAGTACGCTAAATACAAGTCAATTAACAGCAATTAAATATTGCTTACTGACCTACCTTAATTAGGTTGCTGTGCTATTAGGAATGATGTTTAAGACTTCGTACGTATTTTCCGGATTATATGTTGTATTCTTTTTTATTAAGTAATCGAATAAATCGTTCCTTCTGCTTCCAAAGAAACTCGGACACTCCATTGTCGACGCTGGCGTTATTTATGCGATAGCTAGCCATGCAGTTGTTAAACGCTGTGCTAATCATTTCTACGCCATCTTCGTTAGTAGCGGTAACTGATGCATTTTATGTTTGTTGCTCCTTAAGTGTGCGGCGTACGTAGTTTTCCATTTCGAAATCGCATACTGTACACATAATTCGTGGTTGTTTCGTACAAGACCCTTTAACAGCTGGTGGCGTTGAACGTTTACTGCTTAATGACATACCGTGCTGTTTTCCTTGTGTCGCTGTGAGCTATTCTCGTAAAAGCGATACCGCAAGACCCAGAGTTTAAGTACTTTGCTGCGGACGGCTTAACCTGGGCGATGTTACACTACGACATTTGTTCTGGTGCCGTTTGGAGCATTTTTCCAGGTATAGGAAGCACCGCAAGGTTGCACTTATAAACGTTTGCAGGTACCATTTTAGTACAAAACAAAACCCGCACTATAGCACTTTGGTTAAACTTGTAATCGAACTAACTAAAAGCTTACTCGAGCGTACCTGATTTATGTTCCTTATAGAATGCATACCGAAGGTTTCGAAGACGACCGAACGATGTTGAGGATTCGGCGGGGAACTAAATGATGTCATATTCCTTTGCTCGTCCAATACATTTAGCGCTAATGCATGCACCTGGTTCGCTTCGTCGATGGTGCGAATGCCGTTAGTAGAAACACCGGAAAACGTCTTCCATGTTATACGGATCGCGTGCATATTAAAATCCAAAGGGTGGTAGCACACGCACACAAGTTGTGTGCAAGTCGTGCTGTAGAAGATGCAATGCTACTATAACCAAAAACACTTTAAACCATTACTAAGAAAATACCAACTTGTTGTCTACAGGATACTTACAACAATTTAATTTTAAATAACTTCTACGTCATATTTTAGGAAATGGGGGCTTGAATATTTTCCAAATGAATCACCAAGCGAAAGTATATGCTTAACGGTATTAAATTACCCATTAATTTCCTATTTTTACGACCGTGGTTAATTATAGATTGAAATTTAATTTGTGCACGTTCGAGCTTTCGTAAACCAACATATTTTAAGCAACAATGCGTTGTATAATACATGCATACCCCTTCGCCGCGCTACTGCTATTCTTGTAATTGCTAGAAAAAGTCCTCTCCTTTTACTGTTAGGACGATGCAAAGCACCATTTTTATACTTTCTATAGCACATCGCCCTTTTTCGTCTGATAATTAAAGGTTTTACACTTTCGCATAGCGGTCCCGCACGTATTGATTTCTAGAACCGGTAAGTACTCGATATCCTCCAAATAGAGAATTAGATGCTCGATGTCTGTCAACTTCCAATTCCCTCGTAAAAGGTAGAAAAACTCGGTCAATCATCCATTAAACTTCGACCCGCTACCGTTTTGATAATTTCCAAACATTTTCGAACGACAATGGGCTGAGAATTTTAAACCTCCGAGGGATCTTTAAGTCGTGATCAATTACACATCCGAGCTACGCGTAAACAACATATTTTGCAGCAACTGTATAATACATGCATACCCTTCTCGCGCTACTGCTATTCTTGTAGTTGCTTGAAAAGTCAGTCGCCCTTTTTACTGCTAGGGTCGCTAAAAGCACCATTCCATACTTTATTTATAAGTGTAGCACATCGCCACTTTTTTTGTCGGTTAATTAAATTTTGTTTATTGGCCTTTACACTTTCGCTTATTTAAACATCTAATACGACCGATTAACCACTTTCGATTATTCTGGGGAAAATAATCCCCCGATGTTTTTTTTAACCAAATCCTATGGGTTTAAATCGATCTTTCCAATTTGTTAAAAAAAACTACCTATCCCTTTGGATAAAAGTGTTTTATGTGACAAATATTAACCTATACATTAAATTAAGCTATTTTATTTAGGTCCAAAAAATTTATTATTTTTTAACCCAATAAATAATTTTTAGGTTTAAATTTCTAATTTCCCAATCTGGTTAGTAATAAATTTAATTTCTTTTAAAAATTTTTTCTCCCCGCAGGCCTATTGCAGCCCACCCGGAATTACCGTTATTTGAAACCCGGGGTTTTACAACTAACTTGTAACCCCTTTAACTTTTTAATCGAAACTTTTGTTTACAATAATAATTACCCTATAAACAAATTCTAATACTGCCCCATTAAATTGGTCTTTAAATTTTTCCTAAATTTTTATAAAGTGTTAATTGTATTTTTATCCGGGTATCATTTTTAAATAAATAATTTTGTGGTTAACTTTTAAATTTTTCTAGGGACCCCAAATCGTAAATAGTTTTTGCCCCCCCATCGATGCCAAAACTAATTTTGCCCTCTTTTTTAACTCCATTTTAAAACCCTTTTTCTAAAAAATGTTTACCACCCATCTCCCAAATTAAAACCATTATCCCTGAAACCATTAAACTTATTTAACCAGGATAAAGAGGAAATTTAAGGTGGGGGAATTAAAAATTATGGAATTTAAAACAATATTACAATAGTTTACAAAATCTTAAAATTAAACCTATTTAATCTTTACGTCCCCATGGTAATTTTTCTTTAAATTAACCTTTCATTTCCTCATAAACTAATTTTATTAATCTGCGTATGAAATCCTTTCTCCAACATCGGGCAGAAACGTTTTTTTCGAAATAAATCCAAAGGCACAAATCCCATGGGCCCTGCGGTGACCCGCCCATTCGCCCCATCCACCCTTCTTGGACTGCATTTTGGGTAACGTAACCTTTTAAAATAAAGAACAATTTTAACTATTATAAAAGTTTTTCTACTTAACAAACAAATTTAAAAAATTTTTAATCCCATGGACATTTAAACTTAATTTTTCAAATTTCAAAAGAAGTCCTTTCTTTTGTTTGTTTGCGGTGGTTTTTTTATCAATTTTTTCGCGCTTAAAATTTTCAACCCAAGTTTCTTTCCTTTTCACCAATGTTTGATAATAAAACCTTAGGTTTTAATTTAAAATTACCGGTTTGCCTCTAATTTAAAGCTTTATTCCCCCAACCAGATATTCCTTGTGAATTTTGCAGTTGTAAATTTTTAATCCGCTTTATTACCTGTGTATTTTTATTATCGACTTCTTCTTTCTATTAGGAAATTTTTCTCCCAACACTTTTATTCATTCCCCCTTTTGGGTTTTTTTATATTGAAGCCCTCTTTTAAATATCCGAAAGGTTTTTACCAAAAACAATTTTAGCGGAACCCTTTCTTTTGCCAAGTTACGAAACCCCATTCCTTAGTTCTTCTTTTATCTCCATTTTAAAATCTTTTAGAATAACCTTTTAAAAATTACGGATTTAGCCACCTTTTCCCAAGAACGCCTAAAACTAAAGAGCTTTTTATAACCCAAATGCAAACAGTTGTAAATGGATGTTTTAAGTTAAACGTTTTTAAGGAAAACCCGTTCATTTAATGCCCAATTGCACAATTGTCGCCCAATTAAAACTTTCCCAAGGGCATGTTTTCCCTAAACGCACATCTGGACAACGTAAAAATCTAGTATTGTTCCGTTGTTTATTCACCAGGTTGTCTACACATTTGGTTACAATTTTGCATTTGTTGTTAGCCATGTTAAACAATCAATTTTTTTATCGTTTCAACTATAATATTACACTTTTCTTCGTATTCCCCTTATAGCAAAAGTTATGGTTTGTGTTAAATAAACAATCTCCATTTGCTAAAATCCGCAAAATCTTGGGTTACATCCATGTAAAAATAGAAAAATTTTTCGAGTTCGTCTAATTTTGGTATTCCTCCAATAAAGTTTAACTTAACATTGCGTTCCACTTTGATAACCATATAGGATTTTGGAATTTTTATTAATGCACGACCTTTTTCCGATAATTTTTTCTTTGGCCCATCTTGTTAGTGCTTTCCAGAAAACGGAAACAATTTAGCAAACAAATGGTCAAATTTTTGTGAAGCTGTTAAATGCACCACAAACTTTTTTAAAAACATTTTGTTTGCAAGGTTTGTTGGGTCAAAAAGTCGAAATTTTAACCAACATTAATTGCACAAAAGGGAATTTGTTGTATCCAAAGATTGCTGTTGCATAACAAATATTACGTTACCGATTTTTTGCACATTTTTTAAAAAGCCTAACCCGTTTTGTCGGTTTCACTTTATTCCCAAGAAGTTAAAAGAATATTGGAAGAGACCGTTTGCATTAATAAAAAATACGAAAAATTTTCCTTATGTTTCTACAAGTGGGGCGAATTGCCGAAGTTGAAATTTTTAGACCCTAACCGAAATGCGATCGAAAAGGATTATTTTAATTTTTGAAATTGGGATGACCCAGAAATGACCAATGATAAGCCAATGAAAAATTGATTTACTTTTAATATTTTTATTAAAAACCCAAGAAAAGTTTTAATATTTTCATTAAAACCGTTAATTTTTTTAATGATTTTCTCTTAAAACCCATTGCAAATTGTTTTAAATTTTTTAAAACCGGTCCTGGTTAGATAAAAGGAAAAATTAATAGGTTAGGTCAGGGCTTTAAGGAAACATTTCCTACTTTGGCTAAAGAACATGGTATTACGCGATTGGAAGCGACAATATACAATTGTGCAATTGGAATGTGCGGCGGTGTATAATCCCTTAAAAGACTGTTTAACGTTATTGGAAGATAGGTTATACTTCCTAAAAATGTACTCGGTAACTTGCCAAAATGTGGGTAAGCTATCGGACAAGCTACAAAATAGCTGCTGTTTAGTGTTTAATAACCTGCTACAGTACGTGTATTGGGGAATGGTAAACAAAGAAATTGACGGGCTTGCAGATTAAGTTGTCCGAAAACCAAAAGAAAGGGAAAAATTGATAAAGTATGTGCTTTTTTAGTTTTAACTATTTACCTGTAAATTATTTGGAGATAGTAGAGGAA
This sequence comes from Platerodrilus igneus, assembly GCA_036346225.1. Taxonomy (NCBI): domain Eukaryota; kingdom Metazoa; phylum Arthropoda; class Insecta; order Coleoptera; family Lycidae; genus Platerodrilus; species Platerodrilus igneus. The sequence goes on from JARFIW010000873.1 coordinate 2,969,294, forward strand.
GACAGCTCAGATAAAATAAAATCTTACACAAGTGTACATTAAAGCAGGCAGTACATATTTTACACAATCTGCAACACCATATTCTACAATTCCAAAAGAAATAATCATTTCGGAATTGGGGTTGATAGATACGCAAACATTCGTCCAGAGGTTGTACGACAACGCGTAAATATTGGTAGTAAACTTTATCCGTTTACGCTAAAGGAAATTGCCCATTATGCATACCATACGCTGTAAGTGGAAGGAAAAGACAACTGGAATTAAGGAAATGGATGCAAAAAAGGGAAAATTTACATGGAAAACACTGCGACAATACGCGAACAATACAAAGATGTGTTAACAAAGAACATCTTATTAAGAAAATGAGGAAGAATTAAAAGATTATTTTATGTGCCGATGGGTGACTTAAAACATCCAGGTTCTACAAGCTGTTTGCATTTGCGGGTAAGAAAGACTCTTTTAGTTATGTAGGGTTCTTGGAAAGGATGGCTAAATCCTATACTTTTTAAAAGGTTATTCTAAAAACGTATTTATCAAAATGGCAGATAACAAAGAAGAACTAAGGAATGCGGGTTTCGTAATCTTGGCGTACACCACACGAAAGGGGTTCCCTAAACATTGTATATTTGCCCAGTAAAGAACCTTTCGGATCATTTAAAACCGAGGGTCTTACAACCTATAACAACCATATATTCCCAAAAGTGGTGGACATGCAACTACGCAACTGTGTGGGAGAAAAGGATTTCCTCCAATGACAAGAAGAAGTCGATCAAGCTAACAAGATACGTATGCAGGATATAGTGGGAAAGCTGCGATTAAAAGTTTCAAAGCTGCAAGAATTACACGAAGGAATGGATCTGGTTGTCGGCGGAATCAAAGACTTTAAATATAGGGCAAACTTGGTACATTTTACAATTCGAAAACCTAGACGGTCTTTATGTATCAAACTATTGGTAGAAAAGGAGATAGAAGACTTGGTGTCGATTTAAATTTTAAGCTGCGAATAAAATTAGATAAAATTAAAACCACCGCAAACAAACATAAAGAAAGGACTGTCTTCTGTGTATAACTTTGTATTAAAATTAAGTTTAAATGGATCCATGCTTGGCATTAGTTGTTTTTAAATTTGTTATTATAATGTCAGAATAAACATTTTATAATAGTATATAACATTGTTCTTTATTTATAAAAGGCTGTGACGTTACCACGAAATAGCAGTCCAAGGAAGGGGGATGGGCAGCGCCATGGGCAGGGGGTGCGCAGGGGCGCATGGGCGGGGTGTGCAGCGCAGGGGGCGCATGGGCCAGGCGTGCTGGCGTACACGAGGGAGGCGATGTTAACAGTCACCAAGCATCCAATTCTTTATTTGGATGGTATCGAGTACTTGTCTGCGTATGTATCCGGAGTAAAAGAATACGATTTGCATACGCAGCTTATTAATAAAATTAGTTTATCGAGGGAAGATGACAAAAGGTACATCATTCCTAATAGTACAACAATCTACGCATGGGGACGTAAAGATATAAGATAGTTGTTTATATTTGTATAGATTTTGTAAATCTATTGTATATATTAGTTTTTAAATTCCATAATTTTTAAGTTCTTCGCCCACCTTCCAAATCTTTCCTGCTTCTATCCTGGTTGACAGAGTATACGTGTTACCTCCACGTGGTGTTCGAGGGATACATCGGTTTTAGATTTCTCGGGAGATGGGTGGCTAAAGCATATGTCTTGCGTAGCAAAAAGGGTTTTAAAGATGGAGTTAAATAAAGATGGGCAAAATTAGTCTTTAGAAGGCATAACTTTGTATGGGGTGGAGCTATTTAAAATCTATTTACAGATTTGGGGTCCCTAGAAAATTTAATATTAGTTGATACCTAGCAAAATATATTTATCTTAAAAGAGTGACTACCCGCGTATAATAAATACAATATAACACTTGTCGATAAAAAACTTGTAGGAAATTTAAAGACCAATTTAATGGGGTCTAGTATTAGAATTTGTTGGTAGTAGGCTAAGTCCATGTATTGTAGCGAGAAAGATTCGATTAAAAAGATTAAAGGGGTCTCACGAAGTGTAGTTAAGTAAAACCGAGGTGCTACAACCTATAACGAGCATATATTCCCAAAAGGGGTGGGCATGCAACTACGCAGCAGTGCGTGGGATAATAAGAATTCTCTAATAAGAAATTAAAGTTTCCATGTACGTAGCACCAGTCATTGGGAAATGGTAGAAATGTTAAACCTATAAAGGCGATTATTAGTTGTGGATTAGAAAATAATAATTTTCTTGGACTAAATAAAATAGCTTAGACTAATTAATGTATATGGTTACATATTCTCGTACACATCCACAAACATCTGCTTATATCCACAATGGCGATACCGGTAGTTTTGTTTAACAACTAGTAGGAAAGATACGTTAGGTGTTAGTGTGCGGAAGCCCATAGGATCGTTGGATTCAAAAGAACGATGCGGTGGGATGTATGGTGGTTCCCGTTAGAATAATCGAAAGTGGTTAATCGGTCGTATTAGATGTTTAAATAAGCGAAAGTGTAAAGGCCTACATAAACAAAAATTTAATTAACCGACAAAAAGTGTGCGATGTGCTACACTTATAAATAAAGTATGGAATGGTGCTTTTAGCGACCCTAGCAGTAAAAGGGCGACTGACTTTTCCAAGCAACTACAAGAATAGCAGTAGCGCAGAGAAGGGTATGCATGTATTATACAGTTGCTGCAAAATATGTTAGTTTACGCGTAGCTCGGATGTGTAATTGATCACGACTTAAAGATCCTCGGAGGTTTAAAATTCTCAGCCCATTGTCGTTCGAAAATGTTTGGAAATTATCAAAACGGTAGCGGGTCGAAGTTTAATGGATGATTGACCGAGTTTTTCTACCTTTACGAGGAATTGGAAGTTGACAGACATCGAGCATCTAATTCTCTATTTGGAGGATATCAAGTACTTACCGGTTCTAGAAATCAATACGTGCGGCCGACCGCTATGCGAAAGTGTAAAAGCCTACAGAAGCAAAATTTAATTATCAGACGAAAAGTGCGATGTGCTATAGAAAGTATAAAAATGGTGCTTGCATCGCTCTAACAGTAAAAAGGAGAGTGACTTTTTCTAGCAATTACAAGAATAGCAGTAGCGCGGCGAAGGGTATGCATGTATTATACAACGCATTGTTGCTCTAAAATATGTTAGTTTACGAGAAGCTCGAACGTGCACAAATTAAATTTCAATCTATAATTAACCACGGTCGTAAAATAGGAAATTAATGGGTAATTCTAATACCGTTACATATACTTTCGCTTGGTGATTCATTTGGAAAATATTCAAGCCCCCATTTCCTAAAATATGACGTAGAAGTTATTTAAAATTAAATTGTTGTAAGTATCCTGTAGACAACAAGTTGGTATTTTCTTAGTAATGGTTTAAAGTGTTTTTGGTTATAGTAGCATTGCATCTTCTACAGCACGACTTGCACACAACTTTGTGCGTGTGCTACCACCCTTTGGATTTTTAATATGCACGCGATCCGTATAACATGGAAGACGTTTTCCGGTGTTTCTACTAACGGCATTCGCACCATCGACGAAGCGAACCAGGTGCATGCATTAGCGCTAAATGTATTGGACGAGCAGCAAGGAATATGACATCATTTAGTTCCCGCCGAATCCTCAACATCGTTCGGTCGTCTTCGGAAACCTTCGGTATGCATTCTATAAGGAACATAAATCAGGTACGCTCGAGTAAGCTTTTTAGTTAGTTCGATTACAAGTTTAACCAAAGTGCTATAGTGCGGGTTTTGTTTTGTACTAAAATGGTACCTGCAAACGTTTATAAGTGCAACCTTGCGGTGCTTCCTATACCTGGAAAAATGCTCTCAAACGGCACCAGAACAAATGTCGTAGTGTAACATCGCCCAGGGTTAAGCCGTCCGCAGCAAAGTACTTAAACTCTGGGTCTTGCGGTATCGCTTTTACGAGAATAGCTCACAGCGACACAAGGAAAACAGCACGGTATGTCATTAAGCAGTAAACGTTCAACGCCACCAGCTGTTAAAGGGTCTTGTACGAAACAACCACGAATTATGTGTACAGTATGCGATTTCGAAATGGAAAAACTACGTACGCCGCACACAAGGAGCAACAAACATAAAAATGCATCAGTTACCGCTACTAACGAAGATGGCGTAGAAATGATTAGCACAGCGTTTAACAACTGCATGGCTAGCTATCGCATAAATAACGCCAGCGTCGACAATGGAGTGTCCGAGTTTCTTTGGAAGCAGAAGGAACGATTTATTCGATTACTTAATAAAAAAAGAATACAACATATAATCCGGAAAATACGTACGAAGTCTTAAACATCATTCCTAATAGCACAGCAACCTAATTAAGGTAGTTCAGTAAGCAATATTTAATTGCTGTTAATTGACTTGTATTTAGCGTACTTTCCTATTATAATAACCGCATTTGTTTGGAGAAGATATACACGTTTAAAATAAAATTCTATACAGCTTTCTTAATTATTAACCACGCGATGATTACGTGAAAGTTGACCTCCCCATTCTCATATTTAAAACCCATTACATTGGAATGTGTTTACCTCCACGTGGTGTCGCTGGACGGTAAAACATATTGTTAACAACAATATGTCTTATTGACTGAAAACACGTCTCCTCTTTTTTACATTAATCTCATTTTGTTATAGGTCTATTTAAACAACCTATTAATCTTTTTTTGTTACAGGTTAAACTTTCGGCTACGCACAGGAAATAATGTTTATACTTTGTAAAAATTGTAATAGTTTATTAAACTGTAAATTGGATAAATAAATTATTAAATTTGTGCGTGCTTAATTTTTTGTGTTGGTTAAAGCATATATCTTGGGTAGCGAAAAAGGTTTTAAAAAATGGAGTTAAATATATACGAGCAAAAATTTTAAAAAGGTTTTAAAGTGTAACTTTGCAGGGCGTGGTCCGATTTCAAATCTGTTTACAGATTCTACATAAAATTCTAAGCTAACAAGATGTATCGCATGACTAAAAAAATTTATAAGAACGCTCAAAAGTCGCTACAAGTAAGAAATCTTAAAATGGGGGTGGCTCCCTCGGGGGTGATGATATCTAAAAAATTCCTAAAGATTTCGGTAGCTGAGAAAAATCTAATATTAATTGATACCAAACAAGGTAGGTTTATCTCGAAAGATAAAAAAATGGCTAGTCGAAGAAAACTTTTTGGTCCAGAATGTTAGCGGTAAAAAATCTTAAAAATAGGTTTATCTCGTGGGAGGAAATGTGGATGCTCATTTATCTCGAAAGATAAAAAAATTTAAGATATATTTATCTCGAAAGATGAAAAATGGTTAGTCGAAGAAAACTTTTTGGTCCAGATGTGGGAGCAAATGTGGGATTCTGGAGCAAATGTGGTGCTGATTACACCATAAATACACTACTATATATATATATATATATATATATATATATATATATATATAAACATTCGTGACTGTGAATTGCTGCAACAGAATTTAATACGGTTACAAAAGTATTATGAGCAGAACGAACTCTCTTTAAACCACGACAAATGCCACATAATCAGTTTCACGAGGAATACATACCTAACTTACTAAAGATACCATCTCGATGGTACTACGCTTACGAGAGTGGACCATATAAAAGATTTAGGTATGGTATACGATAGTAAACTCTCTTTGCAAAATTATATAAACAGTATAGCTGCTAAGGTCAACAAGATGTTAGGTTTCGACATTCGAGTTTCCCACCGCTTCATTAACATTCAAACATCATTGACATAATATTTTGCATACGTATCAACTCGACTCAATTTTTGTTCGGTGATATGGAATCTTTAGTATATAGTGTATGTTGATCGTCTCGAATCAATCCAAAAAAAAATTTCTAAAACATTTGCACTTTAAGTCGAACACGACTTTCAGCACTTACAATAATTCGTACAAAATTTTTAAATTAAGTCCTTTGCGTAAAATTTGGGAAAAACAAGATCTTGTGTTTGGCATAATAATTGTCCGCAACCTTGTTGACTGTGCTGACGTTCTATCTTTACTGCCATTAGAAGTGCTTTGTCAACCTGTCAGATACACTCCGTTGTTCAAGCCACCCGCATTCAACACATTTGCGTATTAAAATTCCCCTATTTACAGAATTCTTACAGTCGTGAACATCTATTCAAATAGACTTGACGTATTTAATATAAGTATTGCTAGTTATAAAAAGACTTAACAAAGTTGTCATGCATGAAGTTTCCTTCTGTTATTCCACGCTGGCTGATTATTCGATTTATATTTATGATACTTACAGTATACTTATCGCAACTTTGCACAGCTTCAGGATTAATTAAATTAAATTAAATAAGTTAATGTTACTTATATTGCTTTTAAAATTGTATTGTCGTGTAACCACACGATACACAAATTTACTGTTAATTTTATAATGCGAGCATTTATGTGGGTTTAAAGCCTGGTAAAATAAAAAAAAGTACATTAATGGAATTTATAAAATCCGGCTGAAACTATCCCCGTGGCTCACTTGGTTAGCAATGAGCTTTTTTACCATCTTCGGATTTATTCAGATGGAGTCCACAATATCTACCCATATCGATGGAAAAGTTTTCCAGTTTGCCGTGCTACGGGACGCGCTGTCTAGGGGTTAAAGTCTTCTTCCAAAAGTGAGCTCGTCCGGCATGTGGTTTCACCTTGCTTAATGTAGCGCATTTTAAAACGTTGAGACAATAATCTTGCAACGTTCGTCATCCGTGGGTTTAAAACCACAGAAAAGTGTAGCTCACCGTTAACTTAGACTTTATGATCTACAAACCCACATACTCAAAGGTTCAGGTCTTAGCCCGATGCCCTAAACTTCCCATATCCGCCACACTGGACAGTTTTATGAAAGTGTTCGTAGGTCACAATGCATACATCAATTTTTAATTTATGTGCCAAATGATACACACGGCATGGAATAAAATTTTAAAATTTTTGAAAATTGATTTGAGTTTCCATTTATATTCTCAAATTATGACTATGGATAATGCTAATCGTATATTATTATACAAGCCTATATGTTTTTCTGCAGTTATAATTGTATAGTTTTTATTGAATATTCATGTTCAATACAAATATATTGACCATTATAATCTAAATTGTCAGACAGCTATTTGAATAACTGTTGTTTTAATTTTTACGAAACATATCAATTCAACTCTGACGTCATGAAAAGAGTGTTCAAAAGATGTTGCTGGTAAACACAACTGCGAGCTAAGGTTCAATACCCAGCAACGTTTTACCCCAGTCGAAAGAAATCATACATTTATTTTTGCTATAGTATTACTTATATAACTGACTAAAGAACAGCCAATTAGTGTTTTAAAGTACCCGTAGTAAAATTAATCTTTAGAGTAGACAAAAATGTTAGACAAGAACAAAATTTGAATTCTACAGAAAATTCAAGGTCTAATAACTCATAAGTTTAGGATTTGACAACTTAATTGCTTTAAATCTTAATGGCAAGCGAACTGTGTGAGATATGCGTTGAAACTAATTTCGTCTCGTTTCAGAGTACGGCAATGTTCAAGATTAATTAAAAGGCAAAAATCTGAAATTAAATTTGAATGAAACTCCATCAAAATAACAGTTGCAATAGATGATTTAATACTCACGCCATATAAATGAAAATTGGACTTTTATATCGACTAATTCCTTACGCTTTAAACCTTCTTTTTTAGTTTTTAAGGTATACATGACATCTAATGCGATATACACTCGCATAAAATTTTTAATCTACAGTATTCTTTGAGGGCTTTGTGGTTTAAGGAGTAATTTCATGCATGATATAATTAACGCTTTTGATATTTTTAAACAATGATTAGTATTAGTATATTATAACGACGCTTGGTTAGTATAATAGGGTAGAACTTAAACTCAAAGTGTGATCACTCAACGAAAATATTAAATCAGTCGGTAAGCCGTGCCAAAAAAAAGTGCCAGCCAATGAGGAGGCGTGCAACATCGGGAAGGAATTTGTCCATAAAGCCAACCGGAGCAGATAAACGACATTCGTTCCATAATCGATGCGCCGACTGTAATAGTTGAAAAAACATCATTGCGCAAATAGTTAGCGAACATTAAATTCAAAGTAACATAAATCAATAATTTTATGTGAAACAGTAAAGTGCATTGAAATAGTGTGTATAAAATTCTGCCGTTGAGACAAACGTAAGCTTAGAATTAATTAATATGTAAAATTTTGCAATTTATTAATTTAAAGGCTTCAAGTAATACATCCAAGTAAAACATTCAAGTGATATCTCCAAATAATATATCCCAATACTAAACTAAATCACGACGTTAATAATAAATTAAATCACGACGTTAATATTCTAAGTTATTGGTATAAAAGACCAAGCTACTGGGTTAAAACTCTAAGGTTAATACTTCAAATCATTGAGGAAACAACTGCGAGTTGCTGCTGAATATTTCAAAGTACTGGGTCAACGCGCTAAGCTGACGACTCCAAGCTACTAAATAAACGACCGATTTGGGCCAGGAAACTTCAGCAACAAAAACAGGAGAAATATAAGGTCAAAGGTATCTTTTTTTATTTATAGTATGTGTATCTAAAAGTGAGCTTAAAAGTTGCATGTACTTTAAATACTTTGTGTAAAAGGTCAACAAATATTTAGTTAGTATTAAAGGTACGTTTAAAAAGAAAGAGGATATATTTTTTGAATGTTCAACGAAACCATTCGTGGTAAAGCACAATATTTTTTGCTGGCTTTAATTGATATAAAAGGTGTAAAAGCTATAATCTCCGTATAGAGCTAATTTGATGAAAATATTCATTTAACATTTGATTTAAAAGTTCCATAAAAAACGATATTAAGAACGGCGCAAATTTCTAGATAGTAATTTCATTTAGTTCATTATACATTTGCTGAATTTAGTTTGTCTTATGAGGAGATATTGAGTGTTGAAAAAGAGTGAGTGAAAATTCTCTGTTATTACATCGGTATTTACTCTGTGCGTGGTATCACTGAGCTAGTCGAGCCATAAAACTTAATTGTGTTAACTTTAAATTATTTCAAAGGCACAGAGGTGGCGATCAGCAGGCAACTGATCGTTGTACACTTGGCGAAGGGTGATATTGTAGCAATATATATATATATATATATATATATATATATATTGATAAAGAGGTCACGAGTGGTCATGGAAACCCAAATCTTATATATAAAACCCACTTAATTAGAAAGAAACCGGAAAAATCGAAATTTTGAAAAATTCTTAGTTTTATTATTATTATTATTATTATCATTATCAGGTCTTTATTCAACCAAAATTTACATGTATAAAAAATAGTTCTTTACAAAAGATAATACATAAATCACAGAGCGGGGTTCAGTAGCTACTAGAAAGTAGGTCCTGTTCTACCACCCAAACCCTGAACAATTATAATTAAATTGTAAGTGAGTGGTAAAAGTAAAAGAAAACAAAAAAAAAGAAATTAAAGAGTATTTACATATATACCTGTATGTATATGTGGTCGGTATGTGTGTATATAAGATCATTACATCCCATATGGTAATGGCTATTTATTTTAGTTTATTCTATTAAACTTAAAAAAACTTGTTTTTTGAATTTTAGAGAACTTAAATGCTTGTAGTTATTATTAATACTATTGTACACGGAGCAAATTTGATATGAGAAACAATGAGTGAAAAATGCTGTTTTATGAATAGGAGGCGTAAGGGTACCTTTAAAACGAACGTTGATATTGTGTACATCAGACCTAAATTGAATTATTCTATATAAATATAATGGGGCCCGACTAAGTAATATTTTGTGATAAAATACGGCAGCATGTACAAATTTAACCTGTATAATACATGCGTACTTCTTATCCATTGAAATTCACAGTAAAACACACTTTTTGTGTATTTAAAAGCCCCAATTCTAAATCCATAATATAGCTGTGTGTACAAATTTAAGCCCTATATGTCAAAATAATTACTTTTAAAACGCATTACACGCAAATTTTATTAGAATGCAAATCGATAATTTTCAAGCGTATTATAAATTCAAGGCCATTTATTTTATTACCATAAAGGTATATTTGCTTTATTTTCCGTAACTGGCATGTAATAATGTAAGTTTTACGCATTTCACTTATAAGAAAATTACATTCAATCTTGTTAAAAACTAACACTTTAATCTTTAAAAGTATGCGTTAGAATTCGTTTTATTTGCCTTAAAAACCAATCTATTTTGTTACAGTTGTTAGGATAGGGGTCTTTTTGCATTTGCAAGGCCATAAATAAAGCAATTAAAGCCCTAATTAATCATATAAATTGACTTATGTGTGTATCGAGATATCATTTTAGTTCACATTATGAATGTTAGAAGAAAGAAGTTCTAGAATTCTCTAGTATTTTATTATTAACGACAAATTCGTCATATTTAGGAAAAAAAATCCTGTAAATAACTAATTAATGAATAAATTCTATTTTATCTCTTCATGTTACTACAAGATAGCATCCGACACCACGATCAACTTGTTGTCTTGAACAAAGATAAACAACGCCCGACTATGAACATCAATCAATCAGCCGCGGAGGTTTGGCACTAGTTGGACCATAAAAACTGTGGAATTCCCAGAAATATTATAACACGTATAGGACTAAAATGTCAATCAAATCCCGAAAACTATGGAGAACCATGGCGTAGTTAGATAAGTAACATATACATGGGAACTTTGATTCAAGACTGATACATTCATAATGTCGCAAACATGTTACTTTGAGAAAAGTCGTTAATTAAGTGTGCGGCATGCATACTGTATTTAACTTTTAAGATGTAGCTTTGAATAAAGATGTAACTCTTGAAACGTAACTGTGCATAAATATGTAAGGTAATTATTTTAAAATATTACGGAAATTGAACAATCTTCGACATACGTAGTATTAATACAACAGCTACTTGACAACTAATTGATTGAAAATGGAAGATACACTTCTGCTAACTGATGTTTTAAATGGAGATAGTAGGTAAATAAGGCCGGTCCTAATTCAAAACGCGACAGACGTATTTTCCATGTGTAAAATACGTCTGTCACGTTTTGAATTAGGATCGGCCCTATATAATTTCAATGTAAAATAGTTGTGAAAACATTTGAATGTAAAATAGTTGTGAAAACATGAATTCTTCTATACTTTTGTAAAATACTTGTGGGCGCGTTTTGAATTAGGATCGGCTTTATATTACTTTCAATGAAAACACACGTATGTTGAAAATGTAAGTGCAGAGAAAAATGTGTAGCTGTTTTGAATTCGGTTTTCTAGCGGAAGTTACACGTGCACCGTTTTGAATTAGGATCGGCGTTATATACTTTTAATGTAAAATGTGAAAACCTGAATTTTTTAAATGTAAAATACTTGTGGGCACGTTTTGAATTAGGATCGGCTTTATATTACTTTCAATGTAACACACGTATGTTAAAAAATGTAAGTGCAGAGAAAATGTGTGTAGGTGTTTTGAATTTGGTTTTCTAGCGAGACAGTATGACAGATGCAAAAAAATATCGCATTCAAGTCAATTGTGTTTTAATTAAAGTGGATTCTGATTTATGTTTAGAGGCTGCAAATACACATGGGCCGGTTTTAATTCAAAATGAGTTCACTCTTGTGATAGGTTGAAAAGTGGGTTGGCAAAATACGCAGATGGTGGTAATCTGCTATATAAGGAGATTGCTCCTAATATTAATTTAATTAGTCAAAGAAAAGCAATATGGATTTTAATACTCTTAATAAAACCACATATCGCAAACCTTATGTAAATTCAAAAGATCTTGTAGTGAATAAGAGGTTTGAAGTTTTAAAAGTGGAAACAATCAAGACAAAATATGGAGAAAGAGTATTAGTGGAAACAGAAGAGTTCAAGAGTATATTGCCATTGAGATATTTTGAATACCTTCAAGCACATGGAGTGAAACAATTAAATGAAAGTATTGGCTCGAACAAACACGTATACATAACTAGTAAGGGATCGATCGGTCTAACTGTCAACATAGAATTTTCATAATAATATGTCACTAATTTAAGAAATTAGTTTATTATTATAACACATCTAAGTCGATTGTATAAAGAATGATGTATCAAATTAAAGTGGGTTCTAATTTATGTGCGTTTTACTTTGAGTTTACTACCTTGTTTAGAGAAAGTCTTGTTTCAAAAGAAACTTTTATAAAATACTTTTTTATTTTACAAATTGTTGAATATTTTGATCTAACTATTTATAAATGAAAAAGTATTTATTAACTCCCGTTCTTGAAGTATCTGCTGCTTCCTCGCTATTAGTTCCTCTCTTTTTTGCTTTATTATTTCTAGTTCCAAATCTATACGACGCAGTAGCTTCTCTCCACGCTTTTTAAATGCGTTAAGCAACTCTACTGTGTCATCTTCGTAGGATTTGTCATCTTCACAGCAAACAGCCATATTAGATTCTGTACATAACTTTTTCATAGTCGACATGTTTTTGCCTGATCTGTGAGCATAACATAAAAGATTATTGTAGGTTCACCTTTTCTTTTGTATACTACCTGATGTTTCTGAGAGGACCAGAGTGTGTCAACGATCCTACGATAGCCTCAGAATTTCCAGAATGGTTTTTTGATCTAATGTAACTTATAAATTAGTACTGTTTTAAAAACACATGTATAAATGTGAAAAAAGCACTTACCGTGATATATCTATTACGTCACTATCAAAAATAGCAGCAGTGTTGAATTGAGGCGAAGAACAGCCAAAAACTTCTTTAATCACGTCTTCGTCAGAATGTAATATAAATTGCTCTAGAACTTTTACGTTGGTATTATTACAATTTTTGATTGATGACAAGTTACTCATTTTTTTAAAAGTTGCTAGTAATAGTAACTAATAATTATACAAGAGATCTGATTGAATACTGTTGGTAAAAATCTACGTGAAGTATTTATATTAAATAATAAACTGATCTGTTAGAAAAATTAAAATTTGCATCGTTTTCTAAAAAATTCAGCTCTGTAATCTATTCTAATGAACAAAACAGTATGTAAGCGAATATAATTATACCTCAGCAGAAATAATGAATTAGTTTCATTGTCTGAAAAAGAAATTGAAATGAATGCACATAATAGAACCCTAAATTAATTAATTTTGTTTTAGATTACCGCTGACATAACTTATGCTGTAAAAGAAATTTTTTTAAAGGTACTGCTCAGCAGAAATAATGAATTAGATTCATTGACTGAAAAAGAAATTGCAATGAATGCACATAATAAAAAACCTAAATTAGATTAATTTCGTTTAGATTACCGCTGACATAATTTATAGCTGACATAACTTATGCTGTATAAGAAATTTTTAAAGGTACTGCTCAGCAGAAATAATGAATTAGATTCATTGTCTGAAAAAGAAATTGCAATGAATGCACATAATAAAAACCTAAATTAGATTAATTTCGTTTAGATTACCGCTGACATAATTTATATGCTGTATAAGAAATTTTTAAAGGTACTGCTCAGCAGAAATAATGAATTACATTCATTGACTGAAAACAGAAAATTGCAAGAAGGCGCATAATAAAAACCTAAATTAGATTAATTTCGTTTTATATTACTGCTAGCATAATTTATTTTCCATAAAAAAATTAACAAAAATTCACGCACTGGAAAATATTTTTTCTTAATAACGGGTTTTAAAAAAAAACCCATGAGTGCGTGTAAATTATAATATTTTTCTTCAGATTAATTTTTCGTTTAAAAATAATGCAATGCAAATAAATCCCTTTAAGTAGTAATATTTATAGAATAAGTTTTTTTAGATTACCGCTGACACAATTTACATGCATATATATAGGTAAATTGTGTGAAAATTCTTTAAAGGTACTGTTATATAATAAAACTGCAGAATGTTTTTTTAATACTGGGTTTTTTAAAAACCATGAGTGCGTGTACATTATTAAACAAGACGGTTTAATCTGAGACATTTTTTTCAAATTTGCTTTGTTTTTATTTAAAAATATTTCAATGTAATCATAAAAAATAGCGCTGTAATGATAATGTATTTTCTGTACACATAATAAATCAAAGGTCGTATAAAAACATTTTTGTAGTAAACGCATACGGAAATGAAAAATGATGTTGAATGCATTCCTTTTGCAGTTGTTTTGCTGAGAGTTGCATTCAGTATGTAAATATTGGAAACGCTTGCATAGCGAATTATTTGTTATAGACACGTACTGAAGGCAACTCTGCAATTTTTAGACCGCATGCACAACTCAAGCTTGAAAATCGTCTTGAATAAAAAAACGTAAATAAAGGCGATTTTTTTAACAATTGCATTCAAGCAATTCGTTATGCAATTATTTTGATTTGTATGCTATTTTCTTTTACAGTTGTTTTGCTTACGCGTTTTCCGTAAACTCAGGTGAATGAACCTTTTTGCAGTTGTTTTGCTTACGTCAGATGATATTTTATATAAATAATAAATAGAGAAAATACTTGTATTATTAAGTAGTGTATTTTGATTTTATATAGAATCATGAATGCTGAAACCGTATCCGAGATTAGTAGCTCAATTTTGAGATTAACTGTAAAATGCGTGAATCTAATTAAATCAGTGAATGAAATAACGAAACACATTTTAATTATCAAAGCAAATATTAGTATATTGAAGCTTGCTATTAGAAATAAGGTATACGAAGACAATCAACAAGAAAATCCTAGTAGGCTGGAATCTAATTTGGCAAATCTTAAAAGCTACCTTGTACGATTGAGGCACTTGAAACGTACTTTGGAATATCGTGGTAAAGGTGTTGATGCAACGCTTACTAGAGGTCATACTCGAAAAATTTGATTTGGCATGATGTACAATCATGTTTTGGAAGTCGAATAATTACGGGACTTATTACCAATTTAAATTATAGAGATCCTCTAGTGTTCTTAGACAAGGCGTTCGCTAGTTTTAAACGCAAGATTGTTGCTTGCTTAAAAAAGTCAATGTTGAAAGTTAATGTAATATTTGCCGCTAACTTTGTTAAGCCTACAACTGGTGAAATAGATTTGAAAACGTTTCCTACTGCAAATCGTCACATCGATATAAATACCAATCTCAAGCTGTGGTATAAGGAGAACGTATTGAACAAGATTTCGAAGCGATTAGAAGAATTTTGCGAGAAAGATTCTGGTTGGGCAATCCAAGAAGTTTTACACTTGAAGGTAAAAGTGAAAATTTTAAAAAAATTGAACCTATTAATCTGTTAGTTTTAAATAATGATTCCTTACAATATTCTCGTCCGACAAATGCTGACGAGAATCACTTTCATTTTACTTGGATTAAGGATATGTCAAAATTATTTGCAAAACAGTTGTCTTCACATGAACATAGAAAATTTTTTTGTTATAGATGTTTAAATAATTTTAGTACAGCAGCATTACTTAAGCGTCATTCGAATTATTGCGAAAAACAGAATACTTGCTCAATAAGATTACCCGAAGAATCCGAAAAGTATCTAACGTTTAAACATTTCCACTATCAAGAAAAAGTATCATTTGTAGTTTATGCAGATCTCGAATGTATATTAGAGCCATGCAATGAGTCGGAGGTAATACTAAACACAGTCTCTTACCAAAGGCATATACCCTTTAGTGTAGCGTATTATTTGAAATGCTCGTATGATAATAAATATTCCAAATTTCAATTGTATCGCGGAAAGGATTGTATAGAATGGTTTGTTGCTCAATTGAAACTGATTTCAGAAACGACTAATAAAATTTTCTGTAACCCAAAACCTATGAATCCTTTAACAGAAGAACAAAAGTTAGCATTTAAATTTGCCCTTCACTGTCACATTTGCAATAAACCTTTTAGTATAGATGATATTAGAGTTCGCGATCACTGTCACTTTACAGGTGAATTTCGAGGAGCGGCTCATCAAGATTGCAACATCAATTATCATAATTTTTATATGATACCGGTAGTTTTTCATAACTTATCAGGCTACGATTCGCATTTTATTATTAAAAAAATTGCGTTAGGGTTTACAGGTTTGTTAAGTATGCTACCAATAAATAAGGAAAAATACATATCTTTTACAAAATATGTAAATGGTACGAAAGTTACTTTTAGATTTATCGATTCATTCAGGTTTATGGCATTTAGCATCGAAAAATTAGCTTCATACTTAGATGATAATAAAAAAATCCATCACCAGGGAAAATTGTAACACCGATAATGAGTTTCAGTTACTTACGCGTAAAGGTATATTTCCCTATGATTACATTTAATATAAAAACACTAGGGGACTATTCAGACCTATATTTAAAAACAGATGTACTGCTCTTGACTGATATATTTGAAAACTTTAGAAAAACTTGTATGTTCACGTATAAGTTAGATCCGCTTCACTACTTTACGGCTCCTGGTTTAGCTCTAGATGCGATGTTAAAAACGACGAACGTTAAACTCGAGCTGCTTACTGATATTGAAAAAATAATGTTTTTAGAACGGGGAATTCGTGGCGGTGTTTCTCAATGTTCGAATAGATATGCTAAAGCAAATAACAAATATATGAATGCAGATTATGATCCAAATTTCGATTCTAAATATTTAATGTATTTTGATGTTAATAATTTATATGGGGCTGCAATGTCTGAATATCTTCCATATGGAGAATTTGAATTTTAGATGGTACCAGTCCAGATATAGTACGTTTAGACATACTTAATATTCCCGATGATTCTGATGTAGGATATATTTTTGAATGCGATTTACACTATCCAGTATCTTTACATGAAATTCACAGTGACTTACCTTTAGCGCCTGAACATATGATACCACCAGTACCTTCTAATAAATCAAACTTAAAGAAATTACTTACAACTTTATATCCAAAACTCAACTATATTATTCACTACAAGAATTTAAAATGTATTTAAGCTACGGTTTAGAACTGAAAAGATTCATAAGGTTCTTCGGTTTAAACAAGCTCCTTGGTTAAAAGAATACATTGATTTGAATACGAAATTAAGACAACAGTCAAAAACAGTTTCGATATATGCTTTTATAAAAATATGATAAATTCGGTTTATGGAAAGATGATGGAAAACGTACGGAAAAGGAAAGATGTGAAATTAGTGACCAAATGGGAAGGACGGTTTGGAGCTCGTAGTTACATAGCGAAGCCTAATTTTCATAGTTGCACTGTGTTAGACAAAGATCTAGTCTTAATAGAAATGAATAAATTAGAGGTTTACTTAAACAAACCCATTTATGTAGGTTTCTCTATTCTAGATATTTCAAAAACCTATTTATATGAATTTCACTATAGTTATATAAAATCGCAATTTGCTAACAAAGCAAAGCTGCTGTACACAGGTACGGATAGTTTGATATACGAGTTTAGCGTTGAAGATATTTACTCTTATATCAAACAAGATATTCATAGATTTGATACTTCCGATTACGACCCTCATAACAAATATCATATTCCATTATCAAATAAAAAAGTTCCTGGTATTATGAAAGATGAAAACAATGGTGACATCATGCTAGAGTTTGTAGGACTTAGATCTAAAATGTACACTTATAGAGTTTAGGATAGGATAATAAAAAAGTCAAAGGGATCTTCCTTAGCAAGTATTAAGCAAATTTCTTTTGATGATTATAAGAATGCTTTGTTTTATAAACAGACTGTACAGAAACAGCAATGTTTAATTAGATCAGTCAAACATGATGTCTGTACTATTAAACAAAACAAAATTGTTCTTAATCCAAGTGATGATAAAAGAATTCTTAGTACCTTAACCACTGATACTAAACCTTGGGGTATAACTATACATACAGAGATGACTTGTAAAGCTTCAACCACTGGCTCAAATAAAGAATGCAATTTATTTTATCTAGATTAACATATAATATTTTTTAGTTATAAAACTTCAGTGTTATGTTTATACCTGCACAAGTACACCGATTTTCGTTTTTGGATGTATCTAAAAATAGGATACCTTTCAATCTGCCGAGTTTTGAACTATATATAGTAGTAGTAGTAGTAACCGTTGTGTTTAAAAATCCAGTTTGTTACTAACATACCAGTTAGTTTATTTGAGAAATGTATAACAAAACTTTTATTTAAAATTGTCAATGTTTATGGCTGTTTACTAAATCACTTAATAATTCAAACATGTAAAAGATATTGTAAAACATGTAAAAATATTAATAAATAGACTGTGATTGCTAAATGATTTATTGTTTTTCATAATTTGTAAAGGTACAGTAATAATAATAATAAAGTAATTATAATATTCTTATGCTGTTTGAGAGTGGATTGTATTTGACTATCTTATCATGAAGTATAAGGCAATGACAAGATGTACTTGGCAAAACGTTTCTGCTAGTTTCAAATTCTAATCTAATATCGACAGTACCAGATTTTAACGCTTCGTTTTGTCTAGAACAATCTATGACTACTAATGGTGCAATACTGTAAATCTTCAGGATTAAAAGTGGCTCATTTTCCTTTTCGTAGTATGATTGCTGAAACTGAGCATACATCTCATATAACAACGCAGTCTGTTTATTCTCGAACCTCAAATTTAAGTTATCGTACGGGAAAATTTCTGAATTTAAATATAGTTTCATGTTGGTTAAATAGCAATGATCAAAACGACTGTAGTTGCTCATGTATCTATTTTTCGGTTGGTTTGGAAACCAACAATCACAAATCTTGGTTTTTCTAATTGTGTTGTTGTTTTAATGTTCCATGTATGACGTTGCGTTTCTTGTAGAAGTTGATATTCATGCAACTCCCATCCTCTAAACGGAATATGCAAATCCTGATTTTGTGCAACGCATTCTATTAAATTAATTCGTTGAGTATCATCAACGGCTACATGCGGCATTTTCCATAAAACTTTGTTTAAAACAACTTTTATTTCTTCATCGGGTGTAGGATTAATTATAGCATTAGTATCAAAACTAGAACGTAGTAAGACTAACTCATGACGGAGGTTTAAAATAATTTTTTTAAAATCTTCGCATAATCCGAGAACCATTGAAAGGTTTATTGCAACATTAAAATCCCCATTAGCATCAACTATTTGTGAATCATCCATAGGAAACCACCCA
Organism: Platerodrilus igneus; assembly: GCA_036346225.1. Classification (NCBI taxonomy): domain Eukaryota; kingdom Metazoa; phylum Arthropoda; class Insecta; order Coleoptera; family Lycidae; genus Platerodrilus; species Platerodrilus igneus. The sequence goes on from JARFIW010000873.1 coordinate 2,988,502, forward strand.
GCGTTTTGTAAATGTTTACTTTGATTGCTATTATATGAAACATATCCCTTCATTATAGACGTTAATCCAGGATTCCGAACACGATCTACAATGATACCACCAATCTCATATCTAATTTCATCAAAAGCAGCAAAATTCCATTATTTACAAACTTTGCTGTCTGAGACGGTGTTCCATCTGTTTTAATTAATTTGCCTTCTATGTACAGCATGCTCTTTGATGGTAAGGTGTATACATCTTGTTGTTGTATAGGGGATTCGAATTTCATCATTATTGTTTAAAGATGTGTTAGCATAAGGTTGATGAGTATGTTTTCAATATTAACAATTGCATTGTCGAAGTAAACTTTTCACGCACGTTCAGTATTTCACTATTCATTCTACTTTTTTAATTAAATGCAGTCCTAACGATTGTAGAAACTGCCGGTTTTGTGTTGTTAGCGGTCTTGAAACAATCAATCGAGTGTCGATTGCTTTGAAATTTCCAGCATTTATATCAATTCTTGACATGTTGCGTGCATTATACTTAATACCCATGGCTATTGCAGATTTTTTTTAAATGCAACCTTACAGTTAGCAGTTCTCTGAAATTAACTAAATTTCCATCTTGATCTAACACTTTAACTATTATTTCATTTATTATACGTGACCTGATTGGTAGATATATAATCGTAGGTGGACACTCGACAATTTTAAAACCTGCAGGTACTTGAGGAAAAAACTCGTGTATTACATGGGCTGGTTTACTATTTAAATAAGATCCACTTGCAATATTACAATCGATTAAAACTGCATTCACTTTACAAATGTTGATCGCGTAGTCTGTTTGATGCGTGACAAATGCTAGCAATTTTCGCGGATTGAAACCAAGTAGAGAACCAATTGAATCCTTTTTGGTAAAATCCACATCTAGACTACATTTAATACTACATTTAAGTGTATTATTGTCAGCTGTAATTTCTATATACACTGGCGTCTTTCTAGCGCTTCGTGATTGATCCATACAACCACGCCATCTTTTATCACCTAAAGCTTTTGAAGATATTTATTAATTTCTCTAATCTCATAAGCACCTTCAAGTATTTCTATGAATTCTCCGTTAGATCCATAATAAAATTTATTATTTATTCTTTTTCTATGTTTGGAATTGTGTTATAAGACTCAAAATTTGTTAATCCTAATACGTACTCCGAATCATTATCCAAGTTTATAGGCGGATTAAAATTGCTTGTTAAAACTGAAGTGTTTCCGTTAGAGTAAAAGTGTACGACATAACAACTTCGTACGCAGTTCTATGCACTACTTAGAAATTGTAAGCATAAATGACCGCAAAACACAGTACCGTACGATTGTTCTTGGTTAATGTTATAAAGAATTTTACATTTACCCCGCTATTCAAATAACTTATCAACTCTGTTGGCGGTCGCAGGTTTCCGTAGCTGTCATAGTAAATAGCGCTACTACCGTACTTTTTGTAAGAGGTCCAATGCGTGCCTAAACCTTCTATTCCATCTAAATTAATTATACCACATTCTTTTAAATTAACTTTCTTGGGAAGATTGTTTCTCATGAACACTCCACGGAAATATGGTACTTCTAATTGCTTAACAAACTTTATTAATTCTACATTGCTTAGTGCTCGATTAGGTAAAATCAAGTTGCGTTCCTTTGAGGTTTTGCAGGGGCTAAAAGACCAAAACCTTTTTATAAGGTTTGATGTACATGGTTTCCGACTGCAATGTCCTCCATTGCCTTGTTATGACGTTGTTTTTCCGCTAGTTGTTCCTTAGCTATTTTAGTATCTGAAACTGCTTTTGCAACAGCAGCTGCACCTCCAGTAAGAGTACCAAGAGCGCTTAGGCCTGCAAAAATTGGTATTAGTGGTAGAAAACCTCCTGTTTTAGGAATTGATACAATACGAGCTGATTTAATATGCTTCTTTTGTTTTGCTGTCTTGGCGGCCTTAATTGCTATGTTGATTGCATCCATAGTATTAGATCCTTTAGTCTTTTTTAAAGCTGTACGTGCTTGTTTGATAATACTTTTAATACCTAGCGTACTTCTTATTTTACGTTTCTTTATCAGTTTTCTTATTTTATTGATATTTTTTGTTCTCAGTGATGCACAGGCACCCATACCAAGTTTTACTTTAGCTTTCATTGCGGTAGCTACTCCAAATGCTGCTACTTTTTCACCTAAAGACGAGTCACCAGAATTTAGTCTTTCTGTAGCTAACTGAGCTAACTTCGAATCTGCTTGATGACGTTTAGATAGATCCTTTTCTTTGGTGTATGCAATATCGTGCTCCTTACAAGCCTCGTCTAACTTGTTTATTCCCTTGTCTCCCCGAGCTAACCGTTCGATTAGTTTTGTACCCGGACCGCAAAATTTGTAACCCGGAATATGCGCTTCAAATGGTAAATTGTTAATTACAGTATTTAATAATCCGTTCCCAGTAGTTTTAGAATTATTATTATATGTAATCATTAGCGGACAACTATCCTCTCAAGCTGTGCAGTAAATAAATAAAATATTATGAATTAATGATTCTTTATATACTCGCCGTTTCTTATATATATATATATATATATATATATATATATATATATATATAATTCCACTTTTTTTACAAATCGAATTTAGTACTTGCAAACATGCGTGTTGTGAAACAATCAACACCTTTAACCATAAACAATAATGACATTGGCGTGCAATCCTTAGCTAAAAAGAAAAACATAGTGTTCTTCTGCCTTCATCTATTCGATGTCTAGTTGTTGGTCCATCAAATTGCGGTAAAACCAACGTTATGATTGGGCTGATAGAACATCCTAATGGTTTAAAGTTTGAAAACGTATATGTTTATTCTAAATCACTTTATCAACCAAAGTATCAATACCTTGAAAGTCTACTGCAACCAATAAAGGGGATCAAATATTATACATTTTCCAGTTCTGATAATATTATATCACCATCTGATGCTCGAAATAATTCTATATTTGTTTTTGATGATGTAGCTTGCGATAAACAAGGTATCATTAGGGAATACTTTAGTATGGGGCGTCATAAACAAGTAGACAGTTTTTACCTTTGTCAAAGTTATACTCGTATACCTAAGCACTTACTACGTGATAATGCTAATCTTTTAGTTTTATTTAAACAAGATGATTTAAACTTAAAACACATATATGATGATCACGTCAATACTGACATGAAGTATGATAAATTCCGTGAAATATGTGCTGCTTGTTGGCAAGATAAATACGGTTTCTCAGTTGTAGACAAAGATAGTGATCCAGATCAAGGAAGGTACCGAATAGGTTTTGATCACTTCATACATATTTAAACCTTGAGAGACGCAAGTATCGTTAGTATCGAAGAATTTTTTACTACAATAAACTTTTACGCAATGAACAAGGAGGCGATAAAACTTAAAAGAATTTTAATTAGGAAAAGAAACATTGTAAAAACAAATTGCGTCAGTTAAAAGATAATGAAGTCGTCCAAGTGGAATCAATCTTACCCATAACATCACGATTAGAAACTATTGCTAATAAACTGGATGGGAAAGTGCGGTAAAGAAAGAAAAATTTAAAGAAGAAGAAGAACTACCTCATAGCAGTGTAAAAAATTAAACCTAAATTGCTAGAAAGGAACGTTGACTATATTGATTCCCCGGTTATTGCTCAGCATATACCAAATATAAAAATGATGCCTTAGAGGTAGATGATGATGATGATGACGATGTTGAGAATGAATATGAAGCAGAAATTAATCGAAATGCACAAGAAGCCCAGGAATATATTCAAAGCTTTGCCGATTCACCTGGTATGACACATTATCTCGAACAGCTACATCCGCTACCTCGAGAATATATTTACAATATGTTTAAAGATGTTAAGAACGAATTTGATCATAAATATGGTATTAGGTTTAACCCTGATTCAAATGGTCTTATGATAGGCAATTCGAATTTCGCGTTGGATGATGAAAATGTTCTAATAAATGATTTGAAATATAAAGGTACTCCTGGATTATACGAACTACTGTTTAAAAATATCCTGTCGGGTACAGTCATCAAGATCTAAAGTCGTACCTTGATATTGTAAAAAGAACAAATGCTAATAGAAGATATTATTCTGAAACAGAACAAATTCAGGGTAATACTTCATATAAGTACAAAAATATAATATCTACATTAAACATACTTCCCAAAACACCCCGTAGACCTAGAACATTACCTTATAGAAAGCGTCTTGGAGACGGTATGACAATGGAAGTATCAAATAACGCTATAGATTATTTATATTGGAATGATCCCAATGAACTTGTTGATAGATTACGACTTTTAGTTTCATCTCAGACTGCTGGACACACAGATCACGGCAACGAAATAAATTCGATCATTGAAGAATTGCGTGAGGCAAAAGTAATTAGATGATATGACAATTGACAAATTTGGAAGGCACTTACATAACCGTAAAATAGATATAACTGAACAGGAATATGAAAATAAAAGTGAAGGTTTTGAAACCTTGATTGAGTACAAGTTACTTATGCTACATTACACGGTAGTAACAACGTTTTACTCTAATACATTTCTCGACGGTGACAAGACATTCTTTATTTTCAACATTAAACATAATTATGAATTTCCTTATGAGGAAGCAGTCATTGAGAATATTAAAGGATACCCGCAAGACATTGAAATTCTTATAAACGAAAAAAGTTATGTAATTGCACAGTTACAAGGATTTTTGCTTAAACGTATGGATGTAATCAGCTTTCGTGACAGCGGTGCTATTATAAACAATACCACAATGTTTCTTGATTTTATATTAAAAGTTCCTTTCAAAGCAAGTGGAGCCCACGACATTCAAACATAGAAGTATTTCATTAATTGTATTTAATAAATCCTGATTATAAAAAGTATTATGATAGTTGCTCAATCAAAAGTGAAAGAGGATATAGTAAATGAACTTCATAAACCAGCAAGAATAAATTTCAAGAGACGCAAAGTGATAGTAAAAGGTTTAAATGACCTTCTTCAGACCGATTTGATTGAAATGCTACCATATTCGCAAACAAACAAAGGATTTAAATACATTTTAGTAGTTATTGATTGTTTCTCCAAATACGTATGGGCTGTACCACTTAAAAGTAAAACGGGTATTGATGTTACTGCTGCAATGAAAACAATTTTAAATAAATTTAAAATCCGCCAAGAAATTTGCAGTCTGATTTTGGTAAAGAATATTATAACAAACACTTTCAATCCTTAATGCAGACATATGGCATAAACCATTATAGTGTTTTTTCTACAAAGAAAGCATGCATTGTAGAACGTGTAATTAGAACTTTAAAGGGAAAAATGTGGCGCTTGTTTAACCTGAACGGTTCTTACAATTGGATAAAAAATTTAAGCGATATTGTGAAACAATACAACAATACAGTTCACAATACTATCCGAGTCAAACCTGTAAAAGTTGATAAATCAAATGAAAAACCTATTCTTAAATCATCATTTACCCACATCAAACTTGCAACCAAAATATCAAAATATTCAATAAAAGACAGTGTGAGGATTAGTAAACACAGGGAAGCATTTACGAAAGGTTACACGCCAAACTGGTCAAATGAAATTTTTAAGATTAAAAAGGTAAACGTAACCAATCCTACAACATATATATTAGAAGATCAAGATGAGAAAGAAATCAAAGGTGCATTTTATGAAACGGAGTTGCAAAAGGTTAAACATCCAGGAATTTACCTGGTAGAAAAAGTACTAAGAAAGAGTGGAAATAAAGTATTTGTAAAATGGTTAGGCTTCTCTAACGTACACAATAGCTGGATCGATAAAAATAATGTTTGCTAGAAGTTGTTATAATAATAGTTAATAAGGCTAACATTGTAAAATTATATTAAAATAAATAATACAGACAAAATCTTTCTATTGTTTTTATTATTATTATAAAGGAATTTTGTAAGGCTAACATTGTAAAATTATATTAAAATAAATATAAATATAAAATATATCTTTCTATTGTTTTTTATTATTATCAAGCCATTCTTTTAATAAAAAGATATTTTGTTTTGCGCATTGCAAATTATTATTGCTGTGTCTACAACAATGGATGTTATATTTTAAACGATTGTTGATTTTTAATTCCGATAGCTTAGGACAACCTAGTGCAAGCATATCAGTTACAAAGTTTTGCATTATATATGTTTCAATCAATTTCTTCTTTTCTAGACCCTTCACAAATACTTCTTCACCGCGTCGGATAATTTGCTTCAAATAAAGCGCTATATATGATGACACCATTCCAGCCGTTGAAGATTCATCCCAAGAAATACCATGAATATTCCTTGTCACCCAGTCGTTATGTTTTATATGATCTTGACTCAAACAACTGGACTGCATTGGCAGTTTAAAAATTTGATGCCAAACATCACCTTTCAACAAGTCCAAAACCGCAATTTCCTTACACACAAACTCGTTTTTCTTGTATTTAAATCCTGAATATCAATTATATACATGTTTGTATGTAAATATATGCAGTAAACTTCGACTAATTAAATTAATATTAGGAGCAATCTCCTTATATAGCAGATTACCACCATCTGCGTACTTGGCCAACCCACTTTTCAACCTATCACAAGAGTGAACTCATTTTGAATTAAAACCGGCCCATGTGTATTTGCAGCCTCTAAACATAAATCAGAATCCACTTTAATTAAAACACAATTGACTTGAATGCGATATTTTTTTGCATCTGTCATACTGTCTCGCTAGAAAACCAAATTCAAAACATCTACACACATTTTCTCTGCACTTACATTTTTCAACATACGTGTGTTTTGAAGTATGTATGTTACATTGAAAGTAATATAATGTCGATCCTAATTCAAAACGTGCCCACAAGTATTTTACATTTGAAAATAATTCAGGTTTTCACATTTTACATTAAAAGTATATAACGCCGATCCTAATTCAAAACGGTGCACGTGTAACTTCTCGCTAGAAAACCGAATTCAAAACAGCTACACACATTTTTTCCCTGCACTTACATTTTTCAACATACGTGTGTGTTTCATTGAAAGTAATATAAAGCCGATCCTAATTCAAAACGCGCCCACAAGTATTTTACATTGAAAGTATATAAGAATTCATGTTTTCACAACTATTTTACATTCAAATGTTTTCACAACTATTTTACATTGAAATTATATAGGGCCGATCCTAATTCAAAACGTGACAGACGTATTTTACACATGGAAAATACGTCTGTCGCGTTTTGAATTAGGACCGGCCTTATTTACCTACTGGAGATATTAAATGTTATGAAAAATCACGTCAGCTGAGATTATGACATCTATTTAAAATAGAAGCAGGGGGTATTTAATACTGTTAGTTACGAATTGGATAAACGTTTTTTAGATTTTGCAAGTATAACTTTTAAATTCCTTTGTTTGTAACTGAGATTCGAGTATTTTGTAATTTGACTTTAAAGTAAAATAAGTCTTAATTATATAACATTTTTTGCAAGGTTATTTACCAGAAAGTTTTGTGGTCAAAGTTCGAAACATTTTAAACTTTAAATAGACTAGTGTTACGAATTTTTGGAGTTACTTAGAGATAACCATACATACCAAGTTATTAACCAAGATGTAATGACCACATAAGATACTTCATGCCAAATATTATATTACTGATACACAAAAAAACACTTATCAATGACTAATTCCGTTCCAGATAAATATTATTGTTGCCGGAAATTTACAAACAGGATGTGCCATTACACCCAATAATAACTTCTTTTCATACTCTTACATACAATTTAGCAATGTTCTGTGCCAAAATTTTACAAATGTCGTTTCCTTCAGAAGGCTATAATACAAAGGACACTTTCTCGTTCATTGGTCAACAGTTTCAGGAAGTTTTAGTTATCCAAAGATCATGTTTTACTCTCTCTAGATATGTCCTACCTCTTTACAAACATACCCCTAAATCTTGCTTTGATATTATTTGACACGAATGAAAAAACATACAATCTAACACAACTTTTTCTAAATCCTTATTTTTGCGACCATTGCCTTCATTTTTAATAACACCTATTTCGTTTTTTAAGAGGCACATTATCTCAAAAAATTTGGGAACCCGATGGGATCCCCTTTATCTCCTATAATAACCCAAATAGCAATTGATTATCTTTTAGAAACCGCAGATCACAAGATACATTTCAACATGATATTTTTGTGAAATATGTGAATAACATTATCTGCTCTGCCACTCCTGAAAAGATTCAAGGACTTCTAGACTGCTTAAATATCTTCAATGATCATCTATGGTTCACATATGAACTCGAAATTGAAAAAAAATCCGTTTCTAGACTCTTTAGTCATTCGGGACTACTCAAATAAATTATTATTTGTCTGGTATAAAAACTTACCAACTCAGGTAGATATGTCAATTACTTTTCCAATCATTCTTTCGGACACAAAGTGAACACAGTATTAGCTTTGAAACACAGAATAAAAGCAATAGGTAAACCTCAGTCAAAAAAAAACCTAAAATACTTACAAACTACCTTTTACAACAACGGATATCCTAAGCAACTAGTAAAGATATCAATTTACACCAATACCGTTCAACAAAAAATTCATTCAAGGCCTAACATGATAACGTATAAGAAATTACCGTTTGTACAAAAAATAACTCCCTTATGAACTAAAATACTGAAACAAGCGAACACTATCATAGGATATAGCTATGAAAAATCAGTTAGAAACTTTTTACAAAATCGAAAGATGATACTAGTAAACTAGATGTGATATCTTAATATTAAGTTTAAAACAAAAAGGTACCATTGGTGTGCTCTATTCATACGTCATTTACATGTCATTCACATGTCGGTTGTTTTAAAGTTTTAACAACTTCCACATGTTTGGGGTTCTTTTGATTATTAGGCATTAGATTTTAAGTAAGTACTGTCATATTTTATAATGATGTTTTACCTTATTGACATTTAAAAAATTTTTTGGTAGTATCTTTGATAACGGCAACAACCTTTGCAGTAACGTAAGATTATTAATAAATTGATCCAATATATATATATATATATATATATATATATATATATATATATATATATAGGTTATTTGCAGTCCGCAATAAGAAATTGTGTAAAACAATATATAAAATAAGATGTATCCGTAAACAAACTCTATGAAAATAATAGAGTCTATTGACGAATACAAATCGGGCTGGTAGTTATATAGCCATATATATATATATATATATATATATATATATATATATATATATATATGTTACGCCCAAACATTGAAAACGCTCATTGAGCAAAAAAATTGTCCACAACGCTTTGTGGTCGGCGCCGAACAACCATACACCGAAATGCGATAATTTTTCGCGTTGTGGCCGTTATTCTTGACCATTACGCATTATGGACAGTCTTCTAACGGCCACGACGCGTTGTGGAAGATTGAAAACGCTCCTAAACCGATTTATCTTGTCTGGACTAGTTAGTGTGCTTACTACAGCCTAACAGTAAAGTCCTGTTTTGCGTCTATTACCAACATCGAGTAAAATATTAAAATGTAATTTAAATATAATTATTGTTGACAAAAAGCATCGAAATAAGACAGACGTTTAATGAAAAGCTTAGAAATTACGTTGCTAATAGTAGCGATCGAAGTGAGTATTTTACGAATGAACGTTATAATGAGATCGTAAACGAGGTAAAAGAAGCAAAACTTCTGAAAGACAACAAATTGCCGTTGTCATTTAAACAATATAGAAGGCTGAAGAGATATGATAGCATTGCAATTGGAGCATTAGAAAAATTAGGTGAAAAACCTCAAGAAAGTTCGTGTGAAATGTAAATATTACTGTAAAACGGAGGATTTTTTAGACATTATTGAAGCTGCCCACATAGCAACTGGACATAAAAGAACAGGAGGTTCGTTCAAACGGTATTTTCATAAAGGAATACAATATAGGGTGTTCCTAAACTTGGAGGGGTGATTTAATGTGGAAAAATAAGAATAGTAGGTTATTGCAATAAGACAGTCAAAATCGTAGTATTTTCTTACTAGTTTTTTAGTCTGACAGGTATTGTAAAATAGATGGCGTCGTTTTAAAGCTATCTTTATCCTACTGACTAAACCTCTCGGTTTAATAGTTGCAAATGTGTAAGTTAATTTTAAATTATTTGTATATTATAATTACCTGTTAAAATAAAAAATTTACGATTTTCACTTTATTAGTACATCTTACACAAAATCTTTTCGTCTAAAAACACGTAAATACCTACTTATAAATTGGTCTCATTGCCCATAACTAAATGCCGTTGTTTTTAGCATTCAACTATATAAGCAAACGTCTAACTTCAAAGACCAATGGCAACCTGAAGGAATAAACAAACTTTCAATAATCAGTGTCAGTTTTATAAAATTGAAGTGGAAGCTAAACTGAAAATTATGTAGGATGAACTAGAGTTAATGTAACATTCAAGGTGAGATTTGATTCAATATTCAACTTGATAATGTGACTGAATGAAGTTATTTTAAATCAATATTTTTTTAAAATCTGTTAGGGATGAACAAACTCATTTGTTGGTCGCCAAGTTGTATTAAAAAAATTGATTAATATAATTGCATTAAATCAGAATCAATCAAGCTGGATATTGAATCAAACTACCTTGGATGTTTAAACTAATTCTATTTCTAAACAATGTACAACGCAACGAAATTATTGATTTGACAGCTAAATGTTTCAATTGAACACATAAAAGTTTGATTAAATCAAAAATGTTATTACTTGAACCCTTATTAGCCACTTAGCTTAATAATTATTAACTGTGTTCAACATATGGGTTAGTTAAACCAATGACGCTTTTTGGTTAGTGGAAAAATTTGAATAGTTTGTTTTAATGCTGCAAACCCTTTGAAGTATTTGCTTCAATAATTTTTATATATAAGTGGGATATTCAACGTGTTGATTTAACATAACAGTTTATTTGATAAAAGTATTAAATAATTCAAATCAAACCTACAAGCAATTGAAGGAACGATACCTAACATTCAAGTTACATTAATAGCGATTTGAGTAAATGCCATAATTATTGTGGTACAAATTTAGGTTTGTTTGCTTCAAAATCGGTTTTCCAACATTTTATTATGTTCTATTTAATGCATATAGATCACTGTTTATATACAAACCAAAATTCTAATTGAATCAACTAATTTTTGGTTGAAGCAACAAAATCCTTTTCTCAGTGTATCAGAATCATTTAACTAAATTTACAATTCTTAAACCACGTAAAACGAAAACAGCAAAAAAAGTAGCATACAATAAAATCGACATTTTTGCATTTTTGGTGCTCTATTTATACTAAAGCGACAATAAAAGAGAATTTTCCAATAATATAATCGAAGCTTTAAAGGTTCTGTGGCAGGCCTTAAACTTGTACACGGTAAACCTCGGCATTCACAAAGCCAGGGCTCGGTTGAACGATCCAATCAGGACGTATGAGACACGTTGGTAGCAAGGATGCTTGATAATAATACCAAACAATGGTCAGAAGGTTTGCGGTTTATTCAGAGCAAAAAAAATCGTGCCCTACATGAAGGAATAAAAAAAAGTTCTTACGAAGCCATGTTTGGTGGCAAACAAAGAATCGAACTTTCAGATTCTTCTCTGGAAAAAGAAGGATACAAAACTTTAGAAACGGAAGAAGGTTTAGAAAAAATCATGGTAGAGATGGCATACGGAACAGACCACAAAGAGGAAGAAAACATCAACAGCGCAGTATCCAGTGCCGCAATGTGTTCTATTTGCGAAGATTATGGAATTCTTCAATTATGCAAAACATGCGGTTTAAAAGTACACATGACATGCGGTATTGAAACTGAGGCGTCGCCGTGGATCAATGTAGTAAGCGTAAGACTACGAATCCCAAGATCCCGGGTTCAAATTTCGACACGGTCGACTGCTTGAAAAATGGCAGGTGAGCATTATTCACAAAAATTACGCCCTCGTTCGGATAAAAAGTTAAATGGAGGTCCCGTGTGTGAGTGTTGTCACGCACGTTAAAGATCCCTACCTTGCCTGAAACGGCAAAGGTACGGCAAAATTCTAAATTTCTAGGCAACAAAAAACTCGCCTCCTGGCCAATGTAGTACCTACTAGTGGAGCAATGGAAAAGTAAATGAACGGTATTAAAACTGAAGACCAAGTCATATGCAGTCTATGCAATAGGTTGGAAGCAATCAGAGAGCAGCGTGTAGAAGCTAAAGCAGCACTGGCAAAACAAGCTAAAAAAATGTTAGCTTTGTCTCAAGAAAAATTACTTTCTGCCGATTGCGGTCAAAATGTAGTAGTTAAAGTTCCGGACGTCGACAGAGGGCGTCTTGCTCCTAGATATGTTCTAGCCGTAGTTCGAAGCGTTAATGAGCCCGGTCTGTATGAGTTAGAAGCCAAGGAAGGAGCACTGGAAAGACTTTATAGCCATAATAAATTTACCTTCGCTGATTCCAATTTTATGAACCCATCCGATGTCCCGAGCTCTTCATTAAATTTGAGAAAAGCCTCAGCTCTTTCGTCTGGATCAAAACAAGGATTTGTCATGTGCTATTGTAAACGTAACTGCAACTCTAAAAAGTGCAAATGTAACAAAATTGAGGTATTGTGTAATTTTAAATGCCACAACAACAGTGCCTGCAAGAATAAATAATTGTTTTTGCATTTGCAGTAGTTTACTATACCTATATTTCAGTTAGTTATTATAATAATCTTTTAGGTTCGATTATTAAGTTTCATGTAGAAATATGCATTTTTTAAAAATTTTTAGTTGCTATCTTTCCTAATCATTCTAATTAGTAATCACACAAACACAATTGCTTTATGAGCATAATGAATTATCCATTCACAGTGCGTTGTGGCCGTTAGAGCATTCTCCACAACGCGTAGTGGTCAAAGAAAATGGCCACAACGCGAAAAATTATCGCATTTTCGTGTATGGTCGTTCGGCGCCGACCACACGCGTTGTGGCCAATTTTTTTGCTCAATAAGCGTTTTCGATGTTTGGGCGTAACGTATGTTTATATATGTATATATATATATATATATATATATATATATATATATTTGGTCATCAAATAAATTGTTGGCAAAATAAATAAAAACTACAACTTTTCGTATATGAACTTAATTGCTATACGCGTTTCGGTACAAACTACCATAATCATTAAGCACCTACAATATTATATAGTTATTTCAAAAAACATTTTTAAAATTGTTATACATACCCAAAATTATATACAACTTTTTGATATTAATGAGTTTGCTATTAGGATGTGAACATTTTAGTCAGATAAATAGAACACTTAATACACTTAATACAAGCCTGGTTTAAAACAAATGCACACATTGCCCGCGCTAAATATTTATCAATGATAACAATAAGTTTGTTGGTTACCTAAGCATCATAATTTAGTTTAAGCAATTTAGTGCTTAAAAGAAGATGTGATACATTGTTAAATATTGTTTATTATTTGTCTATTATTAATCTTAGTTATTTTTACGATAAATGTGTTTTATCTATCTGACTAAAATGTTCACATCCTAATAGCAAACTCATTAATATCAAAAAGTTTTATATAATTTTGGGTATGTATAACAATTTTAAAAATTTTTTTGGAATAACTATGTAATATTGTAGGTGCTTAATGATTATGGCAGTTTGTACCGAAACGCGTATAGCAATTATGTAATATATTCATATACGAAAAGTTGTAATTTTCATTTATTTTGCCAACAAGTTATTTGATGACCAAATTCCAGGAATAAGAAGAATATTAAAACTGGTCAAGAAGTGTGTTAAGTTAGTTAATTTATATATATATATATATATATATATATAGAGGTTTTTAATTTTAATACTCGTGCCCACAGGGAGGTGACAGAACAAAAATTTGGAATTTAAAAGGACTTGAACTTTTTACGTACACGCACATGCACACACGCACACACACACGCACACGCACATGCACACGCACACTCACACGCACACGCACACGCACACGCACACGCACACGCACACGCACACGCACACGCACACGCACACATATACACGCATTTTAAACCTAATAAAACGTTATTACGAGAACTAATAAATAATTATCAATCTCCAAGGTTAGAACCCAGACATTTAGAATGTGGTTGTCGGTAGCAGAGCTAGTACTTCCGTAGTTCATCGAATCTATGGTGGTGCGGCTTCCAAATTGATGAATGGATCGGATTCGCTACCAAGACCTGGCTGAAGTTAATGGGTTTGTAGAACTGTTGCTCTGATATCTCCAGGTGTAAACGAGTAGTCGATGTTAGGATGTTAAACCAAGACAACCGGGGCAGGATAAAAGGTACCAAATGAGTAACGGAATGCTCGTCCAACTTTTTATAACAGAGAAAAAAAAAACCAAACTAACACAGTTGGGGATTTCGGGGGCTAAAGAACGAAACAATAGAACATACAACCCAATTCGCCCGGAAAAGAAAATTATTGTATATATGCAACATGCACATGCGGTCCGAACAATAGTCTGTCCAATACAATAAACTACAATACTCAATTAATAGCACAGAAGAGTAAACAGAATAATTATAGTGTTTATTTCCGCATATTTCTTCATATTTAGGCCCCGTAATACATACTAATAGAAAACATAATATTTAAATATAAATACAAATATGACAAGGATCTCACCTACTTATTTACTACGGCGACTATGAGAGCATGTAACGGGCATTTTTGGTAGTTTAACATTTTACGCAGTTACGCAATTACGCAATTAGTGTGACGTGTGATAAGTTCCATCAACACCCTCACAGTCCAGGGTGAAGTGCTTCGTTAGCGTAGGACATCGTAAATCTCACACTTCCGTTGCAAGGAAGCGTTGCTGAAGGACTTTTGTAAGTTGAACTAATTCCTACTTGTTATTACTTTAAATATCTATCCGTTCCTTTACCATATCTTTGTCGTTCTGATACCTTTTACAAAAGACTTGCATGATATTTTAAAACATAAGAAAAAAAAAGAAAGAAAGAAAGAAAGATCAATACTACTGAATTACTCATATCAATTGTGTCTTACCTATTTATTTTTTTTTAACATTTTGTCTGATTTATGTTTAATTGGTGTGTGAGGAAACGTTTCTGCTACTCCCCAATATTACCTCACTTTGTATTAAAAATTTTTGTACTGCTTTTACCGTTGTTATATTATATAGATTATCCAAACAGTTTTTTCCTTACCTTCTACAAAGTACTGAATAATTTAGACTTATCATTGCTGCTATGCTTATTCTTTTCTTTATTTCAGGTTTGCTTAACTAATTTTTTTCTTGCAGGTTTTATCACTAACTCCTTACAGCCGCGTACATTGTATGTTGGTCTGCTTTCTACAACCCCCGCTAATCTCCGATTGAGCCCGGTCATTTCTTTGATTTTTTTTTTGTTACGCACGGCTACGAGCCAACGTAGCATAACTTTGGCGCCCGAACAGGGACTGCCACGAATTACGTAACAAGCATTCCAAAATAATGTGCTAAACCTATGAAACAAACTACATAGTTACAATAGTGACTTTATTTGTAATCAACATCAATTACTAAACAATACCACATCTGATGTATAATTATCAAATCTACAATTTTGGAACCAATTCCCTCGGTTATCCATTAATACAAGGAACGGTATCACTCAGAACCTACACTATTCTCAATACATTAAATACACAAATAAAACCTAAGTACCATTAAGGAGTAAATCTATTCGCTACCCCGTTGCTTTCTATTACATTCCCTCACGTAGGTAGTTGAGGGTTATTGGAAACCTCATCATAACTTAATCTGCGGACAAACGGCAGGGAGGCGAAATGTGCTAAAGACGTGGGTTAGAGCCCAGGATAAGAATGTGGATTAAAATCTCGAGGATGTGGGTTAAAATTTGGAGGAGAAAATGTGGGTTAAGAATTCCGACAGTCACATAACAGGAAAGCAAGTTTCCACCATAAACATTTTGTAACTACCCGGTTTGGTTTATAAAATTCATGACAGAAGAACCCATGTAAATCAACGCGCAAAATATATTGAACTCGTCCAACGACCGTATTATGAATTGTATTCTGAAGAAAATTTACAGTTAAACCATTATGCAATAATACAACTGCTTTGTCTAATTACAAATAAACTGGGTCATTTATTTACAATAAATATTGAACACCAGCGTATCATAGGCGGCTTGTATAATTGAACAATTTATCAAACGTGAAAGTAAATATTTACTAAAATAAGTAAGTGTAAAATGCATGAAGTATTTAAATTACGAAATGTAGTATAGCAAGGATATCCATCGGCGACTGTGTAAAAATATAATAATTGTGTGTTAGTCGGGTTAATACTTCACCCACCAAGTAATGGTAGAAAAACGATGAGTTAGTAATAATAATCTCCATTTGTATAATGAGAAAATAGTTGTGTGCTAATCAGGATTACAATCTCTGGTTTAGTAATGTTAACATAATTGTGTGCTCATCAGAATAAGTCACTGACCGTGTGAGGTCAGTATAGTGGCGTGTCACTCAGGATAACAATCATCGACTATGTAATGTCTTGGATAACAATCACAAGGGCGTTAGTAGTTACTGGACCTCGAATAGCAATCGACAGAAATTGACTCCTGGTTTTTGAGGAGCTGCTTATATACATTTCTTCTTTCTGGTTGTAGGTATTGCAATCGTAAAAAAGACAAAAAGATATAAGCTATGAGGGTTGCTTTTACACGTTCTGATCACAGAAGAAGAGGAAATGATATTTTGAGGATTGTTGTCTAATAATAAACTGCAGCATTGGAATCAAAGGCAGTAAAACTCCTAGGGGAGATTTTTAAGATATTTGCTTAACACAAGGATTGCTAAAACTTTATTGCGAGGTTTAAATAATATGGATATTTACGCATGTGAATCGTCTTAAGGAAACCTAACAGCGTTTTGTCAATATTTACTTTCATAGTTGTTATATAAAGCTGTCGTTCCATTATACGCGTTTATTAAGGGATACCAATACAATCTTCAATAACACCGCCACCATTCTTACGCCTAATTTTATCAAAAAGCTGTTTCACTTGGTTATCTAAAACTTTACTTTTTAAAAGGTTTTCTGTCGCTTTTAACTAATATGCTATTTATATATAGTATTTTGCGTTGGTTCGATAATTCATCAAAATGTAGTAAACGTTGTTATTTACAAAGTTTGGCGGTTTCGGAAGGACTTTCATTGGTTCTTAAATAGTTTGGTTTTTATGCATAGCATACTGTACGATGATATGGTATTTATACCTTATTCCTGTATAGGCATTTTAAGTTTATTGGTATCGTTTAAATATGAACTGGACCGCTGTGCTTGTATTTTAATAGCAGAATTTGCTCAACCATAGTAAGCTTCTTTACACACGTTTTATATTACACGGATGAATCCGGTAGATGCCTATTTTACATTTAAGTAAAAGCAGTCCTAACGATTTCTTTAATAAACATGGTGTAGCAGTTAAAATAGTGTTTGTTAATTTTAAATTTACATTATTTATATCAGCTACGTATATTATGCTTTTTACCCATTTTTATTGTAGAGTTTTTTGAAGTGCAACTTTACCCGTTAACAGTTTACCACTGAAATTAATTAGATTACACCTTTTCACAACATTAACTATTATTCAACTTATTACAGATATCCTGATAGCTTATAAAATCGTTTGTACATTTTAAATAATTTTAAAACCTGACGCACTGAAGGAATAGAATTTTGTAATGCTCCTTTTTAAACTAGCCTTTATTTAAAGGTATATATTGATTTAAATACATGATTAAGACAACAGACAAAAAAGCATTCGATAAGGGCTTTTGTAGATCAAAGATAAACTTGATTTAATGGAAGACGTTGGAGAACGAGCGGAAACAAAAGGATGTTGCATTATTGACTAAATAGGGCTAGAGCTTTGGCGCTTGTAATTATGTAGTAAAACCGATTTTTTCCAGTTAGACTATATTAGACAAATGTGGTATCTTAATAAAAATTAATAAGTTAGAAGCTTATTAACAAATAGTTATTTAGGCCAGTTGTTTATTTTAGATATTTGCGAAATTTATTTATAGGAATTTTAGTATAGTTCCATCAAATGACAACTTGCTAAAAATACAAAGTTTTCATATACGGACACCAACAATATAATCCATCAATTTCTGTTGAAAACATATTTTATTATACCAAACGAAATACGCTGGTTTGTCACGTCTGACTATGAACCCAATAATAAATTCTGTTATCATGCCACGGTAAAAATTCGATAACTAATCGATATAATGGGTTCCTTAACGTTACGATGACAAATAGTGCTCCGGAATAGCTCAGAAAAGACTCATCAGGGCGATGGGTAAAGAATCGCATTCATGGACCATAAGGAACCACTAGAAAGGTCCAATAAGTCAAAACTAACTATTTTATTAATGGGCGCCAGGAACAGGAGCAAGCAGAATCAACGAGAAATGTTCCACTATTCTCGGGCGAAACCCAAGGTAACTCACTATATCAATAAATTAACAGGGCACAGAATTAAGCCTGAATTTATTGAAGTAACTACAATGCCAAACATGAAATCAAACATATAAATATAAATTTCACTAGAACAAATAATTCTACAAACTAATCATACATACAAGATTCAAACCTAAATGACGCAAGAGAAAATTAACCAAGCTAAGTGCTCACAACAAGCAAATATATGTTTACTCCAAGTGATTGTATAAATAATATTTAACAGTAATAACGCAAGGGTGTTAATAATATCCGGGCACGAGCCCGTACGCAAAAATAATTCGTACTAAGTAAAAATTGGATACGCAGACTTGGTGGCCACTAAGTAAGCTGTAACAGCATAACTCAAGCGAGTAATAATTTAACCAAGGGTCTAAGCTCGTGACTAGATTTACAATCAATATGTATAAATCACTGGAACGCATTAACGAGTGGTTAGAATTATTCATAAAAAAAAAACCTAGCACTTACTAAGGAAGCATTCAACCATTAGTACCTTAATAATTTTATCATAAATACAGATTTTACGTTAATTATCGCAACCCACCCTACACACAGGTGTAAGTATGGTTGCATGCAAAGCAAAATATAAGCGGGTGAACATAAGGTTTCATACACAAAAAAGTATTAGTCCAATAATCTCAACAGAACATAAACACAACACACTTAAATAAGGAAGTATACGACCTCAAGAAGTAATTCAATGCACCAGTAGCAGTCAAGGATTCCAAATCCAACTTAACAGGATTACACCACTTAAAGGTAGTCACACAAAATCGCTTCAGGTGTAATATTCATCCACAGATAACTCCAACAGGTTACGATTAATATTTCGGTAGTCCAGCAGATGGAACTTATGGTATCAATAATTAATTCTTCGTCGGGAGCTTTAATACCATCTATTTCAGTAAGTTGTCGAGGTTGGGTAATCGTAATACCACCAGAACGATTACTTAAACGAATCTTCACAAATGTGCATCTACTTAAATTGGAACTGCTAAACCTAAAATATGCAATTACTCTTGGACTCGCACGTAGACGTAAATTTAAATTTGAAGTTAATTTTGAAGTTAGATTCGAACCTAGATTTGAAGTTACATTTAAACCCACATAACCATGTGGGTAGCATATAACAAATATCACAAAAATGTGCTTCTCTAACTGAGCGAAGGTATTAATCAAAACGACGTGAAATCCGCCAAAGGCGTAATAAATAACTTTCTTACTCACAAACACCAGAAAGATTAATTTTATCCAAGGTAGTAAGCTAGAATCCGCTAAAATAAGCGATATAAATTTTGCTAACATACCATGTTCGTCGTTTCGATTCAAATGCTGGATCAAAAAGAACGACGAGCCACCACATGGGCTCGTTATCGCCCTTAGGTGAGATAACATTTTCCCACAATTAAACCACTTTTTATTAACAAAAACAAATTAATGTGCATTACAATAATACAGTTTTACAAACAACTTGACAAATGTCAATTCAGTGAAATATCTAACCAAAGGAGAGATTCAAAGGCTTCTAACCACAGAGCATTATGTTAAAAAGATTCTAAAAATTGCAATAATTATAAAACTTAGAACGGGACGTTCCACTCCCCCTCAACTTCGAAGGAAGTAAACTCCTTAAAGTTTACGACGTTCAGCAGCAGGCTGAACCTAACATAACCAATAACACAAAAGCTATTCAATCATCATCAAATACATTAGCAGGTTTCAGTTCTTGAGCATGCCAGATACCCTTAGGTTGTCCATCTTCAGTTTCCAGTTCGTAAGTTGCTATTCCTAATTTCTTTTAACTTTATAAGGGCCTAGGAATTTAGGAGCAAGTTTTGTTGAAAAGGACTTGGTCGCATCACTCAAAGCCTTATTACGTCGCCACACAAGTTGACCAGGTTCATAGTGAACAGCTCTTCTTCGCAGATTATACGTATGACGAAAGCGTTCATGCGCTTGACGTAATTTTTCTTTAACAATTTCAAACATTTTCTGATAACCAGTTTTACGTTTTTCTATATGTTCATTTAAATCTAGATCGGGTGTTTCAATTTTTAACTTAAAGTCTTCTCCGCAGGAAATATGTTCACGTCCAAAATTTATAAAGTATGGGGTGAAACCAGTAGTTTCGCTAACAGAAGTTCTAATTGCACAGGTCACAGCGGATAAATTGATATCCCAATTTTTCTGTGACTCTTTAATATATGTTGCAAGCATAATCTTGATGACTTTGTTCGTACCTTCGGTTGGATTTGCACGAGGATAATATAAGGGAGTAAATATCATAGTAGATTTATATTTTTCATACAAGTGTCTAAAGCGTTTACTTTTCATTTGTCCACCATTGTCGCAAATAATGTACTGGGGTACACCATTGACCAAAAATATACCATCTTCTACGCTCGTGCATAAAGTTTTAGCACTAGCAGATCGAAGGGGAAAAGTAAGTACATATTTACTAAAATAATCGGTGACAACTAGCAAATATTTATATCCTTGAGTAGATCGAACAAGGGGACCCATAAAATCTAAACTTATCATTTGCCAAGGCTGTATGACAGGCGGTCGCTCACCCATAAGACCAGCAGGAGCTTTTTGTTCGGGCTTATGTTGTTGACAAGTAAAACAATGGTTAACATACCGGGTAATATCACACTTCATCTGGGGCCAATAATATAACATTTTAATTCTAGAGTAAGTCTTGAAGATTCCTAAATGACCAGAAATGGGATCATTATGATATCGCCACAAAAGTTGGGAACGTTTTTCTTTAGGAACTACTAATCTCCACAAGTCATTTTCAGTAGCTAATTCAGGTATAGTTGGTTTAACAAACTTATAGAGTCGTTCGTCTTCCACTCGCCACAAAGGAAATTTTAAGGGATTAGAACTAACTTTCTGAAGTACTTTACGATACCATCTATCGGTAGTGTTAGAATAATCATCATCGTCCACTTTAATTTTTGCCACGGTAAAAATTCGATAACTAATCGATATAATGGGTTCCTTAACGTTACGATGACAAATAGTGCTCCGGAATAGCTCAGAAAAGACTCATCAGGGCGATGGGTAAAGAATCGCATTCATGGACCATAAGGAACCACTAGAAAGGTCCAATAAGTCAAAACTAACTATTTTATTAATGGGCGCCAGGAACAGGAGCAAGCAGAATTAACGAGAAATGTTCCACTATTCTCGGGCGAAACCCAAGGTAACTCACTATATCAATAAATTAACAGGGCACAGAATTAAGCCTGAATTTATTGAAGTAACTACAATGCCAAACATGAAATCAAACATATAAATATAAATTTCACTAGAACAAATAATTCTACAAACTAATCATACATACAAGATTCAAACCTAAATGACGCAAGAGAAAATTAACCAAGCTAAGTGCTCACAACAAGCAAATATATGTTTACTCCAGGTGATTGTATAAATAATATTTAACAGTAATAACGCAAGGGTGTTAATAATATCCGGGCACGAGCCCGTACGCAAAAATAATTCGTACTAAGTAAAAATTGGATACGCAGACTTGGTGGCCACTAAGTAAGCTGTAACAGCATAACTCAAGCGAGTAATAATTTAACCAAGGGTCTAAGCTCGTGACTAGATTTACAATCAATATGTATAAATCACTGGAACGCATTAACGAGTGGTTAGCATTATTCATAAAAAAAAAACCTAGCACTTACTAAGGAAGCATTCAACCATTAGTACCTTAATAATTTTATCATAAATACAGATTTTACGTTAATTATCGCAACCCACCCTACACACAGGTGTAAGTATGGTTGCATGCAAAGCAAAATATAAGCGGGTGAACATAAGGTTTCATACACAAAAAGTATTAGTCCAATAATCTCAACAGAACATAAACACAACACACTTAAATAAGGAAGTATACGACCTCAAGAAGTAATTCCAATGCACCAGTAGCAGTCAAGGATTCCAAATCCAACTTAACAGGATTACACCACTTAAAGGTAGTCACACAAAATCGCTTCAGGTGTAATATTCATCCACAGATAACTCCAACAGGTTACGATTAATATTTCGGTAGTCCAGCAGATGGAACTTATGGTATCAATAATTAATTCTTCGTCGGGAGCTTTAATACCATCTATTTCAGTAAGTTGTCGAGGTTGGGTAATCGTAATACCACCAGAACGATTACTTAAACGAATCTTCACAAATGTGCATCTACTTAAATTGGAACTGCTAAACCTAAAATATGCAATTACTCTTGGACTCGCACGTAGACGTAAATTTAAATTTGAAGTTAATTTTGAAGTTAGATTCGAACCTAGATTTGAAGTTACATTTAAACCCACATAACCATGTGGGTAGCATATAACAAATATCACAAAATGTGCTTCTCTAACTGAGCGAAGGTATTAATCAAAACGACGTGAAATCCGCCAAAGGCGTAATAATTAACTTTCTTACTCACAAACACCAGAAAGATTAATTTTATCCAAGGTAGTAAGCTAGAATCCGCTAAAATAAGCGATATAAATTTTGCTAACATACCATGTTCGTCGTTTCGATTCAAAGGCTGGATCAAAAAGAACGACGAGCCACCACATGGGCTCGTTATCGCCCTTAGGTGAGATAACATTTTCCCACAATTAAACCACTTTTTATTAACAAAAACAAATTAATGTGCATTACAATAATACAGTTTTACAAACAACTTGACAAATGTCAATTCAGTGAAATATCTAACCAAAGGAGAGATTCAAAGGCTTCTAACCACAGAGCATTATGTTAAAAAGATTCTAAAAATTGCAATAATTATAAAACTTAGAACGGGACGTTCCAATCCGTTCTTCAATAAAAATATTTCTAGCATTATAAAGAACCAAAATAGTACACTGAGAAAAGGATTTTGTTGCTTCAACTGAAAATTAGTTGATTCAATTAGAATTTTGGTTTGTATATAAACAATGATCTATATGCATTAAATAGAACATAATAAAATGTTGGAAAACCGATTTTGAAGCAAACAAACCTAAATTTGCACCACAATAATTATGGCATTTACTCAAATCGCTATTAATGTAACTTGAATGTTAGGTATCGTTACTTCAATTGCTTGTAGGTTTGATTTGAATTATTTAATACTTTTATCAAATAAACTGTTATGTTAAATCAACACTTTGAATATCCCACTTACATATAAAAATCATTGAAGCAAATACTTGAAAGGGTTTGTAGCATTAAAACAAACTATTCAAATTTTTCAACTAACCAAAAAGCGTCATTGGTTTAACTAACCCATATGTTGAGTAGATAATAATTATTAAGGTAAGTGGCTAATAAGGGTTCAAATAATAACATTTTTGGTTTACTCAATCTTTTATTGTGTTGAATCGAAACATTTAGCTGTCAAATCAATCATTTCGTTGCGTTGTACATTGTTTAGATATAGAATTAGTTTAAACATCCAAGGTAGTTTGATTCAATATCCAGCTTGATCGATTCTGATTTAATGCAATTATTTTAATCAAATTTTTTTAATACAACTTGGCGATCAACAAATGAGTTTGTTCATCCCTAACAGATTTTAAAAAAATATTGATTTAAAATAACTTCATTCAGACACATTATCAAGTTGTATATTGAATCAAATCTCACCTTGAATGTTACATTAACCCTAGTTCATCCTGCATATATTTCAGTTTAGCTTCCACTTCAATTTTATAAAACTGACACTGATTATTGAAAGTTTGTTTATTCCTTGTGGTTGCCTTTGGTTTTTGAAGTTAAACGTTCGCTTATATAGTTGAATGCTAAAAACAACTGCATTTAGTTAAGGACAATTGAGACCAATTTATATGAAGGTACTTACGTATTTTTAGACGAAGAGATTTTGTTTAAGCATAGTACAGCATACTAAATTTATCTTCCGTGTATTTTTACAGTGAGTTGAAATACTATTATGGAAACTAACACAATAAACAATGCGAAGTAACGCTTGAAGCCATGTTGACGTGTCGCTGTCGAACGTTAGCAGTATATTAAAGATATAATGTGCGCGCGCTGAACATTCAATACGCAACATCGGAGACGTACTAAATAGCGTTGCATTCAACAAATAACCCGACGTTTGATGTGGCAATCGTAGTTTATTTAAATCAACAAGCTAGAGTACGTTTGTTTCAATGTTCAGTTTGTCACAAAACGTGTTCATTTGACACTTTTTTCAGCATTCATTTAACTAAAATAGATTTTTTTCAACATTAATGTAGTATTGGACTAAAATATGAAATTTGTTGACAATATTAGTTTGTATTAAATACGACTGATGTTGAATGAAATTCACTTTTGCATTCGTTTATTAATCAACTGTTATTATGCATTCAAGCAAACAAATTTAAGTCAAATAATTTTTGATGTTAGTTTAACCATCTGCAAGCGGTTCAGTTAATATAGTTTCGTTTAGAACGACTAAAAAATACTTGATCAAATGCTTTACTCTTCAAAACAACAGAATTGGTTGTATCAACCAAATCACTTTTCTCAGTGTAGTAATTTTAAACAAGTGGTTATAGGATACAGATTTAAATTTTACACTTATACAGTTCATGTTGTTGTAACAAAAAATCAAAGAAACCTTATTTCGCAAATATTAGGCAAATTTTCTTTGATCATTAATAGAATGCTTTGTATTATAGGTAAACCTCACAGAGGCATGAGATGTTTACAATAAGACAGAACAAAGTTATTTTTAATCGAAATAATGGCAAGAGTATTATAATTACCGCTACTGCTCGACCATTGGGCTTGACTTTACGTTTTAAAGGTTTATGAAGCTTTAATGACAGGTACAAATACAGAACTTCAGTTATCTCGTTTAACGTACAATATTTCTAGTTAAAGAAAACTTCAGATAAACGCTTACGATGACCGCCACAATTACGTCACTTTGAAGGGCAGTAGATTCCAAAACCTTAATTTTGGTTCATTGAATTATACGAAGGCGTAGAAGGGCCACAAAAAAATCGCTCTACTTATTTTAGTTAATTTTCGACGTCGATGTCGAAGTTTATTAAATTTCGACTTCGATCTCGAAATTTACTTAAATTTCGACTTCGATCTCGAAATTTAGTTAAATTTCGACTTCGACCTCGAAATTTATTAAATTTCGACTTCGATCTCGAAATTTAGTTAAATTTCGACTTCGATCTCGAAATTTAGTTAAATTTCGACTTCGATGTCAAAATTTAGTTATATTTTGGAGTAATTTTCTTCAACAGTCTTAGATAATATAATTATAAATGATATTGTACCCCAATACAGGGCCGACACCATATTGACTTCGCTCGATTATTTTCTATTGGGTTATTTACTTAACCAATAAATTTTTGACGAGTTATTGATGAAGTTCAAAAAGAGTTCATAGACCGCCTTGGTCATTGTTAGGCCGTCAACGGGTTCCAATTCAAACATATTCTGTAATTATTTGATATTTGTTTTTAATTTTTAGTAGATGTTTGTGTACAGTATAAATTCTATTTTCTGGAAATTTTCCTTCTGTACCCCATATTCATATTTACTTCAATGTAAGTAGAAAAAAATAGTCTTCTCAAATCCATAATAAAAGTGGTGGTTGCTCTTTAAGAAAAATATAGATGACGTCATAACTCTCTCAAATATGACCGAAACCATGAAATAACATCAATAAATGACAATCTCTATAAATCGTTTGACATATTTTTGTAATTTTTTAATAATTTTTACGGTTCCGTACGTTATAAGATATAACGGAACCTTTATAAGGTCACTCACGGATCCGTCCGTTCGTCTGTCACAGAGGTTTTTTTCGAAAAATATGTTACGTCGGAATTTGAAGTTTGGCACAGTGCTAGATTTTTATTGCGCGCACATATATCGACAGTCAGAAAATAGTAAAAAATATTTTTAGATTAAAATGACGGGGGTCAATTCGTTCAAAAGGAAAAAGTTTTAATAAATATATCGTATGAGGTATCATTTGAAGGAGGATTCTAAAAGGCTTCTAAAAATATTTCTTTATAATGTTCGGTCCAGTAGTCTTTATGATATAGCTCAAAATGTGTCAAAAATTATCGTCCCCCCCCCTTATTCTCCTACATTTCCAAAGCTAAAATTTTGATTTTAACAGTGATAGTAGCTATTGAGTCATAGATTATCGGAAAACTGCAGGGTTTTTTGACAGTGTATTAGTTGCTGGGAAAAATGTTTAAACACAGTAATAGACAACGTATTTACTAATAATGTACCAGTACAATGTGGGACAATATATTCATTTATCAGTTATCACAATCAAATTTGGATAAGATTTAAATATACATAAAAATAAAAACAGCTTAATTTGGTTTATTGATTGCTCACTATAGTATTGGTACGGAACCCTAATAACGCAAGCTCGACTCGCTTTTGGCTAACTTTTTTTATTTAGTTTATGGAATTTTTCCGTTACGTTCGCAAAGCACTAGTGTATAATCACATATTAATATTTGACGTATTAAAATTGCAATTGTTGCACTTAAATGCAACCGCCAACCTACATAGTGGGGGGGGGGGGGCAAGAACATAAATTTTGTTCCGCGACCCGGAGTGGTTCTCAGCTTCCCATATAACCAAACGGCTGGCTATACTAACACAGAAAACACGTATTATGCGATATGAAAATGTCTTCCATAATTAATTTTTGTTGTTAACCGCATTCCAATTAAAACCAACAAAAAAGTAAAAAAATAGTCGACAGAAAAATGGTACATATCTGCAACCATTAAATAAATACCTCAAGCATGTTTTTATTCTATAGTAATAAATAATTTTTTGTATTACACTTTTTAAAGCAATATGGACTGCTTGAACCACGCTAAAACAACGCTCATGTAATATGAATTAAACACAAGAGTTCTAAGAAATGGGATGGACAAGAAATCTTGATATTCATTTCTAAAGAACTCGTCCTTTTAAAATTTTTACTATGGACATCTTGGAAGCTGTTAAAGATAGAGAGACACTCAAATGGGAAAAGTAATGCGGTTTTGTCTGTTGATTTCGCATGTGCTTTTCTGATTTAGAAAAGTTCCACGGATATCTAGATATTTTTAAAAACTAAGTATTGCAATTTTTTCTAATCCGTCTGTATGTAGACTTTATTATTGACATTAGAGAAATAATGTTGATACAAAATTTGTAGATATTTTTATGCTGAATTAGAACGAGTGGCTAGAAAAACTATTTTTTTTAGCTTTATATATATAACCTTAAATTTTTTAAATGGAAAGCATAGTTTTGCCCATGGGCCTGTTTATTAGCTTTTGTTTTGCCGATTTTACTCATATAGCACATGATGGAGTTATTCTTGCAAATGACCAAAATATTGAGGTTTCTTTTATTTTACATAATGAACTAGTTACATTTCAATATGCAATCACAAAAGCAGACTTAGCAGCTGTATTTCTTTATCATAACAAAAGCTGGTAACAGGAAATATTAACTGATAAACAGATCATCCACATAACAATAACAACATACAATTTTAAATTATACGGATTAAAATCGCAAAAACCTTTAGAGTATTATAAATGGAAACAAAACTAAAATACCAATACTACAGTGAGCAATTAATAAACCAAATTAAGCTGTTTTTATTTTTATGTATATTTAAATCTTATCCAAATTTGATTGTGATAACTGATAAATGAATATATTTTCCCACATTGTACTGGTACATTATTAGTAAATACGTTATCCATTACTGTGTTTAAACATTTTTTCCCAACAACTAATACACTGTCAAAAAAACCTGCAGTTTTCCGATAATCTATGACTCAAGAGCTGCTATCACTATTAAAATAAAAATTTTAGCTTTGGAAATGTAGGAGAATAAGGGGGGGGACGATAATTTTTGGCACATTTTGAGCTATATCATAAAGACTACTGGACCGAACATTATAAAAAAAATATTTTTAGAAACCTTTTAGAATCCTCTTTCAAATGATACCTCATACGATATATTTATTAAAACTTCTTTTTCTTTGAACGAATTGACCCCTGTCATTTTAATCTAAAAATATTTTTTACTATTTTCTGACTGTCGATATATGTGCGCGTAATAAAAATCTAACACTGTGCCAAACTTCAAATTCCTACAAAACATATTGTTCGAGAAAAACCTCTGTGACAGACGAACGGACGGATCCGTGAGTGACCTTATAAAGGTTCCGTTATATCTTATAACGTACGGAACCGTAAAAATTATTAAAAAATTACAAAAATATGTCAAACGATTTATAGAGATTGTCATTTATTGATGTTATTTCATTGTTTCGGTCATATTTGAGAGAGTTATGACGTCATCTATATTTTTCTTAAAGAGTAACCACCATTTTTATTATGGATTTGAGAAGACTGTTTTTTTCTACTTACATTGAAGTAAATATGAATATGGGATACATAAGGAAAATTTCCAGAAAATAGAATTTATACTATACACAAACATCTACTAAAAATTGAAAACAAATATCAAATAATTACAGAAAATGTTTGAATTAGAACCCGTTGACGGCCTAACAATGACCAAGGCGGTCTATAAACTCTTATTGAACTTCATCAATAACTTCCACAGGCATACGTCGTACTTCTTGCATTGTGTTCTATTAACTCGTCAAAAATTCATTGGTTAAGTAAATAACCCAGTAGAAAATAATCGAGCGAAGTCAATATGGTGTCGGCCCTGTATTGGGGTACAATATCCATTTATAATATTATTATCTAAGACTGTTGAAGGAAATTGCTCCAAAATTTAACTAAATTTCGACATCGAAGTCGAAATTTAACAAAATTTCGAGATCGAAGTCGAAATTTAACTAAATTTCGAGATCGAAGTCGAAATTTAACTAAATTTCGACATCGAAGTCAAAATTTAATAATTTTTCGACATCGAAATTTAACTAAAATAAGTATAGCGATTTTTTTGTGGCCCTTCTACGCCTTCGTAGAATTACATTGGATATACATGTATTACATATTTGGCGCTAGCTACACATTGGATTTTCCTTCCCACATCATTGGGAGGGTATTCAGTTTTCTTACAAATTTATTAGAAAAATATTTAACGAAGGTGCTAAAATGCCGTTAAACCTTCAGCAATCATATCATATTCTTCAAAATTTCCGATTTAAGGTTTCTTTAATTGTAGGGAAGGTTTAGATGACATTAAACTAAAAATTGCAATAGAAGCGAAATTTCCAAAAAGAGAGCTTTTAAAAATTCTAGACACGGTAGGCATATCTTTAAAAATAATGAAGTTGGGAAAATACTAGATAAACAAATTAAAGTTAATTCCAGGATACGCGATCGGATGGAAACGAAGATGTTGAAACAAAGCGATTCAGTTTTTGCACTGCCCTATAGCTTTGTTACTGCTGTAACTAAGGTACAGATTAATAATCGTATTTTACATTTTTTATAAGAGTTTGTTGTAATAAATGTATATCTAGTGGAATATAGAAGTTTACAGTGGCAGCCTTAGTTTTGTACAGCAAAAGGTATCTTGATCACGTATAACCGTACTATTAGGTATTACGTCCCATAAGAAAAACGGGTGTGTAACGGGTGTACACAGATACAGAAATGCCAGAGTTTCTGTAATTTGCTTTCTAAATATTAAAGCACGGGCATTCCATATCATTGTGATTCTTTTATTTGACTGGCAAGCCATAATCCTGCTATAGTAATTTAAATGTTCACATCTTTCTGTTGTAATATGAATTTGGTTGTAGTCCATATTCTCATTAATAAGAACGAACTGAACTCTCTATGTAACATCTGCTTTATCCTATTCCTCATTTTTGTAATACTGTTTTATGTTGACACCAACCTTTTTTGTCTATTCGTTAAATTACACCTTATTTGCGCTGCAAACAAAGAAAAAAGAATTTCAAGGGGTAGTTTGTAAGAAAAAACAGTTTTTCTAAGGTAAATGCACTTCTAGAACCATTTGGGAGTAAAGAACGAAAATTTGTATCCGGATTTTATTTGTTTTAGGCAATTTTAATGATAAGATTTTTCTGTTCTTATTCAATTAAACGTCTGTACCACTTTAATGGGTTATAAGTAGCTCAAGTTGTTTGTAGATTTATAGGTCGTAGATAAAATTTTCAACTGTTTTGCATGTAGTACATTAGATTATTGTTAATCCACTGTAACATTCGAATAACGCCTTGTAATTAATTAAAACACCCCGCAACGAATGCCGTCTCTGGAGCTTGTACCGAGTGTATTTGGAAATCTAACCTCTTTGCAAACGAGTGTCGTAAGATGCTACAACAACAATTACAGCTGAGCTTGAGAGCAACGTATAATTTTAATTATTTTTTAATTTACGTCTGCTTTCCTCACTATCGGCGGCTATTAAAGCTAACTCGCATTTATACATTTTTTTGCAGACTTCTTACTGGAGTCGGAATTGTTACCAACAAGCTCTGAGTTGTAATTTATTGCTTCTTAAATACCGCATTCTTGCCTTCTAGTCTAAGTTCTCGTTTAGTTATCGATTTTTTGTTTTGATTTCAGTTACAGATTTCAAAACGCTAATTCTGTGAGTTCAGTTCTTACTAGCGATCTTCTAGTTGCCGTTTAGACCCCTATAGAAAAAAATATTTAGTTACAAGGGTGGAGAATTATACATTATATTTTTCTAATAATTGGTGAACTATGTTGATTTGCTCTCATTTTGCGTTGTTCGAAATCTCCCCTCTTTAGTTTATTATACGAATGTTATTCCATTGCGCCTTTCATTATTTAATTTACTTTACCTGTTTTGTCATTCTACATACATACACCACCTTTTAGTTGACAAAAACTATAATTAAATTTGTATTATCACGAATAAGTTCGGTATTCTCACGGACGATTAGTTGCGGTAAACCACATCTATTTTCTTATAACGGCTCATTGAAAAGTTTTAACGAATTGCATTTTGCTTGTAACATTGAATGTCGTCGAAAATAGGAGTCTAATTACTCTTAGCATCTTGCGGAGCGATTATTTCGGAATTTTTGCTGAATTCCTATTAACCTAGTCCCTTGATCGGATTCAAGACTCTACTTACAGAATCGTATTTGGGCTAAATGAGTGACTTGGAATAAATGAAAACGTTTCCAAATTCCAGCCCGTTGGGCGCCAGTAACATGTTCAAGGTCAAGTTCGTTTTACCGCACGCAGAAAGCCCGCATACGGTGCATCTTATGCTGGCCGGTAGAAGTTCTCCGTTCGAAACTAAAAATTAGGGGCATCCTGATCGACTTGTTAAATCCACATCTGTAACCGGTAGATTTGTTTCTGTTAAATAAACCTTCGTGTCTATTATTCGTTCCGTAAACAGATCGTAGAGTGGTGCAACATTAAGCAGTATACTTTAGTGGTTTAATTGAAAATGTTGTTAGATTCGATTTAGGGACGTATATCAATGGCCGAATTTTTAGTATACCCTTTTTGACTACTGCAATCGATAACGAACACCGGACAATTGCTAAACCGCTAGTCATTCAAACAGCCCAGAGCGTAGTTGTTGTTTGCGTCTGCATAATAGTTTTTTAGATATTTCAAATAGCGCATGAACGGGGTCGAATAGTCGTTATTGGCACAAGTTCGAATTCATATCTAGAAGTGGACATTCTTGAGAATTAAGGTATAGTTTAAAATTTTTCAGATTGCAGTGATTGAACTGGGCTGCGGATTGCTTTGCATTGTCCCACTTTCCATGCTGAAGAGGAAATGAAGTCTATCTGGGTTTTTCTAATTCGTTTGAATTCTTAATACGCCAAACGTGAATTTTGAAACCGGAAAGGCCTGCCGGCCCGCGAAGTTTCCATCAGCAAAAGTAACACACAATTCTAGGATTTTTATGCAAATGATGGATTAAATTTAATTTCGATTCATCGCTAAGCTTTAAATGCGAAACCTCCCATGATATTTTAGTAATTTTAAATGTCAATTCGTTTTTGTCGCTTTTTTAACAATTGACGTTGCTCTTAGATCAAATTAAACAAGCTCATGAAGCATATTCACGATGGCTCGTTTATAATGTTTGCAAAATTCATAAATGTGCTTAGAGGCACGTTGCACGAGAAGCGGCCGTTCTTAAACGTGTCAGTGTCTGTATCCTCTCTGAGGTCCCAGTGCTATTACTCAAACCGTTGTATTTTTTTGTGATACGAAGCGAAACCCTTTATCGTGCACGTTGTACCATACTGCTTACAAAGATAGATCAAATATGGGTTCCCCATTTTGTACTGTATTTCGTCAAAGAAAAATAATATTGCGCCGTACGTTATCGTGTTCGGTTTACCTACGGTTTTCACCGAAAGCGCGCCCTTAATATTAATGTAACCGTCGTAGGTTGCAATTACACCATCGGAAGTTTGAACTTCTATAATCACCCTTTCGCTGTGGTTTGCGTTCCCCGTGAAGCGCAAATACGAATAATAATCTTTCTTCGACATTGTTTCTTCGTTGCGAGGTCTTTTAAATACGCCTAACTTTGGCGTTGAATTGTAGTTTCTACAAAAGAGAACTAATCACGGACAAAATATGATATGCGCTGATTTTCATATTGTTAAAATCTCCACGTATTTTGCCACCGTGTTTGGACATTTATAGTACTTTTTTATATTTTTTCGATTTTGACGTTGTAGCCTGTTGCTGTTATTGTGGTTGTTGTTTTTTTCTAGGATGCAAATACTTGTAACTGAGTTCTTTTAAAAAATTTGCATCTACACCACCAAGAACGAGTTCCTGCTTTTTAATACTATATGATAAATGTCCTGACGTCAATGCTGATGCTGTTGCTTTTTCAGGCTTCTTCCGTTTCTTATTTCGGTAAAGTCTAACGATGATTTGCGAACGACTACTGGTTTCAAGGACGTTTTTTGTGTTTTATATAGACTTGTTCCTAACGCCTTCGACGGGTGGATTTTTTCTTTGGTCTCTTGACGGCTACGATGGACGTTGTGCACGCGTGGTGTTGTTGTTGCTGCTGCTGATGATGATGCCGATGTTATTGCTCGTATCCGTAAGCTATACCCATTTATAGCTTGATTATTCGCGTCTTAGCTTCACACGAACGCAAAGGTATGTGTCTTTTAAAAAATTCACCGGTTCTCCCGCATGATCAATAGTCTCAACTTATTGTTATCGAATTCGTCCACGCACAGAGAAAAACGAATTACATTGCAGGGCTGTTGTTCTATGCTGTATCTTGGCGGCACGGTTGTCTAAATTCGTAAATGCTATGGAAAAGTTGGTTGGTTACTACTGTACGCGCTCGTCGTAATGTTAGTATCTACGAAAATGTTAGACACTGAAATTATTTCCACGTCAGATCGGACGTATGCGTAATAGAACATATTATTTCCTTCGAAAATATTTCTAACGGTGTAGCACGTGTAAAGGTCAATCAAGTCGCACGTGTACGTTCCGCCGTCGTTCAGTCTCACTGACGGTTATAACGTACCGTTGCTGATAATATTTCCGTACCCATAGACCGTGAATCTCATAGACATGACTGCCACACTTCGAAAGCATTATGATTCTTTCATGTAAAAATTTCAACGCTAAATGGCAGTACGCGATCGTATTAAAATCTTGCATTTCTATAAATTAAAAGGTCTTTTGATATCGTGGGCGAAGGTATTGATGGGGATAAGAAGGTCTCTTCCGAATGGGGATGCTGTTGCTGTTAATGCTGCTACTGCATGGTAACTATATCCGTACGTTTTCAATCTTTAGAACGACAGCATCTTGTTTGCTGCTTCTGGTACGAAGACGCCGATAATGCCGAAACGCCTTTATTTTGAACAACCCGAATAATACGAATGCGTCCGGAGGATCTATGGGCGCCGGAATTCTTTACCAGGAGGTCTCGCTCTGTTTAAAGTATGTAGAGGAAATTACTACAAGTTAAAGAGTAGACGAGATATGTCACGACGGCTGCGGGCGGTCTTTAAAGCGACATTTAAAATAACGGGCATTTTTATTTACATGCGCCGTTTTTTATTGCATCATCGGGGAATGGTGTGTGTGTGTGGGGTGGAACCTGCACACTCAGGACACGATTTTATTTGTAGCGAGGTCTATCAAATCTCCTTACGACCATGATGATAATCCATGTGCAAAACAATAGCGATGCATCCATAATTATTTTTGTAGATACTTCGACCATATATTGAAATTTCTAGCCACGTTTTTGCTTACGTACTTTTCAATTATGTTTTACTGCATACTTCTATATAACGCAACGGTTAGCGTTTTAAAATAACATTTCTTGATGTACATCGATTGCATTGCTTAGAATAAAAGGCCGTATGCTTATTATATTTTAAATATAACAATTAAAACGACATTGTATAAAAATTTCTGTAATTATATCTTAAATTAATTGCACTCAAACTGTAATAAAAGGAAACTAAATATGCAGAATAAATTGATGGTAATATAACATTAATAACTCATTTCCTAATTTAATCATGCACTTAAAAAGTTTAGACGAAAGGTACCAGGAAGCAAAATAAAATATCAAGAGCTTTCTTATGGCATTCCCAATTTCCGCGTCTTTAAATTATAAAAAGTTGTGTAAGTTACGGGGACTCTAGAGGTTTAGTCTGTGTAGTCTAAATGCATGGGGTAAAATATTAAAAGACGCTTGATGAAATTGGACATAGCAGGAAGAACGAAAATGAAATTGCTTGTCAGAGAGAATGATTGTAGAAGCAATCCAGGCAGCTCCTCATCATGAAGCAATTATACCAATTACCGTTATGTAAGGCATGCCATATCTTAAGGGTTATCGAGTATAATTTATACTCAAGATGACTTCGATTTTTAAGTTACTGAGAAAACGCCTTTAAAGAAACACCTTGTTTTAAGGGTTACAGAAATTGTTTTATTAACCATTTAGCAAATTAAACTAAATAAGAGACGCTGAAAACAATAAATTCTTGAAAAGTAATTGCAATTTGATGCGTTATAACAGCAATATAAAATTTGTAAGTAAAGCATGAAAGCTGACTGTTTCTATACTTCAAACGGTACTCGGCGATTTTAATGAATTTCTCTTTCTAATTGCATCTTTATTACTGGAAATGAATCCATTTCGAAATCCTGAGAGAGCGCTTTCCATAGCTTATGTTTTGTAATATTCTTTACAGTCTATACTCTTTATAGTATTGTCCCAAAATTATTGTGCCCTAATCTGTTTCAGCGTTTCTATTGTCAATTGCAATGAATTGTGTTACTTGTACAATCGTTTACGACTATACTGCATCTCGCATAATTATTATGTCTATATTTTTTTTATTTATCTACTTTGTGCTCTTACTATACACCGTATTAGTAATTATGTGCAACTAATTTACAAGATATATATCTAACTTTCGTGAAACACCAATTCCCGAGATTTGCAAACTTTACTGTTTCATTATTAGATATATCCGTCCTTCAAGGACATTTGCCATTGTGTGTTCGTTCTCGTTGATTGCAAATCTATACCTCTCCTTTTCTTATAGTTTCTTACATTTTTTGCTTTATTCGGTTATTTGAAGTTTAAACCGGAGAGATTTTCTTTTTCCTTTTTCAGGTCTTACGTTGTTTGTTTAATAGAACTTTCCTTTCTGTCCGTATTATTGTTTTGTTACTTAGTCTATTGTTCAGCTTCCTACTCCAACCTTTTAGAATACCATAACAATTTCTACTTATTTGAATATATGGTTCACTACACTTTTATTATTTCAAATCGGCTCATTTAGACCGCCAACTGTGCTCGCCTTTTATTTACTTTTATCGTTTCAAGTCAGGTCAATTAGGCAACCAACGTTACTAGTCCTTAATGTAATTTAAAGTCCACATGTTGTACTTTCTGGTTTTTTATCTAGGCATGTGTTTTTGACAATTAAAAATTTCCCGAATGTTGCTATTGATTGTAATTAGGTAAAGCAGCTGTGCTATCTTTGAAAGATAGACATATGCCCAAATCTATTTCTCTTCGATATGGAATTTGCGCAATTATTCTTCAGAAGACAATTTTATAAATACATTAGTTCAATGAGTTTACTATATTTCTAGCATTAGATCGCGATGTTTCTTCTATGCTACATAATATAAACCAATCGGACGGTTACAAAATCTTTATGATGAAAAACGTGCTACGTTTTATACATGGCTGTTAAGTAATAAAAGAATGATGCCGCTTCAATAGAAATTTTAATATTTTCAGTCAGGATTTGTAACCAATATTTATTGGATTTCACTCCATTTCTTAGGTTCCTTAAACTCATAGTTGTTTAACCTTGTATCAGAAAATCTTGCTTTGTCGATACAGCACATTTGGTCTGGATGCTGTTTTGTATGCAGATTAAGTTAGGATGAGATGTGTACACATTGCAGTTACCCATATCCTTCACAACCTGCATGAAGGAATTTTATATTATATAACCGACAGCTGTTTGCTTTACTCCTTAACGGTACGAATATTGCCTATATTCTAGAAATGTTAGGAACCATACCATACCCC
The DNA here is from genome assembly GCA_036346225.1 of Platerodrilus igneus. NCBI lineage: Eukaryota > Metazoa > Arthropoda > Insecta > Coleoptera > Lycidae > Platerodrilus > Platerodrilus igneus. The sequence continues at coordinate 3,025,753 of JARFIW010000873.1, forward strand.
ACAAGATTTGTTCAATAATTAGGTGATTTGTATTTAAAGGTACTATTGTAAATTTGTATTTTTCTGAGTATTTTAATGTTTCAGTAGATTCGCGTCACTACGCATTTAGTGCATCAACATAGTAAGTAAGTAAGTATTTGGTATATATATTATCGTGTAATTAAGGGTTTATTGAGAATACATAAGGGCATAAGGTTAAGCTAGAAAATCAAATTAGTCATTTGATGAATTAGGATATTTTAAACAATTATTTCAGAAGCTTAGGCAATATATAATAATGTAGAGTTAATTTAGTTTAGTCATAGTTAGCTAGGAATGATGTAATATAGTATTCATTTAAATAGGGCATAAGAATTAATAATGATGGGGTAAAAATATAGCATATTTAATATTATAAGGGATTGTAAAAGCGCTGAATATGTGTTAAAATAACAGTCTTATTTTTCCAAGGTAAAACCCAAACGTTGAAAACAGAGCAAAATAACAAGGGGAAATATATTTCTAGAAAACATTGATACAAACAAACTTTAATAGCTTACAGGAAAACAGACGACCGTTGGAATTAACGTAGTCAATTTACAACAGGGACAAAGCAAAACCACATAAACCTGACAAAGACGCAGTAGGTTAGTTAAGATATCGATTTTAATTCTGGAGGTAGTATAAGAGGGAGCTAGAGACAACTATCATGAAAGAACAAAAATGGAACAAAAACGTATGCATACAAGTGAGATACATAGAGTTAATCACGGAGCTAGTATTGTAAGGAGACTTGAACAAATTTATTGTAGCGGGGAAGAAAATCAATAATTTCAAGGAATTTTAGAAGCAGGCACGCGTCAATTGAAAGCGGGAGAAAGGAGCCAAGCAAAGTGATTGGAGGATATAGATATACGTGCTACAGTTTTAGATGGAGAAGGGTAAATATTCAGTTGGTGGAGGCATATACGTAAAAGGAAGTTATATGTACAAGCGAGATAAAAGATGTTTTGTTTTACTCAGGAGACGTGGAAGTAGTGGGAATGAACTGAACGGTGGAGGCTAATTTCCATGGAATCAAAGTGGCAGTTGACAGTTAGAAACGTTTTACCGAGCAATTGTATGTTTTGTTATCGAAATTCGCGCGAAACCGAGATCCGTTAGAGCTTTTTCGCTGGAATACGAGGCGGTTAACAAATAATTTTAAGAATTGTTGAAACGGGCACGAGTTGTACGTGCGATTGAGAAACAGGGGGGAAGTGAATTCTTGATTATTTAATCATTTTTGAAGAGGGGCCTCGCTCTCTTTTAATTTCATCAGTCATTCGCGACACATCTAGTTACTTTCAAGTGAATTAGTACAGTTTGATGAAAAATTACTTAAAAGCTATTTAAGTGAAAGTCAATCTTTTATGTAAGTACAAACAGATTGTTATTGTGTTGTTGGAATGCACGAAATTAGTAAGATTAAAATTATTTGGATGATGGAAGCAGCGATTTTTGGGTATTAACTTTAATTTGGAATAAGAAGAGGAAAATTTGAAGATTGGATGTTTTGGTTGTACATTATTTTTGGTAAGATAGTTTGGAGTAGCGGCAGACATGGTGATTCAACCGACGAGTTATTTGATAGACTGATGACATACTAGACGGCAGCATCTCCAAGGGGCTAGTTGGTGGACAACATTCAGAAGATAGCTACCAGGTAGGCCAATATATAGAACATTGAGTGGTAAATATTTTCCATGGTTTTTGTGATTATTTTGATTTGTGTTTAGTGTGTTTTCTAAGGTTATACATTCTATGAACTGAAATTTAAGAAACTTTAAAATGAAATTGAAATTTATTTTTGAAAATCAAGAATAATTAATTAATTTACAGATAACCTTTCGATGTTGTAAACAGGTATAGATGGCTTATTTGACATTTGGTAGTGCAGTAAAGTTATATGCACATTTATAGAGTTTTACTATGAGCTCATGATAAGACAAAAGGGTTAACGTAATGTATGAGGAATGCCCTCTTGCTTTAATTAAAAATATTTATTTAAAAGGGTTATCGATCTGAATTATTTTTATTATTATGAAATTGTTGACAATACGAGTGTGTATGAAGAAATCACTTTTTTTTTTAATGTAATATTGATCTCACGTTAATAGAATGTGCTATATTTTGTGAATTGAGTTATTTTTGAGTGTGCGATTGTAGAGTGGGAATTTCTATTTAGGTTTCAGCATGGTGATATTGAACGAGAGTTTTTAGATTTAACAGGTAGATGTCTGTGTAAATTTTAAGCAATTTTAGCTAGTAGGAGACGGGTGTAGAGCAGCTGAGGACTATTATGGAGCAAAACCTCACGTCAATGTTTTTGTTGCTGTGTAAATATGAATAATTGGATTTTTGCTGTGTAAATACACGTTATCAATAATTACGGTGGTTGAATGCCACATAATTTTGTCATCTTAAATTATGCGGCAATATTTAAGGAATGTTTAGTGGCGTAGTTCCTTTCTTCACAAAACACCCTTGAGCTTGGTTGTTAACAGATATGGTTAATATTTGATATTACGTGAGGAGTGGAGGATGCAGATGTTTGTCCTTAAACCGGCACTTTTAATATTGTTTGTTATCTAGAATTCGTAGAAACTACTTAAATATAAATATATTTTACATGTGTTTTGTGCTTAATTATTCTTTCAGGCACAGATGTTTGAAGATTTGAAGAAAAAGGTGACTTGGTTTGCGTGTACTATCATTTCGTTCTTTGCGTCCTCCCCCCCCCCCATTACAGACTGCTTAGCGCGGCATTCATTTCTTGTCTTGTTTTTTAGAACATCAACTCACACAATCAAATTGCTTTAAAGTATTCTCCAAAAATAAATAAATTGTTACACGAAATAATTATCGAATAACAAGTTGTCGCAGTCCAACACTTTAAAATGTTTTTTAAGCATTTGATTATAACTGACAGTAAAATGGCCTGGCTATTTTAGCATCAATACAAGGCCAACTCTAGAATTTCCCTACTAAATTCTTCCGTCAACAATGATTCCAATCAACATCAATTTCAGCCACTCTTTTAATCTCTTCAGGCCATTGCTAAATTTCAATATTCCTTCCAACTAGGTACGTACTTTTACATCGTTTCATTGTGCAATATTCTTCACTAGTTTATACTGGTTATAGCTTTTGAACTTATTCTTTTATTATAATTAAAAAACACTACAGCAGGGTAAAAAAATTCTCGAATTTTTATATTTAAAGATACCTTTGTTTTATGCGTTTTATTGTCTTCTATTCCTCACACAATGCGTCGAGTTTGAAAGAGATTTGTTTTACGTTTAAATATGCCTAAATTGTATCTATCTAGAGTTTATGAATGCTTTAAATGTTTCTAAAATGAATCGAGTTTCATCCAGGCTTATTTATTCTACTAAATGTTGTTTAGTTATTACAGAATGAGCATCCTTTTATTAACTGTGCTTAGTTGTTAATTTTATACAAACTGATTGATTTTAGTTTTTGCATAACGAACGAATTATGTATTTTTTATGTTTTAAATGTTTGGTTTTCTTGATTTTTATGATGTCCACATGAAGTATACCTTCCCTGTGACCCTATTACTAGTTCGATTTGAAATGGTAATTCAACTTTAAATACAAAGTTGGGTTTTCATTTCATCTTAATAACTATTATATATATATATATATATATATATATATATAGTGAGTGTGTGTGGTATAGATGTGATAATAAGGTCACGAGAGATCATAAAGCACCAAATTTTATGAAAAACCTCATCCCAAAGAGAAGAAAAGTGGAGCAAAGTTAAAATCTCCCACATATTTAAATTTTGCTCTGTATAAATGCATAGGCGTACACTACTAGCACATAAAATAAGATCCCCATGTAGAATAACAGTCTCTAAGGACACATACCATTTAAGAACGAAGTCGAATTTAAAAAAATTGTGGTCTGTGTCTATATCTGCTTCTGAGTAACTTCTATAACCTTTTACTGGATTCCTAAACCGTTATCTAACAAGAATGTAATGTATTTTATATCTTCCTATGTCTGATGGCATCTTCCAAGAGCAACATTCCCTAGAATGAGGTTTATGTAATATGTGTGTCAGTCTCGTAATATAAAATAAATGTTGAACGTTAATTACTTCCGCTTATATATAAAATAATCTAAATACTTCATTAGTCCGTAGTTTTCTGGAACCTAGTCACCTTACATGTGATTTGTCAATGCTCCACCCGAAGGTACTGCATTGGCCAGGAAGCGAGTTTTTTTACCTGAAAAATTTGAAATTTTGCCGAACCCTTGCTGTTCCAAGCAAGGTAGGGATCTTTAACGTGCGTGACAACACTCACACACGGGACCTCCATTTTACCTCTCATCCAAACGAGGATGTATTTTTGTGAAAAATGCTCGCCTAACATTTTTCAAGCGGAACGTGTCGGGAAATCCTAGTCACCTTACACGTGATTTTCCAATGCTCCACCCGAATGTACTACATTGGCCAGGAAGCGAGTTTTTTTACCTGGAAAATTTTAATTTTGCCGAACCCTTGCTGTTCCAAGCAAGGTAGGGATCTTTAACGTGCGAGACAACACTCACACACGGGATCTCCATTTTACCTCTCATCCGAACAAGGGTGTATTTTTGTGAAAAATGCTCACCTAACATTTTTCAAGCGGACCGTGTCGGGATTCGAACCCGGGACCTTGGGCGTAGTAGTCATACACATACCACCACGCCACCGAGCCGCCTAAAATCCTAGTTACCTTACATGTGATTTTTCCAATGCTCCACCCGAAGGTACTACATTGGCCGGGAAGCGAGTTTTTTTTACCTGGAAAATTTTGAATTTTGCCTAACCCTTGCTGTTCCAAGCAAGGTAGGGATCTTTATGGTGCGTGACAAAACTCACACACAGAACCTCCATTTTACCTCTCATCCGAACGAGGGTGTATTTTTGTGAAAAATGCTCGCCTAACATTTTTCAAGCGGACCGTGTCGGGAATCGAACCCGGGACCTTGGGCGTAGTAGTCACACACATACCAACTACGCCACGGAGCCGCCAATCCTAGTTACCACTGAATAATGTAATATTTCCGTGAACGGTGATTCACGAGCATCGCCAAGCGTTATAGAACCTTTCCTAGCGCACAACGTTAATGGACGCGTCTCATTCCTTCTTATTGAAACCCAGAAAGCAATAAATTAGTTGTTATCTATCTCGGTTTTACAGTATTGCCCGAAATAAACAGTACTGAAATTGTAATTGTTTTGTATATTTAAAAAATACATATTATTGACACTTTATTATATGTTCTAAATGTGCACCTCCTCGTTCGAGACAGACTTCATAACGATGTTCTAAGTTTCTGGTCATGTTATTGAATAAGGGTTGTCTCAGGGCTGCGAAGAAGACTCTAACGGCATCCTTTAATTCATCGATGGTTTGTGGTGCCCGTTTGAAAACGGCATTTTTAGCCATGCCCCAAATGTATGCGTCTGGAGGTGTGAGGTCTGGAGAATGTGAAGGATAAGGGAAGTCAGTAAATCGTGATATGAATTTGCTTGGAAAATGTTCTTGAAGAAATTGACGAATTGCGGCAGCAGTATGGCAAGTTGCCCCGTCCTGCTGAAAAAATTGGTTTCGAAATTCCAAGTTACGTGCACGACAGAATTGACGTAGATCAGGGATAAATCGTGTTAAAATTTGTCTGTACCTCTGTTGATTAAGTGTGACTTGCCTACCATTCTCTTCGATAAAGTACGGACCAATGATTCCGTGTCCGGAAACAGCACACCAGACCAGTGGCGTAACTACACCCCTGCCAGCCCCCGCTATGCGGGGGGGCCCCAAGTGCAAGAAGGCCCAAACGATAATAAACTCAACTTATTCATCTTCAACGTATTTGGCAGGTAAGAAACGGTCAAGAAAATATTGCAGATAATTCAGAAACCGCAGGTTAACGAACGTTTTCTTGATGTTACTACTAGGAACTGCTGAAATACAAGAAATAATAATTAATATAAATACTGAACACCACCTGCAGCCTGCATCCTTTTTTCTTTCTATCCGTTCTGTCCTATTTTGTAAGGGTTAATAAACAGATGAAAGAGACTGTAAACTTTAATAACAAAGATGTCTATATTATTCTTAAGTGATAAGTTGTATAAAGTGGTAAAGCATTATTAAACGACGTATAGTAGGGTTAGTTTGGTTTGTGGGATTTTAAATAGGAATAAAAGGGCTATTGTCTGTACAGTACAGATTCACAGGATGGCAGGTAGCTTAGTAACCTTCGCTTTCTAGAAATATAATACTAGAAAGAAATTCATTTTGTGGTTTCTAGTCAGCTGGTTGCAACGTATTTGCATTAGCTGCATTATATATAACGGAAAGGAAGTAAAAAGCATTCCAGTACGTTTTACTCAATAGTGTTGTGTTCGTATTACAGGAGGTCTTTCATATTTAAACGTAAGTATTTATATCTATTTTTATTAAACTACTATTGATTTGATCATAGTTGAAGTCGCGCTGAGAAATACATATAAATAAATCTTTAAGCATTCAATAAAAATCATTTATATTTTGTTAATTAAAGCATTTAAAGCAAAGTATGTATGTGTTATTTGTAATTTCAAAAGGTTTTAAATAATTATTACTTATCTAATTACATTATAATTAATTTCATTCAAAATTGCAGGAAATAATATACAATGAGCACTACAAGCGGCGCTGCAAAAAACGAAAAGGAAACTATTGGAAGAATCAAAGAGCAAGATTCCAAAAATAAGTTCCTTTTTTACTTCTAAAGAGTCCGAAAAACAAGAACAATCTATGAAAGAAATTGGGCTTTCGACAGTAGCATCTACTAGTTCCGCTACAGACGAACAGCAGTCGTCAACAATTTTAAAAACTCTCACCCAGGGCGCAAGTACATCACATAATGACGGCCGCGATAGAAATTTGGAACTAGATACCACTACAATTACAGAGGTAAATGTGAGTAGTACTTTTCACTTAATGAACTATCTATGGATCTGACGAAAGAATATCCAACCGATTTTGCACATTTTTTAAAAATCAATGTTTTACAACATGACAATTTAAGAAAAGAAATAATTAATTACGGATTGTGTAGACCAGATGGTGCGTTTCCTAAAGATAATAAAAATAGAAGTTTTTCAGTTCACTATTATTACTTAATAACTGCAAGCGAAAATAAAAGCAATACGTTAAACTTACCACACAATTCAAATGGGTGGTTGTGTTATTCTAAATTAAAAATTGTGTTTATTGTCAACCATGTTGGCTGTTTGCTTCAGTAAGGTCAAGTTGGACGACCGGAATTAATGATTGGCAGGGTTTATCAAAAAAAATTAAAGAGCATTTGCTTGCTCAATCTCATTTAACTTGTTGTTTTATTTACGATATGTGGAAAAAAAATTATACCATAGATAAGAAAGATACTCTACTATTAAAACAAGAAACTGAATTTTGGAAAAATGTTTTACACAGACTTTTCAATGTTACTTTAACACTATCCCAGCGCATGCTGTCATTTCGAGGACATAGAGAAAGTTTTTCTGATTCAAAAGACAGTTACAACGGTAATTTCTTAAGTTTAGTTCATTTAATTAGTAACTATGATCCTATATTACAAAAAGTGCTTGAACGACCCAAAGGTTCAATTAAATATCTTTCCCCAAAAATTCAAAACGATATTATTAATACTTTAAGCGCACACTTAAAAAATATTTTATTAAATAAAATTAGATCCGCTCCTTTTTTCTCAATCATAATAGACACTACACAGGATATAACTAAGATTGATCAATTAAGTAAAATTGTAAGATATATTGATTTTAAAAAAGACAGCTTGGGAGAGGTAACCAAAATAGATATTTGTGAAACTTTTGTGGGTTTTACAAAAGTAGAGTCCCAATCTGCTGAAGGACTATGTAATACTATATTAAGCAATTTAACCAACATGCAATTAGATATAAATAAATGTAGAGGGCAGGGCTACGATGGAGCTAACGTTATGAGCGGTACGTATTCTGGCGTGCAAAGAGAATTTTAAACATAAAGCCTGCAGCCTTATATATGCACTGTAGTGCCCATAACTTAAATCTAGTCATAAATGATGCCGTTAAAGGTATAAAAGAAATAGAATCGTTTTTCTACTTTTAGAAAACATATATACATTTTTGCTAATAGTATAGTAAGATGGAATTGGCTTTCTGTTTTTAAAGAAAATTTCACACAATTGAAACGCTTAAATCCGACACGTTGGGCGGATCGAGTAAAATCTTTAGCTGCCATAAGAATTCGGTATAAAGATATAGTAATGTCTCTTAATAAAATTATTATGATATCAAAAAACAGATGAACGAAATGACGCAAAGCAAATATTAACTAGCATGGATAATTTTAATTTTATTTTTTAAGTGTTTTTAAGTCAAATTCTAGAAGAGCTTAACAAGCTCTCACAAACTGCTCAGAGTGAAAAGGCGAATATTAATCAGATAACTCTCTTATTTCAAAAACTTTAAAATTTTTCAAGGAAACAAGAAATAACTATTCCAACATCAAGGAGGAAGCAGCGAAAGTTGCAGGGCAATGGAATATTAAACCGGAATTTATAAAAAAGGCAACCAAAATAAAAAAGCATTACGATGAATTATCCAATGATTATCGATTTAATGATGAAGAATTTAAATTTAAAATAAATGTATTTTATCGCGTAATGGATATTATAATTTCACAGCTGTCGAATCGTTTTAAATCGCTTTTTCATGTAAACGAAAAGTTTAATTTCTTAGAACCTAATGTATTTTTGAATTTAACTGCAGACGATATTTTATCTAAGGCAAAACAATTGCAAAAATTTTACTACAAAGATTTAAATGATGCTATAGGTATAGAACTTACTACACTCAAAATAATAGACTTATTTGTGATGAATTAAAAATGTTAACGGTATCTTACAATTTTAGAATATCTAGTACTTTCCAAATCTACAGGTTCTAGCAGTTTTCCAAACACCATAACAGCCTTAATGTTATACCTAACTTTACCCGTTAGCGTTGCAAGTGCGGAGAGATCTTTCTCAAAATTAAAATTATTAAAATTATCTTAGGAACCGCACTTCACAAGATAGATTAGACGATTTATCCTCTTAGCAGTAGAACATGACACTGCCAAAATATGAATATAGAGGATACAATAAACGCGTTTGCAGCAAAACATGCAAGAAAAACAAAATTTTGAATTTGATTTGGAATGTCTGCTAGCTCATAGGTTTTTACTGTATCAAATTTTTAGGTGTAAATAATTTTGTGCGGCGTATAAATATGTAGATTTAATATTAATTAACTTATAAGTTTGAATTTATGTAATTTGGTTTTATAATTAATAAAGCACTTGATTAATATAGTATATGTATTTAATTCTATACTGCTTCCTTCTCTACATGTACTATAATTTAAAAATATGGCTAAATATAAGCCAGTAAAAGTAATACATTTTAAAGAGAGCCCACTTTAAAATTTTTGCGGGGGGGCCCAAAAATCGTAGTTACGCCACTGCACCAGACACTCACTTTTTCACTATGTAAAGGAACCTCTTGAACCTCATCGGGTCTGGCAAAGCCCAGAAATCGATTTGTGCGACGATTCACATAGCCTGACAAGTGAAAATGTGCTTCGTCTGAAAACCAAACATTTTTCAAAAATTCAGGATTTTCATACTGTAACGCGAGAATTCTGGCGCAATATTCCACTCTACTGCGATAATCCCGAGGATGTAGTTGTTGATGTACCTGAATCACATACGAAAATGTACCCAGCTCCTTCAGAATTCTTTGAAAGGAAGTTCTTTTAAATCAAGTTGTAACGCTGTCCTTGCCTGGCTGACTTTCGGATTTTCTAAGATTTGCTCAAAAACACGTTCATGGTTATTGTTGTTGTTAACTGTCCTGGGACGCCCTGAGTTTCCTTTTCGTTGGCACAATACACTACCTGTATTTCTAAACTTTTCAATAACCTTCAAAATTACAGCATTACTTGGAGAACGTTTATTAAACCTTTGTGTGAATTGATCAGACACGTATAGCAAACTTGCACCATTATGTCGGCCGATTCCGTATGAACGAAAATAATGCTCTACCAGAAACACTTTCTCCTCTGTACTTAACACCATTTTTAACAATTAGGCCCTACTAATTACTTGTTTGAGGTTTACTTGACAGGTCTATACTAGCTAACTTGAGTGTGACAGCGCACGCATAAAAACACCATCAACTTAGTTTCAGTACTGTTTATTTCGGGCAATACTGTATTTCATTACATTTTAATAGTGTGTTTATTCAAAATTGGCTATTTATACAAGATTTCTTAGTAGTTGATGACGTATTTGAAAATTTCTAGAACACATTCATTTTATACTTTGCAAATGGAATAAGACATGTATTAATTTCTATTCTCTACAATTGTGAATGCAACAAGGTTTAGTTGTAAAGCAATAGAAACGTGTTCTAACGCATATTTTACACAGAACATTTATAACATAAATAATTCAAGCTTGCAAATGTTGTGCACCTTAATAAAATACAGATTTCAGTTTTTTTGCATAATTAATTATAGCTTCAATTGTTTTTTTTATGATTTGCAAATGCAATAAGATGAATGGGGTTTTTACGCGGATGTATTAATTGACTTTATTTTTATCTGTTAATGATTGGAACTCGTTTTTACTAAGTAATAATCAGCGATTAAAATAAATTAATTTAAAATTTGGGCTTTCAAGTTTATATCCGTTTCATGATCTTTCCACAGTCTGTCATAAATGTAATACACGAAAATTTTATCACATAATTAATAAGGGCTATGTCCTTTAATAGCATAGAAGTACACTTATATTTATACAGAGTGAAGAAAGAGTCGTAGCAAGTATGTACAATACAAAAAATTTACAATCCAAAAACTTTAATACCAACTCTAATAAGGAAATTAGGTTATAACAAATGTTGAAAGTGACCTTCAGCCCTTATATATGCGCCCACTCTTCTTCTCATTGGTGTTCGAACACCCACGTAGTATTTCTTATGGTTATTAATGCAACCATAATTCAATTTCGTAAATCATCAACGGCACTCACTGGTGTTGTATAATGCTCTATAAAAAAAGACGGCTATTTAAGTTAGGGATACAGGGGGCCATGACTGAGGCCCACCCCGTCCTATTCACTTGTTCTCATACACTTCATTTAAATATTCCCTCCCTAGAATAGAAAAATGTGTCGGAGCGCCATCGTGCATATACCACATTTCATTTCTCTTCAAAAAAGGTAAGTTATTGAATAATAAAAACAATTTGTGTTGCAAAAAATACCTCTTGAGTGACCAGTATGTCAACCAGGCAAAAAGAAAAGACCAATCAAATGATCCCAATTATACCACTCCACACATTTAGTGAGAACTGTAATTGAAAGTGTATGTCTACAATTTCATGTGGACTGTCTTCATCCCATATGTGGTTGTTGTGAAAATTTATAATAGAATTCCTTGAAAAATTGGCTTCGTCGTTAAAAAGGATTTTACAATCGAAATTGGGGTATAGTGCTGGCCTATTTCGGTATCACTAGCACAAATTAATCCTATAGGGAAATTTTGAGGAAGGATCGCCTGCACCCTGTGAATGTGGTAAGGGTATAGTAGAAAATTACGCAGAATACGCCAAATTACTAACATTTAAATGTTCGTCCATTTTTCTGGTGCCAATGTCTGGAAGCCCTTCTATTTAGAACAGCTTCTTTGATTTGTGGTGATCTAACAATACGTGGGCTACCTGATGACGTCATAACTGGATAAAATGCTACATTACCAGTGTTAGTTTAAATTCTAATACATTTAATCAAAGATACACGAATATTCCCATTGGCAAGAGAAATTTTTGGCAACACCATACAGAACTGTCAATCTTTATATGTTAAATGATAGTATACTTGAAGTGGAATTCTAGGATTCATTTGCATTCAGTTGCCAACACTGTATTACTAGATATGGCGTCATCCTAAAGTTAAAATGAATGAACTATAAAAGTTAAAATTTCTACATGACGCCTATAAATTTTCGAAAATACTCGTTGATCAGGTATCATTCTATTGGGATAGCGTTCCATGTACAGACGTTTTGTTTCTCGTGCATTTCCATTCGCAAAGCCATAGATGAAATGCATCTCGGCTATTTCAGAATTCATTAAATTTAGCATTTTTATAAGATAATAACAACTACATACTTAAAACACTTTTTCACCGTACAGTTTACGATTTCCTTTACTTTAATAAACATATGCAGACACAAGCTACAAGTTCAAATGCGAAGCGTACTGTCAAAATTAATAAAAACAAGAGATTGTCTACAATTAGTCCAGAGCCTACTATACCCACTTAAAAAATTTTAATTTAATCTATTGATTTAGACAAAATAATTTCTTATTATTTTTTTAAATAACGGTCATAGATACGAAAAAACTGCAAGAAAACAAAAAGTTTCTAAAGAAAACAGAAAATTGATTTTCCGTTCTAAAATCTACCAGCAGCGCACCTCAAAAAAGTTTAGGGGGAGAAAAAGGGGCATGACCCCCGAATAATTACCACCCTGTAGATTCTCACAACCATTAAAAATGACTACTTAATGATATAAACCATACAGCGTAACCTTTATCGACATTTGAGCTTAATATCGCAAAAACTGCAGGAGCTATAAAGAAAAAACCAAAAATTTCGATACTCAACACCCTGTAGATCAGAAACGAAGCGTTTACGGATCTATGTATATAAAAAATTTTAGTCGTAAAATTCGCCAAACAATCACATCTTTGTATGTACATGATATTTAGGAACACCCTGTATATATATATATTTATAATTATTCAATAAGATGACATAGTAACTTCAACTTTAACGCAAATCTTACAGCAGCCTCTGGATTTTTGTCTATCTTCTTTGGTATGCGTCGAGGTCGATGATGTTTATTAAAATCTTTTCAGGCGGCACATTAAATTTTTTTGCAAAAATGCAGCACTTTTCACTAATACGTCAATTTGCTTTTCGTCATTTAATTCTTGAAAAGATTTTACTGCACTTTTAATTAATTGCATGGCGTCAATATTTAATTCAATATTTAATTCTTCTGCTTCCAGTAACTCCGTAATATTTTTGACTTTGAACATGACATTTTTTAAAAAATATAAGGTAAAAATAAAATCGATGTCTAAGATTTTTTTATACAGTGCCATTGCAGAACATTTGGTATTAGAATCAAAAGCTTTTAATGATTTCATATCTTCTAAGACATGTACTACATTCTCATAGCTAACTGAAACCGCTTTGATAGATTCTGCTCGTGCTGTCCACCGCGTTTTAGATAAATTTCTTAACTGTAATGAATTTTCGACACCTTTAAGATCCTCCTGTAAACGTTGACGTCTTGATGTACTTCCCGAAAAAACGACATACAAACTCTCAAGTGTACCAAAAAATTCTTTTATTAATGTACTCATGTTGCAGGCTGATTCTATAAAAATATTAATTCGGTGGGCTTGGCAAGGAATATACGGGATATTCCTCTGACACATTTCCGACAATATTTGTTGTGTCCCATTATATTTTCCGGACATGTTACTTGCAAAATCATAACTTTGGAAAACAATTTTATCCATTGGTAATCCCAGTGAATTCAATACTCCAAAAAAATTTTCTGCTAACACTACGCCTGTTTTTTTGGTAAGAACAACGTCCATTTTTAAAAAACGTTTATTTGCTACAAGTTCACCATTTTTCTCGCTAATATAACGTATAGTGCGATAAGTCAGGTGTTGTATCTGCAGTCACGAAGTAGATTTCAGCATTCTTAATTTTTTTTATCAACATATCACGTACTTTCGTACCAAGTAAGTAAATAAATTGGTTTTGAGGATGCACCCCCAAATAAGTAACTTGATGCAGTCGTTTCTCAGTTTCTTCTCACCACTTAGCCATAATTGAGCTAATAAATTCACCATTTGGCAAAAATTACCTCTATCATTTTTTAAATTACTTTCGAGACCTCTAAAGGCTAATTCTTGTCTTGCTGAAGTCCGAGCAACATCAACTAGTATTTTTAATACCTTTTTATCCAAAAAATGATACTAACCAAACATTGCTGCTTGATGAGATCGTGATGTAAAATGCTCGGTAAGTTTTCCTTTTTTCTTGATCGCACGACTTCTCATTTTGTGCCAAATACGAACACCAGAAATAGCCCACCCTGAAGTGCCAGTACTGCATGGAAAAAGGCGACATTGAAAGTAAAATACTGCATTCTTCTCAATACTTTATTTTAACATAGGAAAATTTCTATACCACCTAGAACTGAAACGACGTTGTTTATTCAAAGCTATGGTTTAATTTGCTGGAAAAACGTTCATTTTTGGCTGAAAGGTTCCGAGAGGTATCAAGTATAGTCGGTCTTGCTAAGAAAGTACGTCTTTCTCTCGTTTCCCTGGATCATGTTCTATAAATTCGTTTTCGGTAATAACAACTTCTTCTCATTCTTCCATTTCTTTTTCTCCTCTCCTGGCATAGTGGAGTAGCTCTCCGCATTCTTTGTAAATTTTTGACAAACAATCAATTATTTCAATAACAAAAATTTTTGGGTTTGGAACAACAACAATCCTGATATTTGCTAAAATGTCATTAGCCCTTTCAAAATTAGCGAGGAATGCAGTAACTTGTCCAGCACAACTTATTCAGGAAAATGATTTATCTAATTCAGGCGTAGTTTGAGTCTCCACAGCTTTTTCTATATCTACCTTTTCATTAATTGGATGCGATTCAGTAATGAGAGACGCTTCAGTAATGGGAGCCGATTCAGTGAAAACGATGATTCGACAATCGCCGTCGTCGATCCTTCAAAAATATCAAAGACATTTCAGCTGTTGAAGACAGAGATGGAGATTTTGTAGCTAACATGGTAGAAACGCTTGTAGAAGGAACAGCCGAAACAGAAACTAGCTTTTCTTTTAGAGGCTTCAAATGGATTTAACAGTGCTCCCATATGTTTAACTTTGACCTTTCTACCACCATGTACCGTTTCCTCATGACTAGATTTATAGACATTATCGAACCGACTACCGCATTCTTCACGTTCTAATTTGATCCGTACACGTTTCCTCTTATTACTAATTATACTCGTATCATGTATCATGTACTGTTCAAAAATACAATGTATGTAACTCACAATCCATACAATATACAGAGTATATATCAACGACACGCTCACTACAAAGTTACAACAATAGCGTCATGCGGCACTTAATTGACACAAATCAAATAACATACCCACACGAACTCGGACTCGGTCGTGGCGGAACCGACTATTATTATATTTAAAGCCAGGTCTGGATAGGTTGGCAGGGGTAGCGGAGTCGATTGCGTTCAGAACATTCGCGCGTGATCGAGACAACGCAGGTATTTCAAGAATATTCCCGTTCATTTTAAACCACATACCACCCAACAGCGGTATTATCACAGGTTAGATGCATCAATTCAGTTGTATTATTGCTATGATAATAGGGTAATTTAGAGGCATATTGAGTCATAACGTTCGTTCGCTACATGTAAATATCACTAAAATTTAGAAAATTAAACAATTTCAGTATGAAATGGAAGTAACTCGACAATTATGCAAAAAGCCAATATCGAGCACACTGTATATAAATCACAATTAACTTTAATTTATGAAAGAAAGCTCATTCTTGAAAAATCAAATAACATTTAGTAAGATACATAACTTGTACGTCATATAATGCAAATAAAATTGAAAATAAATACGCAGGAATAACGTTTTAAACGGAACGAGTTCTATTGAAATGAATACGCAATTAATGAAAGGAAATAACCTGGCATACTAGTTATAAAAGAATCCCATTCAAAACGTTAACGCATAAAATAAACAAACGCATTCAAAGACGTCATCAAAGAAATTTGACTACGTGATCTGTACATTGTAAATTCATATAAAGTCTAACAGATTTTGGAGTACTAAACAACAAAACAGACGTTTGGTTAAGTGATAAAATTTAAATAAATACAAATATAAACAAGCGGACGTGACTTGAAGGAAGTTCAAAGTTGGATATTCAAAGAAATACACTATGCAGATTACATGTCTATGTGAGAATATACATCACTTTGACATGGGTTTTGATGGTAACTTTGTAGAAAATCCGAAAGCTGCAATGATAAAACAAAAGTGTAACACCTCAATTAACAAAGTACGCTCGGAAAACCAATGGCACAGGTAAAAGGAAGACTCTTTATATAGAACACGGACTTGGTAAACAATCAGTTTTTCTTCGACCAAAGCAGAAGCTAAAACAGTTTAATGCCGAATATCACGCGGAGTGAAAATAGTAAAATTAAACAATTATTTAGTGAAAGTCGTGATAATTCTAGTGGCAATATATGCTATACAAGTTGCTGTTAACTTTGAAAAACGTAAGTTAGAATTATTAGTTAAACCTAATTTTATCATTTAATAATTTAGGGCTCTAAGTAAATTTAAGTAAATCCAACTAACCACTCTGGTGAACGTACTCTAAGTAAATCCAAGTAAATATAATAAACTACTTTAACTAACCACACTAAGAAACGAATTTAAGCAACTACTTATAAATATTCGTCTATACATTGGTATCTGAGTATCGAAGGAAAAAATTAATCAACTAAGGGTTAGACTGGGCGAGCTGTATTACGCAACAGACAAGAGAACACAATTAGAAACAATTTAGGGGTGCTGATCAATCACACGCAGAGGTAGTTCTGAGAATTGGAAACAAGCAAGGAAACAGCAGATCAAAAATAAGAATACTCTTTATTAGCATAAGGCTTTCTTTAAATTTTTAACACTGACATTTTTTATATATTAAAGTATTTAATTTGTGAAGAGTCACCAAAGCTCTTTTAAAAATTTATGTAGATAGAAAGAAGGTCGTTTGAACGGTCAAAAGTACTTCTAGTAGCATACAGTGTTATTTTTGCTAGCTTTAAGGGAGTTATAATTTGGGCATGATCAGGTTGATATTATTATTTTGATTTAGGGGTTATTTTATGAATACCAAATCAAACTATCAAAGTTATTAAACTATAAAGTGTGTATAATCTTGGTAATTATACAAATTTTGGTTTGTTTCGTTTATATCATTTAAATAGAAAGGAGTAAAAGGGGAGGGGGTTAAACTTTCTTTGTTATCGTATCGTCGTGCTCTCTGTGCGGATTAGACTGAGCTAGTCGGGGCATATAACAAAAGGTATATTTAAAAATTAAAGTTGAGGTTATTTAGAGACACACAGCGGTGGCGTTTAGCACGAAACTGAACGTTAATCACATCGGCGTACGTCGATATCATAGAAATATATATATATATATGTTGAAGCCTTTATTTCTCGCTTGTGCTTCGTAATTTTTTCTGTCAAATGTGATAAGAGTGACATTTTACCGACTGACAAAAATTTGTTGGGGGTAGACCCCCCCCCCCGTTCGAAACTCCCCTGCTTGTACTACTGAATGTAAATAATTATCGTAATTATCGAACTTTATAATGAACTAGGTATAATTTTTTAATATAATATGGCACGCTAAGGTAGGTAATGGGTTTTTTTCCTACAGTAGCAATTCGAATATTAAACATTATTTAGGTGTTAAGTCTAGCGGAGACCTAAAGTAAGCTATAAGATTGAATTTAAGAGGGGATTTTTAGAGTAATACACCGTTGAACGAAAATATTAAAGATGTACTGATTTAATGGATATGAGGCAACAAAACTTTAAAGGGATGTTATGAACACTAGTCTTTTATACGTTTGTGGTGAGTATTTATTAACTATTATTTTAATTGCAATCACGTAGGTACTCTTTATTAGAATTCTATGAAGCTAAATAGTTTTTCTACGCATTGTAGACCCCAATATATCATAGCTTCTAACAAAGTTTCTAAAAATTATAAAAATTCGATATCACTTTGCCATATAATTTACATCCCCTACTAGATACAAAAGAAGAAGCAAAATAGTTTTACACATTTTGGGCTGAATGAGCGGTTCCATTTATCGCTTAATTATAACGTTATTATTCGTTGTAATCGTGTAATGGTAAAGCAAATAAAAATTATTGAGTTGATGATTTTGTTAACGTTATTTAAAGTCCTGATTGAATAGAGCTTTTATTCTCGTTGTTCTAATGGTGCAACTACCGTGTATTGACTGACGTATTTCTGGGTAGTTATTGCGTTTCAACTCTATAACAGTCATTAAAAATGTGATATATTTTGTTAGAATAAGAAATTTATACGACACAAAGGGAAATATTGATGTATGTGCAGTTACGGAAGCTGAAAAATTTAATGACGCGTCACTTTTTAACTACTTCGTAATAAAACCCGCATTTGCTATAAAATATGTAGCTTTTCTAACGTTACAATTTGTACCAATTAGTAATTGAAACTAGTTTGCGCACGAAATGGTATTCACAGTAATTAGGGAAAGCATCATATTTCTCAGCATATGCGATTACATTTTAAAATTGTATAACGGCGTCTACTAAAACTTTAGGATGTGATAAGTGTAGTCATTAGGTGATTGACAATTGTGTTGTCAAACCAAAGTGACGGAATAGAGAAGTGTTAAATGGTTTGATTAAAATATAATTCTAAAGTTAATAATATTTAAAGAAACGTTCAAGTAGTTCATGAGTATTTTTGAGCAATAGTTTTGCGCTACTTTCGAATAGTAAAATAAAAAGAAGCCCAAAAATTTTTAAACAACAAAGTGACAATAAAAATATGATTACTTCAGTATGTAAAAGTTAATGCACATTTTTGTCTGTAGGTTTAAACATTTTAAGACTTTTTAGAAACAAGTAAAAAATGTGTTTTATTCTATTTTTTGGACTTAATAGAAACACTTCCTTCTTGTATCATTTACGAAATTACGTTCAACTTAAATGCTAGTTTTATCTACGTTAACCATTTACCAAGTCAGTCTGTTATATCCCCGACGGATAAATACTTACTCAATATTAAATTTTGTCAAATTATTAAAATAAACTACCTACTAGTATAACTCTATTAGTAAAACACAAAAGAACGGTCTTTCGGTATTTTTGATACACGTGTGCTTCTTGTCACTACAGGTATATTAGATAAGTCTTAAAACGCACTATTGGTAGGACCAGATTTGCTATCACTATTACTAATATTATAATCTTTCCTTTTTTCTTCTGACAAATTATGTGTTTCAATATTAAAATATTCTAGACTCTCATCAGACACAAAATCTACAACCTCATTAATAGAATCTAAACTCATGTTTACATTGTTTGTATTTGACAAAGCCTTATCATTAACACTACTGTTTATTTCTACTTCATCTAAGTAACTAACATTATTTTCTATAACATCATCTGTTGGTGTTAAACTTAAATAGGATAGATTAATATCCATTTTTGAGAGCTAATATCACCAATGTTAAGCACTCCATACAATTCAAAATCTGTTACTCTATTATAGTCCATTCGCGATAACTTTAGGATGACGTCACAATTGAATAAAATGCTACGTTGCCAATGTTATATGTATTGTTTTAATTGTATAGATGAAGGTTGTATTAAGTGTGGCATACTTTAGGAATGCAGGCAGCGGTATATCTGACAACAATAACACATTCCATAAATCAAAATCAAATGTTTTGACAGTATATTGACATACAAAACGGTAATAATTTATTAAACTTCTTCTTGATAACGTAGTTATACTTTATCTTGCATCATACAATTTAGAATAGTATAACAAAGAGTTTGACACACAAATTTATTGTAGTATTACTAAAAAGTAAGGTTCTTAAAATTAATAGTATTTGAGGTCATGAACTGTTGAAGTTTTTAGGTAAACTAAATATTTATGGGTTAGTTTATTAACTTTAACAGGTATGTAAATACGTTTATTATAAAATATACACAAAGTTTAAATTTTAGTCGAACTAATGTCTTGGATACAACTTTCAAATTTGTAACAAAACTTTTAGCACGAAGATATTAAGTTAATCAAGCTAAGGAAGAGGCCAAACAAAAAAGACACCATGAAAAAATGAATCTTTTGATTTATTGATTTAATTACAACTAAACAGCAGCTTTTCTACTATTAGTTATAGGAAAAATAATGTAAAATAATAATATAATAATACACACCTTACCTAATTACTAATTGTACATCAATTTATTAATTACATACACTATGAATGACTGATTCAATGAGTATTTAAATGTATCCTATGATTGACAAAACATATCTACAGATTTACAATGAATATTAAATCACGACTTATTCTTGAAATTGCACTGAAATAACTAAAATTCTTTCTGTGGAAAGAAATATGTAAAAAAATTGCAGAACGTGCTGTCCTTAATGGAATATTCAAACTAAAAAACTGTAGTACCCCCGCATATACCCACCCAATTAATTAGAAATGTTAAAATAGGAAACTAGTAAAAAAAATTTGTAGAAATAGTATTTAAAGTTAAATGTATAAATTCATTCCGGTCATCAACCTATGCGCTATTTCCAATAGAGGAAATAGCATATTACAACATAAGGCCAGAAAAAAAGCTTATAATTTCGAAATAGACAGGCACAGCAAAGTAACAGTAGGGTCAAAGTCCAAACAGAAACCATTAGCTAGCTACTGGTCACCAACCGTAAATATTCTAAGTTAGCTATTTAAAATAAGGACAGAGTCACTGCGAGGAAACAAAATCAAACAAAATAGCGACAGTTCCACTCCAGATTTCAACGGGTGAGGCTACTATGTGGAAAGTAATAATTTAACCGATGGATAATTTAGTATTAGTGAATGTTTCAGTGACTGAGTTTTTTTTATTAAGGGTAAGTTTTATCATTTTATGCCTGATGTAATTTGTACTAGTAATAACTATAAGCAATAGAGAATGTGCCCACTGGATAACCGTTGTCGTAAGTTGTGTATGTAATGCCTAAATTTCCAAAGATATAAATATAATAAATAAATTTTATATTTAGTAGTAAAATATATGCAATAGTATGATCAGAGTTTAATTAAGTAACAACATACGACCCCCAATACGTATAAGAAAAATGATAGCACCTCCCCCCTTTCCAGCCAATGATACGGACAGCTACGTCTCCCTTAGATAAAAATCATACCAAAGACAAACAAAGAAAACCGCTCGACCAACCCTCAGATAAGATAATATAAACCAACAAGGAAATAAAACCAAAAGAAAAACCGCTCAACACACACACCCTTTCTTATCCCCGATTTCTACAGTAACATTTCCCGATTGCTATAATGAAACAGAAGCTAACCCCTTTTATTCCCCGATCGCTACAGTATTGGTTTGTGTGATTTTGCAGGCCACAAATTGTACATTTAAATTCACAGTTTACTAACATTAGGGGTGTAATTTTACTATTAAGCATTGCGCCACTTAGTTCTTGCTGTTATGCTAATTTTTCTGCTTTGTCAATCATTAATTGTTCTGTCCGTAAGATATAACTCAGAGATTTTTCATTAATTCTGTTCGAATTCTCATCCTAAATTGATTTATTATTAGCTGTTCCGATTTTAATTTCAAACCCGCCTGTTGCTGTTCGTTTCCTAATGTTCTATCTTCCTGTAGTATTTTTTGACCTAGAATTTTTAGGCGCGTTACGTACGCTAAAATTGATTCATCGTGCCTCTGGAAACATTTTGACAATTTCCACAGAGCTTCGCCTGGTATTTTTATGGGCGCGAATTGTTTGATAAATTTAGCATTAAAATATTTAAATGTTATAGTATTGCTTCCAAGTTCTGAGCCCGATTTAAAAAATTTATATGCGTCGACTTGTAATCTATATTTGACCAAGTTTAAAGCCGTAGTTTCGTCGTATCGGTATAAATTAGAGCGTATTTCAATTTTTTCGAAATATTCTACTACATTTGAATTTTTTGTAAACGCTTCAATTGTATTGGCTATTATTCCTAACGTCATAGTAGTATGTGTGGTAGGGTTTATGTGTAGTCCCGTTACTCCTAAAGGTTGTTGTGGCATTATTACTTACCTACAATTTCTATCGTGCTTGTTTGCAAAATATTTTTATAAAGTTCTTAAATATACAATTATATATATCCTATACATCAATTATACAATGAATGCACCGTATGTTAATAAGCTTTTGTTTGGCCTGAATTTGTTTTGAAATCTTTGTACCTAGGGTCATAGTATATAATATTATATTCTCTTGCTTATTTTACTGTAGTATATCCCTGTAATTAGTTTATATCAAAATTAGGATTTGTCGGATTGTACTTGAAAATTTCATATTCTTTCGTTTTCAAAGCGTGTATATTTAATTAATTGTGATATCTGTTGTGACCTATATAATATTAAACTTGAATACTGTTAGGTTAATGCTCTATGTTATTACACTTATTAAGATTCATAATTTTTCTGTGTAAGCATTCTTCCTTCCTTGTTGTTATTTTTAGATTACGTGGTTATGATCAACTTTCATTCATTTTCGTATTGAGGAATTTTGCTTAATATTATATTTTTATTTTTTTTTCTTTATATGCGTGTATTGTTACAAAATATTATAGTACTTTAACTACGCGTGTTTTAATGTATTTATAAATAACTTATTACGTACTTTCCATCAGAGATAATTTACCTATCACTACTGTAGCGATCGGGGAATGAAAAGGGTTAGTTTCTGTTTCAATATAGCGATCGGGAAATGTTACTGTAGAAATCGGGGATGAGATAGGGTGTGCGTGTTGAGCGGTTTTTTTCGTTTTATTTCTTATTTTAAATTGCTAACTTAAAATATTTACGGTTGGTGACCAGCAGCTAGCTAATGAGTTCTGCTTGGACTTTGACCCTACTGTAACTTTGCTGTGCGTGTCTATTTCGAAATTACAAGGTATTTTGCTGGCCTTATGTTGTAATATGTTATTTCCTCTATTGGAATCAGCGCATAGGTTGAAGACCTGAATGAACTTATTATAAATTTAACTTTAAATACTATTTCTACAAATGAGGCTATCCAATTTTACTAGTTTCCTATTTTAACATTTCTAATTAATTAGGTGGGTATATGCGGGGGTATTACAAAACCGTAATAGTTCAGAACAATTTATAAAAGAATTAAACAACGTAAACACTAAACACAAATCAGTAATTATGCGCCTATTTTGCAATGACACCATACTCAGAGTTCGTAAAGTACTATTGCAATTAAAACAGTGAACTGCAATACCAAACTTATATTTTGCAAAATATAAAAATGTATGCTGAATTGATTCAATTTTCTTTATGTATATCATATAGTCTTTGCAATTTCTAAATAGACCTGCGCCATTACAATTTGTGACGTCAAATTGTAGCAACGTTATCACTACCAAAATCCTATTGCCGCATAACTATATTAGCGCCATCGGTAGAATACAGAGATTGAAAATATTTAACAGCAGATGACGAATGTGATTTGTTACTATTTAAAAAAGTATTTTTTAGGATAAATTTCTATCGACAATATTGCAGATTAAAGTCATTAATTAACAATATATTTTATTTACTTCTATATTTCTATCACTGAGCATATTTTAGATATAGTTGCATCTAATGCTCCTAATTTTATGCCCATTAGTATATTATACCAGACACGGAATAATAACCACAGTTATTCAAGAGGTTATGTTATTGGAATTATAATTTAAACGTTTTGATTGCACAAATCGAGAAAGAAAAGGAACAAAATTACAATTCTATTTGTAAATAAAATTCTCATCAACGTTCAATAATTAAAATATATCACTTTAAAATAACCTTTTAGATTTCCCTGAAATCATCTACAATAACTAAAGTTATGTTATGTACAATGCAAACGAAGGATTTAACACTTTCAAATCACCCTAAAATATGTGATGATCATTTTACTTCTGATTATTAGTATGCAAATAGATTGAATATGTCATGTTTTCAAAGCATTTCCAACAACTAAAACAATGTATAAGGATAAAGGCTTTAAATGAACCAACTTTGAATTCTGTTGTTAAAGTATGCCATTATTCAAGAAAAGCATAACTGTTAAAGGATTGTTAATGTTCCCAGTTATCTCCATAGTCAGTATCATAAGCTAAAAATGAAAATCTTATAACCAAAAGGTTCAACGACTATTCTTTCGATGGAATTCTTAAAGATATAAACAACAGTTTGTTAATTATGCAAAAGTATGAAGGGGTAAAAATCTTCAAAAAAATGGCATTCACTTTATTACTCTTTGAGACCAGGTAACGGAGTAGTTTGAAACGAATAATTCAATATACAATTTACCATTTTTTGTAGATTGGTGTAATATAAAGACTTTGACCTTACCTGTATTTAGCACCTCCAAAGTTTAAGCTAGTGTGGTATTGACCAGTTCGTCGCCAGTGTGTCTATTACAACCATTGAAATTGAAAGCTGTAGAAGCTGTTAGGATACCTAAAATCCAATATCCTGAAGATGAATTTGCAGCTCATGTTTTAAAGACGTCACTCAGGAATTTAACAAGTATCAAAAGCTTGTAATTTAACAATAAAATATATATGGTAGTACTTGTTTATTATACATAGAGTTTAAGATAGTTATAATTAAATTAGAAGTACATCGTGTAAAAAGTTTTTTTAATTCTAAGTAGCCATGCATTTGGTTGACTAGTTCAATTTGAAAATCTGAATCACTGTCATCACCATCATCAAAGTTAATAATTAGAGGTGCATTATCTTCTTGATCAAGTTTGATCTCATGTTCCCACCAATCTTTGATAATTTTTTCTGCATGTTCTATCGAATGTGCCCAAATCTCTGGTGTTATTTTTTCTAATGCTTCTTTCCACATCTGTAAACAGTTTACAACAGACCTACCATTTCTTCCAGCGTGTTGGTTGTAGTAGTTCTTACTAACACCCCATACATTTTCAATTGCATTGAATATGCAGTGATACGGAGGCAATCTTAACACCTTATGTCCATATTGTTCGGCCAGCAAATCCGCTTTAAAAATCTTTGGCGGTTTATAGCTAAAATTTTTAATAAATACTGATATGTTATAAAGCACAAAATTTTGACTTACATGATGACAAGTTTCATAAGCTCTGCTTTCAAAGCATTATCATCAAAAGAAATTGTTATTTTGTTAGACATCTTGCGATGTCACTCTTTTTCCAGCAACTGTTAGTTATTTTGTTTAACACAGTAGAATGATAGGAAGAGTTGTCTAAAACTATTGCAGATGGTGCTTCCAAATTCTTCGATAATTAATTGATTTTCAAACCAATACAAGAAATTCTGGTCATTCATTTCTTCGTGGTAATCTGGGTTGTTTGTGGACGAAGAAAAAAATCAGTTCAGCCCCATTTATGAAACCATCTACATTTCCTGCATGTAATACTATGTACCTAAAAGATTATTTACATTATTCTGTTTTAAAGGAAGTATATGACACAAACCTTTTTCCATCAATTCGTGTACTCTTTACAGTTCTTAAATCACTGTCTTGCCAGGAGCGGCTCACGGCACCATTCTGAAAAATCCATGTTTCGTCCACAAACACAAACTTATACAGATTTTCTTCTTTTATTCCCTTGTACGTCTTCAAGAAACGTATCCTTCTATCAACAATATTTGGCAATTCCATTAGACCTCTCCGTGGGTTATCTTTTTGCCATTTAAATCCTATATTGTGTAGGATTGTATTCAGGGATCGTTTAGAACCATTAAAAAGTACATCGTGCTTCAGATTCTGACACAAAGCATGAACAGAAATATGTTCATCTAAAATAAATACACGTAATACTATACATTAACTTGGAAATGAGTACTTACGATTGTCATATAACCTATAAATCACATTACGAATTCTACTTTTGGTAAATTCATCTACGTCAGTGACAGGCTTTGTGTGGACTCGCCTTTTTTACGTAAATGGTTCATTTTTCGCAATTGTTTGGGAAATCGATTTCACGGTGCCAATACTAAGACCCAGGGCAACCGACACTCTCTAAAAATATGTATAAGAAATAGTTTTTGAAGTAAATAATGAACTAAACAACCTCACAAACCGCTGTTAACGAAATAAACGGTCCACCATTATCCCGTTCTTCTTCAAAAAAAGTGATTAAACCAGCAACAAGTTGTTTAGCGCTAACGCCTAAACTAATTCCACTCATTACCTTCGGTGATCAGAGTTCGGTACAACACTAATATGAGTTCTAAAAAGAACTGTTTGCAGCAAAAACTGATCAAACTATGACCGAATATAAATAAAAAGTGCACAAGATGTAAGAATAACTAAACAATATATAACCTAAAAGTTAAACGTCAAACCAATTAAAATTCCGCTAGAATTGTTGGCATCGTTGCATATTGCTACTATTCAAATCAAAACCGTAGCATAGCATTTTACGGTTTATAATGACAAACGTCTGTATAAATAGTTAGTACGTGTGTGACGTCGCGAATGACGAGGTCTATTTAGAAATTGCAAAGACTATATAACTAGGTGACTAAATACAGGAACAATATTCTAAGTGGGATCTAACCAATGAGAAATATAAAATTTTAAATGTAATAACATTTCTAAATTTACCTGAGAAAATCTCATGATAAGGCATAGCATTTTTCTAGATGTAGAAACAATCTCATCAATTTGTTGTCTGAATGTAAGTTGTACATCGAAATGAACTCCAAGATCACGGATATCAAGAACAACTCTCAAGGATACACCATTTAACATATATAATGATTGAATTTGAGATTTACCACGATAAAATTTCATGCAATAACACTTTTATAAATTCAGCTGCAAGTCATTTACAGCACACCACTGTTGAAATCTATTTAGGTTGTTTTGCAAGTAAATACTATCTGACAGTGAAGCAATAGTAGTAAAAATTTTAATATCTGCAAACAGTAAAAACTTACATCCCTCAAATACCGATTTAATATCATTAATAAAAATGGAAAAAAGAATCAGCCCTAGGTGTGACCCCTGCGATACCCCTGACGTAACCCAAATTGCTACAGAAGTATAATTTTTAATTTTCACGAATTGAACCTTTTCACACGGATAACTTCTAAACCAGTCAAGCAAGTGCCACCAACTCCCGACGCACACAATTTCTCTAACAAAAGTATATGGTTAACACGATCTCGAAGGCTTTAGCAAAATCACCATAAATAGCATCTACCTGTAGACCAGCTTCAAAGGCTGTAGATATATAATTGGTATAGACCAGAAGATTCGAAGCAGTAGATCTTCCTGCACAAAACACATGCTGCTCCCCAATAATAACATTCTTAAATAGTAAAGTTAATTTAACACACACCACACTTCCCAGGATCTTTGAAAAACAACTACACATAGAAATTGGACGATAGTTCTTTACATTTAATTTATCTCCACCTTTGTGAATTGGTATAACGTCACTTCCAAAGCTCAGAAAAAACACCACTACTTAAAGACTTATTGAACAGAATATATAAACATCTTGTAAATATGAATATACAATTTTTAACTAATATACGTGGAATACCTTCTGGCCCTGGTCCCTTATTAATTTTAAGTTTCTCAATTTTGCTATAGATTTCTGTTAATGAAACATCTAAGCAGCTAATGTTAACTAGTTATTTATATTCAACTTTTGGTAGAGCAACATTGTTGCTTGAATACACTGATGAAAAATATTTGGCAAATAAATTAGGAACATTCAGACCAATGGCCATTTCATCATCTAAACTCATAGCATTTGGAATATTGGTATCTTTTCTTAACGAATTCAGATTGTACCAAAAGCATCCTGCATTATTGAATATCATATTTTCGGTCTTACAGACAAATATTGTAAAATCTCGCTCGTTTAACACTGTACAATCACTTCTTAACTGTGAGAAGACTAAGAAGTCTTCCAATGATGAAGATTCTTTAAACCTTTTATGAGCAAGCTTCTTTTGAAAAACCAACCTTTTGCGTGAATTGTTTAAAATAATCAATTGCTCATGTATTTGTAATAATCAGGTGCAGTTTTTCTTTATTGTTAAGCTTATTTAAATTGAAATGTGAATAGGTTATTTAAATAATAAACTGGTTAAGAGTTATTTTATTTCATAATGCACTATAGCTACACCGCATTATAACGTATCGTTTCCTTTCACCCTCTTCTCATGCTTTCTTCTCCTCATCACGTGGATCATCTACCTCCTCTTCTTCATCAACGTAGTAGACTTCGTTATCGTCTAAGAAATCTTTATGCCTGATACACAAATTATGTAAAACACATCAAGAAGATATAAACTTTGTCATTTTATCAATTGCATGCATATCCAAATGTAATAGCTGACGGAAACGTCCTTTTAATATAGCGAAGGAATTTTCAATTAGAGCCCTAGTAGCAGATAATCTATAAAACAATCAAATTTGACTAAATTTAAAATTATGCTTATTAACTTACCTTTCATTAAAATGAATATGGCTAGTTGTAAGATTACCATAATTTTTGTACGGGGTTATAAGATTTATTCTTGTGTGATATGCGGAATCCCCTAATATATGGTATTGATTACCACAGAGCTTTCCGAGTTTATCACTAATATTTAACAATTTAAACACTCTAAAATCATGAACTTTTACAGGTACACCTGTGAAAACATCAATAAATTGACGGTTAAAATCACATACTGCTCATAATACAATCGATGGCAAGTCATGGCGATTTGTGTATGTACCTTTGATCTTGTGTGCTGGTGTGCATATGTTAATGTAAGATCCATCAATACAACCAAGAACATTGGGAAAACCAGATATCTGTTAAGAACTACTATACAGGGTGTTTTTTTTAAGTGGGAGGTCACCTGTATATGGAAGACCAATGGTATCAGGAAGCTGAAAATTTGCACTAAGAGGTTATCAAATGTGCCCTACACGTCTAAAATAGTTTCGGTGCGTTAGCACTTCCGGTTATACCGGAAGTCGGTATTACTATCGTTATTTTAAATACAACACCCTGTATATTTATACATATTCAAATTTCTTGTCAAATTTTATGTGAACTTTTATAGCACAACCATGCTTCTATCTAATGCCGTTTTCGCGATATTTTGACTTTTAGTCGATTTTTGACATTTGCACGCTGTCACATAAATTGGAATAACTAGAAAGTGAACGAACTTACAAAATTGTTTTTTTGCAATAACATTAATAATACTTGATATTATTTCTACGTGCAAAGAAAATCTGATTGCAATGTACAGGGTGCTAGAAAATTCATTTTATAATTTGATTAATAAAATGTCAAATATTCCGTTTTTTTTAAATGGAACCTACCATATTTTGTTATATTAATGGATTCTATGGAAAAAAATACCTTAGACATGTAATTACAACAATCCATTTATTGTAAGCCATTTTTGAGTTATTTGCATTAAAAGAGAAAATGCACTAGTTCAGTAACATATTAATATTTGCCACTATCAAGTAGCTTTTGTCCGATACATTAACAAAAGAATAATTGGTTATTTTTACGAAACGTCAAATGTAGATAATTCTACGCAGGTTGCAATTCCAGTACTCTAGCTATTTGTAATGGCTAATCGAAACTTTACAAATCAAGATTATCTCGAAATTATAATTATTTAGGTCGAATGCAACAGAATTATTCAAAGAACTTGCGATGTCTATCATCAAAATTTCCTGAAAAGCCAGCGCCGAATGTTAGGCTTCTTAAAACTATTTTTGAAAACTGTGCGAATAATGGATCATTTATTACAAAGAAGAACAGGATCAGCACCGTGACGGAGGAAGTAATTGGAGTTACTAATGTATTGGTATATTTTCATGCAGCAGAGCTTCACTAAATAATGCTGTGCAGGATATAGGAATGAGCTGTAGTTACGAAAAACGGAGTGTTTAACCCACATAATTCACACCGTTGTTCCACAGAAAATCCTCACCAAGCATACATAACAAATTTTCAGGAAAGATGGTCTTTTAACGTTTATTGTGCTATTAGAGATTCGCGAATTGTATGTGTAGTGTTTTACCAGGAAAATTTAAACGGTAAAGTACATATTGTTTTAATAATTCTTTTTGTTCTCGATGAACATTTTTTATAGGGGAACGATATTTAGAAATTGTGCGTGGAGAAATTGTAGCATATTTAAACAACCCCCCACCTAGTGAAGTACGCAAAATATTTTACCAGCACGACGGTGTTCCTGCGCACAATGGAAACGTTGTAACCGAGTACTTACATGCCTTGTTTGAAGACCAATTTATAGCTAATATCGGACCTCACTTATGACCACCTTGATCACCCGATCTCACTCCTTGGATTTTTTTCTATAGGGTATGTAAAAGATACGGTCTTCTACGCTCCTACTACTGAGGAAGATTGCAAAAGACGAGTATTAAATACTCTAAATTCTTTAACTCTAGAGCACATACAAAAGGCAATAAATGAAGAGTTTAAAAGACGCATTTAAAAATACTTGGATCAAAATGGCCGTCAAATAGAACATTTATAAACAACCTCTTATGTTTTTATTTATTTTTCTTTAGGTAAAATATTGTTAGATGAAATACATTGTTCCATGTTTGTGTAGCTTTTAAACATTATTTTTCAAAAAATGTTCTTGCGCTGCCCTTTTTGGGAACTAAAATGTGCAAAAGCATATCCTACTTTCTAAGTACAAAGATATTTTCCATATAATTGATTAATATAACAAAATATTTGATGAAAAATATCGCCATTTCTTCGAAGATATCTATTACATTCGCCATAAATAATTATCGTTTCGAGATAATCTTGATTTGTAAAGTTTCGATTAACCCTCATAAATAACTACAGTACAGGAATTGCAACCTGCGGAAAATTATCTACATTTGACGTTTTGTAAAAATAAGTAATTATTCTTTTGTTAATGTATCGGACAAAAGCTACTTGATAGTAGCAAATGTTATTATGTTACTAAACTAGTGCATTTTTTCTTTTAATGCAAATAACTCAAAAACGGCTTACAATAAATGGATTATTGTAATTACATACCTAAAGTATTTTTTTCCATAGAATCTATTAATATAACAAAATATGGTGGGTTCCATTTAAAAAACACGGAATATTTGACATTTTATTAGTCAAATTATAAAATGAATTTTCTAGCACCCTGTACATTGCAATCAGATTTTCTTTGCACGTAGAAATAATATCAAGTATTATTAATGTGATTGCAAAAAAACCAATTTTGTAAGTTCGTTCACTTTCTAGTTATTCCAATTTATGTGACAGCGTGCAAATGTCAAAAATCTTCTAAAAGTCAAAATATCTCGAAAACGGCATTAGATAGGGGTATGGTTGTGTTATAAAAGTTTACATAAAATTCGACAGGAAATTCGAAAATGCATAAATATACAGAGTGTTCTATTTAAAATTACGATAGTAATACTGACTTCCGGTATAACCGGAATTGCTAACGTATCGAAACTATTTTAGACGTATAGGGCACATTCGATAACCTGCTAGTGCAAATTTTCAGCTTCCTTCTACCATTGGTCTTCTATATACAGGTGACCTCCCACTTAAAAAAAACACCCTGTATACGAAAATAATCTCTGATTATTACTTTATCTTGGCAAATTCAGTAGCGAAAAAATTCTTCTCAACTGCAGTCTGAGGCAATTTAATAATAGCTAGTGCTATTGAAAGTAAAAATTCATAGCCTTTTCGATACTACGAAATAAAGGGCTAGCACATCTCTAAGAGCAACTTTGTTACCTGCAAACCTATTGCAACATAATTTTAATTTACGATATTATACTTACAACATGATTACCACAAAAATGCTAACAACTGTGTTTCTGGTGATACGAGTTCACGTCCTCCATGGTGGCTTTGGATGCCCATATAGGAACTTGAATCATTAAATTCGCCAACCAACACATCAATTTGTCTTTGCATTCGAAAGTGCTTCTTAAACTATATCCGTATAATTATATTTTGAATACAATTTTAATGTTATTTGTATACCTCTTGGTTGTCAAAACTATGAACTGCATCTTCTACAAAAATTTTAATTTTTGAAATCTTTCGTTTTTGTTTTTCCAAGGAAAACATATCTTCATTATCGCTACTTTCAGATTAGCTTAATAGTTCTAATGCTACTAAAACATGATCTATCATAATATTTACTTTGTTTTGATTTAAAATCACAACAGAACCAACTATCTACGTAACCTATACCAAAACACCATATTGCACTGAAAGCTGTACGACCTAATCGAGGTAGTGCAAGAAAAAGTGCACTTAGTGCAACATGAAGTGCTCCAAGTTTGTCAATGGAACAGTCTAACTAGTTTGTTGCTACATGTAAACTGTCATTGGAACATAAGAACTGCACTTGGTGCACCCTGTTTTTCTGATTGGAATTCGCTATAATATTTAATGCTGATGCAACTCGCTAAAACAAATAACTTTTAATGAAACTGTTTAGATTGCTTAACCTCATTAAATTTGAAAGTATTCGAATGGAATCAAATACCTAAATACAGAAATTACTTACGCCTCTTACAGAAGTGAATGGTAGAAGAGGCCCATTATTAACAATTTCTTTCTAAAAATAGTCTATTCGTGAAGCTACAATTCGTGAGCACACGTATCCAACGGTCTAGGCATTGTGAAAACTTAACATATATGTTATATGTATTTACAAATTAAATAATATATTTCAGTTCTGAAATGAATTGTTTTATAAAATATCCAAGAAAAACAAAAATAAACAAGAACCAGCAGGACAACAAAATGACAAGATGTTAAATGACAAATGCTTGGATTGGCAAGAGAAATTGATGGCAACACCGTACAGAACTACCAACCTTTATTATCTTAAATGACAATATTCTTCAAGTGTAATTCTGGGTATTCATTTGCATATAGTGACCCGTACTTTATTACTACATTTGACGTCATCCTAAAGTTATTTTGAATGGACTATATCAGTATCTACATAAACAAACATAGTTTTACTAATTAAATTTTTATTCCTTCAAAAAATTTTTTCGTGTGGGTCTCTAGGTATATAGGAGCGGTTATTGTATTTACTAATAACTTCACTCTTATTCCACTTATTATTTATTTGAAATAGGATAGTATCATTTTCATGTAATTGTATGAGAACATTTGCACATTTATCACACTATTCTTTCTGTTTATCGCAACTCTCTTTCAAACTCTCTTGAATAATTTTTTTGTGAACAATTGTACTTTCCAAATTTTTATCACATGCTGGTAATTTACATTTTACCAATCTATTTAGTAAAATTTATGAAGGAGAATAAGTTAAAGCTCTGGTAGATGTGTATTTCTATATTCTAATAAACAACTTTCCAAATCACCTGGTTCACACACTTTTCTTTAACACATTTTTGTGATATTTACATATTTTTCTACCATACCATACCATTCAATTGGTGATGGTGAGGACTAGAAAACTAACCGAAAATTCCATTCCTTTGCAAATTCTCTAAAATTTGCGGTATTATATAGAACTATATCTGCATGAAAAATTTCTGGAATTCCAAATTTTGAAAAAATTTCTTTAAAAAACCCTATAAATGTCTTAACTTATTTGTGTTTAACTTCTTTAACTTCAAGCCAGTGAGAGCATGCATCGACTAGTAAAATATCGTTTTTACTTTGGTATTCCATAAAATTTGAATACAACACTTGCCATGGTCAAGTTGGTAATTCATGTGGGACAAAGAGCTTTTTCTGATTTGCTGATTTATTCAATTGGCATGTCTCACATCTACTAACATAGTCCTCTTTGTCTTGAGACATTCCTGACCAGTGCATTATTTGTCTAGCACGCAGCTTACATTTTGGATTCCAAAATGAGGGTCGTGTAGAAGTTTTAACTTGATACCTCTTAAATTCTTAGACACAATTATTTTATAATAATTGAACAGTAAGTTATTTGACAAAATTATATCATTTCTGATATTATAGTTTGTTTTAAGTTCGGTCTTATTACTTTTTAACTTCTATCGCCAAGTTGTTTCACAAAATACTTTTACTTGGGGCAAAATAAGTTCAGATTCATTGTTGTTTTGAAATTCAATACGTATTTGTTCTGTCATTGGATCGTTAATAGATAGCGCATGTACTGCATATTTCATATCATTATCTACCAGAAAGTTTGTAGCTACGTACAACCTACTCAGTGTATCAGTCACAAACATATTTGACCCTGATAAATACTCTAGGCTAATTTTATATTTTAATAGCCATAATAAGATTTGCTGTATGCGTACAATAACATCTTCTAACAAACAGCTTACAGTCCGTTCGTCTTAGCATTTCTCTTCCGCATACGTAATAAAGGAAATTTTTAATGCGAAAACTATTGCAAGTTCTTTTTCAATTTGTGCATATCGTACCTCTACCGAATTTAGAGCTGATGAAGCAAATGCAACTGGTCGCGAATCTTGCAAACGTACACATCCTATACCTTTGCTAGCACTATCCGTTTGTATTAGTATATTATTATTCTCATCAAAAAACTTTAAAATTTGTTTATTTGCAAATAGTGTAACACGGTGAACAAGAGTTTTGGAGAGCGCCACCTAAATCGGAACTGTATGCCTCCCGCGAAATCAATCTAGGAAATTTCTTATGCAATCTGTAGATGCTGAACGGACATAAAACTCGACAACAAGAAAATACAAGTAACATATAATCGTTTACTGACACAACTTATAGTTTCTAATATATATAGGGTTGAACATGAACATCAATTTTACATCATAACAAAGCTTAAATGCAAGCGATTGGGTGAATGAAACCAACGTACTTTTCAATATGTGCCTTACACTTATTAGAAATTAAATGGCTGCAGTATATTTACATTAGGTTCACTTTGTATAAATTTAAAATCAGTCGAACGCTGCTCGCTGTGGTACCAACTCTTGTGCGTACGATTATGCAGATAAAAATACCTATCAAACAAATGTGTACAATAATTCGTTGGTTAAATTAATTCCGACGCACAACTGTTACAAAAATGTTATTAAAATAAATTACAATATCAGTTATAATGTGAGATGGCTCTATAATGTTATCTGCGGATGGAAAGCTAGCATGGATACCAGATTAGCGGCACGTACAATCAAAATATAATATGGAAAGATCTTACCAGAACAGGTTCTGAGCGCGGATATCGTATCTTGCAGGTACGCCTAAGTTTGTATCAATAAAATACGTACATAATGTACCAGACTGAAATATCAAGCACTACAAGACTGCAAACTACAAAGCTGTAAAACTGCAAACTGCATACTGTAAACTGCAAACTACAGGACTGCAAACTACAACCCTAAAATGTTATAATTAGATGTGAACACACCTACTATTTACTTTACCGTTTTGCGGTTCCTTTACAAAACGGGCTTAAATCATAAAACACAACTCGACGTTATCAACGAGTTTTTAAATGTGTGTCCTACAAAGATAACGTGCATAAAAATTACAAATAACCTTACCTCAAATTCTCAAAAGAGCAGAGTAAATATAAAATCTTCACTAATAATTCGCCCTCAAATAACGGATCATCAATTCCTCAAAATTAAAATAATAAGTGCGGAACTACAAATTAGTTCACAATAAGATGCACGTTACCAAGCGTCGAAGATCAAATTAAGAATAGAACAAATAATCACAACTCGTATTGAAGTGATAAGGATTAGTTTTATGCACGTTATCAACAAACAAGAATTAAAACTTGAATTTATGAACGAAACTTGATAAATTACAATTTAAAAATTGGGAAACGCGTTACGCAAAATTGAACCGTAACAAATGTTTACAATATATCAGATACTTTTTAATGTTCTTGTGATCAATTAAAAACATTTGATTTTCTTTTTAGGCTTCTTATGTTTATTGTTGATTGAGACAAATTTGGATACATTTTGAAAACCTCATAACACAAGTACTCTTAAAAGCTCCTTTTTATTTTTAGGTGGAGTTATAGCTAAAACAGTTCTATATGTTTATTAGTAGGTATTGAAACAACCTTATTCAAAATATGAATTTTTTTAAGATTATATTGTATCTTATCAAAATTAAATTTTATTCCATATTTCTTAGCTCATTCAATTACTACCTAAAAGACTTTAACGTATTCAATCTCATCACCACTTTGTGGTTCTTTTTTTCAGTTTGTACTACCGATAGAGCTTCATATGTTAATTTAATCACTACGACCTCTGGCACACATTCTAGACCAATAAATATCTCTAGACACAAGGAATATAATTTTCGTTTGTATCTGCGTTCAAGTCTACGACAAGAAAACTAACAACGTACTCTATGTCTATAAAACTACAAATTATACATAATTTGAACATTCTTTTACAGTTTGCCATTACCATATGTCATCATCATTTGGTCTTCAGTCCTGAAACTGGTTAGTAGCGTACCCTCATTGTTTACTATTCTGTACTAACCTACACCTTTCCCCGAAGTTTACACAGTCTGCATCTATCACTATATGCGTGTAAAAGTCTTATCTCGGTCTACCACTATTTCTGCATTCCTATCACTGCTTGTAATATATCCCGTACTATTCCCCAAATATGCCTTAGAACGTATCCAGTCCTTCTATTTTTCCATTTTCTTTTATTTTCTACAGATATCCTTATTCCTCTACTATTTCTATAGCCTGTTTGTTATTAACCTTATCTGCTTATGCCTTCATCCTTATACATCTGAAGCACAAAATTCCAGAAGGCTTATCTCTTTCTGTATGCTTTTCCTACTGCCCCTATTTCATAGACGTACTGTGCTGTGCTCCACAAATGCTTTGAACAATTTTCTTCTTGCTTCTGTGTTTGTTGTCTTCCGCCGTTCTTTCTTGTTAGATGCAGTTCACTCACCCTCTATTGTTTTACAGTTATATACCCTATTTTCCCATTATTCAGTGGTATGTGAAAGGAGGTCAGCAGCTTGTAGCTGCCAAGTTCCCCAGCACTTGAACACTTGTCGAATTAATAGTTTTTCCATTATATCATTTCACACAATCAACATTAGTTGAAAATATTTTACAACCATACCTGTAGTTGTTTATAGTAATCATCAGATTTAAGTGCACTTAGTTTTTTGCCCTTAAATTTTTCACTTATTTATGTTTTGAGCTAGCCTCCGCGGTTCCCCGAAATTCTTACAGGAGCCTACATACAGCTCGATTCCCTTTCTATTGTTTTCTAATTATATGCCCTATTTCACCGAGATTTAGTGGTACGTGAAAGGGGGCGGCTTCGTGGCGTGGTTGGTATGTGTGTGACTACTACGCCCAAGGTTCCGGGTTCGAACCCCGACACGGTCCGCTTAAAAATGTTAGGCGAGCATTTTTCACAAAAATACACCCTCATTCGGATGAAAGGTAAAATGGGGGTTCCGTGTATGAGTATTGTCACGCACGTTAAAGATCCTTACCTTGCTTGGAACAGCAAGGGTTTGGCAAAATTCCAAATTTTCCAGGTAAAAAAACTCGCTTCCTGGCCAATGTAGTACCTTTGGGTGGAGCATTGGAAAAAAAATCACATGTAAGGTACGTGAAGGGGGAGGTGGCTTTGTGTCGTAGTTGGTATGCGTGTGACTACTACGCCCAAGGTCCCGGGTGCGAATCCCGACACGATCCGCTTGTAAAATGTTAGTCGGGCCGTTTTCACAAAAATACACCTTCGTTCGGATGAGAGGTAAAATGGAGGTCCCGTGTGTGAGTGTTGTCACGCACGTTAAAGATCCCTATCTTGCTTGGAACAGCAAGGGTTCGTCAAAAACTCAAAATTTTTTAGGTAAAAAAACTCGCTTCCTGGCCAATGTAGTACCTTTGGGTGGAGCATGGAAAAATCACATGTAAGGTACGTGAAGGGGGTTAAGTAGCCTGTTGCTGCCAAGAATCCCCCAACACTTAGACATTTGCCGAATTAATAGTTTTCCAGTAACTACTTTCGTACAATTGACATTAGTTGTCACTATTGCAAAACCAATACCTGTAGTTCTATACAATAATCATCATGATATAGTACATTTACTTATTCGTCATTAGTTTTTCCATCTTGGGACGAGTTAGATGCATACCTCCATCGATTTCTACTCTGAGCTAGCTTAAACATTTTGCTGAAATTCCCACATCCTACATCTTTCACCATATGTGTGCAATAGCCTAACCTAGGTTTACCTATACTTCCCTTTTTTTCCTATCACTGCTTCTAATATATTCCGCACTATTTCTCCATGCCTTAGAATGTGACCTGTCATACTAACTATCCTATTATTTATTGTTTTTCGCATATTTTTCTCATACTCTATTAATTCTAGTACCTCTTTGTTCTTAACTTTGTCTGTCCGTGATATCTCCATCATTCATCTGTAGCACTGCATTTCAAAGGCTTCTACCTTTTTCTTGTCCGCTTCTCCTATTGTCCAGGCTTCACAGCCGTACAGTAGTGTGCTCCACACATATGTTTTAAGCAATCCTTTCTTTGTTTCTGTTTTTGTTGTCTTTGAGCACAGTAGTTGCTTTTTCTTGTTAAATGTAGCACGACCTTGTGCTAATCTTTGTTTTATATCTTTTGTGCTTTTCCTATATTGCGTTATTTGGCTCCCTAGGTGGACGATATATTTAACCCCTTGTAAGTATTCTTTAGCTATTCGTATTCTTGTTTTTGGTTTTTTCACCCTCCTTTGCATAATAGAAACTTTGTCTTATTTTTGTTAATTCTCATACAGTATCTCTCTGTTAGAACTGTTTCCATTTCATTAAGAGCTGCTTCTAATTCTAGTACCGCTATATCATCTGCAAATCTACTCATAACAATCTTGTGTTCCCGCATATTTATTCCAAATGTCTTCCTGCATTTGACAGTATTCATTGCTTCTTCTATGTACAAGCTGAAAATTAATGGGGATAAGCGTGAGCGTGAGCTCTATTCTAAATTGTAGTTTATTATAAATAATTTTCTAATGTCATAGTTTGAGTTTATTGCATGTCGTAATGCGTTTATTACGTATTTATTACAAAGTAAGCGTAATGGTATATTTTTATTTCAACGGGTTTTTCTGTCGCAACATTTATCTTATTAAATAACTAATGCGTTTTCTTATAATTATTAAACGGTACCAATTTACTTTAAGAAAATTTAATTTTATTTATAAAATCTACTATACAATATGCGTCATATTGATTATATCAAATAGAAAATTTTCTTTCACCCTCCAATTTATACCTAGCGCCTAGCGTGACGCAAAGCGTTACAGTTTGAATCTGTGTATATTACAGCATAAGTATTCTTATTATACTACCGTTTTTAATCACTCTGCATGAATTTTGAAAATTTTGCATTTTAAAATGGAATATTATTTTTATAGCCCAAAAATGTTTATACCTAAACCTAAATCAGGTGCACAAAAGAAGAAAACTTGAAAGAGAAAATTGGAAGAAAATAAATGTATGTCAAAAAATTTTTTCAAATGGTTTGAGAAGGAAGACGACCGACGAATTCACTTTTACTATTCCACAAGAAAATGCCTATAGTACTTCTTCAACTATTGACGAGTCAGGAAAAATATACTCTTGTTAAAGAGGAAAGCTTCAGTGGTGTCGATAGTAATGACGATATTATTTCAAACGAAATATATCTGTCTCTGAATTACAATGATAAACCTTCTTGGCCTCCAATTTCAACAAATACCATTTGTCAAGGACTGTCGATATCAGGGCGATGACGTAGATTTTGTACATTGATCTCAAATGATTTACAAAGAGTGGTTCTCTATAAAAAGAAAAGTTAATAATAAAGCGATTAAAAGAAAATGGACCATATATTCTGTTAATGCAAACGCAGTATTTTGCTTTCGTTGCATGCTATTCGGAAACAAATCCCATAGTCTTTCAAACCCAAAGTAAGAATTTCAAGATTGGAAACACCTATATTCCGTCACTCTACAACATGAAAATTCCTTTCAACATATAAACAATTAAGTAAAATGGAAAATTATGGAAAAGAATATTAAATCTTGTTTTGTTCTCGATGATTATATTCCTAAAGTTATCAAGCAGGAACCAATTAGGCGTGAAGTATTGAAAATCGTGTTATATGTTATTTTATTCTGTTCAAAAGATAATATTGTTCTTCAAGGTACAAACGAAATAGTTTGGTAATTAAACTGCGACATATTTCTAAATTTAATTGAACTTACGAGTCAGTACAATGTAACTTTAAAAAATCATATTGAAATGAATATAGAAAGGCTTCGTTTTATATCTTTCGCTGCAATTCAAACTGAAATAACAAAAACGGTCCGTAAAAAAATACGGTACGAAATCATAAACCTAATAAAGAAGCAAAGTTATTATTCAATTTTATTTGATTGCGCCCTTAATCTTTCGGGAAAGATAGGTACGTTTATATTGATTCTAATGGTAAAGTCAGAATCAAAGAAAGTTTTATTGACTTTATTCAATCCGATGGAAAGACTGTAGAACGTTTAATAACTGAGATTTTAAAAACACTACAAACTAACAAATTAAACATACTTGATATTAGAGGAGAAGGTTACAATAACGGTGTTAATATGGCTGGCAAATATAAAGTGATTAAAGCTTGTATTTTGGCAATTAATAATTTGGCATTTTTTGTAAATGACAGTTTTTGTTTTTTGTTTGTCTTATCGCTAGATACAATGAGCGTTGCAGATTTGCAAAATTTGAATTGTGGCGAACTCAGTTGTGAAATTGAAGGTTTTATATTACAAGTGCAACGGCTGATTAAAAATTTGAAATATGCAACTCCCCTAGATATATAGCAGACCATTTATCACTTTGAATTAGTTGGGTCATATCAAAATATCGTAGTTGCCCTACAAATATTTCTGACTTTTCCTATTTCGATTGCATCGTGTGAGAGGAGTTTCAGCAAATTAAAGTTAGTTAAAAATCGTTTAAAATAAACCTTTGCTCAAGTGAAATTACCCAGTCTTTCAATGATTCAGGTTACCTTTTTATTTGAAATGAAGTAAATTTTATTTCGAATAAAGAGGTCGAAAGAGTTAAAACCAGTGGTCGAGACCAATAGGGCAGGGGTGGTGGCACATCCTTTCACGTCTTAAAAATACAAGAATAGTACACATAAATTTAAAAATTGTTAGTAGAAATCAGTGGAAACGTCCAGGAAAAAATTGTTATCTCCTTGAAAATTTGTTTTTCTGGTTGTACTAATGTTTGGAACTCTTATTTTTGAGAAATAAGCAGCTTTATTTAATTCATAAAATTTATTGTATATGGGTTCAGTGATGAGGTGTTGCTCAGGACCTCAAAAAGCTAGTTACGGTCCTGGCTACATGCGTGAAAATTAGTCCCGAAGGAACTGGACCCATTTCTACTAATATATAATACATTTTAAATGGTGAATTTTCTTTTTGTTTATGTTCTGGAATCTTTTTTTCATTCTTGAGTTAGTGTATATTGTTTAGTATTAATTTTTATATTATGCTTACAATATAGAATCGTTGTTATGTTAATGTAAAAATGGTCTCCCTTAAAAATATAAATAATTAAATTAATAATTTTACTACTAATGTACCAACCACCGCTTCCTGTCTCTTTGTTTCAGATGTATGAAGTACAGAAGTTTTTTTCTAAGATATAAGCTTTATGCATTATTAAAGCCAAATACAAAATAGAACTACAAAATAAAGTACTTAAGAAATATTTTAACGTGCTAGCGAAGTAGTGGCTTATACAATATTCAAGAGGCTATGGGGAACATCCATTAATCGATTTAAATCACAGTAACAGTTAAGGGCAAGGTTACCGTAACCATCAGCTACAACAACATTATGAAAAATAAATCGATCTCCACGCGTAGGTAGTATTATTCAGAAACTAGGTCTTTCTGGTACAATATACTGAAACTAGTCCATTAGTTACAGTATTTATTGTATGCTTCATTAGTTAAGATGTAATAACAACTTAATTAGAGTTCAATTAATTCACTACGGATATACGAAAGTGCTTAGAAACCATTTACATCACTCAGGCATTTCTTCTCTTTTTGCGTGCATACACAACATTGAAATTAAAATAAAACATATCTTATACCGCAGACATTAAGAGTCGTTATCCCTCACTGATGATTTGGTTTTGCAGTTAGTACTGAAAAAAACAATCGTTAGAGAACTGAAATTCTATTTCCTTAAATTCTTCTGAAACTCGGCGAGACAAATTTACTTTTCTAAGTAACTCAAACACTAAAGAGGTTAAATTAGATTTGTGGTGTTTCTTTCAACCTATTTATTTTCTAAATTTGCTTTTAACTTCAACAAGGATGATGCTTTTCAGACGCTGTTTTCCTTTTTAATAACTCTACCCTACAGTACTGCATTAATCGCGTCATCGAGACTGACACTACAACGCTACAATTTAAAATATAATGAAGGCTTTCGAGAAGTAAATTACAGTTTGGTTTTATTCAAAGTATCAATTTCGTTGTAGCATCTAACGATGTCATGAGCGTCGTAATGGATCCAATTAATATCTTATTGCTATTAAAGTCGGAAGCTCTCGTGTAACAAAATACAACATACAACATACAATTAAAGTAACTTTCCAACTTGATGTTTATTTAATGAATTCCCCGTATTAACAATGCCTACTTTTTTATGTTTAATTGAGAACATTTGACTTCGCACACTGTCAAAACTTCTACACGAAACAGCAATGACTGGGAAGTTTTTAATATTTTAGGTATAGTCCATACGTTTTAACTTCAGGATGACGTCAAATGTAGTATCGAAGTGTTGGCAACTGTATGCAAATGAATATCTAGAATTGCGTTTGAGGGATACTGTCATTTAACACAGTAATGGTTGGCAGTTCTGTACGGTGTTGCCACCAATTCCTCTTGCCAATGAGAATATTCGTATATTCTTCATTAAATATGGTAGAATTTAAACTAACATTCGCAATGGTATATTTTATCCAGTTGTAACGTAATTCTAAAGTTAATGCGAATGGAC
This sequence comes from Platerodrilus igneus, assembly GCA_036346225.1. Classification (NCBI taxonomy): domain Eukaryota; kingdom Metazoa; phylum Arthropoda; class Insecta; order Coleoptera; family Lycidae; genus Platerodrilus; species Platerodrilus igneus. The sequence continues at coordinate 3,068,983 of JARFIW010000873.1, forward strand.
TATATTTGTAAATCATTCAAAGAACAAATAAATATTTGGGGAGGTTTAAGCTGCAACCTTGTATGTAATACTTATTATTTAAAATAAGGCATTTACCGTTTCCGATGCAACATCTGACTAACTACTTGAGGTTTGGAAATCTAATTACATTATAAATCAGGTGGTGTCCTGTTGAAAATTTTAAGAGGATTCAAAGACGATAGGATAAGTTAATTTAAATGTAAAATGAACCTCATTGTACTCGGAACAGAAGCTTTGTAACAACTGAGTGTTGCCTTATACCAAACAAAAACGCGTCAATATTTGTCACAATAAGAAACTCAAATTGTTCACTGCAGATTATTCCATCTTAGATTCATGCTCCATTAGACGAAAAACCTCTAGCATACAAAGCGCAGTCAGAATGCAGCGTTTGGAGATAATTCTTGACTGGAATTTTTAAATATCTAGCGAGACATTTATTTCACATAAATCGAGTTTCAATACAGACACCTATTTAATAGTACAGGATTTACTGTGTAATGTGTAATGTGCAATGCATAACACATTTTTCAGCTATATAAGATTGCTCCGTGAAGTATACAGTTGACAATTTGAAAATTCCGTTTAGGGCAAAATAGCTTTCATCAATTGAGGCGTTTTTTGTTCCTAGATTATTGTTCCGCTTTTTTTCTTGTAATGATCGGATCATATTACCCTGATGTTTTGGTAGCTAAAGGCATAACTAACAATAGGCAGACTAACCCCGTTTTCAAGCACAAAGTAACTTACAATTTATATACCGCGTTTTATTAGAATACCCGAACATATGGATTTAACCTATAAAATCGGACATATATGATTTCCTGATTCCTATTTTATTCTACACAAAGATTCCTCTAATAAACGTTTTAAGTCACACTTTATTACACCTAAATCAATTATTAAAAAAAAATTTTGAACTTTCGTAGCGCCAAGAATAAGGGCTAAAGTTGTTAAAGCTTGACTGAAAACATGTAGTGTTTGTGGATGGGAATAAAATATAAAACAAATTCTAAACGTATGACACAATAATTTCTATAGTTACCTGGTTCCTGTCGTATTATCCTTGAAACTAATGGCAAAGAATTACTGGGTCAACGAGAAAATCACATTTTAGAATTATATCATACCACAAATAGTTTAGAAGAAGTGCGCTACCTATTTGCTGGTTTATATTCTGAAAGAACAATTCCTTCAGTATCGACAATTCAAAGTATTACACAAATTAAGAGCTTTTCGGTTCAAACTACGTTCGGTGATAAATTTTCAAAACAGGGAATTTAAATAGTGAACCCTTATCTGCGAAAGAAGCTCAAAACGTAATGAAAATAAATGTATTGGCTGTGATGGCAAATGATCCAAGAACCAGCGTTAGAGAAATTGGATCTGGATGGGGATTCATCACATCACGACATTTAATATATTTTAACAAAAACTCTTTTTGCAATAACAACAGCTCTTCATTTTCAACCTGGTTTAACAAGTTTTTTTAGTAACTCATAGTTACAATAGAATTCTCCAAAAACTCACAATTATTCACTTTTCGAATTAATTGCTAACTGTACTAATATTATCCTTTTAATACTACGATTACGATTTTCTAAATTACTGTCGAAGCGCTACAATTAATTATCCACACATAAATTACTAATTTATATTATCACTACAATAATTTATGTTGGCACTAGAATAATTTATATTGACAGTGATTTATATCACATATGCACCCAAGCTTTAAACTAATACATATTGAAATCAAATCTTTAATCGAAACTAGTATTATAATCAAAGCTGCAATTAGAACTGAACTCCAGTACCAACGACGTTAATTACATACATATTCAGACACCACCAGATTATTTTAAAACATACCAGAAATTATGCAAATGACATCCAGAATGCACTTATTGTAACCTAAATAACTTTTAAATGCAAACTCTTTTCCTGTCAATCAAAATTGTAAAACCGCAGGGGACTATTAGTCACTTTTTATGCAAAAATGGCCCGTTTACGTTCTAACATAATTATTCTGGTTACAAACAGACCCATAGGTGCAACAATACCTCAGTTTAACAAATTTGAGTCTCTTAAATTTGCCATTCATCAAAAAATATTTGAGGAAGGCAAAATTATGCGAATTTTTTTTTTTGTGAAACGATTATGGATATAGCCAGTATAATAAAATTTTTACAAAGAACATTTTTTTCGGATAAAACAACATTCAGTATAAATGGAAACTCAAATAAGCATAACGTTCGATATTGGAATAAAAACAACCAGCATTTGGTTTCAAATAATAATTTTCAATACGGAGAGATAGTTAATGTTTGACTTAGAATGTTCAAAACTAACCTTATAGGACACGTTTTCATCGTTAAATAACTTAATAGTGAATAATATTTGTAGCTTACCCAAGCTGAAATTGGGCATGCAATAGCAAACGTGGTAAATAAACATGTTGTTTAGTTCAGAGAAGACTGTCTTTCATTTCATTTTACAAACGAAAATTTATTATTCCTAAATCAGTTATTTTCTAATTCCTGGATAGGACATGGTGGCTTAAATATATTGGCTACCCCGGTCATTTAAAAATTATGTGTACAAAACAAAACATTTCAACATAAATCCTTTAAAACAAAAAAATTTTGAAGAATGTGCTAGCATTTTTTACCTGCTGTTAGCTAATTTCCGGCACAGTTTTTATGATAGATTAGAATTCTATTTAGCAAATAGGAAAGGTCTATTTCGGCATATATTTTAATATAATACGCTTTTTTATTAACTTTAGTATTTAGATGGCAGGTTCTATTGTAGTTCTATTTTCAGTTGGTGTATTTGACATTTCTGGTTATAAAATAAGTTTCTATAATCAAGATTATTAATTCTTGTACAGTAAAATGAAATGTTGGTTTTCCTACGGGAGGTAAAATACAATTGCATTATTATATATTTTAAGCATTATCGGGGTCATTATATTCTTGGTTGCTATGACAGAAGCAAGGCAACTAAAAGAAATCATTGTGTAAAATATTGCGGTGTAAACTACAATAGCTAATTAGGAGAGAAAACTGGAATGTATAAAAAAATTAAGTGATAATTGAACAAACAACAAATAATTAATGTTTTTTAATCAGATCAAGCGTTTACTAAAAGCACTCACCAGGTTGTTTATGAAGCCGTGCCAACGAAAAAACGATATAACATCTACTCTGTTTTTGCGGTTATGGCGAAGCACATTTCTGTCAATAGCGTTTCTGAAAGAAAGCGGTTCTTCCAATTAGGAGCTTTACGTAAACATGTAAAACCAGCGATGCGGACAAATCGATTTTCTCTAACGTTCGTGGATTTTTCAGTTACTACACTGTTTGAATATGCGGAATAACAACGTTTATCACTCGCAGCACTTGTTGGCGTGTACTTGCAGTAAACTATGGAAATTTTACTAACAAATTTAAATATACCGAGGCGAACGTAAAATAATCAACAAACTCAACGTAAAACAAAGTTTGGCGTTAATTATTTACATTATAAACGGAACATACCGCCCAACAAAATGCAAGGCATTTTAAAGAAAAAAATAATTATAAGGCGGGGGGGGGGCAGAATAACCAAGCGAAAAAAGAACAAAGGATCTACAAAAAACCAAAAAAAAAGGAATTCTCTTTCCTACATTGAGGGCAAAGGGCTGAGCTCTGACCCAGTCATAGAAAAGGGACCAGCGAAGTCGACGCCCAAACATAAAAAGAGTTTGACTTGAGTTCGACATGAAGGCAGGTTGCCCATGAGAGGTTGCAATGTGACCAGATTGGTTTTCCAGCACATTAGACAGTGACTCAAAATACGACGGATAGATCGCCTTCCAGAAATAATTCAGAAGTGCTGACTGACGAGAAAATGGACCATTTGAGCACCCGCGTGGAAGTATTTTAAATGAACGAAAGTAACATACAGATCAGTGAATCGACTTTTGTTAGGTAACAAAGCGGGAAATTTACGGTCAGAGGACAAAGGCGCGTGAGCCATGCGACCTCCGACGCGCAAGATTCCATCACGAATAAAAGGGGTCAGCTTGTGAAAACTCTTTTTTAAAGGGAATCCAGAATGAATGGCTTCAAGCTCGATAGCGAAATAAGATTGTTGAGTGTACGCAAGCAAAGGGAGCAAAGCATTGTGCAACTCAGAAGATGACAAAGGTCCGGGTTACCTTTCAAGTGGGTGACGAAGATTATGACGAAAACGGAGAATCCAAGCAACAATGCGCGTAATAAATGGAAAGGAGGAATGATTTTCTAGAATTGATTGAATCCAAGAGGATTTTACGATAGCAGATAAAACAATAGAGCGTTGTTCAGTGAGAACTTTAAGAATATCTGAAGGCGGAATATATGGACTGTAGTTTTCGAAAGACCCATACAAGGTTGGTGAAGCCGCCCACCATAGAGAACATTGGCACAAGTCGGTAGGAAGTAAACCACGTGACCCGACATCGGCAGGATTCTCGGTGGAGGGGATGTGATGCCAAGAGGCGCAAGACATGTTTTCCTAAATGTAAGGAACACAATTGGCAACGAAAGTCTTCCAACGGTGCGGCAGGGAACGAATTCAATAAAGTACTACCATGGAGTCAGACCAACAGTAAATTTTATGAAAAGTAAGGTTCGAATCAAAAGTTTTGAGGACAAAGACTAATAATTTGGATGCCAGTGTGGCAGCCAACAATTCGAGACAGGGTAAAGAGATTGTACAAAGGGGTGCGACTTTAGACTTAGCGCACACTAAGCGAACCTCAACGGCGGAAAGAGTGACAAAGCGAATATAAACAACAGCACAGTAGCCACGTTCGGAAGCGTCAGCAAAGCAGTGAACTTCGCACGTAGTAAACTGTGGCGGGATAAGCAAGCGGGGTAAAGCAAAATCCGAGAGAAACGGTAACTCATGCAAGTATATCTTCCACAAACGGAGGAGGTCAGGGGGAGGGGGAGCATCCCAATCTAATTTTAACGACATAAACGTTGAATTAAGTTTTTTACCAGAAAAGTAAGAGGTGATAAGAGTCCCATGGGGTCGAAAATACGGGCTAAGTTAGAAAGTAGGTTCCGCTTGATACATCAGGTACTTAGTGGCTGAACTAGAAAACAAAAATTATCTGAAGTGGGATTCCATTGAAGACCTAAAACTTTTAGGGGTTGAGTATCAGGATCCTCAAAGAAACGGGATTGCGCGAATTGCTGCGTAGCGGAAAGATCTTTTAACAATTTGGGATGGTTACTTGACCATTTATGAAGTTCGAAATCACCAAGTTTTAAAAGAGGAATTAGTTGATTAGGTAGAGCGAGGGTTGATTCAATAGAATCTCCACCAGTAGCGATATCATCAATATAAGTATGGTGGCGATGTGCAAAAGCGGCTATCGGATAAAAATTTCCTTCGTCCACGGCCAACTGCCGAAGCGTTCGTATGGCAAGAAAGGGAGCACAATTGATTTTATACGTAACGGTATTTAATTTAAAATCCTGAATGGGCTCCTCAGGGGAGAAGCACCAAACCATTCGTTGATAGTCGCACTGAGCGGAATTTACAAGAATTTGTCTGTACATTTGACGAATATCGGTAGTGACAACATAAGGATGTAAACGAAATTGTAACAAAATTGCGGTAATATCGGGTTGCAACTTCGGCCCAACAAACAAGTGATCGTTTAAGGATGATTGAGACAGAGTTTTAGCGGAAGAGTTGAATACAACTCGTAATTTCGTACTTACACTTGCGGGTTTCACAATGCAATGATGCGGTATGTAATAAGAAAAGTCCGAATGAGACCCAATAATAACAGATTGCATTAGTTGAGAATCAAGATATTCACGCATGAACGACACGTATTGTTCGTAAACACGAGGTTGCTTAAGTAAACGATTTTCTAAAGCAACAAATCGTTGTAAGGCAATATCACGACTACCTGGAGAAAATGATTCTTGATCTCTGAACGACAATGAAACGACATAGCGACCTTGTTCATTGCGACGAAACGTATCGACAAAATGTTTTTCAACAAGAGTTTCTTCAGGCGTGAAAGGTTGAGCGGCGGGGACAGTTTCGACTTCCCAGAATTTAGCGACAATATCTTCCAATGGGGAAGTAGAATCTGTCATACAAAACATGCTAGTTATTTCATAAGCGGGCGAGGAAGGTATGTTTTCCATTAAAACATATCCAAAAATCGTATTAATAGCAACAGGTTAATCGCTAGCACCCTGGATGCGACCGTCTAATAACACTTTGGGGAAAATATCCGCACCAAGTAAGAAATCAATGGGCCCAGATTGAGCAAAGAGCGGATCAGCTAGTTTGAGGTTAGCCAGATGATTGAAATATTGTAAAGAAATATTAGAAGAACGTAAGTTTTCATAAATTTTGGGAAGTACTACATTACATGTGATTTTCCAATGCTCCACCCGAAGGTACTACATTGGCCAGGAAGCGAGTTTTTTTTTTACCTTGAAAATTTTGAATTTTGCCGAATCCTTGCTGTTCCAAGCAAGGTAGGGATCTTTAACGTGCGTGACAACACTCACACACGGGACCTCCATTTTACCTCTCATCCGAACGAGGATGTATTTTTGCGAAAAATGCTCGCCTAACATTTTTCAAGCGGACCGTGTCGGGATTCGAACCCGGGACCTAGGACGTAGTAGTCACACACATACCACTACGCCATGGAGCCGCCTTGGGAAGTACTACAGCGTGAAAATTAATAATCGTTGAAGAAGCACCTATTGGTGTGAGCGAAACGGCGACAGTGCCATGCTGAGCAGCAGAGCGCATGGAGCCTGAACCACTAAGGGTAAGAGAATGTGGAGTAGTACGAAAACCTAAACGTTTCACACTACTTTGCGAAATAAACGAAGTCACGCTGCCCAAATTGAGTAAACAGCGAAATTTTTGGAAAGAACCAGATATATTAGCAATTTCTACTTGAACGGTGGAAACTAAAACAACTGAATGTTTAGCTAAAGAATTAAATAAAACGACATTTGAAGTTGACGGACTACTACAACTAAACGAATTCGAAGATTCCTCAGAGGTCCGGGGTGGGGAAGGCTTGTAGCGGTCTTGAATAGCGGGAATAGAGCGAGGTGATACCTTAGAGACGGCGGTGTCCGGGCTCAAGCGATCCTGGTTACTAGCAGCGAAAGCGGGTTTAGACGAAACGCGATCGAAGTGCAATAACGAATGATGACGTTGATTGCATTTGCGGCATGAAAAAGTAGAGCGGCATTTATTTAAAATGTGAGAATTGCTAAGGCAATTAATACAAAGATGTTGGTTTTTTACAAAGTTGTAGCGATCTTGCGACGAAAGTTTAACGAAATCATTACAGCGATAAAGATTGTAATCTTGTTTGCAAAGCGGACATTTATTAGCAATGGACTTCATCTGTACTAACATGGAAACAGCGGAGCGAGGTTTATACGGGTTGCTGGAATGAATAACTTTGTTTAAATGAGTTTTATGATTTACCGACAAAATTTACACGTATTTTTCAGTTTAAAAATTAACTTTTTATAAGATGGAATAGCGGTCGGATCTTGATGCAATTTAAAACTACGAGCAGTGTGTACATCCAAGCGATTTAAGATCATTTGTACCAGAATAAAATCCCATTGCTCTATGGGTAAATCAAATTTTTTAACGGCTTGTATTTATCGACAAAAGTATCAAGTAATTTTTGCAAACCGATGCGGTTATTGGAGTTTATTTTAGGAAATTTATCTATATTGTTCCATAGAGCTGAGGTAATGTGACGAATATTACGATATTTTTCGCGAAGTTTTGTGTATGCAGGAGCGTAATTGGCTTCTGTAAGGTCAAAGTTTTTAATGGTTAGGAGTGCGGAACATTTTAGTGCTGATTGAAGGTACGAAAATTTATCTACGTCCAACAAATCGTTATTAAAATGAACTAAACTATCAAAACGATAAATAAAACTTTCAACAAACAACTTTCCCCATCAAACGTAGGCAGCGTCAGCGGGGAGAGTAATAGTTTTGACTGTATAGTATCTAGCGGCGGGGACCTATCGTTCCGAGGCGAAGATTGGCTGGTAAACAGCTTGAAAGAGAACGCTTTTATTTGAAAGTAGTTATTGTCAACACGTTTTGGTATAGCGTCTTCCATCTCGAATTGTTCATCAGCGTCACCGGCTGAAGAAATTGCACCTTTTATCCAATTATGGTGCGTAAGAAAATCATCTCTGACGGTTTCCAGAGATTCATACTGTGCGCGAAATAAATAAATAAAAACTGTTTCAACCGTACATTTTTGAGCGATTTCAAACATTTCCTCTAGCGAATTGATTGCCATATTACGTAGAAAACCATTACGTTTCAATTTTTCTGCCATGATTAAATTAAATACAAAAGCGGTTGAGATAAGAACGAAATCTTGACGATTTATAATAGCCTAGCGGCGATAACAATACTTAAGCCTATTGCAAAGTATATAACAAATGCTCGTAAACAACACAACCGATACAAATTATGCTAATTAACTGTCAATGCTTTGATGAGTGGTATAATTAATTATCTGAGTTTGTTGTTTACTCAAATCCGGCGAGATGTTAACCAAATGTAAAATATTGCGGTGTAAACTACGATAGCTAATTAGGAAAGAAAAGTGGACTGTATACAAAAATTAAGTGATAAATGAACAAACAACAAATAATTAATGTTTTTTAATCAGATCAAGCGTTTACTAAAAGCACTCACCTGGTTGTTTATGAAGCCGTGCCAACGAAAAAACGATGTAACATCTACTCTGTTTTTGCGGGTGCAGCGAAGCACATTTCTGTCAATAGCGGTTCGGAAGAAAAGCGGTTCCTTCAATTAGGAACTCTACGTAAACATGTAAAACCAGCGATGAGGGACTGTTCGAACGACAAATCGATTCTCTCTGAGGTTCGTGGATTTTCTACACTGTTTGCACATGCGGAAAAACAACGTTTATCATTCGTGGCACTTGTTGGCGTGTACTTCCAGTAAACCATGGAAATTTTACTAACAAATTTAAATATACCGAGGCGAACGTAAAATAATCAACAAACTCAACGTAAAACAAAGTTTGGCTTTAATTATTTACATTATAAAAGGAACACATTGTGTCCGTGCATTTAGCATTTATTTTATTTTTGTTCCAATTCCACGATCACTACAATTTTGCAGTCAACTTTTAACAATATGCGGTCTACAAAATTCTTGTTAATTCTGTTAGAAGTAATAAAGTGTGTCCTAAAATGTTTATTTAAAGAATTTTTTGCACTGTTACATATTAAATCCCTATATTCGGAACTGCTAATCAATACACGGTAGATTGTTCTCCATTGCGATTAGAATTATTAATACAATTATTATTTTCCCATTGCTTTCTCATAAGACCTAAAAAGGTACTTCATCCGTGTGCAGTGAATTAGTTACTACATGAAAACGTGTTTGTTTGAAATATCGGTATTCCATGCTAACCAACTGAAGTCTGCTACATATCCAGAACCCTGAACTGCTTACATAACCTTGTTACTTACGTAAAGTAAAGTGCCGCTATGTTAATGAAAACAATTAATTTTATAATTTTCATTTTGTGTTTGTTTACCTATTATTTACCCACACTTATCAAACAAATCAACCCTTAGTGTCTGCTCTATATCCGAACATAGATATTACACCAGAAAGGCAACAGGAATTTTTCTTATGTCGTACGCGAACAGTGTATAGGCAAACCATTAGACGATTGACATTGAAATGTGTATTAAGTAATTATACACTTGTGGTTTGTTAGCCATATGCAGATTTTAGAAACGTGAGGCAAATTGAAAAACACGGAAAAAGCACTTACAATAAGCCACCGTAGAAGAAACAGTAGATTTGCACAAAGACATTACGCAGGGTGTATTGAGTTAATTATAATAGAATTAGTCATGTAACGGTAAAGTAATATAGAACAATATAAAAAATATATAAATCAAACTATTTGCACAGAAGAGGCAGCAATTTCAATCTATTAATTGCTTAGATGTTAAGGTGGAAAGTAAAAGGATACCATAAGGATGCAGTGAAAGGAATTGACCTATAGATTATGCAGAAGAGTGAAAAAATGCGACCTGTGAATCAATAAATACTTGGTGAATTGTAAAAACGCGCTTGAGTATGATTGTAGTCTCCTACAATTTTATGAGTACTAGAGTACAATCCGGTTTCAAGAAACAAAATGTTGTAAGTAATGTTTTACCACCATCAGTTCGATATATCGTCTATATTGCAATAAGTAGTCAGTTTCTTTGGTGATGGCAGTTTCAGTGCATATTTTTCTGGATTTGTAAACTATGTAAACAAACTGTTAAATACAAATATTGGGTTACTGCACAAAACAAGTTAATTATAATACTACGATAGCAGTTAACGGACTAAATATTTTGTCAAAGTCGAAGGTTACCGGTTTGAATCATGACCGGTACCCTATATTTTAAATTTTTCAAATACTAGCACGATTTGAAATGATCATTTAGGCTTTGCATAAGAGTGTAAGTTATTATTATATCTTATTAAGTAATATCATAATGTAATAATCAACTTGCCTTGTGCAATTTGTTACGCACAGTTTTGACCACCGGAAAATCTAGCCGGCAATCCACAGAAAAACTTGGTGAAGTACTTCACTAAAATCCTGTTTCGGTCAAGTACCGAAAACATCGTATGTATTAACAAAACTGAATGTCACCTATCTCAAGGGAGGGGTGGTGTAAGTTTTTGAAAAGGATACGGGAAAGCTATTCTTGGAACGACAAGGGGCGCAAATAGAAATTGCCTGAAGTGCAGTAGGCAGTAAACCAGGGTTTGTAAGGTAGAACGTGGACTGTATAGAGTAGAAGGAAGGAAACAGAATTTGAATACAAAGTCACATAAATACTTAAAGCACTTACCGAAGCCCAACATCTGGAGCACTAACGCGGCACCTTTCAGTACTGTTTCTGGCCAGAGGTAAATAGGAACGGAGTAAGGAAATGATTATTTTAGGAAAGACATTAGAGGCAGTAATATTGAGAATTGAAGGAAACACGTTCGCGTTCGCGGATCGTTGTTTATCGACTCTTCTAATTATGCTATTCCTTATCTAGTATGGCTTGATAAAGAATACCACGTTGGGAGAGTGAAATGGCGCGAACATAACCACCCACCAAAAATGAACATTTTTTTAAAAGATATGTACAGAACTTGAAAAGAGAATTTTATTATAACTGGGCATTTCCTCCCAGTAGGGGGCTACGATTTACCCGCCGATGCTCGGGATAGAAAAAAGCAAAATAAAACGCAAATTTTTTTTAAAAACTAAATCTAAGTTTGAGAAAGAAGCAAGAAAAAAAATTAGTTTTCTGAAGGAAGGGGTATTATTTTATTTACCGACCGAGTGAGGGAACCGTGGGTGGTTTTTACCGACACCACGCGAGCAACACCATCGCTACCGGGAAATAATTGCTCGACGCGTCCTAACGGCCACGATAGAGGAGAAGTTTTAATTCCGGCAAGAAAACAACTTGACCCACTTTGGGTACATCGGAGGAACGATTCCATTTGGGTCGTTGAGATAAAGTGAGCAAATGTTCATTGGACCATCGCCGCCAGAACGACTGGGTAATTTGGCGCAATCGTAGCCAGCGCGAATGCAAATTTATATTTTCTGGCAGAGTTATCTCTGGCATACTTAATATAGGGCCTCCAATAAGGAAATGACCGGGAGTCAAATAATCGGGGTTGTCTTTAGTGTCCAAGGAAAAGAAACACAAAGGTCGGCTATTCAATACGGCCTCTATGCGAGTGAAAACGGTAGACAACTCTTCAAAAGTAAGAGGTTGTTTGCCAAGAGTGTGTAGTAATAAAGATTTTGCAGATTTTACCGATGCTTCCCATATACCCCCAAAATTAGGAGCATAGGGCGGATTAAACTGCCATTTAACTTGGCGGGAAACCAATGCGGAAAATATTTTATCTTGGTTTTGATGAAGAAACGCACTAGCTTCCTTTAACATGCGGGCTGCACCAATAAAATTCTTTCCACAATCTGAATAGATAGTATTAGGAGCACCTCTCCAAGAAGCAAATCGATCAAAACACGCCATAAAAGCATTAGTAGTAAGTTCGGAAACTAATTCCAAGTGAACAGCTCTCGTGCACATGCACACGAAAACACAAAGGTATGATTTGAAAGAAGAAGCATTACGCCGAATGGAAGACTTAACAAGCAACGGTCCAGCAAAGTCAACTCCAACATGAGTAAAGGCACGAGTTAATTGTACACGGGACGAAGGCAAATTATACATAATGGGTTGAGAAGGCTTGGAATTAAATCGGAAACATGGTATGCATTGATGTATTCGTTGTCGTATTAACGATCGTGATCCTAAAATCCAGTATTTTCTTAGAATAAGAGCTTGTGTGGTAAGAGGTCCGGAATGCAAAGATAACGCATGATAGTGGTCGCAAATAAGTTTAGATAAAGCTGCCCTTTTAGGCAATAACAGAGGATGTTTGCTATCATAGTACAATTGTGAATGCTGTAAGCGATCGCCCACCCTAAGCAAACCTAGAATATCGATAAACGGCGATAATTTTCTGAAAGAGGCGGAGAGAGGTTTTTATTTTTTATTTGCAACAATTCTACTGCAAAAAATTGTTGTTGAACAAGTTTCACGCATGCTTGTGATGCATTATCTAATTCATCACGAGAAATAGGACCTAGAATTTTTCCTATGGGGTGACGGCAATTATAAATAAAACGAATAATATATGCCGTTGCATATTGCAAGCGACTTAAAGAAGAAAAATTTTCCATGAATTCAGCAAAATCGCACTGTTCTAATGCAACCATTAGTGTAGTAATTGATTTTAATTCAGGTACTTCACTCAAAGGAACAAAAGAATGGTTGAGGTTAAAACAAACATCATTTAAATTATATGCACCTTTCCACCACAAATGGTGGCGTAATAATTGAAGAGGGGTGAGTCCACGAGAAGCGACGTCAGCAGGGTTAAGTTCTCCGGAAACATGGCTCCATTGATCAACGGAGGTATATTCTAGAATTTGCCTTACTCGATTTCCCACAAAAGGTTTTAACAAATATGTAGGCGTACGCAACCATGTAAGTACGACTTGAGAGTTTGAATAAAGTTTAGTTTCCGAAATAGGGTATGGAAATTTATTTGAACGCATAGAATGAATTAATTTGGCTAATAAAAGAGCTCCAGAAAGTTCTAAGCGTGGGATAGTAAGATGCTTTAGAGGAGCAACCTTGCTCTTGGCTTGTAAAAGATTACAATCTACCGATTTATCACTAACAACATACAAGTAGACACAAACGCCGTATCCCCTTTTGCTTGCATCGCAAAATCCTAGTAATCGATAAGTGCCGTGGAAATGAGACAAAATACGAGGAATTTTTAGCTGGGATAACATAGTAATTTGGTTACAAAAGCCTTGCCATTCCTGACACCACTTATGATCAGGGGTATCATCCCAATCAATTTGTTGAACCCACAGTCGTTGTAACATATGCTTTACTACAAATATTACTGGAGTTAACCACCCTAAAAAGTCAAATATGCGGGCCATATAAGAAAGTACAGAGCGTTTTGTAAATTCACCTTTAAAGGGTATCACGTTATAAGTGAACACGCCTATTCCAGGGTTCCAGACTATACCTAGTATCTTTATACCACTAACGTGATCAGAAAAAGGAATTAGAGTTTCTAATTCAGTTGGTTCGAAATCCTGTAACAATTCCTCAGAGTTACTAGACCATTTGCGCAAATCAGACTGGCCTAGAGAAAGAAGTTTTACTAGCTCGTGCTGTAGTTGCTTCGCTTCAGCAATACCTTCAGCACCGCTAATTACGTCATCCATATAGGTATGATACATAATAGCTTCAGAAGCCAGGGGGTAAGAGTTTCTTTCGTCAATAACCAATTGCCGTAGAACTCTTTGAGCTAAGAAAGCGGAAGGAGCTAAACCATATGTAAGAGTTCTAAGCTCGTACTCAGAAATATTGTCTTGTGGAGTTGGTCTCCAAAATATATGCTGAAATTGACAATCTTGCTTACGAAGTAAGATCTGCCGGTACATCATGCGAATGTCCGCACAAACAGCAATTTTATGCGATCTAAATGTATTTATTATATCTGGTAAATTGCACTGTAATTTGGGACCAGCATATAATCTATTGTTGAGAGAAAGACCTAATGAATCCACGGCAGATCCATTAAAAACAACGCGTAGTTTGGTAGTACTACTTGTTATTTTCGAGATGGCATGATGTGGTAGAATATAATCAGACGAATTTTCGGCTAAAATCATATGACCAAGATCAAAATATTCTTGTAAAAACATATTATAAGAATTTTATTTTTCGAGAGAACATGAAAGACGTTTTTCTAAATTTAGATAACATTTATAAGCAATATGTCGATTGCTACCGAGAGGTTTAATATTGTTATTGAAAGGGAGAGCGACAGTAAAACGACCAGAGGCGTTTCGAGAATAATTTTCTAGAAAATGAAATTCACAAATAACATCTTCTTGAGAGGGAACTTTGGGCATTTTGACTTCTTCTAATTCCCAGAAATTCCTTATATCATTATCTACTGAATCAGAAATAAAAAGAGAAGTTGCATTAACTGCGGTGTAAACATTTGGAACCTGTCCCAATAGCACGTAACCGAATATTGTTTCAATTGCTACTGGTTGGCCAGGAATGATTCTAGTGCGATCAGAAAATAGCACTTCGGAACATATTTCAGCACCCAGTAGTATATCTACGGGCAATGATTTATGAAAATTTTCATCAGCACGCTGCAAACATTTAAATTTATGGTAAATACGAGAAGGCAGTGAGCAACCGGGAACGTTTCCCGTTATTTTAGGGAGATTGAAGCACAGAATTGAAATTGATGCTTCGAGTGATTAGAAAACAAAGTACATATTACAGCTTCTTTGGATTTAATTGCAGAACCTGAAATTCCACCAACTTGGCGAAAATCATGCTGACGCTCCAACCTTAAGCGTTGGACACAAGAACTTGAAATTGCGTTGATTTGGGATCCGGAATCCAAAATGCATCTCACAAATTGTAACTTATTGTTTATATCTAAAACACGAGCTTCTACCGTACCTAATAAAACAGTGTAATTTTCTATTGAATTTGTGACGTTGCATGTCGAAACAACTTCAGTTGTGAGTGCGGCTTTCGAATCGTTAGATTCAGTAATGTGTTCCCTAGCAAGTGGTTTATGCAACAGAGTATGATGAGAAGAGGAATGGCACAACTTACATTTACCATCAGAATTACAATCACGAGGAGTATGACTTCCGAGGCATTTAAAACATCGATTTAAAGATTTAATAGCAACTTGACGATCGGCAACGCTGAGTTTTTTAAATGCCAAACATCCATAGATTTTATGGACTTCCCCACAATAGGGACAAATTATACTAGCGGTTTTAGTCGCCACTGAAGTCTGCGAATTTTTAACCAAGAAGGATTGGTTTAAACTAGATTTAAAGCGAAGGGGTGCACCTGGCCTTGGCGCTCTTTCCTTTTTGATATCTTCATAAAGCTCTGAAGTTTTGCTTTGCAAGGTTAAGAAATCGAACAGTTGAGTACAAGTAGGAAATGCCGAACCTACGTTTGAATCAAATGCGTTTTGAGTTTTGAATTCTAGGTTGCGATAGCATAAAGAAAACAATAAAAAATCAGCCAAATCTTTAACTTTATTCGCTACCTTTAACGTGTTAACAGCATTAACATGAATATTAATAAAGTTTGAGAGCGATCCAGAGTTTTTAAACTGAAGTATTTTATTTAAATAGTAGCTCGTAATTCTACGAGGTGAATTGTAGCGATCCTGAAGTTTCGTAAACGCTTGTTCATATAAATTGGCATCTAGAGCTAAATCCGAAATTAAAGCCAATGCTTCCCCCCTAAGAAACATACGCATGTAATGATGCTTCAATTGTCTAAACAACCATCAAACGGATTTATACTAAGAGGTTTTAAATAACTGGTAACAGGTTGAGATGCACTTGCGATAACTGCTGTATCGCCGGCAGAAGTAGAAGCCTTTTGCTTCATATCGAAAAATAGAGAACGAATAACATCGATTAAATTATCGAATGAAGATCTTTGAGAATTTATCTCATTTTTTTCTTCTACAGTGGAATTATAACTTAAATTTTATCGTAAAGAGTATCGAGTTGTTGCTCAATACTTTGCATTCGAACACATCTCGCTTCGACTGCTGAAAAGCGAGTAGCCGTTTTGACATAGTTTTGGATTTCCGTTAAACGAGAAAAATAATCCTCTAATTTCTTTTGTAGAATGTTTCTGGTAGTCATGATTAAATGTTTGTTACGCACAAATAATACTTGCACGAATTTTAGATTAAGAGTACTTCCAAAGAAGAGTTTATTGTTTGTATACAAATACAAATGTTATTATTTTAAAACGTGTTGAATGGCAACGCGATAACGAAGTTATCTGACTGAAGTATAAATGCAGTATATTTAAAAGTACACACGTGCAATTCAAACCGGAAAAATTTATAGCAATTTAATTATCTTTAGAATTAAAGTGTTATGATTATTCGAAATTACAATTAATGTTGGACATACGTATTTATGTGCTTGAATTGAGGATGTGAGACGAAGAACAAGATATCACGTAGTCTTTAATTCGGCTCGTACGGATCAAAAAACTTATGTACACGCCTCTTGGAACGACAAGGGGCGCAAATAGAAATTGCCTGGAGTGCAGTAGGCAGTAAACCAGGGTTTGTAAGGTAGAGCGTGGACTGTATAGAGTAGAAGGAAAGAAACATAGAATTTGAATACAAAGTCACATAAATACTTAAAGCACTTACCGAGGCCCAACATCTGGAGCACTAATGCGGCACCTTTCAGTACTGTTTCTGGCCAGAGGTAAATAGGAACGGAGTAAGGAAATGATTATTTTAGGAAAGACATTAGAGGCAGTAATATTGAGAATTGAAGGAAACACGTTCGCGTTTGCGGATGGCTGTTTATCGACTCTTTTAATTATGCTATTCCTTATCTAGTATGGCTTGATAAAGAATACCACGTTGGGAGAGCGAAATGGCGCGAACAGCTATCGTGTGTGGAATTTGTCTTAATCGGAAAGTATTTTACACGCCAACTGATCCCGCAGGGATTTTAGGAAAAAGTGCAAGAAATAATAATAAAAGGGTGCCAAAACTTGAGATAAGGAAAGTAATTTTGGTATAAAATTTACAGAAAAATTAATAAGTACACTATTGTTATACTAATAATAAAACAAACGTCAACCAAAGTAGCGCTAATACACCTATTTAAAACGGTTACCTAGAAGGTTTCTAAAATCAAATATTAGATGACCTGAATTTTAATCGAGCCTCTAGGTAGTTGCAAAATAATTTATTACCTTTACATGTGCCAAACACCCATAATGAAAAAGGTCTTTACATTATTACACAATTTGATTTTCAACTATATTACATAGTTATGTTTTTATTACAAGTACATGATCGTCATTAAAAATCAAATATACCAATGGTACTTAGCTTAGTAGAAAATCTTGGGATGAACAAAATTGCTATATAAATTCTTAACCTAATAACAAAAAAAAACATACTGGGGTTACATTTATAAACTTCATGCAATTAATTAAAAATAAACATTTACAATTTTTTCTAGGTTATAGTTCCAGAGGTTTATATAAATACCTGAACTTTGCCTGTAGCTAACTCGTACACCACTAATTGCCTATTTCTATTTTGACTTCGAAACTAATTATTCTCAACACGGTTATGTCCAACATAAAGTTGCCGAATCGTGCACACCATGTCCCTAAAATTTAAAGCAACCAACCTGATAGGGTATTGGCCAAATTTTATTTACTGCTATTAGTTTGTTTTATTAAAAATCACTTGCATTTAGCGAAATACGTAAGGGTGCGTTTTCAACCCACAATTATCGAAGGCATGAAAACCTAAAATTTAAGGAAGGGCAAACAAGATTCAAGGCTCTACTCTTGAGAGTTTGAATGAACACTTTTGATATCGTGTTCTTTGATTGCCGTTTTTGATTGTTGAGGACTTTTTAGTGCAGAACCTTTTTTGATTCATTAGTTAGTACATTACTAATTACAATTTAATTTAAAAACGAATATAAAGATAATTAGTAAGGTTCAGTAGAACAGCGTGTCGTGAAACCGCTTTTTTACCAATTAGTTAATGCAGAAGTATTGTTAATCCTGATGCACTGATTCATAAGCAACGTAATTTAAACCTCACTGATGACCAAAGCTAAAATCTAAATGACCATGACCTTTATTTTGTCGAGAAAAGTCAATAGTGCTTTATATTCACATAGAAAATTTAGACTGCTTTTAAAAGTGAATGGATGTTACTTCTTATTGAATTTAGATAAGGTTGTTGGATGTGCAGAGTAAGTTATAACATTATTTCAGGGTATAATTTGTAAGGATTTTAATATACAGCTTCTTTAATTAATTAGTTGAAATGTTAGATAAAGCTAACTGCTTGATTTTTCGAGGAACAAGCACATTTGTAGGAGATAACTATTAGATAAAGAAGAGTTTAATAAAATGAAAATTTTAAACTTTAGTCCCTAGAATATAATAAAGGTTTCTTATATGATTTATGCAAATAGTGTAGTGTAGATATTTGAATAAGTATAGTGAGATCATGTGTGTGTTTTTATGATCCGGAAAAAATAGCTGATCAGATTTGTAAAATTTGCGAATTTTGGGAATGGACATTTTTCTTTATCTAATAGACTGTACTTGCCTCATGCTTATAATTTAATAGAGGCGTGTGGGATATAAGGGAATATTGACTTTATAGGTAAAGCACGGATAAGCAACTAAGTAGATAAAAAGGTAATTTTCCAGCTGACATGGTCAACCTAATATGGCCATGGTTAACGGCATATTGACTTCAAATTCGACGTACTAATGACTTAAATATGACGCTAATGTATCACAGTCTAATAACGTCATTCCAGACCGTCAATATCACGTTAGTCCAAAACGGCAATATTACGTCACTCCAATACGTCAATATCACGTCATTCCAGGATGTTCTTAAATCGTTATTGCAAAAATAGTAGAACAGTAAAAAAATTGGTTTTCTAAGAATGCACCTGTATAATTAGCGCGTCGATATAGAATTAGGAAATACAATATAAATCCAACTCAAACACTCAACATTGGGTTGGGCTTTAGAATGACGTCGTTTTGATGTCATATTCTATCTCCATAGTTCTATCATCATCATAAATAGGTCGTCAGTCCTAGAACTAGTTAGACGCGTACCGCCATTGTTTCATATTCTGAGCTAACCTAGACATTTTCCTGAAATTCCCACAACCTACACCTTTCACTATCTGTGAGCAATAGTTTAATCTAGATCTACCTCCACCTTACTTTTTTCCTTTTTCTGCTTCTAATGCATTACGCACTATTTACTCATACTTCCGTATATGACCTATCATATCTCTCCTATTTTGTGCTGTTTTCCACATATTGCTTTATTCCCCTATCATTTCAAGAACTTCTTTGTTCGTAACTTAGTCTGTCCGTATCTTAATCATACGTCTGTAGCACTACATTTCAAAGGCTTCTACCTTTTTCTTGTCCGCTTCTCCCACTGTTTAGGTTTTACAGTCGTACAATGCAGTGCTCCACACATATGTTTTAAGCAATCTTTTCCTTGTTTCTATGTTTGTTGTCTTTGAACATAGTAGTTGCTTTTCTAGTTGAATGCAGCACGCCCTTGCATTAATCTTTGTTTTATATCTTTTGTACTCTTCCTATCTTGTGTTATTTGACTTCCTAGGTAGCAGAAATATTTAACTCTTGTAAGTTCTCGTTTTCTATTCGAATTCTGGTTTTTGACTTATTTACCTCTTCGATACATACCAGTACTTTAATTTAATTTTTGTAAATTTTTATATCGTATCTCTCTGTTAGAATAGTTCCCATTTCATTAAGAGCTGCTTCTAGCTCTTGCTTGCTAGATGCTAATACCTCTATATCATCTGCAAACCTAACCATATCAATCGTTTGTCCATAAATACTAATTCCAAATGTTTTTTTGAATTTGACAGTATTCACTACCTTTTCTACATATAAGTTAAAAAGTAATGGAAGTAGGACATATCCATTTCTCACCCTTTTCCTAATATTTACTTCTCTATGTTCCTGCTCTAATTCTATTACCGCTGTTTGCTCTTTGTATAAGCTATATACCATTTGTCTATTCCTGTAGCTCATTCCAATCTTTTTGAGTATTTTGAACATTTTATTTTATTTTACATTGTCGAATGCTTTTTCCAAATCCACAAACCCTATATACACGCTTTCTCTTTTTGCTATTGTTTTCTTTACTAACAGCCTTAAAGCTAAAATGGCCCTTGTGTTTCCTGTTTCGCCTAAATCCAAATTAATCTTCTCCTGGTATTTCTTCTGCTTGCTTTTCCATCCGTCTTTGTACAATTCGAGTGCTGCCAAACTTATTGCTTATAAATTTTAACATCTATTCACACCCTTCTTTGGGTGAGCTAATTATATAGCCCCATTCATAAAGAACCAAATTTCATTTAATTTTTGTGTTTGGTTTATAATATAATAAGCAAATATTAATAATTGTCAACAATCGTTATCTGAGAAAACAATACATTTACAGAGAAAATCTTCTTTAGGTTTCACAAATAGAATTAGTTCTGCTTTGTTTAATTTTGTAAGGTGTTTCCTCATAAGCATCTGAAACGTGTGGGTGTTAAATGATTTACAGCTTAAAGTTTACAAACATACCACATTCAAAAAGACACAGACATTTGTTGTAATGTCATTGCTTTATCTGCTTTATTGAAATGTACTTGTAATTTTTGAAAGTCAAAACACTTCCTTTATTAGCGTTGTCTTCTGGGAATCTAACAATTGAATGCCATTTTAATATAATTGAAATATATCGCGCAAATCAGAAAACTATATCATTATTTACGAATAAATTACAAATTATCTCATATATAGCTATATTATAACTGCCATAACCAGAAGAATAAGTTATAACGCAAGATAGGTTTTGGGCCTCTTGGAGCGTCATTTTAAAAAGGCTTCGTCTAAAATCTTTTCTATCAATTTTATTTCAATAGAAATTACAATATAAATTTTAATAACAGGTACGTTATATTCAGTAACGTATTGAAATCAAAAATATTCTAAATCGACAATCACTATTTAATTTAACTAAAATTAGGGTGAGTAGCTTGAACAACTAACAATGTTAAAATTGTGAAGCTCGAGACTGACTGACCCTCCTGAGGTTCTCAGGGTATTTATGCTATCCCTGCTCTTACATCACTTTGTGGGAAATGCAGATCTCTGGTCTGGTAAAGTATTACATTTTAATAATCTTAATTCTAACAATTGCTGTCTCATTGTCTACTGTGACTTGCACCTGCAGTGTCATATTACGTCTGGAATACAAGGCAACTGTTTCCGTTCTCATGTTTGGTTTGTAAACTTTCATTGTCCTTTTGTAATATGTCCTTCAATTATACATTGTAACAATAATTCTTAAGTCTTAATAATTTCGTTTAAATATACATATAATATTGATTTGGGGGATATGTAACCTGCAATGACAATAAAAATCTAAGAGGCATGTGACTAGCAATTAAAATTTATTATGACAATTTAAAATAATGTAGAATGTTTTTGAAGTTCGCCAGTTTTAATGCTTTCTTCAGGCCTACTTGTCTGATAACAATTAAATCACGTATTTTTATAACCAAAATTTGATATTGTGGAATTTTAAATTTTTGCAATCCATTTTATACGAATACACAAACTTCCTGGACTTTTAGTGAAATTAAAAGACGCTGTACACAGCCAAACCAGTAGAGGTGCTAATGATACTTTGTGTCAAGCACATTAAAGTGAACTTTAATTTAAATACATACCTGTGTATAAACAAATAAAACAGCAACTATTCTTGGAGCTCAACAACGTGAACTAAATTAGTTATTACAAATGAAAATGGTCGTTACACGTAAGCAATCATTTTACAATGTCGCCCGCGGCTTCGGTCGCGGTGCTGCTTCGTTGAGCGTCGCTGCATAGTAGGGTATATAGGCCATTATAAAAGCTATGTGCGAAACATGCAAAACAAACATCAGTGCTTGGTAGACATTTGTGGCGGTAAAATTTCAATTTAATTCTAAAGAAATTCTATCAGTTTCTAACTAAACAATACCATTTAAAAGTCGAAACCTTTAACAAGGACTATTCCAATGTGAGAAACATAATTGGGGTTTCTTATTAATACAGGATGAATATATAAAGATGTCAATATAACGTGAATCATTAACGTCTAAAATACGTTTCAAAGTATAGGTGATTTTGGTGTCATTTTTTGATCAACTGACGAATAAGCACCACAAATTATCAAAATACGACGTCAAATTGACGTGCTGATGCTAGCTCGGGTATTTGTAAAATACGAATGTTGTCAAGGTCAGCCTTTTAAAATTAGAAATAAGACAGAAAGTCTTAATAACGTGAATTGATTTAAAAATTACTTTTCTTTTAAACTATTCTAATATATTTTTTATTTTCGTTTGTGATTCTCTACTTTATTATATTTCTATCAGCTACGAAACGGTGCCCTACGCTAACAAGTTTTGACATTAGTTCCCTAATTGTTTTGTTCGCACTCTCCTGTCGCTTTGCTTTAAGTTTCTTCATATTTGCCATTTTGACTTTAATTAGAGAAGAGCTTTTGAGCTAAAATTAAATTAAAATACGATGATGATTTGAAGAAGTGACCTATCGACAGTTGGCCGCATTGTCGCTATCGTGATAATATTTGTGGCGCACACCATGTTTGTGAAACCTATTGTCAGAATTTTGATTATATCAACCATATAGTTATATCTCATACTCGTTTAACAAAAATTATCTTGATTGTTATATAAATATAAATAAAAGAAAATTTCGAGTGTTAATATACTGTAATAGTTTTTTTGACAATTATGAAAGCTTATAAATTTAATTATAAAATACACCATATTGTTTATTTAAATAAACAATTAAATTTACGACGTTAATAAATGTTGAGATCAGAACCGTATAGCCCAATTACCAGGCATATATTACTTAATAATACTAGTATAGTTTCTATTTGTAAACGTTGGTTATTAGAATTGCATTTCCAATGTCAGGTAATTTTTATGTGTTGCGCGCATCCCGTCGATCGGAGGATCAGTCTGGCTCGATCACTTGTAGAGTTACAAGTCCATGGAGACCAACAAGGTCCGTGCCAGCAATCTACGTGTTGCAAAAAACGTGGCGGCATAATCGAGTGCAAAATGCATTTGATTTCTCTTTTGCTTCTAATAATGGTAAGCAAATTAAATAATTAGTAAGACAAACTAAATGATTTTACTGTAGCGTTCAATATTTTAACGAATTTAAATTTAGTATGTTAACTAATTTAAACTCAATATGTTATCCATTTTAAATCTCAACACGTTAACAAGTTTTTAACCCCAAATTTAATCTCAGCAAATTACTATGTTTTATTTTTATGCAAATTCATAAAATTAAAGAAGACTTGAAAATGAGGCACTTGGTATAACTCGTTTTATGGATTGGTATTATATTTCGATTTACTTCAATGGATCGTACAGTAAATTTATGGGGATGGTTCTCTGTGGTGGTCCAGAATAATACGCCGTTATAACACGATTCATCATTACTTTAGAAGGAGAAGCTCAAATTTACGCCTTGAAAATGCAGATGTAGGAGTTTGCTCACGTCACTTGTTTGTCCAAGAATCGCAGGATTTCACGTGTGGTTACGATAAGGTATTTGTTACAGGGAAGACACAAACTTCACCTGTCGCTAAGGTAAACGCTAGCATATATACTTGAACTGATGCCAGCTGTCTCGAGTAATAAGATAACCAAGCGGATACTTGTAACTAAAATGATATCATTTTATAAGTTTTGTTTTGTAAAACCGTGAGATCTCTCATTGTTTGGATTTCATTATAGTACACATGATTGCTTATTTTAGATATAAATGCAAATAATTAAAATTATCAAGCTTCTTATTTATTCCAGTAGTGTATTACTTTCAAGTTCAGTAACACTCGAAGTAATTATGAAAACTAATTTGGTTAACATCAAATATTTAATGCATATTTGTAAACCTAGGTAACAGATCTGTGTATTTTGGGTATTTAATTTAAAAGCTTCACGGTCATGTTTAATACATTATTAACATTCTGATTCATAGTAGAGACGATCATAATTTTCATATTTAAATATCTGCGTCTAAAGGATTAGACCATATTTTTGATGTATATTTGGTATATAAAATCTTATCACAAAGAAAGTTAAATTTAATTAAAGAACTATTATATAATTTAATTGAACAACTGTTTTATTTTGGACAAGTGAGTCCAAAGGTAGGGTTAATTGAGTAAAAGGTAAATATATATATATATATATATATATATATATATATATATATACATACATATATATCTACCCTTTTATAAAAATAAAGTTTTTAGCTGTGACTTGATAAAGAAACACTAAATAGCGATTTTAAGAAGTTTAATATCTAAATTTCCCTTAATAATAATGCTTAAATTATTGGTATTAAAGTTACTTCTTTTCTTTTTGGTACAAGGTAGCAAGAGTGCATTATATTAACACTATTTTCTTACAGATCTTGAGTTTGCAGTAAAAAAGATTTTTCCTTTGAGGATTTCCAAGTTCAACCTTAGGGCAAACCCGTGCTTTAAAAATTCAAGGACTTGGTGGCGCCCTTTCCAGCCTATTTTGTGTTTGCAGAGCAGAGGAGGAAGGCAGAGCAGGCAGGCAGGCAGGGCAGGCAGGCAGGCAGGCAGGCAGGAGCAGGCAGGCAGGCAGAGGCAGGGCAAGAGGCAGAGAGCAGGCAGGCAGGAGCAGGGCAGGGCAGGGCAGGAGCAGGGCAGGCAGGCAGGCAGGCAGGAGCAGGCAGAGCAGGGCAGGGCAGGAGGCAGGAGGCAGAGGCAGGGCAGAGCAGGGCGAGGCAGGGCAGGGCAGGCAGGCGAGGCAGGGCAGGGCAGGGCAGGCGAGGCAGGGCAGGGGCAGAGGCAGGGCAGGCAGGCAGGGCAGGCAGGCAGGGGCAGGGCAGGCAGGCAGGCAGGCAGGGCAGGGCAGGCAGAGGCAGGCAGGGCAGGCAGGGAGCAGGGCAGGGGCAGAGGCAGGCAGGCAGGGCAGGGCAGGGCAGGGCAGGGCAGGGCAGGGCAGGGCAGGGCAGGAGGCAGGGCAGGGCAGGCAGGGCAGGGCAGGGCAGGGCAGGAGGCAGGCAGGGCAGGGCAGGGCAGAGGGCAGAGAGCAGGCAGGCAGGGCAGGCGGCAGGGCAGGGCAGGGCAGGAGGCAGGCAGGCAGGGCAGGGGCAGGCAGGGCAGGGCAGGGCAGGGCAGGCAGAGGCAGGAGGGCAGGCAGGGCAGGAGCAGGCAGGCAGGGCAGGGCAGGCAGGGCAGGAGGCAGGGCAGAGAGGCAGGCAGGCAGGCAGGGCAGGCAGGCAGAGAGCAGGGCAGGCAGCAGAGCAGGCAGAGCAGAGGCAGAGCAGGCAGAGCAGCGAGGCAGAAACAAAGTGAAACGAAGTGAAACGAAGTGGAATAAAATCAAATGAAGTGAAATTAAGTGAAATGAAGTGAAATGAGGTGAAATGAAGTGAAATGAAGTGAAATGAAGTAAAATGAAGAGAAATGAAGTGAAATAATATGAAATTCAAGGGGAATATGCTGGAAAACAAAATATATTTTTTACTGAAAAAGAGGTTTTTTATTGAAAAGGCATTTCTGTCACATCACCATCGCAACTCTCCTTTTCTTAAACATTTCCTATTTCTTTAAGCAATCAATGCCAAATTCAAATACTAAGTATCAATTATTCTAAAACTACATTGTTATTGCAGTAACGACCTGTCACTAATATGCGTTTTGGGAAAGTGAAAGAACATCTGTTGAGTTTCTTTTAATTTCTAAATAAATCAACGTGAATACCTCTTCTAAGTATATTGAAATACGCCCAACTAAATTCTTCTCTAATGCTGTCCTGTATTTACCACTCTTGGGAAGCTAACTATATGCTTAACGTTGAATAAAAAGTATCACTAGTATGCATTTCGGAAAGAACTGGACTCGCTCTAATTGATTTGGTTACGGTGTTGCAGTATTTGAGTGTGAAATGTGATTACAATACAAAACTCCTGAAACATGTACTGAAGGTACTACATGGTCATATTGAAAAGAACATTAGTATCGATTTTTTTTAATGTGCTGTTTACGTATTGAAGTATATATTTAAATGAGTTAAACACGAGCTGCTTGTTTATTTAGTATGTCGTCGTGCTCATTAAGTACCAAGAATTATTTTGTCAATCTAGTTATAGTCCAGAACTCTGGTAACGCTATGAAAATTTAATGTAATAGAGTAAGTATTAATTATGCGTCTTTAAGTCATTTTATAATGCTGGGGAAATTGTTCCGCAGTACAGTTTTTATCTTTATCAATAATAGCTATCCATAGTAATAATAATGTAACTGGTAATACTTTATTTAGAGCTAACGTGAATATCATATTCTAGGTATCAAACTAATTACAAGAGATATATTTATAAAAAAAGCTAAGAACGATTTTCCACAGAGTAGTCCACGGAAAATGAAATGCACATTTTTATTGGCATTTGACTAAATTAAAAAAAGTGTTAAACGCAAATTTTATTTTGCACGGGGAGATTTTTATGCACACTTCAACCTCTAAAAAGGGATAAAACTGATTCAGAATTTTAAATTGTAAGTGAATTCAAGTGAAGCATCGTATTAAATTCAGTAAATTTTACTTCAAAGATATCTCAGTTTATAAATTTTGCCCAATACTTTTGGAAATAATGTTTGTATTTAATAAACTTAATACATTTGAATTAAAGTCCTTAATGTATTAAATGTTCAAATTTAACTTTCATACAATGGTACAAATTTTGCTACAAAATTCGATACGTATTCTATAGCATTACTGAGGTGAATTTGGAGCACATAATAATACGTTGATATAATCCTTATAAAGATGTAGACTAGGTTGTTTAAATTTTAGATTTTATGTAGCCTTACAAAGATAAACCTAGGTATTCTAAATCTTGCGACCATATTGATTATTCTACAAAACCTCTCTTTCCTGTCCATCGATACTGAAACTTTTGACCACGATGCTGTCGAATGGGTAAAGTATGAAGAGGAACGCCATCTTGTTGAAGTTTTGAATAGCTTGAAGATATTGTTGTTCTTAGTAATGTCTGTTAGCATTGGACCAGTGTTATTCCCTAGTAACTTCAAATACATACTACTAGAGAAAAGGATCCAAACCTACGGTCACCATATATATTCTAACCCAAAGGTTTTATTTTACTGAATGTTGTGTATGAACCTTTGGAAATATCCTGAGATTTGAATGTCAAGTAGCGATAACTATATGCTTAAAGTGGCTCATACTAACGTATGAAAAGTTTTTGATTAGGATTTATGTTTGTTGAAATTTGAAAGAAAGCACAGCTAAACGTATCAAAATAATTTGTGCTTTGTTTTGAAGCTTTGGCATAGCAGTTATCATCTGAACAAAATATCGTTTAAATATCCACCACTGACGACACAATGGCTCCAGTTGTTAATCACTCTGTCCAAAATTAGTTACGTTATTGCGATAGCCTGGGGGATGTTCCTCTACAATGTTTCAAAGCCAGTAACGTGTTAGCATAAGACCTGAGCTATTATGTAACCCTAACGAAAAAAAATCATGGGTGTTAAAACACACGGCCGCGGTAGACAATTCACAAATTCACGTCTTGAGATGATCCAGTCGGCAAACTTTTCCTTCAGCAAATTGAGTGAAGCACCTGTTATGTGTCTCTTAGTACCATTTTGCTGGCACCACGTGTTTTCAGTATTTACGGTCTCAAATTCTGGCCACAAGGATTCCCGTGACCTGGATCTGTAACGGTTGTCATTGATGGTAGCAGTTCTTCTTTCATCATCTCGATGGGAATAAGGTCCAATGAGGCCGCCAATCCATAAACAGCACCACACATGGAGTCTTTCATAATGCAGTGGCACCTAATGGAACTTTTGTGGGTTTTTCTCGCACCAATATCGACAATTTTACGTATTAACGATGCTACTATGACGAAAATACGCCTCGTCTGAGAAGATGATTTTTCCACAAAAATTTGGGTCAGATATCATCTGCCGTACAAGCCAATCAGCAAATTCGCGACGCAATTCGTAATCATTGGGCTTCAGTTCTTGAGTCAATACAGGTTTGTATGGATGCAGAGCCAAATTGTTTCGTAAAACTCGCCAAGTTGATGTGTCAGATAGCCGCAACTGTTGAGATTGTCTTGAAACTGACTAATCCAGCTCTTCCTCAATACTGACCGCTACTGCTGCGACATTTTCCTCACTTTACGCTTTATGTTGTTTTCTTGGTAGCTCATGTGGAGTGAAATCGCGTTTAAATTTTATTACACTGCGGTTTATACCCTGAATCGAAAAACGGTGATGGCAACCCAATTTTCTGGTAAACAAACGATGAACATCTACAGCTTAGCTACCACTTCGGTAAATTTTTTAATGATTTTTACACGTTCGAGAATCGTGAGTTGCTGCATGATGGAACTGCAAATTGTACTAGATATTTTCACACCTGGGAAGCACATAAAAGGTGCATTAGAAGCTAGAAATTACAATTTTAAGGTACGCTTAACAGAAAACCCTTTATACGACTAAGCAATATAAGCAATAGAAAGCTTAAGTTCTAATGTCAAATACCACTTCATGTACCTATACTAAATTATTGGAACGAAAACAATAAATAGCATCACCTTCATTAAATATAAAAGGTATTATTTCCAAAACTGTAAAGCCAAATTTAAAAATGAGACATTGCTGAAAATAGAACTTTACTAGTTTTTAAACAATATACCGCTTCACTTCACTTACAATTTAAAATTTTGTGGTTAGTGTAGCCCCACTTACAGACTAACCTAGGGGTGTTGGAAATCGTACAAAAATTGTCCTCCATATAAACAATATTTATGTGTGCTAGAGACTTTTTTAAAAATAGGGTAATGTTGCAAACCATGTGTTCTTTGTTTTCTGTGGGCCCCCTCTATATAATCGGAAACCTTCCTTTTAATGATATTGAACAGTTCAATTTACAGAAGTACCGCAGAAACTAAAAATGGTAACTTTAAAACCATGTTATATGGATCCACCCTAAACTAAAAATGCTAGTGTTGCATTTTCGAACTCCATACGACCGTTAATACTCTACGCGCATCGTGGTGGCGGTTATTAAAATTCGTTTCTTCGACTGAAAAAGCGTGCAGTCGTCTATTCATGTTGAACAAAATTCTATCAACACCGCAATACTTAGCAAAAGTAGCATGGTAGGAAGATAAGAGACTAACAAAGACCCTAAATCCAAGCAAGTAAGACTACTGATTTTTAATAATTTTCTATTTGCTTGAATATTTAACCTACATTTAGCCTTACAATTATGTATTGTTAGAAAATAAATTAAATTGAGACTAAGGAAAATGTGCGTTATCATGATTTGATTTAGGAGAACATGCAGAGGAGTTGGTAGTTTCTATTACGCATTAATTTTTCTTTTAATAAAATGTCATAAACTTGATTAGTCTGTTTCTCTCCAAAATATGAGAGGATGCTAAATAGCTTAGAGTTGCATCGATTGCGCGAGGTGGGATATAAACAGATTTAGAACACTATCGTTTTGAAGACGAGGATGGTTTCTAAAATGACGTGATCTGAATACCCAAAACGCAAAAATAATACGCATGCTTATTATGGCGGCAATCGTTACGTGTGTTGAATAGGTAAAATATATTCGAATTTTCTTTGAATTGAATTCTGAACGAATAGTGTAAGACTGGTGTAAGTATTTATGGTTCTCGATTAAAACCGTAGATTAACCACACCCACTTTCTACTAGACTTGAAATGCAGGTAAGCACGACCTAAAAACTAAAATACTTGAGTGAAATAATTAAAGAGGTTTAATTTAGAGATACAATTATTATTTTAAATTTCTATGGCTGAAGTCAAACAGGAGTGCACGAACCAACGGCGATATCACAAAATTGTCATTTAAAACTATGCGAAATTAGTTTCCCAATTTAAAGATCCCAAACCACGAGCAAAAGTCGTCAGTACTTTGTTATTCTTTATACGAAAAGTCCTACGGATCATCAACTTCTATATTGACGGTGCTTCGTAGTAGGGTAGTGTTACTTGGCCCACCCCTTCCCCACCCCATCCTTGGAATATCAATCTAGGTACCGAATCAAATAGGAAACAATTATAAGTACTCATGTGAAGTGTCAGACACGTGGGAAATACTTGCGTATTTATTAGTTTTAAAAGAAGACCTATTTTTTACACAATACACATTACAAAATTCAAATAAATAGATATAGATTACGACCGTTAAAGCTTTACAATTTAGAAATTGATAGGGTGCTAATGACATCAACTGCTAGCTAAAGAATCTGTTGCAGTAATTTAACATCTTATTTCCTGCAGCTTTAAGCCTTCGCCGATTAAATGATTATTTCGCAGATCATAAATGTACATATGAAGCGTCAGGTAACCTTTTTTTTGACAAGCAAACATTTCGATTAAACAACTATTTAAATGGTGACATTTACCACTAAATATTAACATTTACTAGATTTTGTCTTTCCCTATCAATATATATATATATATATATATATATATATATATATATATATATATTGGTATTGATGATTGTTACGCCTAAGTTTATCAGAAATTTTCTACAATTAGTCCTATTTATAACTAAATACCTATTTTGTAATATAATTATTTCAGCATTTGAATATTATTTTTTATGTTACAATACCTGTTTCTTTAACTTCTTGATATATGTTTACTTCGTTTTCAAATTAAAAAGCACTGGTAATAAAACATATTATTTCCTTGCATATTCAATAAGTTTATACATTGCTACTTCAGGGTTTGTTTCTATTATGGCAGTTTTTAAACAATGCCTCTTTTGTAATCTGCTCTTGCTTCTTTTAAAAACCATAGACTATGTATTCCAATATACATAATAATAGCCTAGACTATATATAAAGAGCCCGTTACGGAGGTGTTTTTTACTCTAATTCTTTCTTCTAATACTAACCTTAGTGTTAGGATTACTTCCCTAGTTTTACTGTACTATATAATCCAAAATGACTCTTTATTACTCCCCTTATTCTATTTCGTATCCTGTTACATATATTATTTTAGTGTAGTTAATATTCATAGAGCACAAATACTAATAATACTAAAATATCGTTAATAGTTTAGTGGGGCAAGTTAGCGAAAATATAAGACACACCTTGCAGTTCTTTAACAAAGCAATATTTAAGGGTGCACACATTATACTTGAAACTAAAAAATATGAGATGAAAGAGAATGGTTAACACAGGAAATCTTATGCTTAATTAATAGGAGAAAGAAGGAAATATAGAAGTCTTGCGATGGAGGTAGGCAAATTTCAGAAGACCTGGAATACGATGAACAGACTGTGTAGACAGGCTAAAACAGCAATGGGCACGAAATGATTTTGAAGATATCTGGCACGAGTACTTCATATAGGCCGACACAAAATAGCCCACTGAAAGTTTTAATAATAATACGATAGAATAAAAGGGGACATCACATTAGTAGTAGCATAAGATTTAGCATGAATTTGGAAAACGTACGCAAATTCTTCGTTTTTTCGACGAGAATATAGCCAGTATGGAAGACTTGGGTAATGTAGAAGATCGGAAGGTAGAATATGCAAAATACTGAGAGTAAATTTCAAGAAGCACCAATGCCGTTAACGTTATCAAAGCTATAGGAGTCGATTAATTCCCAATGGAATTACATATATATTGGGGCGACAATGCACAAAACATACTACATAGGTTGATATGCAAGATATATAAAAAGACAGAACTACTTTTAGACTTTGCAGAGTAGAATAGTCATGTGTACAAAGAAGCCATGGTCGAGATATTGCAAAAGTTTTAGGCAGTTTGTGTACTGTGCCATTATTCCATAATATTAACTAATATAATATATAATAGAATACAGTATAAATTAGAGGTGTGGTTAGGAGCAGGCCCGCTTGAGTTTTGAAAGAAAGATGTTACTAGAAAAATTACCCTAACAGTAAAGTTAGTATTGTAATGAAAACTCTATTTGCACAAACAACTGTTCTTTATTATTAACCGATTACACAAGCCATTTGAACACTCGTAACTACAATGAAAGTCTTAAAGCATTTACCACAATTTATTTCAAGCTAATTGCTAACAGTATAAATACTAACTTCCATAAACTACGGTGCTATCTTCTTAGTTACTTATATCGATACACTATAATTAATTATCCAAGCACTAATTATTATTTATATCGATTACTACAATAATTTATCTCACCCAGAGCAGTTAATATTAACAGTATGTACTACTAATGTATATTACTACCTTGTAGCTCCAATAGAACCGTAATTTTGTAATCATAGCTTCAATTAAAATTACCGTTAGAACCATGGAACGGCTATTTATAAACCTTATTCAGTTTCTCTAATTATTTTGGGAACATTCTGGAAATTACGCAAATACCATAATGGAAGTTTCCTATTGTATGGTTAATAAAACTTTTGTAACCTGTGAATCAAGTTCATCTAAAGATGTCGCATCGATTGTGTACAAACTCCTTGCTTAATTCCGATGTTTTATTCTGGTCAGAGGCGAACTAAACGGCGCTACACTGTGTCCATCTTAAAGCAGTGCTGTCCCATGACACTCGTTCACCTGGACATTGAAAGTTCCTGTGTCAATACGGACATTCAAAACCATTTATGCAGTGCCCATGTTTATAGAAGTAGCAATCGACACCTTCATATCATTTGGATAGTAACCATACACCAAGAGCTGAACCCCGGCTTTCTGGAACAGTACCTTTAGAATAATTTGTATATCCTGCAGTCCAACCTATCGGGCCCACAATCGATCTTGGATATGGCCAACTTCTTGTCTCCAAATTTGAATATCTGGTCCTCACGAGCGTTACTGTCTGATCGTGTCTCTGCTTGACGTTCTTCATTATTACCGGCGCCATCACTGTCGTAGGCTGCTAACCTGTTAACGTGTACCACAATTGTTCATCTTTTTGAGAGCTTCCAAATTCAGTATATTGTCGTTGTTCGTTTTTACAACTTGGTACGAATCACCCTCAATGTCTTATAACTTCGTCCACGTCTCCGCCTGGGGTTGTGTAGTCAAACGCGGTCGCTCTTTTGAAAACCAGACTCCTGCGCCTTGATGTCATATCTGATCCTCATCTGATCGCTTGCGATATGGATACTTTACTTAAAGTTTGCATGAATATCGTGCATCTTGCGCTTTAGCTTCCCGACGAAGCTATCGCCCACAATGTGATCTCCTAGCTTATACCTAAACTCAAGGTTACATGGTAAACGTACCTTGCGTCCCTGCACAACACATGCAGGTGCCTGTCCAGTTCTCTCGTAAACCGAAGACCGATAGGCCAATAGAAATAGAAATAAATATTGCTCCCAGTTTCTCTGATGTTGGAAGACCTTCTTGAAAAAAAACTTTCCCAAGGTGCTGTTTATTGCGACACCACTCTTTGACATCCCCGTCACAGCCTATCCAGTAAAATCTTGCTTTAACCTTCTACAGAGCCTTGTTAACGCCAAAGTGTCCTCCAGTGGTTTCATTATGTAGATGTTCTAAAATTTTCGACACCCGGCTTTTAAGAGCTACCACTTGATGCATACTCAAGGATCCATCTCCATTCTCCAAGGATCGCACCATTATTCCATTTTCTACCTTCGAGAAATTCCCGTACGAATTCAAGGTACTACTTAGTGAACCAATATCCCCTAAGATGGGTGTTCCCTACTGGCTCTTTAACCCAGAATGACACCGAGGTCTTTGTCATTCTCTTCTTATGTTCGCAAATATAGAAGCTGCCAAATGTTAATGATCATGGTAGTCCAACCAAGTAGGTCACATCCTGTTTCTAATCGTGAGCAATGGCTACAATCTTCGGGGCAAGGTTGTCCAGATAGCTAATTCGCATTACGTTGACTTGTACCAGCTCGTTGTTCCTTGTCGAAATCGTACTCTTTCAGCCCTCTATCCATCTGGCGACTTGCCCTGTAGTAGCCCCTTTAGAATTGCGTGATTGGTTGTCAGGTAAAATTTTCTCTTGTAGAAGTACTTATAAAAGTGTTTTATGGATTTTCCAACAGCCAACAGTCTCCTACTTGTAACACAATAATTCCTTTCCGGCTTTAAGGGTACTTTACTATAGTAGCCGATGACCCTTTTTTGCCCGTCTTGTATATGGAATAGTACACTTTTGATGGCGACATTGCTTGCGTTCGTATCCAAAAACAAACTTGTCAGACCGAGGGTAATATGAGATTGAAGCTGTTGGCAATAAATGACTTAGTTGTAAGTACACATTTTAGTGATCTTCATCCTAAACGTAATCATGCTCTTCTTCAGTCAATTTGGCAATATTCACAATATTCGCAAACCTGGAAACGAATCTTCTATAAGTGTGCAATCCCAGAAAACTGCGTGATTGATGTCTGTGTTTTAGTATCGACCAATCTTGTACCGCTTTAACCTTTTCCGGGTGTGCCCTGATTCCGTTGCGTGACACTATGAGTTCTATTCTTTGGACTTCAAATTAGCTTCTCTGTCTTCGACACACTTATAAGTTTCCCAAGCGTTCAACAAGCAACTTCCCAACCATGTTAGGACACGTTTTTCACTACAGCTCGGGCAAGATGCTATCCATTAACAGCTCGGGCAAAATGCTATTCATTAAACTCTCGAAGGTGTCAGAGAAGTGGCAGGTCCCAAATTTCATGACTGTATACTTCCATGGGCCAATATCAATGGTGAAAGCTGTCCTTTCCTAATTTTTGGTTTCCATATCCATTTGCTAGTATTTATCTAAACTCAAGCTTGAGAACCATCGCGATCCTAAAAGTGTATCTAGGGTGTTGACAATCATTGTACGTGGGTATCTATCTTTTTTGGTCATGTCATTCAATCGTCTGCAGTCAACACGTTATCTTGTTGGCTGGTTCTTCTTTTAACAAGGTCAACAGGCGGTGCCTATTGGCTATAAAGTTGCACAATCAGTCCTTGTCCTCCCATTTCACCAATCATTTTCTCTGCCTTCATACGTTTAGTCAATGGAAGTCATCTTGGTTGCTGTCTTATTGGTCGGGTGTCTCCTGTATCTATTCTATAGGCGGCTCCGTGGCGTAGTGGTATGTGTGTGACTACTACGCCCAAGGTCCCGGGTTCGAATCCCGACACGGTCCGCTTGAAAAATGTTAGGCGAGCATTTTTCACAAAAATACACCCTCGTTCGGATGAGAGGTAAAATGGAGGTCCCGTGTGTGAGTGTTGTTACGCACGTTAAAAATCCCTACCTTGCTTGGAATAACAAGGGTTCGGCAAAATTCCAAATTTTCCAGGTAAAAAAAACTCGCTTCCTGGCCAATGTAGTACCTTCGGGTGGAGCATTGGAAAATCAAATGTAATGTATCTATTCTATGTTAATCTCTTGTAGTGTTTTCTAATCTATTGCCGTTGATCACGAACACGTAGCAGTACAGTCGGATCAAGCTTTCAAATTCTGCAATTGGTTGTTGTTCAAGATACTGGCAGGGTTTCGTCAACTGGTGGAATAATCTCGCCGAACACTCGTTCTTCTTTAACACCGGCACACCTCACCACACGAACGACCGAAGAACCCTATCCAAACGGTGCATCTCTTTTCAACCCGATATCGTAGTTATTGGCGTTTAGGGTTCTAACCGGTACACCATCTATCACTATGGTCACAGCCTTCTCCACAAGCACACCCTTTCCAAGGAATTGGTTACTAATCGGTTCACTAGCGCGCATAAAACCTTTCCGGAGAACATCATTCAAGTTTCATTACACTTTCTGCCTTGCCAGGGAAGATAACGTCGTGCGTCATATACAGTCGCACAGACACGTTATCTGCTTCATAAAACGGTACTTTCTCGTTTCCCACTTCGAAGACATTCTTTTTCATATCGAGATAGAATCCATACTTTCTCAACGAGTCCATTCTTAGGATAACTCTTTCAATAATGTTCTCTATTACGACTTGATGGTCGAATATTCCGCTCCAGACTCCGATTTTTATATCTAGCATTTTGTGTGTTTGAATTTTCTCATCAGCCATTGTTGGAAGTCGCACCACTGCGGGGACACTTTACCACGGTCGCACAGTACATCTGGATTAGTAATTGCCTTAGTGGATCCGGTATCAACCAAGAGCTTCACGATCTTGCCGCTAAACTTTTCATATATGTAAATGTTCTCTGCGTGCTTATATCGTGAGATGCGGGTGATGGTCTCCGAGCAGATCGACTTTCACCCTTTCTCTAGACTTCCATTAGTTCGGCTTCTTTTGACTATTTACATTTGTCCAAAGTCCAAAGTCCATATGCCCAAAGTCTTCCCGATTTGCATTTGTCCCAGTTTCTTCATAGTTAAACTACTACTTATGGGACCATCGATTTACATTCTCAGTCGCGTTAGGTGTTTAACTTCCTTGTTAGGACTACATGGTACTAACTCGATGTCATCTTCAGATTTGTGACATTTCCTTAAAAATAATCACATTTCATTTTAATAGTTTCTGTCTAAGTAACGTCTACCAATAGGGTTAGGTTATTTTCTTTTGGAAATATAAGTTTCAGGCTTCTATAAATTTTAATCTAAGAGAATTATCTTACTTCCCATTTGATCAATAGTCAAAGGTTCTAAAATTCATATGTCAGTTTTTCAAAGCGTTAGAGGTGATGTAATTGTAGTATTTAATACAACCTGATTTTATTTTGTCTATAAAGAAGAATGTGGCGCCAATATTATCTCATGGTCTGAGAACAAATATAGGTCATATGCAGTTTTGTGCTGACTCGATCAATGTATAACCCGAATTTGATTTTAAATACACAATACGTAAGTTTATATATATATGTGTGCGTGTGTGTGTGTGTGTGTATGTGTGTGTGCGTGCGTGCGTGCGTGCGTGTGTGCGTGTGTGCGTGTGTGCGTGTGTGCGTGTGTGCTTGCGTGCGTGCGTGCGCGCGTGCGTGCGTGCGTGTGTGTGTGCGTGTGTGCGTGCGCGCGTGCACGCGTGCGCGCGCACGCGTGCGTGTGTACGTGCGTGCGTGCGTGCGTGCGTGCGTGCGTGCGTACGTGCGTGCGTGCGTGCGTGCGTGCGTACGTACGTGCGTACGTGCGTGCGTGCGTGCGTGCGCGCGCGCGTGCGCGCGTGTGCGTGTGTGCGTGTGTGCGTGTGTGCGTGTGTGTGTGTAAAATGTTTCTTGACCTTTAAAATTTCAATTTGGGATGTTGCTTTTTAATATTTGTAATAAACATTATGCGTTTCGGTGTATTAAACCATGATCACATGTTTAAGTCTACAATAAATATAAAATATTAAAACTTAAATAATTTATAAGTTAATCTAAAAAATTTTTTAAAAGAAAATTTAACTGGTGTACAACTAACCTTCTAACATTGAAGAAATCAGTTTACAATTAATATACAATTAATATAATCAAAGAGGTACATAGTAAATGGTGTTCTATGCTTTATATTAATTGTAAACTGATTTCTTCAGTGTTAGAAGGTGAATTGTACACCAATTAAATTTTCTTTTAAAAAAATTTTTAGATTAACTTATTATAAATTATTTAAGTTTTAATATTTTTATATTTATTGTAGACTTAAACATGTTCTTATGTGAAAAACGGTAGTTAAAATTTAAAGTTTGATAATTACTACACCGGTAACGTGGTGTAAGAGACACTATCACAGTTGGCAGCGCCAACTCTTATACGGATTTCGGCGCGTCAACTACTGATGATGTCATCGATATTGCACAATAATTTGCATATAAAAATTAAACAATTAAAGATAAACGAGAGTCATTTAAACAACAAATTAATCCGTTTTTAACACAAAATAAGTAAAAGATTACTTACATAAGGAATCCGGTATCCGGCGGGATTGCGTTACAGTTCGCTTCTCTGAAGTCCATCGGGCTCCTCCCGGCGGAATTAGAGATCATCCGTCGACGCTATCAAATGCGTAAGGAACAGCTCGGCTAGCCAAGGTAATCATGAGTCCTCCTCAGGCGTGAAGTTCGGTAGTCCTTAGGTGGCGGCAATTCTTACCTATGTAGGGTTTGGACAGGAAGGAGGTAGAGGTAGACAAAAAAGATAATTAGGCAGGGATTTCTACATAGGTAAACCCTAAGATACGTTACCAGACAATCACGTGCACATAACTTCACGATCAAAGGCAAAATAGCCACGATTCCGCGCGTCACCCCAACCCCTTGTCTAGTATTCCTATACCCCTATAGGGATATGCACTCTTGCGCAAACTCACTACCATGACATACGGAAGTACCGCCCAGTTCATTTAAAAGTTCGCGCGTACCGCGTATTTGAAAATTATGGCGGGAAACTTTCGTATATCAAAAAACTTAACATAAAATGTTAAAGTGACCCTTAGCACGTAACAATCGCGACAAAGCCACAAAAGAAAAAACTTAAAAAAAGAAAAAGTCTGTTAGCACAGTAACAGCTTAAAATCTAAGTCCTAACTACCCTACATAAACCCTAACTTAAAACCTACAAAATGTTTATATAAGGCGCCACCTGGTTTTTTCGACCGATAACACGTCTACCGAAGTACCAGGAAACGGAATAGGTAGCCCGATAGTCTTTGACTACACTAATTACCGACAGCACAAATTTGTCGGGGAGCATGAAACACTACTTAAACTAAAACAGGTGCGACAAGTCGCCTAAACTATCTAAACCTATCTAAACTTATCTAACTAAAGCTAACACAAAAGTTGTTATGTGCAAACACACATGAGTGTTGCATTGAAACTATTCTTCCTTTGGCAAGAAGTGCCCAAATTTAAAAATGTTCATGAGAGTGCGTCACCTTGCACTCCAGCAAATTTTGTTACTGGTACTTTGGTTTTCTAATGATGCACATTTAAAACTTGTCCATGACATAGTTGTGAATCAACAAATTTACCAAAAGTACCGCCTACTAAATCCTTATATGCTAACCTGACAAATTACATTTCTAAATTGGGTTAACTTTTTCACTTAAATTTCAGAGAAAAAAAATAATTCCCACGTCTGGTCATATATACCACACGTTAGGACGATAAAAAGATAAGACAAGATCTCAAATTGTTGTTAAAGATAGTAGATAAGATAATGTTATTAAGCTTAAGTTGTTATCCTCAAAGGTAATGAATAAGATAACGGTATTAAGCTTTAGTTATTATTTGAGATACTCGATAAGATAACACGATATTAAGTTAAAGTGATTATAAGAGATAGTAGGTAAAGTAACATGAATTTAAATAAAAGTTATTACTAAAGATAACCGGTAAGATAACGCAAAATAACTCGAAGTTATTCCTAACGGTAGTCGGTAAGATAACGAGACTAAACTAAAGTT
The DNA here is from genome assembly GCA_036346225.1 of Platerodrilus igneus. Lineage (NCBI taxonomy): Eukaryota > Metazoa > Arthropoda > Insecta > Coleoptera > Lycidae > Platerodrilus > Platerodrilus igneus. The sequence goes on from JARFIW010000873.1 coordinate 3,108,841, forward strand.
ATTACTAAAGGTAATCAGTAAGATAACGATATTAAAACTAAGGGTATTGTCAAAGATAATAAAGAAGACAAAGATATTGGCCTGGTTATTACCCAAGACAATGATAACAACAAAAGAGTGGCTCCAGTAGAGCCGTTTAAATGGGATTAACCCGTGCCCTCTAAAAAGAGAGACCCGTGAAGCAGGTCCGTTCACACGAACAGCACGGGGGACCGGCAAAGACATTTGGGTGCATTCCTGCACCCGGCGTTGATCGATATCGGTGAAACTATCACCCGATATCCACACGGTATATAACGATATACATACTCATTCACTCACACATTCACACCTTCACTGCCAGAGCCCATGCACTGACAGCGGCACCGCATGACCCCACGAAAGATTCGCAGAGACATGGTCCAGGTGTCTGTGGAAACCTCCCGCGCAACCACACGGTGACTAACAGAAATGAAAAGGCAATAGAAATAGGAAAGGTAAAAAGAAGGAGGTTGGTTTTTTGGAGTGCATAAGAGGCACCTCCAGGTAGAAGAAAGTAGAGGAAGGGCTCTCATTGAGCAAAAGCGACAGAGGAAAAGGTGGATAGCAAAGCGCTACTCAACCAGCCAGTGTGACTAGTAGCTCGGAATGAGGGAACATCATTCTTATGTGGCAGACGGGTGTTCTGGGACAAGAACAGGTCAACCGAGAGAAGAATAAGGCATAGCGGAGATAGCGGGTTAAGAAAAAAGTATAGTTTTTGGACAAGCGTCCAAGAGAAGGTAGAGAGTTGTCCCTATAAAACACAGCGTAGTCTGAAGGACCACCTGCGATATTGATCCGACAAGATAAGATATATCATATGTTGACATTCACTAGACTCTCAAGAGAGTTAGTGCGATCATTTTCCTAACGAGTACATTGACTACGATAAGAAAATCAGACAAAAGTTGACACGACAACTTACAAGTATCATTACAGATACAAACACACAAAAACAAACTGTTTTTAGGTAGTTTTTTAAATCGGTAGCACCCTAAACACACAAAAATGTCCAATTATAAGCAGCTAAATACAGATACACTGTCCCAATATGCTAAAACAACCGAGAGTTTAATAAGATAACAATAAGAAGCAATAGCATCTCACCACAAAGTTCAATAAAAAACAATAAAAAAAAATGTTTATAAGTTATGTAGATTTAGTAGAAAAAGAAAGAAACAATGATGTAGTATAATGTGGGCGACTGCAATAATTCAGAAGAAAAACGCATGGAATAGGTAGTCCTAGTTTTTGCAACTGCGAATATGAACTGTTTCTTACAATGGCATAGGTCATGACTCCTATGTTGGCCCAAAGAAAAAATCATCCACTCAACATCAGCTAAAACCAATCATAAAAATTCAATGAGCTATTTCAACCAAAGTTACGACAATTACCACACAATTAAATCATATAAGAGAAATACTAAAAACCAAATAATATGTAGTAGGAAAAGTTCAAGGGTTAATCAAGTGAAACGACAGAGTTATATTGGGGGGTATAGAGAATGAAGTGATATATGAGTAACGGTATGGTTGAGGAAAAGTCAACCAGAAGAAAAAGATAGCTAAATTAAGGTAAGTAAAGTTAAACGTGTAAGAAATTGTATATTATATTAGAGAAGGAATAAGTGATTAAAGATACTAATTGATGGTGAAAACAGAAAAATATTAGGTAAATCGTGAGGAGAATGGAACGTGAAAAACTTAAGTAGCATTTGGGTCGGCAGAGAATGACTTAAGGTCTTTAATATGCCACCTGCCTTGGCGTTTTCCTTCAGCATCCTGAAGTTCGTAGATAAGGGGACTAATGACACGAATGACCTTACAAAGAATGAATTTAGAGGCTAATTTTGAAGAAAATTTCTTAGATGCATCCGATAAGACATAGTTCTTCTTCCAAACTTGTTCGCCCAAGGCGAAGGAAATATTTCGTTTACGTAAGTTATAGTGGTCCTTGCTCTTTTCGTAAGCTTTTAACAAATTTTTTCTAACGTCGTTAAAGATAGAAGGTAATGACTGTTGGTCCTTGTCCCAACGTACTTTATCGTCAAATTCAATTACGTTAGTATCGTCAGGCACTAAACCATAGTAACTCCCATCGATTGGGGTATATCTTCCAAAAACAAGAAATGACGGAGTGAATTGGGTTGCTTCGTGTTTAGATGTACGCAAAGCTTGAGCAATTTCAAAGATATGTTCATCCCATGTAGTATGGTCTGAATTAATATAGGAAGAGATAGCGGTAATTAAAACTCGATTTACTCTCTCGGTAGGGTTTACTTGGGGGTGATATTTTGCGTTAAACCAAATTTTTTGTACTTTATAACTTTTAACGAAATTCTGAAAATCTTTAGAGATAAATTGTGCACCATTGTCACAAAGGATAATCTGAGGGACACCAAAGATAAGAAAGACATTTTGTTCTAGAAATTTAATTATAGCTGCAGATGTAGCTTTGCGTAAGGGTTGCACCATAACAAATTTAGAAAACCAATCGGTAACCACTAAAAGATATTGATTACCTCTTTTCGATCGGGGGAGAGGTCCTAATAAGTCAAGCGATATTAATTGAAAGGGATAAGATACACGTTTGAAGTTACCCGTTAAACCAGGGCGAGCATCTTGTGAACTCTTATGGGAACCACAAATTTTGCAGCTCTTAATGTAGCGACAAACAGATTGCTTAAGTGTGGGCCAGTAATATAATTCAGATATTTTAGCGAGAGTTTTTGTAACACCAAGGTGTGCAGCAATGGGATCGTCGTGACATAATTTGAGCACCTCACTGCGGTTTGCAGTGGGCACGACCAGTTTCCATTCAGGTATATTCGATATTTTATGTGGGGACGAAGATACAAATTTATATAGTCTATTATTAGATACACGAAAGGTAGGAAATTTGTCGGGGGTATCGGAAACTTTTTTAATCATATTGACGTACCAGGTATTCAGAATTAAATTTGGAAGGTTAAGAGAAACGACGTCACGAGATAAGGCATCAGGTACGATATTTAATTTGCCAGGCCTATGCCTAACGTCAAAAGTAAATTGAGATATACGCAAGTTCCATCTTGCCAAACGACCTGCGGGCTGTTTCAAGTTATTAAGCCACGTGAGAGCTGCACAATCAGTGATTACGGTAAAGTGTGTACCTTCGACATATCCTCTAAATTTCTCGATGCCAAAGATAACGCCCAATAATTCCCGTTCGGTAGCAGAGTATTTTTGTTCGGCAGAAGTTAAGGCACGGCTCGCATAGGCGATTGGATGTTCTAAACCATTGTTTACCTGGAATAACATTGCACCTAACCCAGTAAGTGAGGCATCGGTTTGTATAAAAAACTTATCATCGAAATTTGGTGAGATTAAGATAGGTGCTGAAGTGATTAATGTTTTAATTTGTTCAAAAGCCTGTTGGGATTCTAAATTCCACTCGATAGTTTGGGATTTCTTTTTATTTTTAATTGAAGCAGTAATGGGTGCGGATATAGTTGAAAGATTTGGTAGAAAAATGCGATAATAGCTAATCATTCCAATTAAACGTTTGATTTCGGTAACAGTTTTAGGTGTTTTAAATTTAGTAATAGCATCGACTTTAGCAGGATCTGCTCGTAAGCCTGTCCCATCGATAATAAAACCGAGAAATGTGAGGGATGAACGACAAAATTGAGACTTTTCCAGTTTATCTTAAAACCTGCTGCGTTTAAACGTTCTGCAACTTCATTTAATGTGGCGATATGTTCATCGAAAGAACTTGAGATAACTAAGATATCATCTAAAACACAAAGGCACGTTCTTGATGTAAGATAGGACCTAACGTTTGATCCATAGTACGTTGTAAAGTTTGTGGAGCGTTACAGAGACCAAATGGCAAAAATTATATTCAAAAGACCTCGGCCTGGGACACAAAAAGCAGTTTTTTGACGAGAAGATAAGTCGAGAGGTATCTAATAAAAAGCTTGTCTAAGGTCGATAGATGAGATAAATTTTGCGTTTCGAAGGCGGCTTAAAATCGAGTCAGTTCTAGGTAGAGGTAAGCATCTGAAACAGTCACAGAATTCAACTTTCTGCCATCGAAACAGACACGCCATTCGTCATTCTTTTCCGAACTAATAATACAGGAGAGGTCTACGGTGAATTTGAAGGAGAGATAACACCAGATTCTAACATTTTGTCTATTTCAGCATGTAAATGCTTTTGTAAGGCAGGCGATAAGGGATATTGACGTTGCTTAAAGGGAAGGGCATCACCTGTAGAGATAACGTGTGTTGCCGTTGTAACACAACCAAGTTCGGAGGTATTAAGTTTGCGAAATTTGTCGATTGTAGCGTTAAGAGTTACATTTTGGGAGTCAGTAAGAGAGATTTTGTTAGATATTCCTGTAGATGCACAGGAGTTCGTTTTAATAGAGGTTTGCCATGAAAATCCTGAAAGTAAAGTGACAGATTAAAAGTTTACAGAAATCAACGCCTAGTAGAAAGGGATAAGCTAATGCAGGCACAATCAAAAATAAAACCTCACGTTCAAGAGATTCTACTCGAATTTTTAACTTAAGGGAACCGGTTACATGTATTTGATTATCGTCAGCTAAATTTATGGAAGTTTTTTCGGGAATAATTTGAATTTTGATATTTTGTTGAGATAATTGATGTAAACCTTCGTTATTTATAAGAGAACATGAAGAACCTGTATCCAATAAAGCAATTACATTTAAGGAACCTATTAAGATAGATAAGTGTGGACGGTTATCGAAGGGTTTTTTAACAAGTTGTGAAACGGCAGCAGTCTTTTTATGGTAAAAGGAATTGACGGTTTGTAACCACTTAGACCACTCGGCTGGGGTAGTATAGCATAATTCCTCTAAAGGTAAGGCATTTTGTACATTAAAAGTAGCGGTATTATTATTAGATAAATTTAATGACGGTACAACGTTAGAAGTGGTTTTATGATTTGAATTTATTGGCGTCTGTGTCCGTTGGATGATTGGTGTTGAGGGCGATTTTGGTTTCTTGAGATATTCACACCCTGATTTGAAATATCTCGACGGGAGTTTCCCGATACGTTAGGATTACAGTTGGTGCAGTTAGATTTGTAAATATTTGCGCGACCACAACCATAACAAAAAATATTTCTAGGGTATGTGCAGACAGTGTAGTTATGTCCACTTCGCTTGCAGTTCCAACAGGTAAGTGAGTTGTTAGTAACGGTAGAAGGAACGTTAAGTGTAGATACTTTACGGGAAGCTCGAACTTGGCAAGCTAAATCAGGTTCTAGAAGACCAGATAGTTTCTCGGGTGGTGGTCGATATTTGTTAATTCTTGACCTCACTTCTTGAAGAGAACGACATAGGTCTTTAAAGTGGGCTAGCGAAGATATGGGCTGTAATGCCAACGTTCTGAGAAATAGGGGTTTAAATTTCTAAGTAATTGATCGATAATTTCGGATTCGGAAGGTTTTTTGTCGAGTCTGCTATATAAAGCTTCTAATGAGGTAATAAAAGAAACAACATTTTCGTCAGGACCTTGGGTTCGGTTACGTATTTCGTTCCAAAGGTCGTTAATATAGCCATAAGGTAGGAAGTCTCGTTTTAAACACGCAACTAACTCTTCCCAGGTAGAAATTTGGTCTCGTATGTTTCTGTACCATATCAACGCTGAGTTTGCGAACAAGTCACCAGCTGAGACAAATAGGTCCTGGTCGGTACACCCGCGAGAGATTTTAAAATCATTGATACGATCAAGAAAGGATGATAAAGAGACCTGCGTATCAAACCCTTCGAAAGTGAGACCCCATTTGTATACAGGTATAGATTTTCCTACAAGTTTGGGTGAAACGAGAGCGAGATTTGAAAAGGGTGACGATATATCTACGTCTGAATTAGGATTAAGTCTTTCCAGGACAATTCCTTCAAGCAATAACACCTCGGACAACAAACTTTGTTTAGATTGAGTCGCTTGGTCGTCGTTACATAAAGATAATAATTCGACACGTTGTTTGACGTGCATTATTCTTGAAGTCAATCTCCCTAGCTCGATATTACTAGCAGCAGGATCCGTTCTATTTATTATACCCGATATATCATCCAAAGATAATTTAATTTCCGATACGTTAAGGGGCCAGTCGCCAACGGGTTTCTTTAAGATAGCAACGCCTTTCGTTTCCTGTGCCAAAATAGCCCTGAGTTGAGATCTCCTATCATTCTGATTACTAGCTGCGATAATGTTCCTACACTCCAGCTCGTAGATCAATTCGAGGGATTTTAAATGTGAAACGTTCATTGTGAATAGAATATTCAAGACACGATATATAAAATATAAAATAGTTAGGCAGTTCGGGAGGTAATAAACGTTACAGCTACTTTAAGTTAGTACGGTACGGTATTTAGGGGTAAGAACTTGTTAGAAACGTCACGGTAAAGAATAATATGCAAATATTAAAGCGTTAATTAATTAACACACTAAGGAAACACATTTAGGGTGTATGAAAGCACAATCAATGTTCAATTAAATACATATTTTGTTGATAATTACAGAAAGGCCCTCCAAAATAGAGAAAGGACGCAGGTGATATGTTATTTAACCTATAAAAACAACAACCTATAGTCAAACACTTCTTAAAAAGATATAATAACCGATTGTGCATTGAAGTTTCAAAAACGGGCTTTTTTAAGGTTAAGAAAACGAACAAAAGTTATATTTTAATAGGTAATTTTGTAAATAAACTGTATTTAAAGACATAAGGTAAGGTAAATGCTTAACAAGGGGATATATCCTTCATAAGTTACAAGAAAAAAGCCCTTCAATTTAGAAAATACACACATGTAATGCATTATTTAACCAATAACCACAAAAATCCATACTTTAACGTTACATAAAAAGATATTGAAAGGCAATTTATTTCAATAAAGTTTGTAACATAAGGTTTCTTTAAAAAAGGGGGTAGGTAACTGACTAAACACTTTTTTTTATAAGCAAAAACTAGAGAATTTTAGATACAGTTTCTTTTATTATTTACGGCAAGGGTTATATTTTAGCTGATATAGGGTTTTTAATTGTTACAATGAACGGTATTTAAGAAATGCAATTACTGTAAAAATGCTTATTTTGTACTTACTTGAGAAAAAAGTGAGGTTCAGGCATACATTCGTGTAAAAATTTGAAGTTTTTTTTTTTATAGGCACTACACACATTTTCAGATAAATAACACATATTTGCAGATAAGTGCAGTTTGAACTTCATTATAAAACTAAAATAAAGTAAATAGATATAGCATTTTTGATAAAAAGGTACATTTTACAATAACAAAGTTTACATTGCAAGTCTAATCTGTCAATTCCTGAAAATATTCTGGTTAATTTTTCCAAGGTACCAACATGAAATTAAAACTTCACAGATATCTTAGGTAACATAGATCATAAAATTTAAGGAGATTGTTTAAATGAAAAAGCATGTTTAAAATTAATCTAAACATTCCATAGGTATAGTACCACCTAAATAACACGTTGGAGCGTCAAATTCTTATGTGAAAAACGGTAGTTAAAATTTAAACTTCGATAATTACTACACCGGTAACGTGGTGTAAGAGACACTATCACAGTTGGCAGCGCCAACTCTTATACGGATTTCGGCGCGTCAACTACTGATGATGTCATCGATATTGCACAATAATTTGCATATAAAAATTAAACAATTAAAGATAAACGAGAGTCATTTAAACAACAAATTAATCCGTTTTTAACACAAAATAAGTAAAAGATTACTTACATAAGGAATCCGGTACCGGCGGGATTGCGTTACAGTTCGCTTCTCTGAAGTCCATCGGGCTCCTCCCGGCGGAATTAGAGATCATCCGTCGACGATATCAAATGCGTAAGGAACAGCTCGGCTAGCCAAGGTAATCATGAGTCCTCCTCAGGCGTGAAGTTCGGTAGTCCTTAGGTGGCGGCAATTCTTACCTATGTAGGGTTTGGACAGGAAGGAGGTAGAGGTAGACAAAAAAGATAATTAGGCAGGGATTTCTACATAGGTAAACCCTAAGATACGTTACCAGACAATCACGTGCACATAACTTCACGATCAAAGGCAAAATAGCCACGATTCCGCGCGTCACCCCAACCCCTTGTCTAGTATTCCTATACCCCTATAGGGATATGCACTCTTGCGCAAACTCACTACCATGACATACGGAAGTACCGCCCAGTTCATTTAAAAGTTTGCGCGTACCGCGTATTTGAAAATTATGGCGGGAAACTTCCGTATATCAAAAAACTTAACATAAAATGTTAAAGTGACCCTTGGCACGTAACAATGTGATCATGGTTTAATACACCGAAACGCGTAATGTTTGTTACAAATATTAAAAAGCATTTTTACTATTATGGCCTACATCCCAAAAAATTTACATACAATATATATATATATATATATATATATATATATATATATATATATATTGATTCATCCGTCTGATGTTTGGCGAGAATGCTTCGTGTGGTTTCAAAAAGAACAGTTTTGTTCTTCAAAGCAAGACTCCGTGTCTAACATTCGAACGATCAACGGGCCGTTTCGGTAGGGCAACTCCTTTGGTCAGAGGTTCGCGAGCTGGGCGAAGTAGCCAAATATGAACGGATAATCCCCTAACATGCGGCTTAGTTTATTTTTTAGGAGCATTTCGGTTCCCAAAACTTCAACCCGTGGGTTGGAATTAAGTTGAGGTAACCCGAAGTCCAAAGCTTTAATATACCAATAACCAATCAATCGATTGTAGGTACAAAATCTAAATAATTAGATGCTGAAACTCCATTGGAATGGAAGTTGGTAGTGGAATATATCATTGAATATATGAATTGAACGTACTTACAAGTGCGTCCGTGTTTGAACCAAGCTTTTAGTTAGTAGATTTACGACATAGTTGACTTTTGATTTTGGTTAACATTGTTTTGTACAAGTGATGAAATCATGTGTATTATAGATTTGAAGTTGTATTATAAAATTGCGTAGACACTGTGTATGGATATCCATTCTTGTAAATGGTATAGTTAGAGTTTTTGCCGTCATAAATAGTGTTAGGATTTTTATAAACCGTAATCTTTAATTTCAGAAATCTTCCTTTCAGTTAGCAGTCATAAATAGGTGTACGTGTGCAGGTTTTGGGATTAATAAATTTTTAGAAATATTTTAATCCAGAGTCACTCTTCTGATCTCAAAATTTGGCACTCCTTGTTATTTATTCTACGGCTTTTCGCTAGTAACCTTAGCGAGATCAGGTGACGTCCAGGGTGTTTCTCGATCAAGACCACATTTCATACCCGATAGCATTCTGTTATTCTTGTCAAACACTTACATCACTCCTCCCACTGAGTTAATCGGCAGAACTACTTTTTGTTCGTACAGTAGAGGTTTTCGGTATTTTACTGAAACGGAATTTTTGGCGGAGTAATTAACTAGGCGGCTCCGTGGCGTAGTTGGCGTGTGTGTGACTACTACGCCCAAGGTCCCCGGTACGAATCTCGACACACTCCGCTTGAAAAATGTTAGGCAAGCATTTTTCACAAAAATACACCCTTGTTCGGATGAGGGGTAAAATGGAGGTCCCGTGTGTGAGTGTTGTCACGCACGTTAAAGATCCCTACCTTGCTTGGAACAGCAAAGGTTCGGCAAAATTCCAAATTTTCCAGGTAAAAAAAACTTGCTTCCTAGCCAATGTAGTACCTTCGGGTGGATCATTGGAAAATCACATGTAAGGAGTAATTAACTGAATTTTCTGTGAATTACCTGCTAGATATTCTGAGGGCCAACAACTGTACATAACACATTATTGTATTGCTAGAAATGGGCCGTTTCATATCGATGAATTGGGAGGTGTAAGACAATTGAGCGGCTGGCGCGATCACCTGCTTCTACACCCCTAGATTTTCTCCTGTAACGTACCTGACGTCTAATATGTATTTTAGTCTATCAAGCTCTATTGTTACCTTAAAGGAAAGCATTAGGCACAATATCAGGCGATCACGCTTGAGATGCTTCAAATTCTTAAAAATGAGTTCACTTACTATCTTACTTTATGTCAGGAAAGTAAAAGATCCCGATCTGACCATTTAATTTAATCATTTTAAATTATTTTTTTTATATTCTATTCATCGTATTGATTTAGAATATTCTATCATGATTAATTGATAAACTGTCTTAAATATTGATTGACTGTTTTCAAAATATTACAACTTTACAGCTTTGTATACCAATCATACCAGATTCTAAAATCATAAGCTACCTTACGCCGAATTTGAAAAATTTGCAGTGTATTAAACAATAAGACCGCGAGTTTATTAGTTACAAAGTTTTCTATGAACATCTTGTTGCACTTGTATTTTGTACAACGAGGCAGACGCTGAGCAAATTTGTTAATAATTTTCATATTAGTTTTTGGATACCAACGTTGGTACCCGCTTTAGAATAACCCGAAAAGAACTAAATCGAATAAATTTATAAATGATAAGGGAAAATTATAGGACCTGTTACAAACTGCATTTAAACAACTGAGATGTTCACTTTGCTCTTCTAAACACAAAACTCTAACTGTAAATTTTATTATATTATTAATTGAAAGCTCTTGTTATGTTGCAAACGTGGATCAAAGCAGCTTTTGATAGTTTTGTGACCTAATACATGGCCTAAAAGCTAAAATTTTCTTTAACTACGAAGCATGTGCTTTTAAAAGATACCCCAATTCCTTAGGGAGCAAGGATTGGAACAAGATGTTTTTCATTTCAAACAAATTGATTGATATATAGAGAGTAATGTAAGATAATATTGTGTCACGCCTAATACATTTTCTTCGTCCTATCTTTATACAAGGAGCTTTGGTAACTATGCTGATATTGAAATATAATACACCACAACATTAGTGCTTATACGCACGAGTAAACAGTGTTTAAAGAAAACTAGATTTCCAAGAGTAATTCCATTAATAAAAAGAATTTGATCCTTGAGATATCGAAAACTTTTAACGGTATTTTAGTTGATAGTTAAGAGTTCTTATAATATATTAATTTAGTACAACTTTCTGGAAATTGAAACACTAGACAACAAACATATCCTTTATGCTAGCACATCATTTATATAACACTATAAACGGTGCGGATTTAACTAGCTTAGATTCACAGTCCAAAACTAAATTGTTACTTTACTTTAGACGATCTTCATTGATTAATTTAGTACGAATTACAGTAGTTAGTAACTCTTTAAAGTGCCGTTTCTAGAAGTTCGGCTATAGTGAAAAATTTTGGAGCAACTTCAAACTTGCGTTCTTTTTAATGTTTTAATGTTAGGATATTTTAGTCTCGCTGTGTTGTTCCATAACTCAGACTTAGAGAGCATAAAAATGCGATTGTTAGAATACGTGTATGTTGGTATGTACCTTTTAAAAAGCACTTTTGAGTTTATCGTACCGCATGCACCGGTCGGCCAAACGCCTTCATTCCCTAATTGTCGTGTTACTTCATTTTTGTCTCTAAAAGGATATCAAAACAATCATAATTTCTTTCCATATCTACTGCTTAGATATTGCTACACTATAAAATGTAGATATATCTTTATCGTTTCCTAGAGCGATGGTGGTTTTACATAGTTCCTTCTCATATTATATAATTTATAAGTTATGTTTTTACAATCAAGGTCTTTATTGGCCGAGCATTATAAGAACGGAATTTTAAACTGCTCAACATCGTCTCCATAGGTTGACTATACACAGTTTTAGTTTATTTAAAATATAAGTAAATTATTACTATAACGCCTCGCAACATCTATATAGAAAGTTCTTTTGTAAAATGCTTTTCGTGCTATAGACCCGAAGATAATTGATGAAATTCGGTCGATACGTCGTCAAACTAAAAATTTTTTTCAGAATCGGTTACCAGTAATGCGAGTTGGCATCAGAAAAAACAGTGTACCAACAATACAGCTCGCGAAAGTTTTAATACACACACATGTACGCACACGCACACGCACAAACACACGCACATGCACAATGCACACGCACATGCACAATGCACACGCACATGCACACGCACACGCACTCGCACACGCACACGCACACGCATACGCACACGCACACAAATAATTGATGGAAGAGCAAAAGATCATCATAAAGAACTTTAATTTTTTTAAATTGTAAAGTAGTACCTTTTTTCAAATTATGCAAGAGTTTTAAATTTTATTTACAACGATACCCAATTGTGTGCTTGTTACTTAAAAACTGAAGCTACATGAAGGTTTTAAAAAATAATTTACAAAGCTTTGGAAAATACAACAAAAATGTTGAAATTTCAGCAGGTACCGTTGGAAACAAATGAAAGGTATTTAGTTGTTTTATCAAGCAATTTATCGTCCGTTTTTGATTAGTGTTTTAACAATGCAACAAAATATTTACACAGATGGTCAAAAAATCGAAATGTTGAGAGTATTTATTTGGTATAATGACAATTTACGAGAAGCTAGTGCAAACTATTTAATTTTATACCTAGAATAACGCAAGGCGAATTTATTCATTTTTCCAGAATAGAATCCAGTTTACGCACAACTGGTTCTTTTAATACCTAGGCGACTGACAGTCTCATAATAGGTAGCATTAAGTATAGGACATTCGAATGCTTAATTTATAGATACTTGTAATACAAAAGGGAAAGTGTCATCTTAGTTTACAACCTCTCAGTATGTGGTAGTAGTAAATAGGTAGTGTAAAGGTCACACTTTAGAGACTGTGTAATATATTATAAATATTGATGTTAAAGCGAAAGTAAATATAAATTCAAACTTACGTACTTTTGTCTAATATAAAGGTAAGCAAAAGAAACAAAGAGATGGCTGATTGATGTTCGACCGATCAAGGCGACAAATGGTACAAGACAGAGAATAATTGTAACTTGTCAACCCAACTAAACTATGTAATGATTGCAAGAATAAATTAAGAAATATTTATTTATCCTAAACAACTAAAATTGCTTGATATATGAAGACACCGGGACTTGTAAAAGTGTTTGCTGAGAATTGATAAATTACTTAATAAAAGTAAGATAGGAGGGTCGTAGTCTATATAAACCGTGCCGTAAGCAATGGATGGGAAAGGTGTGTACGAGCAGCTGAAGTTTTAGCTTTACTTTCCTATCAAATACAAATGTTCATTTTTGTTATTTAATAAATATATACAGTACAGTGGTTGTTAATTGTATTACTTCTTTTAGGAATTAAACGATAAATGTATTCTAAAAGCTCAATTAGCAAGGCCCAATATGTAAGTGGTGCTACAAAGAATTCAAATAAACCATAATCCTGAGAATAAAAAAATTATTGTTTTGGCATACTACAAGGTTCATTCACGCAACTCGATTCGTGAAGTTGTAAGTGAATTAGAATACATCAATTATAAAATATTTTCAATTTTAAAGAAAAATAAAATGAAGGCATATAAAATTAAGTTAGTGCAAGTATTAAATGTTGGAGATCGCGAAACGCGACTAACATTTTGCAATTGGCTGCTTAACCTAAGGCATTTAATTAATTTAGCTATTTGGGGTGACGAATCAAATTTCAAAAGAAATGGCATTTCTAATAGAAAGAATGCTAACTACTGGGATGACGTAAATCCACGCAAAAAATATTAGAGATATTTTAAACACGAAATTAAGAAATAATGTCCTGTAGCTTGGTCGGCCATGTCGCCCGACCTTTCAATTCTGGATTTTGTATATGGAGATGTCTCGATCAGAAAGTTTATGTGACAACGTCAAAAGATCTGAACGGTCTTAAAAATCGAATTTCTATATGCTGTCCCAGAATCACTTCATTTATGTTACGGAAAGCGCAAAGAAGTTTATAAAGAAGAGCTCGATTAAGCATTTCATGTAATGGTATTCACTTTGAACAAGGTATCTAGTATAAAAAAGCTCAACATTTCTGATGTAATTCAATTGTAGTTATTGGTAAAATTTTAAAACGGTGTCTAGATTAATTCTTAAAACCTTCCTGTAGAATCAATTTTTAAGTAACTACCATAAAATTTGGTATCATTGTAAAGAGAATTCAGTTCTTTCAAAATTTTGAAAAAAGGTACTTTACGGTTAAAAAAATTAACGTTTTTCATGTTGCGCTTTTGTTTTTTAATCCACCGTTTTTTTAATTAAACAGTTTTTATTACCTTTTAATGTACACTAACTTTTTTCCTTCATTTTTTTTGTATCTACCTAAATAACCCAGATATCTGTCGAGTTATGTAAAATCAATCACACTGTATATATTTATGTGCTCTATAGCCGATGCGGCCCGACGTTAACAGCCAAAAAAAGTGCTGTGGCTTATAGCGTAAAAATAATTAGAATGATATGAGTCTTTATGTTGGGCGTCAATAAAAATACGTTGAATGATATCGTCAAGATGCACGAATTACTTTGCTAGCTCAGTCTAAATGAACCGACAAGAATCCAACGTCAAACTTATAATGACATCAAATATTCATTAAAAATCCTTCAAATAACAACTGCTACATCTTTCTTTAACATGCGTTAACCAAAATTACTTACATACAAACATCAAAATCTAAATAGATTCTAATGCTGTAAACCTATTTTAAGTAAATAAAAATTTTTTATAACTACTAGATACTATAATAGAGTCCTTAAATTATCTCTCTCTAAATAGTATTTCATAAAGCTTCACAATATGTACAAATTTTTAAAAATGAAAATGTATAATTTTTACAATTCTTTCTTCAACCGAAGTTAAACGTAACTGATCAGATACATTCAATAAATCCCTTCAAAATATTTAAATTTAATCAAAAATCGACCTCTTAGAGCACTTTAAATTATACACCTACAAAAAAATTTAAATACCAAATTCTTATGTAATCTGACTTACTTACATAAATAGAGCTAACAAAATGTCTTTTGAAAAGGTTCTAAAGCCATGATGTACTTGCTTTTACGTTTATATTATGTTGGTGTTCATAAACTTGTCTATATTCATAACCATTAGTTAAACTTCCACATCCATATCCCATATTGTTCTATCCTTTTAAAAGTAATTTATCAATATATGTTTTTAAGAATTCACATAATACTCATGCTTTTAATTAAACTATCTTGCAAAAATTTTTCGTTATTTATTCAAAACCCAGCGTCATTATTTACTTCAAAACCAGTTTACGCATTTGCTTAAAGTAGCCATAATTTTCAATGTTGTTTTATTTACTTTTAGAAACCAATTATTAACGGGTGACTAATATCTTTACAAGTCATAAGCTCTCTGACGTGAATTAAATACAATTAATAATTGATCCCGTTCTGACTATTTAATCGGTTTATATAGTATAAATTCCAATACGTCATTAAATATAGAACACTGACCGAATTTCGGCTTGGTTTTTCTATTACCTTATTTATGTAATTTTCTGCGAAAATTGCATGAAGTAGTATGTTTTAAATGCTAAATTGCTGTTATCTTTGATTTACTATATTGTTAAATGCCTAATTGGGATCTTTTTTGAATGAACGTTTAAAAATGTTTATTTGATATCTTGATCAATAACTATCATTGCTCGTTATCTATTTGATTTATTACATCGTTGAATGTCTTACTATAGGGTCGGATTGGGATCTTTATTGAATGAACGTTAAAATGCTTATCTGTTATTTTGACTAATAGTTGTCATTGTTCGTTGATTTGTGGGTTTTGATACTTGAGAAATGAAGGTTTGAAATTTTTTGAATAATACATATTTTAAGGAGGAGTGCTATCATAAGTACGAATATTTACTTACGCAATATAGTTTGTCCTCTTAGGACGCGCTTTAAATCGAATCAGGTGCTCTTTAATTTGTAGAATTTCCACGGATTTTAAAATGTACTATTTAAGGATACTATTATGCAACATAAATAAAACTAGTATATCACGAATTTTCACACCTAGAGTACAATACATAAAGTGTTTCTATTTACGGAGTATGAGTATATATATATATATATATATATATATATATATATATGTATATATTATCTACACTTCACAGTTTAATGTTGTACTATATGACTAAATCAACCCTTGAATCAAATAATCATAGTATTTAAATTGTTTACTCCTAAAAATTATAGCTCCTTTTCCTTAAGTTAAAGTCAACAAAAATGACACTATATCTTACTGGAAAATCTCTGAACGTTCAAGACCTTTCCCTTTTTATGTAAATTTTCACGTAAAAATATTTTTTTGTTGACTCTTTACAAAATATTCAGGTATGATAAAATATAGTCAATGTTCAAAATAAAAAAAAAAATAATGACTTATGCTAGATAGCTCTGACTTGTAATTTTTCTGGTACGTCTCTCTTTGTTCTCCCTGGATCTGCTACTGCGTACAGTGGATCAGTATCCCTTGATTACTTTTGAGTTGCTTAATTCACTCCTTAAAACAATGCTCTGTTTTGTGTTCCTTCACATAGATTTAAACCAATAATTTTTTACAGACTTCTTCCCAAAATTATCACTAATTCTAATTTATTTTGTTTCCAAATTCTGCCCCGTTTAATCAATAATTTAGTATGTTCTTAGAGTTACTTGGATTTACCCTTTGTTTTCTTAGGCTTTCTTAAAGTCGCTTAGATGGTCACGTAGTTTACTAGGATTTTTATTATGTATTGATCCTTGACCGTTATTTTGATGTTATTACAGGGAATTTTTATTCGCCTTGGCACGCAATTTTATCTTATGGCTTTTGTTTGTCCAGATAATACTTTAAGTATTGTATAAAATTCATGCAGAAAGTCACGTAAGAGAAATGACGTAAATTAACATATTTCTGTTTACCTCCTACGTTTGCAAAACTTATTTCTTTCGAAAGGTGCGTTTATTATCAGAACACTTTACTATCTCTTTTCATTATTGCATGTTTAATTTTAATAGACATTGCGTCACGATTTTTTAGCTTTTACCGTATTTCCTGCGTATCTATTTATGAATGCTTTTTGGTTTAAAACGAGTTTAGTTGCGTGTATTTATGTTTATTATTTATTTATTATTTATTATTTATATTTATATTTCTCTTGCTGTATGTATTTTTATTGTTGAAGGACATGCTCCCTGGCGACTATTATGATTCAATATACCCCTAAATAACCCTTTTATCATAGCAATATATATATTGCTGTAATACCCCTTTAGTGGGTCGACCTATTAATTCTGTAATATCACGTGTCCTTACGTTGAGCGACCTATTTATTTTAATTGCTATAATACTAAATTAAATTATTGAACCACCATTTTAATCTTTCCTACAGCTTGTGATTATTTCCTCCTCCAGCTGTTTCTTAACGTTGCTATCAACTGGAGTTTATCATAAACAACTTTATCGACCAATGACAAAATTCAACAAGTTACCGCCTTTGCGGGTTATCTCTGCCCTACTTAATTTGTGGCTCCTCCTCAATCTTATGACCTCGGCTAGCATATATTTGTAATTATAAAAATTCAGTAAGTTTGGATCCCATTTAATGAAACTAATGCTTTATGTACAGCTTTGACGTTATTTACAATACATTTTCAAATTAATTCACCTTTATAAATTTCATTTATCAACAACCATTTAATTTGTACTAAAACCCAAAGTCACCAAAGAAAACTCATTATCTTTACCAACAAATGTAGAATATTCTAAATCCGTTTTCTTATTATAATTTCAATACGTATTCAACCCTTTGTTGACTTGTTTACAAGCATATAATATTTAGCCAATTTGATATTAAAAATAAAATAAAATTCTTGTAGAAAAACAGATGCCTTATAACGAACAATCTGACCTGGTTTTATCTTTTTTTACGACGACGCTTCCATTGAAATTAATCTTCCCCAATTTTTGATTCCATTCAACTTATCACCATTATGGACCAACACCATTAAATTATAATTTTATACTTTAATCATTCTTGCCATAGACTTCAAATTTGTAATTCGTTCACCCCTATACTTCAAGATTATGTTCTTCCTTTCGCCTCGACATTTAAATTGTTTTATTGTAATCTTTCTTAACATCAAGCATTCTGGCCTATTTTCCCTCAGACCTCGAAGCCGTTTTAAACGGTAATTTTCATATACACACTCATTTATTTCACTTTGTATCACTTGTTACGTATTATTCAGTATTACTGGCAATGCACTTGGGCCTTCATTGAGTTCAAAACTGACTTTCTTATCGCGGTGCTTGCTAATATAATTTCGAATCCCCACTGCATCCGTGGTGTGGTCTAGAACCTGTCGTTTGCTTCGGACCAATCAAATAATTTCATTTCGAATATTTTCTGATGTAATGCTCTGCGTTCGTTCATAATGCCCACCTGCCTGCAGGTGTCTTCACTTATCAACATGCTGTATTTTGATAGAATAGTCGCCTTTCCATAAACAACTGATGCAATTTTACTTTAAACTTTCATTGTTTACATGCGATTCACGCAATTTTAATCATTTCTCTTATCAAAATGGTTAGATCTTTATACGCATTATATTAGCTACATGAAACTCTATTTTCACATCCGTATTACTTAATCGTTTGAGACTCTTTTCTTAATGCGTGTCTAATTATTCTTTATCATTTATACGCGTGCTCCCACTGAAAAATATTCTTATTCGCTTTACTTATGTCAACTGAACACTATCTACAGGGTATTTAATCTTTACCATCCGTTTAATACTCGTATTTCTCATTCCTACGCCAACTATGCGTCTTCCTATGTCTTTCCTGCGTCGCCCAAAACTATTTCTACTTTGTACACAGGGTGTTGCCTACTTACTATCTACTTCTATTTCTTACTTATTTCCTAAAATAACTACAATTTTCTGCTGCCTATTTTAATTACTCATTCTCTAGTGACCTCCACTATGTCGTGCACCCTTAAACAACCCCTTATCACAGCATAATTCCCCCAAATTAAAATATAAAATTTTATATCAATGTCCATTTTTTGTTGCCCAACGTGAACTCAAACTCACATTGGTATGAAATTATTATATTTTTATTTCCATATTGAAATTCAACCTTTTCATTATTAAACTCATATTTACATTTTATTTATCCCATACCTATGTCCTATTATACTATACTATTCCTACCTATGCCTATTCTTATGTTCAAATCCTATTCTATTTCTCTATGTATACCTATTCATAATTTATTTTACATTTCCTTTTATCTATTCATCTGTCCTTGCATGGGCCAATTCAATTTATTTATTTTCAACTTCCCCCTTTTTCACTCTTAAATCTGGGTCCTTTTAATCTATATTTTTCAATCCTATATTTATTATCTATCCTATATCCTAAAAATCTAACCCTACTTTGAAAAAATTCACACTTCCTTAAATTCAAAATCAAACTAGCTATATCTAATTCTAATATTATTCTCTCTAAATGTACGTAGTGTTCCTCTACACTATTACTAACTATTAATATTTCATCCTTATAGTGGATACTAAATTCCTCATACGGTCCCAAAATATTATTGATCACATTCTCTAATGCATCCGTACTCGAGGACAAACCAACCGGGACCACCCTAAATTGGTATACTTTTCCTTCTACCGAAAAACCCGTATATTTCCTTGATTCACGCGCTAATGGAATCAAACACAATGAATTCTTTAAGTCTAATTTGCTATATATTTTCTTATTACCTATTCTTGCTAATATGCTTTCCATCGTTGGTGGACAATTGTATTGCGGCTTCGTTCGCTTATTTATCTTTCTTGCATCCAAACATAACCTAATGCTATTATCATTTTTCTTCACGACGACTAATGGATTCACAAACTGTGTACTGGAGTTTTCTATAATGTCTTCACGTAACATTTCCTCAATTTCTTCCTTCACTCTATTCCTATATGCTACTGGAATAGGATATATCTTATTGTTAAACGGTTCCTCATTCATTACTTCTAACTTGTGCACATAACCCTTGGCAATTCTCGACTTTGACCCAATTAATTCTGAATGCTTATTCAATAATACATTCACCCTATTTTTAAATCATCTGGACACTTAATCTCTTCACTTTCATTACCCCATTATTTATCTCTTCACTAAACTGATTATTATTTACACAGTCATCTTCTATTACTATATTCCCCTCTTCATACCATTTAATATATTTCCCATTACACTCAATCTCTTTGCATTCCGCATTTATCTTCAACGCCAACTTATCTATCATATTCATCCCAAATATAACATCTATCTTCAGTCCAGGTACCACCATGAACTCATTTTCCCATATTCTATCCCCATTTCACATCTCAGAATTACCATTTCATTTATTACACTAAATCTCTTATTATTTGGTGCCACTAAATTACACCTTGCTATCTTTATCGCTTTATCCCCCAATTTCTCTCGTTTAACAAATTCTTCCGCTACAAGTGATGCCTCTGCTCCAGTATCAATTAATACTTTAACCATTTTATTTTCCACCTTTAAATTAATTATTGGTAATAAGTTTCTCTCAAGTCTTCCTAATTCATTATCCATTTCATATTTAATAAACTCGCGCTGGTGCTCATATCCGTTAATCCGTAGAATTTTCCTTGGTTCGTCCGTACTCAAAAATCCTGATCTCGCGTCGAAGGTCCTGCCTGACTCATTCTTCCTGTATCTGTGCAATTCGTGTTCCTTAATTCCACACTATTAATATTTCTTGCTGGTGTCCGTCGATCATCCTTTTCCTGTCTATTCATTACTCTATTGTTTCCCTCATGATTCGTTCTCTCTATTCGTTGCCTTGGTGTCTGACCATTATCCCTGTTCTGCCTAAAATCATTATTAAAGTTTCCATAGTTCCCCATTAAAATTTCTTCCGCGATCATAATTATACCTGTTCTTCGATAATTATTCCTAGTCTCATCATTCCTTATGAAATTCGTGCGTCGATCCCTAAAATTATTTTCCTTTCATCATCATTTTCCAAATCATCATATCTCTGCAAATAATCAATAAACGTGTCTCTATCCACTATGTTTTGCGTCGTTATGTATCGCTTTACTTCCGCATTAAAATGACTTGCTAAATACTTTATAATAATTTTATCTTCTAAAGGAGGATCCAATTGCTTCGCTACAGTAAATTTCTCAATCGCATATGATTCTCGCGTTATCCCTTTCGCCAAATCGTATCTTCCCATAATTAAATCATTTTGAATCCGATTTTGCTGGTTGTCATTCCAGAATTGACGTAGAAATTTGCTTTCAAACTGTTCAAACGTTTCTATTTCATCCTCAACTAGATTGTACCATTGTTTAGCATTCCCTTTTAATATTGCCCTGATTAAATTTAATTTGAATAATTCATCTGTGTATCCCTGTATCAACATTTTAAAATTTTTCAGAAATATCTTAGGGTTTACTTTTCCGTCCCGTAAAATTTCGTAAATTGTTCCATTGAAAGATTCGTTTGCATTAGCTTAATTGGTTCCCTATTAAAGTTTATTGGATTGCCTTTTAAATTATTTATCTCTTGATTTATTGATCTGAATTCCGTTTCGCAATTTTCTTCAATTTTATTTAACTTAATATTTAAATTCTTAATTTTATTGTTGGACTCACTTTCGAACTCTTCTCGTTTCGTTTTGATTAAAGAAATATGATCCCATAAACCGTCTATCTCCTCAGAAACTCTACCAACTCTCTCATTCAATTGTGCTTTCATCTCCGCGATATTATGGTTTGCTTCTTTCAGTCCATCACTAAGATTCTTAATTTTACCCTCCAATTTCTCATTGTTTTCATCCATTTTATTTTAACTGCATTTATGGCTTGCTCACTCCTATCCATCTTTTCATTCAATGCCATTAAGATATCCAACATCTTATTTTCTTGTGAAGTTCGCCTCTCTTCACTGGAACTGGTTTCCTGAATTATAACGCTCTCCTGGGATCCTATCTCTACTCCTTGTTGTCTCAAAACCTCCCGTGTTTCCCGTATTTTCTTGTCCATTATTATTAAATTTATATGCTAAACTTTTTAAATACTAAAATTTATCTAACTTTAAATTACTGTACAAATTTCACTATTGTTAATTGAAGCTTTTCAAATCCCCGGTTTAGTTTAATTAATTTATATAAAATCTTACAATCGTACTTTAAAATTTATTTTAATTTAATTAGCCCCTCTTAATTTCAGTTTATGGTGGTTTAATTTACGAGCCCCTCTTAATTTCAGTTTATTGTGGTTTAATTTACGAGCCCCTCTTAATTTCAGTTTATTGTGGTTTAATTTACGAGCCCCACGTTGGGCGCCATATTAATTGCTGTAATACCCCTTTAGTGGGTCGACCTATTAATTCTGTAATATCACGTGTCCTTACGTTGAGCGACCTATTTATTTTAATTGCTATAATACTAAATTAAATTATTGAACCACCATTTTAATCTTTCCTACAGCTTGTGATTATTTCCTCCTCCAGCTGTTTCTTAACGTTGCTATCAACTGGAGTTTATCATAAACAACTTTATCGACCAATGACAAAATTCAACAAGTTACCGCCTTTGCGGGTTATCTCTGCCCTACTTAATTTGTGGCTCCTCCTCAATCTTATGACCTCGGCTAGCATATATTTGTAATTATAAAAATTCAGTAAGTTTGGATCCCATTTAATGAAACTAATGCTTTATGTACAGCTTTGACGTTATTTACAATACATTTTCAAATTAATTCACCTTTATAAATTTCATTTATCAACAACCATTTAATTTGTACTAAAAACCCAAAGTCACCAAAGAAAACTCATTATCTTTACCAACAAATGTAGAATATTCTAAATCCGTTTTCTTATTATAATTTCAATACGTATTCAACCCTTTGTTGACTTGTTTACAAGCATATAATATTTAGCCAATTTGATATTAAAATAAAATAAAATTCTTGTAGAAAAACAGATGCCTTATAACGAACAATCTGACCTGGTTTTATCTTTTTTTTTACGACGACGCTTCCATTGAAATTAATCTTCCCCAATTTTTGATTCCATTCAACTTATCACCATTATGGACCATCACCATTAAATTATAATTTTATACTTTAATCATTCTTGCCATAGACTTCAAATTTGTAATTCGTTCACCCTATACTTCAAGATTATGTTCTTCCTTTCGCCTCGACATTTAAATTGTTTTATTGTAATCTTTCTTAACATCAAGCATTCTGGCCTATTTTCCCTCAGACCTCGAAGCCGTTTTAAACGGTAATTTTCATATACACACTCATTTATTTCACTTTGTACCACTTGTTACGTATTATTCAGTATTACTGGCAATGCACTTGGGCCTTCATTGAGTTCAAAACTGACTTTCTTATCGCGGTGCTTGCTAATATAATTTCGAATCCCCACTGCATCCGTGGTGTGGTCTAGAACCTGTCGTTTGCTTCGGACCAATCAAATAATTTCATTTCGAATATTTTCTGATGTAATGCTCTGCGTTCGTTCATAATGCCCACCTGCCTGCAGGTGTCTTCACTTATCAACATGCTGTATTTTGATAGAATAGTCGCCTTTCCATAAACAACTGATGCAATTTTACTTTAAACTTTCATTGTTTACATGCGATTCACGCAATTTTAATCATTTCTCTTATCAAAATGGTTAGATCTTTATACGCATTATATTAGCTACATGAAACTCTATTTTCACATCCGTATTACTTAATCGTCTGAGACTCTTTTCTTAATGCGTGTCTAATTATTCTTTATCATTTATACGCGTGCTCCCACTGAAAAATATTCTTATTCGCTTTACTTATGTCAACTGAACACTATCTACAGGGTATTTAATCTTTACCATCCGTTTAATACTCGTATTTCTCATTCCTACGCCAACTATGCGTCTTCCTATGTCTTTCCTGCGTCGCCCAAAACTATTTCTACTTTGTACACAGGGTGTTGCCTACTTACTATCTACTTCTATTTCTTACTTATTTCCTAAAATAACTACAATTTTCTGCTGCCTATTTTAATTACTCATTCTCTAGTGACCTCCACTATGTCGTGCACCCTTAAACAACCCCTTATCACAGCAATATATATATATATATATATATATATATATATATATATTGCTATGACCCTCTAAATTATACGCGCCCCATCATTTGGGCGACCATATTAATATTACTATGTATAAACAAGATTGTAATTATCTCCGACGTTGGGCTGTCTATTTAATATTGCTATCAATTCCCTCCAGAAACTTAACTGGATTTTATCTTGAACCAACCTTGTCTACCAATAACAAAATTTGATACGTTACCGCCTTACTTGTTATCAATTTCCTATTCAACTCGTAGCTCCTCCTTGAACTGTTTAAATTAACAAATCACTCCCATTAACTTTATCTTATGACCTCGACTAGCATTTATTATAAACTTCAGTTAACTTCGATTCTATATAATGAAACAAATATTATGTACAGTTTTAGTAAATTATTTGAAATACACTTTTCAATTGATTAATGTTATAAATCTCATTTATTAAAAATCATATACTTTTTACTAAAAACCCAAAGTCACCGAAAAACCTATTATCTTTATTAACTAAGTGTAGAACGTTCTAAACCTGTTATGATATTACGCACTTTATACGTTTTTAAATCCTCTTTTTGTTGATTTTTACATTCATATTATATTAAGCAAATTCAATATTCAAAATAAAAAATATAGAAAAATAAAGTATCTTATAACTAAAAATCTGACCTGGTCTATTGTCTTCACATCGACGCATCCATTTGAATACAAATTATCTTCCCCCAATTCAGGATTATTAGACGCCCATTCGAAATATTGTCTATCCACACGCTTGAACCATTGCATTTAAATTATTGCCATCACCCTCTGGACTACTATTATTAATTTATGCACCCCAATTTATTGTCGTTTCATTTCAGACTTAGAATCACCTCTTATCAATTTCCCCAAACTTAGAATTGGTTTATCATCATTTATTTTCCCATTTATTCTCTACGGACTCAGAAATCGTAGTTTGTTTCCCCCGGACGTAGAATTGTATTTTTCTCCCCCAGACTTAGAAGTCGTTTAAACGGCAACCGTAATATTCATCTTTGCACTTTTACAATTTTTCACTTTGAATTTTTATTACGTATCACTTTATTTCATAGTGGCGCACTTCGGCCTTTGTTGAGTTGTAAACTCACTTTGTTATCACTGTACCTGCTAATATATTTTTGAGTTCCCACTCCGTCAGTGGGTATGGTCTACAAACTTGTCGCTCATTTTTAACGAATCAAATCATTACATTTAAAGTAGTTTCTGATGTAATTTTCTATGCTTCCCAATAATTGTAAGCTGGTCGCAGCTGTCTTCGTTATCAGTCCAAGGTCCCGGGTTCGAATCCCGACACGGTCCGCTTGAAAAATGTTAGGCGAGCATTTTTCACAAAAATACACCCTCGTTCGGATGAGAGGTAAAATGGAGGTCCCGTGTGTGAGTGTTGTCACGCACGCTAAAGATCCCTACCTTGCTTGGAACAGCAAGGGTTCGGCAAAATTCTAAATTTTCCAGGTAAAAAAAACTCGCTTCCTGGCCAATGTAGTACCTTCGGGTGGAGCATTGGAAAATCAAATGTAATGTCTTCGTTATCAAGGCGGCTCCGTGGCGTAGTGGTATGTGTGTGACTACTACACGCAAGGTCCCGGGTTCGAATCCCGACACGGTCCGCTTGAAAAATGTTAGGCGAGCATTTTTCGCAAAAATACACCCTCGTTCGGATGAGAGGTAAAATGCAGGTCCCGTGTGTGAGTGTTGTCACGCACGCTAAAGATCCCTACCTTGCTTGGAACAGCAAGGGTTCGGCAAAATTCTAAATTTTCCAGGTAAAAAAAACTCGCTTCCTGGCCAATGTAGTACCTTCGGGTGGAGCATTGGAAAATCAAATGTAATGTCTTCGTTATCAAGGCGGCTCCGTGGCGTAGTGGTATGTGTGTGACTACTACACCCAAGGTCCCGGGTTCGAATCCCGACACGGTCCGCTTGAAAAATGTTAGGCGAGCATTTTTCGCAAAAATACACCCTCGTTCGGATGAGAGGTAAAATGGAGGTCCCGTGTGTGAGTGTTGTCACGCACGTTAAAGATCCCTACCTTGCTTGGAACAGCAAGGATTCGGCAAAATTCAAAATTTTCCAGGTAAAAAAAAAACTCGCTTCCTGGCCAATGTATTACCTTCGGGTGGAGCATTGGAAAATCACATGTAATGTCTTCGTTATCAACATGCGGTGTTTTGATAGATCTAATTGCTTTTCCATAAACAACTGATGCAATTCGACTTTTAGTTTTCATATCTGCATGTTATTTACGCAATATTTAATCTTCTTTCTTATCAAAAATGGTTGACTATTTGTACGCATTTATATTATGCTTCCTGAAGCTCTATTTCTATCTCCGTATTAATCTAATTGTTTGGAACTCTTTTCAATGCGTGTCTGATTACACTTTATTATGTTTACATATAAATATACGCGTGCTTCTACTGAAAAATATCTTTATTTGGCTTACCTAAATTAACTAAAACTTTATCCACAGGGTATTAAATATTTTCTATTTACCTAATGCATGTGTTCCTGGTTTCTACGCTAACTATGCGTCTTCCTATGTTTATCTGCGTCGCTTAAAACTATTTATACTTTATATACAGGGTGTTGACTGCTTACTATTTACAAACTATGTATATTTCTCAATTCTTTACTAAATAAATGCAGTTTTCTGCTGCCTATGGTAATTTCTCATTTCTAAACGACCTTTACTATAAAGTACACCCTTAAACAACCCCTTATCACAGCATAATATATAAATATGTATATATATAATCTAATAGTATTATAATGGTCGTTGTATAAATAATATGTAAAACTGTTTAAGGGATATTCTAGACCAATATTTACACAATTAGTTAAATGTTCTCTTTATTCGCGATGTCTAGCTTTCGAAATTTATTCTATTTTCTTCACCAGGATACTAAAAATATGATATTAAGTAATACAACTAAAATAAGCTAAAACGTAAGTTCTTACACAAATGTGAGAATTATTTAAAACTATTCATAAGGTTCGACATACCTGGAACAACTTCAGACACAACAATTTATATCAATTTTCACAAATTATACTTTAAAAGTTTGTTCAAATTATTAATTAATCACACTTTTTAAAAATTATTATCAATATATATGCATTAGTAAACACATATATCAACTAAGTCTTCAAATAGCTGTACCAGAATGCAAATGATAAACTAATAGGCATATGGAGTCAATATCTAGTTATATGTCAATATAGACTATACATAAGGATACTCAAAACCTAAGAATTTGTATATTAACGTTATTACTCATCAACCGGGCTGTGACACGGGTGTGAGTAGGAGCGCCACATCCGTCTCAAAGTGTCCTACTCAGTACTTTATAATTTGCTTCTACTGATGGAGGATCAAGTTATTTGTCAACGCTAAATTTCTTTATGGCATACAACTCCGTTGCCATGCCTGTTTCACCACCACACTTGTCCATCAGTAAATTATTTCTAACTATAAATTGCTAGCTGTGTATTCAGAAATGTTTTTAAATTTTAATCTGGAAGTTTTTTAAAGGAACTTAACTCACTTTCTATCAGTCCAAAATAAATTTCGGCACTTTCTTGTAATATGAACCTCACAATATTTAACTTTGTTTGTTCATCCCAACTCCCTTGTATTAAACTTTTTAAGTTGTTTAAAAATATTTTAGGGTTAAGTTTATTATCTCCATTAAATTTGAGTGTTGTTCCAACGGAACACTGATTGGACTCCATCGCATCGGTTCCCCAACATGAATATTTTTAAACCTATCTTATAAATTTTCAAACTTACTTTCAAAATTTCTTAAGCCCTTTTTGAATGTTTTAGGTCCAGGTTGACAACTTTCCTCGATTTCGTGTACCTATCGATCTAAAATTTTATTTTTCTACTAGATTCTTTCTTACTGGAATCCTGATTCGCTTTTATTTGAACAATTTCCTCCTTGACGTCATTCACACCGTCTAAGATCTGTACTACTTTTCCTCTAAAATCAAATGTTATCTTTTCTATGGTTTTATTGGTTTTTCTTAAGCGCAAGGTTAGTTTCTCGCCCATTTCTTTAAATTTATTTTCATTCTTCTCACTTTCTAATCTTAGATGTTTCTCCAATTGTGCTATGTTTCCTCGAAATTCTGCTCATAACTCTTGAGTGCTTTTATGAAATTTGTCACCTATTTCCATTATACTCTTTTATTTCTTTTACTCATTTCTTTCAAACTTTTCTCATTCTTTTCACTCATCTCTTGCTGTTCCTGCATATTCTGATTTAGATTCGATAAGAGAGCCATTATTTGTGATTTCTGAGTTTCTTTCGCTCTCTGTTCTTTCTTGACCTCGGGATTCGCTTTTTTCTGTTCTTCCATATACACGCTTTCCTGAAAACCAATCCACACTTCCTCTGCTCTCAAACTTTCACAAACTTTTTTCATTCTATCAGTCATACTGGAAACCAATCAGATATTACAAAAATAAAACTCCCTCAAAATCTTATGAGACAAGAAACTCTAATTTTTAGACAAATTAATCGAGCTCTAAGTTGGGACGGCGCTAGTAGAGTGTTGTGACACGTGTGTGAGTAGGAACGCTACTAATTAGTGCTGTAACTTAGGTACCTCAATTGGAAATTTAAAATTATTATCTAGCCTTTTTTTCTTAATTCTGCTTTGCCTGGCAAGCTGAACGGAATTTATACTGTGGAATTTACAAAATGAAATGAAACACAGCAATCTCAATAAACATCTATACATTCATAAACATTTTTATTTTATACAAAAGAATATACAACAGTTTACAGCTTAAGTTCGTAAAATAATTCCTATGAGGTACTTAATAATTCTTACCTAATCATTGTTAAAATATATACAATACTCTTTAATTAATAGCTGGTTAATTTGAATATCTCTTATTACTACGCTGGTAAGTATGTTTGACCAAAAATTCTCACAGATAATTTAATAAAAGTCAAAATGTTTTAAATTTTGACCTCAAAATTTGATGAAAACTAATCGCTTCACAAATAATAAATATGAGAACTTATTCTAAATCTAAATTATCATATTATAATATTTCTTATCAGTTACAAATACAGAAATCTAAAATTGATACCTGCAATTCTTATGGTACTACAGCGCTTATTGAAAACTGATTTCCAACGTAATTAACGGTATTAAAATCTTATTTTCATCTTAAATATCCATCAGTTTATAAGTTCGCAAAAGTGCCTCTTCTATTTTTAATTAATTAACTTCAGAGTAGCTCTTGTATCGAAAGGCGTTCAATTTTCATTGTAATTTACAAAACAAATGATGCTTCATCAAATAATTGCATTTAATAACTTCCATGTTTGAAACTACTCAAATTTATAAGTTCCATGTCGTCAACTAATTTACAGCACACAATTGTTTTTTAAATCTTACATGACGAAAGACGAATCACGAATGAATCGTTTTAATCAGGTTATAGTATTAATAGACAAAACTATAACTATACGTCATTGTTCATAATCCTTCCTGATTCATTTAGAACATAACACACCCTGATGATACAATATTTTTGCGAATTCCATGGTTCTAATGATCTAATTAGTATCAAGCCACCCCGAACGATATGATTTACGGGCATCGCAAGGCGTGATCATTTAACGTATGAGGTTAATCTCTCTTTGTTATTGTACTACACAAAATAATTAAAACTATAAACCTTGCTTATCTAACCTTCTATTGCATTTTAATCTTCGCGGACTCCTTAAATAAGGTTTTTATTCATAACTGGCTATTTATTCAACATTTCTTAGTATTCGGTGATAAATTTGTTTATTAATAAAGTGCCCGAAAATGCTAAAATGTGGTTTTAATTAAAAACCCTTGAAATGTTATTTTTGATTATATAGATACATGGAAGTCAATTTAGCTAATAAGGAGCTTGTCCTTAGGCTTTGTAAATGCAACAAATTGATATTGTTTTTGTGCGGATATTTTATACACAGAAAATTTATTACATAACTAATTAAAGCTTGCAATTGCTTTACGTCCTAGTAAAAGCACGGATTTCAGTGATACAACGAATTACGTTTTCTATAATTAGCGTATTTATTTTAAAATAAAACTCGTTTTACTAAGTAATACACGGAAAAATTAATCGCAATTGCTTTCTTATTCTCTGCAATTGCCTTAAGATTGATATAGTTTTACGCGAATGGATTAAATGGCTTTGTATTTAGACAAAGTCTTAAAGTTTCTACATAACTATATAATGGCTTTCTTTTATGTTGAGTGCAATGAAATATGCTTTCTATGGTGCCTTTCAACAAGTAATGTATACAGGGTGGAGCAATTAAGGATGCGGAAATTTTAATTTTCGCGATTTACATGGCCTATCGTGACCACTTATCGCAACTTACCTTGTGTAATTAATTACCCTATATATATATATATATATATATATATATATATATATATTACTCATATTTAGACCAGGGTAGAAAATTAATTAATTACATCAAATAATTTTAATCACCGTGTATAAGGAATTTTATTAGATAATACGCTTTATTAAAAAAAAACTGTCCGTTTGCGGGACTAGACCGACGCACGGGCAGGCGATTATATATACCCGTGTTAATATGCGTTTAGCTCTCTTTGTTTTTACAGGGTGGAGCAATTAAGGATGCGGAAATTTTAATTTTCGTGATTTACATGGCCTATCGTGACCACTTATCGCAACTTACCTTGTGTAATTAATTACCCTATATATATATATATATATATATATATATATATATATATATATATACTCATATTTAAACCAGGGTAGAAAATTAATTAATTACATCAAATAATTTTAATCACCGTGTATAAGGAATTTTATTAGATAATACGCTTTATTAAAAAAAAACTGTCCGTTTGCGGGACTAGACCGACGCACGGGCAAGCGATTATATATACCCGTGTTAATATGCGTTTAGCTCTCTTTGTTTTTCGATTTTGATTCAATAATTTAAACAGTTTGCTCGTATATTTTGGTGATTTTTTAATACTTTAAAACAGTTTGTTCTTTACGTGCTACAATGAAAGTAATTTAGTGCAAGGTAATAAAGTCTAGTATCACTGTACCAATTATTCAAATTTGCAACGACAAATGAATACACAAAAGTAGGCAGTTTTGGCGTATAGCGTGAAAGAAGTATGAATTTCTTTGCTATTTTTCGGGGGTGTTAATAATTAAATGCTTCGTAAAACAAGATACAGATATACACAGATGAGTTCCGGAAAAGCACTGAAACAACTTTAGATGAATGGTGGTGTAGAAAATTTTAAAGGCGACCAGTAATACGAGGACCTAAACATAACCCAGTTGGAATGGTGTGATTAACAGAGGACGATGTACATTGGAGCCACGAGTGCGTTAACCTTCAGGTAACTTATGCTTTGTTGTTCGATTTTTGATGTTTTGGTGTGTGTTGAATAACTTTATAATTTATTTACTTAAAATGGACAGTAGTGAATTTGTACTAACAACAAATTTTTAATTTTAAGGTGGAATTTTCTTGTTTAAGTAGAAAAGGGTATTTAGTATTTATGTTCTTGATTATGATGAAAATTTGGGTATGTCTTTGAGCTCAATTAGACGAACCTGGTTAATTAACGTAAAGGGGTGGGAGATGCTCCCTTTGTACTCAGACTCAGGTCTGCATATATTGTTTTATTAATTAGTAGGCATCCTACAAGGACTTTAATTCTGGATGCACATTAAAATGATAATAAATTTAATCTTGAAGTTTTCTGATACTGAAATTTATGCTGAAATTTAATTTTGAAATTTTAATGTATTATGAATATTGATGTAAATAGAGTTAACGTTGATGTTTGTGGTAGGAATGTATTTGTTTTTTTTGAATGAGGATGAAAGTTTTAACTAGGTGAGCAGCCGAGGCGGAAAAGAGTAAAGAGGCGATTAACAAAAGAAAGTCAACGGACCAGTTAAGTTAATAGCTTTTTGTACATTTCACAGCATTCTTGACGCCCAATCTGTGGGGCTCGAATGTTTTTTTCTTGAAAGGGCCAGTTCCTGAAGATATGAGAGGATTCACAGCAATATATACAGCTTGTTTCAAATTAACCCGGCACCATTTCCAACTTTGCTATGAGGTTGGTTAAATAAGCAAAGAAGCTTAGTTTTTACAGCTGATTACCGTGGACAGCGTAAAAAAGTAATTGAACATCGCTGTTTTGAGATATTGATTAAAACACTTACTTTTTAAATGGAATACCCTGTATATTTTTAATTTAAATGAAAGAGAAATAAATTCTTAACAAAAAGTCTTATACACTCTTATATCGAAATCCTTAAGACAAAGTAAATATTAACAAATTTGTAATTTAATTAAGGTAGTCGTGACTTTTAAATAAACCATTTATTTAACACACTAAAATTACATAAAATGTTCAAAAATTCTTCCATTTTCTTGAATGCACATTAAAGCTCGCTTAATAACACCCCCTGTAGCATTTGCAATACTCCTACCGTCAATTGAATTAATACTTAATCGAATACTGTTTTCTAATTATTCTGCTACATTGGTATATTTTCTTTCGTAAACGATATTCTTTACATTGGCCCAAAAGAAAAAAATCTAAAGGCGACAAGTCTGGTCACTTTATAGAACCATTTGTTCCCATCCACCAGTATGCAAAAAGTATTTGCATCATTGCGCCAACTTTGCGAAAATTATGTGCTGGAGCTCCATCTTCTAGATTAATATCATCCAGGTATTCTTCAAAAACTTCTTCTATAATGTTCATGTATCTGGCTCCAGTAAGCGAGCCGTAATAAACAAAGGGCCCACTATTTTACTACCAATCAAACCACATCATACGTTTAGACTAAACTTTGTGTGCGGATGGGATGGGAAAGTTAACAGTGGATTTTCGCGTGACCAGTAATGCATGTTTTTATGGTTAAACATTCCAGAATTTGAAAAATTCGATTCGTCGCTTCCAATTATATTTTCACAAGGGTAGGATTTTTTCTAAACTACGCAACTAACCAACGACAAAAAATAAGTCGTATCTCCGTATCTCCGGTACTAAAGTTTGCACTGGACGACATTTATAAGGAATAAATTTATGTTTTCTTAATATTCTATAAATGACTGTTAAAGAAAAGTTACTATTTTTTATCAAATCTCTAATAGAATCATTTGGAAAAGCTTCAAAATAAGCTAATATATTTGTTTCAACGTTTTCACTAATTATAAATCTATTTCTAGTTCTTTTCTTTAAAAAACAAAATTTTCATTGTCTCTAAATTTTCTGTACAGAATTAAAAAATTTCTTCGGTCTGGAGAGTTTCAATTAGGAAAGTTTTCGCTATAGCAATTTAATGCTCTGGTACTATTTTTTACTTATTATGAAAGTTTCCAAAATATCGCACTTTTCAAGCGTAAAAGGCATTTTAACAATGTTATTAACACTTTTTAAAGTTGACTGCTACAATTAAACACACGAAATGACATAAACTTGTTAAACAAATGAGTTCTGTTCAAATATCCGCTCCTACCTTGATTAAATTACAAATTTGTTAATATTTACTTTATTTTAAGGATTTTGATTAAGAGTGTATAAGACTTTCTATTAAGAATTTATTTCTCTTTCATATAAATTATAACTATACAGGGTGTTCCATTTAAAAAGTAAGTATTTAGAACAATATGTCGAAACAGCGATATTCAATAATTTTTTGCGCTGTCCACGGTAATCAGCTGTAAAAACTTAGCTTCTTTGCTCATTTAACCAACCTCATAGCTCAATAAAAACAAATATATATATATATATATATATATATATATATATGTATATATATATATATATGTATATATATATATATATTACTCAAATTTAGACCAGGGTAGAAAATTAATTAATCACATTAAATAATTTTAATCACCGTGTAGAAGGAAGCTTTGGGAAAAGGTACGCGTTATTAAAACCGTGAAGCATAAAAATTCATTGGTTTCATTAAAAATAAGGGATTTAAATTATTTACTAGACGCTTTCTATAAAAAGAAGCAGAATTAAAATGCTCAAAAGTAACCGGTATTAAACAAAATGAACAAATAATAATTAAAATTTAATTAGGATTCACTAAAAATTAAAGGGTAGAAGTCAATGCCATTCATTATTATTGTAATTGGAGTTAATTGAACGATTATTAAGGTATAATAAGCATAAAAGCCTGTGGAAAGTCCAAAGTTGATAAACAAATCGCTAATAGGAAGCTTAAAATAAGTGGAATATCCCAAATCGTAGAAGTGTTATTTAGAAGTATTACGATTGAACACCTGCGTATTTTTAAAAGTCACGTTTTGCTTAAATTTTGTAGATAACAAATGGTTACAGAGAATGTTGGAGAAACCGTCGCTTAATATTCACGGGAAAGGCTAATAAAGTGGGTTATTTAACAGTCCACGTGGATTGAAATAACCGATAATAAAGAATATCGATTTGTACCACTCAGAACAGGGTAGATAGAGACGGATAATATGCGCAAGACAGAGACACGGATAATTAAAGGCGTGATTTGAGCAACGTCACTGGGTTGCGATTGGTTGAAAATAAGAGGCAAACACAGATGTAAAAATAACATTTCTGTATAAAATTTAATTAGTTGTTCTCAGACGTTGCGTGCCGTGTGGAAAATTTCTGAGATTTAACTGGCGCGAGTGCAAATTTAATAAGAATCGCTGTGCCCGACTGTCGAAAGGGAACATAGTATGCGAAATTCTGGAAATTGTCCGTTTGCGGGACAAAACCGACGTACGGGCGGGCTATTATATAAACCCGGACTTTAAACAGTTTCTCTCTCTTAGATTTTCGATTTGATTCAATACTTTAAACAGTTTGCTTTTATATTTTGGTGATTATTAAATACTTTAACACAGTTTGCTCTTGACGTGCTACGATACAAGTTGTTATGCATTAGTGCACTTAGAAAAGAAGATACAAGGTAATAAAGTCTAGTTATAGTTGCGAATATTACTGTACCAATTATCGAAATTAGTACATGATAAATGAATAAACAAAAGTGAGGCTCGAGTTCAAAATAAAATTTGTTGTGATTTTATTACAGGAAACTGGCGAGGCTTTTTGTACATGTCACAGCATTTAATGACGGCCCAACGCTGAGGCTCGATTCGAAAACCTTAGTTCCCGAATAATGGTGAGGTTCACAGCTTTAATGGCGACCAGAACGTGAGGGCTCGAATTCCAGATAGTGTGTAACTATTCCAGGAAACTGGCGATCTGAGAGAGAGAGTTTCTGTTTGTGTATAAATTTAAGAGTATTTTAGAGTGTGTGAAAGAAGTGTGTAGGAGTGTGTGGTGGTGAAAAGTGTGACGTATGCAGAGAAAAGAGTGGTTAAGGAGTCAAGGAGTGGAAATTGGAAGTGACGATAGTGCATTGTGTGAAAAAAATCCGAAAATGAAAGAAGCTGGAGGCAGTAGAGATCAGTCGAGGACGGAATCAGGGGATCAAGGAAACGAGATGATAATGAGAATGCTAGAGAGGATGAACGATGAAGCTAATAGAGCTAGGGAAGAATCGAATAGAGCGAGGGAGGAGTCCAACCGAAAATTAGAGCAGATAAGCGGGAAAATTGAGCAATCTACTAAGGAATTTACAGAGTTTAAAAATAGTCTTACCGTAAAGATGGGGGAAGTTGAAAATAGAGTTGAAAAAAATGAGCGTTATATTACAGGTCTTCGACAGGAAATGGGACATTTAAGGTCCGAAGTACGCATTTTCTGTGAAGAAGAGATTAATATAAAAATGACTGAAGTAACGGACTCATGTAGGGATCAGTTAGGCAGGGTAGAACGCGAAGTTAGTAGTATCAAATACAACATGTCAAATTTAACGGGGGATGGTCCCAGATTTTATACAGGTGGCGTATCATTGGACCAACATATGAAATTTTATGGCGATAACAGGATAAATCCGCAAATTTTTATTAATAGTGTAAGAAATCTAGTGGGAAATTTATTTGACGAACAGACTAAACTCAATACGATAAAGGCTTTATTGAAAGACAATGCGGAAGCATGGTACAATTTAGTAGGACAGAACATAGACACATATCAGGACTTTGAAAACAAATTTTTACAACATTACTGGAGTGATCACAAACAGGATCAGATTAGGGACGACTTGATTACAGGAAAATTTAAGGGAGAATTTGCAGGTTCTAGGGAACAATATGCCATCCCAAAATACAGTGTGGCCAAAAACTGAATCCACCATTGACGTACAGACAGATAATCAAGTACTTATCACGACATTTTGAACTGGAAATCAGACAACACGTGGCCTTACAAAACATCACAGAACGGGAGACATTTTTAGAGTATTTGCAGAGATATGACGATGTATGTGTAGGACGGACAAGAGAGATACGGGAACGGAACATTAACACAGTTAGGTTTGACAACAGGACACAGAATTTTGCAAGACGGCCTGACTATAATAGAAATTTTCGACCGAATTGGGAACGACGAGGACAGGCATATAGAAGCAATAGTGCGACTAGGGGACCGACGCCAAGACCTAGTTACACAAGACAGAACAGTTTACCGGAAGTAAACAGGACTGTGACGCGCACGCCGAATAGAGACAGGGACACGGATATTAATACCAGGAGGACGTACGCACAGGTTGTAGAAGGACAACCAGGACCAAGCACGGAAAACAGGACGAGACAGGATTTTTAGAACGCGACAGACCACTAGATTTCTGTGTAAATGTGTATGAACATCCACGTAAATTTTTCAAAATTGAGGAGGAAGTAGAGCCAGAAACTGTAGAAAAATTATGTTTGCCAATTATTAATATAGAAATTTTTGAGAATAATGTAGAAGTATTACTTGATACAGGGGCAGAGGCGAGTTTAATATCGGAGGAATTCGTCAGCAAAATTAGGGATAAGGTTTGTGATAGAATTATGCCTATAAAGCGTAGCCATTTAGTAGCTCCAAATAAAAAGAAGTTTGCTGTAGTGAATAGTGTTGTGGTGCTTAGGATAAATATAGGAGGTTTAAGCTGTGAACAGGAGTGTGTAATTGTACCTGGACTGAAGTTTCAGAGCATTTTAGGTGTTGACTGTATGATGCAGTTAGGGGTTTTGATAGATATGGAAAGGAAGGTAGTAAGGATTAAGGATAGGGTAGTGCCATGGAAGGGCAGTTATGAAGTCACAGAGGATGACACAGGGTTGAGTATTAATGTAGTAGAGGTAGAGGATGATGGAGTTAAACAGATCGACACAATAAGATGTCCAGAGAATAAGATAGTAGAGGTTCAAGCTTTATTACAAATACATGCAGAATTAGTGGGGGTAGAAGCAAGCACAGCGTTAGGCTATGAGCACGTGTTAGAAGTGGATAATTCAGAACCGTTCAACGCAAAGGTTTATCCTATTCCAGCAGCATATCGGGAGCAGGTGAAGGCAGAATTAAATAAAATGTTGGAAGATGGCATAATAGAGGTATCAAACACTCATTTCATAAATCCGTTGGTGGTAGTTAAGAAAAAGGATGATAGTATTCGGTTATGTTTAGATGCACTACAAATTAATCAACGGACCAAACCGCAATTCCATTGTCCACCATCCATGGACACACTTTTGACGAGGTTAAGTGGCAAGTTTGTTTTTAGTAAATTAGATTTAAGGAATTTATTCTGGCTGATTCCATTACACAAGGATTCTAGAAGGTACACAGAATTTTCCGTAGAGGGAAAAATCTATAATTTTAAGGTAGTATTGTTTGGTTTGTCGGCAGAAAGGGAACCAATACTAAATGAGAAACAGACAAGTGTAGGGACGAAAGAAGAAGCAATATTTAAGAGTCAGGATAATAGGGATGAGTTTATTTTATGTGAGATAACAGGGATGATAGGTATAGATATAAAAGGGGGAGAAATAAGTATGAAGAGTATTAGGATGGTGAGAAGAAAGACTTGGAGGATCAAGAAGAGAGTTAGATTTAAATAACTTAATGAACAAAGGATAGAGATAGGTGAATTTTAGTATAGATATAGAATAGAAAGTAGATAGGGGTATAATAGAGTAAAATTTAAATAGGATAGGGATAGAATAGGTGAATATAGAAGAGTAGAAGTAAGTGTTTATAGAAAACAAAGTTAGGTATAAGATAAATATGGGAGATAGTTAGAAATAGGTATATAGGATGAGAAGGAAAATTAAATGTAGGAAGAAAATAAGATAGGTTAAGTGTAGATATTTCTTATAAGATTAGTGGAAAATTAGGAATAGAATAAGAATAGGATAGATATATAGGATTAGTTAGGGGGAAGTGAGTATAGTGAAGATTAATTAGAATTTAGGAATAGGATAGGTATATAGGATGTATATAGGATTAGATGGATAAGTAGGATGAAGTTAGGGATAATTTCAGTTTATAAAATTAGGTGAGAGTTAGGAATAGGATAGGGATATAGGATAGGTGTAAATATTTTTAGGATTGGATATAAGTTAGGTAAGTTAGATAGATAAGGGTAGAGAGAGATAAGCAATTTTTTTTGTAAATTTTTTTTTGCAGTCTAAGTGTTTTATATTTGAATTCAAATAAGTTGGATTATTTGTATTCAAATAGGGGGAAAATACTCAAATTTAGACCAGGGTAGAAAATTAATTAATCACATTAAATAATTTTAATCACCGTGTAGAAGGAAGCTTTGGGAAAAGGTACGCGTTATTAAAACCGTGAAGCATAAAAATTCATTCGTTTCATTAAAAATAAGGGATTTAAATTATTTACTAGACGCTTTCTATAAAAAAAAGCAGAATTAAAATGCTCAAAAGTAACCGGTATTAAACAAAATGTACAAATAATAATTAATATTTAATTAGGATTCACTAAAAATTAAAGGGTAGAAGTCAATGCCATTCATTATTATTGTAATTGGAGTTAATTGAACGATTATTAAGGTATAATAAGCATAAAAGCCTGTGGAAAGTCCAAAGTTGATAAACAAATCGCTAATAGGAAGCTTAAAATAAGTGGAATATCCAAAATCGTAGAAGTGTTATTTAGAAGTATAACGATTGAACACCTGCGTATTTTTAAAAGTCACGTTCTGCTTAAATTTTGTAGATAACAAATGGTTACAGAGAATGTTGGAGAAACCGTCGCTTAATATTCACGGGAAAGGCTAATAAAGTGGGTTATTTAACAGTCCACGTGGATTGAAATAACCGATAATAAAGAATATCGATTTGTACCACTCAGAACAGGGTAGATAGAGACGGATAATATGCGCAAGACAGAGACACAGATAATTAAAGGCGTGATTTGAGCAACGTCATTGGGTTGCGATTGGTTGAAAATAAGAGGCAAACACAGGTGTAAAAATAACATTTCTGTATAAAATTTAATTAGTTGCGTGCCGTGTGGAAAATTTCTGAGATTTAACTGGCGCGAGTGCAAATTTAATAAGAATCGCTGTGCCCGACTGTCGAAAGGGAACATAGTATGCGAAATTCTGGAAATTGTCCGTTTGCGGGACAAAACCGACGTACGGGCGGGCTATTATATAAACCCGGACTTTAAACAGTTTCTCTCTCTTAGATTTTCGATTTCATTCAATACTTTAAACAGTTTGCTTTTATATTTTGGTGATTATTGAATACTTTAACACAGTTTGCTCTTGACGTGCTACGATACAAGTTGTTATGCATTAGTGCACTTAGAAAAGAAGATACAAGGTAATAAAGTCTAGTTATAGTTGCGAGTATTACTGTACCAATTATCGAAATTAGTACATGATAAATGAATAAACAAAAGTGAGGCTCGAGTTCAAAATAAAATTTGTTGTGATTTTATTACAGGAAACTGGCGAGGCTTTTTGTACATGTCACAGCATTTAATGACGGCCCAACGCTGAGGCTCGATTCGAAAACCTTAGTTCCCGAATAATGGTGAGGTTCACAGCAATATATATATATATATATATATATATATTATATATTATATATATATTATTCATATTTAGACCAGGGTAGAAATTTAAATAATCACATCAAATAATTTTAATCACCGTGTATAATAAATATTATTAGATAATACGCGTTATTCAAACCGTGAAGCATAAAAATTTATTAGTTTCAGTAAAAATCAGAGATTTAAATCATGTACAAGACGCTTTATATCAAAAGAAACAGTATTAAAAAGCTCTGCGTGTAATTTAATTATTCCTAAGAAAAAAACAAATGGAAATTACGGGCAAGATTTATATTAATTAACCCTATTTTAAGTAACCGGTATTAAACAAAGTGTACACATAATAATTAACATTTAATTTGTATTCGCTAAAAATGAAAGGATAGAAGTCAATTTTAGTTGGAGTTAATTAAACCATTATTAATAATAAGCATAAAAGTTTGTGAAAATCCAAGATTATAATACTAGAAAATAAAGCTCTGAGAATTAATATTATGTTTGAACACCTGCGTAGTTTAAATGTCATGTACGGCGAAAATTTTGTAGATAACAAATGGTTTCAAAGAATCTTGGAGAAACCGTGGCTTAATATTCACGAGAAGGTGCGATACGGGGTTATTTAACCCAGATAGTCCACATGGACTGAAATAATCGATAATAAGGAATATCAATTTGCACCACTAAGAACAGGTTAGATAGAGACAGATAATATGCACAAGACCGAGACACATATAGTAAAAGGCGTGATTTATGCAACGTCACGAGGGTCACAATTGGTTGAAAATAGGATGCAAATATCAGAGGTAGAAACAACGATTTCTGTATAAAATTTAATTAGGTATTCTCGGACATGTTTGCGTGCCGTGTGGAAATTTTCTGAGATTTAACTGGGGCGAGTACAAAATTCGTAAAAACCGACGCGCGGGCTACGGAATGGGAACAGAGCATGCGAAATTCTAGAAACTGGCCGTTTTGAGGACTCGACCGACAGACAGGCGAACTTCTATATATACCCAGGTGAATATAAACAAGCTCTGAGATCTTCGATTTGATTGAACGCGTTATACAGTGCTTTTAGTTTTCCGGTTTTAATATTAAATAATTTAAACAGTTTGCTCGAATATTATGTGATTTAAAACAGCTTGTTCTTTACGTGCTACAATGAATGTACGTTAGTGCACTTAGAAAAGAAGATACAAGGTAATAAAGTTTAGTATCACTGTACCAATTGGTAAAATTTACTATGACAAATAAATACACAAAAGTAGGCAGTTTTGGCGTATCTTGGTGAAAGAAGTATGAATTTCTTTGTTATTTTTCGGGGGTATTAATACTTAAATGGTGCATAAATGTGTCTGGGTCCACGAAACAAGGGTCAGATATACACAGAGGAGTTCCGGAAAAGCCCTGAAACAACTTTAAATAAATGGTGATGGAGAAAATTTTTAAAGCGTTGAGAATCAGAAGCCGTAAATATAACCCAGTTGGAATGGTGTGATTAACAAAAGGGACGATGTACATTGAAGCTACGTGCAAGTAACCTTCAGGTAAATTATACTATTTTGTTTGAACTTTGAGATGTTGGTGTGTGTTGAATAACTTTCTAATTTGTTTATTTAAAATGGACAGTAGTGAAATTGTACTAACAATAATATTTTAATTTTAAGGTGAAATTTGCTTGTTTAAGTAGAAAGGGTATTTAGTATTGATGTTCTGGATTATGATAAAAATATGGGTATGTCTTTGAGCTCAATTAGACGAACCAGGTTAATTAACGTAAAGGGGTGGTAGATGCTCCCTTTGTACTCTGCATATATTGTTATAGTAATTAGTAGGCATCCTACAAGGACTTTAATTCTGGATGCACATTAAAATGAAAATAAATTTAATTTTGAAATTTTCCGATATTAAAATTTATGCTGAATATTAATTTTGAAATTTTAATGTATTGTGAATATTGATGTAAATAGAGTTGACGTTGATGTTTGTGGTAGGAATGTGTTTGTTTTTATGTATGAGGATGAAAGCTATCTAGAGGAGCAGCCGAGGCGATTAACAGAAGAAAATCAACAGACCAGGTAATTCAAGAGGTTTCACAGCATTCTTTGGCGACCCAAAAGTG
Source organism: Platerodrilus igneus (assembly GCA_036346225.1). Lineage (NCBI taxonomy): Eukaryota > Metazoa > Arthropoda > Insecta > Coleoptera > Lycidae > Platerodrilus > Platerodrilus igneus. The sequence continues at coordinate 3,151,134 of JARFIW010000873.1, forward strand.
AGGCTCGAGTTCCAAATAAAATTTTTTGTGATTTTATTCCAGGAAACTGGCGATCTGAGAGAGAGTTTCTGTGTGTGTATAAATTTAGGAGTATTTTAGAGTGTGTGAGTGATTAGAACGTATGCAGAGAAAAGAGTGGTTAAGGAGTCAATGAGTGGAAATTGGAAGTGACGATAGTGCATTGTGTGAGAAAAATTCAAAATGGAAGAAGCTGGAGGCAGTAGAGATCAGTCAAGGACGGAATCAGGGATCAAGGAAACGAGATGATAATGAGAATGCTAGAGAGGATGAACGAAGAATCCAATAGAAAATTAGAACTGCTAAGCGATGAAGCTAATAGAGCTAGGGAAGAATCTAATAGAGCGAGGGAGGAGTCCAACCAACAATTAGAGCAGATAAGCGGGAAAATTGAACAAAATACTAAAGAATTTACAGAATTTAAAGATAGTCTTACCGTGAAACTGGGGGAAGTAGAAAATAGGGTTGAAAAAAATGAGCGTGATATTAAAGGTCTTCGACAGGAAATAGGACATTTAAGGTCCGAAGTACGCAATTTTTGTGAAGAAGAGATTAATGTAAAAATGACGGAAGTGACGGACTCATGTAGGGATCAGTTAGGCAGGGTAGAACGCGAAGTTAGTAGTATCAAATACAACATGTCAAATTTAACGGGGGATGGTCCCAGATTTTCTACAGGTGGAGTATCATTGGACCAACACATGAAGTTTTATGGCGATAACAGGGTAAATCCACAAATTTTTATTAATAGTGTAAGAAATCTAGTGGGAAATTTATTTGACGAACAGACTAAACTAAATACGATAAAGGCTTTATTAAAGGACAATGCGGAAGCGTGGTACAATTTAGTAGGACAGGACATAGACACGTATCAGGACTTTGAACACAAATTTTTAAAGCACTACTGGAGTGACCACAGACAAGACCAGGTACGAGACGACTTAATCACAGGGAAATTTAAGGGAGAATTTTCAGGAAGTAGGGAGCAATATGCTATACGCAAGTATAGGATAGCAAAGCAACTGAACCCACCACTGACGGACCGACAAATTATTAAGTATTTATCACGACACTTCGAGGTAGAAGTAAGACAACACGTAGCACTACAGAACATAGTGGACAGAGAAATGTTTCTAGAATACTTGCAGAGGTACGACGACGTAAGTAGTGGACGACCTCGGGATAACAGGGAAAGACAGATCAACACAGTTAGGTTTTACAATAGACGGGACAACTACGCTAGACGGGGGAATAGTTACGGATACCAGCGACAGAATTGGGAACAGAGACGACCATATGTTAGGAGTAATAGTTTAGGAAGGGGACCTGCACCGAGACCGGGACCTACCTCCATTAAGTTAGACCCCCCACCAGCGATAAATAAATTAATACCTATAAAAAAATTAGGTGCTAATTAGGTGCTAATTAGGTGCTACATTCCAAAATTAGGTGCTCGAATAGTTTGGCAGGAAATTAAATTTGAAATGGGGGGGGCTGACTTAACGTTAAGCTGGACCCCCCCATATGAAAAAACTAATTTGCAACATGCAAACTGAAAAATTAGATATACCAGAATTAAGTGCTAATTAGGTGCTCTTAAAATCAACAAAAACATATCACTAAAATAACCTTTTATCTAACTTTATCTAACTATATCATGTATAAGTATATGATTCGACAAGAGTAAAGTCCCATTAAATAATTAGGTGCTCTTACGACTGTGGTCTCAAAATACTCGTCTAGTAGCGCACTGTCGATATATCCAGTCGCCGAATTAAGTGCTCGTAAGGTTTCGCAAAATTTTGCACTATAACGTGGTCCGCGTCACACGCGTACAAGAGTAAAGTCCCATTAAATAATTAGGTGCTCTTACGACTGTGGTCTCAAAATACTCGTCTAGTAGCGTACTGTCGATATATCCAGTCGCCGAATTAAGTGCTCGTAAGGTTTTGCAAAAATTTTGCACTATAACGTGGTCCGCGTCACACGCGTACAAGAGTAAAGTCCCATTAAATAATTAGGTGCTCTTACGACTGTGGTCTCAAAATACTCGTCTAGTAGCGTACTGTCGATATATCCAGTCGCCGAATTAAGTGCTCGTAAGGTTTCGCAAAATTTTGCACTATAACGTGGTCCGCGTCACACGCGTACAAGAGTAAAGTCCCATTAAATAATTAGGTGCTCTTACGACTGTGGTCTCAAAATACTCGTCTAGTAGCGTACTGTCGATATATCCAGTCGCCGAATTAAGTGCTCGTAAGGTTTCGCAAAATTTTGCACTATAACGTGGTCCGCGTCACACGCGTACAAGAGTAAAGTCCCATTAAATAATTAGGTGCTCTTACGACTGTGGTCTCAAAATACTCGTCTAGTAGCGTACTGTCGATATATCCAGTCGCCGAATTAAGTGCTCGTAAGGTTTCGCAAAAATTTTGCACTATAACGTGGTCCGCGTCACACGCGTACAAGAGTAAAGTCCCATTAAATAATTAGGTGCTCTTACGACTGTGGTCTCAAAATACTCGTCTAGTAGCGTACTGTCGATATATCCAGTCGCCGAATTAAGTGCTCGTAAGATTTCGCAAAAATTTTGCACTATAACGTGGTCCGCGTCACACGCGTACAAGAGTAAAGTCCCATTAAATAATTAGGTGCTCTTACGACTGTGGTCTCAAAATACTCGTCTAGTAGCGTACTGTCGATATATCCAGTCGCCGAATTAAGTGCTCGTAAGGTTTCGCAAAAATTTTGCACTATAACGTGGTCCGCGTCACACGCGTACAAGAGTAAAGTCCCATTAAATAATTATGGAATTAAACAAATTCATTATTGTTTAATTTTAATCGGTTTTTTGGTATGTATTTTGCTTATTTTTTCAATGTATTTAACTGCATATCATTCAATATTTTACGTACATTGTACTCTGCGTGTAATATTTCTTCTTTTTTATCATCGCGTCATGTATTAGGTGAAGTAATCAAAGCCGCCACTTGATATTTAGTATTATTATATTAACATTTTAATGATAATTTTTAATGTAATAATGTAAGGGTAATTTTAATACTATATCGTGATTAATGAAATTTTTAAATATTTATTCCTTATCATTTTAAATATTTATTCCTTAGAACATAATATACATTTACACTTTTGTTATTTATTTTCACAATCTTTTATTTAATAACATTTTTGTAGAGGCATCTTGAATATGAATATATATTTTATATTTATGTATTACATATTCATATTTATAATGTTTACATATTCATATTTATAATTCTATATTTATAATGTTTAAAAGAAATTAGAAACATTTTAATTACAGAACAAGCAAATATAGAAATAACTTCACAAGCATTGTGAAGAAAGCTATATAGTAAGCATTGATAATGTTTAAAAGTATTATTAATATTTTGATTATAATTTCCAACATTATTTATTCATATATATTAATAATTATAAAATTCGTAAATCATATTTAATAATTCCTAAATATCTTTTAAACATTAGTCGCGCACAAGAGCGTGAACTGCTATTCATACTATATATGAAGATATGAAGATTCCAACATTGGAATATAAATGAAAACGATAGAGGAACGGACGAGCACGCGGATGGGGATGCGGACGTGGACGAGGACGTGGACGTGGACGTGGAGGACAATGGCGAGGAAGAGAACGCGGACGAGGACAAGCAAACGTCCATATTTATAAAGGAAACGTGTATATATATAATTAAGAAAATATTTTTATATGTTTATATTAGATATGTTTTATATGTTTATTTTTATATGTTTATATTAAGAAAATATTTTTATATGTTTATATTAGATATGTTTTATATGTTTATTTTTTATATGTTTATATTAAGAAAATATTTTTATATGTTTATATTTTTAAAAATGTATAAATTTTATAAGATTAAATATAAAATATCTGTAAAAATAACAAAAATAATTAATATAAATCCTTTGTAATCCTTTAACTTTCCTAAAATAAATTATCCTTACATTATTACATTAAAATTATCATTAAAAATATTAATATAATAATACTAAATATCAAGTGGCGGCTTTGATTACTTCACCTAATACATGACGCGATGATAAAAAGAAGAAATATTACACGCAGAGTACAATGTACGTAAAATATTGAATGATATGCAGTTAAATACATTGAAAAATAAGCAAAATACATACCGAAATACCGATTAAAATTAAACAATAATGAATTTGTTTAATTCCATAATTATTTAATGGGACTTTACTCTTGTACGCGTGTGACGCGGATCACGTTATAGTGCAAAATTTTGCGAAACCTTACGAGCACTTAATTCGGCGACTGGATATATCGACAGTGCGCTACTAGACGAGTATTTTGAGACCACAGTCGTAAGAGCACCTAATTATTTAATGGGACTTTACTCTTGTCGAATCATGTACTTATACATGATATAGTTAATTATTAAGATAAAAGGTTATTTTAGTGATATGTTTTGTTGATTTTAAGAGCACCTAATTAGCACTTAATTCTGGTATATCTAATTTTTCAGTTTGCATGTTGCAAATTAGTTTTTTCATATGGGGGGGTCCAGCTTAACGTTAAGTCAGCCCCCCCCATTTCAAATTTAATTTCCTGCCAAACTATTCGAGCACCTAATTTTGGAATGTAGCACCTAATTAGCACCTAATTAGCACCTAATTTTTTTATAGGTATTAATTTATTTATCGCTGGTGGGGGGTCTAACTTAATGGAGGTCCGGGACCTACCAGAATGAATAGTTCACCAGACATGAGCGGGACTGCTAATACAGACACGGAACGAGTGGAAACGCCTAGGACATACGCTGAGGTGACGGCTAGACCAGGACCGAGTAGGGAAAACAGACCTGGACAGGATTTTTAGAACGCGACAGACCACTAGATTTCAGTGTAAATGCATATGAACATCCACGTGAATTTTTCAAAATTGAGGAGGAAGTAGAGCCAGAAACTAAGGAAAAATTATGTTTGCCAATTATTAATTTAGAAATTTTTGAGAATAATGTAGAAGTATTACTTGATACAGGGCAGAGGCGAGTTTAATATCGGAGGAATTCGTCAGCAAAATTAGGGATAAGGTTTGTGATAGAATTATGCCTATAAAGCGTAGTCATTTAGTAGCTCCAAATAAAAAGAAGTTTGCTGTAGTAAATAGTGTTGTGGTGCTTAGGATAGATATAGGAGGTTTAAGCTGTGAACAGGAGTTCGTAATTGTACCTGGACTGAAGTTTCAGAGCATTTTAGGTGTTGACTGTATGATAAAGTTAGGGGTTTTGATAGATATGGAAAGGAAGGTAGTAAGGATTAAAGATAGGGTAGTGCCATGGAAGGGCAGTTATGAAGTCACAGAGGATGACACGGGGTTTAGTATTAATGTAGTAGAGGTAGAGGATGATGAAGGTAAACAGATCAACACAATAAGATGTCCAGAGGAAAGGAAAGTAGAGGTTCAAGCTTTAATACAAAACATGCAGAAGTAGTGGGGTAGAAGCAGCATATCAGGAGCAGGTGAAGGCGAAATTAAGTAAAGATGGCAAGTTTGTTTTTAATCAAGTAGATTTAAGGGATTCATTCTGGCGGATTCCATTACATAAGAATTCTATAAGGTACATAGGATTTTCCGTAGAGGGAAAAATCGAGAATTGTAAAGTAGTATCGTTTGGTTTGTCGGCAGAAAGGGAAACAACAATAAATGAGAAACAGACAAGTGTAGGGACTGAAGAAGAAGTAATATTTAAGAGTCAGGATAAGAGGGATGATAAGTTTATTGTATGTGAGATAATAGAGATGTTAAGTATAGATATAGAAGGGGGAGAGATAGGGATGAAGAGTATTAGGATGGTAAGAAGAAAGACATGGAGGGTCAAGAAGAGAGTTAGATTTAAATAGGATAGGGATAGAATAGGTGTAGATAGAAGAGTAGAAGTAGGTGTGTATAGAAAATAAAGCTAGGTATAGGATAAATATGGGAGATAATTAGAAATAGGTTTAGGATGAGAATAAAGAGTAAATGTAGGAAGAAAATAAGATAGGTTAAGTATAGATATTTCATATAAGATTAGTGGAGAGTTAGGAATAAAGTTAGAAATAGGATAGGTATATAGGATTAGGTAGGATGAAGTAAAGTATAGTGAAGATGAGTTAAAAGTTAGGAATAGGATAGGTATATAGGATGTATATAGGATTAGATGGATAAGTAGGATGAAGTTAGGGATAATTTCAGTTTATAAAATTAAGTGAGAGTTAGGAATAGGATAGGGATATAGGATAGGTGTAAATATTTTTTTTGATTGGATAAGGTAGGTAAGTTAGATAGATAAGGGTAGAGAGAGATAGGCAATTTTTTTTGTAAATTTTGTTTGCGGTTTAAATATTTTATATTTGAATTCAAATAAGTTGGATTATTTGTATTCAAATAGGGGGAAAATACTCATATTTAGACCAGGGTAGAAAATTAAATAATCACATCAAATAATTTTAATCACCGTGTATAATGAATATTATTAGATAATACGCGTTATTAAAACCGTGAAGCATAAAAATTTATTAGTTTCAGTAAAAATCAGAGATTTAAATCATGTACAAGACGCTTTATATCAAAAGAAACAGTATTAAAAAGCTCTGCGTGTAATTTAATTATTCCTAAGAAAGAAACAAATGGAAATTACGGCCAAGATTTATATTAATTAACCCTATTTTAAGTAACCGGTATTAAACAAAGTGTACACATAATAATTAACATTTAATTTGTATTCGCTAAAAATGAAAGGATAGAAGTCAATTTTAGTTGGAGTTAATTAAACCATTATTAATAATAAGCATAAAAGTCTGTGAAAATCCAAGATTATAATACTAGAAAATAAAACTCTGAGAATTAATATTATGTTTGAACACCTGCGTAGTTTAAATGTCATGTACGGCGAAAATTTTGTAGATAACAAATGGTTTCAAAGAATCTTGGAGAAACCGTGGCTTAATATTCACGAGAAGGTGCGATACGGGGTTATTTAACCCAGATAGTCCACATGGACTGAAATAATCGATAATAAGGAATATCAATTTGCACCACTAAGAACAGGTTAGATAGAGACAGATAATATGCACAAGACCGAGACACATATAGTAAAAGGCGTGATTTAAGCAACGTCACGAGGGTCACAATTGGTTGAAAATAGGATGCAAATATCAGAGGTAGAAACAACGATTTCTGTATAAAATTTAATTAGGTATTCTCGGACATGTTTGCGTGCCGTGTGGAAATTTTCTGAGATTTAACTGGGGCGAGTACAAAATTCGTAAAAACCGACGCGCGGGCTACGGAAGGGGAACAGAGCATGCGAAATTCTAGAAACTGGCCGTTTTGAGGACTCGACCGACAGACAGGCGAACTTCTATATATACCCAGGTGAATATAAACAAGCTCTCTGAGATCTTCGAATTTGATTGAACGCGTTATACAGTGCTTTTAGTTTTCCGGTTTTAATATTAAATAATTTAAACAGTTTGCTCGAATATTATGTGATTTAAAACAGCTTGTTCTTTACGTGCTACAATGAATGTACGTTAGTGCACTTAGAAAAGAAGATACAAGGTAATAAATTTAGTATCACTGTACCAATTGGTAAAATTTACTATGACAAATAAATACACAAAAGTAGGCAGTTTTGGCGTATCTTGGTGAAAGAAGTATGAATTTCTTTGTTATTTTCGGGGTATTAATACTTAAATGGTGCATAAACGTGTCTGGATCCACGAAACAAGGGTCAGATATACACAGAGGAGTTCCGGAAAAGCCCTGAAACAACTTTAAATAAATGGTGATGGAGAAAATTTTAAAGCGTTGAGAATCAGAAGCCGTAAATATAACCCAGTTGGAATGGTGTGATTAACAAAAGGGACGATGTACATTGAAGCTACGAGTGCAAGTAACCTTCAGGTAAATTATACTATTTTGTTTGAACTTTGAGATGTTGGTGTGTTGAATAACTTTCTAATTTGTTTATTTAAAATGGACAGTAGTGAAATTGTACTAACAATAATATTTTAATTTTAAGGTGAAATTTGCTTGTTTAAGTAGAAAGGGTATTTAGTATTGATGTTCTGGATTATGATAAAAATATGGGTATGTCTTTGAGCTCAATTAGACGAACCTGGTTAATTAACGTAAAGGGGTGGTAGATGCTCCTTTGTACTCTGCATATATTGTTATAGTAATTAGTAGGCATCCTACAAGGACTTTAATTCTGGATGCACATTAAAATGAAAATAAATTTAATTTTGAAATTTTCCGATATTAAAATTTATGCTGAATATTAATGTTGAAATTTTAATGTATTGTGAATATTGATGTAAATAGAGTTGACGTTGATGTTTGTGGTAGGAATGTGTTTGTTTTTTTATGTATGAGGATGAAAGCTATCTAGAGGAGCAGCCGAGGCGATTAACAGAAGAAAATCAACAGACCAGGTAATTCAAGAGGTTTCACAGCAATATATATATGTATATGTATATATATATAATAATACTAAATTCTTGAACGTAAATCAATAGCTAAAAACAAAGGTTGGTGAACTCTTGGGATACACTCGTTCAAAATTAATTAGACTTATATGTCAGATCGTAATTTTATTCGACGTTTCGGCGACAAATTCTATGCCTCCTTCAAAGACTAAAAAATCATATAGAGGTAAGTCACAAGATATAAGAAGTACAAACAAGGTTACTTACATAACTACTAAGACATACATAGACGGAAATATCTACTAAGATTAGGCCACATTTATTATTCAATAAGCATTTAAGTTAAAAATAAAAATAAAAACACACTATATATATATATATATATATATATATATATATATATATATATATATATCGTAGTGAATAGGTTGCTTATACGTTGGGCGTCACAAAAGTTGCTGTAAATCGGGGTACAGCCATCCGTTTTCTTTATAAAAATGCAATAAAAGTTGTTAATAATTCTAAAACCCCAAAACATTTCATATGCGAGTCACAAAATTTAGTCTAAGTTTGTTGAATAATTTAAATACACTTGTATTACCCCGTCTTTTCCTCTGCGTAGTTGATTAAAAATCTCGAACAGAAAATTTTGTAGGGATCAACTCTTCAGGCTTTGACTTCAAAATTTCTGGTAATAAACTATCCAATGACAAATAATTTTTATAAAATTATATACTTACTTACTCCTGCTTAATTTACTTAATATCCCTTTTAGATTTTAAAACAAATTTATACTTATATCTTTGTATCTTCAAATTCTTCTTCTGACTACCTGTCTTCGCTTATAATTATAGTTTTAAATACGGCTTCCATTGGAATTAACTGTATTCAAAAGTTCCTCGCTTTAATTTCCATTTTCAGACGTAGAAATATCAGTTTGGTTGCAAAGTGCATTTATTAAATAGATTAAAATTAGGGTGTAACTTTACACTAACATCATTTATTTTGAAGAAATAAATATTGTCGCATCGTTTATATTTAAAGTTCTACTTTTCATGTGGAACGCCAACAGAATGAATTACCCATCTTGAATTAATTACAAATTACTCGAAACCTATATGTTGCATGCCGTAAGGATGAATCTCACCAGCTCCTCGTTTAAGTCCTGTTTATATAGACGGATGGAGAAACGGAATGAAGAAATACTAAAACAAGATCGATATGGGTTTAGGCCTAATCAGGAAAACACGGGAATACATTTTAGGCTGATAATGGAGAAGACAATAAAAAAGGGAGATAGTGTGCATATGGGGTTTCTATATCTGGAAAAAGCATTCGACTATATAAAATGGGAAAAAATGTTCAAAATACTAAATAGATAGGAATGAGTTACAGGTATAGACGGGTAATTATACAAAGAACAGACAGCGGTAATGGAATTAGAGCAGGAACGTAGAGAAATAAATATTAAAGGAAAGGGTAAAACGTGGATGTGTCCAATCCTCGTTAACTTTTAACTTGTATATCGAAGAAGCAATGAATACTGTCGAATTCAGAAAGACATCTGGAATTATTATGCAAGGACAACCGATTGATATGCTTAGATTCGCAGACGCTATAGCGGTATTATCATCTAGCACGAAAGAGCTAGAAGCAACCCTTAATGAAATGGTAACGGTGCTAGCAAAGAGATACGGTATGAAAATTAATAAAAATAAAAGATATTTACTATATGTAAAGGAAGAGTAAATAAAACAGGAACCAAAATATATATAGGAAATAAGAACTTACAAGAAGTTAAGGATTTCTGCTACCTAAGAAGCCAAAAAATTCAAGATATAAAAAGTGCAAAAGCGATAAAACAAAGATTAGCAGAATCCCGTGCTGCATTTATTAATAAAAGTCAACTACTTTGTTCAAAGGCAACAAACATAGAAACAAGAGAGAGATTGTAGAAAGCATGTTTGTGGACCACAGCACTGTACGACTGTGAAGCTTGGACTGTAGTAGAAGCGGACAGGAATAAGATAGGAGCATTTAAAATGTGGTGCTACAGCCGTATAATGAAGATATCGTGGATAGACGAGGTGAAGAACAAAGAGGTTCTAGAAATGGTAGAAGCAGAATGAAATATGTGGAAAACAGTAAAAAATTGAAAATCTAGGATGGTAGGACAAATACTAAGGCATACGGGAATAGTCCGGAATACATTAAAAGCAGAGAAAAGAAAAAGCGAAGTTGAAGTAGACCTAGATTAGGCTATTGCGCACAGATAGCGAAAGATGTAGGATGTAGGAATTTCAGCGTAATGTGTAGGTGAGTTCAGAATAGAAATAAATGGAGGTACGCATTCAACCAGATTCAGGACGACTAACCTTATTTTGAAAAAAGTAATTGTATTTTAATCAAATAATTGTCGTAAACAACTACGGGTGTAGGTTTCGTAATATGCTCTCAACAAATGTTGATTGTGCGATAGGAGTAATTAGAAAACTATCGATTAGGCAAATGTCTAAGTGGTCAGGTTTCTTGGTAGTCTTCCGGTTGTTTATCCCCTTCGCACACCATTGAATATCGGTGAAATAAGATACTGTTTTAGAAAACAATAGAAGGGAAGAAGTGCAAAATTTATATAAAAACAAGATTAGCACCGGAGCGTGCTGTATTTAACAAAAAGAAGTAGCTGCTATGTTTGATGACAACAAACATAGATACAAGGAAGAGATTGCTATAATCATATGCATGGAACACAGTACTGTATATCTGTGAAACGTGGATAGTAGAACAGACCGGCTGGAAAAAGATGGAAAGAAGTATTTGAAATGTGGTGCTACAGACGTATGATGAACAAATCACGGACATACAAAGTTAAGAACAGAGAGCTACTACAAATGGTAAGAAAAGAAAGAAGTATGTGGAAAACATTAAAAGTATGAGAGATAGGATGATGTGACATACTAGAACACAAAAGAATAATGCGGCATATATTAAAGCAGAGATAGGAACAAGAGAGGTACAGGTATATCTAGATCAGACTATTTTACACAGATAGTGAAAGATGTGAGCTGTGGGAATATCAGGAAAAGATGTAACTTAGCTCAAACAATGAAAGTACACGTTGAACCAGTTCTAGGACTGAAGACCTAATGATGATGATAATTTTTTTATTATAACTCTTCCCTTGAAACTCACGCACCACTGTAGTTAGCCGCTGCACCCTTAAAATTGTTGCGTAGTTTTCGCCTCTTTACGGCCAATCTAAACTTGTAACCTAACGCTCATTTTACCGGTAACAATTCAATCTACTCTATGCACATGTGTATTCTGATGCTACAAGCGAATATTCCTACCAATAGTGTCAATAAACTATCTAATAACTGGAACGTTTATTACTTATTTAGAATAACACGTGTATCAAGTTGTACAAGTTTACTAAGTTTAAAAGGTATACTTAATATATCAAGTTTTGTTACGATTTAAGGTAGGAGAAGTTTTCTGTATTAGCTAATAAGTTATTCAGTGCTAAAGTGTGAAACTTTTTATATCTCTACTCACTGTTTGTAATAATGATGAATGTTAAGCAGTAATTTACTAACTCTGCAAGTTAAAGTTTGCACGTCAGTAGTATTACTTAGAATTCAAGTTTTGCTTACCATTATTGTATTATTATTTGTATTACTACTAATAGGTACGTTGAGAAAGCAATGGCGTCAAATAAATATTGTTATGTGTTGAACGCTACTCGGCGATATTTGCTATTGTACAGTGGCAAATCGTAAATGGTGTGAGTGAGGCGCCGCATCCCTTTCCAAACTATATGTCGTCTACATGGCTCTCTACAATATAATAAATAAAAAAAATTGATTCATATCACGTAGTATGAGTACTACTGACGTTTAAGGTTTGTAATTCATATAAATGTTTAACTTTTATGTAGATTATAAACACTAGTAACCGCCCGTGTATGCGATGCGATTATCTGAATGCATTTCGCATATACATCACACCACTTACAATATAAGTTAACGGCTATTAAATAGCCCCACCTTTACTAGAAAACCCTTAGAAATTTGGATGTGGTGATGCGATTTGTAAAACGCATACAATTCACTGTGCTTCTTCGTATTAGTTACTACCTACCTGTAAACAAAACACTTAAATATTAGTGTTAATGTCAGTTAATTTAAATTTTTTTCTTATTTAGTAGTATTTAAATTATTAGTGTAAGAAAAAATTTAAAGTTGTATAAGTAGACTGATAGTAATAAGCATTTTGTAGATACACAATACAATTGCCCCTTGTTAAAGACCGAAGATTGAGGCTGTTGGGTGAGGTGATTTTGCAATCGCATTCATGGAAACTATCAGCAATGCACAGATTGAAAAAGATATTTCGACCGTTGATACCGATGTATGTGATTGCATTATTGGACAACTGAAGACTAAGCTTTTAATACGTATTCATTTTCTGATAAAATTAAAATAATAGCAAGTGGTCAGCCTAAATTAAATTTAACAATTGTAACAAAATTGAAAACTTGTCACACATTTTAGTGATAAGGTTAATGAATCGGAAACGTGACTTCGTGGTTGCAAGTTTTTGAATAAACCTTTTGCTGGCCATGTCTTCTGTTTTCTCGTGAAAGGTCCGTGTGGAATATAGTAGGATATGGAGACACCGTAATTCATATAATGTAATTGCCCCAGTAGCTAACACTGTACGGATTGATGACACTGATGACTATATTTCATTTTATTAAGAAGTAGGTCTATATATTATATAATTTGTAAGTTCAATTAATTTTAGCAGTTTTCGTCAAATATATAAAGCCTTTGAGACATGGCAACATTGCATTGGTTGTTTTTATTTACTTTTGTTAAGTGACATATACTCTTCATTTTAACCAAATTTTGCTGTAAACAATAACCAGGTAGGTGTGCAAATTAAGCATTCTTTTGCTGTATTTTAAAGATTAATATCAGCGGTTGTTTTTGTGATTGGTTTATTGTATCTAAAACATGATTTTTTTGTAAAGTGATGTTTATAACCTATAAATTTACAAATTATTGGGTGTCATCTGTAAGAACAGAATACTTCAAATTGATTCAGGACATGACATGGGTGTCAGGTATTGGAACACTGTGAAATTTTGATATGGTTGTCTGATTTTAACATGGTCTATTATAAATTTACTTGTCTGTCTATATAATTTAATTTCACATTCAGATTTTTATAGATGACACCCAGTGTCACCTATAGGTGCATGATGTATCTAGCTATGACACTTTCAACTTTATCTACATTTTCAATTGCTTGAGGATAAAATATTGTTTAACTTAATGCGATTTCCTTGCAGAAATGGCATCGGAAAAGATTCTGCAATATCCGGAAGGTGCAATGCGAGAAGCTCTTACAGCTGTATGAAGTGAAATGCTGATAAAAACTGCTTCAAAAACATTTAAAGTACCCCAAACAACTCTATTTTATAAATTTAAAGGGAAAATCCTAAGTCCAGAAAAATGGGACCTGCTACTATACTTTCCAGTAAAGAGGTACATTTGTTGGCGAAATGGGTTCTTGATATGGCAAAAGCTTGGTTCCCTATTTCGAAAGACAATTTTTTGCCAAGCGTTACCAAGCTTTCAAAAGTATTGAATAAAAATTTTAAAAACACTTCCTGGAGGAAAGTGGTATGAAAGTTTTTTTCGGAGGCATCCTGACATTAGCCTTAGAACCCCGCAAAATTTAACCATGACTAGATCATCTGTAACTAAGACTCAGCTGCAAAAATAGTTTTTTTGAAGTTTCTGATTTTTTGGTACAAAAAAATTGTAGTGAAATAGTTCTTGATCCAAATCTTATATTTAATGATGATGAATCAGCTTTCTTTCTCAACGCTAAGGGTAACAAAGTTCTAGCACACAGAGGTGAAAAAACGGTGTATGCAACAGTAAACAGTAATGAGAAAGGATGTCTTACAGTTCTTATTAGTGGAAACTCGGCTGGGACTTTAGCACCTACAATGATTATATTCCGCTACAAAAGAATTCCATCAGAACTTTCAGCAGGTGTTCCAAAACACTAGGGTATTGGCATATCAGAAAGTGGATGCATGATTTGTGATACTTTTTTAGCTGCGTTGACAATGTATTCTAGCCTTGGGCAAAAAAAAATGTCACATTTCCCATAATTTTCTTTGTTGATGGTCATGTGTCCCATCTATCCTATCATTTAAGTAACATTTGTATGGAAAAAGAAATTATTTTGATTGCTTTGTATCCGAATGCAACACACTTGTTACAGCCTCTGGATGTGGCTGTATTTCGAACACTTAAATGTGGATGGAAAGAACAAGTTAATGTTTGGAGGGCTGCAAATCAACATCAAGTTTTAAAGAAAAATGACTTTGCTCCACTACTCAAGATTGCAATAGAAAATAGAGTGACGCCTACAGTGTTACAAAATGGTTTTTGTAGGTGTGGACTATGCCCATGAAATCCTCAAGTAGTTAACGATTTTGTTCCACCCATTAATGCAAAGTGTGGCACCACTTCAAAATTTCTTGTCAGTGACCACCCTTACATGGCCAAAAACTACTTATCTTTTTTTGAATCCTTTATAGACAGGAATACGCTACAACAATTTCAAGAACAGATTGCTGAAAATCAATGGACTGGCCGTATATGCGACAAATTTTTATTTGATGTATGCAAAAAAATTGAGCAGCTAAGAAATTTTGATTTATCAACAAGACATATTGAAAACATTATTTTTTGACAACACAAACGTTCAACTACAACTAATTGACGTGAAGAATGTTCAAGACGATGTTTCGAATCAAAATAACGACGCTATCGTTACTGTTGTTGCAGACCCCGAAACTGGGACATCATTTTGTAATTATAACATTTTGACAGAAATAATTACAACAGTATCAGAGTCTCCTCAAATTGGTACTACAAACGTAGTAGTTCCATTACAAGCCAATGATTATAAAAATAAAACTAATGCTAAAAAGCTGAATCAACTTTCTATATCCACATGTAGCAATGAACTTGGAATCGATAAAAAAATGAAAGTAAACATTTTAAATGTGCAAATAGTGAAACCTAAAGCAATAAATATTTCTAAATATGAGGCAAATACTAAGCATGCTATTTCAGAACTATTAGAAAAAATAGAAAATTTCAAACAAATTGGAACTATTAATGAAAAAGAAACAAACGCCTAAAAATACCAATGGTAGTGACGATAAAACACAAAGTACATCCGAGGATATTCCAAGTCCATTTAAAAGGGCACCTTTTTGGCTTAAAGCCAAACCAGAAAATTCCAATAAGAGGAAGAAAGAGAAAATACCAAGAGTTATTACAAGTGAAATATGGCAAGAATAGAATAGGGAGAAAGCCGAGAGAAAAACAAATCAAAAATTGAGGAAGAAAAGCTTGAACGTAAACGAAGACGTGAAATTAGATCATTACAGTATAAGAAAAATCCAAAAAAATGTAGGCTAGTAAGAGATATGACTTTTCATCATCAGAATCTGAAAGCTTATTATCTGATGACGAAAAGGAAGATGTAAGCAAATCAAGTGTGGTAATACCACGGACAAAAAACAAAAACACGAGATTATGTTATAGTGCTATATGAAGGAAAATATTTACCTGGACAGGTAATTATTTCTAAAGAAAGTGAATATTTTGTTAGTGCAATGTTTAAAAATGGAAGGAAAGGGTGGCGCTGGCCTAATGTTAAAGACGTCATTTGGTATGATGAAGACGATGTCATTGAAATTGTAGCTCCTCCAAAAGCCATAAATTTCAGAGGCGTTTTTTATATAGAGAACATGGAAAAATACTGTAGCCCTTAAAGATGGGCGTTTTCTTATTTTTTTTTTAAGAATGTTTCCAACACCATCATTCCTCGAGGTTTATTTGCCACTACTATTACTTAATTACTTAATTATGTTCTAAACAATTACTATGTATCAAAACTATTTTGTGTCAAGTATAGGTACAAAAGATGTCATACTTAGGAACATTTGATTTTATGGGTGTCATGAATTGGAACAACTACATGTAGAGTTTATTTGATTTTTTTTGTTGTAATTAATAGCAAAAGATTTAAATTTTTACAGTTTCGTCCTACACAGCTGCTAATAAATTAGCAATAAATACAAAGGTTTACTTAAAAGTACAGAAATTCTGAAATATGTGCCAAATTATTAGGTAAAAACTGCTTAACATGTCAGCTACTGGCACACTTACCTTAGCTAATCAAAAACAGCAGCCTTTGTTTGGAAAAAATCAGAGAACAGAATTTTAATTCAATAATCAATACAAGCTGTAAGTGGAAAAACACAATGAACTGGTTAGGCAAAACAGGGAAATAATTAGTAATTTAATTAGAGTTAGTTGCCTTTTGGAAAAATTAGGACTTGCATTTAGAGGTTACAACAAAAGCAATTCGTCATCTAATAGAGGAAATTTTATAGAATATCTACATAAAATTTTAAAACAAAACGATATGCTAAAATCACACTTGGAGAGTTCGACTGTATTTCCAGGCACTTCTTCATCCATTCAAAACGAATTAATTTCTTCAGATGTAGTTGTTATGTTGCGAAAAATAAAGAAAGAAATTTCAAGTGCTGATTTTGTTGCATTAATTTTGGATGAATCTTCTGACATAAGCATGAAGCCACAGTTAGTAACAATACTACGTTATGTGACTCCAGACGAAAGAGACGAAGAAAGATTTTTGCCTTTCACTGATGTTAGTTCGGATAGGACAGCAAATGGTCTTCTAGAGCAAGTGTTAAAAACTTAAATGAGTTTGGTTGCGACAAGAAATTAATTGCACAGACATATGATGGCGAGGTTAAACTACAAGAACATTTTAAATTTGTATTTTTTTTTTATTGCAATGCTTATAAATTAAATTTAGTTTTGTCTCAGTCTCCTAGTTTTATAAGGTATGTAAGAGTATTCTTTACAAAGCGTGTGGGATTTGCAAGCTTTTTCACTAAATCAACTAAACGACTTCATGCGCTAGACTTAATTGTTAAAAGAAGGCTACCGTCTATATCACAAACACAATGGAATTTTCATAGTCGCTTAGTTCAAACTGTCTTCGATCATAAAACAGACTTAGGGTTTTTGTTTAAATCTAAAATTCAAAAAGAAATTTTTGAATGGGATGGTGAATCTGTTATGTGTGTTCGTGGGCTTTATAGTACCTTAAAAAAATTTTACTTCAATTTCATTGTACTGGTTTGTTCTACAATTTTTCCCCACTCCGATATATTATTTCAAACGTTATAACAAACGACAGTAAATGATGAGTGCTGTAACAAAATACGTCCAGCATCCAAGAAATGATTTTCAAGCATTTTGGAATCGAATGACAGAATTTACAGCTAATGATAATGTATCACAGACATTTAAGCGGCTACGTTTGGACGGAATTTCTGGAGAGGAGAAATAAGCGTCTTACAGACGATTGTTTTATGAAATTCTGAACCCGAATATTTTAAATGTAGATGAGCGTTTTAAGGAAACAGCGGATTTAAAATTTGTATGTTTCTTTGAACACAGTCAGAATGACATCTTTCGCAATCACTTTCCTGAAGAAGACTTTTTGTCGTTACAAAAAAAATGTGGTAGATTTTTTTACTTTTCGCATTTACGAAGCGACCTAATTGTCGTATACAAATATACCGATATGAGAAAAAGTAGCGTAATAGAGCTAAATGAATATATACATTTATTGAAATTCTGTTCAATTTTTCCAGAAGTATCCAAGTTTGTTGAGTTGTTTTTAATTTTCCCAGCTACAGGTTCTTCTGCTGAAAGATCCTTTTCTAGTTTAAAACGAATAAAAATTATCTGAAAAATACCCAACACCTAGATATACTTTCAGCATTGGTGTTAATGAACATAGAAAGTGATCTTTGAGATAATTTAAGGTCCTCTCCTTTCTTTGAGGAAGACGTTATTGACGTTTTCAGTGAAAAAACAGACAAATTCAGTTAAACTTTTAAAAATAACTTTCCAAGTTGCTTGTGTGTATAACTTTTTATTTTCTGTAGTGAATAAACTATTATTATTTTTAGTTTTTGATCCTCTTTTTGAATTGCTATATTTGTTTAATCGATCTATACAAAATTACTTTAAATTCAGCGCTTATGCGTTTTTCTTGGAAATCGCATCACTTAACGAAAAAGTAACGCGACGCCAATGTTATTGTAAACTTCTTGTGTTATCTTGTTAAAAACCAGGTTGTATGCGGTTTACTTCGACAAATCCTATCATCTTGGTAAATGCCAATTGTTTAACAAACCATAAAATATAAGTTGTCAATTTCGAAATATTTATTTTGATTTCACAAGTAACGTAAGAAAACAGTTTTCGGTTTATAAACTGCAAGAACTTACTTTCAAAATATATGCCGCCAAAGGTTTTCTGACAGCTGCAACTGCTACACACTTCACTGATCTTTGAAGGTATGTATTTTTTATGAGAATTGTAGATTGCATTTGCAGGAAGTACATTGATACAACGAACAATATAAATTATTTAATTAAGAATTATAAATCGACGAGATGAGTGATTGATTTCCATATAATTTCAAATTTGCCTCAAGATCTCAGTTACTATTTGCAGTTGAAAAGAAACGTATTGTTAATTTAATAGCTGCTTTTAGTGATCAGGCACTATTTAAAAAAACCTAGTCATAGTACTGCCAAAAATTCAAATTTAATTGCAGATAACCTTGATGTTCCTTCCTGAAGATCGATCAAAAACATCGAAAACAAAACATGATGATATTTTTTGACAAACGCTAATGACAGATCGGTATGTAACATACATGGTGTTCTTTTTGAGTTGTAGACATCCCTATATGGAGTAGCAACGAAGGTATGTGAAAAATAGTTGTCGAAGGTTACCAAAGGTGCTCGACAAGATTAAAGTATTTTTGATAAAATAGCACCTCTAGTTATACCGAAGTCGCCATTACCATCACATTTCATGTGAACATTTATAAAACAACCATATCTCTGTCGAGTGCAGGTTTCAAAATATTTAGGGTTTTTATAAATTGTTTACTTTTTCATTCAGCCATATAAATTGCAATATCCAGAGACTGAACAAGTTTGAAAAGTGAATTTTACTCCATGTCCATTAACAAGTTAACATATTAAGAATATCTAATTGTACAGTAAATGTTGCTATAAACTTCATTTCAAAGTTTGACTAATAGAATATCAAAAACTTTGCTTTTAGTGAAAAAGAAATTGGTTAGAAACGTAATCACTACCATTTGTTCAAAATAAATCGTTTTTAGTTATTTAGATTAAAAGAGGAAATATACTGGTTTAATAAAGTTTGACAGGATCAAGTAGCTCTTGTCCGCAAAGTCAACATTTGAGTTATTTATCATTTTAACAAAACATCAAATGAAAGTCAATTTAATGCTCATTACAATTCCCATATTTTGTGTACTGTTTGTTGAGTTGGCTAATCGAAACATTATACATCAAGATCACTTCAAAATGATAGTCATTTGTAGTGAATGTAATATGGTTCCTCAACAAACTTGCTATGTATTTCATCAAAAACTTCTTTAGAAACAACACCAAACGTAAGACATATAAACACCTTTAAAACTGAGCTAATAATGAGTTGTTTTATACAGAGGATGAAATTTCCATTTTTAATTAGTTGCCTTATTTTCATGGAAATTCAAAAACCTCATTAGATAGAGGTGTGTGTGGTCTATGAACAAATTGTAGTTCCCTAGACAGGATTATGAAGGAAAATGACTTTAAAGTATGGTCAATATATCCTGCACAGGATATTAATGATGACGATTTCAAAAAAAGAACATTGTTTTGCGAATTTGTATTGAGAAAGGCACAAAAGGATGAACGATATATAAAAAATATTATTTGGAGCGACAAAAAAAGTTTATCAAAAGAACATAATACAAATAAACGCTCTACACACAACCCGCGCCAAGCATACATAACGAGTTTTCTAGAACAATGGTTTTTTAACGTTTTACTATGCAATGATAGATTTCCGAATTGTATTTGTAGTGTTATACAATGAAAATCTAAAAGATTAGCTATTAGTTTTGTAGATGTTCTTCTTTCATTAATCGAACTTTTTATAGTGAAACGATATTTGGATATTGTGCGTGGAAAAATTAAATCATACTTAGATACTTATCCCCTAATGCAGAATGCAAACTAGTATGTAAACACGACGGTACTTTTTCGCATAATGGCATAAATGTCTCCGGCTATTTATATAAAGTGTTTGAAGACAGTGTGTTGTCAGTTTATGGGCATTACCCTTGGATACTTCAATCGCATCTTAATTCTTTTCTATGAGCATATGTAAAAACAATAACTCCTCCAATGCTCGTATACGAAAGAGGATTGCAAGCGACACGTGTTAAGTGCTCTAAATTCTTAGCCCCTGAACAGCTCAGGATTAC
Organism: Platerodrilus igneus; assembly: GCA_036346225.1. NCBI lineage: Eukaryota > Metazoa > Arthropoda > Insecta > Coleoptera > Lycidae > Platerodrilus > Platerodrilus igneus. The sequence goes on from JARFIW010000873.1 coordinate 3,172,156, forward strand.
ATCATGAGACACAGGTTTGAAGAAAAATGAGCGACCAAGCGAACGTTTGTAGACAGCTTTCTATCTTTTTTTTAATTTATTTTTTATTAGACGTATTAGTATAAAGTGCTGTACATTAGAATCTAGTAGCTTTTGAATTTGTTCCAAATACAACTTACCAAGAACTGTGGATTTATAGTTGTGGCCAAATAAAATCTGAACAATATTTTGATTTTTGAAATAACTAAGGAACCATTTTTCTTTTTTATTATGAATAACTCAAAAACTGTTTATTATGAATAGATGGTAATAAGTACATGTCTAATGTATTGTTGTCCATACATTCGACTAATGTAATATAAAGCATCCGATATAATTGAAACCGCTATCAATTGCAAATATTTTACTCTTGTAGAGCACTTTCGGTTACATCCGACTGCTAACTTTTCAGATTCTTTCTAATGTTGCTGTGATATATACAAGTGACCTACAACTTAAAAAGAACACTCTGTATTTGAACATTGACTTACACTAGCTCAACGAAATGAAACAAATTAATCAAATTGTACATATACAAGATATCTTGTACTTGGTATTCTAGACCCTTACTCCAACAGCGAGTTATCCCGTACTTTGCAATTTCTTTTTTATTGCCAGCTATCACCTCATTCATAATAAACACATGGGATTCCGATGTGTGAGCGTCCTTACATGTGATTTTCCAATGCGCCATCCGAAGGTACTACATTGGTCAGGAAGCAAGTTTTTTTTTACTTGGAAAATTTGGAATTTTGCCGAACCCTTGCAGTTTCAAGCAAGGTAGGGATCTTTAACGTGCGTGACAATATTCACACACGTGACCTCCATTTTACCTCTCATCCGAACGAGGGTGTATTTTTGTGAAAAATGCTCGCCTAACATTTTTCAAGCGGACCGTGTCGGGATTTGAACTCGGGACCTTGGGCGTAGTAGTCATACACATACCAACTACGCCACGGAGCCGCCTTGTGTGAGCGTCCGCTGATATGTAAAATGAAATCAAGGTGACGCATGCAAAAAGATTTTTTTGGTTTAACGTCAGTAAGTCTTCAGTCCCGGAACTGGTTAGACACGTATTTCCATTTTTTCTTATTCTGCGCTAAGCTACCCATTTCCCTGAAATTCCCACTGCCTACATCTTCCATTATCTGCGTGAAATGGTTTAATCTAGGTCTACCTTTACCTCTCTTTTTCTTCTTTCTCTACTTCTACTCTCTTATGCATTAGAGCGTGTCCTATTGTCATATCTCTCCTGTTTTTTTCCTATTTTACACAAATGTTTCTTTTTCCCTACCTTTCCTAGGTAACTTTGTCTGTCCATGCTATTTGCATTATAATTCTGCAGCACCGCATTTCAAAGGGTTGTTATCTTTTTCCTATAAGCTTCTCCTACTGTCCCTACAGTTTTTGATTTTTCCAATGCTCCACCCCAAGGTACTACGTACTGTCCATGTTTCACAACCGCACAGTGCTATACTCCATACAAATGATTTTACAATTTTGTACCTTGTTTCTATGTTTGTTGCTTTCGAACATAGCAACTGCTTTTTTATTAAATACATCACGGCCTGATGTTAAACTTTTCTATTAATATCTTTGCACTTTTTTTGTTTTCTAAAAATAAACTTTATGTTACCGATTTTCAGTTGCAGGCGAAGGGGATTAAGCAATCTGACAGCAACCAACATTCCCACCACTTAGATATTTGCCGAATCAATAGTTTTCCTATTATACTTTTCCAACAATCAACATTTGCTAAGAATTTTGCTAAACCAACACGTGTAGTTGATTACGATAATCATTAGGTTCAACTACAATTACTTTTTCCTCACTAAATTTTCCTTCCTGGAACAGGTTGGACGCGTACCTCCATTGATTTTTATTTTGAGCTAACCTACACATTTCCTTGAAATTCACACAGCCTACATCTTTCACTATCTGTGTGCAATAGTCTAATCTTGGTCTGCCTCTATCCCTCTTTTTTTGTTTCTCTGCTTCTAATATATTCTAATATATTCTTATCTGTCCAATTTTTTTACTGTTTTCCACATATTTTTTTCTTCCCCTGCCATTTCTAGTATCCCCTTGTCCTTAATTTCATCTGTGTTTATTATCTTCATTATACGTCTGTTAATTTTGGACGTTATAGGAACAGCACAACGAGTATCTTCCATAACCTTGTGTTTGAGTGTGCTTGGTGCTAGCCGTACGCAAAGTTAACTCCAACATAGCAACTATTAAAGTGGAATTTAATTTAGAAACTGTTGTACACAACAGTTTCCGTTATTACGCGAAAATGGCTATACAAAGAATTTTAATTTTTTACGAAGGTTGCCTTTTTAGAAGATTTAACTTTTTCAAGACATTTTGGCTGAATAACTTTTTTGTGAAACACTGAAGTCCACTAAAAATCCTTTAGTACTCTTATTGAACTGTAAGGTTAGCCCGACCATTTGAAAATAAAATTTTTGGATGCCTTATCTAGGGAGCTTTTTCTATGAAAGATCAGAAAAACAACGACTCACAAACAATACAGCAACAAGCTTTTGTCAGTATGGTGGCCGTACGGCGTTTAAAACATAAATTCGACAAGCGCTAAAGTTTCTGCTTTAAAGTTAGAGTAAAAGCTCGTGCATAATGTAGTATCTCATGATCGCGAGGTTGTACTTATAGTGACTACTAGTATATTTATTTCTGTAAGAGCCGTATAAATAAATAGTCAAAGTTTGGTAAAATTGTCGTGAGCAAAGTTAGCAGCAAACTCCACACACGGTGAAAATCTTAAAAACATAAAGCAGTGAAATGTAATCTCAATCTAGCAGATATAAAACCTCGTAAATAGTTAAACGAGGGAAAGATAAAACTTTAAGCAATAATTGAAAATTTTCCAAATACTCACTCATCTTTTCTGAACAAACGATTGTGCAAAATTTTAGGTAAGATAGAAATCGAGACTTAACGGTACTCGAGAAACTAGTTAGTTTAATCGACAGTTGTTCTATAAGCTAGGTTTGTAAAGTTGTATTTTATTATTAACGTTAGGAGCTTGTCATCCCAAAACGACTATGCTTTCCAAACCTTAATGCGCTAACGCTCCTATTTACTTGTGCTAAAAGAAATTAATAACAGGATGGATTACAATGCTTTATATAGTTGTACATTGATAAAATTACTAAGATCCACCATTATGTACAATCGTATAAATTTACTTCCAAGATCTGTTATTATATGCAAATGAAGATAACTACTATTTACTCCGTTCAGGTGGCTAAACTGATAAAACCTTCAGAGCTGCGGTGATCATGGAAGTTGATTCTGCAGTTATTAAAATGTACTCCGTGTTTATAGGTCTAAATGATGATAGGGTAGGAATGGCTCCAAATTGCTAGGTTTAAATGTATAAGGAATGGCGAGCGGTTCGAAAGTTATTCTCTAAATAGGAGTGAGTTAAATTTCGTGCATTGAGCGTTTTTATTCTAGAACGGATAGTGAACTGGTTTCTCTTGTACAAGATGATTGAAAATTAAGTATAGTAACTGTTATAGTTGACAGTACATAAAAAAGAATATTTTTACATATACACATATTTATATTAGCCAATATTAAGGGGACTTTAAGAGTAGTAAAGTGTGTTGGTTACTAACATTTTAAATACGCTGTCGTTGAGATATAGTGAAAACAAAAGTATGCAGCGTAGGAACACTTTATAGTCTCTACCTACAACTATGTCATTGATATAATTGTAATGAGCATTAAAAAAGTCAACCATTTTACAAAAACTCTATATATTTTCTTCTTAAAGCTTTTTCAACCATATTAATTCCAACAAGAAAAAGGTGTTGTTAGGATATATTATTGTCTTTTAACCTCTTCCATTAAAAATGTGATTAAACCGATTTAGCGTTAAGTTATTTAAATAGAAGCTGCTAAAATATAAGACAGTTTAAGGAAAATTCTTCTCTAAAACTCAACGACTTCCCAACGAACAATTATACTAAAATAAAATAACAGTAATCAAACGTGTTTCGCTAGAAAGGTTGTAGCATCTTTGGTGATAACATTTCTATAACAAAACCAATCAAACGTGTTAAATAGGGTGCTTAGATTGTTATTAAATACGTTCCAAGCATACCGCCTAACCTAATACAACCAATTAAAATGAATTTATAGAGGTATATAAATTCATATGAGAACAACATTTCTAGTTATGAGTAGTTGAGTAGTTGTTTAAAATCTTATATTAGTGCTGTAAAAAATAGGAATTACTAAAAAACAAATTCAAAATGTGACGCACTTATCATATGGGAAAAAATTAATCTATTCATATCTTAGTTTTAAAAACTATTTTTTGCAATAGAATTTAAAACTAGAAAATTTGGGAATCCAAATTATACCTACAAGAGAGGATACTTTGGATTACACTCACATCAAGTTAAATTATTTAAATTTTTTCAAACGTACAACATCCGACAGGGATAGGAGGAAGATATTTGATCAAAACCTACAGTCGTTAAAGGTAGGTTGCTCTGACGTTACAAAAGTTACTATAAGAGTATACTGAATTAACAAAAGGATAATAATAAAGGAGTGATATATAGGCACTCTAAGGTAAATTTAGGAAAGTGTATTCGTTATTAAAATCAACAATCTGATTAACACACGAACTTGATTTTGTGTTTTTAATTTCCAGCATCATCAGGAAGTTTAGTTTCAAACTTTTGGGAGCTAAATATAGCATTTCAAAATTGAGTATATCAAAACGGTGATTTGAACAGATGACATGATTGACGAACGCCTACTTTTTTTAATGTCTGGGATACTAGTGTTGTATGTGATAAACTGTACATGTTCATTAAATCTGGCCGAAAAGTATCTCCCGGTACGACCAATGTAAAATCCAAGACAACAGTTGCTTTTCAATAAGTTAATACCTAACTTATTTGTTAAGAAAATGGAATCTTTGGTGTTACAAAATAAGTTATTCAGATTTTGGGGAATTGCAAAGGCGATATCAATGTAATGTTGTGATAAATAATGATGAATAGTAATAATTGTCATAAGTGTGTGTTTATTTAGCTCTCTTATAAACTAATTTTACAAGTAAATTAGTGATCTGTTTATTATCAACATTTACCTGTTAGTGCTTTACTTGGACTATAACAACTTGTCTGTGAGTTGAGTGAATTTTGAAAACTTAGTTTCATTACACATTTGTAAAATGTAAATTAGTTCTGCCATCAAAGTTGTTGTAGTTATCATGTGTTAAATTAAAGGTATCTGAGGTCAACACCTTTATAATCAGCATTAATGATAAAAAGCAATTATCCAACTGTGTTGTTGTTTTGTATAAATATAAACATTGAACATTCTGATGAAGTTGTTACATGTAAATGCTGTCAAGTTTATCTTTCATGCTCCTAAATCTTGTTCTGGCCTAAAACGAGTGAACTACGTGCCATAATACTACAAAAACGCATACTTATTTTTTACTGCTTAAAATGTAGGTTCTATTTTAAACAAGTGCCTTCATTACTGAAGAAAATTGCTAATCTGAACGATTCTGTACAATAGTAGGTAAGCTACCTTCGTACGAGCACAGAAAACCGGTTTTCTTATGGGATTTAACATGGGAAATTCTAAGGTCCAAAAAGACCATTTTTGCCAGATACAAAGGTCATTTACCCCGAGGACACCGCAAATATTCCTACATCTAGTAACAAAATCTGCACAATAGTTTTCTTCAACTAAACATTTTTAGCCTCCGAGGGTATGAATCGAGCACTTGGCACCCTGATCTGGACCGCCACCACCACCACCAGCACAACAACCATCACCACCACAACCATCACCACCACAACACACACCACCACCACCACAACCACCTCACCACCAAAACAACCACCACTACCATACCAACCACTACCATCACCACCACCACCACCAAACCACCACCACCACCACCACCACCACCAACACCACAACCACCACCAACACCACAACCACCAACAACACCACCAACGCCACCACCACCGCCACCACCAACACCACCACCACCACCACCACCACCACGACACAAGCAAAAAATAATTGCACATCTGGCAACAGTATTAAATAACATTGTCATCTTACATTTGGCGCAATAGTTTTCGACATTTTTAGCTTCCGGGACATGGATCGTGCTCTCACCCTAATAAAGACCTCCACCACCACCACAACCACCATCACCACCGCCACTGTCATGAAGACTGCTAAATACTATGCATTGTTTACTTATTGTGATGATATTTGAATGCAAGGTAGCAGAGTGCATTAACGTTTACCTCATAGCCCAGTCGCTAGACTTTAGATGTTGAGTTGAAACTATGCCGCAAGCACCATGGATCTAGCTTTGGTCAGAAGCACATGCAAAGGACAACCATACACTCAATTATCACAACACATTATTCAATTATAACAACATAGTTAACCATAGCAAAATCATATTCTTTACTAATCAAAATTTTGCTGTATATTTCGGGAGTTGAAGCAGGAAGCATGTGTTTAACCAAATAGTTTTCTTCGACTAGCCATTTCCATCCACGAGATAAATGTACATTGTTTGGTATCAATTAATAATAAAATTTTCCCAGCTACCCGAATTTCTAGGAATTTTTCAGATAACATCATCTCCTAGGGAGCTACCCGCATTTTAAGATTTTTGCCGGTAGTGATTTCCAAAGAAACTCGGAGACTCCATCGTCGACGCCGGCGTTCTTTATGCGATAGCTAGCCATACGGTTGTTAAACGCTTTGCCCCATAGGCCCCATAGGGTGAAATTGCCCCATAGGCCCTATAAGGTGAAACTTGATTATTCTCTGATCTTTTTTGGTAAACATTCTAGAAGTTGCCATGCACGAACCGATACGAACACGGATCTAAAGTCTAGGTTAATAATTATTCTGCCCCCTCCCAAATGGACAGAAATCGGTTGGTTAAAGCATATGTCTTGGGTAGCGAAAAAAAGTTCTAAGGATGTAGTTAAATAAAGATGGACAAAAATTGGCGATTTGGGTCATTAAAAGGTATAACTTTGTAAGGGGTGGTCCGATTTTAAATCTATTTACAGATTTGGACTCCCTATAAAATCTAATATTAGTTGATGCCCAACAAAATATGGTTATTTTAAACGAGTGACTACTCTGCAGATGATAAATACAATATACCGCTTGTCAACAAAAAAGTTGTAGGGAGATTTAAAGACGAGTTTAATGGCGGTCTAGTATTAGAATTCGTCGGTACAAAATCAAGTCCTGCTGTATTGTAAGCGATAAAGAAATGATTAAAAAGATTAAAGGAGTCTCACGAAGTGTAGTTAAGTAAAACCGAGGGTCCTACAACCTATAACGAGCATATATTCCCTAAAGAGGTGGGCATGCGACAACGCAACAGTGCGTGGGAGAATAAAAATTCTCTCCAATAAAAAATTAAAGTTTCCTTGTACGTAGCGCCAGTCATTGGGGAATGGTAGAAATGTTAAACCTATAAACGCAATTAGTAATTGTGGTTTAGAAAAATGGTAGTTTTCTTGGACTAAATAAAATAGCTTAGTCTGATTAATGTATATGGTTACATATTCTCATATACATCTACAAACATCTGCTTACGTCCACATACAGACATGGCGATGTCGATAGTTTTTGTTTAACAAATAGTAGGAAAGATACGTTAGGTGCTAGTGTGTGGAAGCCTGTCGGATCGTTGGATCCAAAAAAACGGTGCGGCGGAATGTATGGTGGCTCCCGTTAGAATAATCGAAAGTGGTTAATCGATCGTATTAGATGTTTAAATATGCGAAAGTGTAAAAGCCTACATATGTAAAATTTAATTATCGAGCAAAAAGTGCGCGATGTGCTATACTTTTAAAGAAAGTATAGAATGGTGCTTTGCAGCGGTTCTAGCAGTAAAAATGGCGACTGACTTTTTCAAGCAACTACAAGAATAGCGGTAGCGCAGAGAAGGGAAATGCATGTATTATACTGCGCACTGTTACTATAAAAAATATGCTAGTTTACGGGTAGCTCGAACGTGTAATTGATCATGACTTATAAATCTCTCGGAGGTGTAAAAATTCTGAGACCATTGTCGTTTGAAAAATGTTTGGAAATTATCTGAACGGTAGCGTGTCAAAGTATAAGTTAGATGGATGATTGACCAAGTTTTTTCTACCTTGTACGAGGGAATCGGAAGTTGACTGACATCATGCATCTAATTCTCTATTTAGGCGATATGGAGTACTTGTTGGTTCTAGAAATAATTACGTGCTGCCGACTGCTATGTGTCAGATTTGGATCTAAGAAATGAACAACCTACGAAAGTACGGAATACACGGTATTAATGCTAATTGGTTTAGTAGCCGCGCTTGTGCACTCTTCGTGCGTCTTCGGCAATCTTCGATTGTTTCCAAAGAAAATATTCAAGTCCGCCATTTCCGCAAATATGAGGTAGAAGTTATTTAAAATTAAATTGCTTTATTAGTAAGTATTCTGTAGACAACAAGTTTGGTATTCCCTTAGTAAAGGTTCAAGTGTTTTATTAGGTTTTTTGTTTATAGTAGCACTGCATCTTCTTCCACACGTCTTGCAACCAATTTGTGTGCGTGTGCTACCACCCTTTTGTATTTTTAATATGCACGTGATGTGATTGTTGATCTGTATAATATGGAAGACGTTTCCGACGTTTCTACTAGCTGCATTCGCAGCATGGTCGATGCGAACCGCTTGCATGCATTGGTGCTAAATGTACTGGACGAGCAGCATGGATTGGCAAAAGATGACGTCATTTAGCTCCCCGCCGAATCCTCAACTTCGTTCGGCTGTTTGCGAAAACCCTCGGTTTGCATTCTATAGGGTACATAGAGCAGGTACGCATGAGTAAACACTTTTAGTTATAGGTTAGTTCGCTTACAAGTTTAATCAAAAGTGCTATAGTGCGGATTTTGTTTGGTACTAAAATGGTGCCTACAAACGTTTTTAAATGCAACTCTTGCGGTGCTTCCTATACCTGGAAAAATGCTCTCAAACGGCGCCAGAACAAATGTCGTGGTGTAACATCGTCCAATGTTAAGCTTATACATCCGTCGGCAGCAAAGTACTTAAACTGTTTGTCTTGCGGTATCGCTTTTACGAAAATGGATAACCTACTGCAACACAAGGAAAAACAGCACGGTATGTCAAGCCGTAAACGTTCAGCTCCGACAGTTGTTAAAGGATCTTGTACAAAACAACCACAAATTCTGTGTAAAGTGTGCAATTTCGAGATGGGAAAGACTGCCTATGCCGCACACTTGAGAAGCAACAGACTTAAAAATGCCGCAGTTACCGCTACTGGCGAAGATAGCGTAGAAATGGTTAGCACAGCGTTTAACAACCGTATGTCTAGCTATCGCATAAAGAACGCCAGCGTCAACGATGGAGTTTCCGAGTTTCTTTGGAAGCAGAAAGAGCGGTTTATTCGATTACTTAATGAAAAAAGAATACAACATACAGCAATAAAGTCTATTGCAAACTCTATGGTATGACATTAAGAGCGAGTAGTGGTACGGTGGCGGTATGCTCACTAGAAGGTATGTGTATAATTTTGTAAGGGGTGGTCCGATTTTAAATCTGTTTACAGATTCGGATTGTACGTGAAATTCTAGACTAATTAGATGTATCGTGTGGTTAAAAAATCTATAAGGGCTGTCAGAAATCACTACCGGCAAAAATCTTAAAATGCGGGTAGCTCCTTAGTGGATGATGTTATCTGAAAAATTCCTAGAAATGCGAGTAGCTTGGAAAATTCTATTATTAATTGATACCAAACAATGTACATTTATCTCGTGGGTGGAAATGGCTAGTCGAAGAAAACTATTTGGTTAAACACATGCTTCCTGCTTCAACTCCCGAAATATACAGCAATATTTTGATTAGTAAAGAATATGATTTTGCTATGGTTAACTATGTTGTTATAATTGCATAATATGTTGTGATAATTGAGTGTATGGTTGTCCTTTGCATGTGCTTCTGACCAAAGCTAGATCCATGGTGCTTGCGGCATAGTTCCAACTCAACATCTAAAGTTTAGCGACTGGGCTATGAGGTAAACGTTAATGCACTGTGCTACCTTGCATTCAAATATCATCACAATAAGTAAACAATGCATAGTATTTAGCAGTCTTCATGACAGTGGCGGTGGTGATGGTGGTTGTGGTGGTGGTGAAGGTCTTTATTAGGGTGAGAGCACGATCCATCTCCCGGAAGCTAAAAATGTCGAAAACTATTGCACCAAATATAAGATGACAATGTTATTTAATACTGTTGCCAGATGTGCAATTATTTTTTGCTTATGTCATGGTGGTGGTGGTGGTGGTGGTGCTGGCGGTGGTGGTGGCGTTGGTGGTGTTGTTGGTGGTTGTGGTGTTGGTGGTGGTGGTGGTGGTGGTGGTTTGGTGGTGGTGGTGGTGATGGTAGTGGTTGTGATGGTAGTGGTGGTTGTTGCGGTGGTGGTGGTTGTTTTGGTTGTGAGGTGGTTGTGGTGGTTGTTTTGATGGTGTGGTGGTTGTGGTGGTGGTGGTGTGTGTTGTGGTGGTGATGGTTGTGGTGGTGATGGTTGTGGTGCTGGTGGTGGTAGTGGTGGTGGTGGCGGTCCAGATCAGAGTACCGAGTGCTCGATTCATACCCTCGGAGGCTAAGAATGTTTAGTTGAAGAAAACTATTGTGCAGATTTTGTTACTAGATGTAGGAATATTTGCGGTGTCCTCGGGGTAAATGACCTTTGTATCGGGCAAAAATGGTCTTTTTGGACCTTAGAATTTCCCATGTTAAATCCCATAAGAAAACCGGTTTTCTGTTCTCGTACGAAGGTAGCTTACCTACTTACAATGCATTTCTAGAATGTTTGAACACATTAAGGGGTCTTCTGAGAAAGTTTTGGAGCGATCTAAATTTCTCGAATCTGAGAATACTAAGCTGAATAATCAACTCACTGAAATGGAAAGCAAATTACTCACCAAAGAAGTTGATGGCAACTTCTCTGCTAATATCAACGCAGTTACTTCAAAAATTAGTGAATTTTACCAAGCAGCTGAAAACCATGTATCCACTGTTATCTCTAAGCTCCAGAAAGATACTCCAATCTCTTTTTCACAAGTAGTGCGAAGGAGTAATACGGCAATAATAGTTAAACCTAAAAATGTTCAGCAAGAGAACAAGATCACGAAGGCTGAGGTACTTCAAAAAGCCATGCCAAAATTGATTGACTCCACTATTTCAATTACTAAAGTTAAACATATCAGTAAGGGTGGGATTGTCATTACTATTGATCCAGATGAATTCCAATCAAAAAATAAAACAAATCATGAATAACATGTCTAATAATTATAATATAACTGAAATAAGAAATCCTCTGCCTAAAATTAAAGTTGTGGGTAAAACTGAAAAACTTCATGCCGCCTGTGTTGAAAAATTCCTAATAAATCAAAACGGCCACTTCTTAAGTCAGAATTTCAGCTGCAAAGTTCTTAGAATATGGTCAACCAAAAAGAACCGTCATGTGTATCAAGCTCTTTTGGAATTGGATATGCTTTCTTTTAATAATTTGGTGACTCGTGAAAAAAACTCTAATGGTGGGACTTGATAACTGTTTTGTTTATAATAGAATTGAATCACGTAGATGTCTTAACTGCTGCTCTTATAGTCATTTAAAAAGAGTCTGCAAGAGTAATCCCATTTGTCCCGATGTGCACTTGAACATACGATTGATAAATGCACTGCCGATGAGGTAAAATGTATTAACTGCATTACTTACAAAGATATGTATCCCGATAAGACAGAAATCAATGTTAATCACACAGTATGGAATACTAACTGCTCTGTGTATAAATTAAAGTTAGGTACAGTAAGGGCTTCTACTTTCTCTAGGTAGCAATCACAGTTTATAACTCACTCTGCAAACGTAGTTAATTCTAGGGCGTTGACCAGTTATATATACTACCAAACTGTTAGAGGTCTCAGTACTAAAATGATTGAACTATATAACTTCTCTTTAATGTGTGATTATGAAATCATATGCTTAACTGAAACATGGTTGGGAGATGATCTACATGACAATGAACTCTTTTGTAATACCTTCAATGTTTTCAGAACAGATCGGCATACTGATTTGGGTGTTAGCAGGGGAGGAGGAGTACTTCTTGCTGTTCACAAAAAATTCGCTTCTCCTCAAGTTTCCTACACTACGAATATTAACTTTGATGTCTTAATTGTTGAAATTAAAGATCCCTATAGCCAGTCTATGATTATAATAACGGTATATATCCCGCCAAATCAAGTGAGGCATGCGTATGAACTTTTCTTTGATGAATTAATAAATCTTTATTTTATCTATGACAAAAATCTTATAATCATAGGAGACTTCAACCTACCTGAATTTGCATTGAGTGGCAATAACCTGCCCAGATTGGCGCCCCTCAATAATCTTGTAGCTCTCTTTGATCTCATGCAGTACAACTACATATACAATCTGAATCAAAGGCTACTGGACCTAGTTTTTTCTAATTTCGCTTGCAACATATCTGAACCAAAGTGTGTTGACCTGCCTATTGACAATCATCATCCACCACTTTGCATTGAAGTACATAAATAACTTGTAAAAGACTATGCTAAAGCAACCAGTAAAGATGCCCGCTACAATTTTAAAAATGTCTACTATACTGCCCTTTATGATGACTTAGTCACACTAGACTGGAACTCTCTGTACCACTTTGATGACAAGGAAGCTGCTACAGCTCGCTTTTATGCTTTACTTTTTGGAGTTATTGATTTCATCTCCCTAGAATCAAAGCCTGTAGGAAGTCTTATCCATCATGGTTCACTAAGGAGATCATCAATCTTACTAAACAAAAAGAAATTTTATGGAAGCAATATAAATTAAGTAGTGATACATTTGTATACAATAATTTTAGAATCCTACGAACTAGACTAAAAAATGCTATGAATATTGCTCACAATAATTTCTTAAGATTAGTGAATGACAAAATAAAATCTGATCCGAAGTTTCTGGGCATTTGTGAATGATAAACAAAAGTTAACGTATCAACAAAGACAGATGATCTATGACAATGAGTCGTATTCTGATCCGTATGTTATAGCGAATAAATTTGCTAAACTTTTCAAATCTGCCTATACTTCCATCTCCCATACTTGTGATCTTGAACCAGTCTTCTCTTATTCCAGTATTGGTATACATGTGATAGAGGAACAGGATGTACTCAAAGCTATTGACAAATTACAATCTAAATATACTACGGGTCCGAACAACTTACCATCTCTTGTGATTAAATATTGCAAGTTTCCACTTATCAAACCCTTAACATTTCTGTTTAATCCCTCTCTCAAATATTCTCAATTTCCTAATATCTGGAAATCTTCTAAAGTACGACCTATCTATAAAAAAGGGGACAGATCCTGTATAATAAATTATCGCTCTATTGTCATCCTTAATAACTTCAGTAAAACATTTGAATTCGTTCTTTATGATTATATCTACTTTCACTCACATTCAAAAGTATGTCTGCAACAACACGACTTTGTTTCTGGTAGATCTACTGCAAGTAATTTAACCAGTATGACACAATATCTTTCTAAATCTTTAGATGAAGGAATGCAGGTAGACGTGATATATACAGATTTGTCAAAGGCATTTGATCGGCTAGATCACAATCTATTACTTCGGAAACTGTCTTACATGGGCTTTACACCTCAGCTACTGACTTTTTTCTCCTCCCATTTAAATAATACATACATATATATATATATATATATATATATATATATATATATATATATATATATCGATTATATAGGCTTCCATTCCAAGCACTTTACTGCTACCTCTGGAGTTCCAGAAGACTCTGTCCTTAACCCCTACTTCTTTATCATTTTCATCAATGATGTTGTTGTTGATATTGATTCTGAATGTTTAATCTATGCAGATGACATAAAACTGTTCAACACGATAAGTCAAATAAAAGATTGCTCAAAACTGCAGCAGAATCTAAGGAATCTACATTTCTGGTGTATTACAAACAACCTCCCAATTAATCCTGATAAATGTTGTGTTTCAAATTACTCTAGAAAGCATAATGTAATTAAATTCTCTTATAGCATTGAAGGTTCAGTACTTCAAATCACCGATAGTGTTTTTGATCTTGGTGTACTATTTGATGCCAAGTTAACATTTAATTTGCATATCCTCAACACTATTAGGGCTGCACATAAATCGCTGGGTTTTGTTATTAGGATGGGTAAACACCTCACTATCGATACTCTAAAAATATTATTTTTTGCCTACGTTAGGTCGAAATTGGAGTATTGTAGCATAGTCTGGAATTCTTCATATGCTGTCTATGTAAATATGAATGAGAAGGTACAACGTCACTTTCTTACCTAGTATACAAGTAGGACTCGGTTTATCCGTGTATAGGTAACGACCATAACCTACTTCTAGGCAGATTCTCTGTAACTAGACTTAAATCGCGACGTGATTTAAGTGCTGTGGTATTTTTCTATAAAGTAGTTAATAACTTAATAGACACTCCCTATTTATTATCTGCTGTAAATTTCCGAGTGCCTACGTCTACCAGGGGCCACGATATATTTTATTTAAACACTCTAAGAACCAATGTGCTTAAATTTTCCCCTCTGCACTTTATGTGCACAACATTTCAAAACAAATGTAAATCCCTTGATATCTTCCATGTTTCCTTGTCACACATTAAATCAACTTGTCTGTGCACAGATTAACCCATTATTTAGTGTTCCTTCCCTACCCATCCTCTGCCCTTCCTTGTGTTTTGACTATATTCTTTTTCAGGTTATGTTTTACGGTTTTTGTTTTTTTCTTGTTTAATATTATACTTATTATTGTATTTACTTATTTGACATAATTCCTTTTTTAATTTTTGCATTAATGTTTATGTTTTGGTGAATACTTTGTATTTAGGTCTAACCTGCTAAGTAGTGTATATAAATAAATAAATAAATAAAATATTTTTAATAGTAAGTGAAATTTTGTTGTAATACGGCATGTTATTATAGGTTCTAGTGTTCAAAGTTAGTGTGGTTGATCGAAGAAGATTGTTATTATTAATTTTTTTGTTTTATGTTCCCTAATAGTGACTTAATGATGTACATGTAATAACTAATGTTCGATATCATTTGCTTATTAACGTTCAGTTCCGCTTTATAATGATAATCTGACAGGGGGGGAATAGGAGCGTCCACGGATGTGAGTTTACGTAAATATTGAAGGTAATATTGTGTGAATGATTGTATAGCATTAGATCTAGAGCAATGAAAGGAATGGTTGTGTTCTGATTCAATAGCAAACTGAATTTTTTCGTGGATCATGTTGAGCCATTTTAAGAAATCGTGAACTTCGTTGTTGGTAGCCGAAGTGACTGCTATGATATTATCGAATGTAGCGGCCCCAATTCAATAATTTTTGATTTGAAACTATTATAGATATAAATTTTAACTCTTTGTTGATCATGAAAATTTCTGATGGCATTGGTGCAAGGTTGTTTGATCTCATTGCTAAAACCGAATTTTGCTTGAAAGAACAATTATTGAAATTGAAAAAAATTGGTTGCGGATTTAACTCAGGAAGAGTAAGAATGGAAGCAATTTGAGTATTAGAAAAGTTGGAATTAATCAGCACACTTTTGACTAAAATATAACGTTCTGTAGAAGGGATACTAGGGAATAAGTTTACTACGTCAAGAAATACTTATGTAAATTGTTTGTCTAAATAAATAGTTTGCAAGTTGGTTATCAATTCTAATGCATTTTGAATAGAAAATATATGGGTGAAGTTTATAGTCTCCTCTGGTGATTCCAGAAACGATAGTATTTACAAATGATACAACCGTGTGTATCGGAACGCCTGCTTTGTGTAATTCAGGCAACCCATAGAGTCTTGTAATTGGTGGGTGTATACTAAGCAAAAATTGGTAATTAATACCAAAGGAATTGAGAATATTTTTAGCCGCAAGACCTTTTTCTAACAGCCTTACCAATTTTGTTAATGGATCTTTACGAATAGTTACAAAAGATGTTGTAGCAAGGAAGTTCTCGAGGTTTACAATGTAAGCGTCTATATTTAAAATAACGATTGAATTACCTTGACTGCTTTAAGATAGACTACATTGGAATTAAACTATTTTAAACTTTTAGCTAATTTGATATTTCATACTCGTAGTTGCAATGTATTGTTGTAATTATGCTTGTGTTGAAGGATTTTTCATAAGAACCTAGTGTATGTAAATTTAACCACATCTGTACGACGGGTAATCTACAGCTGCTAGATTTGTTTTTGAATAATGATTGCAAAACAAATATCTAAATCTTGATTGGTATTTTTCTTGCTAGTTTCGTGTTAGTATTGTGCTCCAAGACAAGGTTTAATAACCACTTTACTAAACTCCGTGCAGGGCCGCGCCGTGAGCTAAGGCTGCCTGCGTTGAAAATGTATTGGGCCCACCCGTACCAAGCACATAGAAGATTAATAGAAAAATGTTTTAATATTAGTAAATATAACAGTAAACAACTTCTACAAATTAAAGGTTTACTAACAATTAAATATACATTAACCTAAAGAAGATCAATAATTATTTATCGTAATAAGTACCATGATTATAAATGTTTTACTCGCCGAGCATTAATTTCAGAACACTCTTAGACAATACTAATAAATATTTAATGCATTAGGCATTTCTGATTCAATAGATATCATTACCAGGTCAATTAAACGTTTTTAAAGCATTATAGTTCTAACGTAGTTTTTGATCAAGCTAAGTTTAGAGAATGATCTATCAGTTGAAGCAACTGCAACGAGTAACGTCAAAATTATTCTTATTGCAATAATTAGTGTATTAGGAAAATAAATTTTTTGCACATTTTGTATCAAATAACGTATAACTTCAAAAGGGCCACTGTTATTTTCTAAACTACAGCTAAATAGGATATATATTTCTTCAAATAGTTATCATCATTAGGTCTTCAGTTTGGTAGCGACGAGCAACCATATCTACATTGTTCAAGGAGGAAGGGACTGCTTGCGCTAAAAAAGGAGTTGCGGTTTGACCATGCTCGGATTAGCACGTTCGTTATGGTAACGGCGGTTCGTGGTTGTATTGCTCTCACATTGAAATTTGTAATATAGTTTTATTTATCGATGCACATGTGTTATGTTGCACGGTAATGTTATATTCAGTTTATTCAATCTTTTTAATAAATATACAGTCCACTATAATCGATTTACCTTCAAACTTTTTATTTAATTAAGCACAACTCAAATATGGTAAATACGAGCCTATGGAGTTGCTAAGTTAAGTGATAAAATTCGTGTTTATCATATTTATCGGTCCATTCGAGATATCGGATGCGTAGTGAATTATTACGTATTTTTAAATGATTGTTCAATTAAGTCGGATGTGGTATTAATTTTCGCCATATTATTAAAAATCCGATTGAGCATTCAAAATATTATTGGAAAGAATTTTAAGTGTTTTTATTATGGAGTAAATGATTCTCAATCGGTGTTGTTAAAACGTTTTAAATTAAAAATATTGCAGTGCGAATTTGTATTGATTTAATTCCAGATATCTTTACAAGTTTCTGGAAAGTTTTACTGATTAATTCCCAACGGTCATATCAGTAGAACAAAAATTTTAACTTGAATTGTGTATGCAAGGACGGAGAAGCATTTATTTCGTTTTTGTCTGTGCGGCAAATAAGGATAGACGAAAGGGCACCTGCACATCGTTATATTGGAGGCGAGCAGAGACCTTGGTATTGTATACAGCTGTCTTCGCCTGGAGATAAGAAAGGTAGGCCAAACAAGCAATTATATTTTAATGTGTTGGTTCTGGAATTTCCGTTTTATACAAAATTATTAATAGATAGGTTTTGTAAGAACTGCAGGTATATTTACTTATTATATACTGGTAGCAAGAAACGTTAGGCGACTCATTGCAATTAAAATTGTGTGAGCGAAAATTTATATTTATCATCATGACAAAGGGTAAAAAGACTTTGTTAGGTGAACGTTCATTTTTGAAAAACAACATAACTAGGGCGAATAGTTACGCCGTAGAAGCAGAAGCGATGTCTATTGCGGAATTAGATTTTGAAGAAATAAATATTAAATTCGAGCTTATTAAAAGTAGTTTTGATGAATTTATGCATGCTTGTTGTCAGTTGCAAGAATTTGAAGTGGAAGATAATTTTGATGAAGCAGAGGTGGTTGAAAAATTGTATACAACGACTTACGCTAAGTTTAAAAGATTGTTGAAATTGCAAAACAGGTCTGAGGGATCTTCTAGTGAAGGCACAAATAATGTTGTCAAAGGAAATATTAAATTGGAAGCCTTACAATTACCTATATTTTCAGGGCAAATTCAAGGTTTTAAATCGTTTTTTGAACTTTTCATAACTCTTATTGACAAAAATCCAAATTTGGAAAATATTGAAAAATTGATGTATTTACGCAAACATCTAAAAGATGAGCCATTGCGGTTAATATCTGCGTTGACCGTGGAAAATAATTCTTATAATTCGGCACTGAATATTTTGCAAAAAAGGTATAAGGATGATTATTTGATTATTGATTGTCATATCAAAGATTTAATGGAATTATCAATCGCAAATTGTAATGACTCGGGTATGTTACGGGACTTTGTAGCCAGAATAAGACAAACTGTAGCTTATTTAAAAAATTTAGGGGAATCAATTTGGGATGCTATGATAGTTCATCTTATACTTTCCAAGCTAGACATTTATAGCAATCGAGCGTATCAAAATGAGAGGAAACCTAATTCTAGGGCTAATTTGGAAGAACTTTTAGAATTTTTGGACAGGAGGGCTTTGAATTCGGAATTAACTAAATCGAGTGTCAAACTTTAAAATAATAGTAAAACAATTAATAAGCAAACACATTTTAAACCTGTAACTAACACTATTACTGCTGTACCGAATTCTGATAAATCCTTTAAGCAAAAAATTGAGAAAGGCAGACAAAGAGTGAATTCAAACTCAGTAAATTTTAAATTTTGCAAGCATGGAGGTCATCCAATTTTTAGATGTGATCAATTTAAAAATGCAAGCATGCAGGAAAGGGAAAAGTGTATTTCGGAAAACAAGGTGTGTAAAATATTTTTAAATGTTCATGTGGGTCAACCCTGTTTTGTTGATCTCAAATGTTTCATATGCCAATCCAAGGAGCATCACACTTTTTTGTATAAGGATGTTCAGTTAAATGCGGTAGATAATGTGGTAGCTGCTCAGGGGATAACTAAAGTAAAGTCTACTATTTCAGAATTTGTTTTATTGCCTACGGCATCAATATTAGTAAAAAACACTGAAGGTGAATTACTTTCGGCACGAGCCTTGTTAGATTTAGGCTCACAGACTAGTTTTGTTACAGTTAAATTGCGTGACAAATTGGGATTAGACACGAGTCGTACAAAGAAATTAACTCAAATTTCTGGTATTTGTGATAATTCGACAGTGTTCAGAATGGATCGACTTGTCGATTCGTTCGAGATATGGGAATTATGAAATTTCTCATGATTTCGGGGTTATTCCGAAAATTACAGTTGAATTGCCTCAACTAAGTTTTGATTTCAGCAGTTTTAAATTGCCAAGGGGTTTGCCGTTTTCTGATGCCAATTTTTTTGAGTTAGCTGAGGTAGACATCCTTTTAAGAGCAGATATTTTTTTCTCGGTTTTGCTTCCGCAAAATATAAAAATGGGCATAAATGAGCCTAATTTTCAGAATTATTATTTTGGTTACTTTGTGAGTGGAAAAGTGCCGTTCACTACAAAAGTAAGATGTGGTGCTAGTTTGCACGCAGTGTCGTTACATAGTGCGGTAATTGTTGCTGATGAAAATTTAAATCAGTTGATGGAAAAGTTTTGGGAAACCGAAAATGTTTTTATTAAAAATGACCAAGAATCGCGGACTAAAAGTGAAATAGCAGAACAGTGTTTTCTAAATAAATTTACAAGAGTTGACGGGCGGTTCCAAGTCGATTTACCGTTAAAAGTAAATTTAGAAGAGTTCCAAATGGGAGATTCGGCTTCCATGGCACTCAAACGCTTTGAAAACTTAGAAAAACGATTTGTAGCAAATAAAAGTTTATATTTAAAATATTCGCAATTTATTAAGGAATTTCTAAGTAGAGGATTTATAGAAGATGTGGAGGTAGATCCCTTTACATTACATAATGAGAATTGGTATTTTTTGCCTTATCATGGTGTAGTAAGAGATGACAAAATTACGACGAAACTTAGAATTGTAATGGACGGTAGTGCCACTACAAAAACTGGTGTTTCTTTGAACAGTATTTTGTGCAATGGAGATATTGTTCAGCCTGAGTTATTTGACATTTTGCTTTTATTTCGTACTTATAGGTACGTCTGTATGGCTGATATAAAACAGATGTATTTGCAAATTTCGATAGAACCCGCACACAGACAACTTTTAAATTTTCTTTGGAGGGAGAATAGAAATCAACCGCTGCAAGTTATGCAGTTTAAACGGTTGCCTTTCGGCTTGAAATCCAGTCCTCATTTAGCAACGCAATGTTTATTACAATTAGCTATTGAGGGAGAAACAGAATTTCCCTTAGCTTCGTTTATTTTGCGTTTTAATACTTATGTTGATGACTGCCTTTTTGGTGCAGATCATAAGGAAAGTTTGTTGCAAGCTCAAGCTGAACTTATAAAATTACTGGGGTTAGCTAAACTCGAATTACATAAATGGTGTTCCAACCATGTGGAATTAGCACGAAACATTCCACGACAACTTCAACATTTTGAAGAAGCAAATATTACTAATGAAAAGGGGAGTATTTTAAAAACCCTAGGTCTATCGTTTGATGTAAATACGGATCAATTTATAATGAGTTGTGGAATGAAAACCGTTCCTGCAACATGCAACAAAAGATTTGTTTTGGGCTTTATTGCCAAGTTATTTGATTCTTTTGGCTTTTTGGCTCCAGTTATTACTGTGGCAAAATTATTGATGCAAAAAATATGGGCTGCAGGTCTGGATTGGGACACAGAATTACCTGATAAATTGAAAGAGGAATGGGAATCATTTTCACAGAGATTAAGGTGCATGCCAGCAATTAAAATCGATAGATATTTAAATTTTTCCGTGGCTGTTTTCATTGAACTTGTTGGATTTTGTGACGCTTCGCAAATTGCACAAGGTGCTTGTGTTTATGTTCGAGTAGTTACGGTCAGTCATACAGTGGAAATAAAATTATTAGCTTCGAAATTCAAAATAATTTCGTTGAAAAATAAAACAAGCATTCCGCGGTTAGAATTAAACGGGGCATTGATATTAGCAAGATTAATAAATCGAATTTTTGGTATGTTGAAGGATAGAATACAAAAGGTTTTTTTGTTTTGCGATTCAAAAATTGTATGGTTGAAAATAGAATATTGGAAACTTAATACTTATGTCGCCAATAGAATTAAATTGATTCAGGAACTAACGTCCGAATTTCTGTGGTGTTATATCCGTTCTAATGAAAATCCTGCTGATCTTGTTTCGAGAGGAGTTTTACCACGCAATATAGAAAATTGTATCTTGTGGTGGAAGGGTCCTGAATTTTTAGGGACACTTGATTGTACAGTTGACAAATACCTTCGACCGTCCGAGTTTAGTGAAATGTTACCAGAAATGAAGCCCGTAGTGAATGTTGTAGTCCAGAGTAAAGGTAAATTTGCATTATTCGAAAAGTTTTCAAATTTTATGAAAATGAAAAGAGTTTTGGCATATTGCTTGCGTTTTATTTACAATTGTAGCAATAAAACTAACAAAAAAACGAGTAATTTAACAATACAAGAGATAGATGAATTGCGTACGATTATATTAAAACATGTTCAAACGGAGTATTTTACAAAAGAGATTGCAGAAATTAAAGCAGGTAAATCTTGTAATTCGAAATTATTATCACTGAATCCGTTTTTGGATTCGCAAGGATTGTTGCGTGTAGGAGGGAGGCTGCATAACAGTGCACTTTCGTTTCAACATAAATTTCCAATAATTTTACCTACTAAAAGTGTTATAACAAAAATTATTATAAATAATGAACATTTACGGTTGTTGCATGCCGGTGTAAAGTTAACATTGTCAGTTTTGAGACAGCAATATTGGATATTAAATGCTACTAGAGAAATTAAAAGTGTAATTGCTAAATGTTTAATTTGTTGGAAGTTAAAGTCTGAAGCTTCTAAGCAGCTAATGGGCAGTTGCCGTACGATCGAGTGAATATAACTCGGCCGTTTGAGAAGGTTGGGGTGGATTTTGCTGGCCACTTTTATATTAAGCAATCAAGAGTCAGAAGAGTGATTCTTACAAAGGGTTATGTAGCAGTTTTTGTTTGTTTTGTAACAAAAGCGATTCATTTAGAAGTAGTGTCAGATTTGAAAACTGAGACATTTATAAATGCTTTAAAGAGGTTTGTGAGTAGGAGAGGTGTACCGCGAATGATTTTTAGTGAGAACCTGAGCACATTTAAAGGAGCTGATAATGAGTTGAGGAAATTATACAGTTGTTTAAAAACTAATCAGCAGTTTCAAAGTTATATAGGGGAATTTCGTATAAAGTGGTCTTTTATCCCACCATATAGCCCAAACTTTGGGGGGTTGTAGGAGAGTAACATAAAGGGGTTTAAATATCATTTAAAAAGGGTAATTGGACTGACTAAATTGACTTATGAGGAATTTAACACGGTCTGTTTTTAAATAGAAGCCATGTTCAACTCAAGGCCATTGTGTGCCCTTACTGAAGATCCATCAGACTTGTCTTGTTTAACGCCAAGCCATTTTTTAATTGGTGGATCTTTAGCTTGTATTCCAGAAGGTAATGTTTCAGATGCCAATAAACAAACTTAAATTTTGGAAACTTTGTTTGCAATTACAATATAGTTTTTGGAAGGCTTGGTCTAGGGACTATTTAGGCCAGTTGCAAAACAGACCAAAATGGAAAAAGGTTATGCCCAATGTAAAAGAAGGTATGTTAGTTCTTATTAAAAATGATAAGTTACCGCCATTAGAGTGGGCGATAGCACGTTTAATTAAGGTTATACCAGGTAAAGACAATAAAGTTAGAGTTGTTCACTTAAAAACTAAAAATGGCACTTTTGTCACTTTAGTGTCTAAAATTGCGATTCTTCCTATTGAATCGGATACTTAGTAATTAGTTTGGTCTGAGTAGATATTTTTTATATTAATAATTTTTTAAGGGTTATTACGAGGATTATTATCTTTAGTTTTATTTTTAAGATTCGAATGTTGCATACGCTTTTGCTTGTATCTTTGACTTTATTATTTGATTTTTTGTAAGTGTTAGATTAGTTACTGTGAAGTGAGTGATTTGGTGCTCGCGGTCAGTTTATGGTAGCGACGAGCAACCATACGTACATTGTTTAAGGAGGAAGAGACTGCTTGCGCTAAGAAAGGAGTTGCGGTTTGACCGTGCTCAGATTAGCACGTTCGTTATGGTAACGGCGGTTCGTGGTTGTATTGCTCTCACTTTGAAATTTGTAATATAGTTTTATTTATCGATGCACATGTGTTATGTTGCACGGTAATGTTATATTCAGTTTATTCAATCTTTTTAATAAATATACAGTCCACTATAATCGATTTATCTTCAAGCTTTTTATTTAATTAAGCACAACTCAAATATGGTAAATACGAGCCTATGGAGTCGCTAAGTTAAGTGATAAAATTCGTGTTTATCACAGTTCTGAAAGTGGTTAGTCGCCTACCCTCACTGTTTCCTATTCTGAGCTAATTTACACATTTTCCTAAAATTCCCACAGTCTGCATATTTCACTATCTACGTGCAATAGCCTGATATAAGTCTACCTCTATCCCTTTTTTCCTAACTTTGCTTGTAATATATCCCGCACTTTCGCCAAAAATGCCATAGTACATATCCTACCTTCTATTTCACTTTTTTTTTTTACAGATATCTTTATTACCCTACTATTTCTATAACCTCTTTGTTATTAACATTGTCTGTCAATGCTATCTTGCAGCATAAAGCACAACATTCCAAAAGGCTTTTACCGTTTTTCTGTCTGCTTCTTCTACTGTCTCTACTTCAAGACATACTGTGCTGTGCTCCACACATATGCTTTCAACAATTTTTTTCTTGTTTCTATGTTGTTGTTTTCGAACATAGCCGCTGTTCTTTCTTGCGAGATGCATTTTGGTTCTTCTTCTATTGTTTTAAAAATATATACCCTGTTTCTCCGGTATTCAGTGGTATATAAGGGGGATTAAACAGCCTACGATCACCAAGATCCTCCAACACTTGAACACATTTGTCGAATAAACAGTTTTTCAATATATCCTTTAGCACAATCAACGTTAGTTGAAAATATTTAAAAATCAACACTTGCAGTTGTCTATAATAATTATCCGATTTAAGTACAATTATTTTTTCATTAGGTTTTCCGTCTTGAAACTGGTTGGATACTTACCTTCACTTATTTCTATTCTGAGCTAGCCTAAACAGTTCCCACAGCCTAGATACAGCTCCGTTGCTATTTTATTGTTCTCTAATTAATTGCCATATGTCACCAAAATTCAGTGGTATGTGAAGGAGATTAACCAGCTTGTGGCTACCAAGATCCACTAACACTTAGACAGTTGCTGAATTATTAGTTTTCCGGTAAATCCTTTCGCATAATTAACATTAGTTGAGAATATTGCAAAAGGATACCTGTAGTTGCTTATAATAAATATCAGATTCAAGTACAGCTATTTTTTCGTCATTAGGTATTCCATCTTGAAACTGGTTGGACGCGTACCTCTATTGATTTCTATTGTGAGCTATCTAACACATTTCCCTGAAATTCACAGAACCTACGTCTTTCGCTATCTGTGTGCAATTGTTTAACCTAGGTCCCCCTCTACCTCGTTTTTTCCTCTCTCTGCTTCTAATTTATTTCGCACTATTCAATCAGGCCGTAGTATGTGACCTGTCATCTCTCCAATTTTTTATTGTTTTCCACATATTTCTTTCTTTCCCTACCACATCTAGAACCTCGTTGTTCCTAAATTTGTTTGTCCATGATATCATCATCATATGTCTGTAGCAACACAATTCAAAGGCTTTCCTGCCTGCCACTTCTACGGTCTAGGCTTCACAGCCGTACAGTGCTGTGCTCCTCACATATGCTTTAAACTATCTTTTTCTGCTTTCTATGTATGTTGCATTTGAACACAGTAGTTGATTTCTCATGTTTAATGCAGCACCACCTTTTGCTATTCATTGTCTTATATCCTTTGTGATCTTCCCATCTGGCGTTATTTGGCTTTCTATGTAGTAGAAATCCTCAACGTATTGTAAGTTCTCGTTAGTTATTTGCATTCTTGTTTTTGATTTATTTTCCCTCCTTGGCATACTAGCACCTTAGTTTTATTTTTGTTAATTTGCATCCCGTATCTCAATGTTATAACTGTTTCCATTTCATTAAGAGCAGCTTCTAACTCTTCTTTGCTACATGCTAGTACCGCTGTATCATCTTCAAATCTAAGAATATTAATTTTTTGTCACTGCATAATGCCTTCAAATGTCCTCCAGCGTTTGATAGCATTCATTGCCTTTTCGAAGTACAAGTCAAAAATCATTAGGGATCGAACGCACCCCTTTCTCACCACTTTCTAATATTTACCTCTTTACGTTCCTGCTCTAATTCTATTATCGCTGTTTGCTCTTTTGTATAAACTATGTACTATCCGTCTATCCCCAAAACTCATTCCGATCATTTTGAGTATTTCGAACATTTTTTTCATTTTACATTATCTACAAACCCTATATACCCGCTTTCTTCTTTTACTATTGTTTTCTCCAATATCAGCCTCAGAGCTAAAATAGCCCCACGTGTTCCACGGTTTCAAGTAAACCCAAATCGATCTTCTCCTAATATTACGTCTGCTCGTTTTTCCATCCGTCCTTATATAATTCTAGTTAATATTTTGACACGTGTGCTGTCAAACTTATTGTTCAAAAATTTTCAATCTATACGAGCCTCTTTTTTTTTGGTACAGTTACTATGATGTTACGTTTGAAATCGTTGGGTATCTCTCCCATCTCATACATATAGCTTACAAGTTGGAAAAGACGTTCTGTTATTGCTTGTCCAGCGGCTTTTAGAGTTTATGCTTGCACCTTATCTGTACCCGGGGCATTGTCATTTTTCAGACCTTTGACTGCCAATTCAAAGTCACCTTTAAGTATAAGATATCCCAAGTCATCCTTTCAATGTCTGATTTCTGTTTCGATGCTGTTAGTTTCTCTCCTACGTATAAATTTCCTGTATATTCTTGCCATCTAACCACTTTCTCAACATTTTCTATAATGACGTTTCCTTCCGCGCCCCTGATATTTTTGCTATACAGTTTTATATACCTAAATTCATTCTAATTGGTTTGTACACTTCGTCTGTCTTTACAATTTCCATCTTAGTTTGTACCTCTTTGCACTTTTCATCAATCCATTGTTCTCTAGATTTTATGGCCTTGTATCCCTGTTTCCTGTTTCGTCTGATCTATTTTTGTCTATCTTCTATTAAATTCAGAATATCTTTTGTTATCTATGGTGTCATATTTTGTTTTTGTGTGTACTCTAGAATATCTCCGGTCGCCAGGTCATAAAAAGATCGTGTTAAGAACAGAAAACAACAGAAATTTAGGATTTTGCACCACTGGTACTGTGTTATTCATAAAAACAAAATTTCAGGGAAGCTACTGAAGACAGAAATAAAGAGAAACCAGAAAGTAGATGTGTAACAACACTATTACATGGGTATTTGAAAAGCCTTGCTCGAGGCTGTCTAACACTGCTGTGTGGAAAGTATATAAACTTGCTTTTACAACTGAACAAAGTGTACGCAAAGAGACCGAAAATACTATATTACACCAACTTGTTATACAATAAGTATCTCAAGGAATCGAAAAATGCCACAAATATCAACTGGAGAATAAAATAGAAAAACATCTAACAGAAGACCATATGGGAAAAATATTTTTTGGATGGTGACAATAGCTTGGAGGTAATAACATGAGAGGCCCCGGAATAAGTTAGAATTTAGATAAAGTTAAAAGCGTACTTTGAATGGTCTCCATTATATATTACACTTTGTTCCTGATTATTTCATTCAGTTTAAAGTGAATACTACAAAAGTCAAAAAATATTGTGTGGAATTAGAAAAAGCAAATGAAGGCCACTGCTTTTGTAGCCATTTAAATTTTGAAATTGCTTTTTAGCCCACCATTAGGGAGAAGTTTCAACTATTTACTAATAAGAATGGTTTATAATAGTTATGTTTTAAAATAAGCAGTAGGCCTGTGCAGTCAAGTCTGGAGGCGGCTCCGTGATTGAAATAGCTTCGTTCGCGTACGACTACAAATCCCAAGGTCCCGGGTTTGATTCCCGACATGGACTGCTTGAAAAATGTTAGACTATTACATTTCACAAAAGTATGCTCTTGTTCGGATTAGAGGTAAACTGTAGGTCCTTTGTGCGGTTGTTTTCACGCACGTTGAAGATCCCTGCCTTACTTGGAATAGCAAGGATTCGACAAAATTTTAAATTTCCATGTAAGAAAACTCGCTTTTCGACCAATGTAGTACCTTAGGGTAGAGCACTGGAAAGTGAAATACCAAATGTAGGAAATAAAATCTAGGGCACAATGTATAATGTCTTTAGAAGTTTCTTCGAATACAATTTCTAGTCCACCTGTATTTTGCTATGAACTATAAAGTGCTTTTTAAAATCTTTCGTCAAGACTGTTAAGTGCTTCTTCATGGTTGCAAATAAAGCTTTGATGTGTTTTTCTTTAGTGTTGTAGGTATAAGAATTTCATTTACATTTTTAAACATTTCAATGTTTATACACCTTGCGTTTATAATCTTTAAAACAAATTTTCTACAAAAAGCATTCATTAACTTTGCCTTTTGTATTCAAAAGAAGTGGTTATATTTCATGAAGTTGAAGATTCGGAATATTTAATTTCACAAAAATGTCAACTAAGTACCTCAATTTCATCACGAATAAATGATCTCGAAACAACTTTTCCTGCTGGCGATTTTTCTTTCCTAAAAATGTTGTTATATCTTCTCTTAGTCCGCACACATTTTGTAAAAACTTGCCGCGTGATAACCATCTATTTCAAAATAAAATAATAAAACTAAACGTTGTACGCCCGCGTCTCTTACAAAGTGCAGAAAAAGGTATCGATTTCAAAGTCTCGACTTTTTAAAACTCTCTACACATACAACTATCGTTAACACGACGTTGAGACAAGAGCCTATTTGTTTGACAAAAAATGTTTCTCGGTAAATTTTGCAGTGTGCCCAGATACACTTTGAAAATTTCGATTTACAAGCTCTTGAATAACCTGCCATCGACACAGCTTTACCATTGAATATTTGCCTCATTTAGAAAACGTTGAAACTTTTTAACAGCAGATACTTTATGGAACACTTGCAAGTAAATGACGATCTTTGTGGGGATCTGTAGTTTCATCAAGCTAGACTACAAATAATTTATTACGCGACTTAAACAAAAGGAGTTTTAGTATATCCTCAAATATATCATAAAATTTGCTAACGACTGTACCATTTAATAGAGTACCATTTAATGAAAATTTTTCAAGCAAATCATTTTTAAGTATTATTTCTAATATTTGAATCACAGTTGGCAGATGAAGACTTCCCACAATGGTGTATGTACGTTTCGTTTCGTTATTTGATACGCAAATTTGTAAAAAGCTAGAAGAGCTTCTTTAGTCGCAGATAAGACTTTTTTAGAAACTGAGTTTTGTTTTTCGAAAATTTTTAGTTCATCTACAAAGAATTTGTGTTTTTCTTTATGTACTTACTCTACACAGTTTACAAGTACCCTTTAATCTTGTCGGGTTTCAAGCTGTTTACCTCTGAAATTTCTGAACATTTGTCACGAGTCCATGTATATGTAAATCTTAAATATGCGTTAAAATATTTTCTTGAGCTTAATTCACAAACTAATATTTCAGGGCACCCTTTTATGCTTCATAATCATCCGGTATTGGTATATATTCAGGTAAAAATTTGCTCATGAATGAAACTCTGAAACGGTAAGCTTTTATACTGCGTACACAGCAAAATAGGTTACCGTATGTCATACAATATTTACGCGAACCGTCGCTGTTAAATCTGGAAGCTCTGGGTGGATATGGCGCTACTAAACAATTCTGCAAATTTTCAAGTGTTGAGGGATCTTGGTAGCCGCAGGCTGCTTAACCCTCTTCATATACCACTGAATATCGGGGAAAATAGAAAGAGAACTGGACTGCATCTAACAAGAAAGACCAGCCTCTACGTTCGAATACAACAAACATAGAAACTAGGAGAAAATTGTTCAAAGCATATTTGTGGAGTAGAGAACATTGCGTCTATATAATAGGGACAATAGGACAGAAAAACAGGAGAAACCTTTTGGAATATTGTGCTTCAGATGTATGATAATGATAGCATGGACAGACAAAGTTAATAACAAAGAGGTTACAAAAATAGTAGGGGGATAAAGATATCTGTGGAAAACAAAAAAAAAAGGAGAAGTAGTAGGGCAGGATAAGAGCTAAAAGCATTTTTGAGACTTCGTGCGGGATATATTACAAGCAGAAATAGGAAAAAAATGAGGTGGAGGTAGACCTAGATCAGACTATTGCACGTAGATAGTGAAAGATGCTGACTGTGAAATTTTCAGGGAAATGTGTAGGTTAGCTCAGAATAGGAAGCAATGTGGGTGCGCGTCTAACCAATTTCAGGACTGAAGACCTAATGATGATGAAGGGACTATAATTGCACGTCTACCGCATCGACGACTCTAATTAACTGAATGGATTGGACACAGAAAACGTTTATGACATTTTCGTCCAAAATTGAACTTCGCGATTCTATATTCATCACTTATCCATGTCAATCGATTTGCATTTTTACTGAATAATTTGCATTTGCACGATAATTTAATTATGCCCAAAAAGGGAGAACCAAATTTTGATATACTTTATAAAATTCGCCACCAGCTAAATGATCCGAAGGCAAAATTTAAAAAAATTTTCAAGCCAACAATGGATAAAACATGTTTAAATGTAAAGGGTGAGTAGCGTTCAAGCATTACATGCCAGAAAATCCCGTAATAAGAGATTTTAAGCTATGTTTGCGAGCTGATGTGTCTGGATATATTTGTGACTTCCAAGTATATACAGTATATACAGGAAATTATTGCAATAACACCAAAAAAAGTTTAGGAGTAAATCTTGCTCATAATACGACACGGGTTAGAAAATAAAGGATATTGCAGTTATTTCGATAATTTTTTCATACCCTGAATCTAATGAATGAAAAAAGATATAACTGTTGTAGCACTGTTCGATTGAGCAGAAAGGATTTTCCTACTCGCCTCAAAAGTGAAAAGAAATTGTGCGTGGCCAATGTGACTGGTTTATCAGGAATAATATGTAATGGAAAGATAAGAGAGTTGTACCTCCATTGTCCACCATACGTCCGCCTTCCGCCAATTTAACTGATAGGAAAAGAGAAAAAGATGATGCCTTTACAGGAATAACTTTAACTGTCATTATAAAGGAGTACATGCGCTGCGCGGGTTGTGTTGATCAGGCTGACATGTTCAAGGCATATTATACCATAAATAGAAAAAGCACACAATGATGGAACCGCTTATTTTGGCACATCTTAAGCGCATCAATTGTGAATGCTTTTATACTTTTTATAAAACAGGAAAATGAATGTAAAATGAAGTTGAAGAAATTTCGGTTAAAATAGTGTCTGGCATGTTGGGACTATATTGATACAAACAGACCTTAAAGAAAACGTCGAATCATCCAGCACGTATAACGCATTTTAAATAAATGTGCCTAAGGAATTTCGAAGAGACCAACCCAAGCACATGCTAGAACACAGTTTTTCAAGACGTTACGCACATTATATTACAGCCAAGGAACCGTATCGCACTAGATGGGGATGCAAAGTGTGCAAAGTGGGTCTGTGCAAATCAGCTACTAAAAACTGCATTATTCTATTCCATAAAGTTTGACTATGGTTTTTTATAATATTTTGTTTATTATAAGAAAAGTTGACATACAAAGCAGTGTTACAATGAAATCATGCCATAATTTAAAAAAAAAATTTAAGATTCATTGAATTTTGTTGTTTACTTAACTCAAAATTGTAAAATTAGTAAGCGAACGTGTTCGATATGATTAGGATATTGCATTTAAATTAGGATTTAAACGCATGAAGTTTTTATTTTATATAAACCTGTAGTTTCTGTTTAGAAACTAACTGTAATCCAATGTAAGTTTGCTTTGCTGGGTTAAATTCATACTCTCTTGGCAACTTATTAGAATAAAACTAAACTGGACTTTTCCCAGTAATTAAAATACAATAGATTCTATTTGACTTTTATTTTAGGATGAAGGAAAATGTAGTAATGAAGCGTTGACAAATGTAGAAAATTGAATCCCTAAAATTGCCCTTGAAGAATACTGACAATTAATACAATAAAGGTAGGCAACTTTGTACGGTGTTACCACCAATTCCTCTTGCCAGTGAGAATATCCATATAAGTGGGGTGCACGATATAAATTTGTACTGTGATTTTTGAGTGTTAAAAGAGCATTAATAGTTCATTTAGTAACCTATTTTATAATTCAGCATGTAAAAACAGCAAGTTACAATTTGAAACGCTTTTCAAAACGTTAGTGTAAAATTTAATAATTCTACTGTAATATTTTAGAAAGCTAAAAGTTAATTTTCATAATCTTGCAGATGTAAATATTCATAAGGAATAGTGTATATAAGATAGCATTTCAAATTTCACAGTTATAAACATATTTTGACTGTCGTATTTAAGTATAAGAATATTCTCTAAAAGCTTTTAGAACGTGTAAGCAGAGAAACGAGCATCTAAATTTTATATTAGAAACCAATTTAATCTCATAATTAAATTATAACAAAGGTGGAGGTATATTTTGAAAAGCGTCTCTAAGATTTCAAATCGTTTAGTTTACAAGCAAGGTTGGCCGTTAGATTATTTACAAGAAGTTGTAAAAATGTTTTGAAACAGCTTTCCTAGTATTAAATTAAATAAACAAGTGGAACCGTCGCAATTTCTGTGTAGTTTTAATTAGGGTACAAAACGTTGCACAAATAACAAGCAAACTCTAGGTAGTGTTGGTTACCGCTGTCAATTAAGGATAGATTTATAGCTTCGTTAAAAAGATATGAAGCTTGAGTTGGAAAGGGTGATTTCGTCAGTACAACAAAACTTGCAAACAAGGAATCAAGGAGAGATTATTAGATAGAATATGTACAAGTGAGATAGGGTAAATTGAACATTAACGTTCGCTGACAAGTAAAGGATAGTTACTTTAGAGTGTATGATAGAACGAAATGAGGAAAACACGTGTTCTGAATAAGGTAGTGGAGTGAGAACAAATGGGTAGTTATACAAAGTGGAATGGGTACAAAGCAAGAGAGAGGTGATTTTGGAAATTCAGTAAATGTCAGTGGTTGATCAATTTGGTTGTTTACCAACAGTCAATGGTATTAGTAGCAGGGCTTGGAGAATTTGCATGCAGCTTCAATGCAGTAAATGAGTTGATTTCGTGGTCAAATGGTTGCAGCTGGCAGTTATGGTTATTGTAAGTCAGCTTGGGGTGTTCCTGTATGCCGCAGTCTCTGAGGGGAATGATAGCAGGCCGTATGGAGGAATAGTATCCAGATAACTGGTGCTTTTTATTGCCTATGTGTATAAACAGGGGTTTAATGACTTTTATGCATTGTGAGGATAATTTATAAACAAAAAAAAACAAACCTGGAAAGAGTTACAGATGGAATTTCTGCTGTTGTATTATTTTACTGTATTTTTATGTAGGAAATTATACATTAAGAAGGGGTTTATGATATTCGTAATATTTGTTTTTTTTGAACAAAGTAAAGGGACATTTTGCTGTTTGATGTGCGAAAAGTAACACGAGAGGTTAAAGTTTTACTAAAAGCTCTTATTAAACCAAGGTTAATATAAAACATGTTGTAAAGCCTTGTTACTTTCTCGGATAATCAATTGGAAATAATTAATCAAGGGGAATTATTGATTTGGAAATATATTATTTTAAAAGGGATGTATATAATGTATAAACAATGTGTGAACGAAGAGTTTACTTGTGATTTGGCGTGTATTCTTCTGTGAGTATATAATAAATGTATGTTATTTACCGTAGCAGCAATTTTTTTAGTGGTTAGTTGAATTGCAGAAAGCATCTAAGCAGCCGTGGCAAACTTAATTGCAAAGCAGAAACTTTTTGAGCTTTTTAGGTACAGAAGTAGCACCAAAGGTTTGTAGCATTTTGGCACTCATAAACGAGGGACATCATCAGAGCCAGAGTTCGAATCAGAGTAGCTTTCGCAGTATTTTTGACGCCAAAATGTGGGGCTCGAATTAGCATTAGAGTATACGGAGCTTTCGCAAAATTTTTGGCACCCATAAAGTGGGGCTTTTTGTATTATTGAGTGACGACCAGCAAAGTACGTCGCAGCATTTTTGCCACCCAATCATGTGGCATGAAGTTCGCAGTAATATATATATATATATATATATATATATATATATATATACATATATATATATATATATATATTATATATATATATATATATATATATGTATATATATATATATATATATATATCGGAAACTGACAACACTAGTGTTGCTAGGTGCGATCTGACGTTTTTAGTCTAGTTTGACATTTTTGACAGTATACATATAACATTTTGCTATATCAACACTATTTTTTTTTTTTGATTGAGTTGACAATTTTGTCGCGGTCAAAAATTGCAAATAATTTATGAACATTTTTGTGCGATAATTTTTACGATTATCGACGTTGATTATCTTCACAACAGTGCCTGAATCAACTTATTTTGACTTTTGGGGAAAAAGCTCCAACTAAAGCCACTGTATGTCGTTGGTATAATGAATTCATCGTGGTCGTAGCTCGCTAGCAAATGAATTTATAGAAGATTGTTCAAAATCAGCTGTTGTGCCAGAAAACATTAATGTTCTGCGCGAATTGACAATGTAAGATCGTCGTGTGACTTATCGTAAGATTCGGGCATTCCTAGGCATTAGTATGAAAGGTATACATTCGATATTACAAGAACATTTAGCTGTGAAAAAGCTAAGTGCGCGTTGGATCCCACATAATTTGACAATCGCACAAAAAAAACTCGTGTCGATTGGTGTAAAGAAATGCTCAACAAATACGATTGCTGTGCATCAAACGCAGTGTGTAACATCTACAATAACGAGTCTTGGATTTATTCGTATGAACCCGAACGTAAACAGCAGTCGTCTGTATGGGTCTTCTAAGATGTACAAAATCCTACAAAAGTTGTCCGCACTCGAAGCACTTTGAAGAGAATGGTTGCCTGTTTTCTCGGAATAAATGGGCATGTCACGACCGTTGCTTTAGAGGATCGTAGAATACTTAATTCTGCTTGGTATATAACCATTTGTTTGCCACAAGTTTTTGGAGAAATAAGAAAGCTAAAGCGAGGACTCCGAATCAGTCATCATCATGAGAATCCGAGCTCTCACACATCGGCTTAAACAAGTGACTATTTGAGCACTCAAAACATCGAATTGATGAGTCATACGCTGTATAGTCCCGATTTTTAACACCTAATGATTTTTTTTTGTTCCCACACGTGAAGAACAAACTGCGTGAACATCGATTTTCGACACCAGCAAAGGCTGTTATACGTTCAAAACTCATGTTTTGGGGATATCTCAATCGGAATGAAAAATGCTATGAAAACTATTTCCAACGTAGGCAAAAGTGTATCAATCATCGTGGATAATATTTTGAAAAAACAGTACAGAAGTTTTCATACCTTAGGTTGTGTTTTTGTTACTTATTAATTTCTTACCGAAACAACATAGAGATATTAAGGCAAGAAAAGGATATAAAAAAATTCGCCAGATTATTTATTTGCAAATTTAAATAGATTTTTGAATCTTAAATAAGTCTTTGGTTCCATACGGAAACCAGCATGCGATTTGTTATTTTTTAGTTTGGTTCTATTACAAGGCTAAGTTCAACAAATTGTATTCACAATCATGTAAAAAACAGTTCAGCTGTTTTGAAACCTAGTTTGTAAAGTTGTAAATAGCAATATAATCTTTCAAAAAGTCCGTGTGAACACTTTATTGTTCACAAAATATCTCAAGATTTTCAACTTGCTTCATACACACGGCACGTGAGCACTAAACATTTGTTCTGATAAGAATTCCCCTGGATGAACTGTCTTTGTCAGCCGTTTTCTGAATCCGCTCACTTTCACATCATCTTCGAGTTGTAGGTTGGGAAGTCGTTGATTGTGAGATTTTGTGGTAAAAAATTTAAGTGCTTTATTCCATTTTTATTTCAGCGCAAAACCCTACAAGCCAAAAAATCCTGAAGGGTCAAAAGATACTGCATGGCCAATCAAATTCTGTAACACCAATAAATGCCCTAGAACCAACAAATACCTACTAGCCTGCATGTACCCTTAAACCAGCCAACATTATTAATGTCCAAGCATCTCTGAGCCGACCATCATCCTCGAGCTCACCCATCACGTACTACAACGTCAATCTGTGGGTATCGCCTTTGTCACTGCAAGCAACTAGTTAGAACCTCGGCCCAACCAAACTAGGGGTGGCAACCAGCGACCAGTGGTTAAGGGTGAGTGGGCGCTCCGTGGTGTAGTGGTATGTGTGTGACTACTACGCCCAAGATTTCGGGTTCGAATCCCCACACGGTCCGCTTGAAAAATGTTAGGCGAGCATTTTTCACAAAAAATACACCCTTGTTCGGATGAGAAGTAAAATGGAGATTCCGTGTGTAAGTGTTGTCACGCACGTTAAAGATCCCTACCTCGTTTGAAACAGCAAGGGTTCGAAAAAATTCCAAATTTTCCAAATAAAAAAAACTCGTTTCCTGGCCAATGTAGTACCTTCGAGTGGAGCATTGGAAAATCACATGTAAGGTTGAGGGAGAGTGATTTTTGCCTAATCTCAAAACGTATTTTTTATTTTACAACCCCCTTTACCACACGCGGTTTAGTTTGGAGTCGCGAAAACCTTCATCGTTCTAGTCTGTAAGACCAAGTACTCAACTGCGTCGATATTATATTTTCTTTGTCGATTATTAATAACTTTTACTTAGAATATATATTTTCTTGAAAGTTGTAGTTGCTCTAACTTTTGTATATTTGAAATTCTCACCAACAACTATTTTAAGATTATTTAAATTACAGTTTTTGATTGAATTTGTACGTGGTTATCAAATCTTATGCTCATCTTAATGTTAAGAAACGAAATTTTGTTTAACTAATGATTTTTTGTGCAACTAACTCATGTGAAATCATATACTTCTTTCTGTTTATAATTATTACTGGATACAGATCATTTATTATATAATAGAAACTCTCTGACTTAATATGTTTAATTTTCTAAAAGAAGTATATTAAAAACTATAAAATTATCTACTCCGATAAGGTTTCTGTATCTACCCTAATAATATATTTTTAATGCTTGCTAGATACAGTGGCGTCCAACTTCACTGTATTTTGTTTGCCGTTTAACAAAGAATATTCCAACCCTGTCCTTCTCATAATCATGCATGCGATAATGGTCAGGTTAGCTGTCAGCATAGCGGTTTTTATCGTTGCACCTTGTATGCGTAAAAATTCTAAGTCCCTTTTCTAAGTTCCAAAATACCGTGTCTCACATGCACTATTATTTTTAAAATGTCCATTAAAAATTTAGAACCGTTACAACAGGTTCTACTTTAGAATTTCCAATTCATCAGAAAACTGTTACAGTTGCACTTGCATCGTGAGGCCCACATTGTTGTTTTTCTCCTCCCTTAGGGCAAGACCTCAAAGCGCGTTTTCTTAATAATAACGTAGCGGGCTACTATTAACGTGATTAACCAATTTAAAACAAGTAATAACAAAAGTCTTTAATACTTGCTGTTTACAAGTCTAATTAACCGTATATGCCTTATTTATAGATGTTTTCAGTCTAATTAACAATGAAGCACTAGCACTATCACACTAATGCTATTTACAAGCACTAATATCTTCTTAAACTAAATTCTTAACCATAAGTTTTCTTAACAACACTAACACTACTATAATTTATTTATTACACTTTTGTCTATTTATGTACAAGCTGTCGGTACAATATGCACGTTCATATAACACAAATTTATATTTACTATTGGACTTTCAAAAGCGTAACTAATTTACTTTACACAATATAATTTATATTCGACATTTAGATATAGACTAACTCTGTACTTCACCAGCGATCCTATAGATACCCTGAATTAAATAGATGATTTATACTTCGGTATATGCCGGAAAGGTCGAAACCTCTGTAGAATATACATCGGTTACGCCGCTTGTGTGTTTGACGGGTTGTCTAATAAAAGTTCGTAACAATAAAAATCGCTACACCGTTAGTTGTCAGTGCTCGATACAGAATGTGTAGATTTCAGATAAATAGTATGTGCGGACGTATCCTAAACGGTCTGATTTATAATTTACAAAGGCACAGTCTATAGATATCGAGAGTGGATAACTAAATAATGTTTTCTTTTAAATGAAACTGTGTCACAGGAAGAGATAGTCTAGTCTGCACGGAACTAAGTGTTTAAGTTATTCTGTTGGTTGAGGTTTCTTGTTCACTCTTATCCATAAAATTAATTTAGATATCTCTGTTAGTGTCAATTAACTTTCGCATTTGATTGTTTGTAGCACAAGCGACCGTTAACCAAAAAAGCATATAAACGGTCCATCCAGTAGCTGACGCTCACTTGATTTAGTGATTCAATGTGTCTATATTAACGAAAGCCTTCATTAGACTCTGCGCTACGCAATTGCTTTTTAGGTTATAATAATGCAAAATATACCTTGTTATCCAATTGATATCTTATATAAGGCGTGATTAAGTCAAATTATCTACTTTAACTTTATTATGTACATTTTTAGACAAGGGGTGCACGCAATCACTACAAAAATACTCCCTTATTACACTAGAAGGGTTATTTCAATTACAGTTCGACCAAAAATTCTGACGTGGTAATCATCAATCAATACTCATACAATTTTTAATGCGATTCAGAATACAAAAATGCACAGGTTACATCTAAATGTACGTAACTGATTTTTAAAAAATTTGAGCGATTAGTCACAGGATGCATTGGCATGTTGCAAATTTTAGTGTTTAATCATGCTCTATTACGGCGATGGAAATCATTAAGAATACTAATAGTAAAATGTATCTCAGTTTTGGTGTTTGCTGAAAGACCTTATCTTTGAAAGCGTCCAATTAGAAGGGTACAAGCGTAAAGCAGACGATCTACCTATTTTATGCATATTACTTCCCTACTTTCAAATTATAGCTTTGGAAAACTAAAAGTTAATAATTAACAAGGTTTTTCCCTATCGTAGTTTGTCCCGTTTTTCAAGCATCAGCAGTTGTCGTGTTGATGTAACTACAAATAGCTTTTTGTTCCAAAATAATCAGAGTTGTTTAAATAAATGTAGTATTCATTACTTTGCATATACTAGTTACTTATAATGCTGTAGCTTGAATAAACACTAGCTATGTAGCTGTTTAATTTTAGCTACTGCTAAAAGTTGTGTAACTTTAAAACAACTTTGCTTTCTGAATCAATATTACATAAGAAAATAGACGTTTGGTACACCTTTATTATTACCAACTAAGAAACTCTGAACAGAAAATGTAGTTGTAGGCTTCACATTTTGTGGAGCAATACTTTTCGGACTATATTTTTTAAACATAGCACCAATCTTTTGTTTAATACAAGAATTTAGTAAGTAAATAGAATAAAACTTTTCGGAGAAGACTTTGCGGATCTTCACTGATCCCTCACAAGCAGATAAGAGGTTTAAAACACAATATAACTAACCTAAATTTCAATTTAAAAACTTTTCCAAGTTGTTAAAGACGGTCCCAAAAGATTTTTCAAAGTAAATTCTACAACTATACTATATAAAAAAATTTAGACGCATTTCACAGTAAATTTGAGATATTTTACCTTTCTAATCAAAAAAAACAACGAATTTTTTTTCTAAGAATGTTATAAGCTAAAGTTTTAGTCTTATTGGTTTGGCTATCGTTTAGTACACGCCTTCGTCGTCGAGAATGACACGTAGATTAAGTAGATAAATTATAATGTATTTACAAAAACTGTGCAATTTAAAATATGTTGGGTACATGACTAAAAAACCAAATGCTGCACTTTTTGATTAGAAAGTGCCACTTTCTGTGATCATAGTTGATACCAAAAGCTAACTATCCAGATAGGGTGTAACGTATTTTTTTTCCTAGTTACACCAAGCCTAATAAATTAATAATAAAACAGATAAGTTTTAAAGCATTTAATTCGTAAATATTCAGCCAATAAAAATTAAAGTATAATGTTCATAATAACACATAGATTCTAGAAGATATATATTCTGAGGCTTGTTACCAAGCGCTGTCAGGTTAATAATCGGCACTTTTATTTCCAACGTCCAAGAGTGAAGTCGCTTTTTGTAGACTAGAGATAAAAGTCAAGATGGCCCGACTAAAACACGAGGCATCTAATAGAGTCAAGAAGAAGAACTTGAATTGAGAACATGGAACGATAATATACATCATTTAAGACATGCAATATCTTATGGACATATCTACAACAACAATTTTCAATGTTAAATTATAATAAATTTTCGTCGCAATAATTTAAAGCAAGCAGTTATGGTTTCCTTCTATTTAATAACTACGCAGTATAGCAGTAATTTATTCTACAAGGAATCTTGACACTACAAACTTACTGATGATTAATACGCTGGAAAAAATACCACAGCTGACGTCATGATTTTGCACCTGCAATTTATTTGGATACACGTGAGTGTTTGAAACTTTCCATAACTTTGAAAGTATAGTAAATTATTATGAGATTTCCTACGTTGATTATTAGAGTAACAAAAATATAAAGTAGTTTTTTAAAGTTAGTAACACAACGAATAAATATCTAGTTTGTCAGTTATTTGTACACGTATTCAATGTGTTTTAAGATATTTAGAATGACAACTTATGTCAGATAAAAATAATATAGATTCTGTTTTCTTAATCTAGACGCCAGATGCAGTCTTGATTTAATTTTCACATTTTGATTAAAAACATTCAGGTCATGTAAAAGCTTTTTTATTGGTGCTGAAGTTCGCGTATTTTCTTAGTAGATTACAGATAAATTTGAGTATTTGCATTTTATAATCGTTGTTTTTTTTATGACAAATCTTTGTTGTAAATGGTCAATGAAGTACTTCAATGATTATGGTAAAAATAAACTCATGTGTTATGAACTAATAATTTATTACATGTTTGCTTGAACTAAATTTTATAGAAATGATTCATTTATACATATTTATTTTGAATGTTAAACTTCACTAAAATTCTTTTTATAAAAAAATTTATAACAAGATAGTAATCATATATATATTGCAGTCACATGTATATAATCAGATTTCTATATATAAATAGAATTTCTTTTGTTTCTTTTAAAGACGTTTTATTATTCAACATTTAAATTAGGAAAAAGAAAACTAGAGCAAACCCTCATTAAGTAAAAAGATAGAGTAATGAAAATGAATCCCTTTAGTATTTCACAGATGTTTAAAGTCACTTATTATATTTTTGGGCATATGCTTTTGAGGACACAAATGGTGTCCATGTGGTGTTTTGTTTGTTCACAGGTAAAGCTGAGACAACTGTTTGACATCTGGTGGTTGAGGTTTTGGTAAGTGTGTGCTAAAGAGTGAAATTCAAGTTTTATGGCTATGATAGTGGTGTTAGATAAGGTTTCCGCATTCCCCTTATACAAACACAGTTAAATTTGTTGGCACTTGTATTAAAAATACGGTGGCGCCTATTAAAATATTTTTGGTCGATTATCCACCCATGACCCATGCTCATGATCTACCCAGAGCTAACACTCTACTAGCCGTTTAACCCTTAAGAGTTTTCTTTGTCTAAAGCCGTTTTCCATCCGACATTACCCTGGGCTTGGAGTATAGAAGAAAATCTCGACCTAGTGATATCAGATTAAAATAGAGGTTTTAGTATATAGCTGATAGTCACGAGGACAAAGAGTAATAAACTTACAAAAAGTTTTAATTACCCCGTTTTATGTTACACTGGCGCCCAACGTGGGGCTCGAACCCACGACCCTGAGATTAAGAGTCTCATGCTCAGTGTAACATAAAACGGGTAATTAAAACTTTTGTAAGTTTATTACTTTGTCCTCGTGACTATCAGCTATATACTAAAACTCTATTTTAATCTGATATCACTAGGTCGAGATTTTCTTTATACCCAAGCCCAGGGTAATGTCGGATGGAAAACGGCTTTAGACAAAGAAAACTCTTAAGGGTTAAACGGCTAGTAGTGTTAGCTCTGGAGATCATGAGCATGGGTCATGGTGGATAATCGACCAAAATATTTTTAATAGGCGCCACCGTATTTTAATACAAGTGCCAACAAATTTAACTGTGTTTGTATAAGGAATGCGAAACCTTATCTTAACACCACTATCATAGCCATAAAACTTGAATTTCACTCTTTAGCACACACTTACCAAAACCTCAACCACCAGATGTCAAACAGTTGTCTCAGCTTACCTGTGAACAAACAAAACACCACATGGACACCATTTGTGTCTCAAAAGCATATGCCCAAAATATAATAAGTGACTTTAAACATCTGTGAAATACTAAAGGGATTCATTTTCATTACTCTATCTTTACTTAATGAGGGTTTGCTCTAGTTTTCTTTTTCCTAATTTAAATGTTGAATAATAAAACGTCTTTCAAAAGAAACAAAGAAATTTATTTATATATAGAAATCTGATTATATACATGTGATTGCAATATATATATGATTACTATCTTGTCATAAATTTTTTTATAAAAAGAATTTTAGTGAAGTTTAACATTCAAAATAAATATGTATAAATGGATCATTTCTATAAAATTTAGTTTAAGCAAACATGTAATAAATTATTAGTTCATAACACATGAGTTTATTTTTACCATAATCATTGAAGTACTTCATTGACCATTTACAACAAAGATTTGTCATAAAAAAAACAACGATTATAAAATGCAAATACTCAAATTTATCTGTAATCTACTAAGAAAATACGCGAACTTCAGCACCAATAAAAAAGCTTTTACATGACCTGAATGTTTTTAATCAAAATGTGAAAATTAAATCAAGACTGCATCTGGCGTCTAGATTAAGAAAACAGAATCTATTTATTTTTATCTGACATAGTTGTCATTCTAAATATCTTAAAACACATTGAATACGTGTACAAATAACTGACAAACTAGATATTTATTCGTTGTGTTACTAACTTTAAAACTACTTTATATTTTTGTTACTCTAATAATCAACGTGAAATCTCATAATATTACTATACTTTCAAAGTTATGGAAAGTTTCAAACACTCACGTGTATCCAAATAAATTGCAGGTGCAAAATCATGACGTCAGCTGTATTTTTTCCAGCGTATTAATCATCAGTAAGTTTGTAGTGTCAAGATTCCTTGTAGAATAAATTACTGCTATACTGCGTAGTTATTAAATGAAGGAAACCATAACTGCTTGCTTTAAATTATTGGGACGAAAATTTATTATAATTTAACATTGAAAATTGTTGTTGTAGATATGTCCATAAGATATTGCATGTCTTAAATGATGTATATTATCGTTCCATGTTCTCAATTCAAGTTCTTCTTCTTGACTCTATTAGATGCCTCGTGTTTTAGTCGGGCCATCTTGACTTTTATCTCTAGTCTAAAAAAGTCGACTTCACTTGGACGTTGAAATAAAAGTGCCTGATTCATTAAGCCTTGACAGCCTTGTAATCGAATTTATATCTCAGATCTAATGGTTATTATGAACTATTATTCTTAATCTATTTATTGCTGAATATTACTGAATTAAAATGCTTTGAAACTTTATTTGTTCCTGTACATTTATTCCGGCTCAATTTTTAAGAACTTAAAAATTTCACCTTCTTACAAATCTCATCGATGAGAAGGATGTTAATTGTATTCAATATCCCTTTCTTTCCCCGCAAAAAGAATTTATGTATTATGTTCCGGATATGTAAATAGAGCTTGTTCATAACTACGCGTTATTCTAATTACTTTGAAAACACTTATTAAATTAAGGAAACACATTTTACAAACAAAAAGATCTAATATGCTAAGGAAAACTCGTACAAGTTAACTGCTTCTATACTGATCTTTTGATTCTAGATTACGTAAGCATCTTCCAATTTATTTTTGAAAAAAAAATATTATTATATATTATTATTGTATTAATGCATTGGATCAACATAGCAATATTATGATCTTGAGATTGTGAAACAAATTTAAAAATGTTCAATTAAACCCATACCTTTAATTGTATTTATTGCTACAGTATCGACCTCTAGTGCAGTTTGTGCAAAGTAGCCTGCATATAACTTTGGTCTTAGAACAGAAGGATCGAGTACGGCACCTGAACAAGCACACGTAACTAATTCTCTGCAGGCTTGCCATAATAGAAGGAAGATAAGACCAGGCAGGCATTAACTCCCCAGGAACCACTGTACATTCCCATCATTTTAGCCTTGAAATGTTCTCTATCACTAGGCATGCACGACCCCCAAACCTGTCCTGGCTGATATTGTCTTAGTGGTTCTTTTGTTGGGAGCGGACTTTGCAGACTAATACTGTTTGAAATTAAGAGAAACTTTTTAATATGATTGATTGAAAAGTATTCTGCGCATTTGTAGTAAATCAAAACAGTAAACTCCTGCAGAACTGTTGTTATATACAAATAGCTAGTGAGGTTTCAGCAGCTTTAGAAAATGATTCACTCACTTTCAGGCAGTACGTTTCCCTTTCGTTGCATCTGATCCAGCGAATTCATGAAACCGTTTCAATAGAACAATTTCACGTTCACTCATATTTTCAAACAGCATTAATACTCTGAGCACCAAATAAAACCCTACCGATGTTTCGCATATTTGAGAATGTAAAAGGAAAGAGA
This sequence comes from Platerodrilus igneus, assembly GCA_036346225.1. Lineage (NCBI taxonomy): Eukaryota > Metazoa > Arthropoda > Insecta > Coleoptera > Lycidae > Platerodrilus > Platerodrilus igneus. The sequence continues at coordinate 3,216,511 of JARFIW010000873.1, forward strand.
ATGTCTAAACAATTACATTTGCATCTACTGTACAAATAATTTTTTTTTGTTCTATATTTCACATTATTTAGCGTGGAGAGAAACCTTGCCATCTATTTCTTCCTGTTACCTAAATTGCAATCCATCATAAAAATTAAATAAACAAATGACCTGTTACCTACCTAGCACTGACGGACCTTCTAAGAAGGTACTACACCCAGTGCTAATCGAGGAAGTTGGTCGACGGAAACCAATCCGTTTCCAATTAAACATTAACGAATAATTTTGCCTAGCATGGAGAAAGTAATTCGAGCATAGAGGATCGAAATCAATATATAAAGTGTTGGTTATTTTGCAAAAAGACAAGCCCGTGACCGGTTTCACTGTTCTTGCAGATCATCAGACGGACGCGTATCTTTTTGCAAAACAACCAACTAAGTTCTAACATAATACACAAATTAAAGTGTATTTATAGTGCAAATATTTCTCATGCGCTCTCTATACTCGAGAATAAGCAACTAACTACCGAAGACTGTTTCCAGTCTCCGACGTGATAGTGTAGATGGCATTGCCAAACAAAATTTAAATAGCTAGTCAAAAGACAAGATGAAAATTAAATAAACAAATGACCTGTTACCTACCTAGCACTGGCGGACCTTCTAAAAAGGTACTACACCCAGTGCTAATCGAGGAAGTTGGTCGACGGAAACCAATCCGTTTCCAATTAAACATTAACGAATAATTTTGCCTAGCATGGAGAAAGTAATTCGAGCATAGAGGATCGAAATCAATATATAAAGTGTTGGTTATTTTGCAAAAAGACAAGCCCGTGACCGGTTTCACTGTTCTTGCAGATCATCAGACGGACGCGTATCTTTTTGCAAAACAACCAACTAAAGTTCTAACATAATACACAAATTAAAGTGTATTTATAGTGCAAATATTTCTCATGCGCTCTCTATACTCGAGAATAAGCAACTAACTATCGAAGACTGTTTCCAGTCTCCGACGTGATAGTGTAGATGGCATTGCCAGACAAAATTTAAATAGCTAGTCAGAATACAAGATGAAAATTAAATAAACAAATGACCTGTTACCTACCTAGCACTGGCGGACCTTCTAAGAAGGTACTACACCCAGTGCTAATCGAGGAAGTTGGTCGACGGAAACCAATCCGTTTCCAATTAAACATTAACGAATAATTTTGCCTAGCATGGAGAAAGTAATTCGAGCATAGACGATCGAAATCAATATATAAAGTGTTGGTTATTTTGCAAAAAGACAAGCCCGTGACCGGTTTCACTGTTCTTGCAGATCATCAGACGGACGCGTATCTTTTTGCAAAACAACCAACTAAAGTTCTAAAATAATACACAAATTAAAGTGTATTTATAGTGCAAATATTTCTCATGCGCTCTCTATACTCGAGAATAAGCAACTAACTTCGAAGACTGTTTCCAGTCTCCGACGTGATAGTGTAGATGGCATTGCCAGACAAAATTTAAATAGCTAGTCAAAGACAAGATGAAAATTAAATAAACAAATGACCTGTTACTTACCTAGCACTGGCGGACCTTCTAAAAGGTACTACACCCAGTGCTAATCGAGGAAGTTGGTCGACGGAAACCAATCCGTTTCCAATTAAACATTAACGAATATCTTGAAGGTCCGCCAGTGCATGGAGTAAAGGTAATTGTATTTAATTTTATCGTCATTGATAATGTTAGTTATTTCTGGCAATGCCATCTAAGCTCACGTAGACAAACAGTCTTCGATGTTGTTGCATCATCAGAGGACGCAGTATTTTGCAATAACAACTAAGTTGCTGTAATAATTAAACATTAGTGTATGTTTGTGCAAAAATTTCAGCGCCTCTATGATCTCAGAACATGAAACTCATCGAAGACTTGTTTGCAAAGTACTCACACGTATAGTGTGATTGCATCTGTCCAGCAATAATTTAAATAGCTGCAAATGACAGATGAATTTAATGAAACGAAATGATTTCGTCGCAACTTCTCGTTAGCATGGGGTGTACCTTCTAGAAGGTACCGCCAGTGCTAGATCAGGATTGGTCGATCGGTTTATTAATTCAATCCTGTTTCTGACTACTATTTAAGAATGTGAATGTCTTCGCACTGAAGTCTCGAAGTAGCTATTCGAGATAGAGACGTCATTGTGTTTTATTTTGCAACAATATTTCACTTGTTTTGCTAGTATTTAGAACTTTTGTTGTGCAAAAGCATACAGCTCACGTCTGATGATCTGCAAATCAGTGAAACGTAGGTTCTTTAAGATGCAAATATTTACTCATCCTCTCTAATTATCTCAGAAATTACAACTAATTGAAGACTGTTTCCAGTCTCCGACGTCGATAGGTAGATGGCATTGCCAGCCAAAAGTAAATAGCTAGTCAAGACAAGTATTGAAAATTAAATAAACTTAAATGACCTGTATTATTCCTAGCACTGGCGGTACTCTTCTAGAAAAGGTATCTACACCCAGTGCTAATTCGAGAAGTTGGTCGCGGAAACCAATCCGTTTCAATTAAACATTAGTACCTTCTTAGAAGGTCCGCCAGTGCTAGGTAGATAACAGGTCATTTGTTTATTTAATTTTCATCTTGTCTTTGACTAGCTATTTAAATTTTGTCTGGCAATGCCATCTACACTATCACGTCGGAGACTGGAAACAGTCTTCGATAGTTAGTTGCTTATTCTCGAGTATAGAGAGCGCATGAGAAATATTTGCACTATAAATACACTTTAATTTGTGTATTATTTTAGAACTTTAGTTGGTTGTTTTGCAAAATGGATCAAAAATTTAAAGCATCACAACTCAAATAAACAACTAAGTCGAAACTTCAGCCGATTAGTAGAGCTTGCCAGCCAAAATTTAATAGATCAAAGATAAAATTAAATAAACAATGACCTGTATTACTACTATTTATTATTTTAACGAGATTAATACATTAAAATTAATAATTTATTATGTTTAGACTATTTAAAAACACTATTAGACTTCAAATATAATTATACATGAATCTAGTATAGTTAATTACATGTTATAATTTGACAAAATGAATATATAATGTAAATTCATTATCGAGTCATAGTGTTTGAAAATCATTTATAGCTCTTATAATTAATCTCGATTTCATGAAAATGTGTTTGAAACTATAAGCTATCCATAGTGTTATTAATTTGAACTTACTTAATCTTGATCTTAAATAAAATTTATAAAATATTTTAACATATTGTAATATTTTTGAAAATATATTATGTTAACATTTGTACTTTTAATCCACTAGATTTATAGATATATATAATTATATCGGTGACTTAGCATGTGTAAATGTATATTTTTTGATTATTTAGCATCAATGGATAATTTTTTAAGGATTTTACATGATTTATAATTTTTATTGTTCAAAGACGTGTTTAACGTTTTACATTTTTTAAATATCTAGAAATGTGAATCTTATCTTAGCCAGTTTTTATTTTTTAAAATTTGTAAACAGTTTGAATCATTAGTATGAATTAATTTATTTATGTATGCATCCCGGACAGCTAAACGCTTTTTTAGAGGTAAAATTATTATTACCTTGTTCCGATATATGAGTGTCGAATCAATTTACCGTGAGTTTTTATTTTATATAATTTTTGCAATAACAACATATAATGTACATCCTCTATGTGATTACTTCTCATTAGGACATATTGTTAATTTAATTGAAGGATTGTTTGACAACTTCTTTCAAACGGGTTACTTCTGAAGGTCCCAGTGAGGTAGGACGGTCTTTGTTATTTAATTTCATTTTTTTTCAGCTATTTAAATTTTTCTGCAATGCCACAAATATCGGAGATGGAAACGTCGATTGTTCTTATTCTCGATTAGAGGTGAGATATTCTAAAATCCTTTAATTTGGTATTATTTAGATTTATTGTTTTTTCAAAATCGTCCTCTGATGATTAAAAGTGAAACCGTCACGGCTTTCTTTTGAAAATAAAACATTTATATTGTTTGACTTATCTCGAATTACTCAGCAGGCAAAATTATTGTTAATTTTAATTGGAGGATTGTTTCTGACCAATTCTGTTGCATGGGTGGTCCTCTGAAGGTCCGCCAGGCTAGGAGGTACGGCTTTGTTTTTTAATTTTCACTTTTTTGATATTTAAATTTTGTCTGGCAATGCCATCTACTTCCTCGAGCTGGAAAATTTCGTAGTTATTGCTTTTCTCGAAACCTGAATTTGCACTTAAATACACTTTAATTGTGATTATTTTAGAACTAGTTGTTGTTTTAAAAATCGTCCTTGATGATTAAAGTGAAACCGTCACGGCTTGTCTTTTGAAAATAACAACACTTATATTATTTGCCTTATCTCGAATTATTCCCATGAGGCAAAATTATTGTTAATTTAATTGGAAAGGATTGGTTTCGTGCATTCTCATAGACGGGTCCTTCTGAAGGTCCGCCAGCAGGGAACGGTCATTTGTTTTTTAATTTTCATCTTTCTTTTGACTAGCTATTTAAATTTTTCTGCAATGCCACAATATATCGGAGATTGGAAACGTTGTTTGTTGCTATTCTCGATTAAGCCTGGAAAATTCTAAAATCCTTAATTTGGTATTATAGACTTTGTTGTTTTTTCAAAATCGTCCTTTGACTGCAAAAAGTGAAACCGTCACGGCTTTCTTTTCAAAATAACCAACTTTATATATTGATTTCGATCCCATGTGAATTATTTCCATTAGAAAATTATTGTTAATTTTATTGAAACGATTGGTTTCTGCCAATTCCTCGATTGACTGGGAGATACCTTCTAGAGGCCGCCTGCAGAGTAACAGCATTTTTTATTAATTTCATCTTTTTTGCTCATTTAAATTTTTCTGGCAATCATCTAATTATGGAACGGAAAGTTTCGAATATTCTTATTTAGATAGGAGCCTAGAATATTTGCTATAAATACATTTAATTTGTTTATTTAATTTATTGGTTGTTTTGAAAATAGCTCTTATGTCTGCAAGACATAAACCGTCACGGGTGCTTTTGAAAAAACCAACTTTATTATTGATTTCGATCTCATGGAATTATTTCTCCACTAGAAAATTATTGTTAATTTTAATGGAAACGGATTGGTTTCGTGACAATTCCTCGTTGATGGGTTAGACCTTCTAAAGGTCCGCCTGCTGAGTAACAGCATTTTTTATTTAATTTTCATCTGTCTTTTGCTACATTTAAATTTTTCTGGCAATCATCTAATTATGGAACGGAAAGTCTTCGAATATTCTTATTCCGGTTAGACCTGAAATTTGCCTATAAATACATTTAATTTGTATTATTTTAATTTATTGGTTTTTTGAAAATAGCTCTTATGTCTGCAAGACATAAACCGGTCGGGTGCTTTTGAAAATACCAAATTTATTTTATTTCGATCTTAGCCGAATTATTTCTCCACTAGAAAAATTATTGTTAATTTTAATTGAAGGTTGGTTCCGACAACTTCCTCGATTGACTGGGAACCTTTGAAGGTCCGCCTGCTGGAGTAACAGCATTTTTTATTTAATTTTCTCTTGCTTTTGATACTTTTAAATTTTGCTGGCAATGCCATCTACACTATCACGTCGGAGACTGGAAACAGTCTTCGATAGTTAGTTCTTATTCTCGAGTTAGACCTAGAATTTGCACTATAAATAACTTTAATTTGTTTATTTTAATTTATTGGTTTTTTGCAAAAATGTCCGCATGATCTCAAAACAGTGAAACCGGACGGGCTTGTTTTTGCAAAATACCAATTATATGATTGATCCATGGAATTATTTTCCACTAGAAATTATTGTTAATGTTTAATTGAAGATTTTTCACATTCTCGATCTAGAGTATCTGAGGCCTAGTGAACGCATTTTTTTATTTATTGTTTTTTTAATTTGACTGGAATTTTTATTAATTATTTTTTATTTGTTTTAAACAAAACGGGTTTTAAAACATTTTTCATTTCGAAATTTATTATGAAGTGTTCCATCTGGCTTAGCCGGAGTTTTTTATTTTTTTTTAATTTACGGAAATTTTTAATTAATTATTTTATTTGTTTTAAACCAAAACGGGTTTAAAACATTTACTGGCGGACCTTCTAAAGGTACTACTACCCAGTGCAAATAATCTAGTTATGGAAGTTGGTCGACGGAAACCAATCCGTTTCCAATTAAACAAGTACCTTCTTAGAAGGTCCGCCAGTGCTAGGTAGATAACAGGTCATTTGTTTATTTAATTTTCATCTTGTCTTTTGACTAGCTATTTAAATTTTGTCTGGCAATGCCATCTACACTATCACGTCGGAGACTGGAAACAGTCTTCGATAGTTAGTTGCTTATTCTCGAGTATAGAGAGCGCATGAGAAATATTTGCACTATAAATACACTTTAATTTGTGTATTATTTTAGAACTTTAGTTGGTTGTTTTGCAAAAAGATACGCGTCCGTCTGATGATCTGCAAGAACAGTGAAACCGGTCACGGGCTTGTCTTTTTGCAAAATAACCAACACTTTATATATTGATTTCGATCGTCTATGCTCGAATTACTTTCTCCATGCTAGGCAAAATTATTCGTTAATGTTTAATTGGAAACGGATTGGTTTCCGTCGACCAACTTCCTCGATTAGCATTGGGTGTAGTACCTTCTTAGAAGGTCCGCCAGTGCTAGGTAGGTATCAGGTCATTTGTTTATTTAATTTTCATCTTGTATTCTGACTAGCTATTTAAATTTTGTCTGGCAATGCCATCTACACTATCACGTCGGAGACTGGAAACAGTCTTCGATAGTTAGTTACTTATTCTCGAGTATAGAGAGCGCATGAGAAATATTTGCACTACAAATACACTTAATTTGTGTATTATTTTAGAACTTTAGTTGGTTGTTTTGCAAAAAGATACGCGTCCGTCTGATGATCTGCAAGATCAGTGAAACCGGTCACGGGCTTGTCTTTTTGCAAAATAACCAACACTTTATATATTGATTTCGATCCTCTATGCTCGAATTACTTTCTCCATGCTAGGCAAAATTATTCGTTAATGTTTAATTGGAAACGGATTGGTTTCCGTCGACCAACTTCCTCGATTAGCACTGGGTGTAGTACCTTCTTAGAAGGTCCGCCAGTGCTAGGTAGGTAACAGGTCATTTGTTTATTTAATTTTCATCTTGTCTTTTGACTAGCTATTTAAATTTTGTCTGGCAATGCCATCTACACTATCACGTCGGAGACTGGAAACAGTCTTCGATAGTTAGTTGCTTATTCTCGAGTATAGAGAGCGCATGAGCAATATTTGCACTATAAATACACTTTAATTTGTGTATTATTTTAGAACTTTAGTTGGTTGTTTTGCAAAAAGATACGCGTCCGTCTGATGATCTGCAAGAACAGTGAAACCGGTCACGGGCTTGTCTTTTTGCAAAATAACCAACACTTTATATTGATTTCGATTCTCTATGCTCGAATTACTTTCTCCATGCTAGGCAAAATTATTCGTTAATGTACTCCATCAATTAAAATTTCATTCAGTTAGGATTAATGAACGATGCCATCAATCTCAGTACTGATGCGAGCCCAATAAAGCTTCAAGATCACATGTTTTGCAGTATACGTGAAGAGTTTAGTCTTGTTTCAAAAACAGCAGGAAATATTATTGCGAGTTTTTGTAGCATATTCCCTTATACTACTTGGTAAAAAATTTTAACGGCACTATTATCTGTTTCACATTCTTTCACATCGGGTTCTGAGTTGTGGAAAGTGCTCAAGAATACTCTCACACGGGTAAGATATGTATTTGGAGAGTTTTTATTTTACACACCAAAAAGTTTACTTTGTGTTTATAAGAAGTTTTGATGAAGCAAGAGCAAATACCTTCTTGTTCAGGTGTTCAATACGTCTAGAATCAGGATTATTGTGAATTTTTATTGGATCGGGACAAAAACTATAATGTGGGCTCACCTCTGTTTCATACTATTGACAGAGATACTAACAAAACGCTAACTGATGTGATAGTAAACCTAGAAATTTTTAACTTGTAACAGGAAGTATTCCGTGGGCACAAATTTAAAGATATTGTAGTAAGTAAACCAAAACACAATGGAAACTCGCTTTCAAATTTTACCAGATACAAGGCACGTTTAGCCAGCATTAATTTAAAAGTATTTGGTAAAGAATTGTTATTAATTCACAGTACTTATCAATGTAGAGCAATTGAGACGCCAAATCAGAGTTTTGCTATTGACAAAAATAGCAAATAACAATTTAGCGAATTGTTCTACTCCTTTAAATTAGGAGAAATTATTGCTCATCCATAACTGGCATACTCACCTATACTGTGTAGCTGTTATGCATTCTTTCATAAGAAATCAGTTGATAATTACAAAAGCAATTTGCTGCAGAGGTATACCGGTGGAATAATATTCTCGCGAACCAATTTGAAGTTATAAAGACTTTATCTAGGTTAAGTTTACCATTTCGCAGCCATTCTGGCGACATAAGCAACGATAATTGTGACGTTTACTTAGAAATAATTAAGCTACTGACAAAAAAGATTCGGTTTAGCAAAATCAAACCAATAGTAAAAGCAAAATTAAGCATTTAAGCAAAACCGTTATTGAAGAATAAATAACAGTCTTGCCCGAATGACAGCGCTGCATACTATCTCCCTTGATTTTTAATATGTATATTGAGGAAGCTTCAAACTTAGCTAGATAGAAAAAAAGGGATAGGTATTAGTGTACAGGGACAGAAAATAGATATGTTACGTTTTGCAGATGATATAGCCATTACAGCAGAGTCTAGAAAAGAGTTAGGAAAATTTTTAAATATTTTAGATGAGATGCTAAAGAGTAACTATAGTATGAGAATTAATTCAGGAAAAACAAAAATAATGACAAGTGAGTTACAGCCTAGTTTTAAACCAAAATTAAAAATATGTAATACCGAGCTAGAGGAAGTAGATGAATTTTGCTATTTAGGTAGTATAATTACAAAAGGCCGACGTAGCAGGAGGGATATAACAAGAATAACTCAAGCTAGAAAGATGTTTTTAAAAAAGAAAGACTTACTAATAGCTAATAGTATTAGTTTAGATAATAGAAAAAGTTTCTTAAAGTCGTACGTATGGAGCCTTCTACTATACGGTAGTGAGACTTGGACAATTAAAGAGGTAGATAAGAAAATGATAGAAACTTTTCAAACATGGTGCTATAGGAAAATGTTAAAGATTAGTTGGACAGATAAAGTAAGAAATGAGGAAGTTTATAGAAGGATAGGTGAGGAACCCTGTATGTGGAAACAATTAAAGGTCAGGAGAGATAGAATGATAGGGCACCAGTCAAGACATGGGGGACTATTTATTAAGGTCTTAGATTATAGACTATCAAATAAAAATAGAGTAGGAAGACCTAGACATAGCTATATTAGTCAAATTATTATTAGATATTTAGGTTGTGTAGGGAATGTAAACTTTTTAGACTAGCTCAGAATAGAAAAGAATTTGGATATGCGTCAAACCGACCTTAAGTAAGTTCGAAAACAAAATAAAAAAATAAATAAATAAAAATCAGTTAACTAAATGTCAACATGAATAACTCACGATTAGTTAGCGGTCTGGCATGTTGGTAGCGATTCGTTGGTCAAGCCTTACCATAAAATATAGCTTAATAAACGTCTCCATGACATAATTTACAATTAGTTAGCGGTCGGGCATGTTGGTAGCGATTTGTTGCTCAAGCCATACCATAACATATAAGTTAATAAACTTCACCATGACATAACTCACATTTAGTTAGTGGTCTGGCATATTGGAAGCGATTCGTTTCTTAAGCCTTACTATAACATATAACTTAATAAACGTCTTCATGACATAACTCACAATTAGTTAGCGGTCTGGTATGTTGGCAGCGATTCGTTGCTTAGGCCTTACCATAACATATAATTTAATAAATGTCACCATGACATAACTTGCAATTAGCTAGCGGTATGGCATGTTGGCAGCGATTCGCTGCTTAAACCTTACCATAACATATAACTTAATAAACGTCTCCATGACATACCTCACAATTAGTTAGCGGTCTGGTATGTTAGTTGCGATTAGTTGCTTAAGCCTTACTATAACATATAATTTAATAAACGTCACTATGACATAACTCACATTTAGTTAGCGATCTGGCATAGTGGTAGCGATTCGTTGCTTAAACTTTACCATAACATATAATTTAACACTTTTCCTTTTTGGAGGGGTAACCAGGTAATATTTCGTTTCCTTATAAATGGGAATCATGTAAACATGTTGGAGTTCTTTAACAACCTTCAGGTTGCTAATATCTATGTAGAGCCAAGTAGATAGGAAACAGATAGAAGAGTATAGGAAGACTTAGACCAAACTATATTAGTCAAATTATTAGAAATTTAAGTTGTCAAGGGTATGAAGAACTTTTTAAATTAGCACAGAATAGAAAGGAAGTTAGAACTGCGTCAAACCGACCTTAAGTATAGTCGAAAACAAAATGATAATGAGAGAGGAGATGTATAAAACTATATATAACGAAATTATCAATCTAATTGTTAATACGGTAAGAATTTCTACAAATCTAAAAATTGCGATAACCATCCCATTCAGAAAAAAGAAAGGTATTCAGAAATTCAAATCAGAAATTGCCACCCAATATCAATCTTACTCATAATTAGAAAAGTCTCAGAAGACATATATCTTCTTTAGTTCATAATCTTTTTACAAACTAATGCAATTTTTTGTAAACGACAATTTACATTTGTGAAGAGATTAGGAACAGAGAAATGTTTAAGCAACTTTTTTTCATTACGTTTATGACAAAATGAAATATAAGACAAACAGCTTGTGTTTAATTTTAGACTTCCTAAATGTTAGAAACAACTAACCACGATGTTCTTTTGGAGAAGTAAGATGAATTCGGTTTTAGAAATCCTCAAAAATTCGTATATTAGAAAGTGTTTGCAATACAGAAAATTTATAATTAAAATTTTTAACGTAAATACGGGTATCCTACAAAAAACAATTTTAATAGTACCTCTGCTTTTTTAAATTAATATTAATGACTTTCCGAAAGCAATTCAGAAGTATAAAATTCACATATTTACAGACATTCTAGTTTTGGTAGTCCATCGTAATCTACTAAAATTTGAGCAGATTTACTAAACGATGCAAATAATATATGTAAATGAGCTCAGGATAATTATGTGGTTCTAAACAAGAATGAAACAAAACTGATATATATGTAATAATTCCGTATTTATACAGAAATGTACCAAACATAGAACATGGTTATTCGCCGCATCAAATGTTACTAACTCTAAAGGAGTGCAGTCAAAGTATGATAACTTTTAAATTATTATTGTTCTTTATATAAATTTATAAAACATACCTGGCACAACTTTGCAAGCGGGATTAGCAGCTTAAGGTGGACATATATTGCTGTGAACTGAATATGCCAGTTATTTAAATATTTTTGTCTAGCTCTTTTCAAAATAAAATCACTAGAATCAAACATCAGGTTTATTAATGACACAAAATATTTTTTCAAACAATGATTTTAATACTACTTACTACATCCACGACACGTTTCTTCTTACAAACAATATCTTACATATGACATTTAGGAAAAATAACGACTTTGCCTTTTGAACAATATTTATATGTAACAAAAAATATATATAACCTTTTATTCATTTATACTAAAAATAGAGTCTAAAATCTCTCTCATAATCAAGGTGAGCGCACTCTAATCATAAGTTTATTCACTAGCGATGCCTTAATTAAATCTTATTAGGTACAAAATTTGTCAAGATAAGTCCGATAACTCAATATTCACCCCTTTAAAATAAGATTTAAACGTATATGATCAGTTAGTTTTAGTGATTTTTTATTTCCTGACAAAATCTCACCGAAGAGTACCACATTTCAAATTAAATTATCGCTTGTACATACAACTGTCTAACAAATACTTGCATACAGAACAAACATCTTATCACATAACTTAACCAATTAATAAATATGACCTTTTTAAAATGTTAAATAATATAAATTTATTTTATGGCGAAGATCGGCTTGTTACCGTGAAAATTTGCTTCTTTTAGCCTTTTTTTGGAATTGAATCATACATCACAGTTCCAAAATGGCGCAAATTGTTTCAACAAGTACGCCTTTCCATGCAAATTGCTTCATATTACTTGTAACAAACAATTCTCTTTCCATATGCCTTTATCTCAATTAATTTTTAATTTTCCATCCCATTTTTATAACATTGTAATTATCTAGTATTTTCCGAGTAACAATGAATTGTCAATAAAAATTGTCAGTCTACTACTATAGCTTCACTACTAAATACTACTGGATACCAAATTAGCATGGTAACATTTGAAGAGCTACTTCTCAATTGATTTCACTCACACCTTCTATTGGGTTTATAAGAGCGAACCTCTTGTAACGTCACGCATCGAGAATTTCCGAAGTAACTCTAGTTGTTGTTGTTTATGTTCGTATTGGCTCTAGAAATGAGCGTGTTGTCTTGTATAAGAATTTTCAGGAAGGATCCTGATCTTTTAATTGATTGTTTTCTAAGGCTGGTGATACAACATTCAGATTTATGGTGTTGGAACAATCTTGAGATATGATATAATTAATACCGTTTACCTATGCGTTATCTCATCTTGACGACTTTATCGCTTGGACGATTCCGTTTACATTTATGTTTTATTTTGATACTTGAGTATTTTAAAAATTCAGTAAACATGTTCCTACGTTAGAAAATTTAAATTCCTATTGAACGTAGTTAATGCATGCTTGTCGAAATACTACCGTGTTTGTTATCTAACAAAAATATAAAAATTAAAATACGATACAAGCGGTTTTCCCCAAATATGAAAATCCAAAGCGCTTTTCCACATGTCGTCAATTCTTCATAGACTCTTTGTAAATATGAAAATCTCTTCTAATAATCACGCATTTAAGCGTAATCGACACATAATTTGGTACTTTGTAGATGAGGCTCTTTGAAAAACATCCTCTTGCGTACAGAACAAGGTAAATACCGTTATTCGTATTTTAGAACATGATTATGTTATGTAAAAACCTTTTTCAATCACATGTTTTTATGCATTTATAATTCACACACTGAGTGTTATTCCAAAAACGCTTCTCTTTACAAACAAATTCATATTTACATAAATTGAGTTTTTCTTAAATTTTTTTAAATTTGCTCGGTTTTACGACGTTGTATGTTTACGACATGATGCTATATGACTGTTTGATAATCTCTAATTGCATCAATATATATCATCATCATCATTAAGCTTTCTGAAACTGGTTAGACACATACCTCCATTGTTTCTTATTCTGAACTAACCAACTCATTTCGCTGAAATCTCCAGACTACAGCTTTCACTATCTGCGTGCAATAGTTTCATCTAGGTCTACCTCTACCTTTCCTTTTTCCTATATCCGCTCGTAATATAGCTCGCACTATTCCCCAAAAATGCCTTAGAACATACACTGCCCTTTTGTTTCTTTTATTTTTTTTAATTTTTACATATATCTTTATTCCTTTACTATTCCTATTCTCTTTGTTATTCACTTTGTCTGTCTATGCTATCATCATCATACATCTGAAAGCTTCTTCCTTTTCCTGTCTGCATCTCGTACTGCCCCTATTTCTTAAGCGTACAGTGCTGTGCTCCACACATACGCATACAACAATTTTTTCCTTGTTTCTATGGTTGTTGTCTTCGAACATAGCCGATGCGCTTACTCGTTAGATACAGTTCGGTTACCCTTCTATTGTTTTGTAAACAGATACCCAATTTCACCGATATACAGTGGGAGGGTGTTAAGCACCCTGTGGCTACCAAGATGCTCCAACACCTAAACATTTGCCGAATTAATAGCTATCCAATAAATACTTTCGCTCAATTAAGATTAGTTGAAAATATTGCAAATCCCACTACTGTATTTGTCTATTGTTATCATCAGGTTTAAGTGCAATTATTTTTTCATCATTAAATTTTCCCCCTTGGCACTGGTTGGATGTGTACCTCTACTGATTTCTATTCTAAACTAGGGTACACAGTTCCCTGACATTTATACAGCTTATAAACAGTTCGCTTCCCCTTCAATCGTTTTCCAAATATATGCACTATTTCACCGATATTCAGTGGTATGTGAAGGAGTTAAGCAACCTGTGGCTACCAAGATCCCCCAACACAGATATTTGCCGAACTAATAGTTTTTCAGTAAATCCCTTCACACAATTAACATTATTGAGAATATTGCAAAACCAACACTTGTAGTTGCTTATAATGATCATCAGGTTTAAGTACAAGAATTTTTTTCGCCATTAAGTTTATCGTGTTGAAACTGGTTCGATGCATACGTTCATTGATTTTTATTTTGACCTAGCCTAATCATTTTCCTGAAATTCCTTAGCCTGCATATTTGACCATCTGTGTGCAATAGTCTAACCTAGGTCTACCTCTACCTCCCATTTTCTCTATTTTTGCTTCTAATATATTCCGGACTATACCCTTATGCCTTAGTATGTGACCTATCATTCTATCCTTCATATCTTTTACTGTTTTCCACATATTTTTTTCTTCCCCTGCCATTTCTAGAAGCTCTTTTTTCTTCACTTTGTCTGTCCATTATATTTTCATCATACGTATATAGCACCACATTCCTTTTCCCTTTCTGCCTCTCCTACTGCTCATGTTTCGCATCCGTACAGTGCAGTACTCTACATACATGCTTTAGATACTCTTTTCCTTGTTTCTGTATTTGTTGTTTTTGAACACAGTAGTTGCTCTTTCTTCTTAAATGTAGCATGGCCCTCTGCTTTGTTTTATTTTTTTTGCGCTTTTCGCATCTTGCGTTATTTGGCTTCCTAAGTAGCAGAAATCTTTAACCCCTTGTAAGTTTTTGTTTCTATTTGTGTTCTAGTTTTCGATTTATTTTCCCTTTTTTTGCATACTAGTACATTAGTTTTATTTTTGTTAATTTTCATACCGTATCCCCCTGTTAGTATTGTTTTCATTTCTGGCGCCTTGCCATTTTTCAGACACTTTAATGTTAATTCAACTCATCTCTAAGTATAGGATATCCCAAGTCATCCTTTTCAATGTTTTATTCTTGTTCTAGTGCTGTTAACTTCCCTACTGCGTATAAATTCCCTTTATATTCTTGTCACCTAACCACTTTATCTGCATTTTCTAGAATGATGTCTCCCTCCGCGCCCCTTATATTTTTGTTATACGGTTTTATCTCCCTAAAATTCATTCTAATTAATTTGTATGCTTTGTCTGTCCTTCCTATTTCCATTTTAGTTTGTATCTCTTTGCACTTTTTATCAATCCATTGTTTTTTGCGAATAATTCTTCATTTTATGGTTTTGTATCTCGGTTTTTCTGCTTCGTTTAGTCTGTTTTTGTGTTTTCGTCTTTCCCCTATTAAATTCGGGACATCCTTCGTTTTCCATGGTTTCTTATCTTCTTTTTGTGTATACCCCAGAACGTTTCTAGCCGTCATGTCTAAACTGAGTTTAATGTTATTCTAACTGTTTCTACTTCCTTAATATCAGAAACTTTCCTGGTATCTTTAAGCAATTGACTTGACTTTTTTTGTGTTTGTGATGGTTAAATTGTTTTTGTCGCAAACTTTTACCGGCTCATTTCCCCTGTCGTTTCTCGTGCCTAAACCAAATAAACCTACTACCGCGCCTTCCCTTCCCTCATCTACCATTGTATTAAAATACCCCGTAGTTATTAAATTTTCACGTCTTTTTAGTGTGTCTTCGATATCTCTGTAGATCGCTTTTATCTTTTCCTCAATGTAACTAGAGATGGGCATGTATACTAGTATTATTGCTGTATTTACCGGTTTAGATTCTAATATAACCGTGTGTACTCTTTTGTTCTTTTATAAGTAGTTTTCCATACACTGTCCCATCTTTTTTCACACAACTATCCCATACCCAAATTTTC
This sequence comes from Platerodrilus igneus, assembly GCA_036346225.1. Classification (NCBI taxonomy): domain Eukaryota; kingdom Metazoa; phylum Arthropoda; class Insecta; order Coleoptera; family Lycidae; genus Platerodrilus; species Platerodrilus igneus. The sequence goes on from JARFIW010000873.1 coordinate 3,232,530, forward strand.
TTTCACTGATTCTGTATAAATTACTCTAAAAGTCTCCGCTACAAAAATCCATCACCTCTGACCACCTACCTTTGTTGATCCCTAACCTGTTCTATTCAATTTTCAAGTTCTTTGGCATACCTACTTTCTTCATACGCCTGAAATTTCACGCTCCGACTTGCAAAATATTCCCGACTTCTTTCCTAAACTTTCCGATCACATCCTCTAAAGTAATATCCTTCCAAAGATCCGAATGGAGAACTATTTTAACTCCAGAATGTTTTACCACAGAGGATGCCATCATCTTATATAACAATTTAAGAATGTTGTGTATTTGGGAGGTAATGTGGTGGTTGCAGTAGTGTGTCTTTGAATGCCATACCGACCCCTATGGTTTCTGCCACTCTAAGTGCAGAATGAGCAGCTGCCTTCTTTCGGGAACCTGACTTAGTCTAGTTCCTCACTAAAGATCCTACTAATTTGGTTATACCTGCATATCGGCTTTTTAAATCACTGGAACTCGCAAGCCATTTTATCCGTTCTAGTAATCTAGAACTTCTTCAAAGTAGTGGTCCATTCAGAACGGATATATATATATATATATATATATATATATTATAATAGAGATTGAAAACATTACTGCACGATTCATAACTGTGGGTCAAATCAAAAATGAAACTGCTCTGAAGGGCAACATGCCACGATGGCCGTAAGTAAAGACAAGTTGATAATGACAAATTCTATAAAGTGACAGGACACGTTCCGAAAATGGCAATGATTACAAACCTGAAGGAAGATACTAACGTTGTAAAAATGTCCTTACTATAGAGAGAGAAAACCTATCAATATCAATCTTATTATTGATAGGATTAATTTCACTATTGATATAAAAGACTCGATAAAAGCCTCGTCTTGTAATGGTTTCGTTCTCAAAATGGCGTGTACAAAAGTGGTGTATGACTGGTTGCAGCAACATGAGCAGACAATGCACATTTAGTGGAGTTAATCCTACAATCACTCTTGTGCTGGGTTAAACGACTCTTCTCTTATACTATTCTACTTATAAATTGTTACGTAGAGATCCTACATTCACTACTCAAAAAAAAGGTGAACGAGCACTTAAAGTTATTACATAAAAAGGGGATGTTGGACGATTCTGAAAAGAATCGATTATCCATCAATAACTCGACTCCTGGTAAATAGTATGGTTTACCAAAAATACATAAACCAGTCCTCTCGTTACGACCCATCATATCTACGGTGAATACACCTACGTATGGTATTGCTTTTTTTTGGCGTTTTTATGTAATAACTTAAAGTGCTCGATCACCTTTTTTTTGAGTAGTGAATGTAGGATCTCTACGTAACAATTTATAAGTAGAAAAGTATAAGAGAAGAGTCGTTTAACCCAGCACAGGAGTGATTGTAGGATTAACTCCACTAAATGTGCATTGTCTGCTTATGTTGCTGCAACCAGTCATACACCACTTTTCGATGACACCGCCATTTTGGAGAACGAAACTAATTACAAGACGAGGCTTTTTATCGAGTCTTTTTATATCAATAGTGAAATTAATCCTATCAATAATAAGATTGATATTGATAGGGTACATAATGTTTACTCTGCTCTATATAGTAAGGACATTTTTAAACAACGTTAGGTATCTTCCTTCAGGTTTTGTAATCATTGCCATTTTCGGAACGTGTCCTGTCACTTTTATAGAATTTGTCATTATCAACTTTGTCTTTACTTTTTAACGGCCATCGTGGCATGACGCTGCCCTTCAGGCAAATTTTAATTTTTAATATTTTTGACCCACAGTTATAATGTGAATCGTGCAGTAATTTGTTTTCAATCTCTTTAATATAATTTTGTCAATGTAAGTAGTTAGTGACAGGTTATGTATTTTTTTGCTAATTTCGAATTTTCTGTCTCCATTTTAGCCTTTGAAAAAGGTACAAAAGGAATGTACCGAAACGTTAGGTGTTGATTAAATTTTCAATCAGTTTCTGTTGTTTGATTTGGACTACTTCCCATGATAATATGTACATGTATATTATACTATAAGACTGACCTACATTTCGTTGTTTTATGTTGAGGTGCCGTGAACGTACTTTCCATGTAGTAGAGATTTCAGTAGGAGTAAGGTTTGCGGTTAATAGGTATTGGACAGAATAAAAATCACCGATTATGTAATGTGAGGTTTAAGGTAGCGTAACTTGTACAGAGTGTAGGACTAAACGACTCTATGGTAACGATCCACAAGAGCATTGGTAGTTACAGTGTTGTTAGGTAACAATCGACAAGAAGTAAAGTAGTTACTAATCCTTGGACAGCAATCGGCAAGGACTGACTTGCTGGTTGATTGGAAGCTGCTTATATACCTGTTTCCTTTTTGAATGTAACAAGTTGCATGACAAGGATTTGGTTTAGTTTACAAAAACCTGACTTTTTCGATTACATACCATTGCACCAGTTCTTCAACGACTATCGATAACGCAACTTTTCAAACGACGGGTTTCTTACAATAATGATATCCGAATAGACTTTGTAGTTTGACTGCAATTTCCGAGAGCATTTTGAACCATTTAAATTCGTCAATACCTGCTTTGTCGTTTCTAATTTCACGCAAAAAGTGAGAAAATACAGATTAGAACTAAATATATTACGGTATCCCGATAGACTTAGATAAAATAGGATAATCCTAAATAGATTCAATAGTCCTTGAAATAGTAAGGAATTATAAGAGAACTTCCGGTTGCCATATCCATCCTTAACGAATAACACTTTAATTCACTGACTCGGTAAAGCTTTCTAAGGTGACGTAAACTTGTTTAATTAGAACAGCAGTAATATGTATATATTACTGACTACGTTAGTATATCGAACGGTTCTTTGAAAAATTTTCCAGCGTACATATAATAAAACGGCATGTTAGATCTCATGTGATATTCACCAGACTTGCGGTATTTTATGTTTTGCTTTGCATAGAATTTGACATTCTTTCCAATGCTGAAATACAAGCTTAGATATCTGTATGTGCATCGACACTCTTCAGGCATAATTTAAATCTGAATGCAAATTTTGATGAGGATTGGCTTTTAATATGGATAGAGTTGGATTTGAACGTGATAAATCGCACATATTCCTTGCATTGAAATATGTGTACCGTAGTTTGCGAATAGAAGCGAGACTCAAATCCCAAATCACAATCATCCGGATTTATCTAAGTATGCGGTGTAAAGGAGAGTGGCGTTGTGTTTATCATCGGTTTGCACACGAGTTGGGAGATGATATTATATTCCGTATACCAGCGTCATAGCGAGAATTGTACAAGTTTTTATACTTTTGGTTGCAAAGTGGTTTGACCGTGAAATTGTGTATCAGACTACAATAACTCTTTGTGGCTTTAAACTTTCATGGTATTTTTCAAAGTTTTAGACGTTGTATGCTGTATAAAATGTCATTTTTATGGGCTCCTTAAAAGGTGGAACATTAAAATATGCTGCAATTAATATTATGCTTGTGATAAATACAATTGTACATAATATTTTTGATAAAACTTAAATTTAGACTTGTTTATGCTTATGCGATATGTCCGTTTCATGTACCATACTACTTACTTAGCAAACACCAATTAGTGAACGCTATTTGTTGTTAATTTTTTAATAAACAAATATTTGGTGACAAATTTGAGGACTAGGTAAGATGTTTCTTCCGTATTAAAGGCTTTATTCATTGCAATTTCCTTAACATTAATTAATGGCTCCTAAGATAATGTAACATTATTTTGTAATGTTAACAATTAAACAAATCAATTAATTAAAATTCAGTAACTTGAATAAAGTATAAACAAAAATTTACACCATTAAATCACCTCATTTTATTTAGGATCCTTTATAATAGAAGACCACATTTACCGATAGCTTCAGGCTAGTAAATTCCAGCGGCAGGTCATCATTTAAAGCTCAAGACCCTCGTAAGTCAAATACAATAAACCTCTTAAAAGTTTAGGTCGGTTACAAACTGACAAATCCGATAGAATTAAAATGTAATAGTACCTTTTTAGGGTAAATAAAGAAAAGTTTGAAAAGCTTAACCTTCTTAATACTTTCGTTGATTGACAGCGGGTTAGACAAAACAAAATATTATAAATAGCGCAAAACTATTTCCAATTTGATTTGTTCAAATACTACAAGTAATTTTAAGTAGTCTGGAGACATCCATTGTATTTAAAATCCATTTCGGCTCAAGTAGGTTAGCCGGTCTTTGTTAAGGGCAGACTGCTGTCGCCATAGATAGGTTCCACATTGCAATAACTAAGTAATTCGTAGAAGGAAAAATATAATTTAAATTCTTGGGAAATTAATTGCTTCCGTGATTCTCATCTAAAAAGGGGTTGGATTTGGTTTCTGAAATCTTGTTTTGTGGGAGGTTCTGTTCAGTCATTGGATAACAGAAAATGACGTACATAATTATTAGGGTAGGAATTCGTCTATATAAGTCAAGGCTTATCCAAAAAACGGGGAGTTTTTCCAATGGGACCGTCCGTGGTCAAGAAGTAGAGAAAAACGTAGTTCGCGGGTAGCGTTCTCTGGCATGACAGATAGAATATTCCACTTCGTATCACGTTAGTAAAAATTGGAAAGAAGTGATACTTTTTCAGTTTCGCGAGGGTTAGGCCCATATGTTTGCGGATTTATAGTAATGCAAGATAAATATTTAAAAACTTGTAGGCGTGTGACGCACAAGTAAGTGATATTGTCAAAAATTCTGCCGGGTTCGTGTGCCAGTCAATTCTTTAAACATTACAAACAGAAGCAACAAGCGAGATTCTCTTCCCAAATTTAAGAACTGCTCTACGTTGGAAAACAAACCCTCAAACAATGGACAATTTTTAGTAAGTAAGTTTTTATAGTTAAGTAGCATGAACAATCTTAGTTAGTTTGTTTGTTAGGACGTTTTGGCCATAAACCGTAGGATTAATTTAGTGTACGATTTATAATATAAGTTTCTTTCATATACAAGTGTTTGATAACTACTTATGTACTCAAAATTTTCATAAATTCCATAGTCACCTATTCACTTAAATTGCTAAATTAAAGTCAACGAATCTAAGAGGTTCACGTTTCTTGCTCTGTAAATTAAATAGTTTTGTTTGCCGTTGATTAAGTAAATAGTCTTTTTTTATTTTTTTATCATGGAAGTTTTATAAGTAGTAAAAAAGTGAGGAAGTGATTAAAAGAAACAATCGTCCTCCTTGGGATGACAAGTCTCTCAAGGTTTTGTACGAACATTTGGACATTCTCAACTTGTCTGGCGCCCTTGGCAATTGTCATTAAGCCACAATATTTTATGAAAGGTAAGTGCCGAATCTTTTGTAGTATAGTATAAATTAATTTAACCTTTTTTTCAAAATTTTAACCCTCTATATGATCCACGACCTTGCGCTAGCTAGTGCCGGTGACCCCCCTTAAATTTTGTTTTACAGGCCGCCCCCATTTTATAATTTGACTGGAAAAGATACACTTAGTAGCTTTTCCGCCTGTAACAATAACCAAGTTCAATATCTAGATAAATATTTCAAGGTTGGTTACTTAGCACAATCGGAGATATTCACCTTTGATGGAACACAAAAAAATATAGTTGCCATGCCAATGAATAGAACCGAACGCGAATGAAATAAGCTACTTAATTTGACAAATATGTAAAAAACTATAAAACGGTTTAACCAATAACTTACTCCTTATAGTGGTTATTTGTTTCTGAAAAGTGAGAATAGGATAGATCTATTATTTATTCTTGAAAGGTAAACTTGTATAAGGATAGTGGACCAGAACAAGGAGGCGGCTCCGTGGCGTAGTGGTATGTGTGTGACTACTACGCTCAAGGTCCTGGGTTCGAATCCGACACGGTCCGCTTGAAAAATGTTAGACGAGCATTTTTCACAAAAATACATCCACGTTCGGATGAGAGGTAAAATGGAGGTCCCGTGTGTGTGTTGTCACGCACGTTGATGATCCCTACCTAGCTTGGAACAGCAAGGGTTCGGTAAAATTCAAAATTTTCCAGGTAAAAAAAACTCGCTTCCTGGCAAATGTAGTACTTTCGAGTGGAGCTTTGGAAAATCACATGTTAGGACCAGAACAAGGAGGTCAATGGTTCTTGTAATGACTGAATCAGTATGCTCAAAACTTACATAAATTTCACATTTTTACTTAACTCGTCATATGCGTTGATTACGCGAAAAATATTCGTGTTTTTTTCGAATTGAATTTCAAATAAATAGTGCAGAAAATGATATTCACACAGAAGTTTACGTATTACGAGTGATTTAAAATAGAAGTTAATCATTCTCGAGGAAGGTCGGAGCTTAGTGACTATTCGAGATATCTACTAAGCATAGAAGTGGAGTAAACACGATTTTAAAACTAGCACGTTGCAAAAATAATAATTGGAGTTATTTTCAGGACAAATTATATTATTTTAAAGTTTTCCAATAGCCGAAGTCAAAAGATATTGCACGACCCAACGGCTGCGTTTCAAAGTGAGCGTTTGAAATTGCATCCACTGAGTTTACATTTCAAATCTTAGCAAGAAACAAGTTTCCAGTTTTAATGTTAAGTGGGTCTTAAGAGTTTATACTACAACAAATACACAGGCAGCAGACTACGCATCGAAGGTAATCTTCAAAAGTTCGATTACACCAACTAATTCATTTTTGATTTACAAATTCGCAATTACAAATCCAAATACACAAACATATTTCAAAAGCATGGTCCTTTGAGCCGGATCTTAGCCTATTTGGACAGTTACTCACATTCTAAAACTGTACGTATATTCAACGCCTGCAGGCTTAATTCAAGGTTCAACAGTACTTATAGCGCTTGAGCACATTCAAATAAACCAAGCAGCTTCAACTCGTTTACGCCGAGATTACGGGTATTATAAAACAACCCTCCTTTTCTGTTCTACTCATAAAATTCAATATCAATTTTTATGCCACTACCTGCGCTGGTATCTAAAGAGGTTACCTACATTTCGTAATTAAAATTGGCTTCGTTCAACAACGTTAGGTAGTTATCAATAATTATTACAGATATTATGATAATAAAAAATTTTCTAGTGCTACTGCATAACATTTTATCGCATTTTAAACGCTGTTATTGTATTTACAGTGATAACAATTTCATCTTATTATCCATTTAGTTATTTTAAAGATACTAATTAAAATACCGTTAACGGGCATGATTCTTTAGTACAGTTGTGAACTTACAACTGATTTCTTTTATTCATCCGTACATTTGTACACACGTCTTTGTGCAATTTTTTTTTACAAATTTCATTACAATATTAAATCAGGGCCTCTCACGTGTGACAAAATTTCCTTTTCGCATACTTGCTTGTTTAAAATAGCTCAACTAAAGTCCTTTCAAGAAGAAATAAAATGTCTACAGAAAGGCATTCCCATTTTAAAGCCAAATTTGGTTTCAAGCTTAACTCCTTTTCTCGACTTTGATGGTATAATACACGTTGGAGGTCGTCTTCAAAATTCGGAGTTTTTCCTTAAAAAAGACATCCAATTTTGATTTCTGCGAAACATACATTTGCTCAGCTTCTTTCTATTCGTGAACACACTCGTATGTTGCACGGTGGTGTTCAACTGCTTCTTTCGCACGGGCAAGAACGATATTAGATAATCGCTAGTCGCAGTCTTGCAAAGATTGCTGTCCATAAGTGTTTCTGCTGCTTTCGATTTTCTTCTAAATTGACTAAACTCGTTATGGGGAATCGTCCAGTTCATTGAGTCAATCAATAACCACCATTTCATGTAGTCAGCATTGACTACGCTGGTCCATTTCATATTAAGGATCATAAGGGCCGAGGTGCTAAACTTTCATGGCACATATTTCTCCTTTCATTTGTTTCGCCACAAAGGCTATACACCTAGAATTAGTCATATCTTTCCAATGATTCAATTCGAAGATTCATTGCTCGTAGAGGTAAACCTAGTACCGTTTACTTTGATAATGGTTCAAATTTCGTAGGCACCAATTCAGAACCTCTTGAATTGGGCAAGTTTCTTCTTTCCCAACGAACTATTATTATAGATAGAGTAACTGACATGGGCATAACGTGGCACTTTATTCCTCCTCATTTACCTCACTTTAGGGCACTATGAGAAGCGCGTGTAAAATCGTGTAAACACCATTTGTGTAGAGTCTTACTCTGCCTGTCTTACTTATGAAGGGTTTTCCACAATGTTGGCACAGGTGTAAGCTATACTATATTCAAGACCCTTGTCTCCGCTTTCTTCTGACTCTAACGATTTTCTCCCTTTCAAAATTGTTCTTTATGTTCAAAACGGTGCATAGGATAATGCTAAAAATATTTGTAGATCAGTGTGTTTACCAAGCTTTCCAAACCTTTGTGATACTATTGTTGTAAAGTAAAAAATAAAGGACCTAAATATTTTTGGAGAAATACTGAATACTTTAAGGAATTTCCAACTGCACTTTTGAGATTTATGTTCTTCAGTACCTCATACAAATAAATATTCATTATTGATTTGAAACATTGTCAATAGTTAAGCAAACATAACGTTACTTACTCGCCGCCAAGGGTTCTTTATTGTATTTTCGTAAAATGCACAAATTTAATGTGTAATAGGTATAAAATATTAAAAGGGTAAAAGAACCGATTGAATAAAGCCCTTTAATGTTAGTTTTATGTACCAAGCAGGTTGAATAGTTGAACTTTCTGCTGTAGAATTATGTTTATTGACGTTTACAACTACCTATTCTACTTATTACAAGTATTACGTACCAACCATACTTAAAAATTAATGAACCAATAAAATGAAAAAATTCGTGCTATATAGAGGATGATACATTACAAATCAATGGGAAACCGTTACGAGTTGCTGTCAACTGTGAAATAGTAGTCAACAGAAAATCTGTTGCTTGTTTATAGCATATCGTTTAATTTTACCGCTAGCAATAAAATGGAATGAATCTAAACGGTGCTTGTATGCACATGAGGTTGATTGATATATTCTAAGAGCGAACCTTTACAAAGGACTAAGGTCAGCGGTGTTTTACATTATAAGCTTGAAATTTGATCTGTGAACAGCGTGTATTGTTACAGGAAATACCTAAAATCTCACATTTCCTATACAAATGCTGTTTTCCTTAAAGTTGTTATATACTCATTTCCCACATTGTAGACACTTTAATAGAATCATGATCATAAATGAGATACATACAACTTTCGATAAAATTTATTTACAGTTTATAAAACAAAGGCTTTTTCCTGATTCTTAACTTGAAGGGAAAATACAAGTTCCTAATCAGATGCGTGAAATTAGCGAAAAAATGTCGACAGGAATAATTTTAATTGGTGTAATTGTTATTGCTTCGTTAGTGCTTTTTAGTGCTCAAATATATAGGTCAGCGGACTATCCAAACCATAGTTATAACCTGTTAAAGATAGTCCGCCAACATGACGCCTAGCGGAAAAGTGTCGGCAGGAATAATTTTAGCCGACGTGATCGTTAGTGCTTTTTAGTGCCCAAATATGAATGCCAGCGGACTACTAAAAAAATAGTTATATGCAGTTAAAGCTAGTCCGCCAACATGCCGCACGGCGGAAAAGTGTCGGCAGGAATAATTTTAGTCGACGTAATGGATAGTGCTTCGCTAGTACTTTTATGTGCCCAAATATATATATAAATGCCAGCGGACTACTCAAAAAACACTTATATGCAGTTAAGCTTAGCCCGCCAACATGACGCCCGGCGGAAAAGTGTTGGCAGGAATAATTTTTGCCGACGTAATCATTAGTGCTTCTTAGTGCTTTTTAGTGCCCAAATAGGAATGCCAGCGGACTACTCAAAAAATAGTTATATACAGTTAAAGTTAGTCTGTCAACATGCCGCACGGCGAAAAAGTGTCGGCAGAAATAATTTTAGTCGACGTAATGGTTAGTGTTTCGTTAGTGCTTTTAAGTGCCAACATATAAATGCCAGCGTACTATTCAAAAAACAATTATATGCACTTAAAGTTAGTCCGCCAACATGACGTCCGGCGGAAAATTGTTGGCCGGAATAATTTTTGCCGAAGTAATCGTTAGTGCTTCGTTAGTACTTTTAGTGCCCAAATATTAATGCTAGCGGACTACTAAAAAATTAGTTATATGCAGTTAAAGTTAGTCCCCCAACACGCTGCCCGGCGGAAAAGTGTCGGCAGAAATAATTTTAGTCGACGTAGTGGTTAGTGCTTTTTAGTGCACAAATATGAATGCCAGCAGACTACTTAAAGGCGTCAAGTTAGCGGAATAACTTTAACTGCGTGTAACTATTTTTTGGATAGTTTGCTGACATTCATATTTAGTTACTAAAAAAGCACTAACGATGTACTAACCATTACACAGACAACACTTATTTCAGCCTACACTTTTCCGCCAGGCATAAAGTTGGCGGAATAATTTTAACTGCAAATAAGTATTTTTTGAGTAGTCCGTTGACATTCATATTTGGGCACTAAAAAACACTAACAAAGCACTAACCATTACGTCGACTAAAATTATTCCTGTTGACACTTTTCCGCCGTGCGGCATGTTGACAGACTAACTTCAACTGCATATAGCTATTTTTGAGTAGTCCGCTGGCATTCATATTTGGGCAATAAAAGGCACTAATAAAGCACTAACGATTACGTCTGCAAAAATTATTCCTGCCGACACTTTTCTGCCGGGCGTCATGTTAGCGGACTAACTTTAACTGCATTTAACTTTTTGAGTAGTCCGCTAGCATTTATATTTGGGCACTACAAAGCACTAACGAGGCACTAACCATTATGTCGACTAAAATTATTCCTGCCTTCACCTTTCCGCCAAGCGTCATGTTGGCGGAGTAACTTTAACTGCAATTAACTATTTTTTTAGTAGTCCGCTGGCATTTATATTTAGGCACTAAAAAGCACTAACAAAGCACTAACCATTACGTCGATTGAAATTATTCCTGCCGACATTTTCCCGCCGTGCGGCATGTTGGCGGACTAACTTTAACTGCACATAACTGTTTTTTGAGTAGTCCGCTGGCATTTACATTTGGGCACTAAAAAGCACTAACAAAGCACCAACCATTACGTCGACTAAAATTATTCCTGCCGACACTTTTTCACCGTGCGTCAAGTTGGTGGCCTAACTTTAACTGCATATAACTATTTTTTAGTAGTCCGCAGGCATTAATATTTGGGCACTAAAAAGCACTAACAAAGCACTAACTATTACGTCGACTAAAATTATTCCTGCCGACACTTTTCCGCCGGGCGTCATGTTGGCGGACTAACTTCAACTGCATATAGCTGTTTTTTGAGTAATCCACTGGCATTTATATTTGGGCACTAAAAAGCATTAACGAAGCGCCAACCATTACGTCGACTAAAATTATTCCCGCCAACACTTTTCCACCGGGCGTCATGTTGGCGGACTAACTTTAACTGCATATAACATTTTTGTAGTAGTCCGCTGGCATTTATATTTGGGCGCTACAAAGCATTAACAAGGCACTAACCATTACGTCGACTAAAATTATTCCTGCTTACACCTTTCCGCCGAGCGTCATGTTGGCGGAGTAGCTTTACCTGCACATAACTTTTTTGAGTAGTCCGCTGGCATTTATATTTGGACACTAAAAAGCACTAACAAAGCACCAACGATTACGTCGACTGAAATTATTCCTGCCGACACTTTTCTACCGGGCGTCATATTGGTGGACTAACTTTAACTGCATATAACTATTTTTTTATTAGTTGGCGGAATAACTATAACTGCATACAACTATTTTTTGAGTAGTCCGTTGGAAATCATATTTGGGCACTAAAAAGCATTAACGGAGCACTAACCATTGCACCTGCCACAATCATACCTGCCGACATTTTTCCGCCAGGCGTGAAGTTTGCGAAATAACTTTAACTGCATATAACTCTTTCTTGAGTAGTCCGTTGGCATTCATATTTGGGCACTAAAAAGCACTAACGAAGCGCTAGCCATTACACCGGTTACAATTATTCCTGCCAACACTCTTCCGGCAGGCGTGAGTTGGCGGAGTAACTATAACTGCTTATAACTATTGTTTGAATAGTCCGTCGACTTTTATATTTGTGCACTAAAAAGCACTAATGAAGCACTAACAATTACACCAATTAAAATTATTCCTGCCGACATTATTTTGCTAGCTTTACGCACCTTTCCTAATGGGTACTAATGTAACGTTTCGTTTCGCATCATATAACAGCTACATAGTAACAAACATTGTTTTGATTGTTAACACATCCTCTTCTGCCAACTGAGCTCTAGGTTGCCATATTTAGCCCTTTACTAGTTTAACAATGACGAAAATCACACACTCGCAATAAAAGTAATTGTTTTGGCACACAATCATAACTCACAATAATGCACAAAGCATTCTTGTAAACTAGCCTGCTACGTTCAAGTTCTGTACCTATATACTACAGACAAAAGATCTGAGGCATCACTAGACATGAGTGCCATAAATAGAAGAGGTCAACATATTCTCTTCCTGAACGGAGTGGGGATCGTATCATACTTCCGTTTTATGGTTATATACCATTTTACAAATGAAATATATATGTTTTATTGCCTGTATGTGTTCTTGGACTATTTTGAGTAAATCGTTATAAGTGGGTTCGCGTCATTCAGATTATATAGGATATGCATTTTGCAAAAAAACCTTACGCGATACAGAAAAACTAATGTTGTGGTTGGAGTCAGGAGAGGAAGGTACGTTACTTTCACCATTCAGATCCTTTGCCACAAAACCTTCGACGGCCAATTCTATTTATGATTGTGAGATGTATATTGTAATTACTGAAAAAACAATATAAAAAACAATAAAAAAATCAATATTAACACTTCATTGGTTTAGTTCATAACGGGCAAATAACGCAAGAAATTCATCAACACATGCAAGGAATAACCTACCATATTTTTGTAGCGTCAAAACCGCCTTCTCTAGCTATGCCTTCAACAAATACTATCTCGTGCGGTCTACGACTTCGGTCATATATAAGTTTGACTTGAATTTTTTTCTAGGAGTTACTAAACACCGCCTTTAAAAATTCTTATTCAACCTATCCATGTTAGAGTACGTATATGCACAACATATCATTTGCTTTATTTCACATACGACATAAAAATTAAAATTGGCCGTTCATGAACGGCTTACACTTGAAATTTAGACCGAAACTCTAAATAAACTGTTGATTAAGAGTTAAACTCGAAAAGCAGCAAAAAGATACCGAATTTATATATTCTCAGCTATTTATGGGGTGGAAATTTTACGTCATCTACATATGCTTCTTGGTTTTTCAGACTTACTGAGAATCATCAATTTGTCATTTAACATGCGCGTTGAGATTCCATGAATCTGATCACCTTATTAGAATGTTATGACCAAAAGTATGTTCCTCATTAAATTTTTTTCGCAAATCCTAATACGCAAGAAACGCCCGTGGTCCAGAAAAGTTGCTTTTTAAAAGAACAATATATTTCTTAAACCAACAATTTCATAATTACAATTCGTAAACCCTACTGAATGGATCTGCATCTTGAAGAAGTTCTAGAATACTAGAATCGATGAAATTGCTTGGGCATTTCAATAAGCTAAAGAGACAAACTATAGGTTTAACCAAATTAGTAAGGTTTTCAGGAAGAAACCAGACTAAGAAAGATTTTCAAAAGACGGCAGCTACTCCTTCAGTACTTAGAGCGGCAAAAACCATAGGGGTCGATATAGCATTCTAAGACACAGTACTGCGATGTGTGAGGCAACGGGAAACCACCACATTATCTCCCAAGAATATAGAGTACTTAAATTGTTATTTAAGATTGTGGCATCTTGCGGAGTAAAAGATTCTGAAGTGAAAATAGTCCCGCATTCGGATATTCGGGAGGGGACTACTTTGGAGGATGTGATGAGAAAATTTAAAAGTAGAGCCGCAAACATTTTGCGAGTCGGAGCGTTGATTGTCAGAAGCACGGAGCAAGTAGGTAAGCTACAGAATTGAAATATTGAAATGGATAGGTTAGTATTACACATAGAAGGGTTAGCGAAGTTAGGTGGTCAGAGGTGAGGGATGTTTGGAACGGAGACTTTAGGGTGATTCAGGATCAAAGAATCAAGTAAAAAACTGTAGAAGCTACCCAAGAGAAGATAAAGATGCTGATTACAACATAGGTATGCGCTTCAATTTCAAAACTTAAAAAAAAGAATGGAAAAATGCACTTGAACTTTGAAAAAGTAAGAGATGAAGATGTTCACAAAAGATTTGAGGAAAAATCAAGCAAACTGTCAAAAAAATATTAAAAAAATTTCTGATACTAAGGAAGTAGAAACAGAATACAATAACATTAAATCCAACTTAGACATGCGGCCTCCTATATAACACTTTGGAGTGTGGTGGTGGATCCATGTTTCATCCATTGTCACATACCGACGCAAAAAGTCCTTTTTATTCCGGTTGAACAGCTCCAAACAGCTCTCAGAATCATCGACACGTTGTTGTTTTTGGTCCACTGTGAGCAAACGCGGCACCCACTTTGAGAACAGCTTTCTCATGGACAAATGTTCATGCAAAATAGTGTGCACACTGCCTTCTGATATCTTCAAGGTGTCAGCTATCTCACGCAATTTCACTTTTCTGTTTTCCAAAACGATTCGGTGGACTTTTTTGATGTTTTCCGGTGTAACCACCTCAATTGGCCTTCCAGAGCGTTCAGCATCGTCAGTGTCTGTACGGCCACGTTTAAAATCAGCAAACCACTTCTCCACCGTTTGCCTCGATGGAGCAGAGCCCGGATAACACTTATCAAGCCATGCTTTGGCTGCGATGGTATTTTTACCCATCAAAAAGCAATGATAAATCAACACGCGAAATTGCTTGGAATTCATTTTTTTGAAAAACTCAAAAGTATCGTCACTTGAACCTCTGTAACTTGTAAACTAATCGTCGGATTGTCATGAAATTTTGACAGATATCTTTTTAAGGTTAGTACTTCTTAAAAATCATATGGATTATTACATAGCAACGCCATCTATGTATCATCCTACGGACTTATTGAGTGATGTAGTATTCTGGAGTATAAACGAGAAGAAAAAAAACATGGGTAACTTAGGATGTTTTGAATTTAATAGAAGATAGGTGAAAATATAAAAACAGACCAGACGAAGCAGAAAAACCGAAATACAAAGCCATAAAGTTGGAAATTATTTGCAAATACAAAAAAATCAAAGAACAATGGATTGATAAAAAGTGAAAATAGGTACAAACTAAGATGGAAATAGGAAAGACAGACGAAGCATTCAAAAACTAATTAGAATGAATTTTAAAGATATAAAACCGTGTAGCAAAATTTTAAGAGCTGCTGTAGGAGACATCATTATAGAAAATGTACAGAAGTTGGTGAGAAGGCAAGAATATATTGGAATTTTATATGCAGAACAAGAGAACTAGGAGCACTAGAACAGCAATAAGATATTGAAAAGGATAACTTGGCATATCCTACACTTAGAGAGGAGTTAGTATTAGCATTAAAAAGTCTGAAAAATAATAAGCACCGGGTGTAAACAATGTGCAAGAAAAAACTCTAAAAAACCGATGGACAATCAGTAACAGAACATCTCTTTCAACTTATAAGCTACATGTATGAAACAGGTGATATACTCAAATATTTCAAACGTAACATCATAGTCGCTGTACCAAAAAAGAGAAGTGCGGATAAATGTGAAAATTTTCAAACAATAAGTTTGACAGCACACTTGTCAAAAATATCAAATAGTATTGTACAAAGACAGATGAAAAAGCGGACTGACGAAATACTTAGAAAAGATCAATCTTATTTTAGGCGAAACAATGGAAAACGAGCGGCTATTTTAACTTTGATGGTAATAATGGAGAAAATAGAAAAAGGAGAAAACGTGTAAATAGGATTTGTAGATCTGGAAAAAGTATTTGACAATGTAAAATGGAAAAAACTGTTCAAAATACTCAAAAAGATTTAGAATGAGTTATAGGAATAGACTGATACGACATAGCTTATACAAAGAGCAAACAGCTGTAATAGAATTAGAGCAGGAACGTAGAGAGGTAAATACTACAAAAGAGGTGAAACGTGGATGTGGTCTCTCCCCGTTAATTTTTAACACGTATAGCTGAGAGGCAATAAATACTGTCGAATTTGAAATTATAATACAGAAACAAAAGATGGATATGCTTGGATTTGCAAATGATACAGCGGTATTATCATCTAACAAAGAAAGAGTTAAAAGCAGCTCTTAATGACATGGAAACCATTCTAGCAGAGAGATACGGTATAAAACTCAACAAAAATAAAACTAAATTATAACTATGTGTAGGAGGGGAAAATAAATCAAAAACCAGAATACAAATAGGAAACGAGAACTAAGAGGTTAAAGATTTCTGCTATCTAGAAAGCCAAATAAGGCAAGGTTGGAAAAGTGAATAAAAGAAAAAGCTAAGATTAACGCAACTCGGTGCTTTATTTAACAAAACAAAGCAGCATAGGATATAGAATGAAGAAAAAGATTGCTGAATGCATATATGTGCAGCACAGCACTATACGGCTATGAAACTTGGACAGTAGGAAAACCTAAAAGGAAAAATACAGAAACTCATGAAATGTTGTTCTACACACGTATGATGAAGACATCACGAACAGACAAACGTAAAACAAATATGTTCTAGAAATGGTAGGGGAAGAAAAGAATTTGTACAGAAAAAATATGATAGATAGGATGATAGGTGGCATACTAAGTCATGAAGGAATAATGCGGAATATTTTGGAAGTAGAAATTGAACTGTGTTCAAAATTCGGGCACAGCACTCTTTCAATTTTTGCAGATTTATTTACGTAGTATAAGAAAAGTGCAGATAGATATTTCGTTATGTGCAACCGGCATCGCAAAGGTTTTCTGCGTTATCTCTTAAAATTTATTTTAAACGCGGTGGCGCCTGTTGATAGAGCTTTAGAATTACGAGAGTTATATTTCTGATATAGACCCATCCTTGCAATCTCGTGCCACTGCAGGAAAAGGCCCCTGGTTAGTCTAGATGAAATCCATTTTCCTTTTACATTCTACTACGGGAATTGAACGGTGCCTTTCACCCAACATTTCAGAGGAAAAGAAAGGAGAGTTCAAGATAAGAATAAAGAGAGGTGGAAAATAGCTTAAGTTAAGAGTACTGCACATAGGCAGTGAAAGATGTAGGCCGTGGGAATTTCAGGAAAATGTGTAGTTAAGTTTAGAATAGAAACCTATAGGGGTGTTCGTTCAATCAGTTCCAAGAAAGAAAACCTATTGATGAAACAAGTAATTGTACTTAAATCTTATATTAGTTTTGCAATATTCTTAATAAATGTTGACTTTGCGTAAGGATTACTTGGAGAACTATTGATTCGGCAAATTTCTAAATGTTGGGGATCTTGGTAGCCGTCAAATAGGGGTATATATTTAGAAAACATCAAGAGAAGAGCCGTGCCGTATATAACAAGAAAGAGCAGCCGCTATATTCGAAGACAAAAAACACAGAAACGAGGAAAAATTGTTGAAAGCATATGTGGAACACAGTACTGTACGTCTATGGAATGGGGACAGTAGGAGAAGGAGACAGGGAAAAGGTAGAAGCCTTTGGAATATGGTGCTTAAGATGAATGATGGTTATAGCATGGACAGATGGAGTTATGCACAAAGACGTTCTAGAAATAGTTAATAAAGAAAAATATCTTTAGAAAACAAAAAAAAATATGAAAAATAAAAGGATAGGACAGGTTCTAAAACATTGGGGAATATTGTGGCAAAGATTACAAGCAGAACTAGAAAAAAAAATAGGTAGAGGTAAACCCAGATTCGATTATTGCACGCAGATGGTGGAAGATGTAGGTTGTGGGAATGTCAGGGAAATGTGTAGATTTGCCCAGAAGGAGACAGTGGACGTACGCGTTTATACCGTTTCAGGAATTAAGACTTAATAATGATGATGAATCATAACGCGTAAGAACCGTTACACAACTTGATTGTAAGAGGATCTATTACAAACTAACGTTTTAGTCTAATGGAATTCAACATTACAATATAGCCGGTGTTTCAGCTAATCTTCTACTGACTAACAAGTAGTCATATGATTTCTTATTATGCATGCATTTTTAGTTCTATTTTTATCATCTCCATTCTGAATGGATTTGCACCTTGAAGAAGTTCTAGATTACTGGAACGGGTAGAATGGCTTACGAGTTTCAGTGAGCTAAAAAGCCGAACTATAGTTTTAACCAAATTAGCTAGGTCTTTAGTAACGATGGATGATACCATAGGGGTCAATGTGGCATTCTAAAACAAACTACTGCGATGTGGAAGGCAGCGCCGAGCGGCAAGCCACCACATTATCTCACACGTACACAGCATACTTAAATTGTTGTTTAAGATGATGGCATCCTCTGAGATTAAAGATTCGGGAGTGAAAATAGTCTCTCATTTGGATCTCTGGAAGGCGACTACTTTGTAGGTTGTGAACGGAAAGTATAAAAGAAGAACCGGAAATATTTTGCGAATGGAAGCGTAGAATATCAGAAGTATGGAACAAGTAGGTAAGCTAAATAATTTGAAAATTTAAATGGATAAATTAGCATTAGATTTAGTAGGGGTTAGCGAGTTTCGAAGGCCACAGACGTGGCATTGTTGGAGCGGATACTTTAGGGTAATTCATACAGCATCAGAGGAAAGAATTTTGGGTGTGGAAATAGTTATGCGAAAACGGATAGGACACTGTGTAGAAAACTAATTATAAAAAAACCAATGAGTACTCGTGGTTAAATTACTATATAAACCGGAATGTATAGTAATAATACAAGTGTACATGCTCACTTCTAGCTACAGTCAGGAAGAGATAAAATCGATCTACAAAGATATCGACGACATACTAAAATGCGTATAAAGACATGAAAATTTAAAAATTACGGGGAATTTTATTGCAGTGGTAGAGAAGGAGCGGTAGTAGGTTTATTTGGTTTAGGCACGAGAAACGACAAGGAAAATAGACTAGTAGAATTTTGCGGCAAAAACATTTTAATCATCACAGACACATAATTTCAACATTATACTAGAAAACAATACATGTAAAAGATATAATTAAAAGAATTTAGAAGCTACTCAGAAGCAAATACAGATACTGACCACAACATCGTAATTATGAAGGCCGCGCTTAAATTTAAAAACCTGATAAAAAGGAACGGCAAAAGCTCTTTGACTATAACTAAAGGATGAAGATACCCACAAAAGATTTGAGAAAAAATCAAACGAATTACTGAAAAACATCGAGAAATTTTCTTATACTAAGGCATTAGAAATAGAACGGAATAACATTAAATCTAGTTTAGACATGGCAGCCAAAGATGTTCTGGGTATACACAAAAAGAAAGTAAGAAGCCATGGACAACAAAAGATATCCTGAATTTAATAAAAGAAAGGCCGAAATAGAAAAACAGACAAGACAAAGCAAGAAAACAAAGATACAAAGCCATAAAATTGGAAATTATTCGCATACGCAGGAGAGCTAAAAAACAATGAGTTGATGAAAAGTGCAAAGAGATACAAACTAAGATGGACATATGAAAGAGAAACCAACCATACAAACTAATTAGAATGAATTTTTGGGATATCAGCAATATAGCATTAATATAAGGGGCGCGCGGAGGGAACATCATTATAGATAATGTAGAGAAAATGGTTAGATTGTACTATACAATTATTTTAATAAAAAAAAGAGGTATTGCCCCACGTTGGTGCACCTGTATAGCCAGCTAGCGCGAGTTAGAACTCTGTAGTGAACATTAGAATGGGAGTAGTTCTTTTATTAGACTTGCATGTGCGATACAAAAACTAAAAGGGTAACTACAAATATTGGGGAGGCGCCACCACATCTAAATGTAAAAATAAATTCACCTTAAGAGACTATGCGGACACCCACAAGTATGCCTAGATAGTGCTGCCTATAATAACTGATAAAACTTCATTGCTGAACAAGCGCTAACGAAAACTGTAATAAAAGAAAAATTATTAAATAAAATACGTGACACCATTTGTGCCTCAAAATATCATGCAACAAATAGCTGAGATATAAGTGTATCAAAAGATTCCAAATAGAATACTTTCTCTTATTTCACAATACTTCTTGTTTATCAACCTTAACAAAACTTTATTAAAATATATAGGAAGTGAACCAAGAACCACTTTTTTATACTATTAAGCTCATATTCTCTGGAGCCATTTCTATTATCCTATACCCACATTTTGTAATATAACAAGTAAAGAAAATTTCATAATACCATAATCTATATTCAGAAGAAAGATTTCTTCTTTCTACAATTTATAAACACTAGTACAAAAAGTATATGACTTTATAAAAGTGCATAAATAGTTTCAATTCTATCTAGTCTCATTTAAAAGTTAATTATTGATTTACACAAAATCTTATCATTCTAATTTAGACACAAAGTCGTTATCTCATAACAGATCTGGTATGACGTTTAACATTCTGGTTACAACATTTTGATTTTCTATAGCTTAAAATATGTTAAGCATGTTATAAATTTTAATATTATGATATCTTAGTCCAATAAGTACGAAAAACAAAACACTTAGTTATACCTATGATCAAAGTACAAATTAGTTACATATCACGTCACATAATAGATCGGTGACTACAAAATATATTTGGATTTTAACCTTTGAAGTGCAAAAACAAAAAAACGATAACTCATTTACATGCTATTAAAGCTGCAAATTACTTAATGGCTTACGGACTAACATTCTTTGATTTCAAATTACTCAACAATAACGAATGTGTTTTATTACATGTTATGTGATAATTCAAATGTTTCAATTACGATACATCACCCAATAATCTGGTACTAGTGGTCTTCCAGAAACAAACAGTCAACTGTACTTACCGTTAACGTCGTTTAAACAAAAGTTGGCCAAACGCTTAATTTAAAACCCGATCAAAATATTATCTGGTCGAAAGTTATTACCGCAGTACATCAATAACGATGTGCATCTTCGTAATTTACATATAAATACTATACTGCATATAACGACAAACGGCAAATTCCTCTTAATAAAAATTCAGAAGTGTGTTATATAGAATACAATATGAACAGGTACATAATAGCATATTTACTATTGATTCGTTTTGCTTGAAGACCAAAGAATTGGCACTTATCACCACAATGCTATTCGCATTTTCCAACTACTGCATCTCATAGATATTCTGCCTGCTTAAACGAGACCTCTTATGAAAATGGCTTTCACACTTTTAAAGTAGTTCTAAAGGCGAGCCTTTACGATTGAACATGCGCGACACATCGAAGCAACATTATCCGGTTACAACTAATTATAATGGAACAAAATTAACTAGAAGGTATGCAACCCTAGCTACACTTTAATGTGAAATAGGTAATCTAATCTTCTAAGCACGACCCTAATATATACCATGATTGCTTTTTAAAAACAAAATGCCATAAAATATTAATAAAAGCAGGATTTTAACGAATTCAGCTATGTCGCAAATTGTATATGTTAGAACATGGCAAGAATATACAGAGAATTTATATGCAGGACAGGAACTAGCAGCACTAGAACAGAAATAAACATTGAAAAGGATGACTTGGGTTATCCTATTCGAGATGAGTTTGAATTAGCATTAAAGGGTAGAAAAATGGTAAGGCGTCGGGTACAGATAAGGTGCAAGCAGAAACTTTAAAAGTCGCTGGACAAGCAGTAACTGACCGTCCCTTCCAACTCGTAAGCTATATGTATGAGACAGGCGAGACACTCAAAGATTTTAGATGTAACATCATAGTCACTATACCAAAAAAAGAGGCGTGTATAGATGTGAAAATTTTCGACTGTACACGTTTTTTAAATATTAACTAGAGTTGTACAAAGACGGGTGGAAAAACTGGCTAAAAAACTACTAAGAGAAGATCAATTTAGGTTTACGCGAAACATGGCATCACGGGAGGGTAGTTTAGCTCTGATGATGATATTGGAGAAAACAATAGAAAAAGGAGAAAACGTGTATATAGGGTTTGTGGACCTGGAAAAAGCATTCGACAATGTGAAATGGAAAAAAGGGTTTGAAATATTTAAAAAGATTGTCATGAGCTTTAGGAATAAGCGCATAGTACATATCTTATAGAAAAAGCAAACAGCGGTAATTGAATTACAGCAGGAACGTAAAGAAGTATATATTAGACATGGGGTGAAATGTGGATGTGCCCTATCCCCGATAATTTTTAACCTGTACATCGAAGAGGCAACAAAAGTTCTCAAACGCAGAAAGACATTCAACAGATTGGTATACTTAGATTTGCTGATAATACAGCGGTATTAGCATCTTTTAGTAAAATGAAAACGGCTCTAACAGAGAGATACGACATGGAACTTAACAAAAATAAAACTAAAGTATTAGTATATAAAAAAGGAAAAATAGGTCAAAAACGAGAATACAAATAGGGTACGAGAACTAACAAGAGGTTAAGGTTTCTGCTAACTGGGAAATCAAATAACGAAAGATGGAAAAGGTGCTAAAAAAATAAAACAAACATTAGCACAAGGCGGGCTGCATTTAACAAGAGCACAACTACTATGTTCAAAGACTATAAACACAGAAACAAGTAGAGGATTGCTGAAAACATATTTGTGGAGTACAACATTGTACGGTTGTGAAACGTGGACAGTAGGGGAAGCGGAGAGGAGAAGGGTAGAAGTTTTTGAAATGTGGTGCTACAGAAGTATGATAAAAATATCATGCAGAGATAAAGTTAAAAACAACGAGGTTCTAGAAATGATATGAGAAAAGAGAACTATGTGGAAAACAATAAAAAATAGAAGAGATAGGATGACAAATCATGTACTAAGGCATGAGGGAGTAATGCTGAATATATTAGAAGCAGAGGTAGGAATGGAGAGAGATAGAGGTTGACCTAGATCAGACTATTGCACACAGATAGTCAAAAATATAGGATATGGGAATTTCAGAGACATGTATAGGCTTGCTCAGAATAGAAATCAATGGAGGTACGCGTCGAACCAGTTCCAAGACGGAATACCTAATGACGAAAAAAGTAATTGTAATTATGCCTGTTGATTATTATAAACAACTTCAGGTGTTGGTTTTGTTATATTCTCAACAAATGTTGATTGTGCGAAAAAATTTATCGGAAAACCATTAATACGGCAAATGTATGTGTTGGGAAACCTTGGTAACCGTCAGGTCGCTTAACCCCCTTCACATACCACTGAATATCGGTAAACTAGGGTATATATTTAGAAAACAATGGAAGGGGAGCCAAGCTGTATCTATCAAAATAGAGCAGCTGCTATATTTGATGACAACAAAAATAGAAACAAGAAATAAATTTGGTATTGTTACATGGTAGCAAAACTATAAAACAAGTAAAATTAATTGTGGCACAACTAATTGCTTTTTACAGTTGCTTTAGTCGTTCACGCAAAAGAATGATTTTAAATGAAGAAAATTTTGAGTTCATAGTGCATCACAAAATTTTCATAACAAGGTTTTAGAAAAACCAACAGACCTTTATCCCTTCTTTGACAAGTTAAAATTGAAAGGTGAACTTATCTTTCTTTACGGACGTGATGATAAGTAATTGTCGCCGAAAGAACTTTTTAAATTTTTGATAAACAATAATCTCAAAGATGTGTTATCTGAGACAGTTCAGTTATTGTTAGATCTATGTATTCCGGTTACAACCGCTTCCTGTGAAAGAAACATAAGTACTCTAAAACGAATAAAATCTTATTTGCCTATCACCATGACAAACGAGCGTTTTTCCAATTTGGCCACGTTGGCAGTTGAGAAAAGACATCTGCTTCACAGCAAGAATTTCTTCCATGGGTTATAGATGTTTTGCAGAAAAGAAAAAGGGGCGAATTGAATTGATATACCAAAAAATATAGATAAGAGCATTGTCGTTTTTGTTTTTCACAACGTTCTTTATTTACTGCACTAACAATTACCCCCTCCTAACAGCATCCTGAACTAATTTAGGACAACCTACCTTCAGTCTAAATCGACGCTTCGCCACTGGTAATGTGAAGGTTTTTCGAAGATTAATTTATGGAATTTATTTTTGGAGAAAAGGTATAAAGGATTTTCGATAGATCGTTGTATTTATCGATTGAAAGAATTGTTTGAGAGAAAGGCCACTATGAGAAGAAAACTTGTGTGTGTATCATAAGTCTAATGTAAATGTATATAGTAGGTATATAGTAGGTGATAGAAATAAAAATAGAAAATTATTCATCATTGCAAAAATATGGCACTAAACGTAAATTTAACAGGATTGATATTGAATCTTATATTCTAATTTGGGGAAAAAGGATGTGATAAGGGATTAAATAAAGGTCATTGAGCACCATACCGTGTACATACAAAACACCAAAACCAGAGAAATATAACGCAATTTTTCAATATTCATAACTCCGTAATTGAAAACACTCTATATATTATTATAAGTGCGAAAATCGGTGACATTATAAGCTTTATTTATGTTGCATAATAGTATCTGTAAAAAATGCATAGTAGATAAGCTAAAAATCAGTCAAAATCCTACCAATTAAAAAGTATTTTATATTATTTAAAACGCGTTCCGTGCTTCTAAAACGCTTTTCTTTAAAACATTATTCAAAACACGTTCAGTTCATTTCAAGGCAAGATTGAGAGATCAGATTTCATTACTTTTCATTAAAAGCAATGCAAAACATGTAGTCGCGTATTATAAATTGAAAACAGCATCGTATTTTCGAGAAAGATCAAGCTTATTCATTACACAGATTATTCATCACATGCCAATACCCATACATCACATTAAATAACGTGCAGGAGATAATTACTTTCAAAGCACAAATAACAAGAACAGACATTCCAATTAATAGAACTATAATGTGAGATAAGCCGTTTAACAACCCATAAATCAAAAGATAACGAACCAATAAAGCCAGTATGTCAGCAATTTAGATAAGATAATGTCCTGGTTAAGCCGTAGAACCTCAAATTCCAAAAAGATGTGTCAGTTGTATGGATAAGAACAGATTGACTGTTTCAGATTTAAATAATATGAAGAGTCCTTATTATATAAACCGATTGGGAATCAAAACGGCATCATACCCACTCATCCAGGGCAACTCTATGTCCCTTACCTTCGCCAAACTCTTATCACAATTAATTATAATCTCCATCCTCCTCGTACAATCTACTTTTAAATTTTAGTCTAGGAACGATGATAAACTTCTGCTCACAGATTACTAATCCAATTTCTACCCTTAACATGACTATACTATTGACTACCGCAAACCATTTCTTGTTAAGAGCTATTAGGTGACTCCTTTTTATCGGCATAACTCTATTTCTAATTTCATCTTAGACCTCCTTGACGAATTCCTCCGATATCGAACTTGCTTCCGCTCCTGAATCGAGCAACGATCCTACACACCTATTTAAAAATTTAATTTCAACCACCGGCAAACAAATTTTCTCTGCCTTTTCTGGTTCCTTCTCTTCTTCGATGTCCATAAATTCGCGTGGATGTTCATACTTATAAATCTTAATTTCTAGTGGTTTGTCCTTCTTTAAAAATACTGCCTAGCTCTGGTCTCTCCACTAGGTCCTGGTTGTGCTTCCACAACTTGTGCATACGTCCTACGGTTCTGTCTTGTCCCTGAACTCTTTCCCTATTATCCACATTCGTCGATGTCTTATTGATCTCGGGTGAACTATGTTGCCTTTGTATTCCAGGTCTTGGAATAGCTCCCCTCGTGCTGCAGTTGCTCCTGAAATAGTTTTCCCTTGATTCCCAGTTATTTCTAAAATTTTGATTTGTCCCCCTTTAAGTATACGCATTATCTCTCCTAACCTCGAATCGTACCACATTTATATTCCTATCCCTGCTCACCCGAGGTCTTCCCGAACTTACATCATCATACCTTTGCAGGTACTCCAAAAATGTCTCCCTTTCTACTATGTTTTGTAGAGCAACGTGTTGCTTAACCTCACTCTCAAAGTGTCTCGACAAATATTTGATGATTTGACGATCCATCAAAGATGGATTTAATTGTTCCGCGATGCTATATTTTCTAATCGCATATTGTTCCCGGGATCCTCCAAATTCTCCCTTATATTTCCATGCAATTAGATCATCCCTAACCTGATCCTGCCTATGATCGCTCCAATAATGCTTAAGGAATTTTTCCTCAAAATCTAAATATGACCCAATATCTGACCCTACCAAATTATACCAGGTTTCTGCGATATCTTTCAACAAAGCCTTTACTACATTTAATTTAGCTTGTTCGCCATATAAATTACACACACATGTCTGGATACTATTTATGAAAATTTGTGGGTTCACCCTATTGTTTCCATAAAATTTCATTTATTGTTCTACTGAAATATTACTCGCAAAAATCCTTGGGCTCTCCCCCGCTAAAGCACTTATATTTTGTTTAATCCCCTTCACCTGTCCCTCATCTCTGCCTATCTGGTCTCTACATAACTCACTCACCTCAGTTATCTTTCCATTGATTCTTTCATCACAGAAAATTCTAACTTCCGTTTTTAACTGTCCTATTTCACTCCGAATCTCAATTATACTCCTGGCATTTCTTTCAACTCTCATTTCAACCTCTCCCATTTTTACTGTTAAAATGTTTTTGAAATAAGAAAATTCCTTAGTCGACTTATCTATTTTTTCGCTTAAGGTTTCATTCATTTGCTTCATTTTTCTTTTGATGCTTCACTCATTTTCTTAATCTCCTCAAACTTCCGGTTCGATTCCTCTCTACGTCCTCTAACTTTCTTTATCAGCTCATTTCCTTGATCTTCCGATTCTGTCCTCGATTGATCCCTACTACCTCCTGCTTCTTCTATTATTCCTGATTTTTCACACAACGCACTATCGTCACTTCCAATTTCCACTCCTTCACTCCTAAGTCACTCTTTTCTCAACATTCGTTCAACACACACCCGAAATAAATCTAAAACTATCACTAAAATTATTTACACAATCCACCCTTTCCTCTCAAGTCGCCAGGTTCTTAAAATAAAAAAAAAAATTCTTTTTAGCTGGAATCGTGCCCCACGTTAGGCGCCATAATCCTGCATAGTTAACCTGTAAAAATCGTGCCCCCGCGTTGTTTTGTTTTAAACGTTTTGGGTTTTACGTTTGAAAATAGAAATGTTATTTTAACACCTGCTCCACGCTTTTACATTGTCATATAATACTTTACTACAAATTTAAATACGTTAGAATAATTTTACACCAATTACTATTCATTTTGTTCTATATTTGCACAAGTACTGTGTATCATTATCCCTAGCTAAATTAAATTGACCCTATATTATTATGCACTACTAAAGCTAAAAAAAATTTTAAAAAATATTTTAACTCCCTAACTGAATAAATTTATTTTATATTATCCAATAACTCTCAACCTATGAGTTCACTTGTTCCCATATATATCCCAATGACCCCTTAATTACATATTATTATATATATATATATATATATGTCATTTATATATATATATATATATATATACTATATCGCATTTGCCTTTTTTGAGTTCTGTAGGTTGAGCACTGTTCGTCAATTTGAAAGTGGTTCACTCCAACCAACACGTCAAGGGTCTCAAACTTTTTGATTACATTTTATTGAGAATGAGTGATCTCATAATGCAATAACGAACTGCAATTTAATGTGTTCTTATATCTAATGACCCGTCAGCTTAAAATTTACTGTAATCATAAAAAATTCCCTATCTTTTATTAATGAAGAAAACTAATAGTTCGTTATCTTTCTAGCTATTATAATTTTACAAGTTTCTCTAATTCTGTAACCATTGAGAACTGTCATATTATCTGGTTTATAGTTTTTCAATGTAATCGCGTTCCACGAATTGTTGTATTTATTCATGGAAGATATGTAGCTGTCCTTTGCTTATTTACAAAAGATTAATGATTTTAAAAACACTCTTGAAATAATGCGAATAAATGCAGTATTTTGTCGTTTTGGATTAAATACGCATTCTAAATAATATTTTTAACGAGGATGAATTTTTCTGCATCAGAACCTGCCTACAGTCTTTCGGTTTACATACGTGCAATAAAACTTGCTCTTAACTGATCTTTTTCAAGCGCATAAATATTTGCACACTAGTCTTTCAATCAAATAAATGTTTTTGTATTTTCATGGATTAGATTTGATTTGAGATTGGGCTTCGTTTTTTAAAAGGTAAGCTTATTACTTCATAGGGGAGGAAACATCCCCTGACCGACGGTTTCGGCTTTATTAATCCTCCTCAGAGTGAAATAGTCTCCAAGAACCCTATGAAGTAATCGAAGCTATTATACTGGTATAATTTCGAAACAATCTCTGTACTATGGCAAAAAGTAAATAAAACCGCCATCAGGTGATAAACATCAACACTACTAAGCGTGGAAGTACAAAAATTGAATCGAAACTACATAGTAAATCCTATAGATGGCTATACAAGTACGTGTGGCCATTTGAGATTTGCGGAATGTTACAGCATAATTTATTTGCAAACGTAACAAGCCTTCTCGCGGCGACACCCGGGTTCATGCCCCAAGGCAAATCAAATAATAAAAGACAGGTTATTTGCAGTCCGCAATAAGAAATTGTGTAGAACAATATATAAAATAAGATGTATCTGTAAACAAACTCTATGAAAATAATAGAGTCTATTGACGAATACAAATCGGGCTGGAAAAAAAGCTGGAAAAATCTTGAAGGTTCAGATAAATTTCCTGTAGAGTACAACGTCATTTTGCTGGCTTTAAAATAAGGAGAGGGAGCTTTAATTTTTGGAGATAAACAATTTAAAATTTATTGTTATTTGATTCAGGGGCTTATTTTTGTTATAGAGTCAAACAGATTAAACTGTAAAGTGTATATGATTTTTCTTTTCTCATTATACAAATATTAATTGACTTCGTTTTATCATTCAAAGCAAGAAAAGGTTTTAGAGAAAAACGGGTAAATTATTTGATTATCGTAACGTTGTGCACTCTTTGTGAATTAAACTGGGCTAGCCGAGGCACATTTAAATTTTAGGGTATTAAAGTACACAGAGCGGTGGTGATCAGAAGGAAACTGAAAGTATAATTACATCGACGTGCAGCATTATCATATCAATATATATGTTTGTGTTTGTGTGTGTGTATGGGTGTGTGTGTGTGTGTGTGTGTGTGTGTGTGTGTGTATGTGTGTTTGTACATGTAATATACAGGGCGATTCATTTACATCTTCAAAGAAATATTTGAACTGATGCTTAGACTGGATCATACATTCGTATTGTAGCAAAAAGAATTATTCTTTAGAGACTAAAATTGAATTGAGTTTTCTAAGAGTACGTATAAAATGAGACGACTAACTACGTGTTATAATTGAAATTCCTTGCTGAATGACCTCCGGTATAATGCTTATGCCGTATGGCAGGTCTGTCGTAAAATGTGATGGATGGTTTAGGGTTTAAGGTAAACAAAATTACAAATTCTTGTGTTTTATTATTAGTGGTGCCAATGACACCGACGGGACGCTTCAAATTATGTTTGTTTGTTACCCATTAACAAACTGAATTTTTGAATTTTTTAATAAACAGTGGGTGTTCTACTTTACAGTTAGCGAGCTTGTTAAATGCTACTTTCTAAAGTAGTATCTTCGACGTTTTTTACGAAAATAAAATTTACAGAAGGTTAAATAGGTAAAGCTGGAACTGAGTTAACATTAAATAAGGAATTTTACTGTGTACCGATAAATGCTTACTGTAATTTGATTCTTTTCAATTTATGAGTATAATTATTAAGTATTTTCAACGTTGACACCAAAAAGGAATTGCAAATGCCAATTATGTGCTACTAGCTTGTAAAGTAGCGTTTTGAAGCTCGTTACCCTAGAGCACTCATTGTAAAAAAATGTAGTGTACTAATGAGTAACTTACCTTCGGCTCTATTCTCCGTTATTGAAAAACCAAATTATGCCTGGTTGTGCTACGATCTATCCACATGAAAACAACGAACACCTTCCTAATAACAGTATCTAGTTCCAGCAAGATAGCGCCCTACCACATTACGGTTTAAATATTCGTCAATATCTGAATAACGTTTTTCCGAATAGATGGGTTGGGAGACGAGAAAACTTTGAGTGGCCAACCTGTTCGCCTGATTTATGTCCTTTAGATTTCTTCTTTGGGGATACATAAAAATGACGTTTACAAAGTTAAGCCTCATGACATCGAGCATTTACAAATCTAAATTAGCCGGACGATACAAAAATTCCCAGGCAATTTATAGACAATTCTTTTCAGGGTTTTGTAGGTCTATAGGGTCATTGTCAAATTACAAATGCCGGACAATTTGAACACTTAATTTAATTTACTTGATTGAATTTGTTTTTATTGAGAAGATTGTGACAGATAGCTTTACTGTAAATAATTTTGTCTACCTTAGATGTGCCTAACATTTATTAAATACTTAGACTGATGTTTTCTTCTAAAATATTTAATAAATTTAAAATAAAAGCACACAAATAAAATTGTAAAGAGGAAAATTGCTTGAGTAAAATTAACAAGTTCCTATTTAAAAAAATTACGCAAACAGGTTTAATTCGAAACAATTCAGGATAAAAATTTTTCATGCATTCTGAAATGTAGATAGAAATCTCATAAAAACTTTTGTATTGAACATGGTTTTCTAAAATTAATATTAAGGACAATAAATCGCCGTCTCCATACTTTAAACTAACCCCGTATAATATGATTAAGAGCAAAATTTTGAATAAGCGTATTGTGGCAAAATCGTATGTCTGTATAGCTGGAATAGGTTTACATATATTTGAAACTTAAAAAAGCTTCTATTAATACTACTAGAAATAAACTTTGTCGATACTATTTACGGTGATGCTCTTTGTTATAAAACCGCACTAATTAATTTTTTCATTCCTTATTCACTAGTTAAAATTTAATGAGACAATAAAAGCATGTCCTAAATTTCTTGAGAGACGATTCGACTACAAATCAATCAAAAAAGTGTTATACGTGGTTGTGTGCTAAGCAATAGCAGTTAACAGAAAACTTTCTGCTTGCTCGAAATCCAAAGTTTTGTTGTACTACCTTCTAATCTCGCCGAATGCCTCAGGATGATGTAGGTACACGAATTCGATTGGAGCGTTAGAAGCGGTAGCGCACTTATTGGCTTTCAATAAAGAAATATTGAACAACGATAAAAATAGGATAAAGCACGCGGCTTTTTAGACCACGATTTCAGGTAGACAAATTGCAAAATGGGATTATATCCTGTATTATTTAGGTTGGTTTGCAAAATTTCTGCTATAAGTACAATTTAGCTGTAGGAAATTGCCATGTACGTAACTTCTAACTTGCTAATACGAGGGTTACAACTAAGTTATTAATAGCCTAAAGAGGGGAATAGGTAAACCACTACGTTCAAGGTACAAGCGGTGAAACGATTTTGACCTTTCAGAGGGCAACAATGAGAACGATCTTTTACTTGCTGTGTGCGTCACCTCGTTAATTAACTAATCTTATTCCAATTTATTTTACGGTTTCAAACTAAAATCGCCGCGGTTTAAGTGTTCTATCGATTACACAACCGTTTGCTGTCTGGAGACATGGAAAACCTCCTTTGGAAAGCGATCGTGTCCCTCATTCACGGCAAGGACGGAGAAACTTCTTATTCATGAAGGAACTGCAAACTTTTCTATGTGCATACGAACTTTTGCAGAATAGCATTAACTTCGTTAGGTATACAAAGCGATTTATTTTTCTGTATGTAGGACTTGATTAAAGCGTTTCTCTTAAAATACGGTTTACATTGTGGTGTGAATAGATAATCATTTTATACGATAGCTTGTTTTTAAAATATATCACTTTATATTTCTTACGAAATATATTTGAGATATTTTATTTTCACTAAATCTTGCATAAGATTTTATTATACAACTAACTGCAAGGAGCTATGTCGGAAAAAAAGTAAAGACAGCTAATGAATACTTTTTTAATACATCATTAATCAACAAGGCAAACATTTTATGCAGCAAGGGTTAAAAGCAATTTTTCACCAGATTTTCTCAGTTGAAACCCTGGTAGGTTAGAATTTGGTAATAGAAGCTTTGGTGTGACTTTAGAATATTGCCACATTTCTCCACTGGCACTTGTCCTGAATTTTCATGCCTGTAAAGGCCCAACCTTTTTGTTTTCAAATTATTCGGCGGTTTCTGCAGCACGTTTTGGGAGTTTTTCAGTTATTCTGTTTCTCGTAAAAATTGTTCACTAGGATTACCCCTCTATCCTAAATGTGTAAAACGCCATCATCCAGAATTTATACGTGCATAAGCCGTAGCATTTCGGACTACTCAAAGACTTGGATTTCGTTTTCTAGAATTTTTAGTATGAGACCAATTTTATTTCAAAAACGTCAATTCCATCAATAGCATAAATTCAAACTACTTTCCTCATATCAAAGTATTATTCCTAAAACTTCTTGGTGATCATCCTAGCTTGTTTTGCTAGGCACAACTCCAGAAGCCTAATTGAATATATATATATATATATATATATATATATATTGCTGTGATACACACTAGCCCCTACGATGGTTTTATTTATTTTTAACCCCACGGTTAGGCATGTGATAAAATGCAGTGATATTTTATTATATTTAGCCCCACGACTTGGGCGTACATAAAATGCTGTGGTACTTTTCTTCCACGATTCCTTAATGTAATATAATGCTCCCTTTATATTAATCAAGCACCTATGATGTGAAATGTTAAGTTATGGATTTTCTTTACCTCAACTAGCTGATTCAATTAAATAAAGCAATTCCACAATACACAATATAATGATTAAATATTTACAACCTTTTTAAAATCTTCCCCTTTTTCAGAATATTTACCCATACCAGATTTAAGAATTTGAAGCCAAAAAACGAGCCTTTTGTTATATTTAGAGACCTTTTGAAACGTTTCAAGATGCCTATTACCTTTCATAAATTGATTAATGAAACTAATGTTTTGTTGACTTTTACATGTACCAAAAATATTGAATTAAAACAGTTTTCAGTAATAAATTATAATCAATATGGCTAACCTGGAATGGTCCCATAGTTCCTCTGCATCCCCCAAGAGTTTCCGTGCCTAGTCTGAATATTTAGAGTCGAATTTGGAAGTCGACATCAAACCAAAATACTATCCAAATTGTTATTTAAAATCCCATAATTTAATCCAATTTAAGATTCAATTTGTATATCAGTAAATAAAAGGTTTTTCATCTCCGTAATTAACAAGACAGTAATAGAACATTTACCATGTAGTTCAAATACTTGGACGAACGCTTAAATTGTCACGTATTCATTTACATACCAGGATGTTTAATCGAGAAATCTCACAAATTTTCGTTTATTTAGTCACGTATTCATTGTTGATTGCTTATTCTAATCTAAACCGAAATAAATTTGGTGTTTGTTTATTTCCTAGTTAAATTGGATTTTTTAACAAATGTAATACTTTATGTCACGTACAATTTATTCAAATAATGCATAATTTTAGCCTGCGTATACGATGATATATTTAACGCACTTGTTAAATATTTATCAAGCCAATTCATATAGGTTTTCCGTTGATTTAATTTTGATGCATTTCGTTACGTTTTTAAACCTTATTTTTGCTCGTAACTACTCTTGGATATTTCTATATTCTTATGCATTTAATCTCATGTATTATTATATACAGTGTGCTCTCAACTAACAATATAGATAGTGACCTATTTACTCTTATAGTACCTGTAATTATGTGCTTTTGTTAACTGGAAGTTTCTGTTATTTATTCTACGACCCTGTGACTTAACCTACCCTTAAACTACCCTATAATTATAACAATATATATATATATATATATATATAAAGACAAGTTATTTGCAGTCCGCAATAAGAAATTGTGTAAAACAATATATAAAATAAGATGTATCTGTAAACAAACTCTTATGAAAATAATAAGAGCTTTTTGACGAATACAAATCGGGCTAGTAGTTATATAGCCATTAACAAAACATTAGCTTTATTACTTCACAGGGGAGGAAACATCCACTGACCGACGGTTTCGGCTTTGTTAAACCTCATCAGAGGAGATTAGTTTCCAACCCTATGAAGTAATCAAAGCTATTATACTGAGATAATTTCGAAACAATCTCTGTACTATGGAAAAAGTAAATAAAACCGCCATCAGGTGATAAAACATCAACATTACTAAGTGTGGAAGTACAGAATTGAGTCGAAACTACATAGTAGATTCTATAGATGGCTACAAAGGTACGTCTGGCTTTTGAGAGTTGCCGAATATTACGGCAAAATTTATTTACAAACGTAACAAACCTTTTCGTGGCGACACCCGGCTTCATGCGGACTGCAAATAACTTGTCTTAATTATTTGAATTACTTTTGAGGCATGAATCCGGGTGTCGCCACGAGATGGTTTGTTACGTTTGCAAATAAATTTTGCTGTAACATTCCGCAAATCTCAAAGGCCAGACGTACTTTTATAGCCATCTATGGAATCTACTATGTAGTTTCGATTCAATTCTGTACTTCCACACTTAGCAGTGTTGGTGTTTTATCACCTGATGGCGGTTTTATTTACTTTTGCCATAGTACAGAGATTGTTTCGAAATTATATCAGTATAATAGCTTCGATTACTTCATAGGGTTGGAAACTAATCTGCTCTGATGAGGCTTAACAAAGCCGAAACCGTTGGTCAGTGGATGTTTCCTCCCCTGTGAAGTAATGAAGCTAATGTTTTGTTAATGGCTATATAACTACTAGCCCGATTTGTATTCGTTAATAGGCTCTTATTATTTTCATAAGAGTTTGTTTACAGATACATCTTATTATACCGGAGTCGTTCCGCAGGATCCCAGGTTCTTTGCCACTGACGCCTGGCACGGTTCTTCTCTCGGATGAAGTCACGAATGTGCAGATGAAGGATGTCCCTTTTATTCGCTACCGGTTTTATCAATTTTGCCACTTGAACGGAGTAAATAACAGCTATCTTCATTTGCATATAATAACATATTTTGGAAATAAACTTATACGATTGTACAGAATGGTGGGTCTTAGTAATTATATCGATGTGCAACTATTTAAAGCATTGTAATCCGTCCTGTTATCTATTTCTTTTAGCACAAGTAAATAGGATCATTAAACGCATAAAGTTTTGGAAAGCACGGTCGCTTTGGTA
Organism: Platerodrilus igneus; assembly: GCA_036346225.1. Taxonomy (NCBI): domain Eukaryota; kingdom Metazoa; phylum Arthropoda; class Insecta; order Coleoptera; family Lycidae; genus Platerodrilus; species Platerodrilus igneus. Next base: position 3,267,959 of record JARFIW010000873.1, read on the forward strand.
TGACAAGCTCCTCACGTTAATGATGAAATGCAACCTTATATAGCTAGCTTATAAAACAACTGTCGATTAAACTAACTAGTTTTCGGAATACCGGAAGTCTCGATTTCTATCTTACCTAAAATTTTGAACAATCGTTTGTTCAGAAATCTTACATCAAATTGAGTGACTATTTGGAAAATTTTCAATTATTGCTTGAAGTTTTATCTTTCCTCCGTTTAACTATGTACGAGGTTATATATCTGCTAGATTGAGTTTACATTTCACTGCTTTATGTTTTAAAGATTTTTTACCGTGTGTGTAGTTTGTTGCTTACTTTGCTCGCGACAATTTTACCAAACTTTGACTATTTATACGGTTCTTAGAAAAATAAATATAGTAGTAGGCACTATAAGTACAATTTCAGCGTCATGAGATACTACATTATGCACAAGCTTTTACTGTAACTTTGAAGCAAAAACTTTAGCGCTTTTCGAATTTACCTTTTTCTGTTATCAACGCAGACGTTGGATTGTGTCATCATACGCTGTCTTTTAAACGCCGTACTTCCACCATACTGACAAAAACTGTGCCTGTATTGTTTGTAAGTCGTATTTTTGATCTTTCATAGAAAAAGCTCCCTAGATAAGGCATCCGAAAATTTTATTTTCAAATGGTCGGGCTAACCTTGCACTTCATTAAGAGTACTAAAGGACTTTTTGTGGGCTTAAGTGTTTTACAGAAAGGTTATTGAGCCAAAATGTTTTGAAGAAATTAAATCGTTTATAAAGGCAACTTTCATTAAAAATTTTAATTTTTTTGTATAGTCATTATTGTATTGTTGAAATCTTTTTCGCGTAATAGCGGAAACTGTTATGCACAACAGTTTCTAAATTAAAATCCACTTTAATAGTTGCTAGGTTGGAGTTAACTTCGCATACGGCCAGCACCAAACACATTGAAACACACACTTATGGAAGAAACTCTTTGTACTGTTCCTATAACGTCTAAAATTAACTTCTATGAGCGATAAAATTTAAACAGCGGCACCAAAAATAAAATGTTATAAGATATTTAAGTTGATAGGCATCAATAAAGGTATTAGCGAGAAAGGTACAAAAATATTAAGTTTTACACAACATTTTTTATTTTCATCCTGTGTTTGAAGTGCCCTTAAAAATTCAAATTCCTAATACTAAAACGAATACATGGTTAGTAATCCATATTAGTGTGTTTCAATTGCACTTACAAAACAAAGCAGATTTAAATATATTAGATTATAAAACGAGTTCTGATTATAACACCTAAGATACGAAGTTATAAAACAACTATCGACAACTTAGCAAAAAAAAACCCGTGAAATCAAGTCACACCTACCGATTCACAAACCTTTTGTATAGCAAGAGCAATAAAATAGTCTCAAATTAAATAAGAAGATCCCATAACGTTTCAAATGGCAGATAGTTTGACACTCCCTTCTGAATTGCGGATTCAAACCGGTCTGCTTCAGATGCAGCAAGAGTCATCTTGCTCACAAAAGCAGAGAATCTCCTCTGGTGTCCGTCACCTGTAGCGGTTCATATCCCTAAAGCTATACGAAATGTCCAGCATATCAGGACCTGATGAAAAAAAGAAATTTAACAACACTGGGATGCACCAATCCTACCTAATCTAAAATAGACGAATAAGTACGTACGAAAATTAAAGCGGGAGCTGTCCCATCCATGCCAGTTATCACAAAACAAACTACGCCTAAGCTGACACTAATGCTAACGTGACAATCACAAAGTACGTCCATCCAAGTTCTGAGTAAAAGATACCTAAACAGTAAAACACAACATGACTAATCCAATTCCACTTACAGCCAGTACGAACAACAAAAACAAATGAGAAAATAAGAAACTAATAGCTTCAAAAATCGCATCAACATGCAGAACCACAAAGAGACGCCGTTCCGACGAATATTACAGTGACACAAACTCTCATAAGTTCATACATACCTAGAGGTTTGAAATTACTTTACTCTGGATAGCACTATGCGTAACAAATCTGCAATAGACAAAAGACAAGTTATTAAAAAATTTGTATTTTTTTCCTCAAACGCTAACGGATTACAAAACAAAATCATGCAATTGAAATGACATCGCGATGATTGGGAAAACAAAAATACCCGCAACAAACAACGCATTGTATACAGAAAAAACAGAGATTTAAATCAAGGACAACTAGCTCACAGAAGAATAAAATCATTGCTACGTAAAGTACTAATGCTACGACCGACAGCAATGTATCTTGTAGGAGTACGGTATAAGGCCGGTGGCAACATTAAACTGGGGACAGCAGTTTATAAATATTCAAGAGCATATACCTATGTTCAGACGACTTAGACAACTTATTACACAACGCCACGCTAACGATGATCCGTAACCAACCTGCTGTGTGTGGCAATCAGCTACACACTAACGCACCTTAATGGCTAAAAGGCCTCGACAATCACTGAATATTCTATCGCAAAGCATCAATGGTATCAAAAACGAGAAGATCGATGTCTGTAATCCTCTGCACGATTTCGACATTGACATAGCATTGCTCGGAGAAACGAAACTATCGTCAAGCGCACTACTCAAACTGGCAAACCATAATATCTACATAAAGGACAGGACAACACCTCCAGAGAACTGCTGGTGTGGTAACAATACTGTTACATTGTTGGGTACTTCGCAGCTATAAAACGATGAACCAACAATCATCGCAAAAGACATGAAAGCAAAACAGTCAACTTTGGAATCGCGTCCAATAAATCCTAATGATCGTATTTTATACAATCGTACAGCAAAAAAAGAGTGAATACAACGGAGCCAAACTCTCGAACTCCTACACCTACAAACCACCTGCACCAACAGAACGCACGGCATACACACTCAACGCCTAAACAAGTCGCACTGAAAATCCTATTAGAAAAGCATTAAACTGTAACATGTCAACACTACACTGGAACAGAATGGCAACCTACAGATACTAAACAAAAGGTTAACCGCAAAGAAAAACCAAAGACAAGCACTGTCTAACGGTTCACACTACAAAATGTACGACGCAAAAACAAATCAACAACACACATAGAATCTCTTCAAAAAACCTTTTTAATAAACAACGAACTACGTATCACCGACACTGTAAACACAGTACTAGAAGAAATTCGGCCAATGAAACTACAACGAGAAATAGGCTTTAAAACACCTGGTGAAATTAACCAAATTACTACGTTTTTGAGTAATCGGAAGGCGCATCGAGGAAAAATAGTATACCACAACCTCAACTCAAACGTGTGACGAAGACGGCACTAATGAATGACAACTATTTTGAAAGGCATAGTAACACACGGCTACTTTCATGACCACTGAAAAGCAACCATATTGATAATGATTCCAGAACTAGCAGAATCGAGAGCAGAATTTGAAACTAACTCTCGATATTATAATTTGAATAAGGACCGCTATGCTTGCGACCACGTCCGCAATGCTCCACTCAAAGGTACTACATTGGGATTAAACGCAAACTAAATGTTCTTCAAATTAAATCTAACTTCAAATTAATCGATCCAAATTAAAATCTACAAACTGAAAGTCACACTAAAAATAGTGTTTAAATAATGGTATCCCCAGCGTTGATGTTAGAGTGTGTCTGGTCAACAAGACACAGGCAAAAGGTAAAAGGGGAGGGATCCGCAATACCGGATAACAGCTGCCAGCTCTGCTCACCGGAGCGACCTGAAGGGTCGTTTTAAAATTATTCAAATCTAGCTAACTAATTTTTTAAAAAATGGTTCACATTTCTAAGCATTCGCCAAAGAACAAGGAGATTTTAAAAATGGCAGGGGAAGACAGAAATATGTGGAAAACAGTAAAAAAAATAGGACAGATAAGATGATAAGATATGTACTAAGGCACGAGGAAATAATGCGAAATACATTAGAAACAGAGAAACAAAAAGACAGAGATAGCGGCAGGCCTAGATTAGACTATTGCACACAGTGAAGGATGTAGGCTGTGTGAATTTCAGGGAAATATGTAGGTTAACTCAGAATAGAAATCAATGGAGGTACGCGGTCAGCCAGTTCCAGGAAGGAAAATTTAGTGAGAAAAAAGTAGTTGTATATAAACCTGATGATTATCGTAATCAACTACACGTGTTGGTTTTGCAATATTTTTCGCAAATGTTGATTGTTGGAAAAGAGTAATTGGAAAACTATTAATTCGACAAATGTCTAAGTGGTGGGGATCTTCGTAGCCGTTAGATTGCTTAATCTCCTTCACCTACAACTGAAAATCAATAAAGGAGAGTATATTTTTGGAAAACAATAGAAGGAGATAATTGCAAAGATATTAATAGGAAAGATTAGCACCAGGCCGTGCTGTATTTAATAAGGAAATGCAGTTGCTCTGTTCTTAAGCAACGAGCATAGAAACAAAGAACAAAATTGTGAAATCATTTGTGTGGAGTACAGCACTGTACGGCTGTGAACCGTAAATCCCGACACGGTCCGCTTGAAAAATGTTAAGCGAGCATTTTTCACAAAAATACACCCTCGTTCGGATGAGAGGTAAAATGGAGGTCCCGTGTGTGAGTGTTGTCACGCACGCTAAAGATCCCTACCTTGCTTGGAACAGCAAGGGTTCGGCAAAATTCAAAATTTTCCAGGTAAAAGAAACTCGCTTCCTGACCAATATAGTACCTTCGGGTGGAGCATTAGAAAATAAAAATCACATGCAAGGACAGTAGGAGAAGCTTACAGGAAAGAGATAATAAACCTTTGAAATGCGGTGCTACAGAATTATAATGAAAATAGCATGGACAGACAAAGTTATGACAATGAGGTTTTAGAAAAGTAGGAAAATAGGAATATCTGTGGAAAAAAGTAAAAACAGGAAAGATATGGTAATGGGACACGCTTTAAGGCATGAGAGAATAGAAGTAGAGAAAAGAGCAAACGAAAGGTATAGGTAGACCTAGATTAGACCATTTCACGCAGATAGTGGAAAATGTAAGCTATGGGAATTTCAAGAAAATGGGTAGCTTAGCTCGGAATAAGAAACAATGGAAATACTCGTCTAACCAGTTCTGTGAATGAAAACTTAATGACGTTAAACCAAAGAAAAACCTTTTTGTATGCGTCATCTTGATCTCACTCTACTTATCAACCGACGCCCACACATCGGAATCCCATGTGTTTACTATGAATAAACTGAGCAGGCAATAAGAAAAAAATTGAAAAGTACGGGCTACTTCGTTGTTGGCGTAAGGGTCTAGAATACCAAGTACAAGATATCTTGTATTTTGCAGTCAATGTGTTTATGTACAACTTGATTAATTTGTTTCATGCCGTTGTGCTAGTGTAAGTCAGTGTCCATATACAGAGTGTTCTTTTTAAGTTGTAGTTCACTTGTATATGTAACAGCATTATTAGAAAGAATCTCAAAAGTTTGCTGTCGGATGTAATCGAAGGTGCTCTACAAGACTAATATATTTGCAATTTGTTAGCACTTTTGAGTATATCGGATGCTTTATATTACATTAATCGAATGTATAGACAACAATACATTAGACATGTAATTACTACCATCTATTCATAGTAAACCATTTTTGAGTTATTTATAGTAAAAGAGAAAAAAGGTTCCTTAGGTATTTCAAAAATCAGAAAACTGCAAATTTTATTTGACGACAACTATAAATATACAGTTCTTGATAAGTTGTATTTGGAACAAATTTAAAAGCTACTAGACTCTTATGTACAGCATTTTATACTATTCAGACTAATAAAAAATAAATAAAACAAAAGCAGAGCTGTCTACAAACGTTCGGTTGGTCGTTCATTTTTTTCCAAAACTGTGTCTCATGATGTAATCCTGAGCTGCCTTTTATATTTGTTTAAAGGTTAAAAATTTAAAGCACTTAATACGTGTCTCTTTCGAATACGAGCATTGGAGGAGATATTGTTTTTACATATGCGCACAGAAAAGAATTAAGGTGCGATTGAAGTATCCAAGGGTAAGGACCATAAACTGACAACACCCTGTCTTCAAACACTTTATATAAATAGTCGGGGACATTTATGCCGTTTGTTACATGCCAACCGGCATGTATCACGTTAAATTTAATTTGTAAATAAATTCCCGCGTATTTTTAAATGAATACATCAATTTCCGTCGTCCCTGACAGCCGCGTCTGCGCAAAAGAATGCGGAGTGCGCGCGTGGTGTTATAAGACGCAATTAAGTTACGAGCCCTCGACGAAGCAACATCTATCTGTGTCGTGTGTCTTTTCTTTTTAGAGATGTAGGTTCCTTCTACCTTTTGCCTTTGTGTACCTCTTACCTAATTCATGTCGTTCCCCTACGAGTACACCAGTAAAAAGAAAGAGGACGGATGTAATTTGATTCAACATGGCGTGAGCTGAATCCAACCTGCAAAACTAGCGTGGGACCCTGAGACGAATTTCCAGATGCCGCCATGTAAGTAATTTGTTTTGATTTAAATTGTACTTGCAAATTGATTTAAAAAGCAGTTGCATCACTTTTAAAGCGTGACCGGTATAAGTTACAATATGGCGGGAATTATGTCGCAGAATTATGCATTAAATTAAGACAATGACGTGTAGTTATCGCGAGTATAACAATTGCGCAGTATAACGTTTGCCCGAAAGTCTATCGCCGAGTTTATATATTATTTTGCTTGCTGCATTAGGTGATAAGTTATCTAAGGTTTAATTTTTCCACGCACAATATCCAAACATCGTTTCGCTATAAAACGTTCGATTAACGAAAGAAGAACATCTACAAAACTAATAGTTAAGCGTTTACGTTTTCATTGTATAACACTACAGATACGATTCGGAAATCTATCATTGCATAGTAAACGTTAAAAGACCATTGTTCTAGAAAACTCTTTATGTATGTAGACCGTTTATGTGAATTATGTCCTTTGAACATTCCGCATTTGGTAAACCTTGTTTCGTTGCTCCAAATAATATTTTTTAAACACCGTTCATCTTTTTGTGCCTTTATCAATACAAATTCGCAAAACAATGTTCTTCTTTCGAAATTGTCACCATTAAGACACTGAGCAGGATATATTGACCATATTTTAAAGTCATATTCCTTTATAATCCTGTATAGGGAACTACAGTTTGTTCATGAACACACACACCTCCATCTAGTGAAGCTTTTGAATTTCCATGAAAATAAGCCAACTAATTAACAATGGAAATTTCATCCTCTGTATAAAATAACTCACTATTAGCTTAGTTTAAAAAGTGTTTATATAAGTCTTACGTTTGGTGTTGTTTTCTAAAGAATTTTTGATGAAATACATGGCAAGTTTGTTGAGGAACCATATTACATTCACTACAAGTGACTATCATTTCGAAGTGATCTTGATGTATAATGTTTCGATTAGCCAACCCAACAAACAGTACACAAAATATGGGAATTGTAATGAGCATTAAATTGAATCATTTGATGTTTTGCTAAGATGATAAATAAATCAAATGTTGACCTTGCGGACAAAAGATTCTTGATCCTGTCAAACTTTATTGAACCAGTATATTTTCTCTTTTAATCTAAATAACTGAGAAGCGATTTACTTTGAACAAATGGTAGTGATTACATTTCTAACCAATTTTTTTTTCACTAAAAGCAAAGTTTTTGATATTCTATTAGTCAAACTTTAAACTGAATTTTATACCAACCTTAACTGTACAATTAGATATTCTTAACATCAAGCAATAATATCAGGACTTGTTAATGGACGTGGAGCAAAATCCACTTTTCAAGCTTGTTCAAGTCTCTGGATATTGCAATTTATATGACTGAATGAAAATGTAAACAACTTATAAAAACCCTAAATATTTGGAAACCTGCACTAGATAGAGATATGGTTGTTTTATAAATGTTCACATGAAATGTGATGGTAATGGCGACTTCGGTATAACCAGAGGTGCTATCGTATCGAAAATACTTTAGTCTTGTCGAGCACCTTTGATAACCTTCGACTACAATTTTTCACATACCTTCGTTGCTACTCCATATAGAGATGCCTATCACTCAAAAAGAACACCATGTATGTTACATGCCGATCTGCCATTAGCGTTTGTCGAAAAATATCATCATTTCTTGTTTTCGATGTTTTTGATAGATCTTCGGGAAGGTCAACATCAAGGATATCTCGATCAAATTTGAATTATTGGTAGTACTATGACAAGGTTTTTCTTGATAGTGTCTCATCACTAAAAGCAGCTATGAAATTAACAATTCATTTCTTTTCAAATTGGAAATTATATGGAAATCAATCATTCATCTCGTCGATTTATACTTTTTAATTAATTAATTTATATTGTTTGTTATATCATTGTACTTCCTGCAAATGCAATCTACAATTCTCATCAAAAAATACATACCTCCAGAGATCAGTGAAGTGTGTAGCAGCTGCAGCTGTCAGAAAAACTTTGGCGGCATGTATTCTGAAAGTAAGTTTCTGCAGTTTGCAAACTGGAAACTGTTTTCTTACATTGCTTGTGAAATCAAGTTGTGTAAATACGCATTTTATAAATATTTCGAAATTGACAACATACGTTTAATGGTTTGTTAAACAACTGGCATTTACCGAGATGATAGAATTTGTCAAAGTAAACCGCATACAACCTGGTTTTTAACAAGATAACACAAGAAGTTTACAATAACATTGACGTTGCGTTGCTTTTTCGTTAAGGTATGCGATTTCCAAGAAGAACGTATAACCGTTGAATTTAAAGTAATTTTGTATAGATCAATTAAACAAATACAGCAATCCAAACAGAGAATAAAAAATTAAAAATAATAATAGTATACTCACATAACAAAATAAAAGGTTATACAAACAAGCAACTTGGAAAGTTATTTTTTTTAAGTCAACTGAATTCGTCCGTTTTTTTCACTAAAAAACGTCAATAACGTCTTCCTCAAAGAGCGAAGAGGTTCTTAAATTATCTAAAGAGCACTTTCTATGTTCATTAACACCAATGCTGGAAGTCTATCTGGGTGTTGGATATTTTTCAAATAATTCTTTATTTGTTTTAAACTGGAAAATGTTGTATGTTGTAAAAAAAGGTCATGGGCCAGCGACTTGTTCGTCTCTTGGTTGTATAACTACCCAGCATTTTATCCATAACGTCAACGCCTGACTTAGTATGGTTACACAAAAATATGGTTTCATGTTTTTTCTTTAAGTTGTCGCCCACTGCATTCGTAGAGTGCATTGCAGATAATAAAACTACTGCTTTATTTACTTTTGGGACATACGAACACAGCATAACATCTTTCTGGAACGCAAAAGTAGTAGAATAGTGATCTCTCTTCTTGCTAGCTAGAAGGACCTTAAGAACGTAGGGTTTGTTTTTTCTAGGGGTACCAACCAAAGTGAGACCAATCGATTTTAGCATGCTAGCCATGGGCATTGATGTGACGAAATTGTCTGCGGTAATATTACGGCCCGAATTTTTGTTAAGTTGACATAAATGCATAACTGTTTTTCACCGATGTTCACTTCTCGGCCACTGTCACCTAATTTTCCAGCCTAAATTGATTTTTGGCATGGATAAAACGTTTTGGCATCACATATCCAGAATACTTTAATTCTATACTTAGCAGGTTTTGAAGGCATGTACTGAGTAAACCTTGTTCGTCCACGATGGAAAAAAGTTGCTCATCAACAGTTTGGTGTTCATACGGCTAATAGCACTTCTACAGATTTTGGTTTACCATAGCCAAATGTCGCTTGTTGCCGCAGCTTTATCCGTTTGTACTTTATCCGGTCTTGTTATGGAGGCATAAAATCTGATGAAACGTAGAATCTGTTTGAAGCGGTTTCTACTCATTGCTGCTTTGTATAATGGTAAGGCGTCTGATTTCCACAATTCATCAATATGTTCAGTATTTGATTTATGAACGCCTGCCATTAATAGAATCCCCAAAAAAGCATGCAGCTCCTAAACCGTAATATCTTTCCAGACTCGTGGTGCCCGAGGCGAGTTTTTGTTGAAATCATATTAAATTTTTTTAACTTTTCGATTGGAATGCTTTATGATAATCGATTTTATTTCAGATGCCACTACTACACAGAACGTATCTATATGTGGATGTAAAGCGGTTATTTTAGTTGGACCCCCTAAAATGAAAAACAAGACATTAGAATGGGGCAGAATAGGCATAAGTTTTTACCTCGTGTTCGAATAATAATATACGACCGAGTTTGAGTTGAACGTAGTGGTTTCTTGTTCCAGATAGTCTCATCTTTAGTACGATAAACGTTATCTGATGGTGGTGTTGTGGTTTCTTCACCTGGCTCTCCAACCAATTCCTGTTCCTCGTCACTGTCGACTGTTACGGATATTTCGATGGACACTATCTTCGTCGTTTACTGCTAGTACATACTCATCTTGGTCATCACCTTCATACTGATCACTAAATTCTTCGTCGGACATTACATTCAAACTTTCGAGGGGCTCATCTGTTATTCTATATGCATATAAACAACATTCAATAATAATTACAAAAGCTGTAATTTGTATTCTTGGATATCTACATTAACAAATATATACTAAGCCAACTTACTTATCTAATTGAAGAAATCTTGATGAATTATTTGGCTGATCAGCAACAGGAATTTTACTTCTAGAAGGTCCAGTACCAGAAGCAGCATTGCTACCAGGAGTTCTATTTCTAGAAGGTCTATTATCCGATCCTACATTGCTACCAGAACTACATTCACCGCCTTCAGAAGTACTTGCAATATTATTGTTACGAACTATTAGGCAACCCGTCAAACACTCAAGTTGCGAAGTGTATTTTACAGAAGTCTAGAACGTTCGACCAACCACCAGACTATGAATCATCTATTTAATTTTAGGGTATATATATAGGATCGGTGATGAGTGTATCAGCAGTCGGTCAGTCTAAATCCAACTGTCGTATATAAATCATATCGTGTATAGTTAGTTGGTCATTACGCTTTGAAAGTCTTATGGTAAATATAAATTTGTGTTAAGTGAACGTGCATATTGTACCGCCAGCTTGTACATAAATAGACAAAAAGTAATACATAAATTATAGTAGTGTTATTATTGTTAAGAAGACTTATGGTTAAGGATTTAGTTTAAGAAGATTTTAGTGCTTGTAAATAGCATTAGTGTGATAGTGCTTCATTGTTAATTGGATGGAAAAATATCTATAAATAAGGCATATACTGTTAATTAGACTTGTGAATAGTGAGTAATAAAGACTTTTGTTATTACTTGTTCTAAATTGGTGAACGCGTTAACAGTAGCCCGCTGCATTATGTTGAATTCTACCCATTGTTATAATAACAATGCTAAACAGTATACCACACCACATAAAATCACAACTCAGACTAAACAGCTGCCTCGACCGTTTCTTCTATCGCAGGAATGAATGTAAAGCGTATCCTAGTTGATGCGATTATGGTAGCACACTTAAAATCCCGTAAAATGTACTTTGGTACCCGGGTAACACCTGTCACCATGTTCGTAAAGTTATTTTTGCGGCCTTATAACATTAAATAATCTTTTGATGTATGTGTGTACCTTTTTAAACAATAATTTAAACTATGAACGCACGTTTTCCTTCCTCATAATCAAAAACTACATTTTTTTATTTTCAATTAACTTTAATACCCCATTTGATTAATTTTTGTTAGTTTTTTGAGTTATTCAAGAAATTCTTAATTTCTGTTTCTTTTACTAAAAAATACTTTCTTTGAGTATTCTCTGACTTCGAGAAATTGATAGTTATTGTTTATTTAAAACTTTATTTCCTAAACATCTTTTGCTGTAAATTAACCTTTTAAGAAATTCATCTAGCAGTATAAAGATTTCTCGCTTCTAGTCTTTACTAAAATTATAAACCTATGGTATACTTTGTGGTATTATTAACTACTTACTGAGAGCCGGTCCTCCAACTCCAAGATTTATATTGATTCGCTGTATGTCAGCACAAATTTTTGGACAACATATTTGTAGGTTATTGTGGAAACTGTATTTCGAACTAAATAGCTTATACACAAAAAAGAAAATTCAGAAAATATAATTCACGCACCTAAAAACTTATGAACACAATGGCACACCGAAAACGAGACCCGCACGTTTTTTGCCACTTTATCTTATCGCTTTGATAAATTTTTCACAGAGTAAAAAATTTTTCTGCGCGTTTTAACACCCCCACTTCAACGTTAAGAGGTAGCAAAAATAACCCCAAATTTTTCAATTGCAGGTGGAGACCGTATTACATCAATTTAAAACTAATCAAATTCTCCTTTCAATGATGTCTCATATTTTAAGTTTAGTGCAGTAGTGTTTGAGATAACAATGTTTGCAGTTAACAACTTATCTCTTTGAGTTAATAATGCCATGTATTGGATGTTCAAATTGAAGCGCCTTGATTTCCATACAAGAGTACAGATTTTACTCAGAACGTTGACACATTTCGGAACATTTCTGGTGTGATGTCGGAGCACGTATTTATAAAACTGTTACGAACTACTATTAGGCAACCCGTCAAACACACAAGCCGCGTAACCGATGTATATTCTACAGAAGTCACGAACTTTCCGGCATATACCGGAGTATGAATCAGCTATTTAATTCAGGGTATATATAAAGACCGCTGATGAAGTACAAAGTTAGTCTATATCTAAATGTCGAATAAAATTATATCGTGTAAAGCTAATTAGTTGCGCTTTGGAAAGTCAAATAGTAAATATAAATTTGTGTTATGTGAACGTGTATATTGTACCGACAGCTTGTACATAAATAGACAAAAGTGTAATAAATAAATTATAGTAGTGTTAGTGTTGTTTAGAAGACTTATGGTTAAGAATTTAGTTTAAGAAGATATTAGTGCTTGTAAAGTACATTAATGTTATAGTGCTTCATTGCTAATTGGACTGAAAACATCAAATACTGTTAATTAGACTTGTGAACAGTGAGTAATAAGGACTTTTGTTATTGCTTGTTTTAAATTGGTGAAACGCGTTAATAGTAGCCCGCTACACTGGTGTCAGGCTGTCTTGGGTGTATAGTGATTAATTTTAAAAAAACACAAGTTTAAAGACATTTGAGTAGTTTGTATATGCCTGTTACAAGAAGCCAAAATAAAATGGACGCAGAAACTTTAATGAATTTCCTTAAAGATTTTAAAACCGGTATGGAAGAAAAGTTACGTGAAAATGCTGAGAGAATGGAAGAAAAGATAAGTGAAAATGCTGCGGAAGTGAAAGAAAAGTTAAATAAGAATGCTGAAAAGAAATGGAAGAGAGGTCGGCTAAACTAGAAGTGACACTTGGTGAAAACTTAATGAGGTAAGTTGAACTGGAATCAACTCATAAAGCGTATAAATACGGTATGAATGTGACACTTAGTGAAAATGCTGCAAAAATAGAAGAAATGTTTAGTGAAAATGATGTGAAAATGGAAGAGTTGAATGAAAAGATGGCCACGTTAGAACAAAGATTGATGAAAAGCTCAATTGTATTGAAAGAAGATGTCACTGAACAGGTAAAAATAGTTGAGCAAAAGTTGGACAGTAAATTGGTAAAAATGGATTTCACTAACAACGCGGCCACTTGAACTAGCAAACTAAGTTGTAAATCAGAACATGAAAGAAAGCGAGTCAATACCGTCAAAATTTAAAGTGAACCCACCCACATTCGATGGTAAAACACCTTGGTCCACATATTTGAAACAATTTGAAACTGCTGCAATAGGCAACGGCTGGTGAAACAAAGAGAAGGCTATCTCCTTTATAGTGGCCCTACGGGGGGAAGCTCTTAACACCTTGCAAACGATTCTCGATTACCAGCAGAATAACTACGGCCTCTTAATGTCGAAGCTTGAGATGAGATATGGAGACGCTCACCTTCAACAGGTTTACCATGCACAAGTTAAGAACCGTTCGCAAATGACAAATGAAAGCCTGCAAGAATTTGAAGCTGACATTGCCATATTAGTTAGATTGGCACACTCAACGACACCAAATAGCTACCTCGAGCAACTGGCTGTTCAAACATTTGTGGATGGCGTTGGAGACGGCGAAATACAGCAAGCGCTAAGATTAGCACGGCCAAAAATGTTAGATGACGCACTAGCTTACGCACTTGAATTTGAAGCAACCTAGCAGACATCACGCAGGGAGAATCACAAGGTTCGGTATGCCTTAGAAGAACCTAGTCAATCGCAGAACAGCATAGCAGGAATAATCAACCGTGTGGCGGAAAGGCTGGAAAGACAACGGCCTTACATGTGATTTTCCAACGCTCCACCCGAAGGTACTACATTCAAAGGAAAGACAACGACCGCGGAGACGGGGTCTGCGGTGCTAGAGCTGCGGTGAAGTTGATCATATTTAGATACGCTATACTCAACCAAAAAAAAAAACCGGTTGAGCAGCAGGAAAACTAAAGCAAGTCGAGGTAAGGGGGCGAACGTCGACAGCACAACGTAGTGCCCCTGAGATTATCATCCATGCTACAACGTCCATAGGCAGTCTGGGCAGCACATACCGATGGTAGAATTAATGGCAGGGTTGTCCGATTACTCGTGGATACAGGAGCGACAAGGACTATTGTGCGACCAGATTTGGTTGGTCGTAGAAAAGTGCTACCTGCATCGGTTTAACATCCTATGCTGGAAACAACAGGAAGACTCGAATAATGAAAATGGTGTTCGAACAATTATTAATCATAAGCCAAATGTAGATTTAGAGTTTCATGGCGGCGTATGGTGATTCCGCTAAAGTGAGATTTAGCGTTATTGTTGAAAAACGGCAAGATCTGTTAAGAGCACCAAAAGAGTATTCCCTTGCATATTGCGTAGCTCAAGATCTGGAAATGTCAAGAGGAATAGCTGTTGTTTTCAAGAAAAATTTTAGATGTGTGGAAAAATTAGTACAACAGCAACCAACTGTAGGAAAAGCTTTTGTTCTTCAGGATAGAAATTGTTATATTTACCACCTGGTCACGAAAAATTCTTCATAGCAGAGACCTAGTTATGGACATCTACGGAAGGCTTTGCTAAATCTTAAGGCTCAGGTGATGGAAAATGGAGTAACGAGACTAGCGGTGCCCTAGCGAGGCTGTGGACTGGATCGCTTAGATTGAAGAATAGTCTGAAATGTGCTAGAAGTAATTTTCCAGGGAACCAACGTCCAGGTCCTTGTTTGTTGCTATCAACCGGTTGCCTACCAAGACCAAGAAAAGAGTGTTGACTGTTATTTCCAATGACGTGGTAGATGCACTAGAGGAGACAACTGTCGATACCGTTATTAGTTATCGAATTGGGTTCAAAATGTTTTTACAGTTACGAGACGTAACGGTTTTAAAGAAGGGGCAGTGTTACGAACTACTATTAGGCAACTCGTCAAACACACAAGCGGCGTATCCGATGTATATTCTACAGAAGTCTCAAACTTTTCGGCATAAACCGGAGTATAAATCATCTATTTAATTCAGGGTATATATAAGACCACTGATGAAGCACAGTGTTAGTCTATATCTAAATGTCGAATATAAATTATATCGTGTAAAGTTAATTAGTTGCGCTTCGGAAAGTCAGATAGTAAATATAAACTTGTGTTATGTGAACGAGTATATTGTACCGATGGCTTGTACATAATTAGACAAAAGTTTAATAAATAAATTATAGTAGTGTTAGGGTTGTTAATAGACCTATGGTTAAGAATTTAGATTAAGAAGATATTAGTGCTTGTAAACAACATTAGTGTGATAGTGTTTCGTTGTTAATTGGACTGAAAACATTTATAAATAAGGCATATACTGTTAATTAGACTTGTGAATAGTGAGTAATAAAGACTTTTGTTATTACTTGTTTTAAATTGGTGAAACGCGTTAATAGTATCCCGCTACAATACATTGACGTACGTTTTGTAAAGATTCAGTCTGTCTTATGTAAATTTTAGTTTTTTGTAGCCCTACAAAATATATCTATAGGTGCTAAGTCTGGCGACTTTGATGGTCATTCGACATGGCCTGTTCTCTTTTTCCTTTGATGTGAAATCCTTTAATCAAAATGCTATTTAACAGGCAATACGTAATATGCTCCACCCTGTCGAAACAATATCTGGTCTTTATGGTAGTTTTTAATGTTCTCAACAATGTGTGTTAGAAGATCAATGTTATAGTGTAATAACTCTAAATACGTTTTACTATCACGACTACGTTCTAGAAAAACGTAACAAGCATACCGGCATTGTATATTCCAGCCTAAACGTTTAATTTTACTGGGCGTTGTGAATCAAATTCTTTAAATATCTTACGACTCGTTTAAATACGATGAACACTAATCTTAAAAATTGATATTGAAGAGAAACTCCAAATTGTTGTTGTTCATCTGCTCATTATTTTACAAAATTTTAGAAACCAGTCAAAACTATTTCTACAAATTCATATAACATGTAAACTTCACAATCATGAAATTTATGCATTCCAAAAATACATTGAATACTTGTTTCCTTTATACAAGGTGTGGAAAATTACGTCACGATTATCGGAGGAGCCAAAGCAACATAACCCAAGAATAAAATCTCCCCTGTTTTATTTTTACTGGTTTTAAAATCCTTCGCTTTCTATAATTAATAGCATCCAGTTTCTCCAAACTGTACAGCCAATTCAAGGATGTAATTTTTGTTATCACAATTTTTTTGGGTGTTATTTGTTAAATGGTACGGCTGTTGTGTTGGCATTTTCAATGTTTGCATAATATTTACCTACATCGCCTCTCTGAGGTGAAGTATATTATAGCCTTAAAAAATTGCACACCAGAAATAAATGAAAATGTGTTAATACTAATCAAATAATGTTCCGTGCAAGATAAATTGATCCCCGTTAAAGAAAATTAGTACTACTATTCAATCACTGACAAACGCACACCTTAAAATTAAAACTAATAAGAATAAACAGTAGAAAGCGCCAACATTTAAAAATAAACGCCACTTAATATATATTAAATCCGGTTGAAAAGAACACGTAAATCAAATAAAAAAAATGTTTTCGCTTAAACCACTAGGCCACATTTAAAAAGTGAGACATCGTTTAGAAAAGAATTTGATTAGCTTTAAATTAAAGTAATACTTGACCCCATCTCCAATTAAAATTGTTGGGGTCAATTGAAAAGAGAATATGGTTTAAATGGTTCTAATTTTTTTTTAATAGAAAGATAGTTTATATAATTGGATAGAAAGGGAGCAGCTGTATAATCTCTTTCAGAAGAGCAGTAATAATATTTCCTTAAAATACTTTCAGAGAAGATTGGTTCTTGCAATATATTATTTAAACGTGAGAAACATACAAACAAAGCATTAGTCATTAATTAAGACAGTTAATACGGCGAGACATGTCGCGCCAAGTGTCGCAACAGGAATTATGCCAAAGGAGTATAAACATTTATATTTGTGTAGGCACGTAGTTATCGTAGAAAGACGCTGTATAACAAATATCCACGAAGTTATGTAAGCATATTGTAACCACACGGACAAAGAATAACTCAAAGGGATAAGTTGTAAACAAGTGTAGCATGTTGCTAGATGAGGGATAACAGAAACCAGAAACATTTACACGGGCGGGAACGGTACGAAGCAAGCTTTGTACCGAGACAGATAGGTTGCAGCAACGAGAAAGTAGGCAATACACACAATCGAAGTAGGGTTTGTTCAAACACGTACAGTCGTTAAAAATTACTACTGTCGTTGGCCTAAAGTTCGAAAATACAGATGTGATATAAATGTGAAATAGTGGTGACATGAATGTTCGCTCGACAACCGCCCTTGGATTTAGTTTTAATGTAAGATTCGAGTCATTTAGAAGTTGAAATGGAAAAGAAAGTGGAATGTTAAACATATATTGATGAATTCCTTCATTGCTTTAAATGTTTGTTGCAAATCAAGACATATCTGTGGTTAAATGTTTTTAAATAACTATTGTCTATTTGCATGTTTATTTGCAATAAAGTATGAATATGTCTTTGTTTGTTGCTATGTATGGCAATAGTGAAAATTTAATTTGCACGTAACTTGCTTAATCAGTATTATTCTTTGAGAAGGTTTCAGTTGTGTAAGTGCGTACTTAGTCAGTCTATAGGGATTCAATTATAGGAAAGCGTAGAAAAATTAGTTTTCATTTTTCTTTAAAGAAAATTTAGTTTTGAATAATGCTGTATTTACGTTTCGTATATTTAATATGGTAATAGTCGAAATTTATTTACCGGAAAGATTAAAACGCCATAGTTGTGAGACAACATCCAGCAACCTCGGTAGTGTAAAGGTAGTTGCAAATATCTTTAGACGCCAGCGTCTTGCAAAGCCCTCCACCCTAATATTTTCTTAAACTTGACTAAATTTAGAGTCCTTTATCAATCTGTGGTAAAGTCTCTTATTAATTAAAAACAAAAGAAAATGAGAAAGTGCTTTAGGAAAAAGAAGGTAAATTATTAATTAATGGAAGAGTTAGGAGAACGTGAGGTAAAAGGTATCCGCCTGAATCAATCATTTATGTAGTAAGAAATATCGTAGGAGAGGTTTGTATAGGCAATTGATGGTTTAGCGCCCTATTAAGTGCAACTGTAGAATTCAAGGCCTTCCAAGGTAACTGTACGAACCGAAATTCAAAAGGATAATTTTTTTGTATTATAAAGTAGCTTTGTTTCATAGTAACTCCATACACGCCACTGCAGCTAGCCAGTGCATCTGTAAAAACAGTTGCGGCGTTCCATCTCCTCAGGATTAATTTACCTCAAGATTAGAATCATAAGGTAATGCCGTTTTCACACGTGACAAATGTACCACTTTATCCCACTCGCAATTTATGATGACTAATTTAAGTGAAGCTTTTTATGATCAAAAGCACAAACAAAAGCACAACAGGAAATCGTTTTTGCATGATTATTGTAAGTACCATATTTTTCATGATTTTATTAAAAGTGGACCGACCTCTTATTAAAGCTTTGTTGCAAATACTCGATATCTGAAATCAATCTAATCATCAGAAGTTTTGGTTCCATACTCATCAGGAATTCTTACATGTTGAAGATAACAATTTTATCTTTTTACCCAACATCATTTGCTTATTATTACTGAGTGAATGTTCTGAAGCATTTCTTCAACCCTTGGATTTAATTGGCATTACACAAGAGTGACATCTTTTAAATCCAAAGTACATAACAGACACTTTCAGGTCACACCTATGTGAGTTTTGCAATTCAAGTAGGACTGGCCGTACTCCATAATTCTTATTTTTCGAAGCTGAAGCTGTTAATCGCGAATAATTATTGTGCCAAAAAGTATCACACGTTTGTATTTTATGTGCATAAATATTAAAACACGTGTGCTATAACATGTGTTTTTCTTTTAAGATTGTCTGTCTACTACAGAGGGTTAATAATAAATGCAGATATGATTCATTGACACCGTTAATTGTGCTTTTTTAGAACACAAAACCGTATGAACTAACGAAAAATTTTCTAAGAATTTGAAGACTACGTGTGAGACGATGCATATACTGGTTTGATTAAAAGGATTTTATATGCACTAAAACGAAATAAGTTCAGTTTAGCAGGTTACCAATTAATTATTTTTTATCTAACTCTGACAGTAAAGTATCTGCTAGATATTGATTGTTCAACCCTGGTCTTGTATACCTTCATTCTGTATTCGGAAATACCCTTGAACTTATCCAAAGGAAATAATGCCTTCTGTATTTGACATATTCAATTGTATAGGATTGTAACATGAAAGCGCATAGGAACTACAAAGCTGTGTCTGTAGCAGATTATGTATTTGGAGACAGATATGTAGTTTTACTTTGATTCAATACGTCCATGTTTACTATATTTGTGAAAAAGAACATCTGCCAAGTAGATGGGGCACATAGCTTCCTGGAATATGTATGTATGTGTGTATGTAGATTCGAGCAAAGACGGTTATAATACAACATTTCTAAACACAATATATAGAGCACCATAGATTAAGGCGAAAAAATGATATACCCAGAATAAATTACTATAGAAGGTTTTTTTAAACTTATTCTGTCAAGGAAGGCGTGCTGAAAAACATATTTAACATCCACACTAATCCAACCTCAAAACAGTTTTTGGGGCACTTCCCGGAGGATTAAAACCCCAAACATCATTCTTTCTAAATGGAAAACAATGTGTTAAATAAGATTATAGTTCAACCACGATTTTGAAAATTATAATAGATGTGCTGTGTCTTAACCTTTCTGTCTATGTTTAGAGGCTTAAACGGCGACAAAATTTACGAAATATATATATTTTACGAATTGGCATGACTTTTTATTTAAGTAACCTTAATACACGCCTATTCAAATTTTATTCGAGTTATAAAATAAAGAAAATAAAACCAATCCTAAGATTTTTAAATATGGCTTTTATCCTAATTTTCTAAGGTACAGTTGGATCTAATATTGCCGTGAATGTATCTGAATCAGTCAAAACAAGCGTATCGCCAATTTTAACGTTGGGTGAGGTTATCCAAATTTAACTTATGATGTCCATTCTTGATTTACTTATATGCATTGCTTTAAGTATGTAAGACATGATTAAACATACATCCGTGGCGCTTTGCAAAAAAGTGCAATGGAGGGTTATAATAAAGTATGTGTTATTTGTGAAGAATATGTTAATGAAAACGATGATGTGGCTACAAAAGATTTAAACTTTTTAATGTGAGTAACTGTTTTAAAATCTGATAAATCTTTGCTTAAGAGACTTGATAATTTGTATACTATTTCTTGCGTTCTTTTTCTCGTTGGCGAGATTATACGGATATTTAACCGTCACTAGAGGTATGTAATAAAAATCGCAACATTTCGGAAACTAAAAACTTCGATTTCGTCGTCTGCACATTCTGTCCAAAATTAACTTCCAGCCTATACTCCAGTTACAATTTCCGTATGTATACCTGAATTATATTAATTTACATCTATTGTAGCAAGTTGAAACTGGCAATCTAGGCCCGTTTGGTCTGGTTTTGTGCATGTTATTACCGGTAATTATACTGAATTGTTTTCAAGAGCGCACGAAATCAATTTCTTGCCTTTATTGCCTTTTAAATCGTTCGACAAGAACTGT
The DNA here is from genome assembly GCA_036346225.1 of Platerodrilus igneus. Taxonomy (NCBI): domain Eukaryota; kingdom Metazoa; phylum Arthropoda; class Insecta; order Coleoptera; family Lycidae; genus Platerodrilus; species Platerodrilus igneus. Next base: position 3,289,136 of record JARFIW010000873.1, read on the forward strand.
ATACATTCTAAGCTCTTATTTATTATTGAACAAGTAGGGGAGCTAAATATAACTACGCCGTGTGTTACTTTCGATCAACCATTATGAATTAGGGCATTCGAAATTGCATAATCAAGGAAACTGAATACTACATGTAAACTATGCAGTTTCCACATGCTCACAAACTTTTTCGATAGTACCTATCGGTAGTTTCATGTCTGGCTCTAGAATTGAGGCTGTGTTAAAGAATGTTTATGCTAAGAATACCATTGCATACATGTTAAACGGCAAGGCTATTACATGTGCAATTTGAGGTCACTTCATCCTACAATCAGCGTTATTCAGCAAGTTTTTAGAACAATTATTTAACGAAACCCAAGAAGAACGGGAATATTTGAAAACACTATGCTACGTATGTAAAAATTTTGTCAAAAAAAGATACCTTCAGCAATAAAACTTTCACTATTTATTTGGATTTAGAAAGACGTCTTGGAGTTACAATCAACCATTTAAAAAGATCGTCGAGAACCGCTGAGTTATTGCTTTAGTACTTTCAGTATGTAGACGTTATTAAAATTTTCATACATACTGAAGGTTCTTCGGATTGGAGCTTGCATTGGTTGCAATAGAAAAGATGCTGAAGCTATTTGCGGATACTGAATACGCTCAATACGCCATTTAGAGATTATGCAGGATTTATCAGATATACTTTTTTTGCTGTACAATGAATTTTTCTCCAATAAAAATCACGCGGTTCGTCACAGTAGCAATTACTGGGCTGGTCTTTCCATAGATTTGGTCATTGAACAAATTCTTTTAAAAACTTTAAAAACTCATGACGGTTTAACCGATGGTAAAGGAATGTTTGAAAATTTTCAACTATTTTGTGCACATAAGATGCTTATTTGCGCAAAATTTTAAGATCCTATGACCATACTCATTCAGAATACATACGTATGCGGCGATCAACAAATAGAAATGAGAACTCCACGAAAAAAAGATAAAGATCTTCAATCGGTAGCGCTTTATTTTGATGACTAAAATCCACTCGAAAGTAGCAGTAGACTTCGTAGTTTATCGACAGGTATATTTGCGAGTGAACCGGGTATTAATTGTGACGAAGTTAAATATGTTGGTGCTGCAATCCACAAATAATTAGAAAATATCTGCATTTCCGATTAATCTATAAAGTAAAAAAGAGAAATGCAATACTGTAAATCAAAATTGGTTTAGGAAAATCGCAAATCTTATGTAGTGAATTCGTATATTTTTTAGGAGACTCGATCGTGTAAAAACACTTAAAATGTCTTCATATACTTTAAAATTTGATGGTAATATTCCTCATGTAGATAATACAATTTTGTTTAGCCGTCTGACCACGGTTACGGGTAGAGAGGGGAATCTCAAAGAATATTTAAAGTACGAGTTGACAGAAGGCCAGTATCTTTTTTCAAGATTACGTTACTGAAAAAACCTGATAATTCAAGTTTGGTGCAAGTGCTTCTTAGGAATCTGTTCTTAAGTCATACAATTTCCTAAGATAATTGCAAGAAAGGTAATGAATGAAGGAAAAATGAATTGTTTGACGATTAAACGGTGATACTAGAAGCATGTACAATGTAACTGCAAGCATCATAAAAGCAAAAGCAATACAGAACACACCAATCACGATACTCTTTTCGGGGTAACTTAACCTACCACCTACTTCTGGGTTGATATGCTGGGTATAGCTCTAGACTACTACGCTACTTTTACTCTCAGCACCATTCACAATATTTCTCCACGTCTTTTGGTTCCTACACACCACTTCTCACCTGTCGTTCTTTCAGAACCTCCTCTACTACATCGAACAATTTTTTACGCAGTGTGCCCCTTGCAGCTTTATCAGTAATCTTATGTGTATATATTGATATGACCTCTCTCTTCCTACGTTCTAGGCGTCATTTAATTGCTACGACCTCACACTCCTTTGTTGTGGTGCCTATTTAAATGCTACGACCTCTTTCTATAATATCACTAATGCTTAAAAATTTGCCACCGCTGCTCTGCTCACTTTCCAGAAAATAAACTATCTACACGAAAAATCCTGCTACGGTAAATAGACAACATTTATTTACACTCTAACTGAAATTAATATACAAGCCAAAATCAAATTAGTCTTCTCTTTCACACCTCATTTACAAGTTATATACATTCCCCTTTTTTAAATACTCCCTTAACAGTAACATTCCAAGATCAATATTTACACATGATAATATATTGTATTAATTGACAGAAAGTAATAGGGGTTTAACACATATTTCTTATTTTATTTCTGTTTCAATGCGAGCTCATAGTAAAACCTGGATCTTCAGTGCAAATTTCTGAACCCACATATTTTAAACGGACCCTCTTACCTCGTACATAGTATCAAATATTTCATATACCACAAATTATTCTTAAACCTATACATAAATTCACACATCAAATAACCCAAATTAAAATATTCAATAAAGAAATTCTCCCTTTTTTTGTCTTTCTAGTTAACACAAAATTATACTCTCACAAAGTTATCAATTACATATTTACATAGTACAACAATAAGGTACACTTTCCTGAGAATCATATATACACGCGGAACCTGCTACCATTCTTCCCGGGACTGCTGCTTGCATGAACAACTCCAAATCTGGATTGCTTTCTCCAAATTGCAAGCTGTAACCAAAATTTATCAAGGAGTTCTCTATCTTCTACCATTCGACAGTAAACCCAAACTTATACTGTGGATCATATTTCTTCTACGAGGACCATAATTTGTGGTAGTAAACCAAACTGGTTAAACGCCATTCGTTTCAAAACTAATTACATAATCAAACCGTTTTTACTAAAACATTTATCGTTAGTTCAAAATTCTATCATTTAAAGTATTATGAAATTATCTGAGTATCGAAGAGAATCTAAGAGATTCGTAAGTCGTAAGAAAGTTAGAGAGCTTAAAATCAATCTCCCGCTGATTTTATACATGTTCCCCAACTCTAAAACCTGTTAAACATCTCTACAGACCGTCTTGCTATATTAATTCAATTCCTAAAATTTCGACATTAACAAGGCCAAGCTCTTCCGTTTCCAAAAACTCCTCATAACCACACCCCACACGCACATAAATTCTCGGTATTTATCTTTAACCGAAATTCATTAGTTGAATAAACTAGGATCGTTACATATTTTTAAAAACACTTCTCCGTAAAACCACTTCAAAGCAAACAACGTAAACACCTGCATTAATGTTTCCTCGAATTTGAAAAATCAATACTCTAATAACCTTGGTATAAACCCCAAGTCTACGAAAACGAACGTATAAAATACGTCTCTATCCAACACGTGTTGTTTCCATCTCATTCGTACATATGCGCTCGAGTCAACTCTCTTTGTTATCTTGTTTTCAATGTTGGTTGTTTAACCCACTGCTGCCCCTTTCTATTCTTGTTATCAAATTTTACGTTCATTCCAGAAGTCGTAAATATTTCTCGTACACTACTAATTGACGACGGAAACTAAAACTACCCGGAATCGTTGTTGTTCGTTTATTTCTTATCCCCTTTACTTTGACACAAGGAAAACAAACTGTTCGAACTTCGTTCTAAAAGCTTTCAGAAAATATAAATACCAACTTTGCTTATTATTAAATAAGAGGGTTAAATTTTGTGTTTTAGAATATTAAATTTGAAATGCCGTATTATACACGTATTATATATCATGAGACATATTTCATGAGTACTTATCTGAAGGATTATGAAAATAAATTTGCACTTCCTCTAAATTTCTGAAAAAAATCAATTTTCAACAATTTATTTTTAAAAGTTTTAAAAGTTGTGTTAGATGTATTATAACATGCTGAATCCAAAACTACGTTCAAAATAAAAAATAACACCCTTTCAGGGTAGCAAATATCACAATATTTTCCTTCTACTTGAATACAATGAAAAACTGAATCTGGTTTTACACTTAGATTCAAATACTCTCTAAACTTCTTTACTTTCTAACTTCCTGTCTTTACGGAAACAATAAATTAATGTGAAATTTTCCTCGCACCATCTGCGTATCAACATCTCGTAGAATATACGTGGATTCTCTTACCACTTGACTAATTTCAAAAGGACCATCATAAGGTAAATGCGATTTTGCACACGTCATCTGCTCCCTTTAACCCACTCTCAAACTTTTAACTACTACTAAGTCACCAACTTTGAATCTCACTCTTTTCCTAATTCATGCATTCATCTTTCTCACATACTGTTCAGAATGCACTCTTAACTTTTCTCTTACTTCAATCAATAGTTGCTTAACTGCTTCACGGAAAATTAAACTATCTTTGACGTGCTGCATGCAAAATTGTTCATACGACCCCAAAATTGCCTGCATGACCTTAATTAATGCTGCACTTGTCGTAGACAAACCATACGGTACCACTTAACCTAATTAAAAGTGTGTCATGGATGGCGGACAATGAAATTGCGGTTTAGTCCGTTGGTTGATTTTTCTTGGATCTAAACACAAACGAATGCTGTCATCTTTCTTCTTAACAACTACCAACGGGTTTAGAAAATGTGTATTAGAATATTCAATTATGCCATCATTCAACATTTTAGCTAACTCATAGTTTACTTGCTCCCTATATGCTGCAGGTATAGGATATATCTTGGAATTAAAAGGTTCTGAATTATCAACCTCTAAAGCATATTCATAACCTAGCTCTGTGCTCGCCTCCACACCTACTAATTCTGAATGTTTCCTTAAAAGTGCCTGAACTTCATATAATTTATGTTCCGGACATTTAATCGTATCTAACTCATCTCCTCCTCTTTCATCTATTTCCATTAAATTAACGCTTAAACACGCGTCATCTTCAGTGAAGTCATAACTATCTTTCCAGGGCAATACACCATCCCTAACCTTTATTAACCTTTTCTCCATGTTTATAACCATACCTAAACTTCACCATAAAATCCGTCCCTATGATACTTTTAAATTTGAGTCCTGGAACAAACACAAATTCATGTTCACAACTTAGCGGACCAATCTTTACTTTTAACACAACAACGCTATTTACTACAGCAAATCTCTTCTTGTTTGGAGTCACTAAGTGAGTCCTCCTAATATGCATAATTCGACCACTAATTTGATCCTTAATTTCTTTCACAAATTCTCCTGATACTAAACCTGCTTCAGCACCTAAATAGAGCAACGATTCTATCTTATAATTTAATATTTTGACTTCTACAATTGGTAAACAAACTTTTTCAACTACTTCCGGTTCAACTTCCTCTTCAATTGTCATAAGTTACCGCAGATGTTCATATTTACAAATTACTGATTCTAGTGGTTTGTCTTCTACTGAAAATCCTGTCACACGGGTCACATTACTCTATCCCCTAGTCATTCCAATACTTCCGCATAAGTCCTACTTACTTCCGGTCTGACCCTAACTTCATTAGTATTATTAGCTGATCTAGGTTGCTCTCTAGAAATTTATGGTAAGTTATCTTGTCTTTGAACTTTTGGTCCCTGATTAGCATTCCTAGTGCCATTGCTACTCCTGTAGTTACTTTCTCTAGATTCCCAATTATTCCTAACTAGTGGTCTATTAAAATTGGCTCCCCGCCTATTGTAGAAAGTATCTCCCCTAGTTTCAAACCTAACTTGATTTACATTCCTATCACAGTACTCCTTTAGTCTCCCTATACTTACGTCGTCGTATCTTTGTAAATACTCTAAGAATGTCTCCGTTCTATAATATTCTGAAGTGGTACAGGCTGTCTAACTTCTATCTAGGGATGGACTCAGGCCCGACACAGAAAGGTAACCGGCCCGGCCCGAGGCCCGGCCCAAAGTGGAAATTGACGGCCCGGCCCGCCGGGTCGGGCCGGGCCGGCCCAAAATTTCGGGCCGGCCCGACTTTTATTCAGCGAATGAAAAGATATTTTTTTCTGTTGTGTTGAACAAGTAACTATCACTCTTTTGTTTAATTTAAGAGTATAATGATTTTGAATTACAATCAAGATACTTGTGGAACATATCGTAGTATATCATTTGATTTTTGATTCTGTTACGTACCTAGACGTAGCTGGAAGAAAAGTAACTACCAGGCTAACTATTAAACGCGGAAAGTGGGGGGATTCGCCTACATATCAAAAAGAAACAAAAAACACATTGCCCACGATGATCCATTAACAAATAAAAATAAATAACGGATTCTGTACAAACAAGCAAGAGCAATAAATTAAGCTTTACTATTTGAAAGCAAACAGTTAGGTGATATTAGCAATTTAGTACATTAGACACGAAGTGCGCATCTCGTATTTACACAAAATAAAATTAATTACTAGTAAATAAACCTGTGAGAGCTTTTGTCAAGCATTTTTAAAGTTTCACCTAATACTTTTTGTAAAATAACTAACTAGTAGGAAAGAATTAACGTGTGGGAGCTTTTGTCAGATATCTTTTAAATCGTACATAGTACCGCTTGTAAATAAACTAATCAGTACAAAGGAATAAGCGTGTGTCTGTCCAATACTTTTAACACAGGTACATCACACATGTAGAGCGATAATATCGATTAGCAGCAACGAACAATAGTTCTACAAAGTGATGTTTCTTGTCACATAACTACACCAAACGTTGATACGGAATATCCCATTGACACACACAAAAGGAAACGAATTGCATACCTGTAGATGTTCGGATACTTAGCTTGAAAACTGTCAGGGGTGAGTCAATACTGAAACGCCGCGGAATTCAGGATCCATTCACCCTGCCATCGTAACTACAACAACGATCTACGGACAAAAGCAGTTGGTCTATAGAAAGGAAGAACTTATTTGACCTCCAGCTAAAAAAAGCAATCCACGCAAGACACCTCCTAGTTGTCAAACGGAAAATAAACAGACGTGCATTGCTTTTGAAATACGGTGACGAATAATGTAGAAAATATGTCGACGCACAAATTGTAGAAGCAAATTTAACAATGGTTTAAATAACACGAATTCGAACAGCAAATCCTCGCTTATCGAAGCGCGATTAAAACTGGAGAACCCGGGTTTTGTCGGATAGTGTGCGACCTTATTTCAACAAGTCTTTACATTGAAAAAATAGAGAAAACCATTATAGGCGGTCGTAATATATACCAAGATAACGTGTACCTGAAACAGGATATAACTATTTAGTTGTTGCATAAAGTTGTCGTTTTAAAGCAACTAGATTTAAGTTGAGGAATTTATTCGAGAGCGTGTTTATTATTAATTATGTTGAAGGATTTAACAGTAGAAACAGAATTTATTTGAGCGGGTATTGAATTAATAAGGGAGAAAAATAGGGTAATTAATTTATGCTGAAAATAAACGTAACAATTCTTTAAAAAGTCCTAGAAATAGGTAACAAAGGTACAAAATGTTTAGCAATTTTCAATGTTTATGAAATTGTACACTTAACGCACCTTATAACCTTTATAATAAATTTGCGCCCGCTTTATTTTGTCGTTCCTACTTTAAAGAATTTTACTAAAATTACCTACTTGAAATTAGAGAGTTGTTGCAAACTCATTCCAAGCAGACTTTATTAAAAGAATCTTCAAATAAAATATCCTTTTTTAAAAGTTTGCATTCAATCTAAAAGAATGTTAGTGCAAGTTCTATATCTATAGGTTATGTTTTAAAAATGAATAAAGAATTAATCTCTTTTGTGATAAGGTGACCTATAATACATGTTTAACTATATTGGAAAAAATCAAAGAAATTGTATTCACACAAAGATGAACCTTTTTTTATTATTTGAGTCTTATATTTCCCACTGATTCGATAACATTTGTATGTGTTGTCAAACTGTTTTCACGGAATACTTTTTGAGTTTACTTTAAGACACTGTTTTTACTCCTTTCCAAGCATATAGCATATCTGTTTTCAAAAGAATTTTTACAATTTACTTCTAGGAAAAGCATTACAAAACAGCTTCCTCGTATTTAGAGCGTTGACGTTTTGTATCTTTTTCGTGTTATAAACTTGGACATTATATTTCTAAATTTAATTACGGAAACAACACTACAAAAAACTATTTATTTCGCTATATTTATACACAAAGCAGACAATTAGATGTACGTTAAGCATTTGGCATATGTCAAAATTAAGGCGCCTTAAATAAAAGCATTCCCTGCCTGTATTTAAATTAAATAAAGGTGTCCTGTATTTTAATAAAGTATAAACATTAAAGGTGTAATTGCGCATGTGTAAATGTCAAATAAGGAAAAACTTTATGAAAAAATTAGTAAAATGAACTTTGCAATAACTCTCTAGTGTTTTAGGCGGTAGACATAAATTATACACGTGATTGATAATATCGTCGTTTGCCGCATGATTGAGATTTGGAGTATATACATATACATAATATAAATCGTGCAAACTTTTGAATTATGAATAAATCACCTAGTTTGATGTTCCTGGGCATCTTTAACTTGCCTAAAGTACAACATACGGAACATTAAATAGGACTAGAAAAAATATTCGGTATAAGAAGTGAGTTATAATATCACGTCTCCTTTACACTAAACAAGACGAAAAACTGATTATTGATGGGTTCATAAAGACACTACGTGAAAATATAATTAAGAACGTTTACTTACTCAATGTGAGATAGAAGTGAAGGGACGATGGAGTATTTACTTTTTTTTTTTTTTTAATTTATTCTAACATTACAATTAGTCTGCTACCTAAAAATTACAGCAAACCTGTTACTCCTAAGAAATCTAACAGAATTATTTGCTACCTTAAATTATATTAGTTAGTTTATATTATTTGCGTTTGGAAATACTCGTGTGTGTTTGTGTTTGTGCGCGCGTGTGGGTGCGTGAGTGTGTGTGTGTGTGTGTTTCTGTCTGTGGTAATGTCCTTGGGACTGCTTTCCTTCCCAGCTTCCGACCGTCGGCAGCCGGAAATCAGAAACCGAGAAGTTCGCATTCCTGTACGTGTCCTGGCCGTCGGCAGCCGGAAACCAGGGGACCACGTACAGTCCCTGGTGTATGTGGTGTGTGTGTGTTTGGGTCTGTGCGCGCGTGAGGGTGCGTATGTGTGTTTCTGTCTGTGATGTTGTCCTTGGGACTGCTGTCCTTCCCAGCTTCCGACCGCCGGCAGCCGGAAATCAGAAACCGAGAAGTTCGCATTCCTGTACGTGTCCTGGCCGTCGGCAGCCGGAAACCAGGGGAACCACGTACAGTCTCTGGTGTGTATGTGTGCACGTGTGCGTATATATCTGTGTCGTATGCGTGTGCGTGCAGGTACGTTTACGTGCGTGTTTGCGTGTGTTTTGGTGTGTGTATGTGTGTGTTTTGTCGTGCCAGTGTGCTATAATGGTGTGCGTGTTTATTGTTTTCATGTTTGTGTGTGCGTGTGCTTATGTCTGTGGTGAGGTCCTTGGGACTGTTTCCCTCTCCCGGTTTCCAACCGCCGGTAGCCGGAAATCAGAAACCGAGAAGTACGCGTTCCTGTACGTGTCCTGGCTATCGGCAGCCGAAAACCAGGGAGGCCACGTACAGTCTCTGTTGTGTGTGTGTGTGTGTGTGTGTGTGTGTGTGTGTGCTTGTGTGTATTTTGTCGTGCTGATTTGTTGTAATTATGTTGTCAGAATATTTCCCCTGTAGTAATTTTTAGTTGCCCTACAACATTGGAAATATAAACATTACGTTACTGAAGCTAGGGTTAGATTTCTTAAAGCAATTACAAATTTTTCTGGTTCGTTGTTTTTTAACCAGTATGTCGCCGCTCGCTTCCTGATATACAGATCAAGAGGGAGGACTCCTAATATCACATAGACGGCGTCGTGTGATAAAGTCCGGTATGCTCCAGTAAGTCTTATTAGTACCCCCCTTTGGATACTGTTGACTTTTTGTTTGGGTTTTACTAGATGTAATCTGGTTGCCCAGGCGCTCGCTGCATGGCTTATTATTGCTGCAAGTACGCTGGATAAGTATAATCTTACACAGTTTAGGGGAATATTGTATGTACGTTGTGCAAGAGTTGCTATGCATTGCATAGCTTTACTGGCACCTGCAGTCACTGTGGCAATGTGTTTTTCATAGTTCAGTTATTCATCAAGGGTTAGCCCTAGGTATTTGGCCTCCCGTATTCTGCCTCTGTTCAGTTTAATGATAGGGTCTCTTTCTAGAGAACCTTTAACTATCATATAAGTTGTTTTGTCATGTGCTATCGTCATCTTATTTGCGTTGCACAATTCTAGGTCTTTGTTCAATGCGGTGTTTGCATTGTGCTGTAGTTCATTTCTGGAACCTCCTTCCACCACCAACAAGATGTCGTCCGCATAAGCTACTACGGACCTCACCTCATTTGCGGTTTCCAGCTGCTCCAAAAGCTCCTCAGTCGCAATGTCCCAAAATATGGGACCGCAGACTGACCCCTGTGGGCATCCTTTGGTGATTGATTTTGTGATGTTTTTAGTACCAGACAATGTTACAAATCTATCCTGGCAATAGCTTCTGAAAGTATGATGTAGTTGTTTTGGACATTGTATTTCGATTAGCCTATGGAACAGTGTTGGCCACCATAAGTTGTTGAAGGCTCCTTCTATGTCTATCATGATTAGGGCCACGTATTTTTTATTTGAAGTGGTTGCAGAGTTTATGGCTTTGTTTACGGCGTCTTCGGTTGATCGTCCTTGTCTAAATCCGTACTGCGCCGGGTGCATGCCTTTCGTCTTCCGATGTTCTTGCATTCTCGTACACAGTAGTCGCTTGAAAGTTTTCCCGAGCGAGTCTAGAAGGCAGATGGGGCGATACGAACCCGGATTTTTCGGGTCTTTTTCTCGGTTTTTAGAGAGTATGATTACGTCTGCTTGCTTCCAGCAGTTTGGAAACTTTGTTTGTCTTAGACATTCGTTGTACAGTTTAGTAAGTTTCGGTGTGAGTTTGGTGTCTAGTGCCTTTGTGATTTCTGCCTGGATCCCGTCTGGCCCAGGAGCTTTTTTGTTTTTACTTGAACGGATAGCGTGTCTAATCTCGTCCTCAGTGAAGTGTGTTACGTCGTCCTGTGTTCTATTCCATGGTGTATTCCCATTCGCGTTTTGTTCGGTGACTCTTAGTCGTTTGCGTATTTGTTCTTGTGTGTCCTCTTCCCAGTTGTCATCAGGAGGAGTGTATGTAGTAATGTCGCGGTTTCAATCCAGTCTTTGGTTTCTGTTCCGTCGGGTTTGGTTAAAGTCGAGTACGTTGTCGGTGGTGCAATTTTTCCTGATACTATCTTGTACGGTACCCCCCAAGCATCCGTCTGCAAATGTCTTTCGACGAAAGTGTCCCAGGATTTTCGTTTCATGTTGTATAGTTCCTGTTCGTATGTCGCCTTGCGTTGTCTGTAGTTGGTCAACTGGAAGGCCCTTTCTGCCGGTGTTAGGGCTGCTTGATAGCGTCTCCTTGCCTTGCGAGCTTTGATTTTCAGTATGTGGACCTCTGTGGTCCATTTTAGCGGTTTTTGTGGCGCAGTTTGTCTTATTGTTTTTAATGTTTGTTTCATAGTGTCTTTAATTGTTCTTGTTAGGGCTTGGGCGTAAGCGTGTACGTTGTCGTTGCGTTGGATATCAGGGGGCGGATTAAAGTTGTCCAGTAGTCTTTGCCAGTTGGCATTTTGTATATTGTATTTTAGTCTTTTTTTGCCCGTTTCCGCATGTAATGGTATGTTATCCTTGTGTATGTCAAAAGTTATGAGGTTGTGATCGCTTATTGTTAAGTTGTCATGTACCTTCCAGTTTTGTATGTGGAGGTGCGCTAGTCCGTTTGCTATTGTGACGTCAATGTTACTCTCTGCTCCTGCCCGATGGTTTCTGTGGGTGGGTGGATTGAAGGGACAGTTCATCACTTCAAGCTGTAGCTCGTTGATCATGTTCTCTACCCTCTCCCCGCGCGCATCAGTGTTGCTACAGTGCCACATTGGGGATTTTCCGTTTACATCTGCCATAAAAAGTGCAGGCTGGTTTGAGTATGTACGTGCAATGTTTTTAATGTTGGTGATGTATGGATCGGGGTCCAACCGAAATTGGAAGTATGTGTTGGTCAGTATCCAGTTGTGTATGTTTTGTCCGGATATTTCTAAACAGACGTTGTGTTCGTTTGTGTATCTTTGTATTGTGGTTGCTTGTATGTTAGGGTTGAATATTATAGTGGCTGCCATTGGTCTGTCTCCCTTACATATCTGTCTGGCTGTCGTTGGCATTCCCGGTAATTTTCCGTTTTTGCAGTATGGTTTTTGTATGCAGATTATATCTAGTCGTTGTGTTTCGGCCAGGTGTCTGATTTCCTGTGTTACGGTGGCGCTACGCATGGCGTTTAACTGTCCAATTTTAATTGTGGTTTCCCTATGCGTCTCAGTTTTTGTTGTTCCGTTTCTCGTGTTTGCGGTCGGTATTGTTGTTTGGGATTGTGCGTCGATCTCAGCTGTCCGTGTTTCCAGTAGGTATGTCTTAGTTTGGATTCCTCGATAATTGTTGGTTGTGTGTGTGTTATTGTCCATAATCGGTTTTGTGTATAAGTCTGTCTAGTAGCATTTTATACGTCGGACAGTCCTTTGAGTTATCGGTACATTTTCGGTGTCTTTTTTGGCATGGAATGCAAGCTGGTTTCATTTCCCTTTTTGGACAGTTTAGCTTTTTGTGTTTGGCATCTTGTTCCCCACAGTGGCTACAGGTGTCCGTCTGAAGTGGGCAGTATTTTGAGATATGCCCTAGATCCTGACATTTCATGCATCGTGGGACGACGAGATGATCTTTTACTGTTATGCATCTGTATTCTATGTATAACTTGTTTAGATTTATGAGCATATTACGTAGTTTATTGCTGACGGTTGCCACATGATGTACCGTGGATTTGTCTTTTGGTCCAGTTTTGAAGCTGAGGACGAATTCTTTGTCGAATTCGTTCCAACTTAACTTTTCTTCTAGGTTCTGCTTGTATATTAATGTTTTGACTTCTGATTCCTTTAACGTTGGGACATCATACAATATCACCAATGGGTTTATTTTCCGGGGTTTTTCTACCTTTAATATCTCTGTAAGTTTACCATGTTGAAGTAGTTTCCTTGCTTTGCTTTCATTATCCGTGTCTATTATTAGAGTGTTATTGGTGTTTCGAATGTTTTTGATCTTAATGCCATCTGTTTTGGGGTTGATGGTTTTCATGAAGGTGTCCTGTATTTGTTTAATGGATTCCCCACGTACGGAAGTGATGAAAACTGTACCAGTTTGGTTTGTCATTGCCCGTGTGATTGCGTCTTGTTTCGGTGGTTGAACCCTTGTTAGTGGCGCAATGTTCGCGTATGTTGTCTTAGGTGTGATAGTTTCGATGTGTTGTGCGTTTTCGTGTGTGTGCTGTAATTTTAGGAGATGTTGGTTTTGGTTTTGTAATTGCGTGTTTTGCTCTCGTAATAGTTTATTTTCCCCAATCAGTTCTGCTTGGCAAAGTGCCCATTTTGCAATACGTTCCTTCAAGTCCTTCTTCATTCCTACTTTTAGACGGTTGGCGGTGTCCATTTCATTAGTAATGAACAGGTCCAGCTCCAGGTACATCCTGTAAAGTGGGTGTTCTGTTGTAATGTCGTTGGTTCCTTGCTTTGGTTCCATTATTCTTTTTGTTGTTGCTTCTGTTGGATTTGGTGTTTTGCAGTTGCTTCCTATTTTAGCTGTGATAATGACGGCAGCATTCTCGGTGGTTTTTGCGGTTTTTGTTTCCAGATCCGGTGTTAACTCTGTGGTTAGGTCGCTATCACTACCTCCCCGCCTAGGAGAGTGTCCTACTGGCATTTAGTAGTTTTTGAATTATGCACTACTTAATTTCTAAGCAATAAGTTTTGTTTAGATTTTTTAAATCGTTCTACTTATTATTCTAGTTCCTGTGTGTGTTTTCTATTGCGTACGCTTGACCTTGTTACTGCATTATGAATGCAGCGTATTCACTTCTGTTTCAATAAATAAAATTTTGTTATTATTTCACTGTGTTTGCGGTTATTAATAAGGAAGTTAAATGGTTTGAAGGTTACTGTTACAATTCCGTGCAAAATGTTCCTTATACGTAATAGCGTACAAATACCTATCTACTGTCTACTCGTGCGTTTTTCGGTCCGAAAAGTTCGGGCCGGCCCGAGTCGTTTGGCCCGGCCCGGCCCGAAAAAAGATAGGCCCGGCCCGGGCCCGGCCCGAATAAAGTAGTCAACGGCCCGGCCCGGATTTGAGCCCAAAATCATGTCGGGCTCGGGCCGGGCCGGCCCGAAAGCCCGAACCCGAGTCCATCCCTACTTCTATCTCAAAATGTCTCTATAAATATTTTATAATCTGCCTATCAGTTAATGGAGGACTTAATTGTTTTGCTACACTGAATTTCCTAATGGCATATTGTTCGCCAGACCCTGAAAAATCCCCTTTGTATTTCCCAGTAATTAAATCATCCCTTACTTGATCCTGTTTATGATCTCCCCAATAATGCTTTAAAAATTTACCTTCAAAGCCTGAATAGGAGTCAATGTCCTGTCCCACAAGATTATACCAAGCTTTGGCATTGTCTTTCAATAAAGTTTTCACTATATGTAATTTCGCCTGTTCATCATATAAATTATATACTAGTGCCCTAAGGCTATTAATAAAAATCTCTATTATCCCCATAAAATTTCATATGCTGGTCTAACGATAAGTTGTTATTATAATATCTCGGTCCATCTCCCGTTAAAGCGGTCATATTCTGTTTTATTCCAGTCACTTGCCGTTCAAATCTGCCTAATTGGTCCCTGCATGAGTCCCTTACTTCCGTCAATTTACACTCTCACACATTAAAAATAACGCAAGTAAGATTATACATCTTTCCTGTTTAATGCAATTTCAATTTAGACAAACCACTTTTTATAACAAACGATATAGACAAATTAGAAAGTTAATATTAAAAAGTTTACTAATTTAGTTAACGTTCAATTTTACGACAACAAAAAGTTTACTGATAATAGTAAATGATGTGTTAATGTTAGTAATTGTGATATTCCTAAGAAGGTTAGTAATATTTTATCCTTAGGTCGTCAATTTAATACATAATGTAACAGTAATAACATCAACATAGATAAATTGTTAGCGGATATTGAATTAATTTAGGATAGTAAGCATTTTTCTACACAAAAACTAATATCTTAAGAGCAAAGGCAACAAACATTATTAGTAATTACATTTTAAAACCTACTAATTCAACACACAATGATCATGTTTAATCTGATTTTTCTTTCACTAAAACTTTTTGAAAAAACATCCTCAACTTATAGTTACGAATGCTAACAAAGGTTCAACGACTGTTAATATGAATAAATTTGATTACGTTAACAAATTTAATGAATTGCTCAATGATAATAACATATTCCGAAAATTACTACGAGATCCTACTTTTACTGTTCAAAAGAAGGTCGATGACTATATAAAGTTTTTACATTATAGGGGTATTATTAGTGATATGTAAAAGAAGATGTTATTAACTACTAATTCCGTTCCAGGTCGATACTATGGGCTCCCAAAAATTCATATACCTTCGCTTCCATTACGTCCTATCATTTCATCAATTAACATCCCAACATACAAATTTTCTAAGTTTTTATCGCAGATATTGTCTAATGCTTTTCCATTACAATATGGTTTTAATGTTCAAGATACTTTTTCCTTTGTTAACACTTTTCGTAATTTTCAGTTACTACATAATTACATTTTAATTTCTTTAGATGTCACATCACTTTTTACTAACATTTCCAAAGATTTCGTAATACAAGTTATCACTAAAAAGTGGAACTTGATACAACCACATTGTAAGTTTTCTCTTAATTTATTCATAGTATCTACACATTCAATCTGTAATAACACTAACTTCACTTTTAAAAATCAAATATATAAACAAATATTTGGTTAAGTTACTTTGCTACAAGACACCTTTTGGCTTAAATAGGCTTGTAAGTCTGCTAGTTCAGAAGTAACTTTACATACTTTTTACACTTTAACTAGTCTGCTTAATATTATCATTCTTACCTTTATTATTATTATTTTTATTATGTATGTTTTTATCTTGTTCTGATGAAGCCCCTTACAAAAGTGAGCGAAACGTCGACCTTAGTTTATAAGATGACACGGTTCCAACCCGGAACCATAAATATTTATATTGTAATGCATTGTACGACAAAGACTAATTAACTTGTAGCCGTATACTTCTGTAATTTCCTTACATAGCGTCTGGTTTTACCTTGTATTATAGTATGTTTGTGGTTTTTTATGGCAATTGCAACTATGAAATATTAAGTTTAAGTTATTCAACTGAAATTGCTAAAAGCTCATATTTGGGATGCCCATAAATTTACTGTTATATACTTAATAATTCTAAAAACTTTCTTAAAAAATATGCTTCGACTATGTAGTTTAAAATAATTTTCAAACCTGAGTTGAGTTTCAATACATATTTAACAAAGATAAAACGGCTATATATGTGGTTTTAAATTCACGATTTGAATAAAAATACTGCTTCTATAGCAATATCTTGTTTTTGAGCACTATTATACATGAAATTAAAAATATTCAAGGCACTTCAGTAATGAGTTTTCCATTCAAGATTAATTCCTTTTTACCCATTTAACTTTTATATCTAACATAACGCAACGCTTTACAATTTGTAAGTTTCTAGTTTTAAAAGTAGCTTCTGTATCTCGTTACGCCTACAAAAACTTAAAAAATATCATACTATCATCCAACTGTTCTACTAATTATCTCCACAATTAATAATTTAATGTTTTCCATATAAGGGGAAGTTTGATATGTGCCATTCAATCTAAATAGTACATACAAAGTTATCTCATAATCATGTTGAGTTCAAAAGATTAAGCAACTGGTATTAAAATAATGTGCTTGCATTGAAAATTACTTCAATAAGCATAACACTATTACATCTATATTACACATTAGTGTTACACAGTAATTAAAATCTGTGTTTACTGCTTTATTGGAAAAAGCGTTTGGGGGAAAATAATACAGAAGATCTACTGGTGTTGCAATTTTAAATCGCAACCAGCGTCGTAATTTTCATTCATGGGTACGAAAACTTTGCCTCAGAAGATGTTTTCTTTTACTTCCTTGCAGTTGATACTTATGGCTTACATACTGTAGAGAAAATTATGCGGTTCTTGACATTTACATTTTCTAGATGTAGGCGTAATTTAGTTCAACCCTGGATTATAAAATGTTATACAAGATTTACTTAGAAATATTTATATTTTAGAAGATCTAACAAAGACTTGCATATTACATAATTTACAGTTTATTTCTTAAGCCGGATTTGGACCCCGAGTCAGTATATTATTTAAGGTACTAAAGAGTTTTATTTAGAATTTATAAGATTAAGGTGGATTTTGGAGGGTAATCCGATTATTTGTGTAGAAGCAAATTTCATTAATAATTACTGTGGGTTTTGTTGAAAAGCCGAGTTTACTGTTTTGCGCTTGTAGTTCCTATTAATATCTTTTACAATTAGTCCCAATGTTAAGGAATTACTAATTACCAGCATAGTATGCCTTTACGAATTTCTCGTATTTGTAATCTTTAAACTAACTTTTGACATCAATTTAGCCTTTGTAACCATCAAAATACTAAGGCCTTGCAACTATAATAGCGCTCATTAGTAGAATACTTACGATACAAATACTTAATAATTGGTAAAGTGATGTCATTGTTTTTTAAATGTTATTACGTGCAGCTTTGGTATAGCAGATGATGTTCACATAGAAGCTTGGTGGTGTACCTCGCCAAAATTTTGTAATCCGAGCACTTACCGTTGAACTTAACTGTAAACAACAGGATAAAGTTTGTTATAAAGCTAAGACTGGTGAGCGTCGTTGTTCAATTAGGCTGAAGAATTATAGTCAGGTAATACCTGCCAAAGTTGATAATTCATAGAACGCCATCTAACTTTGATTAGTTTCGGGGCTTTTATGAAAAATAGTGTCGACTGGAAGATGTAGGGGTCGGAACACATTGCATAGGAAAAGTGGATCTGGCAGCTTTCCACTAGGTTCAAAGGTATGGTTGTATATACGCAGTCGTATAATACCAACGTTATCTTGAAGAATTTTCCCTCTTGTAATTAATAAATTCCATTTTTAATGTAATTTGCATTTAAAATCACTTCTGTATTTATTGTACCACCGTAATTATTAAATTCCAGTAAGCTTACTGCATACTTTAAATATCATCTTCGCCAAGTAATAGCTCGCGACTTCCATCAAAATAACATTTTGCGATCGACTTTATGAATCAAATAAATCTAATGAGTAAATCAACAGAGTGGATTCTAAGAAGGAGTCCCCGTATTTAATAAACGCTTTCTTATATATTGTAATTATCTATAGCCAGAACTCACTAGAATAGTATGAAACATTATGATGCAAGATATCTCAGAAAAACTCATTGTCGTTTAAAATCGCGGCGTTTTATTACCATGTCATTTGGTTCCAGCTATTCGGAACGCGTGTTTGTTCTTGTTTAACACTCGTGGTGTTAATGTGTCGCATCGCTTCTCTCCTACAGTGAATGCGAAAAGTAATAAATAACTTTTTATCAGTTTCACGGTTTTTTAATAAACGGGCCGTTTCTTGAAATAAAATGTTTCATTTATTAATTAGATATTTACGTAGTTTTAAATGCCGATAACTCATGTCTTTATATTCTTAATATTCTAGAAAAAATTTTATTTAAAATAAGTCTCGGTAATCTACGGGGTAATTAATTTAAACTTTAATTGCTTTTTAATGCAAAGGGGGGTTGCATTTAATAAAAAAACTTGCTTCCGTGTTTCCGTACATAAAATTTATTAAAATGGGGTTTTAAAATACACGTTGGTTGTAGTTTTGTAAGCTAATTGCGTAACGCTAGTACTATTTTAAGCTATTTACAATAAATCAAAAAGCATTTTTACAAAAATTAATGTATTGATAACTAGTAAGTGAAAATATATGGCTCAGTATTTATCTTAAAGCGATTAATTTGCAATCGCATTAAATGCGTTTTACGGTATCTTACATTTAGTTATTTTTTTACATATACAAATTACGTTACTTGCTATTTATTTACAAAACGCATATATTATACAGGGTGATTTTTTATACACGGGCAATTGCATTTTCGATTGTACATTAATGAATAAAAGTACGCTTGTAATGTACAGGGCGTAACCATGAATTTACGGAAATTTTCGTTTTTCAGGATTCTTTTATATTTTGGTGAGACTTATTTTTAGAATTTGGGTTTCAATGACCTCTTGTGACACCTTACCACGTTAATATATATATATATATATATATATATATATATATTGTCGTGGAACTTATAGGTTAAGAGGGATAGATAGGTATAGAAAATAAATTTTTAACGACTGTGTATATAGGAAATAGGAACAATTTATTTACGCGCCAAATTAATTAGTTGTCACATTGAAAACGGGCGGATAATAGCATATTTTTGTATTTCTAAATCAGAATGTTAAATTTGCATAACGTGTAGAAGCTTTGGAGTACGTGAAAACTCAAGAATACGCATAATTGGCTTTAATATTTTAAATCAAGCGCATCGGATAATAAGCAGAGCTTTTGGGTATATAAATCAATAATATAAACGCATATTTTCAATTTAACTAAACTAAACGTTCGTTAAATACGATTCCCAAAAAACTCTAAAACTTGGAAATATAATTTCAAACGGACGGTTGCTTCATAGAAAAACCTGACAGTTGAAAATAGCAAATTCAAGGAAGCTTAAATGAACGTTGGAACAGAATTCTGTGGAATTGTATTTAACGGTCAATGCATAAGCTATTAATACAACCGATGGTTTGAAGGCAAAGTGAAAAACGGAATATCTGTAGTGTAAATCAGACAGAGAGCACGTATAATAAAAGTTGGTTAAAATACTCGATTAAAGTACGCGGTAGGTTTGGAGGTCAACCGCAATATCGATTTTCTGTTGCTTGCGTAGGATTCTAAAAGAGGCAGCAAATATGAGTTAAAGAAGGGAAGATAGCTAAAGGCTGGGCGTAAAAATGAAGGAAAGGAGTTTGATTGGTTGAAGGCTAGAAAGTTTTAAGAAGTTCGCGACGGTTATATGTTGTTGGACAGTTTTCAGGCCTTAAGCACGGTGGAATGAGAATTTTAGGTTGTACTAGTCCGTTACGTGCAAAATTTTTAGAATCAGTTATGATGAAATGAGATTTTCGACTGAAATAGGGTCCCAGAGGGGTGTATTAAAGAATATAAATACACTAGGAGATGTAGTAAAGCTCTCTTTGTCTTACTTATTCTCGTACGTCGCTTATCCGTTTGACTTCGCTTTGCTTGTAATACAACATCCTAATTTTAAAGTGTATAAAACGGTGTTAGTACAGTACGTCGATAGTTTACTAAACGTGTGAATTGAACAAGTGGGTGCTGGCTAATAGACAGTGCTGTTACTACATTTAACAAACTAATGGAGTCATTGAACGCCAAATTCTGCGAAAATTACCACCCAGGCAGACGAAAAAGGAGAAGAGTAAAATTTCCCTGTAGTTAATTTTTTCACCCTGTACCCATTAGCACAGAAAAGAAAATTTTAATGTAAGATAATACTTTTTAAGGACATATATATTATTTTTATATCATATTTGTCGCTAAGCGAGCAAGAGATAATGGGCAAAATAAGGTGGGATCCACATCATATCATTTTTATCTTTTCAATTAATGATCATTGTATCTTCATAAAACAGAGAGAATATTCACAGCAACATATATATATATACATATATATGTACATATATGTATATATACATATTGGTGTGATAGTGAGGTCATTGAACGCCAAATTCAATGTGAAGTACTACCCCAGCTGAAGAAAAACAAAGAAAAGTAAAATTTCCTTATATTCAATTTTTTCACGTTATATACACACACAAGCGTATTCCATTAGCACAGAAAATAAAATTCCAATGTAAGATAACACTCTTTACGGGCAGATATAGTATTGTTACACCATTTAAGAAGAATTCCAACTTTAAACCTTGTATAAATAATTTTCTAGAAAAAAAACCTTTTGTTATTGCATTTACAATACATAAGAACGAAGCCCTTATTAATTATGTAACTAA
The DNA here is from genome assembly GCA_036346225.1 of Platerodrilus igneus. Taxonomy (NCBI): domain Eukaryota; kingdom Metazoa; phylum Arthropoda; class Insecta; order Coleoptera; family Lycidae; genus Platerodrilus; species Platerodrilus igneus. The sequence continues at coordinate 3,310,311 of JARFIW010000873.1, forward strand.
AATCAGTGTGTAGATATTTATTGCAGACTGAAAATGAGTCACATGTACTTTAAAGTACTGAATAAATGTCCGTGTGTAGACTTAAAACAAAAATAATATATTTTTTCTCGTTAAAAATACCACTTTATTAGTTTTGAATAAAACGTATTTTTCCTTCAAAAGAGTTAATTTGGATTAGTTCTAGAATAAATTGATGTTTGCGTTATTTAATTAGGGAATACGGCATTTCTATTCGAGAGAATTCGAATAGTCATAAATCATATATGTCATTTTGCTACAAATGTTCTAAAAGCCATTAAATTAGCCAATTATCTTGTATTAATAAATAAATACCTTAATACAAAGAACGCGCTTCTACCGGAAAAGCTATAAAAGATGTAATAAGCGTTTTAATAGCGCACGTATTACAGAGAAAAGGAGATCACGCCATTGACTTCGTGCATTACCAACGGAGGAAAAATCGTAGCACCACGATAACTTTATTTAATTGGCTCATTAAAACGCGAAATCTGTGTAAATTATTATATCACCCAGGTGTGTTATGCTTCGAAATAAATTTACGGTAGAGTGAAAAAGGTGAAGTATTTAGAATTTTAGTATATAAACAGGAATTGAATTAGAACGGGTGATTCGGTATTCATTCTTCAAAACGCCAAACGGCATGTGAGTTTCGTGTAAATATTAATCATTTTTAAATTATTTTACGACATGCAACATATACGTTTTGAGTAATTTGTATTCTATATTGTTCGCGTTCCTCAAAAAACATAAAACTTTGTATTATCATGAAGTATAATTATTTTGAAAAATACTACATAAATTAAACGATCTTCGACATAAATAATCTTGGTACAAGAGCAACAACTTATTTCTAATCTATTAAAAATAAAAGCACTCTGCAAGTGGATATTTCTACGTTAAAACTGATTGGAAATGTAGATTTGAAATGGAACCAGGAAGTATTCAGTGCTGTTAATTACAATGGAAGTGATATTTGTATAAAAGCTCTATAAAAAAGAATTTAACAATACCGATTGTGCAAGTATAATTTGTTCTGTTTTCTGTAACTTAATACTAAATTAAGCTAGAATAAGATTTTAATTTTATAAAAATTATTTGTCAAGGGGATAGTATCCAGTAATTTTTCAGTCAGAGTTCGAAGCATTTTAACCTTTACTAAATTATCTGTCCGGCATCATTGACCAATTACACTGACAAACGGGGTAATAAAGAATAGGTAAATTACTCACAGAAAAATTAAAGAGTTTTTGCAACTCCCATACCAGATGTTTGGGTATTGTGGTTGTTAACAAAGATTATGAGAGGATTATTTTAATAAGTAAGTAATCAGTAGATAAGATTTTCTGTCTAAGCTTAAGCTGTAAATGGTTTTTATAATCATTATTTATATTGAAAGTAAGAGATTCTTTAGATAATGTGTATAAAGGAAAAATGTTTTTGAATGCTTAGAATTCTGTTTTCATAGCACTTTTATTTCAACCCAGCATAGAGGCGCACATTCTATAGCTACACAAAACTTAACGTAATGAAGTGTTATTATTGACTAATAAAAGATTATTTTTAGCAAAAGAAGATTTGTACTTAGGAAATGCCGGTTAGTGACGGTATTATCTTTCGGGGTAACCAAACCAAGCACCTATTTCTGGGGGATATGCAGGTTATAGCTGTAGACTACTGCACTACTTTTACTCCGAACACCATTCATAATCTTTTTCCAATCACTCGGTCCCTACACATTTCCTTTGCCTCTGCAACATTTATATATTGCTTTTGGCATCCTCTTGTACTCCTCAAACTTCTCAGCTGCCATTCTTTGAGAAGCTACTCTACTGAATCCAAAGACCTTTTACGCGATCTGCTCCTTGCGACTCTACAAGTCATCTTATTTGCATATACGCGCTTGGTTAATCTATCCTTATTTATTCTTTCCACATGTGCAAACCATCTAAGCGGTCTTCGCTTGCTCAACTCTTTAGGTCACTCGCACCCAACACTCTGCTCTGACCCCATTCGTTTGGCACTTTGTATTTCAATGTTTTTCCGCACACACTTCTTAAGAATCTCATTCCTGCAGCATGTATACGATTTATACGCTTTCCTGCCAGATCCACGTTTCGCTTCCATACAAAACACTTGACACAAACACACGGTTGTAAATGGTCAGCTTTACATTTATACTCAATCCTTTATTGCTGTTCACAACCCATATACTTCCAAACACCTTTCTTCCAGCATTTTCTCTTTCTTCTATATCACCATTTAGATTTTCATTACTCAAAAACCTTCTACCTAGGTACACTTTCTCTATCGTGTCCTTGTCCATTCCAAATAGAAAGTCATCAATTCATCCATCTCTGTCAAAAATCATTACTTTCGTCTTATCTACATTCAATTTCAATTGCATATTTTTACACGCTACCGATCACCTGTCGAGCATTCGTTGCAAATCTTGTGACGATTTAGCCAACAATTCTGCACCATCCGCATACAACAGCACGCTGGCACTTGTTTCACCAATTTTCGCTCTTTCCATTCCTTCGCAAACCTGCCTGATACATTTATCCATAAATACACTGAACAGCTCTGGAGACAACACACAGCCATGTCTTACACTTTCCACAATGCAAAAGTATTGCCCCATGCTATCATTCACACGTACACATGCCCTACTGCTTTTATGTATCGCTTTGATAGATTTTATCAAGCACTTGTTTACACCGTATTCGCGCAGCGCCTTCCAAAATTTACTTCTGTTCACAGAGTCATATGATTTTTCCAGATCTACAAATGCTGCATACATTTTCTTTCTGGCATGCATGCACTTTTTGACTATTTGTTGTATTGTGAACATTTAATTCACACTTCCTCTTCCAGGCATAAAACCACATTAAACGTCCCATATCTGCTTCGCGTTTTCTTGCGAACTTTCTTGATCACGACTTTTCTTTACACTTTACTGGGTACACTCAACAGGTGTCCGACGAGAATTTTTGCGTTCATACTTGAAGATAAAGACAGATCTTTGTACAAAAGAATGACGATCGCCCTCTTCCAATCTCAGGCATCTTTCTTTGTTCTATACACCACTCTATCAGTTTGCACAAATAATTAATCAGCACCCCGACCCATATTTAAACATTTCACTTGGTCTTCGCTTGGTCTTTCTTGAGAACCCTCGCCGCCTATCCTACCTCATCTACACTGCATTCGAACTTTATACCATTATCTACGCTTTCGACAAGTACATTATTACTCCCTTCATCATCCACACAGTCATCTATATCCTTTTTGCCACCACGATACAGCGTGTTAAAGTACTTTAGCCAACAGTTTCTCACACTCGCTTCGTCCCAAATAAATTAATTTCCACTGCTAACAACGCAATTTACACGAATATTTCCATCCCTTCTTGTCTTGCTTAACCACTTACAACTAGTTTTGATTCCATTGAAAGGCATTCTGCATTTTTGACCTTCTCTCTCCCTCAGTTACTTACATTCACTGCTTCTATGGTATATTGCCTTTTCTCCTTATATAATTCCCGTAGTTGTTGTCTTAACTCAACATTTTTTCTGCAATCATTCTCTTATACGCCACATTCTTTTTCCTGGCATCCGTTTTGACCTTATCGCTTCACCGTGCACTTTTATTACATGCACCAATCATTGTCGTTCCACATACTTCCAAAGCACATTTCGACACACTCTTCTTCAAACAATCCCATGTTTTTGCCACATCTTTAGACTTTAGAGCATTCTCCCATTCCTGTTTGCAGTCATACAACTACCTCTCTATCACAGTAGCGTACGCCCTATGAGTCGACTCTTCGAACAAGCGTTCTACTTTTGCCCTTGATTGTCTCACATTCTGCTTTCTTCTCCACACCCCCTTTCGGCTAAGATCATTTCTGGACAGAACCAGAAAATAAACCGCCCCACACTCAGATCCTTTCTTTGCTCTTCTGTCTTTTATCAGTTCTCTTACAGTTTCATCAAATGGAACCAAATCAATTATATTTCTCGCATTTCCTCTTTGTCATGTGTACTTGTGTATGTCTTTATACTTATACCATGTGTTGGATACAAAAAGCTCTTTTTCCGTAAACATACTCACTAACATATTTCCACTTTCGTTTGTTCTTGGATCACCAACGAACCTGCCGCATGTTCAGCATTATCTCAGTGTACTCCGGCCCAACTAGTCATATCACCTAATAAAATCACACAGTCATCTCTTTGTGTTTGTCCAATACATTTTCCAACTCCAGCCAAAACTGCTCACACTCCCTATCGTCATTCACCGCAGCATGACATGCTACTAAAAAGATTTTTCTGAATCCCACAAGATGCGGGAAAACACCAATTCATATTGTATCACGCATGCTTTAGCTTGATCATTCAAAATTAAAACAACACCGTTCGCCCCAAACTCATTGCTCTACTCCATACCTCAAACCCACCATACAATCATCTAATTCAACATCTTTCCCCATCCTCTTCGTTTCACTCACACACAGTACATCCATGCGCCTTTCTTTCATTTCATTCATGATTTCATATTCTTTACTGCACACGCCGCTGACATTTCAAGGACCAAATCTTCATTCCTGTTTTATGCAGTCGTTACCTGATGGACCAGATATTTTCCGTCTGCATAATATACAGAATAGAAAAAACACTTTAAATGTTACGAATAAATTGATGACTTTAGTTCTTGATATTGTAGCACATCTTATAGCGATTTATGTCAATTTGAAATGTTGAAGACAGCTACAACGGTCAGTCAACAGTTAGAGAACACGTAAATTACGATAGTTGTTAAATACTGAGAAATAAAAACAGGGAAAATCGCTTCTAATAATGATATATATATATGTCAAACAGTCTCAAACCATGACCGAACCCCTAACTGAAAAAAATATTAGTGTTTCTGTAAGAGTCCATGTTCTATTTGTCTCAGTTTTACCTCGACTTTAACTGGAGGGAAAAATGTAGATAATGTTAAAGCCATACGAACGATGATTATATTTTACGATTCCGGTTGTTGTTTGAATACAAAATGCGGTATGAGACACAATATCAAAAGCTGAACAAGAGCAATTTTTGTATGCTAACCAATGCTTGCTTTATACGCGCATATTTACAACATATTTTCTAATTTTGTAAGTAAATGTTCCAGATGTAAACCTAATCTGAGAACATTTTCCACTGAACATTCGATAACACTAAATAATGCATCAATTTTATCTCATTGCTTGCTAGACCTTGTTATATCAATTTACATTAACTTGGTTTAGGAAAACCATTCAACGTTAAATTAGAGGCGTCATATTGTCTCCAATCTGTATAATGTCTAGTTATTTTTGCAAAACGTCTTTTCATATACTGTGAAAGTTTAGAATTCATATATAGTGACATAGTTCAAACGTTTGAGCCCGTACAGTGAACTCTTTTTTATATATCTTTTTATTTACAGGTATGTATTTCAAAACCGTACTCTCACCAAATAAATACCTAGGAAGGTAAGTATGAATTTTCTAAATTTACCGCATTGAAAAGCGTATAGCGATATGTCATTCAATAATGAAGTTCACGGGCCACCCACCTGTTAAACAGTGATGTAACCCACATTTTGAGAGTCATCCCGCGGCACCTGAATAGGGTTTTTTGGAACAAATAATGAGAGTATTAGAAAATCAGAAAATTATATGGTTATTATATTATATGTTACCAAACACAAGCTTTCAATTATACGAATTCACAATAATTATGTACATAGAGATCAATAGCATCTAGCAATAGAGCACATAAGATTGTATATAATACATGTAATTGAGAAATTACCTTGAAGAATTATGAATAAATTATTAAACATAATTGATAATATTCTTTCAAACTGTTATGTTTACTTTACGATGATCAGTTAAAACCTACCCCTCTTTGGTATTCATTCACGTAGATTTTGCTAAAATCCTTTAACATCACCCGGTATATTAGACCTTTCTACAATAAGTACGCTTCCTAATCATTTGCATTTAAATCTGTTTATTGTAAAACGAAAAGTTTACTCTATAATTTAAATAGTCGGTACCTTGTTTTCGGTGTCCGCTGGCTTACTACACATTACTATAGCCTACAATTAAATCCTTATACTGTTACGACCGAAAGATTCGTCAAAATAATGGATCATACTAGTATTTGATAAGCGTGTTTCGAGTTTCTAATCACATTTAATAACGCAAGGACTAAAGTTCGAATTCTTGTTATTAAACAAATTTTAATTTGATTCTGCAGCTTCTGCGTTGAGGTATTTTTCTACATTACTCGTCCTAGTACATCAAGAGAGATGCACGTTTTTTTGTTCGACAAGTAGGGGGTATCTTGGGTGCATCGGTAAGTTCTTCCGCGCTTACCCATCTTAATAAGGTTCTCTTTTTTACATCTTGGCTGTGGGTCAAATTGGTTTTTACGTAGGCCCGACTGTTCTTTGCCACATACCATCTCCTTTTACCTGTAGATCGCTTGGTGCCGTTACGGTAACAGGGTAAATGGATCCCGACTACCGTGGCGATGCTGTGCTGATTCACCTCCGATGGCGTGCATGCTAAGTATCCAGACACGTGCAGGTATATAACTTGTTTCCTTTTTGTGTATATCAAGGGAGTATTCCTTATCAGCGTTTGGTGTAGTTACGTGACAAGAAACGTGAAACTGTAGGACTATAGTTTGTTGCTGCGAATTGATATTAGAATCGTTCTACAGGTGCGATGTACAATTTTAAAAATGTTTGACAAAAGCTCTCACACGTTTATTTTTTTACTGATTAGTTTTTATGTACAATACGAGATGCGCACTTCATATCTAAATTACTAAATTGTCCGTATAATATAATTGTTTGCTTTTAAATAGTAACTTTTGATTTATTTCTTTTGCTTGTTTGTATAGAATCTTATATTTATTCTTGTTGTTAATAGAAAATCGTTGGCAATGTGCCTTTTGGTATTTATGTAAATATCCCCACTCTCCGCGTTTGGTAGTTATCCTGATATTTTTACGTTTCTTTCGACTACGTCTAAGTACGTAGCATACATTTTGGCGCCCAACGTAGAGCGCATGAAGTGTGTGTATATGTATGAATTGTGTGTGTGTGTATGTGTTGGACCACTTTAGTCGCCTCTTACGGCAGGCATGTCGTACCGTGGGACTATTCTATTCTCGGACCCACACGGGGTTAGGGTACAAGTAGGTAGCTAAAGAAAGGAGAACCAAACAGAAATGTGGGTGTTTATGAAGTGTGTGTTTGTATGAAGTGTGTGTGTATGTGTACCCCGTGTGGGTCCGGAAATAGAATAGTCCCACGGTACAACCTGCCTGTCATAAGAGGCGACTAAAGCGGTCCAACACATACACACACACACACACATTTCATAACTACCCACATTTCTGTTTGGTTTTCCTTTCTTTCGCTTCCTTCTTGTATCCAACCCCGTGTGGGTCCGGGAATAGAATAGTCCCACGGTACGACCTGCCTGTCGTAAGAGGCGCCTAATGCGGTCCAACACATACACACACACACACACACAGACACACACACACTTCATACATACACACACACACTTCATACACCCACACCTTTTTCTTGGTTTCCTTTTCTTTCGTTAACTTCTTGTATCTTAAACCCCGTGTGGGTTCGGGAATAGAATAGTTACACGATACGACCTGCCTGTCGTAAGAGGCGACTAAAGCGGTCCAACACATACACACACACTTCATACACATACACACACGCATACACATACGCACGCACGCACACGCACACACAGACTCATACATAACTACACTGGGATTCTGTTTTATGTTCTTTTGTGCGATTCTTCGGGTTTTTTGTGGTTTTTGTACTTGTTGCTTGGTGTTATTCTTTTTGGTTTTCTTTTTTTTCTTCGTTCCATTCGTTCCACATTCCTCTCCTTTTTCTGTGGCTGGTTTTACGTTATGTCGGTCTTCGTGCTGACTTAGCTAAATTTTTCGATCCACTTTCTGTGGTAGGTGCTTTCTAGTCCATTCTTTCTTGTCTTCGGAAATCATGACTTAGTGGACTTTTGGTCTAGTTAGTTATTCTTTTCTTTGGTTCTTCTTTTGTTGCGATTCTTTGGGTACCACAGGTGGAAGTAATTTATTTTTTGTCTATTCACCATTCTTGTTGATCCCTTGCTTACTGTGAGACTTGACACTTTGGTCATTTCGACTGTTACTGTTACTGTTGGTTTTTTTCCTCGCTTCTATTCTTTTACTTTTGGTTTTTCTGCAGGAAACCAATCGTCTCTTGAGGGGGAAGACTGTCCTGTTTCCTTGCTGAAGAAGCATCCGTCCTTTGACAACTTTAGCAGTGTTACGTCGTTCTACTTTTGTCTTCGCTTATTGCTATTACCTACGTATCTTTCCCTGTACTTCTCTTTAATTTTTTTTCTTTCTCTTTCATGGTTTTGTCCGGTACCTTGATTCTTCAAGCCGGATGAGAATTTCTTTTTTTTTTGGAGTGTTTTTTTTTGTTGTTTTATTATTTTGTTAAGCGATTTTTTTTCTTTTCCTTTTCTTTAGGTTATTCTATTATTAGCGAATTGTTTTTTATTTGGTTTTCTTTTAATTTTGCTGGGGGGGGGAGGATTTGTTACGTTTACTTTACGATGGTCAGTTAAAACCTCCCCTTTTTGGTATTTAATTATTCATTTACGTAGATTCTGCTCAAATCCTCTAACATCACCCGGTATATTAGACCTTTCTACAATAAATACGCTTCCTAATAATTTGCATTTAAATCTATTTATTGTAAACCGAAAAGTTTACTCTATAATTTAAATAGTCGGTACCTTGTTTTCGGTGTCCGCTGGCTTGGTATACATTACTATAGCGTACAATTAAATTCTTATACTGTTACAACTAAAAGATTCGTCGAAATAATGGATCAAACCATTATTTGATAAGCATGTTCCGAGTTTTTAATCACATTTAAGTTCGAATTCTTGTTATTAAGCAAATTTTAATTTGATTCCGCAGCTTGTGCGTTGAGGTATTTCTCTACATTACTCGTCCTAGTACTTCAAGAGCGATACACGTTTTTTTGTTCGACAAGTAGAGGGTATCTTGGGATTGTTATGCTTAGCTACCTTTTATTAAATCATAATGGTTACTTCTTTGTAACAATGAGCTCCAGAAGTTATTTTAAATATTTTGCTACGTATTATTAACAATTTATTGATTTTTTATATTTTCTTTTAGTAATTGAGCTCCTTATCGAAAAAATAAGCAATAATTATTTAAACATCTTCTTTATTTACTAAGCCCGCAACTCCCGGATGCTGTTAGTATCCTTCAACTCATTTTCAAAGGTTTTTTGAATATGGTCAATATTTGCATTGTTGATTGCTTTGATAAATAGGAACTATAATCTTATTAAATTACATTTGCTATATGTAAGTAACACTTTATCGTCTTGCACTTCAATTAAAAGTGATTTTAATAATTAAGAAGAAGTTAGCTACAGCATGGACTCTATTAATCTTTTCTTATTTGCTTATTAATATTTGAAGAAATTTGGTAATTTTGCAATAATATTTTTATTTAGAAATCGTTGTTTTCAGCAAGCTCATCAAAATATTTTTAGTAATTGTTTTTCTCTTTTTTGTACAGCTCTGAAATGCGTTTCAATTTTCCGCAATAATTATCATTTCTTGTTACAAAATTTTCAAGTCATTTCTTATCGCATTTATATCCCAAAGTGCTTCTTTTAAACTTCCTGAGATCTGTGCAATGTCAACATTCCTTTCCTTGAAGTATAATGGAGCTTAAATTAATTATTACAAATAACTTTTGTAGCGTGTTTACGTTACATTAGATTTAAACAAAATTAGAGGATACAAATATTTTAGATGGACATAATAAATGTGGACGTACTCTGTATACTAATATTTTACGAATAGTTAACGCTAATTAAGCATGAGACTTCCCTTTGGTTCCTGCAAAGGCAGTTCAGATAATAACCATAACCTCAAAAGCTATACAATTATTTTTTACAATACATTAACAAATGGAATAATCAAGAACAGTGATTCATTTCAAAATCGTATATGGAAACTTCTAAACATGACGCATTTCAAAGACACAAATTATGCACTTTCCACAGGAATATAATTACCATAGATAGTTCTCGTCCGTGCGTACTTAGTTGGTTGTTTTGCAAAAAGAGATGCGTCCGCCTGATGATCTGCAAGAACAGTAAAACCGGTCACGAGCTTTTCTTTTTGCAAAATAACCAACAATTTATATTGGTTTTTGTTTTTCATGCTAGAATTACTTTCCCCATGCCAGGTAAAACTATTCATTGTCAAGTAGCTAGAAACGTATTAGTTTCAGTATACCAACATCCTCAATTAGCATTGGGTGTAGTACCTTCTTAGAAGGTCCGCCAATGTTAAGTAGGAATTCGACCATTTGTTTAATTAATGTAGTTATAATTTAAATTCTAACCGAACGGAATAAAATTAATTCTGATACAAAGTATCTAAAATGCTTCTGGTATCAGGTAAAATTTATAAAGACGCGATAATGTTACAAGCGGCGTAACCAGACAGTTCAGTGTAATGTAAGAGCCGCTACACTTTCGGCCACATTCACAATACTCCACCGAAGGTACTGCATTGGATTTAAACACGAAAATCTTAGGTGCTTCAAATTAATTGGACTTTTAAGTTAATTTAACGTAAATAAAATTTAAAACTAAAACTAAGGATAAGTAAACTGGTATTTACTAATGAATTCAAATTTCTAAGCATACGCCAAATGTATTAATAGCGAATCCAGTTATTTGCTTCTACTTTATAAATTTACAATATCGTCCGTTCTAGTCTAAGTACTTTATTCTAACTTAAGTTTAAATTCGTTCCTAATATTCCCTATCGTTCCCTAACTGACTTCTATTTTAATCTCAATCTTCCTTCCTATAGACACTACGACCAAAAATAGGCAAAACACCAAACGAAACAAATCAAGCGACAAAACAGTAAAATATATAATTGTACAATACAATAAAATAATCCAGACTGTACAACAATACAGTGGTAATATTATAATGTAGTATGCAAAAGCCATGAGAAATAACCGACAACAAAATATACACGTGTTTGTAGGATAGACAGACAAAAACACGCAAGTAGCGCGTGATCGCATGAAAAGCTCAACGTAAAGAGTGGGAACTTAGTAAGAAGCGACTTGACAACCGACAAGTACAGATGTCGAAATCAGTTTAGATCTATTTATAAAGTATGCCTTTAAACATGACAGGTTTTTTTTGGACATTTCCGATTTAATGTATAATATTTCCAGAAATGCACTTTAGGTTATACATGCATTATTCACAATCTTCTTTGTTTTAATATTATTTGTGTTCTTCCTTTCATTCATGTGTGGAAATTTCTCGTTTTTGTAGTGCACGGCATTTGTTTAGGAAAAAGTACTTAATGAGTTTTACCAACCGTAAAAGAACAGGTATGTAGTAAAAAAATTTAAATTACTTTCTAAAATTCCTTTATTATTGTTTACTAAGTAACATTAATAAAACTAACTACATTTATCTTAATTCATAAATCAAATCACCCATAATCATTTTCTTCGCTTTCCTTGTCGTATTTTGGTTCTTGTAAACGATCTCTAGTAAGTGTTCTTCTTGGTGATTAAATCGGTATACCACATAGCTACTTCTTCTGGTATGTGTCCAACATTTATTAGTTTAAGTTGTTTTTTTTCTGTTGAGATATAACAATTAAATCTGATAAACAGGTTTCTTGCTCTGTGGTAGTAGTTCTTAAAGAGCCCTTCAAAGCAACATGGTGTATAACCATAATTATAAAATAAAGTTGCAGAGTATCCTTTTTCAAATTTCATACTTTTTTTAAGCCACGAAGCCGTATGGCCATTCTCATGTCTGTTTCGGTTTTTAATAGTAACTTCGGATAAAGCATTCAAATCATAAAAGCCATTGAATTTGAGAAGATGCACTTGGTAAGACTCTTTCGCTTTGTATGTACTGATTCTAAAAATCTAAGCTCTACTGCATTTAACGTACTTATTTGTAGGAATAGAGTAATATGGCAGCCACGTTTGCCCCCCGCTCCAAGGTGCCAGTAGCAGTGAAGTTTTTGGGAGTGTGGAAGGAAGATATTTTAAGAAGTTATATAAAATTGATCTTATTTCAGTACCTTAAGCCCATTTTAGGTAGTTGGTTTTCGGGTGGTTTCTTTCCTCGTTTATCTTCTCCTGAAAAGCAGCCAACAGAGCTTATATTCTTGAACGCTGTACTAATGAAACCGTTTGAAATACATGAAGTCTTTTTTTGGAAAAATTGAACACATACCATGTGCTTGCCACTGCTATCTATTTAGAAATAAATGGTTGAAACACTGCGAACCTTGTGATTCATTTCAAGTATCACGTTTCCGTAGATCTATTTGAGCAAGCTATAAAATGAAACCTCTTTGCCTACTGAAATTTTGAAAATTCTAATAGGTTTTATAAATTGTAAGTCTTTCTTCTTCTGTAAAATTTAAATACCATTTAAATTTACATTTTGTACAATCAATTGGTTTAGGACCCTATGCTACTCAGTTCTTCCTTTTGTTTTTATAGGATAGTTGTTGCAATCTTGGAGATTTAATATTGTTTAACTTTCATTCAAGAGCATTATTCTTTTTTTTCGTGTTAACTGATTGCCCTGTTGCTATATTTCATAATCGGAAAAATCAGTAATATCAGATGAATCGGTTGCAGGTGAATAATGAAAGGTAGGGTCTTAAACTGAATCCACAGTAGAATCGTTATCTGTTTTAAAATCATACGTTACCAGTTTACTTCGATTTCTCTTTACCTAAAAGAAAATTAAAACAAGGTAAGAACGCACTATTTCTGGATATTTTATACTCCACGCAAAACATAACTTTAACATAAAATGATGATATCCAGGTATTCAGTATAATAAAGTCAAAATTGAGAATCGACCAAGTAAATTCTGCATCAGTGATGCAGGAAAAGAACTTAAATATTGTCACTCACTTTGACCATATTGCATTACCGAGTGTTGCCTATGCAGTTGCTTATGGGGGTTTGGTTGTACATTATCCACATGATTTCGAACAGCCAGACTACATAAATTGACGTGTTTTGAAAATACATTGTCCTGTTCGACAGTTGTAGTTAACTGAAATATCATAGTGAAATTTTAATTCACACAATACTACTGTAAAATAACGAAAGAGTGATTTCCTTATTGTATATCGATGGCTAATGTCTAGTTCCTTATTCCAGTCCATGGGTTTATGATAAGTAATTACATTTGTACTTTCAGAATATAAATGATTTTTGTCGTCTGGCGTCTGGCGTCTATGCATCCTGTTATAACAGTATCACATGTAAAGATCATGAAACTAGCAATTCTAAGTGTGAGGTTAAGATGTTTCAATTATTTGTTTGCTTATATTATGTGGAATGTTTTTTTTTTGTATCCTAGCATGCTAATCATTTTTGAACTCTCGGTAACACTGTTTCAGCAGTTTTCGATCATTCGCACCGAATAACTTAAAAACACAGCAAAACGAATACTGCTAGACTACGCGGTTGTTCACCTAGTTCACTGTGTCACCCGACGCGGAGATGGCTACCTGAAACTCATCAAGTACAGTGGTGACCTTTTCCTGCCGGGGTTACATCAAACTACGCAATTGATTAATGTTAACATTTTGTTATACCGGTATGAAATGGTTGTTGCAACTAGCGAATTTTTCTAGAAAATAATTCCGCTACAATAATGTACTTAGTGAAAAAAAAGTCAGTTGTAACAGTTTTTGTACTAAGTGAGTTTTTTCTGTCACCTGACGATATATTTGTTACCATTTTTAAATTACAAATGTTTTGAAAATAAAATCAGAAATATCGATAATGAAAGCCATTTAGATAGATTTCAAGATAGTGATAAAAACCCACATTGAATACATCAGCTACTACATTCTTTCTGCATCTGTAAAACTGCTGATAGGTTCCAAATAAATAGGCAGGCCAGCATTTAATAATAACGCAAAATAGGAAAGGCACAAAAGATATAAAACAAAGATTAGCACAAGGGCGTTCTACATTTAGCAAGAAAACGCAACTACTGTGTTCAATGACAACAAACATAGAAATAAGGAAAATATAGCTTAAAACATATGTGTGGAGCATAGCACTGTGCGTCTATAAAGTATGGACAGCCGGAGAAGTGGACAAGAAAAAGGTAAAAGCCTTTGAAATGTGGTGCTACAGACGTATGATGAAGATGTCATGTACAGACAAAATTAAAACAAAGAGGTACCAGAAATGGTAGTAGAAGAGAGAAATATGTAGAAAACAGTAAAAAATAGAAGAGATAGGATGATATGTCACATACTAAGACATTGGGAAATAGCGCGGAATATATTTGAAACAGGGATAGGAAAAAGAAAAGTAGAGGTAGGCCTAGGTTAGACTATTGCACACAGATAGTGAAAGATGTAGGATGTGGGAATTTTAGGGAAATGTGTAGGCTAGATCAGAATAGAAATCGATGAAGGCACGCATCCAACCAGTCCCAAGATGAAAAAACTAATGTAGTTAAACTTAATTCAAGAAATGTTCAAGTGCTGGGGGAACTTGGCGGTCACAGGCTGCCCCCCCCCCTTCACATACCATTGAATATCGGGGAAATAGGGTATATAACTGTAAAATAATAGAAGGTAACCGAACTGCATCTAACAAGAAAGAACAACAAATATGTTCAAAGACAACAAACATAGAGACAAGAAGAAAACTGTTCAAAGCATAGGTGTCGAGCACAGCACAGTACGTCTATGAAATAGGGGCAGTTGGAAAAGCAGACAGTAACAGATAGAAGCCTTCTAGAATGTTGTGATTTTGATGTATAAGGTTGATAGCATAAACACACAATGTTAATAACAAATAGGTTATAGAAATAGTAGAGGAATAAAGATGTCTGTGGTAAAACAAAGAAAAATTGGAGAAATAGAAAGGCGGGATACGTTTCAAAGCATTTTTGGCGAATAGTACGGGATAGGAAAAAAAGTACAGGTAGACCGAGATCAAACTTTTGCACACAGATAGTGATAGATGCAGAGTGTGCAAATTTCATTGAAATGTGTAGGTTAGTTCGGAATAGGAAACAATGAGGGTACGCGTCTAACCAGTTCCAGGACTGAAGATCTAATGATGATGACAGGCGGTTTTATACCAATAGTTCAGTTGCAACACCTTCAAGTATTTAAAAACTGATTTTTTCAAGCACATCTTGTATTTTATACTATTATTGGGTATTTTTTATGTCCATTCTGTTACTACAATCATTCCCTATAGCTAGATATAATCATTTATAAGGTAATCTTTGTTAGTAAGTTCAATAATCTCCAAACTAAAACAAGAGCGGGTCATTACTAATATATACGGGTGAGTTGGAAATACCTCCTATGTGACTGGATTCTCTTTTTCTTGAAGTGACAAAAAACTTTTAGTATTTGTAAAAATACGGCTTATTGTTGTTGGTTTTAATAATTAACTATTATATAAGGAAGATTTACTGGTTTTGGGCAACAATTACTAAATTTTTGTAATAAGATTGTTAGATAGGAGAGTTATGTTCTTAGGTTAACACTCTTAATAGATATCGAATATAGGAAACAAACCTATACGAGAAAACGTCGCTTAGTAGAGACAAATAATTTTCTGAAAATTTTAATATAGAAAAAAAAGATGGACTCTAAATCAACGGTCTAAATAGATTTTTTCATAAAAATTATTGCTTTTCTTGTTAAGTACAGAATGGTCTATTGCCAATCTTTTTGCACCTTTTGTAATTTTCCCCTTTTATTGTTTTCTGAAAATATACCCTCTTTTAACGATATTCCATGGTATGCCAAGAGTGTTTAACAACCTAAATGTTTTTAAGATGTCCCACTACTTAGACACCTACCAAATCAGTAATTTTCCAATTACTTTTTCGTGCAATCGACATTTATTGAGAATATTGCAAAACGAATACATATGGTTGTTTAGGATAAATCTTCTTTAAGTTTTCCGTCCCGTAACTGGTTGAACGCGTACCTCCATTGATTTCTATTCTGAGTTAACTTACGCATTTTCTTGAAATTCCAACAGCGTATACCTATCACTATCTGTGTGCAATACTCTAGTCTAGGTCTACATTTATTACTCTTTCTTACTTTCTTTGCTTCTGATATATTTTGCAAGATTCCCTCATGCCTGAATATGTATCCTATTATCATATCTCTCTCATTTTAAATTTTTTCCAAATATTTTTCTCCTCACTTACAATATCTATAACCTCCTTGTTTTTAACTTTGTCTGTCCATGATATCTTTATCATACGTCTGCAGCATTACATTTCAAAGGTTTTGTATCTTTTTCCTGTCCGCTTCTTCTACTGTCCTGTTTCACGGCCAAACACTGCTAAGCTCCACTCATTTCCTTTCAGCAATCTTTTCCTTGTTTCTATGTATGTTATATCTATGTTATAGCAGTAATCTCAAAAATGGTTATGTTTAGCTGCAGGAAGGGACATGAAAGGGGCATTCAAAAATATCATATAACATTTGTGGCGTTGCGGTGTATTACATGCCGACTCCAATTGAACAATTTTCTCTTGAAATGCACAAACTACAACAGAAGAGTAGTTATTTAAATCATTAAAAAAATAGAACGGCGGGTAAGTTTCTGAGAAAAAATTAAAGTTAACTACTTATGTACAGCGGAGTAGTAACATTAACAGTAAGCGTGGAAACCGAAACCGCGGAGAGATTTGATTAATATGCAATTCATAACGTACAAAACCAGAAAGGGTACTTGCTTCAGTCATAAATTACTTTGATGAAATTACCTCAGGACCCTTTGGTGAGCAATGGAATTTTGCAGTAATACTAGTATTAAAACCAGCAATCTAACACGTAACCACTATTGTTTAAAATTATTAAAAACCCTGTACTCAAGTTACAAATGAATAAATACCACACATGACCACAAATTACTGAATATATGTGTTCCGTTTATATTGTAAATGATTAAAGCTAAATTTTATTTTACGTTGAGTTTGTTGATTATTTACGTTCGCCTTGGTATATTTAAATTTGTTTGAGTAAAATTTCCTGTTTACTTCAAGCACACGCCAACAAGTGCCGCGAGTGATAAAATTCTGTTATTCCGTATGTGCAAACACGTTCTACGTAGAACAAATTAATTACATGAACCGCTTGTCTTTAGAACACCACTATCTACATAAATGTGCTTTACTACACCCGCAAAAGGAAGAGTCGATTTTACATCATTTTTTCCGTTGGCGCGGCTTCATAAATACCAGGTGAGTGCTTTTAGTAAACGCTTGAACTGATTAAAAACATTAATTATATGTTGTTTGTTAAATTATCACTTAATTTTATATGCAGTCTACTTCTCTCTAACACAGAGCTATATGTTATTTGTTAACTATTATTTTTCTATCGCTTCAGTTATTTTACAATATGACTAACTAAATACGCAAACAGAAAAATTAAATTGGTCAAAGATATAACAGATTTGGTCAGTAAAGTAGTTCCTTTCCTTGCGTTCTTCATTATAATTAGCGCTAGCGCTTCATTGTAGCGAGTATAATTTCTGTTAAAACACCGATCTGTCAAATATGTCAGGAATGCGCTTGTCCTGACTTCGGTTGTGTTAAGCATAATATAATATAATCGTAATTAGTTTTGGAAATCTTTGCAAGGGAAGGATGAATATTGAAAAAACTTATGAACTCCTGACTATCGGCAGCGCAAGTGATGAAGTCCTTCTGCAGTGGCTTCAGCAAGCATTGCTAATCAGACTAAGTAAGAGGTGTTCAGGCAGGCATTGTCGTCGTTACTGTAACCTACGGCAGCGATCCCAGATACAGCTGGGCCACCACCTTTATTGCGTACGAAGTAAAGTTCAAAACGCAGTTACTGAATGTTCGTTATTTCACACTATTAAAACACCCATAAGGGGCTACTTGTGCATTATTTGGCATTAGGCAGGTGACGTACGAAGTGATTCTCTAACCATGTCTTTTGGGAAGCAGTAAGCAAACTATTGTTCAGTTGCTTCGTAACAAAAGAAATATGTATTCACGGAAGCTAGTGCAACAACCACAACATTTGAACTAGGGGTTGTGGGGCACTGTGTCCAAATAGATGAAAGTGTGTTTGAGAAGCGTAAATACTACCACGGGCGGCCAGTAGCAAAATAATGAGAAAAGAAGGTACATAAGATTTATACCTAACCGTTCAGCAAATGTGTTGATACGATAAGTGCAGGAATATGTCTTTCTGGATTTGAACATATTGTTGGCGGGAATATAATAATATAAGTACCCTAGAAGAGGCGTTACCCTACTTACAAAAATCAGTGAACTACTCTTGCCTTTTTTGAGATCCGGTAATCGGTGTATACAGGGTGTTTTGAAACATCGTTTAAAGATTTTAAGGGCATGTAGTACGATCGAAAATAAGGTTGAAAGTCATAATAAACAAATGTCCACAAATTAACTGTTTACGAGATAATAAATAAGTAAACGTTAACATATCCCAGTAAACAGGTACTTATCAGCTTTTGTTTTATGACAGTTTAATTTGACGTTTTGTACAATTTGTAGCAATTACAATGAATGCGTATTCTAATGCCAAAATGAGCAATATCGTGTACATGTACGGTCGTGCTAATGGGAATTCCTTACAAGCACGTCGCTTCTATGCTGAAACGTTTCCTGATCGCCAACTGCCTTCGCATGTATTGTTTCAGACGGTGTTTCAACGCCTAAGAAAAACTGGGTCGTTTGGGAAGTGGTCTTATGATACTGGACGGCAAAGAATAGCATGTACTCCACAGATAGAAGATCGAATGTTGAATATTATTGATAAAAATCCCGAAACTATTCTTAGAAAAATTTTGACTCAAGTGGGTGTAAGCAGCTATCTTGTTTGGAGAACTCTTTATGAGCAATTCCTATACCCCTACCATATCCAACGGGTACTAGCCCGTACTGCTCCGGATTATCAAGCGAGAATAACTTTGAGTGGTTTTTGCGAATAGCTGCTGATCGACAAGATTTCGCTGATAACAACCTTTTCACTGATGATGCTGGTTTTACTAAAAATAGAATATATAAGTTCCACAACAATCACGATTGGTGTGACAAGAATCCTCATGCTATCGTTAAAGCCAGACACCAGCAAGGTTTCTCTCTGCATGATAGGAGAACGAATGATAGGACTGATTGTTTTACCACAACGCTTAACAGGTCTTACTTACCTTACATGTAATTTTCCAATGCTCCACCATAAGGTACTACATTGGCCAGGAAGCGAGTTTTTTTTACCTGGAAAATTTGGAATTTTGCCGAACCCTTGCTGTTCCAAGCAAGGTAGGGATCTTTAACGTGCGTGACAACACTCACACGGGACCTCCATTTACCTCTCATCCGAACGAGGGTGTATTTTTGTGAAAAATGCTCGCCTAACATTTTTCAAGCGGACCGTGTCGGGATTCGAACCAGGGACCTTGGGCGTAGTAGTCACACACATACCACTACCCGTCTTACTTACCTCGAGTTCTTGAAAAATACTTTACCTGAAGTTTTGGAAGATTTGCCTCTAAATCTGAGACTGAACATCTGGTTTATGTAAGATGGAGCTCCACCACACTTTATGCTTGCTATTAGGGAACATCTTAGCAACAAATTTCCTGGAAGATGGATAGAGCGAGCAGGTCCCATTGCTTGGCCTCCAAGATCTCCAGATCTAAATCCGTTGAACTTTAGTATCTGGTGTTATTTGAAAAGTTTAGTGTACGCAACACCGGTAAACAATCTTCTAAAGTTGCGCCAACGAATAGAACACTGTTGCCAGATAATTCTAAGAAAACCCTTGTTTTTTGAAAGAGTGCGCGCTTCCTTTGAAAGAGGATGTAGATCTTGTGAAAAATCGAAGGACGTCATTTTAAACAACTTGTTTAGTTATAATCTACTTTATGTTAAAGTGCAATAACATCTTAATAAAGCAAACTCATTCTGAAATTGCGATAAAATCGCTTTTATCTCGTAAACAGTTAATTTCTGGACATATGTTTATTATGACTTTCAATCTTATTTTCGATCGTACTACATGCCCTTAAAATCTTTAAACGATGTTTCAAAACACTCTGTATATGAATCGTGTAAAAGGTTACTGTTCTACACTGAAGCAATTTTTACGGTTTTTTAGATTGATGGGTTCGCCTTTTATCGAAGAATATGTAGATTTGTTCATGGTGGAATACAATTCGGTCTACAGCAAGAGACAGATTTAAAATTTGTTAACACATATTTTGGAAAATCATGTAGTATAAGAATTTTAACTATGTATTATGTATATACTAAATCCGTTTGTTTCTAATTTGCTGTTAGATACCGACTCAAGTTGGTTTTAGAAAAATTAATACGTTTGATGGTTGTTTATAGATTTCGGTTGATAATTCTGTTCTGAATTTATTCAGCGCGGAGAAGTTTTCTTAAAAGCTTATGCAAAAATATAATTTCATGATTGGAAGCTTTTTTATTATAAAAATAGTGTTGGGGTAAAAAATAGTATTGATGCAGAAATAATGTTGAGACAGAAATAGTATTGAGGCGAAAATAGTGTTCAACTTAGGTTAGTAGTTGCAACGCTTTACTACCAAAACAAAATTAACGAACGAGCACATGTGCGAATATAGTTTTGAGGCGGTAACAATTCTTTTTTTATTATAATATTAGATCGTATCCGTAAATGGTTACTAATTTCGAGCCCCAAAGCGTTGCACGTCACTATAACATTTTTCTAGATTTCTTTACTGCAAGCTGGACGCCGGTTTGAAAGATATCTGTATGGGTACGATTGTATTTAAAGATGGATTTAACAAACGCACCCTCTCCTAAAGTCATAATCCAATAAAGATGAAATTTTAATCCTTAATAAAAGACTTTGAGTAAACTTCCGAACTAACTCTGAACTCTAACTTCAGCAGAGTTTGACGGGACTAACAGGGGGGTTCGTTGCGGATTGCCCTTAAGCGCAACTACACTTAACAAATGTATACCAAAAATACCGCCCAGAAAGTGTAGAAACTAAACGGTAAATAACGAATCTAAACATAAATGCTTAAGTTGAAATACTCTCTTTGAGAAGCCTGAAAGAAAAAGGTACTCATAGACTTATATACCTTATTCTATAAATATTAAATAACAAGATATTAGTACAAAAGTAAAAGACTATTAAGCGTAAATATACTGACCATTTACACCTGAACTCGCACCTACATGGATGCTCTACTTATTATAAGAAAAATTACTCATCACTTTTAGTATAACTTTTTATCATTAATTTTTCAACTTTTGTTGTAAATCTTATAGACAGATGTTTATAATACTTTCAGCATGGTTACCTACTGAAATGATAAGATTGAATAACGAAAAACATACCTTTAGTTATCTTTAAATAATGATAACTAACATTTTTTGGGAATATTTACAAAAAAAATCAAGTATTTTTACTAGAATGAAAATAAGTTACGCTTTGTTATCAACTTAAAGTGCCTGGATAGTTAAAAAAAAATCTTACAGCCATTGTTGACGAAAATTTGCGTATCCCTCAGATCTGAACTACAAGAATTACATGTTGTGTTAAGTGTATTTATTAATGAAGAAGGGTTGCAATAAGAATTTTATTAGACCTTTAGAATCTGTAGCCTACTACATTAATCACATCAAATAAAACTAGATCTTTTTATTATAACATAATTTAAATTTCTTATGGCATGAGAATGCGAAGTTTATTTAATTTGATCCAAACTATTTTTTTTTACCTAAAAAAATGGAAGAGCAAAAACAAAAAAGAAAAATCTTAAAACTGTAAAACAACACTCACCAGAAATTCGTATAGTGTATTAGGATTGTTATACAACATCAAAAGAACATAGCCGTCCTTGGTCCGCCTCGCATTTGCATACGTCGACAGAAATTACCACTAGATCCTCATACACGATTTCGTAATTGAATCTCTTCAAGTTACTTCAAATATACAGCGGTTTGTTATAAATTGAACCATCATATACCGGACTTAGATAAAACCTTGGGCATACTGTTACTTATTTTGTACCAACAGATTGTAGAATAAAAACCAATGGATAATTGAAAGTTGAAACGTACTAATATAAATTGATTATTTAAACATCGTTATCTAGACACGATTATTCAAACGTAATTATCAAGCGTAATTATTTAAACGTAGTTATTTAAACTTAGTTGCGTACTTGATTTGACGGCTCCAACGTCTCGTGCCTGTTCATTCAGACACTAACACAAAATGTATTTAGAGCGAGCCTCAAGTCGCTCATGGCTAATTTCTTTGCCATGTTGACTAGATAAAGAATAAGGAGCAAGTGCTTAATTGAAATTATAACCAGGGATCGCTAGACAAGAACAGAACAAGCATGTGCCAAATGTTGTTTATAAAATTTTGTCACGATATAATAAAACGAAAACGACTAAACTGGAAACACATCAAATTTGTTACAAGGTTAAAAGTTTATGTACTTTGTTTTCAATACATTTAACAATGGAAACTAAACATTTGTTTCGTAATATGCACTAGCTTATATATTTGACTAGATGAAGAGCAACAAACATATTACAGTGTGTGTCGTGTCTATAACGACTTGAAACCAAATTTATTTACGCTTTCTATGCCTTAAGAATTTTAAGACGTTATAAAGCAAAGAATGGTGTTGCGGCAAAAATAGTGTTCAGACAAAAATAGTGTTGAGGCGGAAATAGTGTTGAGGTCTCAACTTAGGTTAGTAGTCGAAATATTTTACTATTAAACAAAAACGAAAGCACAAACAAACAACCAACTCATATAAGCTCCGCGGAATCTTACTTTTGTAGAACAGTAGAAATTTTTTTTTTGAGAAAATGAGTCGTTTCTCCTCATTTTTGGTTTATGAGAAACATTATTGGGCTCTGGTAGAATACATTTTTTACTTCAAAAGTGATAGATTCGGGTCGGCATAAAGTACACCGCTCCACGTTGCTGTTGGAGATTCTGTCTTGTGTCCAAATATGTTCATCATTTAGCGCGGAGAAGTTTGCTTAAAAATTAAGCAAATTTTAATTTCACGAGTGGGAAAGTTTTCTATTATAAATGTATAAGCTTTTCCAATACAGAAATAGTATTGTAAAAAAAATAGTGTTGAGGCTGAAGTAGTGTAAAGACAGAAATAGTCCTGAAGCGAAAATAATGTTGAGGTTTCAACAATCGAAATGATTTACTACTATAACAAAATTAACAAACGAGCACATGTTCGAATATAGTATTGAGGAAAAAATAGTGCTGAGGCAAAAATAGTGTTGAAGCGAAAATAGTGTTCAGGTTTCTACGTAGCTTAGTGGTCGAAATACTTTACTACTAAATAAAAGTGGATGCGGAAGTGAACAACCAATTCATATAAGCTCCACGGAACTCAAACTTTGCAGAACTTTACAAATGTTTTTTGGAAAAACGGATCGTTTGTCTTCCTTTTTAGTCTTTGAAGAAAAAAACACTACCAGGGTTCAGTAGAATACTTTTGCATTTTTAAAAGTGGCAGATTCGGATCGACATGAAATACACCGTAGTACAAGGTAAGCAGCTCATAAATGTTAGAAAGTATTACAACTGGGTTGCATATGCGGATAAATAATCGAGAATTCTAACGTAGGAACAATTTGTAACACTTTGTAATTCACTGATTAATTCTAGGTTAATAATTTCACTACCAGCAAGCTTGCTGACTATTAGGAACTGCATTTTTTGAAAGGGTTTTAAAAACTACAATATTTTTAGAATGGCTAACTTTTTCTGTGGGTAATGGTTAATGGTGTATAAATTTTATACGAATTATTTGTGCATAATGTAAAAAATTCAAAATATACGAGCTATTTCGAACGTTCGAGATGACCGGAAGTACGTGATTCATAAACATATTATTTTTAAAATTAACAATGTTTAACACCTGAAGCGGTAAAGTTTCGAATTTGAAGTTCAACTAACTGCACCCAAAATTTGCGAATCTCAACAAATTTATGCAAAATATCTCAGTAAATGATATCTATTACGCGTTTCCTGTTCATAATATTGCATAAAGCAGCACGAATATAAGAGACACAATTTAAATATTTTAGGGAGCTCATCATAGTTATCACTTTACTAAATTTTTTGGTTTTCTAAAGACGATGTCCATTTCAAACTTTTTCGTATTTCTGCTTTATGTAAACATGTTCAAAAACAAATTATTCATAACACACAAAATCTTTAGTATTAAAACTGGCAGTTTGAAATACTAACATTTCTTCGCTAAAATAACATTTCACGTTTTAAAATATAATTTCCAACTGTTCAATACTGAAGTTTTTTATATGCCTAAACTCTTTTATAGATGAACTCGGTTTCCGCGTAGTCGGATTTGCACACGGTGACATTTCAATTTGTCAAATATGGAGATCTAAACCAATAGAAAAGATATTAAGTTAAAAGTTACATTTATCGAGCTCTTTGTACAAACAAGGGTTTCAGAAAATTTAGTATTTTAGTCGTTTCTAAAAAGCCCATTTAAACGCTGATTGCGTCATTAGCTGCAAAACCAAAAATTACAATAGTTGATCGAAAGCAGAAACTTTAAAACAAGTAAGATACGTGTTGACATGAATTATTATTAAGAGGAATTGAAATCGTTTCGGCGATACATAAATGATAAAATATACTGCTCAGCTAATTAAAGATGTCTTTCTTTGAATTCAATTCACTAATTCAGCGTAATATCTAAAATATTGTTTCCTTCAGGTGCTCTACCGACATCATAGTGATTACGCTTAATATTAAAACGATATTTAACAACGATATGATGTCCAACTACTACTTTAACGAAAATATATAGAAAATATCTATCACGCTAGAAAGTTGACTATGCTCTATAGAGGTTTAAGACTCTTTTAAAGTATTCTCTAAGCTGTAGCACACTGTTAAAATCGTAATGCGTTTCAGATGTTATCTACAGGCTTAACTTACTACAAAGTTTAAAAGAAAACCTACATTTGTTATCAAAAATTGAAGTTGTACACGTTCTTGTGATATGCATGATTGCAACACTTGCATGCGTATCTAATCATAAATATTAATTATATGTATAGTAGTATTATTATCTCATGGCGGGTGACCTTGAAAAAACCTGCGCGAGAAGGAGCTATATTAATAATCAAAATAAAAAAGTGAGACTAGAAAACATCGACTGCTTGCACGTCCAGTGTTGCAAGAGCAAAAAATGTCGAGCAACCAAGGAATGTGTTTTAAATAGTTTTATGTTGATTTTTGCTCTTCTATAAAAATGATCTGAGCTTATTGTTAGATGTGATACTCCAGATTATTGATTGATTGGATCAGTGTACACAAGATATTCTATCACTTATAGTCACTAGTAGAACAAAAACAATTTGGTAGTACTACATATTCGTTTTTTTCAAATCAATAGACGTTTTTGTTTTAAACACAAACTATAAACTATAAACACTATAAAAATGTCAAATGCCCACTTCGAAAATATTACTAAGATTTATTACATAAACGTTTTAAGAATATGTTTACACAATGACACTCATGGTGTTGTAACTAACAAAAACAAAACAAAAACAATTTTTAATTAATACCAAAAGGTTTTTATATCATTTGTTATATTAATATTATTATAATTTGCATATATCTCGTGCTTTATTTTAATGGATCATAGAATCAACAATTCAGTGCTGTAGAATTGAAGGAAGAGAAACAGTTATAGTATGAAAAGAAAGGTAATTAAGGTTTGCATCTTGTCAGGTTATTATTTTTTACATAACCTCATTTATAGTTTAGAAATATTTCCTAAATTAATATATTTTTTACGCATTTCATCGATAATCTAGCTATAAAATAATTCCTTGAATAATTAATAATCTTAACCTTTCTGACTAAACAAAAGCAATATTGCTTATACGACTGAAGTTAGATATACTACAGCGGCCTGATCAGGTGCTGTTGATATTATAATCATTGATTATTTAAATCGTCAAGCCTGCATAATGTCGTCGAATGCGGAATTCAGATTCGATCGAGTAGTACAATCCACTTGTTCTAATGGATTGACTGGAGACGCTGCATCGGATCGAAAACTGGTATATGTCGCCAAACTGAAGCGGATTAACACGATCGGATAGAAGCGCCAAGATAAATACAGTCAATTAGAATCCCTTTTGGAGACAAAGAATGGACATGCTTAACAGAATTGATTATGATTGGATTAAAATGTAAAATGATTCAATCACTTTGAAAGCCAATCATTGATTGTTTCAGCTTTAAAAGTGATCGATTGTCACAGCACTACTGAACATAATTTGATATAAAGACTGCTTCCCTCTTTAAGCAAGTTTTATTTCAACACCTCAGTAATAAACAATGATGTACAAACAAATGTATGACACTTATTTTACATAAATTATATTTTAAATGGGTACACATCCTAAACTTTCATCCCCATCATCAGACTCATCGCCTGAGGATAAGTATCCATCTGAATTATCGCTATTATCATCAACCCGTATAATTAGGTCTTGAACCTCGTCTATTAAAGTTTCTCGTTCTATATAATCCTTTTCAATTTTCTCTACGTGCAGACATACTTTAGTCCACTCGTTGATTCCAATATTTTTATATGTTCTTCTGCCAACTTCCATACATCATCTATTTTGAAGGTTACATTACATGCAGCGACACGGTTTTTAAGTAACACCCAAATCATCTCGATAGGATTTAGTTCTGGGTGATATGGAGGTAAACTCAATACTACATGACCATGTTCTGCCAGTAGCTGGTCAATTACAAACAGCTGATGAACAGGTTATGTGCCTTAATTTTGGAATATAATTCAGGCTTGGTTTCCTTACATTCAAAGAGGATATTTCGTTTCTTCAACCGTTTCTGCATATCTGTTTTCTTCCAACTTGAAGTATGATATCACAAACATTGAATTTGGTTCCAAATTTGGTATTAACTTTTCTTGCAGCCACTTTTTATAATTGCGATGATTCATGTCATCGTGATAATCCCCAGTTTTCAAACCAGACTTAAATATCAATTCTGCATTTGGAACGAACCCATTTTTTCCACCTGCATGAACAATTATCAAACGCTTCCCTTTTGAAACTGGCGATTTCAAACCCTTGGTGGTGCCGTCATCCCAACACTTTAATACACTGTGAGAACTGTGCAGATATGTTTCATCGTTATACACAATGCTGCTGCCCTCTTCTTTATACTTACTAAGATTTTTCAAAAATATGGTGCGCTTTGCCCTTATATTGCTTTGTTCAACAAGAATTTTCCTGTTATCTACAGTTTTCTTCCAACGAAACCCTGCTCTTACAACAATTTTTCTGAACGAACCTAATTTTCTCGTGTAATGAGGGCAATCATTTTTAAATTCGTCAAACACTAACTTTAAAGTCGGTCTACGTTTATGTATTGCTGCAAACCGATACATAACGGTTCTTAGAATCTCTTCGTCAAATCCATTCACTGTTGACTTAGGGCTTGGTTTATTTACGGTTTTCCTTGGTGAACTGAACTTGCTGCAGGGTGGTTTGTTTGTGCCTTCCTTTACAATTCTTTGCACCGACCGCAATGACACGCCTGTTGCTTCAGCCACGCACACTTGCAAATTGTTCAGGTTGGAGGCTCCCGAATCTTTTATGCGTTTCGAATATTGAAACACATTAAAAACAATCTATCGTCCTTGACTATGAATCACCTTCTTATTCATAATATTACTCTAAAAATATCATAATTAATCATTGAAGGAACATTCTTTTTAAATACTTACATTGCTGAAGAAATTAACTATCAGTTAGTTTTGAAAAAAACTGTTTTGATGACTATTACTTGATACAAATATTAAAACGGAAAACTGAAAACAATAAGACCTTGATAAGAGCGAGAATGAAAATGACAGTTACGGTTCACATTCGGTATATACAGTATTGGGATCCGCTGAGTATGTGCACTGTTGCCACAACAAATATTTACGGATAAAGAAACTACAAACCTAGAATTGTTTATAAGTAAGAACAAGTAAAAGCTCCGATATTATATGGAGATCTGGATTTATTTCATATATTTATGAATTTATAGAAACCGCCAGCATGAACGGGGTCCTTACAAACAATATTCTACTTAACGTAATAAATGGGATATTCGTGACGACGTATTAAAGCCACATTGCTAGCAAGGTGTTTGTGGGTTGTACTGTAGCGTTGTGAATCTTGAGGTTTAAGTTTAAATTGAACCTATTTCGCATGTGACGTCACCCGCCATGAGATAATAATACTACTCTACACATCTAGTAAAATAAAAAAAATTATTCAACATCCAATCAACATCCAAGTCACTTATGTAAAAAACTTGGTTGATTAAATAATTTATCCCACAACATGGTGTTGGAATTAAAAATAAACTTCATAATCTTGCGATGATTCTCTTATATACTACTACAATATCTTGTATATCATTTTAGAATCCACCGTATAATACGCGAGTCTTTTTTATTGAATTATTTCAGTAGGGCATTTTAGAGGCCTTTGGCGCAGCGCCACCGCCATCGCGCCACTAATCGTATTTAATGGGTTTTCTCATTAACAACCCATTACCATCAATCGTTTTTAATGGGTTTTCTCATTAAAAACCCATTAGCACTCATCGTTTTTTAACGGGTTTTCTCATTAAAAACCCATGAGCACTAATCGGTTTTAATGGGTTTTTCATTAAAAACCTTAGCACTAATCGCCTTTTAACGTTTAAAATCCGACCACCCCTTACCGTTTTACAAATATACAACAACTATCTTACACCTATATATTTATGTCCCCATGCATAGGTTAATACACATCCAGCGATAATGTAACGCATGTCATCTCCGCTTGATAAACTAATTCTATTAATAAGCTGCGTGTACAAATCATTTACTCCGGATACATACGTCAGCAAGTACTCGATACCACCCAAATAAGAATTAGATGCTTGGTGACTTTAACTTCCGCTTCCGTCGTGTACGCCCAGTCGCATCCCTACCCATGCGCACCCCTACCCATGAACTCCCCGGTCCATGCGCACCTCTCTCTGTGTGACTGCTATTTCTTGGTGCCGTCATAGCCTTTAATAAAATAAAGAGCAATGTAATACTATTTTAAAATTTTTGTTCTGACATTATACATAACAAAATTTTTAAATATTTAATGCTAAGCGTGGAGGCATTTAAACTTAATTTTAATACAAAGTTATACACAGAAAACCCTCTTTTCTTTATGTTTCTTTGGAGTGGTTCTAATTTTATCTAATTTTATTCGCAGCTTAGAATTTAAATCGACACCCAAGTCCTCTATCTCCTTTTCTAGCCTATAGTTTGATAGATAGAAACCGCCTAAGTTTTCGAATTGCAAAATGTACTGAAGTTCGTCTCTATATATAAAATCTTTGATTCCACCGACAACCAGATCCATTATTTTTTGTGTAATTCTTGCAGCTTGTGACAATCCTTTAATCGCGACTTTCCCGCTATATCCTGCATACGTATCTTGTTAGCTTGATCGACTTCTTCTTGTTGGTATTGGAGGAAATTTTTATTCTCGCACTCACTGTTGCGTCATTGCATGTCCACTACTTTTGGGAATATATGCTCGTTATAGGTTGTAGGACCCTCGATTTTAAATGATCCGAAAGTTTCTTTACTAGGCAAATATACGTTTAGCGGAACCCCTTTGCGTGTGGTGTACGCCAAGGTTACGAAACCAGCATTCCTTAGTTCGTCTATGTCATCTATCATTTCAATAAATACGTTTTAGAATAACCTTTTAAAAAGTATACGGCTTTAGTACCATCCTTTTCCGCAAGGACGTCTACTTAACTAAAAGGGTCCTTCTTACTAACCACAAATGCATACAGCTTGTAGAACCCGGATGTATCTAAGTCAGTCCATCGGCACATAAAATAATCTTTTAATTCTTCCTCATTTTCTCTAATAAGATGTTCTTTGTCTAACACATCTTTGTATTGTTCGCGTATTGTGGCAGTGTTTACTACCTGCTTTAATGTAGCACTTGTGTAAGATTTTTATTTTATTTTGGCCGTCTTCCTTCTCTACTATCTCCAAATAATTTACAGGTAAATAGTTAATACTAAAAGCCGAAAGCACATACTTTATCAATTTTTCACTTTTTTTTGGTTTATTTCGCACAACTTAATTTACAAGCAAGTCAGTTTCTTTGTATTGCTATTTCCCCAATACACGTGATGTAGTAGGTAATTATACACTAAACAGCTGCTATTTTGTAGCTTGTCCGATAACCTACTCTACATTTTGGCAAGTGGTACCGAGAACATTGGTGCCTTTAGGAAGTATAACTTACTATCTTCCAATAAGGTTAAACAGTCTTTTAAGGGATTATACACCTGCTCCGCACTGACATGGTTTCCAATTGTATGGTTGTATATTGTCGCTTCCAATCGCGTAATACCATGTTCTTTGTTCAAAGTAGACGCAAATGTTTCTTTCAAACGTGCATCTGGACATAGTAAAATATCTAGTATATGATTTCCGTGTTGTTTATTAACACCAGGACTTGTTATCTAACACACTAATTGGTTGTATATCTTAATTCCTGCATCGGTTGTTAGTCTTGTTAAACAATCGATTTCCACAGTTTTATCGTTGTCAACTATAATATTGCAGCTTTCTTCGTATTCACCGTTGTTCGTATTCGCCGTTGTAGCAATAGTTATGGTTAAATAATTACACATCTCCATCTTGCTGAATATGCCAGCAGAATCTTGGGTTATATGCATGTCAAAAAGTTAGTAATAATTTTTTTTGAGTCCGTCTAATATATCTGATAGTTCTTTCAATAAAGTTTCCAACTTAACATCTTCTAGTTCCACTTGTACGGAACACATACAGGACTTTGAAATTTTTTATTAATGCTTTCGAGGTCTTCTATTCCGATAATTTCTTTTACCCCCCAGCCCTTCTTGTTAGTGCTTTTCAGAGGAAACGTAGGCTTAGCTCTAACACAATGCCTAGCGGAAACAAATCGGTCGAACTTTCCTCGTAGATAGCTGTTACTATTTTAAAATTTCTATTCTGACATTGTACATAACAAAATTTAGAAATATTCAATGCCAAGCATGGAGCCATTTAAATTTAATTTTAATAAAAAGTTATACACAGAAAACACTCCTTTGTGTATGTTTGTTTGAAGTTGTCTTAATTTTGTCTAATTTTATGCGCAGCTTAAAATTTAAATCTACATCCAAGTCCACTGTCTTTTTTTCTAGCCAATGGTTTGATACGTAAAGACCGACTAGGTTTTCGAATTGCAAAATGTACCGAAGTTTGTCTCTATATATAAAGTCTTTGATTCCACCGACAACCAGATCCATTCCTTTGTGTAATTCTTGCAGCTTGTGACAATCTTTTAATAGCGGCTTTCCCACTATATCCTGCATACGTATATTGTTAGCTTGATCGACTTCTTCTTGTCGGTATTGGAGGGAATCCTTATTCTCGCACTCACTGTTGCGTAGTTGCATGTCCACCACTTTTGGGAATATATGCTCATTATAGGTTGTAGAACCCTTGGTTTTAAATGATCTGAAAGGTTCTCTACTAGGCAAATATACAATGTTTAGCGGAACCTCTTTGCGTGTGTTGTACGCCAAGGTTCCGAAACCCGCATTCCGTAGTTCGCCTTTGTTATCTGCCATTTCGATAAATACGTTTTTAGAATAACCTTTTAAAAAGTATACGGATTTAGTACCATCCTATTCCGCAAGGACGCCTACATAACTAAAAGAGTCTTTCTTACTAACCACAAATGCATACAGCTTGTAAAACCCGGATGTATCTAAGTCAGTCAAATGGCACATAAAATAATCCTTTAATTCTTCCTCATTTTCTCTAATAAGATGTTCTTTGTGTAACACATCTTTGTATTGTTAGCGTATTGTCGCAGTGTTTTTCATGTAGTCCAACTTTCGCCTTTTTGCATCCATTTCCTCTAATTCCAGCTGTCTTTTTCTTACTTACAACGTATGGCGTGCATAATGGGGTAATTTCCTTAAGCATAAACGGATAGAGTTTTCTGCCAATATTTACGCGTTGTCGTACAACCTCTGGGCGAATGTGATATGTATTTATTAACCCCAACTCCGAAATGATTATTTCTTTTGGAATTGTAGAATATGGTGTTACAGATTATGTAAAATATGTTACCTGCTTTAATGTAGCACTTGTGTAAGATTTTTATTTTATCTTGGCTGTCTTCCTCCTCTACTATCTCCAAATAATTTACAGGTAAATAGTTAAAACTAAAAGCCGAAAGCACATACTTTATCAATTTTTCCCTTTCCTCTGGTTTTTCTGACAACTTAATTTGCAAGCCCGTCAATTTCTTTGTATTGCCATTTCCCCAATACACGTACTGTAGTAGGTTATTATACACTAAACCGCAGCTATTTTATAGCTTGTCCGATAACTTACTCCACATTTTGGCAAGTGGTACCGAGTACATTGGCGCCTTTAGGAAGTATAACTTACTATCTTCCAATAAGGTTAAACAGTCTTTTAAGGGATTATACACCCTTTCCGCACTGCAGTTGTATATTGTCGCTTCCAATCGCGTAATACCTTGTTCTTTGGCCAAAGTAAACGCGAGTGTTTCGCTTAATCGTACATTTCGACAACGTAAGATATGTAGTATACGATTTCCATGTTGTTTATTAACACCAGGACTTGTTAACTAACACACTAATTGGTTGTATATCTTAATTCTTGCATCGGTTGTTAGCGATGTTAAACAATCGATTCCCACAGTAAAACTGTTTTAGCGTTGTCAACTATAATATTGCACTTTTCTTCGTTTTGGTCCATCCTGCTAAATATGCCAGCAAAATCTTGGGTTACATCCACGCTAAAAGGATAGTAATAATCTTTTTTGAGTCCGTCTAATATATCTGGTAGTTCCTTCAATAAAGTTTTCAACTTAACATCTGTACGGAACACATAGGATTTACAAATTTTTTATTAATGCTTTCGAGGTCTTCTTTTCCGATAATTTCTTTTACTCCCTGACTCATCTTGTTAGTGCTTTCCAGAGAAAATGGATGCTTAGCTTTAACACCATGCCTAGCGGAAACAAATCGGTCGAACTTTCTTCGTAGATAGCTGCCACAAATTTATTTTCTTAACATAAACATCTTTTTGTTTGCAGATGTTTGTTCGGCGTCAGAAAGGTCGCAAATTTTAACCAACATTATATTGTCACAAAATGGTTTTGTAATTGGTGTGTGTAGTCTACCAGTCAGCATCTGTTCGCCTTTGACATAACAAATATTATCAATTTCTGTCATCAGATTACTGTTGCACATATTTTCTACCAGCACCCACAATCCAAATCGCTCATTTGTTGGTTTCATTTTATTCCCAAGAAGTTGAGAAATGTTATTCACCTTAGAGACGCTCATGTTTACCATTCTAGCTACTGCCAAATACTAAATTGAATACGAAAAATTGCCCTTATGTACCCTACAGAGTGGGGGGCATATATTGCCGAAGATACCGAATATGTCGGACAGCGTCATATCGCTTACATTCTCCTGTTTAGGAACAGTTTTATTATCCGACCTAGGTCGTATTTAATCCGAACCAGGTCGGACTGGGCTGGGGTGTGCATTGACGTATGTCCAGATATATGTAGGATGTTAGGTTTAGTAGGCAATTTCACCCTGTAAGACAATTTCACCCTATAAGGCAATTTTATCGACAAATAATAACTTCTGCGCGAACAGTACTTTTATATAAGCTACTCTTGCTTGGATATATCCCGATTGTACCCGATTTGTGTGCACGCACGTAACAACTGGTAGGGAATGTATCCTATGAACTAATGTGTCGGATATAGTTTGAATGTATGTCGGCTGTATGTCATACGGACGCGAGAGAATAGAGAAGGACAAAGTAAAGTGGCGGGAGGGTTAGGTTAGTTTACGTTGTTTGGAGTTTGGTTAGTCAGTGTTTCAGGAGTTAGGTTAGCTAGTGTGGTCTGGAGTTATGTTACGTTAGTTGGACTTGTGTGGACTTTGGGTAAATAGAAGGAATAATTGATAGGTTAGGTCAGTGCGGCAGCGCTGATCTAACTAAACTTGTTATATATTTGTAAAATGGTAAGGGGTGGTCGGATTTTAAACATTAAAAGACGATTAGTGCTAATGGTTTATAATGGAAAACCCATTAAAAAACGATTAGTGCTAAGGGGTTATTAATGAGAAAACCTCTTAAAAACGATTAGTGCTAATGGTTCTCATGAGAAAACCCATTAAAAAACGATTATTGCTAATGAGTTTGTAATGAGAAAACCCATTAAAAACGATTAGTGCTAATGGGTTTTTAATGAGAAAACCCATTAAAAACCGATTAGTACTTATGGGTTTTTAATGAGTAAACCCATTAAAAACCGATTAGTGGCGAGGTGGCGGTGGCGCTGCGCCAAAGGCCTCCAAAATGCCCTACTTGTTTCTAACCACCTTTTTGGTTCAATGGTTCAATGGTGTTTAGCACTTTTTGAAGTGAATTCTCGTACGTCCCGGCGATGATATTAGAGTAACAATAACAATACATACTAGTAGTATTTCATTCATACTACAGCGTGCGCCAAATATTTACAATGCTACATACTAAAGTGAATAAACAACAATTAACAACAAACTAAAGTGTATCTATCTATATAATTGGAAATACCATCTTACTGTTTATCCTTAGTACAATTATTAGATCAGAAAGTATTTAGGTAATTGAATAGCGTTTACACAACTGTGTAGTATAACGGTTCTCAATCGGGGGAGGGAAAGGGGCGCACGCGCCCCTTGAGGGTGAAGGGGGGTATACATGGAAGAATTTCAGGGGAGTCGTCAGCAAATTAAAAAAAAATTAAATTAACTTGTAGTTTTCCATGAATATTTACAAAAAAAGAATTGAACTTGTTATACGCTGAACAAAAGTACACGAGTATTGAAATGCATACGCATGAGTCAGTAAGCGTCCGGCCAGGCGTGAGAAACTAGCAGACTCAGCATCGTAGGCCTTTGTTTATCTGTAGCGCGACGTTCTGCGGATGTCTGCCACAGTGCCACTATTCGCTAACAGTGCCACTAGTCACACAGTAACCAGTCATTTACCTCAGTGCGTAATTTGCCATTTAGTTCTGAGTATTAATGAAAAGCCGTTGAGACTTCTTACAAAATTGCCTTGTTGATAGCTAAAGATAAGAAACGCCAGACAATCGGTGAGTCACTGATAAAACCTTGTTTGCTTACTACTTGTAGTACTGTGCTCGATAAAGACAGCTACAATAAAGTTACCAAAATTGCTTTATCAAACGATACAGTCAAACGTAGAATTGATGACATGGCTATTGATTTGAAAAATCAATGGTGCAATAGCTAAAGAACTCCCCATTCTTTGCATTGCAGTGCGATGAAACAACAGACATGTCAAAACAAGCGCAGTTGTTGTTTTAATGTAGATGGAAAAAAAATTCCTTGAATAAATACTGTTTTCAAAAAATCTTGAAACAACAGCTACAGCAGTCGACATATTTGCCGCTCTTCAAATATTTTTAGAAGCTAATGACCTTCCCTGGAAGAGAATTATTGGAATATGTACTGATGGAGCTCAAGCGATGACAGGATGCCGATCAGGATTTATTGAATTGGCTAAGAAAAAAAAAACATAAAATATTTGGATCCCATTGTATCATCCACAGACAAGTTTTGGCTTGCCAGACTCTTTCTGAATCACTCAACATTGCTTTGGACTTAGCAGTTAAAGTAGTTAATCATGTCAAATCCAGTGCTTTGAATACCAGACTTTTTCGAGTGTTGTGTCAAGAACTGAACAGTGATCAAGAAACACTTTTCTTTCACACCGAAGTTCGTTGGTTGTTCGTTGCTCTTCTATACTACTATTTCAAAATATGGTTACAAATGGGACAAAGATTAGACTAAATAGTGTTCGTATGCATCACACAACCACATAACCATATACTTAACACTTACACCAAATAAATCACTTAATGGTAAATGAAAACCTAGATGAATGATTGTAAATCAGTACTTAATAATTAAATATCTTACACTTTTAGGTAGTATAAGTCGCGTGACAAGAAACACGCGATCTCGGGCCGGTATCGGACCACATACATTTTAGTTATTTAAAACCTCCGTAGTTAAATTATATCAGGCTGAAGGCTAGATTATAAAACGTATCAACACCCCTAAGGCGTTCTTAACACTAATCAGTATTAGTATTGTTGGTTAGTAGCAATATACAACGTGACAGCCGTAGAAAATTTAGGAAGTCACGCTATTAGTAAAGTGTGAGATTTTTAAAACCTCACGGTTTCGTTCACGAGGATTAAATGGCCAGTAGCAATACACAGCAAACATAAATTTTAGCTAAGCGGAACCGCAGAAGTCGGCGTCACCAAACTTGTTTTTAAGTCAGCAGTCTTGGTTGTAAACCTAGTGTACGAAAAGTGAGACATCTCACGTAGGGTCGAGAAGCGAGAATGTTGACGGAAAACCAACCAACCAATCTAGAAAATTTATCCTAAAACGAGCCGATACACACAAGAGAAAGTAATTTGAAGGGAGGATGCATGTACCAGCTAGTATAATTTCTTGTACAATCGCCACGGTAATTGTACAAAAGACAGAATCGGTACTCCTACGAAAACCGTTGGTATTAGAAAACAGAATGAATAATTCATAAATAAAATCTAATGCAACGAGTGTGGATAGCCTATCTGTACAACAAATGTTCAACAAAAGTACTCGCGAAACTCGTATCAAATTGATAGTATAATCCAGTATGAATAGAAACCGCTCAGAATAAATGATTTAAATGCACTTAACTACAATTAGGAGACCGAAGATTAATGTTGAAACACTAGGCTCCCCAGAACAGGCTATGAACTAGGGCAATGATTTTATTTGGAATATAGACGAGATAATAATTAATGGATTATCTTATCAAGTAAATTTTAAAAGCAAAACTGGAACGTAACACTTTGTCAAAATTGCAACCAAACATACAAAAAATAGTTGACGAAAAACAGTACCAGCCCTCACACTAGTACTACAAAAGTAACGGATATTTTGATGGCTACATTATTAACGTTTTGTTGTAATTTTTTCTATGATTAGTGTAATTAAAATTTTTTTGAACAAGTTTGATTTTCTATTTCTCGCTAGAGTATGTCTAGCCTAAGTTCAAAGTCATTTTACCCAAACATAATGTAAGTAAAATTATCATATACAAGTCTAAATTAACTTATTCCATAAAGGAAGGCATGACCTCGTACCAAAGTATGAAGGAGGGCTCAGAGCCTGAAAAGTTGAGAACCCCTGGTGTAGTATATCAATTACATAAAATGTGTAAAGTATTTTTATATGATTTCTTGCTGGTAATTCACAATTCAAAGAGCTATGTGGTTTGACAAACAGCAGTTGTACCCGTCTACAAAATAAGAATGATTACAAGTAAGCATGAAACTTGTGACAAAAACAATATAAAAAACTCATCTACTTCTATGTTAATTTCCTTATACATTAAAATAGCACTATATGAATTGATAAAAGGAATAAAAACGCCCTATCAAAATAACGTTTAGATAAGAACGAAGTATTTCGCTAAACGTAAGGCACCCCAAAGAACCAAGCAACAAATTCCACTACTAGAAAAGCAATTATTGAAATTGGAAGTAGTTGTTAAAGTATAACTGCAACTACGATAAGAAACTGTTTTAATATGTCTTCCAGATCGACATTCGTTCCTCAGGTTGAACCTGTTAAGCAAAGGTAAATTAAAATTAGAGAGAAATAAATAGCCAACTACAATAATAAGTGCCTACATTCTGACAACTAGCCATAATGAAAAAAGTGTGTAGCTTATTTATGATGAAATAAAGAGACCAATTAAATGGGTTAAACCAGAATAGAATTTTTTAGTAATCTGTAATGCTAGTCAAGTACAAGAGGCTTGAATTGTAGAGGTATATCTATTATGAGAAATAGTGGAGCATAACCGTTGATAGAATTCCGCACAAGGTGATTGTTAACTGCAAACCCTTTTCAAGCATATCATCAGGAGACCATATATGGGGAAAAGCAGTAGATAGGAATATACACCACATTAATTATATAACCGTAAAGAGCAGAGGTTTATAACTTCCATAAAAAACTGTAACGCGCATCCAGTGCAAAAGTTGATACATAGTGAACCTAGTTATGAAATTCCAACTAATCTTCAAAACTTTGACAAAAGATCTAACTCAAGAAAGAAGTACAACTTAGAGAAACTACAAGAAGAGGAAGGGAGAAAAATTTTTCAGAACTATATTGCAAATGGTCATGGTTGCAGAAGAAATGCAGAAATATAGAAGAAGGTCGAGAAACATTAGAAAATAGAATTCTGCATCAGCAGAAATTCATTTTGTCCGAACCAAAAGGGGTTGGTTGATAACCTTAGATAAGATATTACATATAAAATTTGATGCCCCAATGCAAAATTATAGGAATCCTATGGATAATCTGGTAAGTATATAATGTACGACTTCGAAATTGATTAAACTGGAAATGCATGTTCGTCGAGGAAGAATGGATAAGCGAATTCTATTTAGAAGTTGAAAGATAGACGATTGTGGTAAAACTGATAAAGCATATATCAAAGTGGAGGAATGCTTGCGTAAAAGTGAACATATACTAGTGATTTATTTATGGTGAAAGACTACTAACTAGAAGGAATACGTAAACAGGTAGAAGGAATACGTTGAAAATCAATATAGTGGATATGAATTAAAAGTTGGTGTGCAACAAAGAAAGGTGTCGACATTGAAAACGAAGAAGACGCTATTTTAAAATTTGAATTCGAACGAGTATAAAAACATCTAAACATCAGTAAAGCGGAGCAACGGCTGACGTACCTGGAATAGTACTGAAACTCTTAGGTGAAACATTAAAAAATAGATTATTTGAGCTTGTTGGTAAGATATATAAAACTTGAAAAATACAGTCAGTTTTTACGTAAAGTGGTTTTTAACAATATCTAAGAAAGTTAAAGCACTCTGAATAAGGCTTGCAGAACAATTAGTTTAACATCCTATGTGTCATAAATTTAACTAGAATATTTACAAAAGAACCGAATGAAAGGTAAAAAACGAGTTAAAAAACCTATAGAATGAGTAAGGGTTAAACAGAAGCAGCTCTATATCTAATATTACTAGTAAAATAGGAATAAAAAAGAATAAGTGAACAGTTTTGGTATTCGTAGATTTAGTCAAAGCGCTTGGTGACCTCCGATAGAATGAGATCTTGATATATTGTAAAAAATGAATTTTGAAATATATCGACATTTAGTAGATGCTAAGGATGGAGACCAATGTTTACAAAGGTATCAGGCAAGGACTTAATTATTCAATTTTCATGCTTCGCTACCTCTTAACAAAACTAAAGAACATTACATGTGATTTTCCAATGCTCCACCCGAAGGTACTACATTGGCCAGGAAGCGAGTTTTTTTTTACCTGAAAAATTTTGAATTTTGCCGAATCCTTGCTGTTCCAAGCAAGGTAGGGATCTTTAACGTGCGTGACAACACTCACACACGGGACCTCCATTTTACCTCTCATCCGAACGAGGGTGTATTTTTGCGAAAATGCTCGCCTAACATCTTTCAAGCGGACCGTGTCGGGATTCGAACCCGGTACCTAGGGCGTAGTAGTCACACACATACCACTACGCCACGGAGCCGCTCACAAAAAACTAAAGAACAGGTGGTTACTGAAATAAATATAAAACGTGCGTGCGTGCGTGTGCACGTACATGGTAGGCGCATGCGTATGTGCATGCATGTATTTGAGCGTGCATGCATGCATTCGAGCGAGCGTGGGTGCGTGGGTATATGCGCGTGCGTGCATGAGTATGTGTGCGAGCGTGTGTGAATATGTGAGAGTGTGTGCGTGTGTGTATGCATGGATGAGTACATGTGCGTGTGTGTTTGCGTATGTATGCACGCATGCGCGTGTGCATGCGCGTTCGCATACGCGTAGTGTTGTAACGTGTTAGGTTGCTAAAAAAGTTGTCTACATGCGGTTAGTCTCACTCTTACAATTTACACTTTATTTAAATAAAGTATCGTGCTCATAATTCTTATACATTTATTCTCTATATTTTAGTGCAGTTATAATTATGGGCGTGTTATTATTTTTGGAAAATATTTTTTTAAAATTTATTAGCGATTAAATCTTATTCATACACAACTGTTGTCATTGTTGATCTCTGTACTAAACGTCAAATCGAAAGTTATTTTTCTTCCTTCTTTAAGTATTCTCACTTTCGCTTGCCTGCCGTTTCAAAGAGCACTTTTCCGTTTGATATCAAAATAAAAAGGTCGTACCTGTGATTTCTAAATGGTACGTAATATAATTTAATCCTTTTGTGTTTCGTAAAAATATTTCTATAAGACCGATATTTAAAAAGTTCAACTTGCATCAATACCTAACGGCTCATCATTAGGGTTAATAATCGTAAGATGTATTCATATATAATTAAACACTTGTGTTTTAGCACGTGTGAATACTTTATTTTCTTACATAAATTCATTTTAGGGTCCTACTCTTATAGTTTTACGTTTAAGTAGCTACGTTTTAAATATCATTTATGATGGTACAATAATAATTAAAATTTTCTTTCGTGGAATAAAAATTCCTGAAATGCATACCTAACCTATTTTTGTCTACACCAGATGTAACTTCTAAAGTACTTGAGCTTGTTTATAATTGTATAATGCAAGTAGTCCCATTTAGCTCCAACATTTTCTTGGTCTGAAAAGTTCGTAAATTTTACGATACGGACAGTGATGAACTTCGCCAGCTTCATTTCATTGGTTCAAGTACCTTGGATCGTACCCGCGGATAGGCAACCCAAGTTGCTTAAAAGTTTAACGGACGTATTATTTCTGTGCGCCTCGGTAATCGAATTGAACAGAACATCAGTGATTGCAAGTGCGGGGGGAGTGAGACTACAATCAACCGCCGAAGAGTTGTGACGTTTTAAAAAGCTTGTCCCGGCAAGATCTTCAAAAAGGTGCCTCCAAAATTTGCAAATTTGTTGTAAATTCCACATGCGTGGTCACGCATCTACAAGAGATTTGCCGCTGGACAAGCAACACAAAAGAAGTTAAATTATGTAAGTGTTGCCAGATGTTATTATCACTTAACCTGATACTTTCATTAATTTATTTAAATTATACCGACCTCCGCGGTCGTATAACGGTCCACTATCCATGCCATTCCACCATTTCGTGCCATGGTCCTTTGACCCACATTTGAACCATTCTGTGGAAAAACCATATATTTTGAAGCAACTACTTAGTGATAACAAAAAAATAAATTTGTAATTAATTATCGACATTACAGAATTCGCTGGTGAAACTTTCACTGATTTGTATTATTCACACTACAGTGTTTAATCTGTGAAACTATCATTTACATGTGCCGACCTTAGGTACTATAGTTTCTGGTAGATAGCGACATACTACTTTGAAACTTTCACGTTTGTTAAAGAGGTAATGATATTAATTTCTAGTAAGAAAACAAATCAAATATTTGTTATAACAGAAACAATACAGCTACAAATTGAATATTCAGGTATTAAGTAAACGTGAAAGAATTATTATTTTGTATTATTGTACCTACAAATGAATGTGGTTGTTTTTTCAATACTGAGAGTTAAAATTTAGTACTAAAATTGCAAGCTTCAACTTTGCAAGTCTTTGCGCTGATATTTAGAATTCAATACTTTTTCAGCTATACAAACTTATTTGTTAGAAGTTGAATTATACCTACAATATTTATAATACTTTCAAAGCATGATAAATTAGTGTTAGCCGATGCTTTGCATGTGGCTAGATTAGAAGAAACCTTAGAGGTGGGAAATCGTGCTGTAGATAACCCCTCTATTTCTAACTTTGTTTAAAATTCAGTGCCGTACAATAGAA
Source organism: Platerodrilus igneus (assembly GCA_036346225.1). Classification (NCBI taxonomy): domain Eukaryota; kingdom Metazoa; phylum Arthropoda; class Insecta; order Coleoptera; family Lycidae; genus Platerodrilus; species Platerodrilus igneus. Next base: position 3,352,661 of record JARFIW010000873.1, read on the forward strand.
CATATCTACACTGAATATAATCAAAATTATTTGGTTACTTTGCAAGCCTCTAGTGAAGAGGAACAACCTCGTCTGCTTAAAGAAAGGAAGTTTATTGATCAATTTTATTTTGCAATTCTTGTACTGCAGGACAAATTGGAGCCAAAGACCCTGCCTAGTGGGTCTTAGATTCCAGCAGCGCCTACTCAACAGCACCCGTCACCCCAAATGTCAAATGTGCGCCTTCCTAGGGCGCAACTCAATATTTTCTCGGGAGACATAAAGCAAGGGTCTAGCTTTAATGATCTATATGATGCGCTCATACACAATTCTGGAATTAAAGAGAGATAAATTTTAGTATTTAATTCTCTTATTAAAACAAAAACCTTTAAATCTTATCAAAGTTATACCTGTCACCGCAGATAAACATCAATTGGCCTATAAAACACTTGCCGAAAGATATTCCAACAGACGATTGTTAGTCAATCACTATTGGAATCTAATCAAAGGTCATCCTTGCTTACAAACAAAAAATCCAAAGCAATATCGCCATCTTTTGGATAGCTGTTCTGAAAACTTATTCATATTGCAATCTTTAAAATTTGAAGTTAAAGGTTGGGACTTTGTCCTTGTTGGCCTATTACTAAGTAAACTGGACGGAGCCACTCGCAAACGGTTTGAATTGTCCTTTAATTCAGCTGAAGTCCCTACATATGATGTAGTGAAGGATTTTTTATTAAAGCAGTGTACAGTTTTGGACAATCTTGTCCTTTCTAAAACATTTATAGTTCATACTAATAATAATCATTTGCCACAGCGAAAATCAAGAGACTTATCCCCTTGTGTTCTTTGTAAAGGAACGCACTTTTTAAATGCCTGCGAGCAATTCTTGAAATTGCCCCCTGCTCAACGATACGAACAAGCCAAACGCGTTAGTGTATGTTTATAAACTATCTTCGTCATAATCATACGGTGACAACTTGTTCATCAAAATTTACATGTAGCCAATGTCATCGTCGACATCATTCATTGTTACATTATGTATCCTCAAATGGAACTTTGCAGCCCCCAACTGATACCAACCAAATAGATAGTTTACATCCCGATATTTCTGGCCATATTGTGTGCACTAGGATAGTTGATTCCACTGCAACAGCTGGCCTAGGTCTTCTGCCTACTGCTTATTATGAAATCTTTGATAGGAACAAACAACCACAAATTGTTCTACAGTTGTTGACACTAGTAGTCAAATCCCATTTATGACCGAAGCGTGTCGCAAGTCAATTGGCTTTTTGTAACGTCCTTCATCTGTTGCGATTTTTGGATTGGGTCAGACCTTGCAGCAGGCATTAGGTATGATTTCAGCAAATATTTGCCCCATTCAAGATTATGAATCTGTTCCGACCAATCATAATTTTAAGGTAAATTTTATGGTTCTTGCACATATTTGTGAAAACCTTTCCTCTTCCCCGGTAGAAACTAGAGAACTTAGAGAATTTGAAGCTCGCAGATGAACATTGGAGACGACTGGCTCCGGTTCAATTGTTATTAGGCACAGATCCCGCTGCTTTCTTTATTAGATGGTAAAATAACTGGCAGTCCTACTGCTCCTGTCGCACATAACACAATCTTCCGCTATATAGTATTTGGTCCCATGGACTCCTTGTCAGCATCTTGCTTACATTTGTATGTTGTATCTGTTGACTCATGCGTCGATGCTAATCTCTAAAAGTTCTGGCAACTTAAGAAAATTTTCTTTAAGAAAGTATCTTCCTCTGAGGAAGATCTTTGGAACAAGGCCGTCTCGAAAGCGCATCTGCGTTACGATGACTTGTACCAACACGGTGTCCCGCGTTAAAGTCATATTTCTAAAACCTTTCTATCCATCTGGCGAATTGTCCTTTAGGGTTTCTAAACTTCAATAGCCATTTCAGGGTGGCGCGGCCGGTTCTCAGGTAAAATTGCTTACCGTAGGATTACTTGTATAAGTGTTCTATAGATTTTACCACAGTCACAAACTCTCATCTTATAACGCAATTATTCGGATTTCGAAAGTAACTTACCAAAAAAAAACGAATGCCTTGTCTTATCCATCTTAAATCTGTGATAGTACACTTGAGATGGCGACGTTACTTGCGTCTGTATCCGAAATGAATTTGGCTTTCGACCGAGGATAGTTTAAGACCGGAGCTGTTACCGATAAATGTCTTAGCTTTTGGAATGTAGTTTTGCAATATTTATTCCAAACGTTATCGCGCCCGTCTTTAGTCAGCTTGGTTTGAGGCTTGGTAACATTCGCAATTCCGGAAACAAATGTTAAAGAGTAAGTACACAATCTCAGAAAACTGCGTAGTTGATATTTGTCTTTCGGCGTCGGCCATTCTTGTACCGCCGTACTAGTTTGCGGATCTGTCCTGACTCCGTTATGTGAAACTACGCGTCCTAGGCATTTCATCTCTTCGCTTAGTACGTGACGCTTTAGATTGGTTTTGGTGTATTTTCAAAACGCTTTCTATAAATTTTCCAGGCGTTCTCCAAACGACTTCACAATTACGATCACATTATCCAGGTATACTAGACACGTTTTTCAGGATAGTCCACACAAAATGTTATCTATTAAACGCTCGAAAGTGGTAGGATGTTTGCAGGGTCCAAGTAGCATGACTGTAATTGCCATAGGCCAGTACTAATAGCGAAGACAGTCTTTCCTGATATTTAAGTTTCATATCCAATAACCTGTAGCCGCTTTTCAAACCCAATGTTGATACCATCGCGATCCTGAAGGTATATTTATAGTTCTGTCAATCCTTGGAAATGGATAGCTATTCTTCTTGGTCACGTCATTCAATTGTCTGTAGTACAGACAGAATCTTGTTGACTCGTCCTTCTTCTAAATAAACGCAACAGGCGATGATCAAGGACTATCAGAGTGCCCAATAACTCTTTACTACTACAAATCTCCAATCATTTCCTTAGTCTTCTGCCTTTGGCAAATGGAGATATTCTTGGCTGCTGTCTTATTGCCGGCCCCCTCCTGTATTGATTCTAAGCTTGACTACTGCGGTTTTTCCTAATCGGCAAGGGCTTACAGGACTACTTCCACGGAGGCGATTTGGGTAATTAGTAGGATGCTCCCAATCGAATTTGTTGTCAAGGAGATTAGAAATAGGAAATTCGTAGATATAGGGAAAGGGCGGGAAACTGTCGAAAATCTTGGTCTTATCAGTAGGGTGGTTGAAAGAAAAATCGTTATTTCTGAACTAGGGCATCCTACTGTTGTCAAAGGGCTCGAGTTTGTTGAAGGCGTTGAAAACGGGGGGGATCACGATTTATACGGATGGCTCGCGAATGTACGATGGGCGATTAATAAATTTGAAGTATGCTTAGAAATTCGTATTTATTAATAAACACTAATTTAGCTAGATTTGGATACATCTAAGTCGACCCTTGAAGTCACAACGGTAAGCAGAAGTGGCGACTACTAGCCGTTATTACAGACCCCTCCGCCCTTTTTCACTTTTTGCTAATGTTTTGTTGATCAGAAACTAATTCACTCCAAATCAACGCTATGAGAACCATTATTTAAACTCAACCTAATTTTTACTTTTTAAATTTTATTCATCGATTTATTAAATTTGAAGTTCAAATATTCTTGGTACACGTCATTTTCGCTTTTAAACCCAATGTAGTACCTGCAGGTGCGGTAATGGGGATGTGGCCGCAAGTGCAGCTGCTCTTACTTACATTTTGTTATAGTCGGTAGATTCTGTCTGGGTGGTTCTATAGTGCAAATAACAATTAGTATCATACGCGGAAGAATTTAATAATTGGGGATTGTATAAAACACTTCAAAAAAATGTACACATTCAACGAGAATCCAATTACGTAATGTAATACCTATTTTATCTCGTTTGGTCAGTGTGGTGCCTACGATAGCTGTTTTCGGATTAATCCGGATAAAGTCTATGACACTTCATCTATATGGAAGCAATAGCTGTTTGCTGTGAAATTCTAAACCCACACCGTCTAGAAGTTGAAACTGTCTAAGACTAGGTGGTGAGCGATATTGTTTTACGTTGAGTAATGTGAGGAGTTTTAAGTGGATCCTATACTAATTTGTACTAGCTGTTATTAATGAGTTGAAAACCACACGCAGAAGTATGCGATATGCATTATATTCTACATGCCTATAACATCAAGTTTATACCAGGTACTGTTGCCTTTTTTTATCCTCTCCACGGGGCCAAATAAATAAGATGTTTGCAATTTTCTTCAGATCGAAATTAAATTCAAGGTTCCATTGCAGTTATTCTGAAATTGTTATTTTGATTGCATAGTTGTTCTCACTGAAAACAATAAAACTAACTACCTACCTTATGGGCTTTAAAACAATTTTTCTGTTGTTGAAAATGGAAATGTTTTTATGTAAATAATTCAGTACATTTACTAAGGGTCAATTTGCAGAACCTAAACATTTTATTATAGGGCTGCTATTTTCTCGTTTTAGTCTTAATACCTAATTTTTCCATGTAGTATTAACTCTACAACAATAATTATTATGCTATAAAAACGAAATCGCTTCTGATATTAATCGAAACACTACTACTTTGAATAGCCATTTGGCGTTATTATCGTACTTACGGACCATATTTGCTCAATAATCTTTCTTGCGCAAAGTGTCTATCACAAATATATATTTATTATACATTATAGCGACAACCGAGTTTAAAACCAGAAGCTTTCTTCCTAAAAAGCAACAATATATATTATTTTTTCGTATTTGGTAAATATTAAATTATGGATTCTATAGTATTACATAAGCAACTTGACTAAATTAACCATTCTAAACCATAGTTCAAGGTTTCGTTTGTGAATACTTTAGCCTTATAAGTGTAATGATGTATGTATAATACACTGACAATTCCAAAGCCAAATCCCGATGGTCCCATTTACGACTGCTAATTGTAAGGAAAATTGACCCAGAGATTCTCGGCTATTTCGAGTGTTACTTATAGCTCTTAAAATTTATTCTGAAATGGCACTGTTTATGTACGTATGTACCTAAATATAAATTTACCGTGACTAGATTTTCTGTAGAATACTAAATGAGGTAGTTCGTGCGTCTAATATTAAGTTCTTAGACGTGAGTGTGTAGGTTAGTAAGAAAATAATTTACTTCAAAACGCTAACCATGTATAAGGTCAATCGATAAATTTACAAGGCATTTCTATGCCTCTTAGACGCCGGATTGTGCATGCATGAGGCCGGTTCGATAGTCTCTTTAAATCGAAGGGTGTTTTTACCTTACAGGGTTTTGAGCAAAGAGGGTGATAACAATCGCAGGCATGGCAAGGGTCTTATCATGTATTATGTAAGTCAATGTGATGTGACGCCTTTGATAGGAGTTAGTTTCGATTGCAGCCCCTTTAAAGCGATTCTAAAGGCAATTGAGTACCTGCTATAAAAGATTTAACAACGCTGCTTTACAAAACTGCAAAGATTATAGTTACATGTAAAGTGATATATTAAAATTTAATAAGGAAAGGTATATATTATGGAAAGCAATACCGATGATCATATTTCGTAGAAGAATCTCATTACTGCTACCGTAAGGAAAAGAAAATTTACTTGGCGTCGTTTGTTTAGTGGTTTTAGCACAACCGGCTACAACTTCACTTTAGCCTGTGAATTTGTCTCATAATTTTTATAATGAATGGCGTGCTTACGTGGCTATAAAATTTTTCCAAGGTTTATCAGATATGCAAATTGAACGCGTGGAGTTTGATATACTGGACTAAATTAAAAGTAAAATGCGATAACAATTACTTCAACTGAAAAGTATAGAACAAATTTATAACATAAATCCCCACGGTTTCTTTAATATAAAGGGATAATAACGTTTTGCTGTTATTGAAATACAAACAGCTGAATAGTGTATTAATCGCAGTACACAATATGTTTTTTGACTTCAAGTATTTTATTTGAATGTCAGTACAATACTATTTACCTTTTAATATTTAATATGTCCCTAGGTCTATAGGTATACATTTTAGTGTCGCAACTAACAGTCTAATTTAAATATATTGAACGTAATACAGCGTTGAGGTATTTTACGTGGGTTGAGTACACACTTTTGTTTATTGCTAATTTCAAACAGCCCCTAAAGGCATTACATTTTTTTCTGTTAATAGCCACCTAATTTAGTGTATTTTTGTAATTTACAAAGGGCCCCAGTTACCAGCTATTTTTTAAACATCTTTGTGTATACTTTTACGACTACATTATAGAAGAAAATCTTAACGAGTAATCCCTAATGTGATGTTGAGCAATCCTACGTACCTGATACAGATACATTAAAAATCAGGATAAATAATGCGGTAGCTAAGGTTACCAACGAAATTTTGTTTAACCCTTTCACTGCGGGACGTGAATTTGCATACTGTGCTCTGTGTGCGGCATGTGGCAGCCTATGCGTGTTTTTCCGCTTCCCGCAGTTGAACCATAAACATGTCACGCGGATATGTACGCTTCCCGCAGTTGCAACATGTGGATCAAAAATTATTGGACGGCTAACGCACCGCTAGTGTGCGCCTAAGATTGCTTGTCAATAAAAAAGGAACGCAGATTAAAAAGAAAACCTTTCTTTTTTCGTTACATTATGAAAATACAAACTGTAATAAACTGTCCGTGACAAAAAATATATAAAAAACAAACGCAATTTTCAAAATCAAAATAAAAAATAACCTCAGACAATTGAATTGGAAAGTTTGTGGAGGGATAAAGAACACGTTTTAGATTATACCCACTTCACAGATTTTCTAAGGTAAGTGAAGGGAAGTGATCGGCCCTTTGAAATATCAAAAAATATCAAAAAAGTCTACTAGCGTTAGTAAAGGATGCATCATCAGTTGGCAAAAGTCTTGCTTTAAAAGAACAGTGTTAGCGTTTGGTCTCATAAAAAGATCCATCTCTACCGAAAGAGTACACACACCATAACCAACCAAAGAGGCCGGGCAGTCGCAACAGGGTTTACGTAAAAGTAACTCATCTGACAGTTTATCGAGTAATAAAAGTTTCTTTTAAAAACTCGTTACTCAGAATCAATATAGTTTGTTTTATATACATATATATATATATATATATATATATATATATATATATATATATATATATATATATATATATTGTTAATATTTTACACAAAACCATCATGACTACACCTTCAATTAAAGTACTTACACTAAATACAAAAAGCATTCGAAGCGAATGTAAACGTCACGAATTGTACGATTTCCTCAAACAGTCACAACCAGACATTGCTCTTATACAGGAGACTAACATTGACCTCCTGTCCCATATTAACCGCACAAACTGCAAATATATCGTTTTTAATAACCCCGCATCTACTTGCTATACAGGAACCGCAATTCTTGTAGAAGAAGCACTTCGTGCAAAAATAGTAAATCACAGCATTATGTATGATTCCTATGCACAATATCTAGATGTGTTGGGAGATAATTCTACGTGGCACAATATTGTAGTATACTTGCCTCAGGAACAAATAATAGCCTTAGAAATTTTAAATATTGTGGAAACGCATTTATTACGCATAAGAAACGGTCCCAATAACGGTACCGGTAATAACCAAAAAGTAATTTTGGTAGGAGACCTCAATTGCACTTTAGAATCTACTATAGACCGCATTAACTCCGTAGAAACCCATAAACATGTAGCTACAAAGCTAAGAACCATCATAGAACATTTTGATTTAATAGACTTTTGGCGTGTATTCAATAGAATAAAAGGAGGTTACACCTTCATAGCAAGAAAATCAGCATCCAGAATTAATCGTATTTACTGTTCCGAAGACCTAGTACCATTTCTTAGTGCAAGTTACCCAGAAAGTTCATTTTCCGCTCATCTTTCTGTAACCGTAGAAATAAAATTATCCAACAAAAACATAACCGGCAATTCACCATACTGGAAATTCAATAATGCATTTTTAGAAGACCAATTCTTTGTAGAATGCATGAAACAGTTTTTAACACAAACACTAAAAGATTTTGCTGCACGTGGTGACATACTGACAAGCTGGGAAAAACTCAAGGTCGATGTAAAAGCTATCACTGTCCAATACCAGAGGCAAAAAAGCAAAGTAAGAAAGAAGAATATACAATACTAAACAAGCAATTGGAAAATGGTTTGCAAAACGCTGACTCTTATAATATTACAGATATTCATGAAATGGTAAAACTAATCCACAATACTTATCACACAAAATCATCGAATACGACTACTTTGAACAATATAGGGATCTCCATGCAGTAGACCGACCTTCAGTAGAATGGGAAGCCAGACGGACCTACACGCCACTAACACAACTTCACACGAATGGAAAGGTTGCAAAGGATCCACTAGATCTTTGTAAAGAAATAAAAAACCATTTTCAAGCACTCTACGGTGAAAGAACGACAAGTTTAGATAACGAATCTGATATGTATAAGTGTTTACCAAAACTAAAAAAAAGCAATCGTGACAAATTAGAGCTACCATTTACAGAAGACGAATTTACCGAATCCTTATACTCACTGAGCAAAAATAAAACCTCAGGGAAGGACGGATCGACGGTAGAATATTACATTAAGTTTTGGGTAGAGCTTAAACAATGCTACTTCAAAGTGTTCACACAAGCATTAGAAGAAAGGCAGTTCCCTAGTACAACTTCGACGGCTGTGATTGGGCTAATACCAAAACATGCAGAACACCTTACTATCATCGAAAACTAGAGACCTGTATCAGTCCTTAATGTAGACTATAAAATACTAGCCAAACCCATATCCAAAAGGATAATGGACGTAATGGAATACCTGGTTAAGTCGGATCAAAGCCATGCAACACCGGGGCGCACAATATTTGATGAACTTCATTTACATCGAGATATAATTGCATACGCTCAGAAACATGAAATCCCCTTGGCAGTTATAAATATCTACCAACGGAATGCTTTCGATATCATCAACCATAAATATTTGTTGAATCTGCTACGAATATTTGGTTTCGGCCCCCGCTTTATCGAAAGGTTTGAAACGCAATATAAAAAAGCAAAATTTCATGTACGGGTAGCGGCCTTATTAACAAACGTTATTCATCATAACAAAGGGGCACGCCAAGGTTGTCTTTTGTCAGGCTCCCTATTTACTTTATCGTTAGTACCTTTTTTATCTTTATGCCGTTCCTCACTATTGGGATTTTCCACCCCATGAGAGCAGCAATCAAAACTAGTAACAAGTGCTTACGCGGACGATGTGTCAATGTTTATCTCAAAAAACAGATGACTTTCAACGTCTCATAAACGTGTATAGAATGTACGAGGAGCAATCCTGATCAATACTGAATATGACAAAAACCGTCGGTTTGTGGGTTGGTGCATGAAAACACAGAATTGACAAGTTCTTAAACTGCAGTTGGTCCAATACTAGTATTAAAGTCTTGGGAGTGCGTTTTTCCGGCAACATCATACATGACACAAATGTAGTTGTGCAAGAATTAATTCCCAAAGTGGAGAAGTCACTACAAATGTGGAGGCAGAGTTTTTCAAAATCATCATTATTGGGAAGAAAAATGATTATCAACCGCTACGTGGCTCTAAAATTGTGGCATTTTATGCAAGTGCTTCCGTTTACCATCGTCCAATTGAGAACCATACAAAAGAGATTTGTTGACTTTATGTGGAACGGAGAATCATTGGACCAAAGAACGAGATTTACACCTACCAGTAGAGCAAGGCGGGATAGGATTAGTGCATCTAATGGTTAAACAGAAAAGTTTTCACGTGATTTTAGGCCGTAGAATTATAAATATTAATAAAAACGTAAAATGGGCCAGTATGATAAAGTACAGTATTGCCCGAAATAAACAGTACTGAAACTAAGTTGGCGGTGTTTTTATGCGTGCGCTGTCACACTCAAGTTAGCTAGTATAGACCTGTCAAGTAAACCTCAAACAAGTAATTAGTAGGGCCTAATTGTTAAAAATGGTGTTAAGTACAGAGGAGAAAGTGTTTCTGGTAGAGCATTATTTTCGTTCATACGGAATCGGCCGACGTAATGGTGCAAGTTTGCTATACGTGTCTGATCAATTCACACAAAGGTTTAATAAACGTTCTCCAAGTAATGCTGTAATTTTGAAGGTTATTGAAAAGTTTAGAAATACAGGTAGTGTATTGTGCCAACGAAAAGGAAACTCGGGGCGTCCCAGGACAGTTAACAACAACAATAACCATGAACGTGTTTTTGAGCAAATCTTAGAAAATCCGAAAGTCAGCCAGGCAAGGACAGCGTTACAACTTGATTTAAAAAGAACTTCCTTTCAAAGAATCCTGAAGGAGCTGGGTACATTTTCGTATGTGATTCAGGTACATCAACAACTACATCCTCGGGATTATCGCAGTAGAGTGGAATATTGCGCCAGAATTCTCGCGTTACAGTATGAAAATCCTGAATTTTTGAAAAATGTTTGGTTTTCAGACGAAGCACATTTTCACTTGTCAGGCTATGTGAATCGTCGCACAAATCGATTTCTGGGCTTTACCAGACCCGATGAGGTTCAAGAGGTTCCTTTACATAGTGAAAAGTGAGTGTCTGGTGTGCTGTTTCCGGACACGGAATCATTGGTCCGTACTTTATCGAAGAGAATGGTAGGCAAGTCACACTTAATCAACAGAGGTACAGACAAATTTTAACACGATTTATCCCTGATCTACGTCAATTCTGTCGTGCACGTAACTTGGCATTTCGAAACCAATTTTTCAGCAGGACGGGGCAACTTGCCATACTGCTGCCGCAATTCGTCAATTTCTTCAAGAACATTTTCCAAGCAAATTCATATCACGATTTACTGACTTCCCTTATCCTTCACATTCTCCAGACCTCACACCACCAGACGCATACATTTGGGGCATGGCTAAAAATGCCGTTTTCAAACGGGCACCACAAACCATCGATGAATTAAAGGATGCCGTTAGAGTCTTCTTCGCAGCCCTGAGACAACCCTTATTCAATAACATGACCAGAAACTTAGAACATCGTTATGAAGTCTGTCTCGAACGAGGAGGTGCACATTTAGAACATATAATAAAGTGTCAATAATATGTATTTTTTAAATATACAAAACAATTACAATTTCAGTACTGTTTATTTCGGGCAATACTGTACTTATTAGAGTTGACCACTCGCATAAAATATCTTGGCAAATATTCACATGCTACGGCTATAAAGATATTATAAATAACAACAATGCAAGCGCGTATATAGAAAATCTTGTGACAACATGAAATGGAATAGATACCATATATGCTAATTTTCCCACTTGCATGAACGACATTCAGTGCATTCCAACCACTAACTGCAACAGCTTACTTACCTTAACTACAAAACCTCCTTTGTTTAGCAAGACATAAGCTCAATATGGGTTTTATACTATTCAAAACTTTTTCAATGGTAACAGCTGGAAGTGCAGTAGAAGTTGAATAGTGTTTAAAGCTTATAACCCCTCTGATTAGAAACGACCAATTAACACACTACGAAAAAATTTAAATTATCTTGAAGCCCTTTGAAAGACATTGTAGCGACATACAACGAATTAGAGAGCATATAATCATATGTGTCCAATCACCAAACGGCATTATCGAGATAAAGAAACCGAACAGATGCAAACTCTATAAGTTTTTCACTGCCAAACACTACGGAATCACCGAAGTTCTGGCAAGCAATTGGTTAGACGGTAAAGTGCATTGTAAGTTGTTCCCTACACAACCATCTCCGGGACAAGTCTCTGTAATAGCGTGGAGGCTTGTAAGGAGTCGTTTAGCAGACACAATCTTTTTAAACAAAATCGGTGTTTTTAACTCAACAAAGTGCCTTTTTTGTTCTAGTGTAGGGGAGGCATGGCATATAATGGTCGAGTGTCAAAGAGCAGTGCAACTATGGTGTTTTGTCATGAGCCTAATGAAGCCCCTGACAGGAAAATCTATTTTACCAATCAAAACCAAATGTTACGGATTTGAAGAAAGGTCGGAACCAATAAAGCTAGCAAATTTTTTGATTACGCTGACAAAAAGCTCCATACACTGCTCATTCTTGAACTGTGTTTGAAATAATGTGGGTCGTGGAAAACACACCAACGTATTTAGGTCACATCTCATCTCATGAATTACACAAGAATTCATATGGTACTTAAGTAATAATTCAATGCTACATGGACGATCAATAAGGCGATTTGCTGGGTAGAAAACAATACACTCCACCTGTCGAATCTGCTACGAATCAGATAACCGTAATTGGTGTACAGTTTATAATTGACGACAATCATGAAATACATTAAATTGATACGCACTAATGTGATAAGAAACTCATTATCTTTTCAATAATGTATCAAATGTAAATATTTATTTATTTATTTATGTATTTTTTATTCTGATTGATGTTTTGTAAAAAACAAAAGTTTTAACGAGTAATAATAATAATAATAATAATAATAATAACACACACACACACACACGCACACACACGTACGCGCGCACACACACAACCACACACACACACATACCCACATACACGCATACACACACATCCACACACACACGCACGCATACACACACGCACGCACGCACGTACGCACGCACACACACACGCACGCACAGCACGCACGCACGCACGCACGCACCACACACACACACACATACAGGTGCAGGTATTTACTGTGGACTCCAGGCTATAACAGCAATTGTGGTCACTTGAGAGTTTTGTGGCTTGCCGATCTACAAAAAAATTTAGTATTTTAGCGCACTAGGCCGAATCACCATACACTCCATTTCAAAGAAGATCGGCACCTTGTGTTTCGCCCAATTGTGGCATTGTTGCCACAACAAATCGGATGTGTATAAAGGAGGTCACTAGAAATATAATTTGTATCCGGTGTGTATGGGGATGCCAGAAGTATAGTACAAGTATTGGGTGTAAACTGATGTCATAACAAATTCATTATTTTCATGTGTGTAAATAATACTACAGGATGTGCTTATTGCCTGTGTATTTGTTGAATCACAGTAAACGCAAATTTTAAATGTGTACTTGAGCAGTTTTGCAATACCTAAAAAGAATTGCACCCATTTTTAAAATTTTAATTTTGTAGTTGGAAATGTCCCTAAATCTGACAATTCTTTAAGGGCATCCTTTTTAACTGGTTGTCGGTTTCATGTTCATTAATAAACTACAACAATATTCTTGTTCTCAATTAAATGTAATTCTAAGACAAAGGCATCTAATTTTGGAACTTTTTATGCATTTATATATTTTTAACAACATATATTTTTAATTATTTTAGTTCATACTATTTAGATAATGTGTTTTGAGCGATAGTATAAATTGTTTCAAGCCTTTACGATTGTTTTTTAGTAATTGACATTCTCCAAATGGTACAGGAGTTAAAATTCATCCAAGAAGATGCCAAAATTAATGTTCTTTTTGTTAAATGGATCTCTACATAACATTCTTGTTAATCTTCTTTGGGAATTAAACCACTCATAGTTTTTAAAATCATCTTTATTTACGTTTCGATCCATGACCTAGGATCGTTGTCATGGATCGAAACGTAAATAAAGATGATTTTAAAAACTATGAGTGGTTTAATTCCCAAAGAAGATTAACAAGAATGCTAAACAAACCACAACAAGCATACAGGGAGTATCTACATAACATTGTTAAATTTTACACAACATTTGAAAGAACAAATGAGGCATCTTTTTTGGGGGTTTAATTATGTCTAGATTGGGCATAATTTTCAATGTACTTTAATTACATTTATGTTTGGTAGTACAGGGAGTGTCACGAAATTCTGATCTATTTTGATGATTAATAACAGTTTACATGAAAAAAATAGTAGGATGGGGGTTTTCATTAATCGATTTATTTACTTCGTAAGTTCTTTATGGAGTATAATTCCCATTGCACGGTCTTTTATATAGGATGCTTTTTAACGTAAAAATTGTACGTTATTTTATATGGAATACTCCATGTATCTACGTCTTTTCAAAAATATATAGTTTGTTACACTTTACTATTAGAACAAGTGACTAATTTAATTTTCGTCAATGGTGGATACAGATTCCTGCGAGGGGTTTAACACTTTTACTTTTATTATTAATGAAATTGCAAACGTTATCTAGGGATGTTAAGTCATAGACAAGACATTTATGCAAATATATTTTTAAAGATTTTATATTTACAATATGATGCCAACCTCACTATTTCATGCTCGTCAGTCAGCACGTGGAATTTTACTTCTTGCTCTTAGAGCTCGGTGATCAATGCGCGTCCCGTCATTGCTTACATATGAAATCAGTGCGGCACGTTTGCTTTTGCTACATAGGATTGACATGCTCTGTCATGCCTGAACGCCCAAGAATAGTTTGGCGGTCCGTCAAGTTCAGTATCTCTTGTGCAGCCTATGCATTGACGTAGTTTCGGAATGCAAATGAATTCGTTATTTATTTGTTATAAAAGTATTTTCTTTAATTGTGAGTTGCTACGGTAAAATGCACGGGCCAGGCTGAAACCGAAAGGAAAGTAAAGTAAAATAAGCACCCGCACAAATCACGATAAGTTATAAAAAATATAAATGAAACCTAGAGGTGGCGTGCTATACAATAGCGGAGAGTGGAATGGTTCACATAGACAAAGAAAGGACATCGCCATCAAATTATTATTGACACAAAAAAATTTCTATTTAAAAAAGAATTACATTCTATGGACAATTTTTAATAATTGAGGTACGAAGTGCGCATTTCGTATTGTAACATGTAATATGGATCGATAACGAACAAAATAGGTAATGCTTATGATTTTCTTTAAACAAACAATTTTAGCTAAACACAGTAGATTTAGACCAATTTCAAATAAGCAATTTAAATTAGCAAGAAACATTAGTGAAGCTAGTTTCGAAGTGGGATTTTATATGGTTGATGATTTGAATTTTTGATTTGTCACTCAACTTTTCGATATTTTTTATTTACAAGTTTTGCATTTCGATATATGCGCTCAACGACTGTTGTTAATTATTGCATTATTTTCTGCAACTTTTATGTATTTCATGCGTAAAGTAAAGGATCCGATTAGTAAACAGGTTCCATATTGTAATTGATTTTCAAAAAGTGCCTCGTCCTCGGAGATTGTATACTCTTTTAATACATTTTTAACAAACTTATACTATTTCACTATAATAAAATACTGAGAAAGATATATTTAACGGCAGTTCTTACAAGCGAAAATTTTTAAAAGAAACCCATAGAATAAGATTTTGAAAATATAGGTTTCGCTATCAATTCAAACATTAAATACTCTTTTCAAAAACTTAAATACAGTAAAAACAAGTTTCAAGAATTCAGATTCAAAGTGTCGCATTTATACACCTTAGAGCAACAGCCGTTTCTCCATAAATTGTACACATTTACTAAAATATAATATCAATCTTTTAGGTTCAGTCCCTGAACGTGAATATTTTTGTTCTTACTTAATTAAATCTTACAACATTTTATTTACGGTTATTTGAGAACTTATTAACAATTTCGATCCACTAAAATTTTCGTTTTATTTATCTTACACGGCATTATTGAGATGTTACACTTTACATAATTTTATGTGAAAAGTTAGGCCACTTTCCTGAGGAGGCGTTGACCAGATTTTTTGAGTGTTGACGGTAGTTCCATATGCCAAAAGCAAACCATAAGTTAGTTGTACGAATTATGGCAAAACAGTTAGTTCGTTTGTGGAAAATTAGAAATATCTTATCTCCTTTAATAAGGAAGAGTGTAATTCATGTAAGGTTCAGAGAAACGGTGAAGTAATATCGTAGAAATCATTGGACTATGCTACGTACATTGACGTAGCCTAAAAATAAAGAAAAGAACCAAAGAAAGAAAATAGATCCAGTTTTCCTGCTACACTCTTGACAGATGTCATTGGTATTGTAAATTTATAAGCTCCTCATTTTTGTTTACATTTCAAAATTATTATACTTTGAAGTAGGTAAGTCTAATACCTAGAGGTAGACGCGTGACACCTTTTGGTTGGAGAAATAAATCTGCATGCTGATATTTTCCTTTTCATTCAAGTGAACAATCCTATATATTCGCATTAACAGTATGATGTGACATGTGTTCCAACAGATGTCGACTACAAAACCGTGACTTATCAGAGCCTTCAAGGTCACATGTGATAAGTTTGAGGCAGGCACGGTATAATAAACATAAGGCTTGCTGTTTTTCTCTGGATCGTTTTGCTGACTTCTTTCAAGAAAAATTGGGTCTGGATTCTTTTTCTGTAAGTTTATAAGGTAACTCATCGCACAACCGCTGATGTTAGTGTAGAATTGAACTTACTTCGCTGCAGTTGTCGGAAATGTTATGGTGACAGCTTTTATTGGTTGAATATTTACTAGTGTAACAATTACGATTTTCTGTATTCAAATATACAATTTTATTCAATACACCTTATCAATAAATATCTAATTTCTATTGAAACCTTTTATTATAAATTCATACATAGTACGCCATCTACATTAGAATAGCAAAAGTACACTTTAAGTGAACTTCTAGTTGTTTGTATTTTGATTCCATATCTCCCTTCCCGGCGCATGCTTGTATAGCCAAGATTGCCTTGTGGAAAAGGCCATTTTGATATGGGATGTAGTCCGAAAATCAGTATTATCCAGGGCCTGCACGTTTTTAATTAAACATGCCGTCCCAAAAATTAGTTAAGTGGAGCCAACGTGTGCCATAAGTTTAGTCTTGGTAACAGCATTGACCTAAAAATGGTTGTAGATATATTTTTACGGTAAGAAAATATTTCACAAGCTTACCCCAAAATTCTATTCTCTCGTTTGATTTCAGCGCAAGTTTTTTTTTATTAGTTTAGAGTTTAAAGAATTAAGATATTTATTCTGGAATATGGAGACAATTAGTTCCGAGTTCTAAAATGTTAAATTCAAGTAACACGTTATTAAACAATGGAAATTGTGTATTATTAGAAAAAACAATCATTAATCTTAAAGCAAGCACAAAATTGGAAGGCCGTTTCAATCGTTGCTAGGCAGGAAAGTGAAACCTCCACATGGGATTGGTTTGAATGAAGGTCAACTCCGGACCCCTGCGTCAGCTATGTACAACGGTAAAAGTAGGGACGCAAATGTTTAAAAAAGATCTTTAAAAAAAGAAAACCGGCAGCCAAACGGATAGCCAGCGGTGAGTCATCCTCCATTTTTATACCTATACTATTCCGAAGGAACTTTCATTTAAAAAACACAAATAATTTTCGAAGTAGCTATACACAAGTTTATTTAAAATTAATTCTTGATATTTTTGCAAAAGTGCATAGCTCAATTTATTTGCTTCAAATAAAATTTAGTCAAAAATGTAGTATTTAGATAAGGCATATTTGACCTTAATATTTTCAAAGTGTTTTTGTAAGATTGTGTTCGAAGTTACAAAGTTGTAGTAAAAGGTTTGCTTTACAAAACATATGATGTGATAAGAATTGTTTGCCGAAGCATTGGGTAAAACCCATTGTGTTAGTACACCTGAAGTATAGTTCAATGTCGCTAACAAGTATTTTTCTTAGACCTTTGAGTTTATTAGAGATAACTATTAAAACTATAAAACCATAACCTGCGAATTTTTTTTGAATATGTAATTTGTTTATTGTACACTGAACAGGATCCTATTGCAGTAGCATGAAATTACTGTAATATAAAATGAAAGTCATATAGTTCTTGTGGAGAACTGAAGTAAATTATGTAACCAAATAATAAATAAAAAAAAAATCATTCCACGAATGTTTAGAGATTTCTATTAAACTGTAATAACAAAACTATTTCAAAAGTCTCCATATAAATATGTTAATATAAACGATGTACATAGACATTTTTTTTAAGAAATCAATAGAAAATTTTTAAGTTGTCGTAAAATTTTCTGTCTTTAAAGTCAACAGTAATTGTCCTACAGAAGCAAACAGTTTAGCAATATGAAATTGTAGTATTGAAGAAAAGTATTTGTGGTGTTAAAGTTTAAAGTTTTATTGAACAATAATTTTGACTAGTAGATTTTTTTTATAATTTTTGTGATAAAGTGACTAGGCTCTAACGAAGTCCTAGTTTGAACATGTTTAGGTGTGGTTAAATTTTCAGATGGCACGAGATCACCGTTCCCATTCCAGGTTGCAGCGATTAAAGTAAGTATTTTTGTTTACGTTGCTCGTCGTAAATTTTTTTTTTCCGAAGATTTCCGTATCTGATCTTCGGATAGTTTCGTATTATAACATTCATTAAGATACGGTGGCGTCCAATAAAATTTGTTTTGTTTTATCGTATACCATCCTACGACCCTAGCTCATAGCTCTGCCCTAAGCTGAAGAAGCTTAGCTGGCTGGAAGATCTCTTTAGATGGACCCTTTTTTCTGAAAGCCATTCAACATTCTTTTTACCCTGGGCTTGACCGTCAAACAGGAACCCCTCATAATCTATCGAGGCTCTGCCGCCTGTATGGTAGAGCAGACATACTTTATTCTTTAAGAAGAATTTTAGTTAACAAAAATAGGTTAACACAAATGGCGCCCAACGTGGGGCTAGAATACATTTTGATGATTCAAACGTTTATAGCAACTCTAATGACAAGCTTCGATTTGGTTATTTCAATTATTGACACTGCAGCGTAAAAAGAATTTTTTAGTAGTTAGCGAACAAGAATATTTAGCAGAACGAGAGTGCTGTTTTCACTTTTGACTATAGTGTTAGAAATTTAGCGGCTGAAAAGTTTTCTTTTAAATTTTTGAAATGGCAGATACTTTACAGGTTGTTTATTTGCACAAAGAAGAGTTGGAATACGAGTTAAACATTAGAGGTATAGAAAGTAGTAGGTCCATAGTAGAGAAAAGGAAAATTTTAGGTAGACTTTTGGCTAAGGAAGCAAAGGAACCTGGTTGTTTAATTAATCTTCTTGGGTATACAGCAACATTTTTAGAAGAACGTAAAGAAATCGATCCTTCGCTTGAATCTATAAAAAATATTTTGTCCGAATTTGATGGTAATGCTACGGATTCTATTTTTAAGGGTACATCGGTTTGAGCTGTCGTCATATCATTTGAGAATTGCTCTTGTGCATAGGCACGTTTTTGTTTTGACAGCAAATTTTTGATTTAGATCGGCATTGCAACGCAATTTAGTCTAGGCGGAACTTGTCGTGGTCTGTCGCTCAGCAGTATGTATGTCTAGACGAGACTCTGGAAGAGTTGCCGCTCAGTATTACGTAAGTCTAGACGAGATTCGAGGTGAGTTAGTCGCTCTAGGAATTTATGCATCATAATTTTTTTGAGTTGATGTAATTTTTTTGTTGTTAGTCTAGGTGAGACTCGTAGAGGGTTTGTCATTCTAGCAAATTTAGGCATTGTGAAGCATTGTAGTTGTTTCGACAGTTCGGTTGGTAGTAGGGTGAGAGTGTACCTAAACACTGATTTTTTTTGTTAGCTATCGTCGTGATTAGTTTTTTTATTGATGAATCGTTCGCAAAAAAATTTCAAATTTAGTATATGACCTGAATAATATTGATGGTTCTAAAGCCGGTAGATGGCACCTCAAAGATTTAAAACCATATTCTGCTTTAGATTTGCATAATGATGTTCCAGAAAAGTAAATTTTGGCATGCAATTCTGTTGTCGAAGAAAACTTTTGTAGTAGGAAGGGTATCATTCGTTTCGGTGATAATTTTGTTTAGGTAACGATCGTGCTTTCGTGTTTGTACATAATATTTTTTGTAGAAACTATATTAGTATTAAATGCGTATAAGTTTAGTGTCATAAAGCTTTTTGTTGAAGGACTTGCGTGTAAAAAATGTTTAAGCAGTTGATGTTATTATTTTTGTCGGTCGATTATGTTGGTAAGGTTGATATTTATTATGACGACTATAGCGATAATATTGTTTAAGTTTAAGTTGTTGATTTTGGATGATGTTGAGAAGTATAGAGGTTGTGTTGGCATCGATGATGTTAACTATATTTGAGATTTTAGAGTTTAGGTAAGCGAGAGTCGCTTGCATTTAGTAGAGATTTTTTTGTGAAGTTGGTCAAAGTTGATAGTCATATTGTGGGTAGTAGAGGTTTTGACCACGATGTTGGTATAAGGATTTGTTTTGACAGCAAATCGAATAGTTTTTTGGTGTGTCCATTGTGGTGCGGACATATATTGGTGAAGTTGAATTTTTTTGAATTCTGTAGAGTTACAGAATCATAGAGTTGGACAATGATAGTCTAGGTAGGACTAAGCGTCATGAAGTTGAAAGTCTAATGAGGTAGTTTTACCAAATTTTTTTGTGAAAGGTAGGACGTAGCACTCAAGTGCTTTCTTTTTTTGGTTGAATTTATGCTGGCGAGTTCTAAAAGATAATTTTTAAGAAAGTTATGTGGGTAGGTTGTCAAAAATTTTTTGATGTGCAATCATAATTCCCAACTTGGAATTTTTTGTTGCTCTTAGGACTTTACGAAGTCTAGAGCGAATGGCAGTTGCACGTGTGTGAATAGTTTGAACTTAAAGTTAGTTAGGACAAAGAATCTTATGTGAGTATTTATAGGTCAGTAAGTCTTTCTTTTTTTGTTGGTCCATTTTTTTTGTTAGTGAATAGTAGTATGGTTGTGCATATACAAATACTTAGTGTTGTTTTTATTCCATTGAGTGACTTTTGAGTGTCAGACCTTCCCGATTGAGCCCTATCTATTTTGTCTTCCCGGATATATCTCCTTTTAGGACGTGTTGTACGCGTTAGTTACTACTACACTCATTAGCTCATAATGTTTTCTGTATTTTCTTTTGTACTTCCACCAGTTAAGATTCGTGGCTTCGAGCGGTCCTTTTTAAAAAGACTTCTTTGGTCCTTAACACATTTATTTTATTTAAACAGATTTGAACAATGGAATTTTACAATCTTGAATTAATTTATTCTAAGTCGAAATAGTTAATACTTAATTGTACAAGTGAGTTACCGACGGACTGCAATGTAAAAGCTGAACGTTGATGAACTGACCGTGAGTGGAGCTCCCGGTCCTTTTATAATCTCCCTACTTCTTCACAATTCTGTGGGAACTTGCAGACCTAATGTCTGCTTACACTTAACTCTATTCATAATACATAGTTGCTATCTTAAAAGCTATTCATAATTACAATGTTGCAGGTTTATTCTGCGTAATCTCGGTACGTTACTTCCTACAACCGTCTGTGACCTGACATCTGCAGTGTCACTTATCCTTGTGCTACTTTGTAGCGCTTCCATTCGTGGGAACTGAAATAATTGTAATAAATTGTAACAATTTGTCTTTTATGACATTGTTGTACATTTCCTAATATTTCCTAATATTTCTTAATAACTTTCTTAGGTATTAGTATTATTTAGGTATAATAAATGGGGGATCACATAACTCCTTCCAACGTACATTAAAAATTAAGGGTTTTTTTACCTTTTCTTGATTTTTAATTAAATTCGTTTTCGTTTAATCTCATTTAAAATTCAAATTTTCTAGGGGTACATTTGTTTCTTTGGGTTTCTTAAATCTAAACCTGTTTTCTTTATTATTCTTAAATCTAATACTTTACATAAGTGATCAATAAAATAGTCAATATAATCAATATAATTGTCCATACACTAATATTATCGTAGCGCACTTTGGGCGTCTTGATCTCGTTCAGGTGTTCCTTGTAATCTTCCATGATTTTCATGGCGTGGTTTAGGTTATCTAATTCTAGGTGTTCCAATTGCATTGGTGTTTGAATTATTTCTTCGTCTTCGTCTTGGGTAATCTTGATTTGTAAATCGGGTAGATTTGTTAATTTCTTGCTTTGTACGGGATCTTGATAAACTCTAATTATTTCATTTTTTAATTTTAAATAACAATTTTTCTTAAGGGTGATTAATTTACTTCCGGTTAATGCTAAATTACTTTCAACTTGGTTGCAATACATTGTTGCGATTACTTCGGTGGGAAAAATGGCCATCCATTTATTTTCCGTTACTTTCTGAATTTTCATGTTGTTGATTTGTACAGGTTTGGCTTCACAATTTTCATAGTGATTGGTAAATTTTAGTAGTTGTACTTCGCAAGGGCTGTCTTCTTGAATTGTTGTTGTTGTCAATGATTGGCATAAGTATTGATTGGGTGTGACTTCATTACATTTTTCGTTCGTATAACCATATCTTTGTTCATTTAAGGATAGGAATATGGTTTTTGGAATAATAACTTGGTATGTGCTACTCATTTTCATTGGAAAAGTAAATAAGTGATAATAATTGTAACTGTTAATCTCTACTATTGGTGTTTCTATTAAAAATGTTATATCGTTATTTTTTACATAGCCTTTAACTATGGCTATTTTTTCAAATATTAAAATGTTTGATTCTATTACATCGAAAGGTAATTTACTGTTGGTTATAAAAGTTTTTATTCTCAATAATTCTTTTAATAAATCTATTGGTTCTAATATACTTGAATGTAGGGTATTTAATTTTGCAAAGGTAACGCATTTTCTAATGTTGCTAGGATTTATTGAATTAAAGTTAGGGTTGATATTATCTGGTTGTATATCGTATTGAATCGGATTAAATCTCGCATGCCTAACATGGTAGTTCGCATGTTATTTTCTAAGGTTTCTATTCGATTGGCTATACTATCTTGATTTCTAACTAATTTTCTTAGGGTCTCATTAAATTTGATGATCGTTGATTGAGTAAACGATATTTGATTATTTGAAATTCTTGTTTTAGCTCGGTTAAATCGAATTTTTGTGCAAAGGTCCAATAACCTACAGTGTTCTGCATAATGCCTAATTGAATTGGTAGTATACCGGGGTTATTCTTTATGTCTTCAATTATAATTTCTGTGTCCGTTCTACCTGGGTGGAGGTTGACGGTAAGGGTGACGATTGTCCATCTGAAAGTACAGGGTGTCTTAAATTTTTGAGGTGAACATATTTTGTTATCTTGCCGTCGTCTATCGCGGCTACGTTTTTGTCGGATATTCGTTTGATTTTAAAGGGTCCTAAATTTCTCGGTGCCGTTTTGTTTCTTTTGCTTTGGTAATTTTTCTCGAATACGGTTTGTCCTATGGAAAATTTGTTTATGTATGAGTTTTTATTACGGGTCGTGGTAATGCGTTCTTTATCGTTATCTAATTTGTCCTTTACTTTGTCATAAGTTATTTTTAGTTTCTCCTTGTGATCTTTAGCGTATTGCTGGTAGATTTCTTTGTTATAATGTATATCGTACGGGTTGCGTGAATCTGAGTGTCCTAGGGTTAGTTCTAGGGGTATAAAATTTGTCGTTGAAGAATGGTGTTATTATACGCGATTAATGCGTATGACATTAAGTTAGTTATGTGTTCCTTCTTGTAATTTATTCTTAATAATCTGATCTGTTCTAATAGGGTTGAATGTAGTCTTTCGATTAGTCCATTGAATTCAGGGTGGTTTTCCGTTATAAAGTGAATTTTTATTTTGTGTAATTCCAAAGTGTTTTGAATTGTTTCGTTTTTAAATTCGCTTCCGTTGTCTAACGTTATTGTTTCGGGTGTTCCGTAAAATGTAAAATAGTGTGGAAATCCTTGAGTTACGTCTATACTATTTTTAGAAGTGATTGGTATTGCTTGTCCTATTTTCGTAAATGCGTCCACGATTGTTAGGTAACTTTGTGCTTCTACTACTAGAGTATCTGCATGTAATTTTTGGAAAGGTTTGTCTGGTGTTTTAGTTAACATTAAGGGTATCTTTGGAGGTTTTCTGTCATATTTGGCTTTATCACATAATTCGCACTGATTGATAAAGTCTGTAGTTAATTCTTTCATGTCCTTGAAATAGTAACGTCTCATAATTTGTTTTAGGGTCTCGTTTATTCCTCGATGGTTGGTCTTCCTTCGTGTTGGTTTCTTATTACATTGTTTATTTCGTCAGGGTCGTCTAATGTTATTAATTTTCTTGTGCATCTTATAAGTTCGGGGCCAGAATTGTTAAATAGTTTTACATATATTTCTGAAAATGGTTTGTACAAGTTTTCCGTGTTAAAATAAAAGTAAAATCGTTTTTTCTCGGGGGTGTATTCCTTTAGAATTTTAATTATTTGTGACTCATTGTCGTCTTTGGTTATTTGAACTTGGTAAATTTTCTTATTATCCCCTTTCGTGTATTTTACAGGGTTGGTGTTGTTTAAAACTTCCGTGATTATAAATTGATGGGGTTTCATGACTATAGCTTCGTTTAAAATTTTAATAGCGGTTTCCGGTTCGTCATTTTGTGTCGAATGTATGGTTTCCATTTCTTCTGGGTCTTCTATAATTTCGTTCTCGTCTACGTTTCCTATCACTGATTCGGTTTCTAGTGCGTTAAGTTGGATTCTACTTAAAGCGTCTGCGTTATTGTTGTAAATTCCCTTTTTGTATATGATCTCATAGTCATATTCTTCTAGTCTGATTCTCCATCTTTGTAATTTCGAGTTAGGTTTTTTGAGTTTGCATAGCCATACTAATGGTCTATGATCGGTGTATATATAAAATTGCCGTCCGTATAGGTACAGTCTAAAATACTTTGTTGGCCAAATTATGGCTAACAATTCTTTCTCTATCGTACTGTATCGTTGCTCTGTTTCGTTGAGGGTTCTTGATGCGTAACTGATGGGTTTATCGTTACCTACTGTTCCTTGGCTTAATACTGCGCCTAAGGCTACATTTGATGCGTCCGTTGTTAATATGAATGGTTTCGAAAAGTCTGGGTATTCTAATACGGGGTGATTTGTTAAAATGCTTTTGATTTTATCTACTGCTTTTATAAATTCTGGGGTATGTACAATTTTGTTTCCCTTTTTTAAACAATTGGTTAGGGGCTTTGTTATTTGAGCTTAACCTTCAATGAATTTTCGGTAATATCCGCTAAGGCCTAAAAATCCTTTAATCTCTTTATTTGTTTTGGGTATAGGGTAATTTAATACAGCGTTTGTTTTGTCGGGGTTCGGCATCACTCCTTGGGGTGTTATTATGTGTCCTAAAAAGGCTACTTCTTTCTGTAGAAATTCGCTTTTATCTAGTTGTACCTTAAATTGTGCGGTTCTTAATCTTTCGAACACTTCTCGTAATCTTTTAATGTGCTCCACTAATGATGTTGAATGCACTATTATATCATCTAGGTACACAAGGCATTTTTCGTTGTGTATTCCTCGTAGTATGTTATCCATTACTCGTTGAAAAGTTGCGGGTGCGTTCTTCAGTCCAAATGGCATCCGTTTATACTCGTAGTGTCCTCTAGGTGTGCTAAAGGCTGTTTTCTGTGTATCTCCTTCTTCCATTTCTACCTGATGGTATCCTGATGCTAAATCTAGCGTCGAAAAATATTGGCACTTGCCTAACTTATCTAATATTTCTGTTATATTCGGTAACGGGTATTTATCGTCTACCGTTTTTTCATTTAGTTTGCGGTAATCTATTACCATTCGGTATTTCCGTTTTCCTGATGCGTGTAATTTCTTCGGTACATTTAGTACGGGGCTGCTCCATGGTGAATTGGAGTGTTGTATTAGATCTTGATCTAATAGATCGGTTACTTGTCTGTCAGCTTCTTCCTGACTTGCCTGGGGTAATCTGTATGCTTTGGTGAATATGGGTTTTTGTTTGATGGGCGGTTTTAATTTTGAAGGGTTGTCTTTCTACATAGTTTAAATAATGTTTCTTTACTGTTCGCGGGCTTATTAATGTTTTTGAAGATCCGGTATCGATTAATAATTTAAAGTCAGCGTGGGGTATTTCGATATAGGGTAATACAAGGTGATTTATATTATTTAGATTTATTACGTTAGGTCGTTTATAAAATGGTCCATTTGAAAATTTGAACATGTGTTCTCTTCGTCGTCTTCCTCGTAATTTTCATATGGTTCTTCGCGTTCATAGTGGTTTGATTGATTTTGTTCGTTATTCGTACACGGTCGATTGTTATTATTCTGGTCATCTTCATACTCTTCTACTTCTTGATGAAATAGCTCTTCTGAAGTGAAGGTGCGTTTTTGATTGGGGTTTGGTCTTATGTGCGTTATTTTTGTGTCGGGTCTGGTGTTACCAGATGAGGTACCCATTGGTGTGGGTTTATAATAGTTACTGGGATTATTATTGTTTATCATCGGTGATTTCTGTTAGGATTCGCGTTGCATGTTGGTCTTTGTTGATTTATATTTTGATTGAATCTCGGTTGAAATGCGGGTTTTGAAAAGTTCGAGTTAAATGTTGGTTGATATGCGGGTTTTGAAAAGTTCGGGTAAAACGTTGGTTTTGAGAATTGTTTGTATTGGTTGTTAAAGTTTGAGTTATTAAAATGTGGATTGTTTGTTCGCGTTTGGTTTGTTTGTGCATTGGTGTGTAGCTTTTATTTGCGTTGGGGTTATATAGTCGTACATTTTCGTTTTTAAGAGTCTTACGTTTGGGTCGGTTTCTTCGATTTTGAGTTTTGTCAAGATTAAGCTTCTTACATCTTGGCACTTCATTCAAAATTGATAGGGTGACTGGTTGTGTTCCATCCTTAGGTTGGTTAAATCCCTTACTAAACATTTTAAGTTCCGTTGATCGCCGAAATATGCAATTAATATTTGTTTGTACTCTTCCCACTGGTCTACGTCCTCGCGACTGGCACTTAAGGTTAGTGCCCTTCCGGTTAGTTTAATGATAATGAGACGGATCAGCAAAGTGTTCCTTTCGTTATCTCCCGGTTTGTAAAAGGTTTTTAAGAATATTTCAGAGGCTGAAATATAGTTGCTGAATAAACATTGGTTATTCCCGTTAAAGCTGGGGATTATTTCGATGTACAGTTTAATTTCATTCATCATCTTGGCTTGGGTAATTTTTGGGTAATTTTAAAAAATAAAATTTTTTTTTTTTTTTGAAAAAAATTTTGATTTATTTTGTAGTTTTTAGTGTTATTTAATGGGTTTTACGCTTGGTATTGGTTTGGTTGAGTTTACTCTTAATTTGCCGATTTTTTAATTTTAATTTTCAAAGTTTGAATAGGCTGAGTGATTTTTGTGGTAATTTATCGGGTTTGAATGTTTTGCGTTAGTTGCGTCAGTTATTACTTCTCTAATTTTTAATTATGTCGATTTTAGTTAGGTGCGTAATAATTATTTCTTTGGTTTATGCGATTGCAATGTATCTGCAATGCTTACAATGTTATAATCTGCTACAGGATGTTGTTAGTTACTTAGTTGCGTTTAGCGTTTTTATTATAGGTTATTGTTAAATATACTGTGGGTGTTATTTAGTACTCGCAGTGATTTTATACAATACAATTTGTGCGTCTTTAATTTACTGCAATATTTAATTAAATTCTTTACGTTTGAATAAGGTTGTAATTTGCGTTCTTAGTACCGTAATTATTTATCCTTCCTGAGTAGTTTTAAATTGATACTTTAATAAAGTTTTCGATCGTAATTTTATGCTGTTTATAATGCTTAAATTCTGAAAGGTTTCGCGATGTATTTAAATAGCTTTTGATTTTATGCGTATTTATTCAAGGTTAGTTTTCATTCACTTTTGAAGATGATACGATGAGTTTTGGTTTTGCGTTCAATTTGAAATCGCGCTTCGTTATTTCTTGTATTAAGATGTAGCGTTTAATAATAGATTGCAGGTTGTCTATTTATGGATGGTATTCGTGTTTGGATCGTAGTGTTGTTATAAGGGTTTTGGTTTTTATTGCTCGTGATTTTAGCTTTCGCGTTTTATTCTCGTTGTATTTAAATTA
Organism: Platerodrilus igneus; assembly: GCA_036346225.1. Lineage (NCBI taxonomy): Eukaryota > Metazoa > Arthropoda > Insecta > Coleoptera > Lycidae > Platerodrilus > Platerodrilus igneus. Next base: position 3,380,495 of record JARFIW010000873.1, read on the forward strand.
TTTTTATGCGTCAGTTAATTCTTTTATTGTGGGATTAGAATTTGTTTCTTGTGTTAGTTGAGATTGTAGAATTAGAAATTCTAAAAATTTCTTGCGTTAGTTAAGATTGAATCAGAAATTTTAAAAAATTTTTGCGTTGGTTAAGATTGAATCAGCAGTCTTAAGAGGTTTAGTTTTGTTTCTAAAAAATTTTCCTTACGTTAGTTAAAACGTGATCTAGTCTCTTGTGCGCTCTGCGACTTTTTAATTGTCTCTAGTTTTTTTGTGTCTCAGAATAGTTTTTCTCAGTTCTTTGTCTCAGAATTTTTTGTTGTCTCAAGTTTTTATAAATATTTCTCATATACAAGTAAAATAATAATAAAATTTCAATAACGGTTTGAAGATAATCTCTAGCAATTGCTAAGTCGATTATTTTCAAAAAATGGCATAAAATATTTGTAACAATAGTTAATATATACATATAAATCATAAACTAGCAAATATCAAATGTCTTTGTTAATAATAAAATAAATTTCAATTGGTTTAGGAAAATGAACTTACACTAGTTGCTTTGTTGCTTTCATTGATTTGTTTTCTTTGTTTCTGTTTTTCTTTTGGCTTTTTGGATTTGATCTATGCTTGTATCGCCTCCAATTTTTCTTTTGTTGAATTCGAACTATGCTTGTTTCTCCTTCAACTGCTGGACTTGAACGATGCGTGTTTCTCCTCCAACTTTTGTTTTGTTCTGCCAAATTCGGAATTGAAATTTACGGACCACCAGTTCCTCGAAGTTGGATTCGCTAGTGTCCTTTTGACATCCGTTACGACTGCGCCAGTTAAGGTTCGTGGCTTCGAGCGGTCCTTTTTAAAAAGACTTCTTTGGTCCTTAACACATTTATTTTATTTAAACAGATTTGAACAATGGAATTTTACAATCTTAAATTAATTTATTCTAAGTCGAAATAGTTAATACTTAATTGTACAAGTGAGTTACCGACGGACTGCAATGTGAAAGCTGAACGTTGATGAACTGACCGTGAGTGGAGCTCCCGGCCCTTTTATAATCTTCCTACCTCTTTACAATTCTGTGGGAACTTGCAGACCTAATGTCTGCTTACACTTAACTCTATTCATAATACATAGTTGCTATCTTAAAAGCTATTCATAATTACAACGTTGCAGGCTTATTCTGCGTAATCTCGGTACGTGACTTCCTACGACCGTCTGTGACCTGACATCTGCAGTGTCACTTATCATTGTGCTACTTTGTAGCGCTTCCATTCGTGGGAACTGAAATAATTGTAATAAATTGTAACAATTTGTCTTTTATGACATTGTTGTACATTTCCTAGTATTTCCTAATATTTCCTAATAACTTTCTTAGGTATTAGTTTTATTTAGGTATAATAAATGGGGGATCACATAACTCACCTTCCCATATTACTAGTCAAAGAGGAATTTTTTTTTTGATCTTACGTCAATGTTTAGGGTTAAGTTAGTTAGAACGTGTTTATCGTCAATTAGTTAGTTAGCTATGTTGAAATTGTTATAAGAATGATTATAAAAAAAATTTTTGATCCTTCTTTAGAATTTGTTTTGTTTATCCAAGATTTTTTTCTTTTTGGAGAGAGGCTGTGTAGCAATTGCGATTTTCTGTTATTCAAATATACAATTTTATTCAATACACCTAATCAATAAATATCTAATTTCTATTGAAACCTTTTATTATAAATTCATACATAGTACGCCATCTACATTAGAATAGTAAAAGTACACTTTAAGTGAACTTCTAGTTGTTTGTATTTTGATTCGATATCTCCCTTCCTGGCGCATGCTTGTATACTCAAGATTGCCTCGTGGAAAAGGCCATTTTGATATGGGATGTAGTCCGAAAACCAGTATTATCCAGGGCCTGCATGTTTTTAATTAAGCATGCCGTCCCAAAAATTAGTTAAGTGGAGCCAACGTGTGCCATAAGTTTAGTCTTGGTAACAGCATTGACCTACAAATGGTTGTAGATATATTGTTACGGTAAGAAAATATTTCACAAACCCTCACCCACACACGCATGCATATGATGTTCGTGTCTGAGCAATCACATAAGAACATTTGAATATTATATTAGCGCAAAAACCTGTAAAAGTAAGAAGAAATAATTATTCTTGCGATAAGAATTTGGATCATTGCAACAATTTTCTGCGATAGATTTCATTACGCAAACAATTTTGGTGGCAAGTATTATCGCTGTTTGTTTTGTTTCAACGATTTTAAGTGTTTTGTATAGGCAATCAATTATTATGCAAGATTCGTAGGCTTCATATTAATGTAACAAGTAGTAGTGTTTAAACAACCAAGTTTTTGTTTTTCTAGAATCGCATGATGTAAACGCTCTAGAAATGTAGCGTGTGACCTAAGCTTTTGCGCGTAATCAAAAATGATAGGCATGATATAATTAAAAACAGCGTTCGTGAAGAAACCGAAAATATCGTCTTTACCATAATCAAAAACAGTTTTCCTGGCTTAATCAACTTTAGTTATAAATATAAGCTTGAATGATACATGGCCCAAAAACTGTTAGTCTAAATGCAATCAGGTTCGATCAGAGTAGCTTTCTTAAAAAGTATGTCTACTGATACTAATACATGAAGTTGTTGCTATATTTTTAAAAGCGGTCACCGAGGTTAACTCTGTATAATTCGTAATTTCCACTAAAGTGTAGTTTTATATCAGAAGAGATAGAACCTTATTATTTTTACTAAACTGTTCGTAACGTAACGAAACCTTAAGCTGTTACCTTAGAAAATAGTATGAAAGAAAATTTATAAGGTTCCTTTGTTTGCTATAAAAGACATGAAAACTTTTCTACGCCCATCTGTGTTGACGTTAAGACTTCCCAAAGGGATTATTTTGTCGAGAAGTCCAATTATTGTTCCAGTGATGTTTACAACTTGAAAACTATATTAAACGATAATTGTGCAAGCAAGTATTCGGTAAGGCATACATTCCAATGCAACCAATTCATTCTTAAGGTTTCTAGCTCATGAACAAAATGAATCCGAGGTTACTTCTTATGTTTTTTACGTGGAAATTATACAACACGCTACAATGGTTGCAAGTTTTAAAATGATGTTTCTCAGTGTTTTTATGAAAAGGCGAGTAAATACAAAAATATGTAAGCGGTGATATATAAGCGTAGAACAGCAGCATATACGTTGATAAAAATTGGATGTTTTAAATATTTCATAGAATTTTAAATCCGTAGTCGTACTCTGCGTTATAGTTAGTCGTAGTTTATTTGCTTTGAAAATATTGTATGTAATACGTAGAGCAAACGTAAGTTATAGTGAAGTCTTTAACGCTGCTTCCACAATTCTTTAGGCGTTTGGAAAACTAAATAATCAAGTAGCCAGTTCTTATGAAAGGTTTATTTATCTAGTTCGTGTAGAGAAATATTTGCAATCAATTTAAAACGAACCTGCATAAAATCTTTCTACATTATTTTGATTATCCCGTTGTTACGTATACTTTGTAAAGTATACCAGAACAAACAACTAAGTCAAAATTTGCACCTACTACTACGGTTTCCCGCGTTTCATGTTATTGCGCAATTGTTTAATATAACGTATAATTACGCGGCAAATTACGCGCCATTTGTATCAAATACCAAACACCTTTAAAAGTGATACAATGGTCAATGGTTCAGCACAATGTAAATAAAACGGGTACTCACGTGTATTTCTTAACATTTCAGGATCCTTGTTGTTTTTGTGTGGGTAGGCTACGCCATTATTGATACCAAATTTTATCCGTCCATCCTTTATGCTCGTTCGTAGGTGGGACGAGAAGAATACAGGTAGAGGCACACGAAGATAAGGTAAAAGGGAACCTACATCCTAAAAAGAGAAAAGACACTAACCCCGCACAGATAGATGTTCTTGGCTTCAGGTTTCTTAGATTAATGTCGTCGTATCACACCGCGCGCACTTGCGCCATTCACTCCGCGCAGGCGCGACTTGGGGACGACGGAAATTGACTAGTTTATTTAAAAATATTCGCGAGAATTTATTTACATATTTAACAATGTACATTGCTAAATTTTGGTATGTAACACTACCCGTGTTTTGTAATAAGATCATAGCAAAGTCTTCCGTAAGTATCCATCTAACGCATACGTTATTCTGTTCTAGTTCAACCATACCACAGATATCACAAAAATAAACTCATATACAATTCAAAACCATCCTAAATTTAGCTACCAAAATCTTTTACGTAATATCGTACCGTCTGTAGAAAATTAAGCAGCAACTGAAACGTTAATTCGTAACATTTATACCAATTTGTAACCTATGCCAAACTTCTCGCCAGTGGCAGACACGGGAATTTATATCAGAAGGATACACTGCCCTAGAAAAGGCGACATTTACAAAAACTTGTAAAAGTATACATGGCCACATTACACTATTTGTATGTTATCAAAAACGTACTAAAAAGCCATGAATATAAAAATCTTTTGTTTTTCAATTAACTCATGTGTACGTTTGTACGTAGTTATTATTAATACAATGTAGATCGGATATAACTTGCTTTTTATTGGCATGCTGGCAAATCCTCAATAACTTTATCCAAACATAAAATATTGAAAATATCTCTTTCGATCGATAAAAGTGTCAAATCTGTGTCTTCCTTCGGCCATTGTTGTTCTTAAATATGTTTAAATAAGTATTAAACGGCCAAAGCTCCTTTCTGCCGAAGCAGAGTGACAGGCAATGTTAAAAAAATTTGATACATTGTTAATAAATTTGAAGACATAGTTTCTCGCTGGCATGATGTTACAAAATTAATGATATGTTTATTTTTGATTTCTTCGTTAGAACGAAAATATTCCTTATACAATAATCTGAAAGATTTATATTCTGTTTCTAATTTTTTTAAGGTCTTATAAGTCTCATTGATAAAAATTTGATAAATTTTCAATACATATAAAGTAATCTTAAGTGGGTTTGGATTTAAGATAAAAATCTTGAACATTCAGTACACGGAAGAAATGAATTGTACTAGCGAGGTCTTGAAATCTAATATTGTGCTGATTTATGATTGTATCGATAATGACATGAGAAACTTTTAAATTTTCCTCCCTTATCCGTAATATGCTCATCTAATGTTTCTTCAGAAAATTTCTTCTTCCTTTTGTTCGTGATATAGTATCGGCAGGGCAAATATTACATTTAGAGCATAATTCTTTTGCTGCAATGTCAAATTTTAAAAAGCTTTCTACAATTATAATTGAAAGAATCTCATTTCTGGATATAGTTAATATTTAGTAGCTGCAAAAATACTAATACACTGTTGTTAAAAATATTGTGACAAAACATTTATCTCTTGCAAAACGCGAAACCAAATTATTAGAAGTAAAATAAAATTTAAAAGCGCTTAATTGGTTTAAGATTCTCGCAACTTGTGCAGGGACGATAGGAAGAAATCTAACCTATAGTCGAAATCAGGAAAGAATGAATGCACGTCATAGGTTTCTGAATTAAAAAACGACATACTTTTAAAGGATCTATCGGAATATACTTAATGCATAAGATTTAAAAGTATGTTGTTTTTTAATTCAGAAACCTATGACGTGCCTTCATTCTTTCCTGATTTCGACTATAACCATCAAGTACCCTATGATGACGCTATATATGACTTTTGTATTAACTTTTATTGCACCGACAGAATTTAACCTGTTACACCATATAGTTACCCACCAAGACTTTAGCAGTGCGTACCCACCTTCCCTTAGCAGTAAGATAACTAGATGTAAGCAGACGATCAGATCTTCGGATCCTGAAGAAATTATATTCAAGGTATTTATAAATATTGTGGCGGCTGTACTCGCATAAGCATTGATTTGAATTAATAAATTGATTTTACAAATAATTTTTAACGAGCACGTTTTAGTGTGACTGCGCTAGCCGAAATAATGCCTATGCAAGTACCCTGATAATTTTAGTGTGGCTTTTTACTATTTATGCACTGTTATATGCCTAATGCTTTATTTAGATATTTTATTTTATGCCTATATTGATGCTTTTATATATTTTATTATTTTGTTTTGTCGCTGAGTTTGTTTTATCTGGCGATTTGCCGGTTTTTTTTGGTCGTAGTATGAAGGAAGATTGAAATTAGAACAAGTCAGTTAGGGATCGATAGAGAACGTTAGGGATAGGCCGAAGTGAGATTAAAATACTTAAACTAAGGAATACGATATTGTAAATTTATTGAGTAGGAACAAATAGCTGAATTTGCTATTCATAAATTTAGCGTATGTTTAGATATTCGAATCCATGGGTTAATATTAGTTAGCTAGATCTAGATAGTTTTAACTAGACCGTTCATGTCGTACCGGTAAGCGGAGCTGGCAGCTGCTATTCGGTATTACAAATCACTCTCCTTTTACTTTGCTAGTGCTTTGTTGATTAGACAACCTCCAAAGTCAACGCTAGTGACACCATTATTTAAACTCCAACTTTAGTTTTAGTTTATACATTTTATTCATGATTAATTAATTTTAAAGTCAGATTTATCTGAAACACGTTTATTATTGCGTTTAAGTTCAATGTAGTACCTCAGCGACTTAATCGAGTATCAGGTTGAGATGCCAATAAAAGTGCTGTAGATGAATGATTGTCCGACGTTGGGTGTCAATGAAAGTGCTGTGAGATGAATGATTCTAATTGCCCGTCGTCTAATTATCCTTGCTAGCTCTCAAATTCCTTTTCTGCCTTCGTATCTTCTAGGATTAATGAAACCACTGTGATCATACAGATACAGTGATACGATACAAACAACCTTTCAAATACAAAATAGTGCACTCACAACAACTATGCTTATAAACAATATCTTAAATACAAAACTGATGATCGAATTAACTTCCTCACAACACTTATCTTATCTACTAAATGAAGAGTCCAGAATATATCTTCTTTCATATATTCTAAACAAATCTTAAACACATGATCATCACTCACTAACAAATTCTTAAATAATTAATATGTACACCAGTTACCTTTAGAAACCATATAATTTAATATCGTTTTCCTTTAAAATCGGCTTTAAACGTATTTGAATTCAGTATGTTTAACTTTAACCCGTGTAATGACAAATCCTGTTCGTAGGTTTGCAAGAAACTCTTAAAATGAAATTAAATTGACTTTTAGACACAAACCTTACTCTGAAACTTAAATTAACAGATGGGTCTTTATAAATCACCCAAAATGTTTAAACAAATTGATTCAATTTTTAACGTTTAGCATATCGCGTCGTTGGTTTTGATTTTACCAGCGTTTATACCGCCAATCCTTATTAATTAATATCAATAAATCTAACTAACAAATCTAACTAAGGGATAGACCCTTAGTTAGATTGTATTTTAAAAAATTCTCTTTTTATACAAATTGATATTCACAAAACCGTCTTTCAGTAAGCTTTCATTTAATTTCCATATCTTTAAATAAATTCTCTCTTAGGATAGTCTTAATATTCCCTTTCAACGTATTATAAATAATTATCACTGCAAAACATTAAATAATTTGTTTAGTAATTTAATTACGTAAACTGTATACTATCGAAGTCAATGTACCTTCACTTTGACGCTTTAATTTACACCGAACTAATGACTGTCCGGTATTGAATTTTAGTAAGCCAAACTTTTTAACGTAATCCATTTTTAGTCATCTTCCACAGATCTGAGAGCGTTTGTCATTGATTTGCTATGTATGTTATCAACGTTCCAGTTTACTCTAGAGCTGGGCTAGTAACCACACCTTCTGCGCCTGAATGCAATTTGTTCTAATGGTTTTTACTTAAATTAATACGTTTTTATATTGAAAACGCGTCATCCTATTATTAAATGAAAATTTCGTTTAGAATAATTATACACGCAATTTTACATTAACATTTTTTTGGAGTACTTCTATGCATTTTAACGTAAATTGATTTTGTAGTTATTTAATATGAATAAAAGTCTTTCAATAATCATTCACTTATGCGTCAAACGTAATAAATACTTTTATACACTGTATTTCACAAATATATTCTCATACAAATAAATGTCTAACGAAATGATTATTTCTCGAATTTTCTAGAATTTTTTAAGTAAGATCTTTGTCCTACGTTGCAATATACCTGTGAATCACAGTAATAATATATATATATATATATATATATATATATATATAGATAGTATGTAAATTTTCTGACCATATAACTTTATCTTCAATTGTAACTTTCTGGGTAGTGGCCATCCATTAAATAAAATAATACATTATAATATTCTTGTTTACGCGTTTCGGTCTACAAGACCATTATCAAAACTTTATTATAGCAAATATTCTTCAATAGCACCTACAAGTTTTTACTTATAAACATGTGATTATAATTTTTTCAGATAATTAATCCTTACCTCTATTTCAATTATTTTATAAATTTGTACAGATAAAATTCATTTTAACAATAATATGTAATTCAAACATTTTGGGTCATTAAATAAAATTGTAAACATACATGTTAAAAGCTAAATTAAAACTGTTGATAATAACCTTAATACATTATTGATAACAACTTTTATCTAATTTACATTATTTTACTAGCAATTATCTATTAAAACTATTCTATTTCTTAAATCTACAGGATTAAACATTATAAATATACACTCAATAACTTTTAACTATATTAACATTACTGATGATTTTGTTATCCCAATTTTTAGTTTACTACTATTTATTTGTTATGTATAATATTATTAAATATTTTTATAAAACCGTCGTTGTCGGTCTTTGAATTTATGGCATTTACTTCCCTTTGTATGTGTATCACCTCTAAAAAATTCCTCTTAGTATCATGTATTTCGTTGTCTATGATGTTTATTGTATCAAAATTAAAATTATGCATTTTGCTTATGGCGTGATTAGCGAGTGCCGTACATTTATTATTAGTTTTAATTGAGTATTTGTGCTCATAGCATCGTTTACTAATATATTGTTTAGTACTGCCAATATAAGTACCGGGGCATTCTTTGCAATTTATTCTATATATGACATGTGTTTTATTTTTTTCCGGGATATCGGGTTTTAATTTATTAAAAAATTTTTTTGTGTAATTGTTAGGTTTATGTACTACTTTGATATCAAATTTTGTGCTTACCTACTAATGAAATTAATAATACTTTAAAAATATTCAATTCATTTCAGCCTAAACTACAATTCACTTATGAAAAAGAAACGGACCATAGTATTAACTTTTTAAATATAAAAATTTTGTATAATAAACACGGTAAGATATTAACAAACTGGCATACAAAGAACATTTGGTCAGGTAGATTTTAAATTATAACTCTAATGTTCCGGCTCAATATAAAACTAATGTAATTAACAATCTTATTGACAATGCAGTAAATCTTGCAGATTCTAAATTTAGACCGAAGAACTTAGATACTGTCAAAAAAATATTAAAAGAAAATAACTACCCTGTAAAGTTCTACGAACCTGTAATAAAACAAAAAATACATAACATTTATAATAACAATAAACGACAAATAAAAAATGATACCAAAGTAGGTTCTTTTGTAAGCTTAGAATATAATCCGCTCCTTTCTCACAAAATAAAAACATGTTTAAAAAAATTTGATATCAAAGTAGTACATAAACCTAACAATTACACAAAAAAAAATTTTAATAAATTAAAACCCGATATCCCGGAAAAAAATAAAACACATGTCATATATAGAATAAATTGCAAAGAATGCCCCGGTACTTATATTGGCAGTACTAAACAATATATTAGTAAACGATGCTATGAGCACAAATACTCAATTAAAACTAATAATAAATGTACGGCACTCGCTAATCACGCCATAAGCAAAATGCATAATTTTAATTTTGATACAATAAACATCATAGACAACGAAATACATGATACTAAGAGGAATTTTTTAGAGGTGATACACATACAAAGGGAAGTAAATGCCATAAATTCAAAGACCGACAACGACGGTTTTATAAAAATATTTAATAATATTATACATAACAAATAAATAGTAGTAAACTAAAAATTGGGATAACAAAATCATCAGTAATGTTAATATAGTTAAAAGTTATTGAGTGTATATTTATAATGTTTAATCCTGTAGATTTAAGAAATAGAATAGTTTTAATAGATAATTGCTAGTAAAATAATGTAAATTAGATAAAAAGTTGTTATCAATAATGTATTAAGGTTATTATCAACAGTTTTAATTTAGCTTTTAACATGTATGTTTACAATTTTATTTAATGACCCAAAATGTTTGAATTACATATTATTGTTAAAATGAATTTTATCTGTACAAATTTATAAAATAATTGAAATAGAGGTAAGGATTAATTATCTGAAAAAATTATAATCACATGTTTATAAGTAAAAATTTGTAGGTGCTATTGAAGAATATTTGCTATAATAAAGTTTTGATAATGGTCTTGTAGACCGAAACGCGTAAACAAGAATATTATAATGTATTATTTTATTTAATGGATGGCCACTACCCAGAAAGTTACAATTGAAGATATATATATATATATATATATATATATTGATGTGATAGTGGGGTTACAAGAGGTCATTTAACACTACAGTTTGTTAAATTTTCCAATATTTGATTTTTATTCTGTATAATATTTTTTAGTAAAGTAAGTGTATTCTCATGTTAAATAAAACGCTATAGGTACATATAGCATTAACACATAACATATAAGAACGAAGTCCAACTTTAAAAAACGTGAAATACAAAAGCATTGATTCAAACCGTGTGTAAATATTTATTTATTCTTCGTGAGAATTACCTTTAAGAAATATCAGTTTTGTTGCATTTATAAAGATCGTAAAACGAGTTTAAGAGTCCTAAATGACTTCAATATAATTTGAAACAAGTTCCAGATGGAGAAAATAAAAGCATACGTACTTTTCTAAAATAAAGTTCTAAATGCATTCAAACTTTTTAAAAATATCACTTGGTAAACGTAATACTTTGCATTTATTTATATACTCTCAATGACAGATAGCTCCAGAATATCTGAATTCATTATATTTATGTTAATTAAACCAAAAATACGGCATTCCTTCGAGAGTGTTTTAAAACCGTAAATCATAAGCAAAAAACAGCTAATTATTTTCTGTCAAATGAATACACATCGATTGGCGAAAAGTGATAACACCGTGAAACTATAGAACTAGATAGAATCATGAATTTTAATGGCTGTACAAGAGCTCGTAGGAGAGAGAGATAATAATAATTTCTTTTATTCATTAATAAAAGATGGCAATTCTTTATGGTCGCTATTAATTTTAGAATGACAGCTCGTTAAAAAGATAAGAACGCAAAATTGTGGTAAATTGTTACGTCACGCAGATAATGCACCTTCAAAACTTAATCGAAATTTGAGAACGAATACGTATTAATTTTATTTTCTTATAAAAAAACGGAAGAGAATTCGAGCGATTCACTCTTTCTTCCTGTATTCAAGATGAAACATTGAATTTTTGAACCTAAGTTATATGACATTCGATCATTGATAGATAAGTACTACGATGACTTATTACTCCAATATAAATAAGGTATCTTGGTGTAAGGCCACTCGCTCCTTTAATCTGTAAAAAGAACTTTCTAAAACTGAGGCAAGGTATTTCGACGTATAGAAATTAATTAAAAAAATGGAAATCAAAGAATTTGGAACCAGAAAAGTTTCGATGCAGTTAATTCCAATGGAAATAGTTTGTTAAATAGCCAAAGACAGGTGATCACAAAGATAAGAGTATCAACAAAAATTTGATGACCCAAACCGCAAGTATAACGTTGTTTCACATCTAAAATGACCATTTGTGTATTATTAATTAGATTAAGCTAAGATACTTTTATTTTTTGTATAAAAATTATTTGTAAATGTAGTTTCATTATAGCAATTTTGAGGTCAGATTCAGAAGAGATTTAACCCTTACAAAAACTTCTGCTTGACGTCGTTGATCAACTACATAGGAGTGACGGGAAAATACAGGAATATTTAAATTATACATGGAAATTTTAGCGAAAATTTTGTGACTTACATAGGAAATATTTTGGGGTTCTCTAATTATTAACGAGGATTAAGTGAACTTTTTTTTTAATAAGTAAATAGTAATAAGATACTGCTCTTTTTAAACTTAAGCTGTAATTGCATCTGAAAGATGTTTTAAAATGTATAAAGGATTGTTTATGGATATTATTTCATTTTATTTTTTAAAATCCACAGCATATTTCCTGCTGAACTAGCAAGAGAAAACGGCCCCACTTAGATCAAAACATTTTTTATTTAGCAAGCATTCATTGCATCCTTATATTCAGGGCGACTGCACCCGAAACTAATTCACAGCAATATATATATATATATATATATATATATATATATATATTGCTGTGATAAGGGGTTTTATATATATATATTGCTGTGATAAGGGGTTGTTTAAGGGTGTCTTATATAGCAAAGGTCGTGCAGGAACCATAAATTATAATAGAAAGCAGAAAACTGCATTTAGTTAGTAGAAAATTGAGTAATTGGGATAGTTTGTAAATAGTAAGCTTTTAATACCCTGTATATAGAGTATAATTAGTATTAAGCGACGCAAATAAACACATCTTATAACAATATGACGCATAGTTAGCATAGAAATAGGTAAGTCATGCATTAAGTAAATAACAAATATTTAACACCCGGTATATAGAGCTTTAGTAATTTTAAGTAATGCAAATAAAGATATTTTTAGTAGAAGCACGCGTATTTAAAAGTAAGCATAGTAAATGTAATTAAACACGCATTCAAAAAAATTCTAATCAGTTATGATAATACGGAGATAAGAGATAAAACTTAACAAAGCGTTGTGTAAGTGCGTACAAACAATCAACAATTTTTAATAGTAAAGGTAATAAAAGATGCGTAAATAAACATGAAAATCGAAATTTAAATTGCATCAGGTTATTTTTGTATAATATGGAAAAACGATTATTTACTAAAACACTGCATAGTCCGATAACAAAGCATCTGTAGCAAACAACCATTACTCGAAAAGCCAAAAACGTTACATCAGAAAACCACTTTAAGTGTAGGAAATACAAAGACCTCATTGGTTAAGATTAGTAAGCCAAGCCCACATACAAAGGGGGATCAATCCATATATTAACAGCGAGCAATGATAACGGAGCTCAGTTTCAACTCAACAAGGCCAAACCGCGTTACTCTAAATCTAAGAATAACGCGTAATAATAATATTTTAATAGTTAAATTGTTTAGTGACAGATAGTGCTACGAATATGAAAATTCCTATTGACGATTAACGGCTCTAAGTTTGACGATAATAATTCTGAGACTGGTGAGAATAATTCGAGGTGTAATAATATAATAGATTTGAGGCCGATGGTAATGGTTCAAATGGGTGTATAATAAATTCGAGGGTGGCGATAATAATTTGAGGCCGATGGTAATGATTCAAATAGTTGTATAAATAAAGCGAGTGGATAGATAATATTTTAAATGGGTATATAATAATTCCGAATTAGTGGAGAATAATTTCGAATACGATGTTAATGATCCAAATGGATGGTATAATAATGCATGGAAAATTCTAATTGATGTTGGTTGATAATGAATGCGTCGATAATCTTGGTACAATTTTGAGTTGCGAGAAAGAAATAAAGAAGCACAAAGTAAACAGACCAGGTTAGATCTTATTAGTTTTAAGACATTTTTCTTCTATTTGCATTTGAATATTGAATTTGCCTAATTAAGATAAACTAGTGTAACAGAGTCAGCAACGAACTTTGCATACGTTGAAAGTACGTAATATAATAAAGGGGTTTTGAACGTTCCAGCCTTCTTTGATAAAAAGAATAGTTTTTGGTGACTATAGATTGATTGCAAAGCATATGATTTTGAGATAAATAAGACTTACAATATTGATTGATGAAAAATGTATTTTAATAATTTTCAAAACCTGTACATAATATTTGTTTTCATTATATGGAATTAATTAACTTTATTTTATAATTCAAACAAAGAGGTAATCATAAAGGGGTAAAAGGAAGAAGAATTGATCATTGTAACTTTGTGTAGAATAATAATAAAAGCTAGCCGTGCCAGAATAATAAAATTAGTGGGAGTGAAATTTGATAATTTAAACAGAGAGGTGGAGTTATAAGTAGAATACGCCATTGACACCGAGTACGGCGTTATCATATCAAGTTTTTATTGGACGGCACAACGTCGGGGCTCGAGAGTTTCAGTTAATATATAGCAATATATATATATATATATATATATATATATATATAGTGGTTTTAAAGGGTTAAAAATAAATACAAAAGAAACAATTTCAAAACACCCTGTATAAAGGAACAAACAGAAATTACGTGCGAAATTTATATTAATTTAATTCAATTTTTAAGTAACGGGTATTAATCAAATTGTACAAATAATAATTAAAAATTTAATAGCTTTGCAAAGAATTCAATGGTAGAAGTCAATGCCATGCATTTATTAATTTAATCGGAGTTAATTGAATTAATTGATATATAATAAGCATAAAAGCCTGTAAAAACTTAAGGTGAAACACGTTGCTAACAAACGAATATATCAGGAGGGTTGAAATACCATAAAACGAAGCTCGGAGAATTGTATTTAAAACGTTCGTTACGATCGAACACCTGCAGACTTTTAAATGTCAAGTTCTAATAAATTTGAGTAGATGAACATGCAGATTCTGCGTATATGGAAATGGTTGAATGTTTTAGCATGAAATACTAAACAGGGTTTATTTAAAGTCGCGTCGCAAGTCCACGTGTGTTTAGACAGCAGATAGTCAAGAATATCGATTTTGTACCACTCAGACCAAGGTAGAAAGGGACAGAGAAAACGCATAAGTAAGAGACACTAGGAGGATAGGAGGGATTTGTGAAGCGTCACTAGGTCTACGATTGGTCAATATGTTAGTTTGATTTGAAACAAACACGAGGATAGTGTAGCGTGGTTTTCTTGAAATGTTATAACGAGGGACGGGAATTCGCGGATTTGAAAATGGGGTTGAGTGCAAAATTGCAAGAATGTGTGTTGTTAACAGGGGATTTCGCGTTAGGCAGGTATGGAGAGGTTACATTCGGAATGTATAAATGCTTTTGGAGAACGTGGTGAGGCCCCTTAAGTTTTCGATCGCTCCAAGCAACGTATCTACGTATCACGAGTTGTAAGTATTACTAAATCAGTTAAATTATATTACATGGTGGTAGTCTCTTAATTAAATACGCGGTTGTGTGCCGAAATTACATTTTAATAGAGATGTCATCTATAATTATAATCAACTCGTGTCGGGACATTAAGTAACGTGGTTTGAAGCATCTAATTAATGAAGAAATAATTTTAAATGGAATTTGGAATTTGGTTACACCGGGGAGGCTGCGTTACCAGTTCAATTTAGATGGAGTTTTTCTAGTAACAGCTAGAAACGACCTGCAGAACGGATAGAAGAAATAGATGGCATCATCCTCAGAGCAGAGATCTACTATAAATTTTCAGGTAACGATTTTAATTGTGACTTTATAAACTGTAAATATTGGGAGAACGTATGAGAGTGAAATTTCAAGGTAGTGTGTATTATTTACGTATTGAACTTAATACGTGTAAATAACTTTATTATGGTATTTAACTAGAAAGTTGAAGGTGTTTATAAAGCTTTTAAACGTTCCCTCAGAACGTGAAATTTTTGTGAAGAGTACATGGCTTTGCTTTGTTATTTGTTTTAAAAGTATGCAAATGCATAATTAGCTGGGTTATTCTGAGCTCACCCTACCCCAGAGTTTAGTTAGAGTAAAATGAATAAATAAATTATAAAGAAGGAATTTTAGAGAAGGTATTATTCAAGGACTATTTACTCCGGGTACAATTTATGTGATTGATAATTTTAAAATAAAATACTGGACATTATACAATTAGGTTTTCTGAAGTGTAACGTGATCAATGGAACATGGACATTATTGCATTTCATTTGTAAATAGTAATAAATAAAAGCTTGTATGTTGGTTGTATTTGAGGTTTTATTGCTGGTGTGTGTGTACGATTAAGAATATGCGAGTGAATCTAGATAGCCAAGAGGAGATCCAAATGAGCTAGCCGGAAGCAGTTGTAGAAGGCCGTTCAACCGAGGAAGAGAGGAAAACGGGTAAGGATAATATTTTTTGAATTAGTTAGATTTTGAAAATTTCTTTATTGTCGAATTTGAAAATTTTATAAAATTTTCGAAATAATTTTGTTGGTGAGGATTTTACCCGAGTACCACGGCAATATATATATATATATATATATATATATATGTCTTTGAATCAGGTGCCTAAAAGTTGGGAGCCAAAAGTAATTCTGTGATTTGGATACAGCCGAATGATATTAATAAGGATGCAATAGAACATATGAAAATTCTATCTCATCTTGTCCTTTTTTCTTGCTTGGTAAGCTTAACGGAAATACGTTGTGGATTTTATAAAAAGGAAATGAAATACAGAAATTTCAAAACACATCTACGAACAATCTTCTATGCATTCAAAAACATCTTTATTTTATACACATTATTTAAAGAACGTCTTACATACACAGATATAAATAACGCCTATGAAAGTAATTTATAGCGTAAGCTTAAACAGAATACTTACCTAATCACTACTTACGTATTAAACACCTATTCCTTGCTAATAAGTACAGAACCCAAACATTTCATATGTGGTTCACAAAAATTCTATTTAAAATTATCCGTATAATTTACTTATCTTTGTATTATCCTGTTTGTCAGTGTAGTTGGTCAACGACGCTGTACAGAAAATTTTGTAGAAGGTCAAAATTCTAGAACTCTGACCCCAAAATTGCCGGAATAATTATCCCCATGAAAAATAATGTTTATAAAAATAAAATCATATTTTGGCTTAATTTACTGTCTGATACTCAAATTAGGTTACAAGAGCAAAATTATATTTGCTGTTGGTATTGTCAAATAGCTTATAAAAATATCATCTCCATTGTAGTTAACGGCATTGAATTCTTCCTGGTCCCACTTCAAATCTTTATTTATAGTCAAGTTTGACGTTGAAATATTAACTTGGAAAGTGCTTTTATTTTTAATAGATTAAAATCAGCAGTTAATCTTGTGCCAAAATTTATTTATATTAATGCGATAAATCTTCATTATACTTTATCAAATTAGTATGCTTCATAACTTTTGTGTTACTTGTGGAACGCCGACAAAATGGATTACAAATTACTCGAAACGTATATGTTGCATTTTGTAAAATGAATTAAAGAATGAACGTTACTCGAAACTTACATGTTACTTGACGTTAGAATGAATGGTCCCGTTCTAATGCATTTCTGTCTTATATTGTAAAACAAACTCAATACGTCATCTTCAATTTTACTTTCTAAGCACGACACATCCGGCTGATGCAATATTCTACCGTAATTTCTCGCTTTAACTCTAATTAATTAATTGCAGTCGGTATAATTTAGAGCTATCGAAGCGTCTTCCATTCTTTGTTGATGCATTAAAACCTATGCGATGCTATTTCTCTCTTACAGCTATTAAACCAGTTTCTATCTATTTTTATAGCTTCCCGATAGTAGTTCTTGCTCGAATTGGGGCGTTTACCTATTAATTGCAAATAATTAGCTCATTCAATAGCTTTGTCTCAAGACTTAAAGCGCTAGTACAGACACTTGGGGTTCCTAACAATCAAAGATGAGCCTAAGTACGAAAAGCTAAAGGGTGGCTATAACAACTATAGAAACATTTATAACTTTAGGGTTAAGCTTAAGAATTACCTTATGCGGAGAGATATGAGCTAGGATTATGAGGTTTTTTGACCAAAAAGAAAATTTAGGCCTCCACTACGTTTATGAAAATATCAACAAAGAAGAAACCACGAGCGAAACGCAGAAACCTTTTGGTATGACAAAAAAATATATTCATTAATAACCTACCTCATCAATGGACCCACGACTTAAGTACATCCAACGGCATATCAAGCTAAACCTAAAAAACAATTAAGCTATCACAGAAAGAAACACCATTTGTGTCCTTACAATAAATGTGTACCTGTATTTTTAAAAATCCGTCAAGCTCATGGATAAAAAAATTAGATATTTGAAGTTAAAGATATAATGTTCACTAGAGTACAAACAAGTTTAAAGATTAAAAATAGTTTAAGGTATTAACAAAAAGGTTGCCTTGGACTCCAAACGGACAGGTTTCGCGTGTTTGAATCACAATTAAATTACTTATCAACGATAAATGTTGTCTGCATATATGCTCCGAAATAATATCAAAGTTTTCATATATTCGATATGCATTAAAATTTAATACTTTTCAATAGATTCTGTTACGTATTATATTGACTTAAAAAAATGATCATGTAAAATATAAGTTTGATTGCATGCAGATTGAAATATATAAATTTTCTTAATAGTAGCATGAAAATGTCTTTTAAATTAGAAAACCTTTTTTGCAATTTTCTATAAAAATAAAAAATAATTACCAAAATATGAGTTGATCTTTTAGGCATTTTTACAAATTAAATATAGACACTAATATAATAGCCATGCATAACTGTGTAATAATGTAGTAGATCACCTGAATTAATACAAATGTGTTTTGTTAATAACTCAACATGATGTGATTCTTTTAAAATCACAATTGGAAATTTTACGTATCACAATACCTTAACAGATGTCCCTTTTCTCCTCGTAGCTAACCAAGTTTCTAATAAAAATGAATAAGAAACCTTGAAAATACGGACATGGTTAATTTAAGTATATCTTTAATTAAGTACTTGTACACCTTTTACCCAGTGGTGTAACGGAATTTCAGATTAACTAGACCCAGCTTTACAGGACCAATATAAATTTGCTTTTTTGATGCAAACGATATCAGAACAGACCCCGCTTGGCAAGCCACCTCTACAAAATTCAGCTTTAAAGAAATCTCCATTTGCTTTGTACAAACATCCATGTTGATTTATTATAGATGCATGCCAATTAACTCCATACACTTGGAAACAAATTACTGCTAACATATAAAACGAGTTTGTAAATAAATTCGTTACACATTTCTTCAAAAGCAAAAATGTTTCAGGCATCACTAACACGATATCGTACTAAAAAATTACCAAGAAGAAAAGAGAGTGTTTTCTGGTCGCTTTCTCGTTTTATTGACCCTCCCAACTCTCTGCGCAGGCGTCAACCTTACCAGACGTACAATTTGAAAGTGACACACTTGAATATATCGTTTCAGATCTACTTCAGTTCAGATGCCATAGAAATTATATCTAATAGCAAGAGTGATGCATATTTCAATAACGTAGTGTATATATGAATCGTTTAATATACATTCAGAGGGAGTGTCAAACCAAATCTGCATAATATAACGTAGCGATATTGTAATTATATATAAAAATTGGCGCAGGAATTTTAATATGTTACAATATTTCTAGGAAAAAATTTCGCATTTTTTTATTAAGCAACGTAAATGCTTGAGCTTTCTGACCTTTTGGTTTTTGCATAAATGCCTTAGAACCTATTTTACGTGTTTCAAATAATATCTATACACGGAAAATATGCTTTCCTTTATAAATTCCTAAAATTAAAACGTTTTTTAAACGCGTTCTACGGTAAGTGCAATGAAAATTTGTTATTAAAAGGTATTTTTGAGGAGAATATAGTAATTATTTATACACGGATGAAAGTAAATGTTTTATTTTAAGATATTTAAAATTTGGGCTTATCCTTTGTGCTTTATTTAAAATCAAAACTAGCTTTATGATGTATTTCATGAGTAACTATTTACACACGGATGAAATGAATTAACATAATCATGAATTTAAAATTCGGCTTCGTTCTTAAATGGTATGTGTCTTAAAAGTGTTATTTTATACGGGAATCTTATTTTATGTGCTAGTGGAATACCCTAAATATTGGGAAATTTAATTTCTTTCGTTATTGGATGAGGTATTCTTCTCACATAATTTGGCGTTCAATGACCTTTCGTGACATCATATCACATCAATATATATATATATATATATATATATATATATATATATATACAGTAAAATGGAGCTCAAATTCAACCACGAGTTATCTGTCGACGCGTTTCGCCAATTTGGGCTCATCAGGAAGAGTTGTAATATTTTATATAGATTTATGAAGCAGCATCGCAGCACACATTCAGACTTGACATCGCAGGTTTTACCAATAGTCGGCACGGAGGAGATCCGTTCAACTGCTTTTCCATGCCAAAAGTTACAATTTAAAGAAAGGTAGGTTTATGAGACTTAATCACAGTAAAAGGAATTGTGCAGTGACTCATCAGCCACGAGGACATCCTGTCGACGCAGCGCACCACTGGGACTCGTCAGGACAGGAGCAGAGTTGTAATATTTCACAGACACCTTATGGTAAGGCACAGCATTGTCTAGCTCACATTTATGTCGTGTCGTTTCACCTGGCATCACAGGTTTACCAATAGCCGGCACAGAGAGATCCGGCTCAACTGTTGTTTACAGCCAAAAGTTAAATTCCTTTAAATTATAACTTTTGGCTATGGAAAAAGGCAGTTGAGCCGGATCTCCTCCGTGCCGACTGTTGGTAAAAGCTGCGATGTCAGGTGAAACGACACGAAGACGCAAATTATGAGCTAGGCAATGTTGTACTTCCCATAAGGTGTCTATATTAAATATTACAACTTTGCTACTCCTGTCCTGACGAGCCCCAATTAGGGTGAAACGCGTCGACAGAATGCCTCGTGGCTGAATTTGAGTCACTTGCCAATAATTTCTTTTTACTTTGTATTAATTTAAGACTCATTAAACCTACTTTTCTCTAAAATTGTAACTTTTGGCATGGAAAAAGGCAGTTGTGCCGGATATCCTCCGTGACGACTGTTGGTAAAATCTGCGATGTCAAGTGAAACGACACGAAGACACAAATTGTGAGCTAGGCAATGCTGTACTTCCCATAGGGTGTCTGTATAAAATATTACAACTTTGCTACTCCTGTTTTGATGAGCCCCAATTAGGGCGAAACGCGTCGATAGGATGCCTTTATCGCTGAATTTGAGTCACTTGCCAATAATTCCTTTTTACTTTGTATTAATTTAGGACTCATTAAACCTATTTTTCTTTTAAATATAATATATATATATATATATATATATATATATATATATATATGTGTGTGTGTGTGTGTGGTGTGTGTGTGTGCGCGTGCGCGTAGGTGCGTGCGCGTGTGTGCGTGCATGCATGCGTGCGTGCATGCGTGTGTGCGTGCGTGCGTGCGTGCGTGCGTGCGTGCGTATGTGCGGTCGTGCGTGGCTGTGTGTGTATGAATTCCAAGTGTCGTTTGTGCCATAAAGAATTTTAAAAAGGTTATTAACTTTTTACAAAAATGTTGAAAGCTCAGCATCACCATATTACCTTCACTTACCTCACTTCATATTAAATTGGAATACAATGTTCCAGATTCCTTCATCACGTTGTAAGTTTTTGGCACACCGCAGGTTTCAGTAGCCAGGTTGGATAAGAGTTCTTCAAAATAAAAAATCCTAGCACGCTGCAATAAAGATTGACTTGTCTATTCGAAATTGAAATGACGGGTAATTTTGGTATAGATTCAAAACTTCAAATATTTGCGAAAGCAAAAACAAGAAAAATGAGTTTTTGTAGAAACTATGTGAAATAAGAGTATGAGATATAAAAGGGTCGCATGAATGTTCACATGTATTGTGAGCTAGAAACGTTATTGTCAAATATTTAATTGACAGCTTGATCTCTACAACGGTTGACTTTCGTAGGTGTATTGTACGCCTACTGCAGAACTAAGAGAACAATATACCAGATGATAATAATTGTCATATTAATATGGTCTTAGTATATCCTCTTGGTTGCTACTATTGTACATTACGCAAGTTTATATCTATTTTAGATTTTTCACCAAGGCAAATCTTTGCGTTATAAGTTAGGATGTATATTATAGAATTCATGCTTCTCGGTGTAGTTTAAAGGGAGAAACCGAAACATTGTTCAAACAGTACTTTACTATAGCAAACATTAATTAAATCAGTGTCCTACTCCAGTAAAACCATTAATATTTTACTACCATTGGGTAGTGTTTCAAACGTATACCTTTCTGAATTTAATAAGGCCTGTATAGAATGCCAGTAAGAAAACCTTTGAAACGCAGTATAAGTTTTCAAAGTGCCACTTATTTACAACGGAACGTGCCGAAAGAAGGACGCAATAAATGGAATGATTATATTTGTGTGAAGCTTTTGCTAGTTCGTTTCCGCCTTATAAGTTTAAATTTATCTTGGAAGTGGTAAGTGTATGAAATAGAAGCAAATTACGCACATTTATATAATGTGATGTAATCAACATGTACCGCATTTGCTTGTCCTATTTATGAAGTTCGTACACAATTAGTAAAAGTTTTTTAAACTTTAAAAGTTTTTTGAGAAACGACGATGTTAAAAGGTACATACTTTTTAAGTCTCTAGAGTTGTTTTGTATTATAGAGAAGAAAAGCTATAAAAAAGGAAGTACTGCATCCATGCAGTAAGCCGTGTAAGCACTCTTGGGTTGTTTGCGTTCAATTTTGTCCTTAAAGTAGTAGATAGAAAAATATCAATCAATAACTCTAAGGTAGGCCACAGCGACCTAATTCGACTAATTTCGTTAAAACGATCGCTATTAATACCACCACTTCTACCATTTTTATACTAGAAATTTGCTTACGTTCTAAAACGTTTATCAATTGATTTTGAAAAGAGTTATTTGTGCCTAGTTCTTTATATAAAAATTTATTTGCAAGGTGAGTTAGCAATGTCAGTTTTCTTGCGTTTGATCTCATGGGCATACATGAAAGTAAAGTAAGCAATTGCATAAAAAGCAGGTAGGCTTAAGGGCTGGATCACGTGCTAACCCCTGCAAAAGAGGGCAAAGATGAAAGGGCGTCATTGTGGGGTATAAATATACAATGGGTTTTATAATAGAGTGGAGACACTCTGCGGATGGTAAAACAGTGCTGCCATCAAGTAAACCAGGTTGCCTTTTATAATTATTCAAGGTGCGGTATTGATCCCGAGTTCCTTGCACTCTTATTCTCTCGTGTATGTGAGCATTTTATTTGAGTAGCATTTCATTCTGGTACTAAACAAATAAGTCGGTTCTCTTGACCTAACCTAAAATCGTAAGTAGCGAGCGAATAAAAGCGCGTCATCACGTCGTGTTTAATCGTATAGCGTAAAACTGAATTTGCACTTTATCTTTTTACTTCTCGTTTTTTAAGTGCAATAAGGAATCATTTATTTATTGGTCTTGGTATTAGAACTTGCAGGAATTGTATTTATATGACGCTTTTAAGTGGCAATATGATTCGCTTTGAGGAGTTGAGATTGCAAATCCTTAGACTAAACACAGCGCTTTAATTGTGTAAGCCTAATCTCAGAAACTTTCTAACCCTTTACCGCAAGGTTGACAATGTGGCTTTCTATCATATCAGCAGGGTCCAAGAAATTTCTCTATTAATAATTAAATTATACCTAACCATACATTGAACAAAGTTTGTGAGAGAGCGATAAGCTTTAAAATTTAAATGCTTTAGTTTAAGGCGTTCATTGAAATATTATTATACGTATTCATTATTAATTTAATTGATATCTATCCGGGGCGTTTTGGATGCTTACGGAGTTCGGAATTGTAACAAAGGCAGGGACCACTTTATATTAAAAGTTTATTAAAAATTATATTGCAAATACGAAGTTATGATTAAAAAGTGCTTATTAACATGATCGTTCATATTTGCGATATGTAGCAAGAGTGTATATTTTGTCGGGCGCCTAAGGGGTCGGAGTCATGAATTAATAATTAGGGGTGGGCGATACGAGATTTTGCGTATCGAATATCGATACATATTCTATATCGATATGTATCGATATATCGACTATCGATATATATCGATACGTATCGATTCGTATCGATGCGTATAGATGATACGTAGTGGTACGTATAGATATATATATATATATATATATATATATATATATATATATATATATATATATATATATAGCGAATAGTATCGGAACGTTTAGATGTGTAGATTAAGTATACTTATCGAGACGTAGCGATACGTATCGGCACTTAACGGTACGAATCGATACGCATCGATAATTTATCTACTTTTTCTTTGGGAATAAAATCACAAGATCGTTATAAAATAATGTATTTTCTGACAATTCGGTCTTTCACTTAAGATTGTTTGTTATCAAAATAATTAGAGTTTCAAGTTTAGTATTTGTGACACAAGTATATATATATATATATATATATATATATATATATATTGTAGTGGTTTTAAAGAGCTAAATTTAAGTATAAACAAGGCATTTTCAAACACCCTGTATAGATGAAACAGCCAGAATTTACGTGCGAAATTTATTTCATTTAGTTCATTTTAAAGTAACAAGTATTACCATAATTTTACAAATAGTGATTAAAATTTAGTTAGGTTCGTAAAGAAAATAAATTGGAGAAGCCAATGCAAATTATTAATTAATTTAATTGAGTTTAATTGAACGGGTAATTACGTCTAATACGCATAAAAGCATGAAAAATCGATAATACCAAGATGAAACGCGTTGCTAACAGACGAACAGCCGTTGATTATAAAATACCTTGAAACGCAACCTCCTAGAAATGTTGTGTTAAAACGTTTGTTAATTGAACACCTGCAAGTTTTGGAAATGTCAGGTTCCCCTTATTTGTATAGATAAAAGACAGTATTTGAGGTATATCGGGTAAACGGTAGAATGTTTCGTATAAATGCTAACTAAAAGTTTCCTTAGGGTGCACAAGGGATAGACAATCAATGAAATACTTCGGAAAGAGACCGGCATAATAGCAGTTTATTTAAAACGCACGTATTCAGTCCACATGGGTTAGTTTGAAACGCGGACAGTAATATCGATTTCTACCACTCAAACAAAGTTAGAAGGAAACATAGAATATGCATAATAGAGGAATAGCGTTAGTATAGGCGGGGTTTTAAGACGTCATTGAATATCTTATTAGTCTTTATAGTTAGTAGTATAACAGACAAGCACGGGAATTTTGAATGTTAATTTTTCGGAAAATATAATAACGACGCGCTAAATTTCGAAGATTTCGAAAACGGTTGAACCAAAATTTTAAGAAGTATTATTTTAAATGAAGGATTTTGCGTTAGGAGGGTCTGGAGAGGTTACATTCGAATTGTATAAATACTCGAAGAGAATTACCATCGCTTTCTTTTAACTTCGTTCTCTTAGTACTTTCATCGCTTCAAACTACGAACAGAAATTTACTACGAGCTTGTAAGTATATAAAAAATTTTAATTCAAATAGTACTGTGTTGGTCTCATAATTTGATACGCGTATTGTGTCGAGTCTAGAATTTTATTGAGGTGCAACATATATCTTAACAAGCTCGTGAAGTAACGGAAATTAAATTAAATTAAACTAAAGTACGCAATTATGAAAGAAGTTTAATAAAAATAAATTTGGATTTGGATGCATCGTGAAGGCAGAGAATGCAGGACAACTTAGATGGTGTTTATCTACAAATAGCTAGAAGCAGTCAGCAGAGCAGAACCACGAAACCTAGAGCGAAACAACTTAACGGCTTCGTCAACGGAGTAGAGATTTTTAAGAAATTCCAAGTAACACTTTAGAATTTGTTGTTTTTATAAACTATGAAAATTGTTGTGATGTGTGAGAGTGAACTATGAAGGTATTGTGCATTATTTTGCGTATTGAAAATAATACATACAACTAACTTTTATTATGGTATTTAAATATAAATCTAAAGGTGTATATAAAGCTTATTAACGTTCCATCAGGAATTTAAATTTTTATTATTACGAGTACATGGGTTTTTTGTTTGCAGTAAGCGTATGCTAAGTAAAAAGCATACATTAATCATACAAAAAAACTGGGTTATCATGAGCTCACCATACTCCAGAGTGTCCTAATTAAAATTAATTATAAATAAAGCACGAAAAATAAGGTATTATTTAGGACCCATTTACTCCGGTTACATTCAATGTGTTTAATATTTCTAGTTAAAATACTGGACTTTACAAAAATAGAATTTATTGAGGTGTAACTTGAGCACCGAAATGTAAATAATCTTGAAGTTTTATTTGTAAATAGTGGTAAGTAGATATTGTATGATTGTTGTATTATTTTTATTGGGAGTGTGCGTGAACGATAGTGAGTATGATAGTGAATCTAGGTATCCAAGAGGAGGTCCAACTGAGCTAGCCAAGGAAGCGGTTGAAGAATTAAGGTGATGAAGAGAGGAATCTGGGTAAGGAATTATTTTTTTAAAAAAATTTTTCTATTGTGTGCAATTTTCGATTTTAGAAAATTAATAAATTTTCGAATGTATTTTTGTTACTGAAATTCGATTTAGAAAGGTTACACGGCAATATATATATATATATATATATATATATATATATATATATAGGGGTGGGCGATACGGGATTTTGCGTATCGAATATCGATACATTTTCTATATCGATACGTATCGATACGTATCGATACATATCGGTTATCAATATTTATTTTTTGCTGTATCGGGGGGGGGGGTCGATACGTGCCATATTAAATACTAAAAAACTTGATGCTTTTTTAACTTCTACAAGATGCATCATCAGGACAAGATGCGCATCACTTTTGAACGCGCAGACTCATTAAATAAAGCCGAATTAGGGTCTGGAGCAAAATAATAATTCCAGGAAAGTTAATGCTAACAAACAGGTTCACTCGCCTAATCAAGTTAAAACGCGTCCTGTTTAGCAGGGTATCTTTGTTGAACAGATATGTTTCAGCTTGATAGGACAAAAGGTCGGTTCGTCCAGAAGTCTTTTTGCAACCACTCCAAGTAACATTTTACCGACTACTGACTAAGGTTTTATTTACTCTGACGCCAATGCTACAAATGGCGGCCGGTCTAAATCTCACATACTCAAGTGTGCACACAATCTCTGTACGCCGTTAATATAACGTCGGGACTTCAATAATGTACTTGCAGGTTATACAAGAAAATCCATTTGACAATTAGATCTGACTTATGAGTTACTTCGGTTTTAGTGAGATTAGAAAATGTTGATTGGTGGTCGCCAACCAACTAAATTGGTTGAAAGCGTATTTAACTAATCAAACACATGTTGGGTGACTGATCGTAAGTGTTAAACTTTTCAACGACCTCAGATTAGTAGTATAATTTTAATTACCAAATTCCTCATCACCACTCAATTTTGTTGCGGTTATGTGTTTTATACATATACAAATAGATTTGAAAAGACTGCGTATCTGTCAATAGGAGCCCGACCCTACGCTTGAGTTAATAAATATTTTTGTGCTATATACGTAATATAAACCATTAAAATGCGCAAGGTATGTCGGCTCTCGTAAGATAATTGAACTTACGGCAATTGTTAAATTTTTGAACGGATGTCGAATCAACGTTAGTAGTAGTACAATTTTAGTAACCAAATTCTTAACTTTTAAATCAATTTTGTTTTGATTGTGCTTTATATATTTACATATAGATTTGGAAAAGTTGCATGTCTGCTAGAAGGCGCCCGATCGTAAGTGTAAATTACTAAATATTCGTGTAATCTATATGTAATATAAAGCTTTAAAATACGCAGAATATGTCAGCAGTAGTAAGATGATTAAACTTACTACTATCACAAGTCGGTTCTGGTGTAAAAGTTTGTACTAGAAGTTTTATGCAGTGTAATTTGCCGTACCTATTTAGACGGCATATTGGAATTAGTAAAAAAAAAGTGTTTTGTAAATTTTGTAATAGTAGGAATTAATATACCTTTTGCTCTTTGTTTATGTAAGATTTAAAAGGATGTCGCCCTACTTTTAACACAAATGTGCGTGGTCATTGTACAAAAAAATTTTCAAAAAAAGTAGTGTTGGAGAAATAATGGGAAAATTTACACAATGCGTGAAACCCCAGATTATTTCCTTAGAGTAAGTTGCGATAAACTACTCTTAGCGGTAAATCCAACAACGACCATGCACTTACCTTAATGTTTATACTGTTGGCTTTTACGAAAGTGGTTGGCAGCATCCAAACCAGAACAACATCTCCGCCGACGGAATTATGTAGTAGCACAGTACACACACCAAAATGTATATTGTATTATATTATGTTTTAATACATGACCGCACGGGCCGAATGCTTCGAAAGGAGTGTCCGCGCAAAACCAGTAATAGATAATACCGCCTAGTTTATCGCAAAGCAAAGCCTTGATTTTTTAAAATGAATAAAATCGAAATTAAGAGTGGCGTTCTAACCCAATTTTGAACAAGTAGATTTTGCATTATTAGAGGAAATTACTACTTATAATAATACTATTTTGTATTGATATGGGTCAAAAAACTTTACCATATTATATTTATGCAAAAGTGTAAATGTTAAAATTCATGCCTTACTATTATTATAATAGTCTTGGAGCAATAATTAATAATTTTAAGGCGCTTTAATTTTGTCGATATATCTCACTTACTTTAACGGGAAAGTGATCTTCGTTTACATTTTCATGTTCGTTCGGACACAAATTTGATTTTAATACTACACATTTTCACCTCAGAAACAAGAGCAATAGAAAGGATATATCTTATTTAAGTGAACCAACTTGTTAGAATACGTACAAAGTCATTTACCGTTACCGACTATTATTATAAAACTGATTCTAAAAATTATACCAATGCCGACCTAAATGTTATATTATGGGAGAGTTTAAGACTATACAATTACGTTAAAAGATGTCAAATTTGTATACTTTTAGTATCTACTGCGGTCGAATACTGATGTCCAACCGATGCAAGATTGATTTACCAAATAGGTATAAAAGTAGGTCACTTAAAGCTCGTGCCACCGTTGCCCTCCGACGTCCCGTGTAAAATACCAATGTCGCTGCAACGTTAAAATTCTGCTTAGTACTGCTTTTTCACAAGCACTAATGCAGCTTTATTGGACGTTTATTGGTAGTAAAGCACTTCCCGCCTCGATGATGCCTCTTGAGGAAGTGGGAAAAATGTCGACCTTATTAATGTTTTATATGACACGGTCCAAACCTGGAACAGCTATGATAGAAGACAAGCAAAATATTAATTGTAAATATTGTAAAATTCAGTAGGTTTATTGTATGAACCTCTATATTGGAAAAAGTTGTTATAGGTGTTTTTAAAAACGCTTTCTAAATACGCTTTTTCTAATTTTAGCAATCCTGGTTATTTTGAACACTAAAATTTTAATACTATAAGTTATACAAGCTAAATAATAAGGTATATTTAAGTAATTGTTGAAAGTTACTTTCTCCGCAACAATACGTGCTTTAAAAACCATTATTACCGACGGTCTTAGACGCTTTAAGATTGCCGAAGTTTTTCTTATTTCTCGAAATTCTAAATAGTAGGTTCCCTGCTGTAACCCTAAAATGTGCTTGAGCTCTAGCGTAAATGTACCACAAGGTACTTCGAAATCCAAATTGTTCTTTCTCTAATAACTCGGGTAACTAATCCTCTAAAACTACTTGTAAGTTATAATAAACACAATCTCAAATTAATTACGATTAAATGCTCATTACTAACAATAAATCCACGGCAAACTGTTTAAAAATATTAAAGGTAAAGGTAGATGGGGTGACAGCACTCGCGTCAGTACTCCGGTACAAAATCTTATCGAAACGGTAGAGGTAGCGGTATGATCGAGAGAGTTTCTCGAATAATCGGTGGTCCTAGCTATTTACATGCTCTCCCAGCAACCGAGGTCGACGCACTTGCACTGGTGTTTATAGGAAGGTAAGCGCTTTCCCACGCCAGATCCCTTCATCAGCGCCTACGTTTGTCTTGGTAAGCCTGTCGCCAGGATTCGTGTGAATGTTCTACTACCAGGGTTTCACAATATTAGCGGAATTGCACTAATTGAACGGGGATTTTTATAAGTATTAAAGTAAAGTCCCTAGCTCTTAGACTAAGAAAGTTTACTTCCTGAATGCTTTAAAATAAAACGTTACAAAGTTTAACCATTAAGAAGTAAACAGAAAAAAAGCCGATTAAAAAATTTCAGAATTTTCTTGCTCAAGCATTTTAGGTAGGTGCATGTTGATGACTGAAAGCATTAATTGTGTGGGGATTTTATTCCGATCACTGGTTATAAAAATGTATAGTTGCATCTCATAAAAATGTTGCTTCCTACGTAAAAATTACATTGACTGAAGAGTAAGCGTATTACATATTTCTAAAAATCGGTAGATATTTTGCATTCGAGGGCGGAAATCGGTTTTTGGGATAGCTAGTACAGAGAGCCATCGCTAGCGGTCATGCAACTCAGCTGTTGGTTGAGGGCGGCACCTTGTTGGGGCGGCAAATTTTTTCGGCAAATTGTTACTACACATCGTTAGTGATATAGTCATTTAATACAGGTAGATTCGGAAAGCGTTGCCACCCAAGTCACGCTTTTGAACCGGAGGAGCCTAATAAAAAGACTTTTTTTATGTTACTCTTCATCTAAATAGAAATAACAGTCTTTTGTAATGTAAAGCAGATTAGTAGTATAATAACCAATATTTTTTAGTACTGTATTATCTATATTTTATATGTAAGATCAAGTTATATAAAAACTTTTATAATAAAAAGAGCATGAAAGTAAATAAAATAGATGTAATATTTCTAAATTCATACCCTTCCTGAGCAACGCAACTTAGTATAAATTTTAATTATTCTACTGAAAATAGTGCACATTAGTACATTTACTAATTTAGGTGGTCGATGATATAAACAAACGGGTTATACTAATATCTTTACTTTACAGTGAGCAATTAAAGTGTGTTGTGTCTCAGCCCATATTGGATGATTGATCGCAAATTGGTCAATTTCTAGTAAGTTTTTAGTAAATTGAAAGTTATTTCACCATTTTACAATGTACGAAAAATAAATTTAAGGTTCAATTTTGTCAGTCCTTAAATCTGTAAACATTTCCCATAATATATAAGAGAATACGGCATTATCGTAGTCCCAGATACACGGATGGCGCGCGTCTGGAACCTTCTAAGAACCAATTTGCTTTGTTATATTCGTTTGTACTGCTAAGGAAAAAATGAGATAAACTTAACAATGAATGAATAACTTGAGCGTGCCAAAACAGGCAAGTAAGTATCTAGAAGTAAGTTTAGTATATTAGTCAATTTTGGCGTTTTATAGATTTCTGAAGTGTTGCCAAATTATGTTGGGCGATTGATATTTCTTTTGTTTGTGTTGTTTGTCTAATGGATATTGTATACCGGTATTTTTGTACGATTATACGAAATATTACTCATCAGATTTTTGTGTCCAATTTTCAAGTTTCAGTCATAAGTTAATCTTTTATGAAGAAACCTTGCGCTATACCAAGCAAAATCTTTGGTTATTAAATCTCAATACTTATGTATGGGAGAAAAGTTTTCAAATACATTATTTGCTATCCGTTAAGACTAAGCTCTAAGTTGAATGTTGTTTTTATAGTGATTATTTTTCTAATTTTTATTATTTTTTATCGCGTAAGGTTTGTACAACTCTTATATCATCTCTACTTAACGTTGTCGGCTTCTCTTTATTGAGTACATTCGCATTCGGTCGTTACTCGATACTGACGAATGCGTTGAGTGTACTATCTGTTTAAAATTGTATTAATTTACAATAAACTAATTGATAAATTTTATGTTAGTTAATTAGAAAATTATTTTCTGAAGAAAGTCAATATAACAATAAGTTAGTTTGGATTCTCTTGTAGTATCATTAAACAATTTTCTTAATTTATTTTGAAGCAATAGTAGCGCGTTATATAAAGATAATTTATTTTAAATATAACAAAAATGTTGATGTAGAATAACTCTGTATTCATTAAAACAATATTACATAGAGAGAAAAATAAGTTCAAGAAAAATACTGTCGGAAGCTGCATACAAAAGGATCAGAGAAAATTTAAAAAAAGGAAATTGAATCGAAAACTGGGTAGTCTTGTACCATTTTTAACCGGATCAAACCCTTTAACGCAAATGCCCTTTACATCTTCAGCCACTGTAACCGAACACTTAAAAAATACTGTTATATTTCTTCTTCGGATCCGAATAATATTTAAGGGATTGAACAATTGACAGTGCTGGAATCTGAAATACACATTGCAGATCAGCCGATCACAGATATTACGGATTCATATATTGGCCCGTACTCACACATGATAACTTGTTTTGCATATTAGTTAAAAAAGGTTCAATTCAAATAGAAGATTTTCCATTTTCTACTAATCATCAAAATCGTAAATTTTCATGCATTTATTATAAAGGAATATTAAAAAATGGCGAAGGTGTGCAACGTTCATTATTAATTTATTCTATTAAATATGAAAGTGCATATTGCTTTTGTTGTCGAATTTTTAATATAATAGTGATTAACACTGGATATTTTTCAAAAGGCAGATATAATGACTGGAAAAATCTTAGTAATTCTTTGCAATACCATCAAATATTTAAAAGCCACAAATCAAAATTTTCAACATTGCAACAATTGCGGTATGTTAACCGTCTGTAACCTGCCACCTGCAGTATCACTGTCCTCTCGGATAGAAAGTTGCATATCCGTTCTCATGAACTGTGAATAACCTGTCTGGGTTATCTATGTATTACATTGTTGCAATTGACTTATAATTTATTTAACAATTTCTAATAATTCCTATTAGATCCTATTATTCAATATATATATATATATATATATATATATATATATAATATATATAGGTAAATTGGGGGATACATAACTCCTCCCGCCGTAAATGAAAAATTAAGGTTTTACTTAATTTTTAAATACATAAAATTTAATATTCAATTTCATTATTTAAAATTTATTGTTTCTAAGGGTACACTTATTGTTTCGTTATTCCTCTTTGTTTCCTTAAATCTAAAACTGTTTCATTCATTCTTATATCTAAGATACATTTTGTAAAATACATATAATTACAAAAATTATTAAAATAATTAACACAATTGTCCAAACGCTTATATTGTCATAATGTAACTTTGGCGTTTTAAGTTTACTTAAATGTTCTTTGTAACTTTCCACTAATTTTATGGCGTGATTGAGGTCGTCTAAGTCTAGATGCTCTAGCTTCATAAGTTTCTTGACTATTTTTCGTCTTCTTGTTGTTCTATCTTGAACTGTAGTTCCGGTAGATTTGCAAGTTTCTTTGTTGCTATGGAATCTTGATAAACTCTGATTACTTCGTCTTTCAATTTTATGTAACAGTCTTCTTTAAGGGTGATTAGTTTGCTTCCGAATAATGCTAGGTTATTTTCATCTTAATTGCAGTGCTGCTACTTCTGTTGGGAAGATGGCTATTCATTTGTTTTCTGTAACTTTTTGAATTTTCATGTTGGCTATTTGCACTTGTTTGGCTTCACAGTTTTCGTAATGATTTGAAAATTTTAATAGTTGTACTTCACAACGGCTGTCTTCTTGAATGGTTGTTGTCGTCATCGATTGGCAT
This sequence comes from Platerodrilus igneus, assembly GCA_036346225.1. Lineage (NCBI taxonomy): Eukaryota > Metazoa > Arthropoda > Insecta > Coleoptera > Lycidae > Platerodrilus > Platerodrilus igneus. The sequence goes on from JARFIW010000873.1 coordinate 3,414,190, forward strand.
AAGTATTGGTTTGGTGTTACTTCAGTACATTTTCCGTTTGTATAACTATGTCTCAGTTCATTTAAGGATAGGAATTTAGTTTGGGTATAATAACTTGGTATGTGCTAGTAACTTTCGTTGGAAAAGCAAATAAATGATAATAATTATAATTGTTACTTTCTACTATCGGTATCTCTATTAAAAATATTATTTCGTTATTTTTAATGTAGCTTTTGACTATAGCTATTTTTTCAAATATTAAAATGTTTGACTTTGTTACTTCAAAAGGTAATTTACTGTTAGTTATAAATGATCTAATTCTTATTAATTGTTTTAATAAATCGGTTGGTTCAATGATATTAGAGTGTAGGGTATTTAATTTTGCAAATGTTACTGCATTTTCTAACGTTGCTAAAATTTGTTGATTTAACGTAACGTTTGATATTATTTGAGTAAATATTGTATTTTGCATACTGCCTAATTTATTGGTAGTATATCGGGGTTGTCTTTTTTTATCTTTTATTATTACTTGGTTGTCCGTTCTACCTGGGCGGAGGTTGACAGTAAAGGCGATGATTGTCCATCTGAAATTACAGGGTGTCTTAAGTTTTTCAAATGAATGTACTTTGTTATTTTGCCGTTGTCTACTACTGCTATATTTTTGTCTGATATTTTCTTAATTTTAAATGGTCCTAAATTTCTGGGTGCCGTTTTATGTTGCTTGTTTTGAAAATTTTTCTCATACACGGTTTGTCCTATTGAAAATTTATTTGCGTCGGTATTTTTATTACGGGTTATGGTGATACGTTCCATATCGTTATCTAATTTATCTTTTACTTTGTCGTAAGTTATTTTTAGTTCTTCCTTGTGGCCTTTCGCATATTGTTGGTATACTTCTTTGTTGTAGTGTATGTCATAAGGGTTGCGTGAATCTGAATGTCCTAGAGTTAATTCTAAGGGTGTAAAATTTGTCGATGAGTAAATTGTATTATTATAGGCGATTAGTGCGTATGATATTAAATTGGTTATGTGTTCCTTTTTATAATTTATTCTTAATAACCGAATTTGCTCTAACAGGGTTGAATGTAGTCGTTCAATTAGTCCGTTTAATTCAGGGTGGTTTTCCGTTATGAAATAAATTTTTATTTTGTGAAGTTCTAAAGTGTTTTGTATTGTCTCATTTTTAAATTCGCTACCATTATCTAGAGTTATTGATTTGGGTGTTCCATAAAATGTGGAATACTTTAAAAATCCTTGGGTCACGTCAATGCTATTTTTGCATATGATTGGTATTGCTTGGCCTATTTTTGTGAATGCGTCTACAATTGTTAAATAGTTTTGCGCTTCTACTACTAGAGTATCGGCATGTAGTTTTTGAAATGGTTTATCGGGTGTTTTGGTTAACATTAAGGGTATCTTTGGGGGTTTTTTGTCGTACTTCGCTTTGTCACATAATTCACATTGATTAATGAAATCTGTGGTCAATTCTTTCATGTCTTTAAAAATAATATCATCTTACAAGTTGCTTTATTGTTTCGTTAATTCCTTGATGGTTGGTTTTCCTTCGTGTTGATTCTTAATTACATCATTTATTTCGTCGGAGTCATCTAGTGTTATTAATTTTCTCGTACATCTGATAACTTCAGGGTCAGAGTTATTGAATAATTTAACGTATAATTCTGAAAATCTTTGGTGTAAGTGCTCGGTGTTGAAGAACTAAAATCGTTTTTTCTCGGGGGTGTATTCTTTTAGAATCTTAATTATTTGTTCCTCGTTGTCATCTATGGTTATTTGGATTTGGTATATCTTTTTGTTATCTACTTTTGTATATTTTACGGATTGGGGTTATTTAAAACTTCAGTAATTATAAATTGGTTGGGTTTCATATCGATTGCTTCGTTTAAAATTTTAATCGCGGTTTTAGGTTTTTCGTTTTGTGTCGAATGTATCGTGTCGATCTCGTCTAAATCTTTCCTTGTTTCTACTTCGTCTACGTTTCCTACAATGGATTCCGTTTCTAATGCATTAAGTTGTATTCTAATTAAAGCGTCTGCGTTGTTGTTATAAATTTCTTTTTTATACATAATTTCGTAATCATATTCTTCTACTCTGATTCGCCATCGTTGTAATTTCGAATTTGGTTCTTTAAGTTTGCATAGCCATACTAATGGTCTATGATCGGTGTATATGTAATATTTTCTTCCGTATAAGTAAGGTCTAAAATATTTTGTTGCCCAAATTATGGCAAACAATTCTTTCTCTATGGTACTATATTTCTGTTCGGTTTCATTTAGGGTTCTGGATGCGTAGCTGATGGGTTTATCGCTACCTACTTTTCTTTGGCTCAATACTGCGCCTAATGCTACATTCGATGCGTCCTTCGTTAGTATAAATGGTTTCGAAAAGTCTGGGTATTCTAATACAGGGTGATTCGTTAATATATTTTTAATTTTGTCTACGGCTTTAATGAATTGCGGGGTGTGTTCAATTTTGTTTCCCTTTTTTAAACAATTTGTCGGGGGCTTGGTTATCTGAGCAGAACCTTTAATAAATTTACGGTAGTAACCACAATTCCTAATAATTTTTTAATTTCTTTAGTTGTCTTTGGTAGAGAGTAATTTAAATCTGCAATTGTTTTGTCGGGATTTGGCATTACTCCTTGGGGTGTTATTATATGTCCTAAAAATGATACTTCTTTTTGTAAAAATTCACTTTTGTCTAATTGTACTTTGAAATGTGCTTGTCTTAGTCTTACGAATTCTTCTTTCAATCTTTCTATGTGTTCTACCAGTGATGTGGAATAAACTATGATGTCGTCTAGGTACACAAGGCATTTTTCGTTGTGTATTTCTCGTAATATATTGTCCATGACTCTCTGGAAAGTAGCGGGTGCGTTCTTTAATCCAAATGGCATTCGTTTTGTATTCGCAATGTCCTCTAGGTGTGCTGAAGGCTGTTTTTGATATATCTTTTTCGTCCATCTCTACCTAATGGTATCCTGATGCTAGGTCTAATGTTGAAAAATATTGGCATTTGACTAATTTGTCTAGAATTTCGGTTAAATTTGGTAGTGGATATTTGTCATCTACCGTTTTTTCATTTAACTTTCTATAGTCTATTACCATTCTGTACTTTCTCTTTCCGGTTGCGTCTAATTTCTTAGGTACTATTAACTCGGGGCTGCTCCATGGTGAGTTGGAGTGCTGGATTATGTCTTGTTCTAATAAGTCTGCTACTTGTCTGTCAGCTTCTTCTTTGCTCGCATGAGATAGTCTATATGCTTTTGTAATTATTGGCTTGTTGTCTGTTAGTTCGATGTTGTGTTCCACTGTGTTGGTGAATGTTAGTGGTATTCATTCGCAGTGGAATATGTCGCGGTATTCGAAACATCAGTTTATAATTGCTCTTTGCTCTTCTTGATTGATGTCGGTATTAAAACGGATGTTACTTAAATTTTCTCTTAACATTTTGTCATGCTTTATTGGGTTGTAATCGTTTTCTAAATTTTCGTCTATTTCCATTTCATTAAAATTTAATTCCTCTACGTTAATTGGGTCTATCAACGATAATTCTACGGGATAGTCGTTTGAATTTAATATCGTTGTAGTGGCATAATTATCTTTTATTTGTACTAAGGCAATTGGGGTTTCTACTCCTTGTTGAAATGTCATATGATTTATTATTCCTACTTTCTTGTTAGAATTTACTGGGATTTTTATTTTTCTTTCCGTTCGGGGTTTATTGTGTATTTTTGTTCGATTTGAGTGTTTTGAAATTTAATTGGTATCTTTCCGTATTTTGTCCTTAATAAACGGTTCTTTATGTCAATGTTGGCCCTAATTTTCTTAGAAGGTCCATTCCGATTAGTCCGTCGTATTTGTCATTGAATTCGAAAATACAAAATTTATGTTTCATTTTTAGATTAAATGTTCTCGGTAAGGGTATATTAGCTATGAATTGGTGTAGTGTTGTTTGATGGGCTGTTTTAATTTTAAATAGTTGTCCTTTTACATAATCTAAATAATGTTTCTTCACGGTTCTGGGGCTAATTAATGTTTTTGAGGATCCGGTATCAATTAATAGTTTAAATTCGGCATGGGGTATTTCTATGTATGGTAGTACTTTGTGATTTATGTTATTTAGGTTCATTAAGTTTGGTCGTTTACGAATTGGTCCATTTGAAAATTTGAGCACAAGTTTTCTTCGTCGTCCGTGTTCATAAGTTTCTGCATGGTTTGATTCATCGTTTGTACCTGTCTGAATGTAATTATTCTGGTCATTGTCAAATTTTTCTACTTCTTGGTGAAATAGTTTCTCCGATGTAAAATTGCGTTTCTGATGAAGGTTTGGTCGGATATGTGTTACCTTTGTATTTTGTCTGGTGTTACCAGATGAGGTATCCATTGGTATTGGTTTATAATAGTTATTAGAATTGTTATTATTCATTGGTGTATTTCTACTGGGGTTCGCGCTGAATGCTGGTCTTTGTTGGTTTAGGTTTTAATTGAATCTTGGTTGGAATGCGGGTTTCGTAAAATTTGGGTTAAACGTAGGTTTTAAAAAATGTTTATATTGATTATTAAAATTCGTATTGTTAAAATTTGGGTTATTAATTCGCGGTTGATTTGTTTGTGTGTTGAAGGGTGTGAATTTTTGTTGAGGGATTGTTTGTCTCGCGGCTTGCATGGTTTTTATTGGTGAGTAACTTTTATTTGCGTTGGGGTTGTATAGTCTGTTACGGTAATACATTATATTTTTTTTTCTATTACTAGGTTCATGGCTTCTTCTAGGTTTTGGGAACGTTGGAATCTTATCTTATCTGATAGTCGTTCTGGTAAAGCGTTTATATATGTGTCCAGTGCCATTTTGTCATACATTTTTGATTTTAAATGTCGAATATTTTGACCGAACTCTTCGATTTTTAATTTTGTTAGAGTTAGACTTCTCACGTCTTGGCATTTCATTCCGAATTGATATGGGGATTGGTTGTGTTCCATTCTGAGTTTTATCAGGTCTCGTACCAGGCATTTTATGTTACGCTGGTCTCCGAAATATGCAATTAGTATTTGTTTAAAGTCTTGCCATTCCAATAGATCGTCTCTACTGGCAATTAATGTTAGTGCTCTTTCGGTCAATTTACTTATTACCAAGCGTAAAAGCAAGGAATTCCTTTCGTTTTCTCCGGGTTTGTAGAAGGTTTTCAGGAACATTTGAACATTTCGCATGCTGCAATAAAGTTTCCGAAATGGGCTTGCTGGCCATTAAAGATTTGGATTGTCTCCAAATAAAGTTTCATGTCTCCACTACTCATTTTGGTTAATGGTTGCCTTCGCTTATGGGTAATTTCAAATTTTGTAAAAATTGAGATTTATTTTGCTATTTATATCGTCATTTTTTTAATGGGTTGCTTTCGCTTTTGGGTAATTTTAAATTTTGTAAAAATTGAAATTTATTTTACTATTTGTACCGTTATTTTTTGTGGGTTGCTTACGTTATTGGGTAATTTCGAATTTTGTAAATATTGAGGTTTATTTCGCTATTTGTATCGTAACTTTTTGGTTTGAATTATTAATTTTCCGTTTAGACCGCGTCGGGTTATTTTTAGAATCGTAGTTGCTGTTATTTGTACTTAGTTACACGGTGCGGTAATGAATTTGTGAGATTTATACTCGATTATGTTGGTTTAATTACTGTAGCTTTGAATTTGCTTGTTTTTATCTCGCGGGCGTTAATTTGTCGTGAGTTCTGCTTGAGTTTTGCTTCCTGAAAGAATCTGGAGTGGATAAATAGTTTCTCGCGGTATTTACTTTGCTTTGTATGTTTTGCGTTAGTTAAAGCTTTGTGTTCGTTTAGTTCTGCTGATTTTATCAGTTTGCTGTAATTATATCTTTTTCCGTGGGTTTCAATTGAATTGCATAAACGTATAGTTCGTCTGTTTTGTCGCCTTGAGTACTAAATATAACTTGCAGGTTTTCAGTTAATTACTTTGTTACACTTTATCTCTGTAATTTAATCACAAAGTTATGTCTACTTAAGATGTAGTTTAGTCTCTTGGTTATTTAATTGCGTACGTGCTGTATAACATGCAATTATACTTGTTAAAGTAATTAATACTTATTGAAAAGTGTTATTTTCAGTTTGTGTGGGAATTAGATAATTCGCTTTTTCACTCGTTAATTGCTTGCATAAATGTTGCTTTTGATTATTTTTAGATATCTCCGTATTCAGTTATGCTGCACGTCTTGTAATTGTATTTCTCCGTAATGTAGGTTTAAAGTTGCAATGATGAGCGTTTTAATGTCGGTTAATTATAGTTTTTACAATAAACGTTTAACTTTATTCAATATTGCACTGGAATAATTAGCTTCTCCTTAATACAATTTATTTATAAATGATGAATAGTAGTTTTAGTTCAATGCTGGCCGTAATTTTATGCGCTTTATTCAACTTCGTGATGGATTAATTACTTGTGGATCGTAATGCAAAATGCGTTGCGTTAATTTATACAAAGGTTCTGAAAGTTATTTGTTTAAATAGTCGTTTCTCTGAGGTTTTAAATCTGTAATAAATCGTTTCCATGATGAGTGATGTTTCATTCACCGGTCTTATCTTAGGTGAGGATTGCGTTAATTTTCACGCTAATTTTTAATTACAATGGTTTAAGTTACTGATATATTTGCAGAGTGCTTTGCTGTAATTTATAAAGAATGATAGGGGTGAATGTTTTAAATAATCTTTTCTGTAGTTGCTTGTTTATAAGAATTACGTTTAGCTTTATATGATGGAGTTAATTTGCGTTCGGTTTTTTTAATTTACTGGATTAACTGTTGCGTTTTTGTATTGCGCTAGTTAATTTGTATAATTATTTGTACCTCGGTTACGTTTGATTTTAATGGATGTGCGTCAGTTATTTTTGGTTTATTTTTCGGTTTGTTTTAATAATTGTAATGAAAACTTTTAAAAATCAAGTCTCTTTTGTTTTAAAAATCTCTTTAAAATTCAAGTCTCATAGAATAACACTTTCTCAAAATAAATTCTCGTTTGAAAATAATCTCTCTTTGTAAACTATTTTCAAAAAATATTGGCATAAAATAAAATTTTGTACATAAATAATAATAATAAAATAATAAAACTAGCTTATATCAATTATAGTTTGTAAGATCAATTGGTTTTAAGGAAATGAACTTACCTTAATTTCTTCATCTGCTTCTTTTGTGTGCTCTATCGATGCTGTATCTCCACGTTGGTTTGCTTTGCTGGATTCGGTCGATTCGTGTACTTCCTCCAACCTTGTTTGGGTTCTGTCAAAATTACGAATTGAAATTCTTGGTCACCAGTCTTCCGATTTTTGGATTTTTAGTACCCTTTTGACATCCGTACGTCTGCGCCAGTTAAGGTTCGGGCCTTTGGAGCGATGTTTTTAAAAAACGTTTCCAAACTCTTAACAAATTTATTTTATCTTAAACAGAAATTATAATGGAATTTTGAATAACTGTAAGAAATAACTTTAGATCGAAAATATTTAGTTAATTAAAATAAGGCGAGTAGTCTAGGTAAACAACAATGCAAAAGCTGTAGTACTCAGACTGACTCTATTGAGTAGCGTGAACAACGAAGTATTGAGTTCAAAGACTGACTGCAGGGCCTTGAGCTCCCGGGCTTTTTATAATAACCTGCCCCCTCACATGGCTGTGGAAACTTGCAGATCTTATGTCTGCTTTACTCTTAATTCTACACTTTATTACATTGTAACAATCATATTTCTAGGTAATTGCGGTACGACCACCTGCCACCTGCAGTATCACTGTCCTTTCGGATACAAAGTTGCATGTCCGTTCTCATGAACTGTTAATAACCTGTCTGGGTTATCTTTGTATTACATTGTTGCAATTGACTTATAATTTATTTAACAATTTCTAATAATTCCTATTAAATTCTATTATTCAATATATAGAGGTAAATTAGGGGATACATAACTCGCGTAGATAACAAACCCATTACAGTAATTAAAGAGTAAAAAATTTTCAGAAGCAAAATGTTTGCTACTTTCAACAAATAACTATTGAAAATAACAAACACGTATTTCAAGGAACGAGACATTATTTGAAGTAGTTTGAGGAACAAACATTTCAATGAATTATAAACGGTTATAGTGTATATTCCACGTACTTAGGAATATTTTTTATACAGGACGGTTTTAATACGTATTTGTTAAGTTTGTATTATTTGGGAGTAACATAAAAAGGGTTTAGATTAGAGTTTTTAATTAAGGTAGGTGCAATTTAATGCAGAATCGTCTATTTCAAAAAGTTACCGTTACAGAATACTGCGGAATATACTAGAAACAGAAAAAGGAAGAAAGGGAGGTAGATGTAGATCTAGATCAGCCTACAGCACACGGATGGTGAAAGACGTAGGCTGTGGGAAATTCGGGAAAATGTGTAGGCTAACTTAGAGCAGAAATCAGTGGAGGTACGCATCCAACCAGTTCCAGTACGAAAAATATAATGATGAAATAATTAATTTTATTTAACCCTGATGATAAATGTAACAACTACAATTGGTTTTGTAATATTCTTAACAAATGTTGGCTGTACAAAAACAGGAATTGGAAATCCAGTGATTCGGCAAGTGTCTAAGTGGTGGGGTATCTTGGTAACCGTTAATTGCTTAGCCTCCTTTACTTACTATTGAATTTTGGTAAAATAGGGTATAATTTAGAAAACAATATAAGGGGAAAAATTTAAAAATTAGAAGAAAGGATTAGCACAAACAGTACTGTATTCAAGAAGAAAAACCAACTGCTATGTACGAAGACAACAAGTATAGAAACAAGGAAAAAATTGTTAGAAGCATATGTGTAGTGCATAGCACTGTATTGCTTGAAACGTGGACAGTAGGCGACGCGGACAGAAAAAGATAAAAGATTTTGAAATGTGTTACTACAGACGTATGATGAAGATATCATGAACAGACAAAGGTAAAAACAAAGAGGTACTAGAAATGGCACAGGAAGAAAGATATATGCGAAAAACAGTTAAAGAATAAGAAAGATAAGATGAGAGGACACATACTAAGGCATGAAAGAAGAATGCGGAATATATTAAAAGCAGAGAAAGGAATAAAAAGGAGTAGAAGCAGACCTAGATTAGACTATTGCACACAGATAGTGAAAGATCTAGGCTGTACCATAGAAAACAACGGAGGTACGCGTCTAACCAGTTCTATGATTGAAGACTTAATGACAATGTGGGTTTATTGAATTTTTTCAGCTAGGTATATTTTTCTCTTTTTTACTAATTTCTTTAACTCAAATTTCAAATAATTATAAAAGTAAAATAAAATGTCAACGTCAAGTTTAGACATATTCGTAAATCTATAACTAATACTTTGATAACAACTGTTAAACCAGATGGTACATAACCACTTTCATATAAATTGATCAAATTAAAAAATCAAATCTCTCCATTTTATAAAAATTTCTAAAAGAACGCAAAATACATTCCTTTCATTTAAGACCAATCCCAATTGAAAATTAACTGAAATATAAAAATATATATTCACATTTAACACAATTGATTATATTTAGATAAAACTTTTAGTTATAAATGCTAAATAATGGCTTTAGTATTGTTTAAGAGAATGACGTATGATTACAGTACGTAATAACACCAGTCAGATTTAAGAAGCTCACTCTAAAAGAATCTTAGTTTAAGCGATTGCATTTACTATTATAAGATTAATGAACTTTCGATATATTTTCAAGCATGATTATAATTTTTATAAACGCAGACAATGTTCTCAAGTTTTATAATTTTATAAAATATAAAGTTACTTCTTACGGTAATCCGTGCGGACAAGAATAAAGTAAAGTACATTAAGCAAAGTAACAGAAAACCCGCCTCGAGTACCGCAACAAAAACAAGGAGAATCGAAAGAATTAAAGCCGTATTACCTAAAAACGTTGTGGAGTAGGGTGGTTCACACAGAAAGAAAAAGAAAACCCTAAGAAGGAAATTTACTTACAAATCTTTTAGAGAACAACAAGTTATAAAAAAAACCAACTCGCAAAAAGCATTTATCTAGAACCATCTAGGGATCTACACGGTACACAAAATCTACGCAAAAATAATGCTTTATCGCAAAACAATGTATGCTCATCTTTAGTTGCCTCGAGCTAAAGTTTTTTTTATTTAACTTCAATTCTAACATGTACATAAAGTAAAAAAATATTAACCAACAAATATATCACGGTCTCTGTTCAGTCATTTAGTTACTAAATTTATAAATGTTGATACAAAACAATTATTTATTTACATAGTTAAAGCAATCAATAGGAACTGTATACATGGTGAAATGCATTCCTCCTGTATCTGAAAAAAATATTATTAGGAAAAAGCATCACAACAAATTTATAGGACAGTTAATGTTTAATTATTATTCCATAAATACTCGGCAGCTGTTCCCGTAATATTTACCACGATCGGAGCGGAGTAAGTTCAATTTCACACGGTAACATCTCCAATTGTGCGATGAGTAACCTTATAAACTTACAAAAAAAGAATTGGTGGGACGTTCCGCTCCGGCCTCATATTGGTTACAGATGACCTGGGCGGGATCACATAGCACAACGTATCAAGATTTTTTCTGAAAAACCAAGTGAATCAAATTCAGAAGAAGCAGCAGTGAACAGAGCAAATTTTCACTTTTATTTACCAGTAGCCAGTAGCACATCACTACCTGATCAAGTATATATGTCTGTACATATTACGCAGCGACGGATTGAATCAGTCGAAAGTAGATTAACACCAATTGCAGTAAGTTATTTAGTTGTTGGTGAACGCCGTATCTCAAAGATACAACTTTGTACAAACCAATTTCAGATTTCGCAGTTATAAATTCATGCAGTTTCATACAAATTGCTCTCAATTCGGATGGTTGTATTTATTAGATCGGTCTGAAATAAAACTTGGACACAAATGCCTCGAGCAATGCACATTAGGAACTCGAAAATCATCAACAATTAATAACGGAAAATCCATTGATAATACACGTCGCTAAATGCATGTAATGTTTCCTATACAAAATGCTTTAACAAACGAAAACCCCGTTCTTGAACGAATTATCAACTTTTCTGAAGCAAGTGTTTTGATAAAATAGATACCGGCTTTGAATATTATATTAAAAGAGTAATTTCCTACTTTAAAATATAATTACATGTACTAATAAAGCCTATTAAAGAAATGCATATATTTACCTTTCATTCCTGATAAAAATACTGGCAGATCCGAAGTACCTTAAATTTTATAAACGAATATTTAACACAAATTCCACAAGATGATGAATAGGTGACCGTTTCGATTGAGAGATGCTACCGGATTTGCAAATACACGTAAATAACCGTGGAATCAGTACAGGATTATAACGCTTTCTAAATTACTTATGCGCCAAATTTTAATGACAGAGACGGAACGTAACATACTTCCGAGAAAACTGAGTTTCAATTGTGAATAAAATGCACCAGTGTCTAATGTTGTATTTTAAATTATTCCTAATAAGCGGAAACATTCATATTTCTTATTTGCTAAATTTAACACACACTGTAGGCAGTCAAAATATTATAAAAGGGATTTTCCTATAAATTGTATTTTCCTATAAATACGACAGGAATAAGTCGACGTTGCAAATAACACAAATAGAAAATTGAAATTTTGTTTACCGCCCTCTGGAAATATTTTCAAACCCTACAAAAGAACAGCTTACAGAACAGCATATGTATTGTACAGCCCATCTGCTAACGAAAATTTTATCGTACGAATCTATTAAATTTCTGTATAAAGCATCCAATTTAGGTTGATCTACAAACACACCATACGCCACTCAAATAAACATAAATGCGAAATATTTACTTCATAAAAAGTAATACCACAGAACGTGTCTTGGACGAATGTTTTGTAATAAACGGTTTATGTTGAAGATCAATGTTCTAAACTTTATGTGTGAACCTATTGAATAAATGGTGTTACTTAAAACATGTAATCCACCATTGTTAATTATAAATTAAATTACATAACGGTACAAAGTTCCAAACCGACCATCACCAGCCAATTCTAGGATTCTACTTTTGACAAATATTTATTATTTACGAAGCAAGGGTCGGATATCAAATGACTCGCGTGATGTCAAGGCTGATCAAACCACTGCATCTTACATTAGGTACTAAAGCAATGGAGAATTATTCGCTCACATATCACCAAATGTACAAACAATACTTAAAGCTTGTATTGTAATGAAAGTAAACAATAATCAAAGGCTTGTTACGGTATTCCGTACAGACAAAAAGGAAAGCAGTAAAGTAAATAAAGAAAATCGCCTACACCGAATATTGCAACAAAACAGGGACAAAATGTTAGAATCAAAATCCGAAAGAATTAGACTTCGGGTTAGCTCGAAACGGTCATAGAGTGGGGTTGGTGATACAGAAAGAAAAATTGGAAACCTCAGTAAAAAGCTATATTACTAACAGACCCGAAAAAATATTTACAAAATCAAAAAATACACATTTACGTAATCGTTTGTTATAACGTGATGTAAACAAAGCGTTGATTTACATATAATACAGTATAAACCTAAATATTTTTGAAATATCGAGAATAAAATCTTATAATATAAATACTATATATTTACATAGATTTCCAACCGAAAATGTATACACAATAAGTAATACAGTATATATGCCAGAAATAATAAGGCAATATCTGCAACAAATAATACAGTAACATCTGTTTTAGGAAGTGCACCTTCTAAGATTCAAGAACGTAACATTAAATTTTAAATAACATAATTAAGTATTAACTAGCAAGTTGTTGACGTACACATTAATGCACTCACAAAATGAAACAATAAGAAGTGTTCTAACGCAAGCTTTCGGTTAACTAGCTGTGACTAAGGATAATTGCATAAGCGTTTGTGCTTAGTGAAAATGAAATTTAGTAACGTACAATCTGCAATTTATTGTGGAATCAACAACAAAAAGTGTCTGTCTTCCAAAACAGCAACACAAGTAAAGCAAATAGAAAAAAATTGTACCTTAAACCAGGCTTTTACGATCTTCAGGAATTCGAAAGTGCGGGCTGCAATCATATACGGCTGGGTGCTAAATCCAACCAACTTAACTGTACTAGAACACTATGTACAAAAACGGTTTTTGTAATCGCGACTTACAACGTTCAAGAGACGTTTTATAAAATTAGGATCGAATACATAAGAGAAGAGTCGAATAAATAAAAGAGCCTATCAAACGCTCGGCTTGTATTTATACAAATTAGGAACCACGGGGGGAAAGACATAAAATCATTCCCAGCAATAAACTGTTAAATATTCTGAGAAAGAAAGTAAAACTGTATTCCATACAACAACTACGAAATATTCCTAGAATGCACGCAATAAAGAAGGCAAAATACCATAATTAATTCTATTGAATTTTGTTTAAATGAGGAGCAAAATATATTTTAAAACATCCAGCGAGTATGCAACCTTACATACCACCAAAAGAAATCAGTTGCCTGACTTATAGAAATGAATAAAGGTTTTTATTATGATTGATCCACGCTACGGAAATACCAAGAATGAATTATTTAGAGGACCGTTTTTATTAACTCGAGAACTAAACACGTGCAAATATGTCGAAGTAGGTATTCTCAGTACTAATCATTAGAAGCTTTTATACAAAGGTCTTATTTCTAACACATTTCGTGGGCAAGCTTCTAGTCTTTTAGAAGTGGTTTTACGATAGCAATATTTCGAAGAATTTATAAACATGGTGGAGGATATCTTCCACGAATTCCTATTGTACAAAACACTAGGGTAAGTTTATAGGACGATTTAGTACGTATCTATTGAACTTATTAAGCTTGTATAATTTGAGAATAACATAAGAAAAATTTAGAACACCGTCTTTAGAAGGCACTTAATTAAGGTAGATGGAAACCAATGCAGAATCACTCCATTTCAAAAAATTAGACTTATGGTCAATAACTGTAGTAGTATGTGAAAATCATGTAGAAACATACTGTGAACATTTACACACGTCACAATATTATCTGTAAATATTTACCGAAGACACTCAAAGTGTGAAAAAATAGCGTTCTCAATTTAAAATGATCAAAAAACGCTAAGAATGATTCAAACTGCTGCTTACTACATAAGTAGAATTATCTGACATGCATGAAGCAAAATACTTTTCTTATACGAAATATATATAACACTAGTTTTTAGAAAGTGTTTCCTGCAATTTGATGTGTTATAGGTTCTAGCACACAAAATTCAATTTTTTATACACGCATTCAATGTTATACAAAATCTTGTGCATTACTTTTGATAAAGTTTTTTGAGCTGGACCGCATTTTTTAAAAAAATCGCTTTAAAATCATTAAAGTGCTAACTCGTACAAACAGGAAACCAAACTCGAATTAAAAATAAAAATTATATAAGTTACTTTGAAGAAATCTTAAATCATACTAGGTCACTAAAAGACACTAAAGAGGCCGTTGACGTTAAATCTGCACATGCAGTAAGCAGAAACGAAATAGTGACCATTTAATTTGTTCCTGATTTTATACAAAAAATTAGTTATGAATTTCTAGTAGTTGGGTAGAAAACAAAATACGCATTTGCATTACTTGAACGTAATTATTGTTTGACCAAATGGCTCTTAATCAGTTTTAAATTATTCGATCCACTCAAAACCTAATTACTAATCGGCGTCCAAGTGTTATTAATTATAACCAACTTCATTTTGGTTACAAACGCTTATAAAATTAAGCATTTTTCTGTTTAACGTTATTCGAGCGTTATGCCAGAAATTTACTATTGCGTTTCAATAATAGATGCAATGAATTTAAAACTACATCAACTGGCGCTTTAAGGTTATATCCGTACAGAACTATTAACTAGAATTTTTAAAGTTTGTTCAATTTGTTTAGATATCTAATTAATACTATTTATGCGGTAAATACAAAATTAATGATTAAGTAGTAAAGTTTATATTTATATACTACGTTAACTTTTGCAATTGTTAATGTTTGTGTTCAAATTCGGTATCAATGTAAAACGTTACCGTTGAAAATTAAATGTTTGCTGACTTATGTACGCACTCCGTACAAGAACTATATTTTATTTCAATAAACTTAATTTAATTGTGTATATAAACTTAAAACTCGCTTGCGTTTAAGCTGTAAACGAAGTTAAAAACTATTTCTCCGATTATAAGTTTTACCAAAAATATGTGCATCTATTGAAAGTTAGTCGGGTTGTGAAGGCTAGGGTCGGTTGCAATGATGTTTAGGATTGCTTTTGGGTTGAAGGTTCAGCCAGAAATGCAACTACCGATGACTCCCCAACTAAAAGGATAAACATAAATTGATTTCTAATCTTAAATTTGATCCTGTAGATGAACTCAGGAGTTAACTGTTACACGGAGATAAAAGTTGAAAACCATTAAAATTACTCACTAGCTAAACATTCTACCGCAAAAGTATATCCTATCGGGAACGCTAAAAGTATTTTAAAAATAAATAAATTTAAGTATTTGATTTCAAAACATCATGTCTCCGTTTGCAAAGATGCAAACGATAGGCTCTCTGATTTTATGGATAGAAGGATGTTCCTAGGGTAAAAAATTGCAATGAAAATAAAATCCTATAAAAAAAGCTTTAAAACAAACCCAATCACAAACCGTTTTGTTACAGTTTTATTTATTTATACTTGCTGGAATTTTACACTTTAAAGAGAGTAAAGTTTTATACTTAGAAACTGGAAAGGCTAAAAACTGTATGCCTTCGGCTAACTTGGCTATTAACCCAAGTGAGAGTTAGAAGTGGGTGGGGGTTACATTTACTTAATTGAATAAAAGAAAATGCAATCTTAAGTTAGACGTTACTGTATCTAACAAGTATTAATTAATCTTGAAGGGCAGATACAGGAAACCTTTCCGTGTTTATTAATTCTTATTCTTTATCCTAATTCTTGGATAAATATAGTGTGACAAAATATTGGGTAAATCTTGTCTCAACCAATTTGATGTTTTCTCAACAAAAAATATTTTAACATATGCCTCTTTAAGTTATAAGACACAAAAAAAGTGCTAACGTAATGACACGCCTATTTTATTTTTGAGAAATAAATATTTTTATCGTAGCAACACTATAAAATTCATCTTAATAACAATATCAAATGCTAGAACAGTGTTTTAGCTTTAGTTACTCAAAAAAAAATTGCATTTACAAATTTAAAGTCTTAACAATGGTTTCTCAGATCTGGAATTTAATTTACATATTCAAATTAGCTAAGTTTTAATTTATAAAGGAGAAATGTTAAGTGGTTTGTCTTTTTTTATACAACACTAATTTTGTTGCAAATCGTTACACAAAGAAACCTTTCAACATAATTTCTAGACCGGCTTCTCACTAACGAGAAAATTCTAATTGTTAAAAAATTTTAAATAGGAATTTACTTAAATTATTTTCTTTTAACAAAGTATCTAAAACTAAAGAAAACGAAATTTTAAACATAACTACTATTTTACGAAAAAAAACCTAGTGATTGAAATGGTGGTATTTTTACTACTAATTCGGTTAGCGAGGGTAATGACATTATACGCTTTAAGGGAAGTTGTTTTGTACAACCTTTTTTTTATAAATTCATTGACGAATTCGGCAAATAAATCACTATCCCTTAATAGCATGTTGCAGAAATCCACCCCGATGGAAATATTTGACTGTGGTGAGGATTTAACTAGGCTCAGGCCATAGACATCAACGGTCCATTTTTACATAACAAAACAAACTACTTCAGATTGATATTTCTAAAGGGAATAGCGTTATTGTAGTCCTTATGTTTTGCACTAAAGAAACAGATTAAAATACTGTCTTACTTTTTAGACCAAGTTTTACCACCAACGACCCTATTGCGAAATTATCGGAAAATGGAATGAAAATGACGACATTATAATTATTACGGTTCGTCGAGAGGATTCAACCTGGAAAACCCTATCTACACGTAATTTATATCAAAAAGTACAGAAAGACACGAGCCGTGTTTAGATAGCAACATGGAAAACCTTGACGTATTTGAGAAAAGTAACTTATTTAACAATTCTTAATGATAAAATGCTATTTTAAACGATTACTTTGACAAACACAATAAGATTTCAAACACCTGGAGTATTAATTTGTTATTACTAGGGGTGGGCGATACGGGATTTTGCGTATCGAATATCGATACATATTCTATATCGATATATCGAATATCGATATATATCGATACGTATCGATACGTATCGATACGTATCGATGCGTATCGATACGTATCGATATATCGATGTTTATTTTTTGCTGCATCGGGGGGGATCGATACGGAGGTCGTATCGATACGTATCGATATATCGATACGCCGACCCAGCCCTACACATAACCTTTTACACACTTGGTTACGGCCCTGTAAGTAAAGAAAGACATTGTAATAGTTCAGTTTACAACAAAAACTCGAAATAATAGTGTTACTTTTGCTTTATTTTTAATGTTAGTACTTCTAGATGTTTGCATCTCTATGGTCGCTTAATCCACAAAAGTTATTGCAAAGCATAATATATCTACACCAGTACATATAACCTCAGGAAACTTAGTCAATAGATTTTTTTATAACTGACTCCGTTTTTATTATTAAATTACAAAAAACTTTTACTAAAACCAATTTTGTGCGATAAAAAAATTCCTAAGAATTGTGTACGTCTAGTCCTTGTAAGTAACGATCGAAGTTCTCATCAAGTTGGAATTAGAAGTTTCAAAACTTAAGAGTTCTTTTTATGTCTTTTGCAGGATTCTAGATAACACTACGGTTAAATCTGTAATGAATAATGAAAGATGTGAGCCGAAGATGGATGAATTGGTATTGATGGTTTTGTGATACGACTACCAAGATTTTAGACCATACATTGTTGTAATGCTTCCTCTGGCACTGCTATAGAAATAGAACTTCGCTGTTTCACTTACTTCAAAATCTCCTCAGGAATTAAACTCGGAAAGCACTAAAGCAACAACGAAAGAAGAGTATTTAATAAGGTTAAGCTTTCTTTACGTCAAAATGAAAATATATAATTTTATATAGAGGCGTCGAATGTCAATATTTTCCATTGTATATTATCACAGATATATGCCTCAAGACAAGACCAATGGTTCCGATTAGAGTCGTCAACTTGTTTTTCCGGCATATCTCTAGATATCCAACCGATCTGCGCATTTTAATACATTGCTTTGAAATTCAGTTAAGAATCAGATAAATTAAAATTTTGCGTTAGATACCATATTTATAAGTACAACCCTCCGTTAAAAAGTATTTATCTTTGTTTTGCTCTACAGGACGGATAAAGAAACTTACAAACACATACTCAGAGATTAATGCATCCCCTGTCTAATATAACTTTAATCATAAATTCTCTTTCTGTACAATACTAAAATTAACCATTCCTTAATCTAGAAGTTTACATTTTCTGGTCAAAAATATATACCTTGTATTTCTTTACATTAGAATTTTTTAATTTTACATGGAACGTCGCAACAGTCCCTTAGTAACTAGAAGCCAACACATACAGCAATTGAAAATCTGAAGCTGAAAAATGTAATTCGATTGAAAAGAAAGGGAAAAGGAGAATCCAGAGGCCAAGAGTGTAGGAGAGACCGGGAGTCAAAAATGATGGTTCTTTAACTCAAGCTTTCCTAAGTCATTTATAAATGTTTTCAATCCGGCTTGGCAACCTTTCTTTATTTCACGTTCTTTTTATCTAAGTTCTTAATTTTTCCATTCGTTTCTTTTTTACACGCTTCTTGATTAGATTTTATTTGAACAATTTCCTCTTTTACGTCCCCCCTATCCTCTAAAATCTGTACCACTCTTTCTCTAATTTCAAATTCTATATGTTCTATAGTTTTATATGATTCTTTTAAACCTTCAGTTCATTTTTCACCCATTTCTTTAAATTTACTTTTATTCTTGTCGCTTTCTAATTTAAAATTTCCCCCAATTTTACTAGATTTTCTCTAAGCTTCTGGGTATACCTATCAGACTTTTCACTCGTTCCCTTTATATTATCACTCATTTCTTTTATACTTTTCTTATTATTTTATTCATTTTTCTAATGCTTCTTTCGTTCTTTTCACCTATTTTTTGTTCCCTCGGTTTTCACTCATTTCTTGCATGTTTTTATTTAAACTTAATAAAATAGCCATCATTCTAGATTTCCGAGTCTCTTCTACACCGTTCTTTCTTTACCTCCGACTCATGCCTTTTCAGATTCTTCAAATAGACGCTTTCTTGAGAATCAATTTCCACACCTTTAGTTCTCAATCCCTCTTGAATTTCTTTCATTCTATTAGTCATTCTGAAAACCGATCAAATATACAAAGAAAGCTCCTACAAAATAATACAAGACACAAAAACTCTAATTTTCAAGCGACTTAATCGAGCACCAGGTTGATACGCCAGTAAAAGCGCTGTGGCTTGTAGTCTGAAAAAAATAATAAAATGAGCCCCAATTTGGGCGTCAAATTATTTAGTTATGTTTATCCTCTAGAGGAGGATGGAGTCGTTTCGCCATACTGAATTTTTTATGGTATATAGTTCCATTGTCATACCTGAATCTGTAATGTGTTTTTTCATAATTAAATTATTCCTTACTTTATACTGGTGATTATCCTTCCCAGAAATGTTTGAAAACGTTTCTGGGGCGATAACAAATTAAATTGAAAAATATTCTTAAATAATCTCAAAACATTAATACAGGGTAGCACAAACAAGATTAAATATAACAGAATCGATGTTGAAACAAAGTACAGAAATTTGGTTTAGACTTATAGAAAGCAAATTAAACACATTTAAGGATTTGAGGTAAAAATTTTAAAGCATTTCTGGAGATAATCAACAATTTAAAGGGATAATTTAATTATGGGAAAATACAGTACAGATTCAGGTATGATAAAGAAAGTATATGTCGTAAAAAAATTCAGTGCGGCGAAGCAACTCGATCCACCTTTGGAGAATAAAGAGATAATTAAATGATAGCCGCCATTGGCTTATTTTACTATTTCTGATTCACTTGATTTATGTGTTCTGTTACACGATGTTTGAATATTTGATATTTCTAGAACAATCTAGAAAACGATATAGTCTCTCCTCGATTTAAAATACACAACTGCACATTTTGCATTGAATACTTTAGATGCTTTTAATGAAAATGAAATTAGGTACCTTATAATTTTATTATAAAATTAGTATCAAAAGTGCTTTTCATTAAGTAGGAGGATTTTCACCGACTTTTACTTACATAAATTGCTCTACTCTTATTAAAGATACAATTAAGTTATGCAACATAAATGAAGCTTGTATATGTATATCATGGGTTTTCGCGTAATAAACAGTGTTTCTACTCTGAAACTGAGTATTTAAAAAATTTATGAACATTTATGAAAATATTTAATTAAGGTTTTATTGATGAATAACCTTTATGTGTAAAAAATTTGTTTATTAAGGTAGTAGTGTGGAGAATAATTGTGAACTGTGTATTTAAAATAACGTTTGTGAAAAGGCTATTGTAAACTCATATTTGTATTTGTTTCATTGGTGAAAATTTTAATTAAAGAGAGACGTGCATCGCAGCAATATATATATATATATATATATATATATATATATATATATATATATATATATATATATATATATATATGTATATATATATATATATATATTGTAGTGGATTTAAAGGGTTAAATTCGGGTATAAACAATGCAATTTCAAACACCCTGTGTAAAGAAAGGAACATAATATTTACGCGCAAAATTTATTTCAGTTATTTAATTTAAATTAGCAAGTATTGACATAATTTTATAATTAGGGATTAATAGTTAATAGGTTCATAAAGAAAATCATGTTTATAATCCAATAGAAATTATTAATTAATTTAGTTTAGTTTAATTCAACGGGTTATAACGTCAGAAAACGCATCAGAGCATGAAAAATCGATAATCCCAAGGCGAAAAGCTTTCCTAACGAACAAACAGGCGTCGGTTATATAAAATATCTTGAAACGTAAGATCCAAGAAGTGTTATTTTAAACGATCATTAATTAGGCACAGCTACACGTTGGAAATGTCATCTTCCGCTTATTTGTGTAGATAACAAGGCGAGATTCGAGGAAATATTGTTCAACTGTCGGTGGTTTCGCATAAACGCTAACAAAAGTTTCTTAAAAAGCAGAAGGGATGAACAATCAATCATATGCTTCAGAATGAGACAGGCATAAAAGCATTCACTTCAGTAGGCACGTATTCGATCCACGTGGGGTCCATAAAGACGCGGGCAGCTATATCGGTTTTCTACAACTCAAGCAAGGTTAGAATGCGACATCAAATGTGCATAAGACAGAAATAAAGATAATACAGGCGGAGTTTAAAGACGTCACTGAAATGTATCATTGGTCGAAATAGATAGGTTTAGAACAGAGGAACACGCGACAGGTGGCTGTGATAGTTTGTCTGATATAGCGTGTTGACGCGGGAATATTTCTAGAAGTTTAAAACGGTTATTCAAAATCTGGAGAAATATTAATTTCGATTAAGTATTTCGCGTAAAGTGTGGCCAAGGGGCTAGTTTATGATGTAAATACTCTGGAAGGATTAGGAAGGCTTTCTTTAATTTTACATCGCGTAACAACGTAATATAATCAACTGACAAAGCTTGTGAGTATTAAAAATTTGTAACATTCAATGAAATAATATCAGATTATTTGTGGCCTTATAGTTAGTAACGCGAGTATAATAGAGTGAAATTTAAATTTAACTGAGGTTTACGAATACTTTAACAAGCTCGTAAATTAATAATGCAATAATAATCAAGTGTAATATACATGGATTTGGATGTTGGAATTGGTGTTAATTGGTAGCAAGAAGCTCAGCTTGAAATGAGTGGTCATCTATAAATAGCTGGAGGCAGCAAGCGCGCATAATCACGAAGCCGAGGTTTTTCAGGAATATGGAGCTTCTTCAATGGAGATGGACTTGTGACGCTTTTTCCAGGTAACGCATTTGAATTTGCTGTTTTTTTTTATATAAACTGTATGAAATTATTTGTGATGTGTGAGTGAACTTTGAGGGTTATTTTTGGTAATTTAACGTATTGAAAAAGATACGTATAACTGACTATTATTATAGTATTTTGGAATATAAAACAAAAAGTGTACGTAAAGCTGATTAAATTTCTTGATGAATTTAAATTTAATTGTTAAGAGTACATGGGTTTTTTAAGTTTGTAGTCATAGTATGCAAAGTAGAAAGCATACATTAATAAACTGGGTTATCATGAGCTCACCATACTCAGTGTGAATAGGTAATTAGAAATAAAGATAAGGTATTATTTGGGGCCCATTTACTCCTGTTGCATTAAATGTGTTTGAAATTTCAATTTTAAAAACAAGGACTTTACAAAGATAGCATTTATTGAGGTGTAACTTGAGCACCGAAATGTACATAATCTTGAATTATTATTTGTAAATAGTGGTAAATAAATATTGTATGATTGTTATATTATTTTGTGATTTTATTGAATGGTGTGTAAACGGTAAAAAGAATGATAGTAAATTTAGGTATCAGAGAGGAGGCACAGCTGAGCTAGCTAGGGAAGCTGCTGAAGAAATTAATTTGATGAAGCAGAATCCGGGTAGGAAATTTTTGTAAAATTTTATATTTTTGAAAATAAATTTTTTGTTTGAAAACTGTTGAGGTACGGAGCTAAGCTGAGTTCCACGGCAATTTATGACGCCCAATCTGTGGGGCTCGAATATTTTTTAGAAAGTACCAGTTCCTGTGACCAAAAGGCACATTCCACGGCAATTTATGACGCGCAATCTGTGGGGCTTGAATGTTTTTTAGAAAGTACCAGTTCCTGTGATCTAAAGGCACATTCCACGGCAATATATATATATATATATATATATATATATATGTATATATATATATATATTGTTATGTATGGTGATATTAAATGAAATGGTTCTCTAATTACCAGTTAAAAAGTAATAAGTGCAACCTTAAAATGGTGTTGGCCTTTAAAATGATTTAAATAAATACCTTTTCAAATTTAATTATGCCACGGCTTTTAGAAATTCTCTCAGGAAAACTGAATCTACTATTTTAAACTCTGTAAGAAGACGTGGGTTCTTTGTCCCCTTACAGGTATTTAAGACACAGGCGCCTAAAGCGTTATTAGATCAAAATCACTTAACCTCTTTTTTGTGCTTGCGTATCGTGATTATACAAAGATTGATAAATCTATTCAGCATATATTAATTTAGTTAAACGTTTGAAATTTAAATTATTCACAAGTTACTTTAAATGAAGTGTATATAAATATAACTTAAAATACCTGCAACTCCGTTGAATGTGTCTGGGTGTACAGGGGCTTTGAAAACAGGATACCACAAATCGCCTCGAACGCTTTCAGTGACTACCTAATAAAAGTATGTTTTAGTTTATGTTCAAAATGGATTTTACTATAGTTTTAGGTTCTACAATTAACTACTACTTCACCAACTATATGCTTTATTTTCTCAATTACTAAAAACACTTCAATACTTCACCAAATACTGATCTGCAATCCAAGAAGACTGAACCCTGCTGCAAAATAATTCACTATCACAGCTGCAACTCTTCAATACATAAAAGATGCCCCGACGTTAGTATAATTAAAAATCTTCTTTTTTTAATTATTTTGGTCGTATAACCTTTTCATTTTCTTGGTATTATATTCAAATAAATGCATGCACTTTAACACATCTATTAATTTTGATAAAATTTATTACAGGCTCTTAAGCCAAAAACATCTATCCAGTGTACAAAATTATATTCAATCTTTTTTCAAAAATTTTTTTATCAATCATCACATTTTTAAACAACTATCACCTAGGACAACTAAAAAACAACTTTATCTAGCCTATTAACTAATATTATATAAGGGATGCATTCAATATATTAACCTTAATTCTACTTAATTACTATTTTAGAACAGCTTTGGTATTTTTACATTTCATTTTGACATTTCATAATTTTATTTCACTTTATAATTAAAATGTATTAAACGACTTTCATTTTAGGTAAATCAAACTTATAAATGGCATAAAGTATCCTGCACAAATTACAAATAATAATCTTAAAGACAAAACCTATACACATTCAATTGAAGTTACATTAGATACCCTTCGTATTGGGAAACAATGGAAAAATGCTTTTTTAAACCTCAAACGCTGTCTCATTTATACATAATATTCTATATCTGCATTTAACAAGTAATTATTCATCAATCTTTGTTAACCGTAGTGTTTTTAAATTTTAGAATAGCTTGATAAAAGTAGTAAATTGATGTTTTTATCCGTAGTACTAACAACTATCTTTTTAAATCCTTTAATAATGTCAAATACTAAAATATATATATATATATATATATATATATATATATATATATATAGTGAATAAGATGAAATAATAACTTAAACTTTTATGCAAAGCCCAAATGATCATTTCAAATCGAGCTAGTAATTGAAAGATGGAAAATATAAGGTCTTGGACAGGACTTGAACCTGTATCTGGGTTTTGCCGGAACCATGCGTTTACCAATTACGCCACCGACACCTTGTGTAATTAACTACCTAAAATATTTTTATATTTAATACTTGGCGCGTAGCCGTAATTTTGAGCGTATCCTGTCTATAACTGACATAAGTCAAAAACTTGACAATGTCAGATATGATTAACAAAAATGCCAAACGTAGTTGAAAGTTAAATTTATGTATAGTTAAGTACACGATTTAAATTTGTAAATTTCCTAATTGTCGTCATCGGTCTCGGTGGCGTAAACGCATGGTCCTGGCAAAACCAAGAAACAGGTTCAAGTCCTGTCCAAGACCTTATATTTTCCATCTTTCAATTACTAGCTCGATTTGAAATGATCATTTGACTTTGCATAAAAGTTTAAGTTATTATTTCATTTTATTCACTGTAATACGACAGTATTTATAAACTTACCTTTTGTAATTAACTACCTAAAATATTTATATACTTAATACTTGACTTATAGCCGTAATTTTGAGCATAGCTTCCTGCTTATAACTGACATAAGTCAAAAACTTGACAATGTCAAATATGATTGACAAAAATGCCAAACGCAATTGAAAGTTAGGTTTATGTATAGTTGTGTACACTATTTAAATTTGTAGATTTCCCAATTGTCGTCATCGGTCTCGGTGCCGTAATTGGTAAACGCATGATTTTGGCAAAACCAAGATACAGGTTCAAGTCGTGTCCAAGACCTTATATTTTTCATCTTTCAATTACTAACTCGATTTGAAATAGTTCCCATCGTATTATAGTCTCTTGTGGGAAATAATCTTGTATACTTCGAGAAGATGTCTACTATCACTGGGGCGTGTTTATTTCTTTTCCTACTGGACACTAGATTGCGTAGGTAATCTATTACAATCAAATCTAAAGGATTGTCTACTTGAATACTTCTACGGATGTTTTGATTTACATGATTTTTATATTTTCCCAGGGTGCAGAGATCACACGTGCTTACTACTTTCTTAATGAGTCCCAGGTTCCTCTAAACATAGTAGTTTTCTCGAAATAGTAACCATAGCTTCCTGATCCCCAAGTGACCATATTTAATATGTAATCCTTTAATAATTAATTTTGCAAATTCTTTGTCTAACACATATAGATTTTCGCCATTTAAGTGCTTTATGAGAAAGCTGTCTATAATCTCTAACTGTTTATAGTTAGGGATTTCTTCCAACTTATCCTTTATAATTTGAATGCATTTACTATCCTCCTGCTTCGCCAAAATCCTCTTGTATGAAAATATCGTACCTTCCCTCACTAAGTTGTGCATTGCTACAAAAATATCGTTTGATTTTAAATTATTGTTTATCTTATTTCTACTGAGAGCATCAGCCACTATATTGCTTTTATCTTTTATATATCGGATCTCCAAATCAAAAACCTGTAACAAAAAACCTCGTCTGTGTATTCGATTATTTGTGAATCTAGTATTAAAAAGCGAACACAAGGCGGAATGATCCGTTTCAACGACGAAATGTCTTCCCAACAGGCAGAACTCTAACTTTGTGACTGCAAAGACCACTGCTGCCATTTCCTTCTCACTAACTGTGTAGTTGATGAGTTCATGAGTTTTTAGAGTTCTGGAGATGAATGAGATGGGTAATTCTACACTATCCTGACTTTGGTATAATTCCGCAGCTAAAGCATATCCGACGCATCCGTGGGTACAATAAATTCCTTTGTGAAATCCGGGTGTCTCAAAAAAACTGAGTGATTAGGCTAAGATATGCCTCTTCATGAGTCTCACTCCACGACCATCAACAAAGCAAATAATAAATCAGCTCTCTATGAAAACGACGGGACAAACTTCTTAAAAAAATTCATGGCTCCCAAAAAAGCTCTCAAAGTTCGTATGTTTCTTGGTCTAGGATATTCTAATATTATCGATAATCGATTCTTGTCTATAAATATGCCCTTAGCACTGATCTGATATCCCAAGAATTTTACATTTTCCTGAAAGTATTCACACTTCCTTAGATTTAGTTTTAACCCTGCTATATTCAACTCCACCAAAATCCTTTCAAGATGTATTAAATGTTCTTCAACGCTATCGCTAAATATTAAAACACCATCCACGTAATGGGTGCAGAATTCCTCGTACGGTCCCAAAATACTTTATAAATATTTATGGTTCCGGGTTGGGACCGTGTCATTTTACAAACCAAGGTTGACGTTTCGCCCACTTTTGTAAGGGGCTTCATCAGGACAAAAAATAAAATGAAATATAAATATAAAATAATAATAATAAAAATAAGAATGATTAAATATTAATTAGACAAGTATAAAAAGTATGAAGAGATACTTCTGAACTAGCTGACTCACCAGCCCATTTAAGCCAAAAGTGTCTTGTGGCAAAGTAACTGGTGAAAGTAGCAAAAGTAGTTATTTATATAGGGCGAGGACTTGATGCTTGAGTGATCTTGAATAGAGAGGAGTCTGTAACGGCAGTAAACGTTACGGTTCTGCCTTTGTGAACATAGGCTCGTTTTCCAAATGGGAGAAAGTTAGTTGCCATCGTATTTGTTTAAATTGTTAGAATTTTTAATGATTTCTATTGATTCTCTGATTATTGTATTGTATTGCGGTTTAGTTCGTTTATTTATTTTTCTTGCATCGAGACATAACCTGATGCTATTATCACTTTTCTTGACAACGACCAATGGATTAACAAAAGCGTACTCGATTTCTCAATGATACTCTCTCGTAACATTTGTTCAATCTCTCTCTCACTCTATCCCAGTATGCTGCTAAAATAGGATATAATTTTGTGTTAAACGGTTCTGTGTTTACTACCTCTAACTTGTGTTCATAACCTGTAGCAATTCTGGTTTCTGACCTTATCAACTCTGAATGTATTTCTAATAATGAATTAACCCTACCTTTTATTTCACTTGGACACTTAATTTCTTCCTCTGCATTTCCCCGATTATCTATTCACCCTCAAATTGATTTATACTTAAACAGTCATTTTCGACTTCTATGTCCACCTCTTCGTGCCATTTAATATATTCCACCTTCTATCTCATTTCCTTGTTTGCAGCATTTATTCTTAACCCCAGCTTACTTATAATGTCCATTCCAAATATAGCGTCCATCTTCAATCCAAGTACAGCCACAAATTCATTCTCAAATTTCCCCTTTCCTATTTCCCACTTCAGAATTACCGTATTATTTATGCTCGCAAACTTCCTACTGTTTGGTGATACCAAGTTACACTTTTTTACAGGTATTATCTTCTATATTAATTTTCCTCGTTTAATAAAATCTTCCGCAACGAACGACGCTTCCGCTCCTGTATCAATGAGTACTTTAACTACATTATTCTCCACATTTAGATTAACTATAGGTAATAAGTTCTTGTTTAATTCATTTTCCACCTCATGTTTAATAAATTCGCACTTATGTTCGTATCTGTTTATCCTTAAGGGCTTGCTTGGTTTATATGTGTTTAAAAATTTTTGAGTTGATGTGGATGGTCCCGCCTGACTCGTGATTTCAGCGTATGTGCGATTAGTTCTCCTTGGTTCTGTTATTTGTTCCACGTTTTCTTGGCTATGCGTATTCTGGTTGTTGTTCCCATCATGGTTGGTCCGCTTCGTTTCTCGTTTTGGCATCTTACCCGCATTCCAATTACGTATAAAACCATTATTATAATTATTGTAGTTGTCCCTATTAAAATTTCCTCCGTAGTTTTGATTATTTCGTCGATAATTAACTCTGTCCATTTCCACACTTCTTTGTGTTCTCACAAAATTTACGGGTTGACTTCTGGTTCTACTTTCCACCCTACGGTTTGGTCCCAATTCATCATATAGCTGTAAATATTCCAAAAATACATCCCGGTCTACGACGTTTTGGAGTGCGATGTACTGTCTCACTTCCACCTCGAAATGCCCTGCCAAATATTTTATTATTTGCCTTTCCGCTAAAGGAGGATATAGTTGTTCTGCGATGCTAAATTTTCTTATTGCATACAAATCCGGGGTTATTCCTGTATCGTGATTATATTCACCCATGATCAAGTCATCTCTTACTTTATACTGTTGGTTGTTCTCCCAAAAATGCCTTAAAATTTATGTTCGAATTCCTGGAAAGTTTCTAATTCGCTCTCTAGTAAACCGAACCATATTTCTACGCCCCCTTTTAACATTTATCTTACTAAATTTAGTTTGTATTGCTCGTTTGTTGATCCCTGTATTAACATTTTAATATTGTTCAAAAATCATTTTGGATTTAGCTTATTGTACCCATAAAATTTTGAATATTGATCTAGTGATATGTTTGGTTGGTTTAACTTTTATTGCATCGTATTCCTATTAAAGTTCTCGAAGTCCGACTATTTCAGTCTAATACTCACAGAGTGTAGGACGTTACGATAACAAAAAATTTATTCCCTTTTTATCTAACACTTTCTTACTTGAATGAGAAAAACGAAATTGACCAAGATTTGTATAATGACAAAGAAAATTATATACACTTTACAACTTGATAATATGCGTCACTATTCGACAAAATACACCCCTGAATCAAAGTAATAATGATATCAATTTGTTTATCCCCTAAAATTATAGCTCCCTTTAATTAGTTTAAAGCCAGCAAAAATAACACTGTATACTATTGGAAACATCTTTGAACGTTCAATGACCTTTCCCTTTTACGTAAATTTTCACGTAGAAAAAGATTTTTGATGACCCTATACATAAATATTCTGGTATAGGAAAAAAATGTAAATATTCAATAAAAGGGTAGTAATGCCTTATGATATTAGATAATGTTCTGACGTGTAATTTTTCTTGCGTGTCTTTTTGTTCTCCCTATTCTTAGATCTGCTGCTGCGTGCTGTTGACTAGTACCTCTAGATTGTTTTCAATTGAGTTCACTTGTTGATTTTATAGTACCGCTTAGCCAAACACCCATTCAATGCTTAGAACAATCCTCCGTTTTATTGCTCCTATGCGTACATGCAAACCAATGTTTTTATACAAATTTAGACCGATGTATATTTAAATTCGTATTTATTTGCAAATTTAGATTTATGTACCAATCTAGATTTATGTATCAATTTAGATGTGCTAATTTAGATTTTTATCTAGAGCCCTAAATTATAAATATTAAAATTATGTTTAATTAATAAGCTTTCACTTACGTTATTTAGTTAACTGCAAACTTCTCTGGTATATTTTCACTATTATTTTAATTTCAAAACTCTTCCATTACGACTTCCACGAAATATAATTATTTAATTTTTTATGTAATTTTACGTAATTTTTTAATTTGAACCTCTATAAAAGGTGTTCTTGTTGAAGGAAGACATTGTTTATCAAATTTGTGTGGTATTTAAAACAACACTTTCATCCGACATCATTGGTTATCGCCGTCCTTTGGTCAAAGTTTTAAACGTGCTATAGGTTATTGTCCATACCTTGGGCTTTCTCCGGTATGAATTTGATAATATCTTGTTTCAATGATGTTGTCGATCACGTAACATTTAGGTTCTATATAGTGAATTCTTTATAGCCCGTGTACTTTCACCCGTCTTGTTTTGTTATGTTGTAGGAAATTTTAATTCGACCTCTCACGTAGACAAACTTATGACTTTTATTTTTGTCAAGATAATCTTCTAGGTTTTGAATTTACTCCATGATAAAGATCGCGTATGCGAAATTTCTATAATGACGTAAATTGAAATGCGTTTATTTACATCCTGCGTTTCTGAAACGTGTTTGTTTTTGAAAGGTGTGTTTATTGCGAGGATGCTCTGTTATTTCCTTGCACTATTGTGTGTTTTTTTTATCAGAATTCGAATCATGATTTTTTAGCTTTCGATGCTCTTAATGTTTATTTAGAATTTATGACAGTATTGCACATCTTGATTTTAATTTAATGGAAATTAACTCCAAGAGTATAAGAAGGTTATCAAAGCAAAATCTCTACGGAATAAAACTACTTTTGCAATTATTATCTTAAAAGCATAATTACAATTAGGTTAATTTCTAATTATTTTGAGAATGCCAGTAATTAAATATAGAGGAAACTTAATAAACATGAAAATTCAAAATAATGGAATTAATAAAGATAAGTAAAGTTTGACTTGCCAAACAAATTGACATTAAATTTAAATAACATTCTTGTATTGCAAAACGTATTACCAAATTGTAATGGTCTAACCTGACTAATGCTAGCTTGTTATAGATCAAATCAGACCAACAAAATGGCTTCTATATGAACACCTGTTGTTCGGAGATCAAGTACGAAAGAAACCGCTTCAAACCATATGCATCACACTTGATAATTAAAAACTTCTGTATCCATCAAATGATGAAGTCTCGAAGCATTACATAATTATAAAACTATTATTATGAGGTAATCTTTTATAATGCAGAATTTTAAGAATCATCCACCAAATAAATAATAAAATGAATGTTGTGCTGGAATATTTAATTTCAATTAGGTATAAATTCACACAGATAGATTTTACAAACCATGTTGCCTTTTTCTTTACATAATCACGAGAATTCAAACAAAAAATCTTAAAGAGTAATGCAGAGCTCGCATTTAAACTTATTAACTCTCAAAGAGATGTTGCCTACATGATTGTTCAAATACGACTGATTCCGTTTATGAAAAAACAATCTATTTTAACTACGAACGCCAAACACGGCACGTGCGGCTTGATTATACCAGATATAACTAGATATAAATAGACGTTTTAAAGCCAAAAGACGTTTCCTATTTTAATAAATAATTTTGGAAGTGACTTTTAAATGCTTTTACATTTCTAAAAAGTGGACTAACAAATGCTAACTTGGAACATTTGAATATGAAAACAAAATTTGCTTTTAACAAATAAAACTTAATACCGATACTATATGCAGAGTGATATACTAATAATTATCAAAATCAAAGTTTTCTAAACCACTTTATGGATTCATCATTAGGTTTTTAGTCTTGGAACTGGTTAGACGCGTACCCTCATTGTTTCCTATTGTGAACTAACCTACACATTTCCCTGAAATTTGCATAGTCTGCTTCAGTCACTATCTGATTTAGGTCTACATCTACCTCCTTTTCCCTATCTCTGCTTATAATATATCCCATACTATTCCCCAAAAATGCCTTAGAACGTATTTTGCACCTATATTTCTCCTATCTCTTTTTCCACAGATATCTTTATTTCCCTACTATTTTTATAACTTATTTGTTATTAACTTTGTCTGTCCATGCTATCATCCTCATACATCTGAAGCACAACATTCCAAAATGCTGCTACCGTTTTTCTGTCTGCTTTTACTACTGCCCGTAATTCATAGGCATACTGTGCTGTGCTCCACATATTTGCTTTCAACAATTTTCTTCTTGTTTCTATGTTTGTTGTCTTTCAACATAGGCGCTGTTCTTTCTTGTTAGATGCAGTTTGGTCCCCTTTTATTGTTTTACAATTATATACCTTATTTCTCCGACAGTCAATGGATGTGAAGAGGTGTAAGCAGCCTGTAACTGCCAAATTCCCCCAGTACATGAACATTTGCCGATTTAATATTTTTTCCAATATAGTTTTTTGCACAGTCAACATTAGTTGCAGATATTTCACAACCAACACCTGTAGTTGATAATATTAATCATCAGATTTATCTGCGCTTATTTTTTCGAGGTTTTCCATCTCAAAACTGGTTGGACACGTGCCTCCACTAATTTATATTCTGAGCTAGACTACTCAGTTAAAGAGGCAACGATAAGGACGACCAACCCCACACCAGCTGCCAAACGCCCACCCGCAGCAAAACATCTACCAAGGTGCCGCTTCTGCCCTCAAAGACACTGGCACCGAGACTGTTCAACCAGAAACTCGGGAAACGACACTTCGGCCGAGCCGCGCCAGCACACCGTCCGGCTGGACGAAACGAACTGGCGCAACTAAACATCATCCACGATGACCAACTATTAAGAATCCCCGTCACCATACAGAAGATAACCTTCTATGCACTACTAGATACAGTAGCGTCGACGTGCATGATTAGGGAAGATCGAATACCCGCAGGTTCACGGGTAGAACCTTATCATGCCTCTACCTATCCAGCCGAAGCAAGGATAGAAATGGTTATCAAAGATAAGTTTCGCACGCCATTCACCCTTGGAAAAGTGACGGACCACGAAACCTTCTTGGTAGTAGCAAGCCTCGCTGAGGATATCACTCTGGATGTATCTTGGCTTCAATACCAGAAAGTGGTGATGGATTACGAACAAGACTCCATACACTTCGGAGCACATAACCGTAAGGCGCCTTACTGGAACGAAACGGTGTCGCTCGTTACCGCCAACAGGCCACACACTCTAACTGCCACTCACCAGTTTCCAGCTGAATTTTTCCCAGCAACTTTTGGAAAGAATTCCAACCAGTAGTCAATAGGCCAACACAACCAACTACCACAGCTAGCATCAGCCTACTACCACTGGACACTGAAACATGCAGATTACGGGATACCCATGCAGCCCTCGTCGGTCTTGCCAATTATGTGCAAGGCGCACAACCAGAAAGGCATACCTGTGGACAGATGTCCCAAGAAGAGGTACCCTTTCAATCACAACTATCCCACCTCGGAGCAGACGACCGTGGAAAGGCCCGACGCCGCACACAATGGTGAGGCGCGTCATCGCCAACAGGCCACCCACGACAACTGCAACTAATCAGTTCGCAGACGAATTCTTGCCCAGCAGCCTTCGGGAAGAATTTCAACCAGTGATCGATAAGTCAGCACAACCTACTACCACAGTCAGCACCAGTCTCTTATTACTGGACACCGAAACATGCAGACCACGAGCTAACCACGCAGCCCGTGTCGTTCTGTCCAATTATGTGCAAGGCGCACAACCAGAAAGGCATACCTGTGGATGGATGTCCCAAGAACAGGTACCCTTCCGACGACAATCAGTCCATCCAGTGGCAGGCGATCATGAAAAACCCGACACCGCCGCACAAAGCAAAAACGCAAACGCCGCCACAGGCTCAAATATTTTGACAACAAGCACCCCGTCGCATCCTCATTACAACCTGGCTACGCTACACTCTTCAGCACGTTGGGGGGGGGGGGGACTATATCACCATGCCCGAGCTGAACACAGAACAAACTAATGAATTGCCGTTGACTATATCGAAGTACACGAGCTGAAAACAGAACAAACTAAGAATTGCGAGAATTTCCAACTCATTTTGTAGTGCCCAAAAATTAACATGCTCATTGGTCAATCATGATTTGGAGATTTTTTTACACTCGAAAATTGAAATACACAATTCCATTAGTTAAAGACATCATTAACGTTTTTCAACACAGGCACCATAGAAAATGGAAGTGTATAAATATAATTGCAAATTCTTCGAAAGACATTCGTTAGTGCTCACCATAACCTAAGGGAGCATCTTGCAGTGCTCCCCATAGTCTGCAAAACCTTTGGCGAGTAGCGCTTTTCATAGCCTGCTATACTTCAGCAGGCAGTGCTCCCCATAGCTTGCGTACTTTTCGACGGTGACGCTGTCCGCCGTCGTACCTAGAGCACATCACTATAATTCATCAATCAATGGTTAACAAACTACGTATGGGCGTTAAGCTCCGTTCCATACTTCACCGACAAGTCGTTGTTGTGATTGCGTTTGTCAACTTTACCACCGGGACGACACCCCCGTTGAGTTCCACGGCGACGCACTCGACGAGGCCTAAGCCACCACTACCACGACGCCTTCCGAAGGGTTCCAAAGATCACCGATGACCTCCGTACCACTCCAAGCTGTACATACGTCCACACCATAATTGTTCATACCATCACGTTGTCTTACAAGAAAAACACGAAGCCTTCCGAAAAGTTCCGAAGACCACCGAAGACGTCTGGGCCTCAAAACTGTAAATACTTTCTAACTATTGCTGTTCAAGTTCCTACTGGGCCTCACAAATAAATTCCGAAGCCATCCGAAGACAACCGAAGACTTTTGAACCCTTCTATGCTTTGTATATATGTTCGATTAATAGTTTTAATTTCATATCTTAATTTTTTGTAACTTAACATTGTTCCACAAGTAAATCACGAAGCCATTCAAAGAGTTCCGAAGCCCGCCAATTACGTCTGGATCTCTTCAAACTGTAAATATTTTCTAACTACCTTTATTCAAGTTCCTACTCGGCCTCACAAGCAAATTCTGAAGCTTTCCGAAAACGTGCGAAGATTAACGAAGACCCTTACAGTCCGCTAAACTGCATATACATTCATTCAATAAGTGTTTAAGTTTATTTTGGTTCCACAAGTAACCATAAAGTCTTCCGAAGAGTTCCGAAGATTACCGAAGACTTCCAAACTGCTTCAAACTATTAAAAGCATTCATTTTTAACTATTTCATTTTTATTTTCACGAATTTATGAACTTATAATTATTTTTGCTTATACTTATTAAACAAATAATCAAGCCAAGCCTACATGCTTTCAGACGCCGCCCACCCGAAGGATAACACCATCTACCCACTTTCTCTACATTTTCTATAATGACGTTTTCTCCCGCATCTTTTATATTTTTGCCATACGGTTTTATATCGCTAAAATTGAATCTACTTAGTTTGTATGCTTCATCTGTCTTTCCTATTTTCATCTTAGTTTGTACCTCTTTGCACTTTTCATCAATCCATTGTTCTTTAGCTTTCCTGCATTTGCAAATAATTTCTCATTTTATGGCTTTGTATCTCTGTTTTCCTGTTTCGTCTGATTTGTTTTTGTATTTTCGTCTTTTTTCTATTAAATTCAGGATATCCTTTGTTACTCATGGTTTTTTATTTTCTTTTTGTGTATACCCCAGAATATCTCTGGCCGCCATGTCTAAGCTAGCTTTAATGTTATTCCATTCTGTTTTCACTTCCTTATTATCATATATTTTCTCGATATTTTTCAGCAATTCATTTGACTTTTTCGAATCCTTTTTGACTATCTTTATCCTTTAGTTTCTCAATCTCAAAGTGCCTTTTCCATTTCTTTTTTTAAATTTTTAAATCTAAGTGAGGCCTTCATAATTACGATGTTGTGGTCAGTGTCTATATCTGCTTCTAGGTAGCTTTATGGATTAATAAAATAACAATGCTTCAATATATGATACATCTCTGGACCAGGAACGGCAAAACCAATATCCTATCTTGTCCAACAGCAAACTATTATAATGCTTTTTAGTGTGTCAAAGGCAAACATGAATCAAAGGCAAACAAACTGTAATAAAAATGTTAACATTTTCCGTGGTACACCTACGTTTTGTCATTGTGGTGTAGTTCAACACTCGTTAAGAGAATTAAAAACAATTCGGTTATAAATCTAAAGTATAGCTAAATTGACACTTAACATTTAGCTTCTACCGTATACTTAAAAGTTTTAGCCTCACTTTATCACTAAAAGTTTATTGGTTTGGAGTCCATGTATTTTTAAACGAGTGTCATTTTTCTTCAAGGTATGCTACGGTCTAACGAAAGAGTAAAATATGTCTTGCTCTAAATCTACGCACGTACCTAATAATATGTATATTTCTAATTTTGCATGTAATACAAACATCCTGGAACCATGGCACAATAGGTTATAGGAAAAAAAAATATTTTAATTAAAAATTTGTTTTGTACCTTTTGATCTTATTCCCCTCGTGTTTGTGCGTTAAGTTCAGAAGTGTGATAATTGGCATTGTCTCATAAGAAATATAGCAGTTTTTTTATAAAGTTACCTTAGTTACTGACGAACACGTTTAATTTTAAACAGTCTGTATCAAGCTCTAATTTATTTTACTTAACATTTTCTTTATTCCCTAGTAAGAAATCGAACACAAAATACCAGTTGAAAGATGCTGCAATAAATTCGAATAAAGTAAATTAACTGATTTCTGTCTGAAATAGCTAAGTCCGTGTCATTTTCTAAAATCGTCTGTAAGCCGTCGCTTATTACGAAGTAATTATCTTGAAGTCTGCCTTTATTATTTATGAGAACGGCCAGTGATCGATTTTCAATTATTTGTATGCTAGGGGTGTCAGACCGTTCCAATGAGTTATTTATTATGCCTTGTTATCAAAAATGTAATTTTCTAGAATCATTATCGCATCTAATTACTGTAATATGTACGTATGTATCGCATTTACTGCCATAGATTGCCCAAATGATTACAGTTGCTTATTATTAAAGCTTCTCTTGTGAGTGTTTATCCCAACCAGCATAACAATAGATAGATTGTTATAACCTTAATTAATACTATAAGCTACTCACACTATGGTCGAAAAGCTTGAAGTTATTACCGAAATCAAATGCGTCCCTTCTTTCTGTATTTTTCAAAACCACTATCTCTGGATAAATTTTCTCAACTAGGTACCTACTCAGCTCAAGGGATTCAATAATTTGGGTAATACTAAAAAATGTGTTATAATTACCATAATGCAACTTGTTACGTATAATTTCTTCATCGTACATTTTCTGATTAATCTCTCAATTTTTATTGTATTCACGATTATACGAATTTTCATTAACAAGCTCGACTACTTTTCTAATTAAAATTTTTATTTATTCAAACATCCTATAAAATCTCATTAAATGTTTAGTTACAACGTTAAATACATACAATCTATTTTATCTGAAAACCGTATATGAATCCTTGACTACCACGGTATTTTGATATTGTATCGAGATACCAACATATGTCATAGAATGTCCATATGTATTTGATCTCGTTATTAAAAGTTTAGAGCTTCACAGTTTGTTGTTACACAAGTTACATATCCCCCATATTAGAATGCATATAAAATAGATGTCATTATTATGTCTTAGTAATAGTATGTTACATTGTATTAAATGAAGATTATATAATTAGAGTTTAACAGAGTTCATACCAGAAATAAAAAAGGAAACGACTACTGTGTATTCCAGACGCAACCTGATACTGCAGGTGCAGAAACAATGAACTGCAATAAAGCAGTCTTAATTAATTTTTCTCAGAATAAGACATTGTATGATTATCGAGAAACGGCAGACAGCAAGATCTGTACTTTCCCACAAGAAAAAGTAAGACGAGAGGCTTCATAAATACTGTAAGGAGCCCCTGATCACCAGTCAGTCTTCAAACTTTATAACTTAAACGTTGTTGGTTGTTCAAGCTACTCATTATAATTATTGATTATTGATTTATTAAAATATTAATTTATAGTATTTGTCAATTTCAATTACTTAATGTTTAAGGAACATAAACGTTCAAGTGTTGTAAAGAAAATAAGTCATTTTTTATAATTAAATTAAATTTGATAGAAGTGTTATTGGAAATAGAACATTTTAAAAATAAGCTCCCAATAACCCAAAATTTATTGGCGCAGTCGGAACGGATTCCAGAAGACACTAGCAATTTGAAAATTGAAAAACTAGTAACCGTGAATTTCAATTCTTCACTGGAACAGAACACAACGATTAGACGAAGTACATAATCGACCGAATCCAATACAGAAGGAAGGCTAATGGAACCAACAGTCAAATTATTGTGAGTACCAATAGTTCATTTTCCTTACCATTTTTTTTCAATTACATATTGATATTAGCAAGTAAGATTTTAAAGAAAGAATTTTTATACACATTTTATGTACAATTTATGACTGCAACAATTATTCAGCAAAAGTCTGCATTATGGCAGAGGTTTATAATTACATACACTCCAAGTAGCAGTAAGTGATTCTTTAAATAACTTTAGTGCTAACTTGACTAGGGTAACAGAGAATAAATAATTATACAAGATGAACTCAGAAAACTTAAGGCTATATTTAGATTCGATTTCAACATACGATGGCAATCAAGCTACGAGTACGTAATAAAGCAATTGAAACGGTTGAGCAAGCTTTGGGCACAATATAAGAAGAATGACAACACATTACGCAATCTTCCAGATCTTCAATCTGACATTGACTACATATTTAACAATCATTTTAATAAAACCGAATGTCTCAATTTCAAAACCGTAGAAATCTTGCACACTTATTTCTCCGAGTTTAAACTGACAACAGTGGTTACCACAACCAAAACAAAGCACATAAATTTGGTAAATGCTACAATTTCCGAGCTCCCTAGTTCACAAATTGTTGCTGATACGAAAACAACCAGTAGAAGGCATTCCCGCTCATCACATTTTTCAATAACAACGCAAAAGTTTCAGTTATTAATGCTGAAGAACAACGTAAATTGGTAGAACAACGCGACATGGAATACTTACAGAAAAATATGCGATTTTGCAAGATGGTAGCGTAAATGATGATTCAACGGACGAACAAGACAATGATGTCAATAGCAGAGTTACAGAGTGGGTCACGCAAATCAAAAAACTAATGGCAGGAACAAGTAAGTCCCATGTACAGTTTTGTAATGAAGAGGCTGCTTCGTCGTCAGGATTTAAAGCGGCAATGCTTCAAGTAACAGCAATCACCGCAATTAAAATAATTGGACCCGCCCTAACAACACAAGCTCACCCGGGCTCTCAATGTCCAGAGCAGGACAATGTTATTACGTGGTCTCCAGCGCAAATACCAGCATCAGCGGAATCCAACTTATCACGTTATGATCTACCAGACACGTTTGTAACTAGTAATAACGCTGACGTAACTGTAGATAACAAGCAGACGTGTCTCCCACACGAAACATAGTGTTACCCTCAAAAGGCAACCCTAAGTTCCCGTCTGTATTTCCAACATGGATGGGATCTACGGTCATGCCAATACCACAAAAAACCATTCTGATATTTAGTTTTCTAGTTTTCGTGGTAATGAGATACCAAAGGACGTGTGATATAAACCAGTTCCACAATTAAGTTCACTTAGTTGGCTGCTCGACATTCAAAACCCAAAAAGCTTCCTCAAGTTAGTGGCAATCCTGAGGATTGAACTCTCTTCATTAGTAGTTTCAAAAATTCTACTGCAACATAGGATTTTCATATTCAGAGAGTTTAATCAGACTTCAAAGGTGCTTCAAGGGCAAAGCTCTGGAAGCCGTCAAACACCAATTACTTCTTTCTAGTATTGCGTCTAATGTGATTGAGACGCTTAATGTTTTTTCGGTCGCCCAAAAATTATTATTCACTTCTTTATGCAAACGGTCCGCAACTGTCCACCACCTAAAGCAGACAAATTGGATATGTTAGTTAGTTATTCGTTGACCGTACAGAATTTGTGTGCAACTATTAATGCTTCTGATTACTAACGCATATATCCAACCCAATGCTACTACAAGATTTGTAGACAAACTTCCATCTTCAATAAAACTAAATTGGGCCATTTACAAACAGATGATGCCAATGGTTAATCTTCTTACATTCAGTAACTGGCTCTTCCAAATTTCTAATGCAAAGTCAGATAGGCGTAATGATAAAGAGCGCAACTATCTCCACGTACATTATGGAAACGTGCCCCAAGTTGGTCCAATAGCTTGTTGATTACATAAAATCAAAAGTAAATTCAAAATGTAGCAAGCGCTGTAGCGATAATCATATCATTACTGCGTGCAACAAGTTCCAAACTCCTAATCATTCCGAAAGTTGGAGTGTAGCAAAAGAAAAGAAGTTATGTCGAAAATGTTTAAAAGCACATAAGTCATTCCGCTGTAAATCCAGCATTGTATGTGGGGAAAATGGTTGTGTATTTAAACATTCGCCATTAGATTTTCCAATGCTTCACCCGAAGGTACTACATTGACCAGGAAGCGAGTATTTTTTACTTGGAACTTTTGAATTTTGCCGAACCCTTGCTGTTGCAAGCAACGTAAGGATATTTAATGTGCGTGACAACACTCACACACGGCACCTCCATTTAACTCTCATCTGAACGAGAACGTATTTTTGTGAAAAATGCTTGCCTAACATTTTTCAAGTGGATCGTGTCGGCATTTGAACTCGGAACCTTGGGCATAGTCACGCGCATACCAACTACATCACGGAGCCGCCGTATTTAAACACTGCAATTTACTTCATAATCACAACAAAGGTAAGGTTGACGGTCGTGTAAACGTAGCTGCTGTGAACATTGCACCAGAAGTACAACCGAGTTGCAGCACACATCAGAAGACTCAACAAAAAGTCTTATTTCGTATAGTGTTAACTATTTTGAGTAACAAAGACGTTAGCATCAAAACATATGCGTTCCTCGATGAGGGCTCAAATAGTGTTGTTACAGGCTACTAAGTGTATCTTTTCCAGTCAAATTATAAAATGGGGGCGGCCTGTAAAACAAAAATTAAAGGGGGTCACCGGCACTAGCTAGCGGAAGGTCGTGGATCATATAGAGGGTTAAAATTTTGAAAAAAAAGGTTAAATTAATTTATAATATACTACAAAAATGTGGCACTTACCTTTCATAAAATATTGTGGCTTAATGACAATTGCCAAGGGCGCCAGACAAGTCGAGAATGTCCAAATGTTCGTACAAAACCTTGAGAGACTTGTCATCCCAAGGAGGACAATTGTTTCTGTTAATCAATTCCTCACTTTTTCTACTACTTATATAAAAAAATAAGAAAAACTATTGACTTAATCAACGGCAAACAAAACTATTTAATTCACAGAGCAATAAACGTGAACCTCTTACATGCATTGATTTTAGTTTATAAATTTAAGTGAATAGGTGACTATGGAATTTATGAAAATGTTGAGTTCATAAGTAGTTATCAAACACTTGTATATGAAAGAAACTTATATTATAAATCGTACACTAATTTAATCCTACGGTTTATGGCCAAAACGTCCTAACAAATAAACTAACTAAAAATTGGTCATGCTATTTAACTATAAAGACTTACTTACTAATAATTGTCCATTGTTTGAGGGTTTGTTTTCCAACGTAGAGCAGTTCTTAATTTTGGGAAGAGAATCTCGCTTGTTGCTTCTGTTTGTAATGTTTAAGAAAATTGACTGGCACACGAACTCGGCAGAATTTTGACAATATAACTTACTTGCTGCGTCACACGCCTACAAGCTTTTTAAATATTTATCTTGCATCACTTTAAATCCGCGAACTATGGGCATAACCCTCGCGAAACTGGAAGAGAAACACTTCTTTCCCATTTTTTTCTAACGTGATACGAAGTGGAATATCCTGTCATGCCAGAGAACGTCACCCGCAAAACTACGTTTCTCTCTACTTCTTAACCACGGTCGGCCCCATTGGAAAAACTCCTCGTCTTTGGCTAAAGCCTTCAAATATATAGACTATTCCTATCCTAATAATTATGAGCGTCATTTTCTGTTATCCAATGACTGAACAGAACCTCCCACAAAACAAGATTTCAGAAACCAAAATCAACCCCTTTCTAGATGAGAATCACGGATGCAATCACTTTCCCACGAATTTAAATTATATTGTATTTTCTACGAATTACTTAAATATGGCAATGTGGAATCTACCTATGGCGACAGTGTCTGCCATTAACAAAGACCGGCTAACCTACTTGAGCCGAAATGGATTTTAAATACAATGGATGTCTCCAGACTACTTAAGATTACTTGTAATATTTGAACAAATCAATTGGAAATAGTTTCCGCTATTTACAAAAGGTTTCGTCTTGTATAACCCGCCTGTCAATCACGAAAGGTTAAGCTTTTCAAATTGAAATTGGTTTTCCTATATTTACGCTAAAAAGGTACTATTACATTTTAATTTAATTGGATTTGTTAGTCTGTTACCGACCTAACTTTTAAGAAGTTTATTGTATTTGACTTACGATGGGGTCTAGAGCTTTAAATGATGACCTGCCGCTGGAATTTAGTAGCCCGAAGCTATCGGTAAATGTGGTCTTTTTATTATAAGGGAGCCTGACTGAATGTGAAGTAATTTATTGTGGGAATTTTTGTCTATACTTTATTCAAGTTACTGAATTTTTAATTAATTAATCTGTTTAATTGTTAACATTACAAAATAATGTTACAGTGTGCAAATTACAGTCACCAATACAATCAACGTCAACAAAAAAGTTAAGTCAAAAGTATTCAAAATTGGACGGCATTCAACTCGAATCATATCTTGAGACGACTTCTAATTTGCTTATTGGGCTCGATTACTGGCAGCTTAGACTGCTAATTGAGGTTAGTAAAGCAAAATGGAGAGAGCCCGTTGCCACCAAAACACGACTTGGATGAGTGCTACCCGGTTTTTGCAATTGAGACGGTATTTCAGGTGTAAGTGGGTACGTTCAACATCACTGTGTATCAATGCGAATGTTTAGTTGAAATCGACTCCCTAGACAAAGAAGTCAAAGAATTCTTTTTGCTTGAAAATTTTACTACTACAATTGCAGATAATACGATAGAGTCAAATTATGATAAAAGATCACGAAAAATATTGGAAAGCACCAGTATCGTCAAAGGTGATCGTTATGAAACTGGTTTACTATGGAAGTATGACCAGATCATACTTCCCAACAGTTATAGTATGGAGTGGAAATGTCTAATTTGTCTTGAAAGGCAAATGAAACACAATCCGACCTTAGCTGATGGCTTATATCGGACTATAAGTGAACATGTTAAAAGGTTATGTTTGAAAATTGAGCGTTACTGAATTAAATGCTACGCATTCACGTATTTAGTATTTGCCACTATTTTCCGTAACTAATCCAAACAAATCTGGTAAACACAGGGTCGTGTTGAATATCGCTGCCGAAATAAATGGAATTTCTTTGAATAAAGTGTTATTAAAAGGACCCGACTTAGTAGTTCTGTTGACAAGTGTGCTGTACAAATTTTAAGAACGTCAAATAGCTATACCCGGTGACATAGCCGAAATGTTTCATCAAATCCTAATTTGTGATGAGAACCAACATGTGCAAAGGTTTCTGTACCGTGAACATACAAACAAGGAACCTGATGTATATGTTCAAAGGTGATGACATTTGGAGCAACGTGCTCGCCTAGTTTGGCTCAATTCGTGAAAAACCTTAACGCCAAAAATACTCAAAGGAGTTTCCACGTGCAGTTCAATCAATCTTGCGTAATCACTATATGGACGATTTGCTGGATTGTACAGACACCGTTGCAGAACTGCTAGGTACATTCATCAACAAGCAGGATTTCATATACGTAATTGGAAGCAGAATTCAACAGAAGTATTAGAAACGATCGGCGAAAGATCAAACGTGGAGATAAGATGCTTGGGATCAGAAGCTACATTTTCAGAGGTTCTTGGTATGTAGTGGTTGACGTGAAATGACTCATTTACATACTCCTTATTATACCATAAAGTAAATAAAGTACTGTCCGCAATATTCCTGCCAATCAAACGAGAGATGTTACGCACCTTAATGTCTATATACGATCCATTAGGTTTACTAGCACCCATCTTAGTGTAAGATATCTGAGGACTTCATTGAACTAGAATGAGCAACTGTCAGACCAACTACCCGAAAAGTGGATGAAATGGGTACGTCTTTTGCAGGACGTAGAGAACATTCGTATTTCTAGGTGTTACATGCCGTATAAATCGTCACAAGTAAAATCAATCCAATTGGATGTGTTTGTTGATGCCAGCGAAACTGCCTTTGCTGCAGTGGCATATTTTAGGCTAGAAACCTTATATGTATTAGCATATACGCTGGTTGAAGCAAAAACCAAAGTGGCACCACAAAAGTTAACAACGATCTCACGTTTTAAGCTGCTAGCTGCGTTACTAGGCGCTCGCTTTGCCAACAGTATCTGCAAAGGACATTCGTTTAAAATTGACAGTCGGTTTCTGCGGAGCGACTCAAGAACAGTTTTACTTGGTTGCAACCACCGCCAACAACATTTCCGACATTCGTTGCGTTTTGTGTTGGGGAAATCCTACAATTATCCGA
The DNA here is from genome assembly GCA_036346225.1 of Platerodrilus igneus. Lineage (NCBI taxonomy): Eukaryota > Metazoa > Arthropoda > Insecta > Coleoptera > Lycidae > Platerodrilus > Platerodrilus igneus. Next base: position 3,458,729 of record JARFIW010000873.1, read on the forward strand.
TATTCAAGAATCGCGTTGGATTTCCACAAAATTTAATGTTGCTGATGAGGCAACCAAATGGATCAATTATCTAACAGTTGCCATTTGTAACCGATCGATAACTGATTCTGAGTCTCTAAAAGAACCTCATAGCGCATGGCAAAACGAACCAATTGGTTTTAGTGATATTGGTGATGAAGAAGTACGAACATTGCATGTTCACGTAATTAAATCAGTTGACAACATCATGTAGAGCGGTTTTCAAGTTGGATACAATTGGGCCGTGTCTAAGCATTTGTTTTGAGATTTGTTCAGAGACTCCGATCAAAATTTACCAAGACCCATTTCTGAGCAAGAATTTCAGAATGTGGAAAACGTCATAACCGGTCAAATTCAAAAGGAAGCATACTCCAACGAGATGTTAGTGCTTGAGCAAACTCATATCAATTGAACAACAACTACTTCCTTCGAGAAATCCAGTCCGATTTATAATTGTTCGCCGTACGTAGATGAACACGGAGTTTTAAGAATGAAGGGTCAGATCGATGCTGCACTAGGCATAGACTCTAACATGAAAAGACCAATACTTTTACCAAAAAACAACTACGTGAAGTCTCTAATAATTTTCAATTATCACCACCATCATAATAAAGAAACTGTAGTGAATAAAATTCGCCAGAAGTACAATATTCCGCGTTTGCGAATAATGCTGAAAAAAACGTTGAAAAGGTGCCAGAAATATAAAATTGCGAGAGTTAGTCCTGTACCACCTAAAATCACGGATTTGCCTTCAGCTCGATTTGCTTCTACAGGTGTTGATTATTTTGGGTCACTCTATGTAACCGTCGGAGACGTACTGAGAAGAGATGGGGAGCATTATTTTCTTCCTTAACTGTTCGTGCTATCCATATAGAAATAGTTTATACCTTATTGACTGACTCGTGCGCTATTGCATTGCGTAATTTTACAGCAAGACGCGAGTTATGGAATCCCCCATTTGATATATATATATATATATATATATATATATATATAAAAGAAACTAATACTTAAGAAGTTATTAGAAATATTAGGAAATGTGCAACAATGTAATTGAAGGACATTTTATTCAGTTTATTAACGTTCATGGGAACGGAAGCGCTACTTTGTAGCACAAGGATAAGTGACACTGCAGATGTCAGGTCACAGGCGGTCGTAGACAGTCACGTACCGAGATTACTGAGAAGTAAGCTCGCAACAAAGTAGTTACGAATAGATTTAAGATAGCAACAATGTATTATGAATAAGAGTCAAGTGTAAGCAGACATTAGGTCTGCAAGTTCCCACAGAACTGTGAGGGGGTAGAGAGATTATAAAAAACCTGGGAGCTCCACTCGCAGTCAGTTCATCAGACGTTCAGCTTTCACATTGCAGTTTGTAGATAACTCACTTTGTACAATTAGTAATTAATTTCGACTTAGAATAATAATTCAAGATTGTCAAAATTCAACATTAATTTCTGTTTAATAAATAAATGTGTTAAGAGTTCAAGAAGTCTTTTTAAAAAGGACCGCTCGCAGCCACGAACCTTAACTCGCGGTATGCCAAATGAAATATTCAGCTACAACAGTACAAATTTTCGAGGAGCGAATAACGAAATGCGCACAGCCTTACAAAAAAAAAATTATGAAAAAATTCAAGAAGAAGCGTTTCCGGGATTACAAATCAAATGTAACTTTAATCTGCCCGCGTCCCCTAATATGGGTGGACGTTGGGAACGCCTCATTCGTTGGGTAAAAAAAAACGTTGAAATCTGTTGTGGTTAACAGGAATCCATCAAACGAACTATTACGAGCATAGTTGATAGAAGTTCAAAACATTGTGAATTCTCGGTCGCTTACATACATCTCTATAAAAGCACAAAACGACGAAGCTGTCACGCATGGTGGAGCTAAATGACAACGGAATCCTTTGAAGAAAAAATTGGAAAACGACTCAACAATTGGCAAACATGTTTTGGATCCGCTGGATTTGTGAATACTTACCGGATTTGACTAAACTTACGAAACTTACCAAATTGCAGAACCAATAAAAAAAGGAGATATAGTGATTATCGTGGACGAGACCCAACCACGAACTGTTGGAAAAAGGACATTGTTATTGATACCACTGCTGGAAGAAGTGGTCAAATACGACAAGTCGTGGTTCTAAGGACGGCTAAGAATTTTGTTCGGTCAGCGGTAAAACCTGCTGTTCAAGACATTCTTAGTAAAAATGTGGTATACTGATCTTGTAGTCTAGCATACCGGGGTGGAGGATGTTAAGAGAAAACCGTATATGAATCCTTGGCTACAACAGTATTTATTGATTGTGTATCGAGATACCAAAATATGTCATAAAGTAACCTTATCTATTTGATCTTGTTATTAAAAGTTTAAAGTTTTACAATTTGTTGTTAGACGCCGTAAATAAACCAAATAAAGGTTATTTATACTTTTCTTAATCTTCTTTAGGAATTAAACCACTCAGAAGATTAGGAAAAATACAAAACAAGCCACAACAAACATACAGGGACTATTTATTTACTTAGTTATACTGTAAAGTACATTTGTTATAATGTGTAGCAATATTTGGAGATTTTACAATAAATTTGATGTTGGATTACACACTTTATGTGATTGTCCTTGTTTTAAATTTTTATTCCCTTAACAATGTGTTTATTTGCATGGGTTAGAAAAGATTAAAAATCTTGGCATTATGGGTTTTCTGAAATAAGTTTAAAACATCTACATCCCTTAAATAAATACGTTTAATGGGTTAGCATGGAATAGTATTATCGCGCTCCGTTATCACACAAGTGTTCAATGACAAGATTGCGAATAAGAGTAGTATTTTTTAAAATAGTAAATATCTATGGTTTTATGTAGAAGTTAGCCCATGTCTCATACAGTTGACTACATAATGCTGCAATACGAGTTGCAGACATATCTAACAATTTGAACAGATATTATTTGGATAATACCAGGCAGTGTTTCTTACGCGGAAATACTTCGTGAAGTCGTCATATGGTTTGCAGGTGGTGTACTGGGAATACTTGGCAGTTGTCACTTTGCAGATTGTATTTTGTATATTGCTTTGCTTCAGGTTTTTTATAAGTCAAACTTAGTCAAGTTCTGTTACCAGTAAAATTATTTCATAGAAGTATCCTCACCGTCGACAATTGTAAGTACACACTTTCAGAGCTGCCACGATGTTACCAGAGGTGAATTGGCAATGTACGATAGGGTACAGACTGAGCAACTACTCCCCTCAGAAGGCAGCATTCCTCTTTGGCACACAAACGGACTTATGATATGAAAACCCTGCTCTGTTTCTCTGATGCGTTCTATGAAACCTAATTAATTCTTTCTTTATAATTGAAAACCACACCAGTGCTTTAGTTTTTCTCTTACTCCTGATTATGGCACAACAAATTACAGACTGCGGTTCTAAAATTTATTTTTACGTGCTAGTGCACAAAGTGATTACACGATTGTTTAGAAATCACAATTAAGGTAAATAGAAGCTCACGTTGAAGCAATTTTACTTACTTTAACTTAAGATTCAGGAAAAATCAACGTTAAAAAATTATTGTATACATTATGTCCAATGTTCTTCTTGTATTTATTTAGGGCTGGGAACGTTATTTAAGTATACTTGTACTTGTTATTTATATTTTAATATGTAATGTGACTGGAAAATAATTTCTATACGATATCTGCCTAGCTTATGTATATTTCGGAGTTATGTTGTGTGATATGAAAGTTGCCGTTTTCGTTTGTATTATGGTTTAACGGGACGTTACGTAAACGTTTGTTTTGCTTTTTGTAAATATTTTTTTTGATACCGTGCTTTTTAACTAACGATTTGTAAGAAAACTACTTCTGAGGTTTTCAATTTTACTTTCTGTGTGACCTACTCCACTCTACGACGCTTTCAGCTAGTACGGTATTAATTTTTTTGGATTCTCCTTGCTTTTCTTACTGTTTTTGGTGCGTGCGACTTTTTTTGCTAACATTACTCTTCTTTCTTCTCTGCACAGAATACTTTTACAATCTTCCTGATTTAAATAACATCACGATATTTTCCAACTCGTTAGTTGTTGAATATCTACTTTAAAGTAACCAATATCGTGAAATTCAAATACAACTCGATAAACCGAACGCGTTTCAAATTATACTTCGCACTTCACTATATAATATTGTAGATTTGTGTAGGCAACTCACTATACACCGCCGTCAGCGATGGACACGAGTCTGGTCAGTTGAGGTATTAGACCAAAATCAGAACCCAGCCGAAAAATGTGTTACTAATCCAAACCGCAAACAGGCCCGACAAAGGAAGTTGTAATCCGAACCGAGAACCGACCCGCGAAAAAAGTTGTAAACTGAATCAATAACCTACTCGAAAGAAATAGTTGTAACCCAAACTAAGAACTGAGCCGAGAATATATATATATATATATATATATATATATATATATATATATATATATATATATATATTGCTGTGAAACCACCAAAATCCGGGAACTACGGTTTATAATCGAGCCCCACAGATTGTGCGTCAAGAATGCTGTGAATCCTACAAAAAGCTATTCATTAACTCAACTGTTCCGTTGACTTTCTTCTGTTCATCGCCTCGGCTGCTCCCCTAGATAAACCTTCATCCTCATTCATAAAAAAAAACAAACACATTCCTACCACAAACATCAACGTTAACTCTATTTACATCAATATTCACAATACATTAAAATTTCAAAATTAAAAATTCAGCATAAATTTCAGTATCAGAAAATTTCAAAATTTAAATTTGTTATCATTTTAATGTGCATCCAAATTAAAGTCCTTGTAGGATGCCTAGTAATTACTATAACAATATATGCAGACCGGAGTCTGAGTACAAAGGGAGCATCTACCACCCCTTTACGTTAATTAACCAGGTTCGTCTAATTGAGCTCAAAGACATACCCATATTTTCATCATAATCCAGAACATCAATACTAAATACTCCTTTCGACTTAAACAAGAAAATTTCACCTTAAAATTAAAATATTATTGTTAGTACAATTTCACTACTGTCCATTTTAAATAAACAAATTATAAAGTTATTCAACACACACCAAAATATCAAAGTTCGAACAAAATAGTATAATTTACCTGAAGGTTACTGCACTCGTAGCTTCAATGTACATCGTCCCTTTGTTAATTACACCATTCCAACTGGGTTATATTTACGGCTTCTGATTCTCAACGCTTTTAAAATTTTCTCCATCACCATTTATTTAAAGTTGTTTCAGGGCTTTTCCGGAACTCATCTGTGTATATCTGAACCTTGTTTTGTGGATCCAGTCATGTTTATGAACCATTTAATTATTAACACCCCCGAAAAATAGCAAAGAAATTCATACTTCTTTCACCAATATACGCCAAAACTGCCTACTTTTGTGTAAATTTTTGTCGTTGTAAATTTTGACTAATTAGTACAGTGATACTAACTTTATTACCTTGTATCTTCTTTTCTAAGTGCACTAAAGTACATTTATTGTAGCACGTAAAGAACAAGCTGTTTTACATCACAAAAATATTCGAGCAAACTGTTTAAAATTATTTAATCAAAACCGGAAAACTAAAAAGCACTGTTTAACGCGTTGAATCAAGTCGAAGATCTAAGAGAGCTTGTTCATATTCCCCTGGGTATATATAGAGGTTAGCCTGTCTGTCGGTCGAGTCTCCAAAACGGACAATTCTAAAGAATTTCGCCTGCTATGTTCCCATTCCGCAGACCGGCATGCGATTTTTACGAATTTTGCACTCGCCCCAGTTAAATCTCAGAAATTTCAACACGGCACGCAACGTCTGGAAATAACTAATTGAATTTTATACAGAAATGTTATTTTTACCTCTCAAATTTTGCCTTTTACTTTCAACCAATTGCAACCCTATGACGTTGTTCTACTCACGCCTTTTACTATATGTGCCTCGGTCTTGCGCATATTATCTGTCTCTATCTACCCTGTTCTTATTAGTGCAAATTGATATTCCTTATTATCGATTATTTCAGTCCATGTGGACCATCTGGGTTAAATAACCCCGTATCGCGCCTTCCCGTGAATATTAAGCCACGGTTTCTCCAAGATTTTTTGTAACCATTAATTATCTGCAACATTTACGCAGAATGAGCTTTTTAAAAATACGCAGGTGTTTAAACATCCTACTTCTAACTAACCCCTCTAAGATTTGCATTTTATTGGGTTTTTACAAGTTTTTATAGATATTATATGTTACTAACGGTTCAATTAACTTCAATTAAAATTAATACCCTTTAAATTTTAGTGAATCCTAACTAAATATTAATTATTATATGTACGTTTTGTTTAATACCGGTTACTTAAAATAGAGTTAATTAATATAAATTTTGCACGTAATTTCTCTTTGTTTCGTTACGTAGAGCTTTTTAATACTGCTTCTTTTGATATAAAGCGTCTTGTACATAATTTAAATCTCTTATTTTTAATGAAACGAATGAATTTTTATTCTCCACGGTTTTTTAATAAAGCGTATTATCTAATAAAATTCCTTATACACGGTGATTAAAATTATTTGATGTGATTATTTAATTTTCTACCCTGGTCTAAATATGAGTATATATATATATATATATATATATATATATATATATATATATATTAATCGTTTTATTTTATTAGTTTTTTTGTTTGTTATTTCTGTAATGTTTGTAATTGTTAGTCCTATTTTAATTAGAATTTTACTTGGATGAGATGGGTTAGAATTGGTTTCTTATTCTATAGTAATTTATTATCAAAATTTAAAATCTTATAATTTTGAAATTATTACTGCTTTAAGAAATCGTGTTGAAGATGCAATATTATTAATTTCTATTGCTTGAGTAATAAACGTTGGAATGTAGAATTTTATTTTTTATTTAAATTTTGATAATGTTTTACATTCACAGTTGGTGATACTTTTAGCTATTTTGGCAGCTTTAACAAAAAGAGCTCAAATTCCATTTTCTGGGTGATTGACGACGGCAATAGCAGCCCCAACTCCAGTTTATTAGTCGGTGCATTTTTCTACTTTAGTATCGGCTGGGGTTTATTTATTGATTCGAGTTAATAATTTGTTAGGTAGTAAATTAACGTGATATTATTTACTTCGTGTTTTGTGCTGTTTGATCAGATGTTGTTTTTAGGCATTGACTTTTATTTTCATCGTATTCTCAAGAGTACCGCGATGGTGATAGTTCGCCTGAGCAAAGCCGCATTGCTCAGGTATGGCTAATTACTGAAGGGCGTTACCTGGTATCCAACAGTCATCCGCTTATGACATCGTTCTTGTCGCCGATGCCATGCAGCCTTCGCACGGATTGCTTTACAGTTTGGTTTCCGGTTGGTTTTTTGTTAGGAATATATTAATGGATTATACTTAATGGGGGAGAGATGTAGAGGATGGAATTGGTTCGATAAGATGGACGTTGATGGAAGATAAGGTTCGGACAACCTACAGTAGAGCTCGGGTATCTCGGGTTTGCTATACCCGTACCTCTTCGGTAAGTAACAGTTTCCTGAGGAGTTATTATTATTATTATTGTTATTATTGATATTATTATCATTATTATTATTATTATTGTTATTGCCATTATTATTATTATTATTATTATTATTATTATTATTATTACTATTATTATTATCATCATTATTTGTATTATTATTGTTATTATTCTTTTATTTGGTTTTAGTAGATAAGCACGTGAAATGTTATCAAACGTGCTTTCTCTTCATCTGTAAGTCGTATTATGCATTTAGAAATTTTATAGTGATTGTAAATGTGTCGAGTATGACTGATTTTTGTAGATGTGTGAACGTGTTTGGATGTAGTTGTAGTTTTTGGATGTTTTGATGTAGGTTGTTTGGTATGACTCCTGTGCTTGAAAAATATAATCGGTGTTATTTCTACTTTATCTTGGTGTGACATGTCTTTGATTCCTTCAGCTGGTTGTATGTAATTTTCTATTTTTTCTCCATATATTTTTTCTTTTATATATTAGTTGAATTTGAGATAGATATTTCTATTAGTTGTGTGATATTCTTTTGTTTGTGGATGTGTGTAATATCTGGTTTGTTTTGTGGTGTTGTCCTCGTTATGTCAGTACCCAACTAGAAATTTTTTTAAGGGTATTTATCTCTGCTTGCAAATTTATAAACAATGAGCAACATAGCTTTTTTCCATTAATGCTGTTCGTTGGATGGTTGCATTATTTTTTATAGACTGTTATAACCAACAATGTCGTGTTATATTCCCTAATGTAATAAAATAGTTCTGAAGGCAGTTTTTAACTAAGGTACTGTACGTCACTTGCATTTACTGCGATGATACTCGGAGAATTTTCTGATTTTGTAAATCTTTAAATTATAATAGAGTTTTGCGTATAATTATAAGGTTTTCATATACTTCTTAAGTTCTGTCATGTTGCAATTCTACAGAAAACTACTTAGAGTGATAGAAATACATCTTGGAAGCTTTTATTAAAGGTTTTGTTTTTTATATTTTCTTTAAGTATTTTAACATATTTTAAAAGTTCCCTATCTTTATTTGTGTTTAGATTATACTTGATATGGTAACTAATATATTTACTTTCTTTGTTATTTCTAAAATAAACATTTGATTTTTATTACAATTTTATTCTACAAAAATTCAGAAACACTGATATAGCATTGCTTAGTAACTGATGCTTAAGAGAAATGCGATGACATTTTGTGAAGAGCCAAAGTAATTTCATTTTTTCCAGTCAAATATAATACCACTTGATTCGTCGGCACACACCAGCGTGAACAGAAATGTCTGGCACTGGAAGTAATGAATCATTCTCAATTATGAAACCGCTTTCGTAACAATTACAACCACATTTAAAACTTATTTTAAAAATCACCATGCAGATACTGAAATGCTAGAATGTGTAGTATGAAAATCCGTGTTTGTAGTGTGGTAATGTACGATTTACCAAAATTCTTTTGGGTAATAATATACAAATGTTTCGTTGACAAATATCTATAACATAAAGGCCGAGATCATAAAACGTAATTAATGTTTAATTTGGAAAGGCAAGCTTTCTGGAGCAAATAATTTGCGGCATCAATGAGTTTTAGTATTTACAGATTAAATGATAAACGCCCAAATCGTCTGTGCTTTCAGCCATTTCTATTAAATTTACCCTATTAATGACTTTCTGATTTATTCAACCATATTAATTAGTTAATTAATTTAGTATCGGGTGGTGCTTTTAATTAAAACTTCTCTTGGATATAATACCCGATGCATAATGATGCAAATTCATACGTTCGCTGCTTTGAATAATAAACGAGCGTGTATCCAATTTAGAACTGCTTTTAATAGCAATAAAAAGAAATAAGCAAAGAATTCCTAGAATGCACTAAAAATTTATTTATCTTATAGAAAGATATATCGTTCATTGTGTGATTAAAAGTATAATCACGATTCTGGGACTGGTAACGAAATACGGATACACAATGGTTATATACGTGTGCGTGTGTGTTTATATATATATATATATATATATATATATATTATAGTGGTTTTTATATTATTAAAAATAAAAATAAACAAAGCAATTTCAAAACACCCTGTATAAAGAAACGAACAGAAATTACATGCGAAATTTATATTAATTAATTCAATTTTTAAGTAACGGGTAGTAATGAAACTGTACAAATAATAATTAATATTTAATAACTTTGCTAAAAATTAAATAGTAGAAGTCAATGTCATTCATTATTATTTTAATTGGAGTTAATTGAACCATTAGTAATATATAATAAGCATAAAAGCCTGTGAAAGCCCAAGGTGAAACGCGTTGATAACACACGGCTAAAAGGAGGGTTAAAATACCATGAAACGAAGCTCGGAGAATTATATTTAAAACGTTAATTAGAAGCGAAAACCTGCAAACTTTTAAACGTCACGTTCTAATAAATTCGAGCAGATAAACATGCAGATTCTACGTATATTGGAGACGGGTGAATGCTTTAGCAAGAAGTACAAAACGCTTTATTTAAAAGTCACGTCGCTAGTCTACGTGGGGTCTAGATAGTAGATAGACAAGAATATCGATTTGTACCACTCAGACCAGATTAGAAAGGGACGAATAAAACGCGTAAAGCAGAAACACTGATAATAAAAGGAGGGATTTGTGAAGCGTCACTAGGTCTACGATTGGTTGAAATGTTTAGTCTAGTTTGAAACGAGCAAGAGCGTAGTGTAGCGTATTATTCTGGAAATTGTATAACGAGGTATTAAAATTCGTGGAGTGAGAATGGGGTTGAGTGCAAATTTGCGAGAACGTGTTGTTGTAGATAGGGGATTTCGGATGAAAGGCAGCCAGGAGGTGGCGGCCTAAGAGTATAAATGATTTTAGAGAACGTGGTAGGGGCCCTTAAGTTTTCGATCGCTCAAACGAACATATTGCAGTACCACGAGTTGTAAGTATTACAAAATCAATTTAATTTATTACAAGGTGATGATGTGCCGAAATTATTTTTAATCGAGATATTATTTTCAATTATAAACAACTCGTGCCGCGCTTTAAGTAACGTGGTTCGAAGCATTTAAATTAAAGAAGAAATAATTTTAAATGTAATTTGGAATTGTCAAATTCATTACGGCGGATATTTTTAAGAATAATGGCATGGTTACTTGCACTTTAAATTATTACAGTTTTACGGTTTATTTGTTTTGATTAATAATATAAACGTCCACGTCTTTGATCTTATCGTCTTGGCACGAAGAAGTGTCACGGGCAAAATTATGTTGGTTTAAAAAATGAATATCCCCTTCCTCTGTTTCTAGTTAGAGATTTGTTACGATAATATTACATATGCTAGATAAAAGAAAAACGACTCAAATAATTTTAATCCGGGGTCCCAACTTATGTGCCCGAATTCTGCCGAGAATATCCTGAATTGGGTATAGAGAAAAAATATTTCTTTTTATAGAGCACTTCGTCATTACCCTTAAACAATAAAACCTGCAGTTGACCTTAAAGAAAGGGTATCGAATTGATTAATGTGATTGGTCTATACGTTCGAAATAACACCCTACCAAGTTGATCACTTTTTATTTTAAAAGAATCATTTCTTTAGCAGACAATTTCATGTTGGGATAAGGCATGTCGAGTAATAATATCCAGCCCTTTAACAACGTTCCAGAAGTCCGTAGGACCTGGATGGAATGAATTGAGTCCACAATATTTTTACCTTTGTTTCTCTTCAAATGGTCGAAAAATACTCCAGGCATTTATGAGCAAACTTCTGAAACTATAACCTACGGTAACTGTAAATAGATAAACTCTTTTACTTTATTTAGCTGTATGAACTTATAAACGTACCCTTAGTATGCTCTTGTTGCTAGTTTAAGGATTTAAAAGACTTTTTATTTGCATAAAGCGTTTTCCATTAAGCTAAGTAATTTTTGCTCTATTTTTTTGTATTTAAGAATGAAAACATAATCGTGTAATAGTCCTGTATTGATATTTTTCAGAACTAATGTAATGGCAGTAGTTCCAGTCTTGTAATAAAATATATTGCAATTATCTCTAGGCGTGATTAATATGCAGTTAATTTAACATTTGATTTGGGAAACCTCTTTTTTAGCTATCAGTTTTTAAATAGGTACAGTATTGTCCTTATCCTAATGCTTATTTTAGATTGTTTTTAGAGTCAGTGTACTTGATTTCTTGTCGAGTGAATTATACGCCAGGATCATCTCCTCCATTTTGAGTTTTGGCATCCTCATGTTATTTTTTCTGGGACTTTTCTCCAGAAATCCTCGTATTTTGAGATTAGGTGGCGTTCAAGTAAGTTCTCGCTTAAGATTGTTATTTCCCACACGATAGCATTCCGGGGTCCTATTTAAACACCTACACCACCGTTCCTATTGAGTTAGTCGGCAACCATTCTTGTTAGCACAGTCGATGTTTCTAGTACTTTATCGGAATACAGCATTTTAGTGAGGTACTTCCATGAGTTTCTAGGTAGATTACGGGTTTGATTTTATGGGACTAAAACAGTACAAAACAAGTTTCTGAGACAAAGTCCTGGTTGGTCGGGCTAGCCGGACATAAAGGTGGTGTTTTCTTTCGGATTTTATATACATAACACGCCCTATACTATTTTCGCATCTGACGTCCTATATCGTCCAGATGATATTTTCATATATGATTATGTGGGTCCTTAGGTTTGGTTTTCGAATTCTCAGTTAGTTTGTGTTCCTATTTTGGCGAAAAATTTATGATAATATTATGACGAAGGTAATAATAACTTAGCTTCTTCTTAGTGGAATTATTTTATGGAAATGCAATCTATTGAGAAGCATTATTGATGTAAAATAAATAGCGATCTTTTCATACCACTTTATTTTCTTTTTCTACTTTCATTATAAGAAAGCATTTATCCTATCTATCGACTACAGATATACAGTTATTATACTCAATAATAGCTCTTGTTATTTTATTTTATTCTCCCCATCATTTAATAATTCATCATCGAAGAACTCTGTAAACATAAATAAAACTTATATTTTGTCACTTCACTTTCCAACTCCAACTCAATCAGAGTATTTCTGTAGCTTTGCCTTTATTTAATTTTGAAGAATTGTTTTATGAACGTTAACCAACGTTATTTTAGATGCATGTTGCTTCGAAAGCAAAGTACAAGAAATATTATGTAACCGAATGTGCAAATACAAGACTTAGAAATTCTACACCTAAGTTGTTTGTTTTTGGTTAACTAATTCCAGCACGCTACTACCGCTCAAATCTTTTACTCATAAATAATTCCTAGATGTTAATCTAGGGTCCTTATATCGAGAGAGCGCAACTTTTTCTTTTTAGTATAAATTACTCTTCAGTATACTCTTTCTAAAAGGTTTTCTCTGGTTTTTTGCATCCGGCGGTAGTTTTATCCAGAGAACAAGCAACACAACTTGGAAAATTTCGGGTTAAATGGCATTGACTGAAACGACGCCTCCAAAGATGATTTAACTTATTCCCATAATCTTTTCAGTACGTTAACGACCTAGAGGCATTTCTTTTTCATGAGTAACCTTATATTCTTGATCATTGCACGCAGCTGTGCTCATACTATTAATACATGATAATTTCAATTACGCTTATATTTGATTTTTTTAATAATGATCCACCCGAATGTACTACATTGCCAGAAAGCGAGTTTTTGCCTGGAGGTTTTGAATTTTGCCGAACTCTTGCTGTTCCAAGCAAAGTAGAGATCTCTAACGTGCGTGACAGCAACCACACGCGGGACCTACATTTTACCTCACCTTCAACCGAGGGTGCATTTTTGTGAAAAACGCTCGTTTAACATTTTTTAAGCCGTCCATGCCGGGAATCAAACCCGGGACTTCGAGTTTTAATTACCCTACATTTAATTTTGCAATGCTTTCCTGGGAGGTACTACATTTGCCAAGATGGGAGTTTTTACCCGGAAGTTTAGCATTCTGCGGAACCCTTGCTACTCCAAGCAAGTTAGGCATCTTTAACATGCGTGACAACAACCGCACACGTGACCTACATTTTACCTCTCATCCGAACGAGAGGGTATTTTTGTGAAAAATGTTTGCTCAACATTTTTTGAGCGACCCGTGACAGGAATCGAACCTGGGACCTTGGGCTTAGTAGTCACACGCGGAACAACTAAGCCACGGAGCCGCTCAATTTTAAATACCCCTATATTTGATTATCCAATGCACCACTCGAAGGTACTACATTGGCTAGGAAGCTAGTTTTTTCTTTTTACCAGGAATTGTTGAATTTTGCAAACGCTTGCTATTCCAAGCAGGGTAGGGATCTTTAATGTGCGTGTCGATACTCACACGGGATCAACATTGCACCTCTAATTCCAACGAGGGCGTATTTCTATGAAAAATGTTCGCCTAACAGTTTTCAAGCGGTTCGTGGCGGGAATCGAACCCGAAATCTTGAACTTAATAGTCATACTCAAACCAACTAAGCCACGAACACGCATAAATCTTTATTACCTTACTTTTGATTTCCGATGCTGCACTCGAAGGTACTGTATTGGCCCGGAAGCGAGTTTTTTTTTAATCTGGAAATTTTGAGCACACTGTTCGTAGAGAACATCGGCGACTCGGCCACAATTGTTCTATATATTCGCATCATTTTGCTTTTTCATGCAGCTCTATAACAATTAACTGTGGTTTCATAGAGACTAAAGGATCGAAATAATTTTCACCTACAGCTCTCATCGAACTTACAATATATTATACATCTCGTTAGACTAGTTACAATGTTAAATATATTTTCCTGATTTTCAGTTTACATGCTGCTCACACTACCCACAAAACATATATATGTATAATCGAATGCAATTAGAATTGTTACGGTCAGGTTAAATTAGTCTAATCCATAAACAGAACCATTTTGTTTTTTGGTTTCAGTTCTGGACTAGAACATAGCACCTGCTTAGATACAAACAGAGGAATGAATCTGGTGAGTCTACCAGTGATATTTTACCTCGTTTATTTGCCCTACGCATAGATTATACTTATAATATTTCATTTGGAGATAGTACAGCATTTTAGAATATTTACCCTCCATGTCAATTTTCCAAACATCACGTTAGATGAAGATCTATAAACCCACAACAAGTCTAATTAATGCTCGTTTCATACTTTATTTATAATTTGTCATTTGTATCATACTTAAGAAAAATATATTAAATTTTTTTACATACAAGCCTAGTAAAAATTGAAATGCTCCCCCTCATTTGTGTTACTGCTTTGAGAAAAATGTGGACATTTTGGTAACCTAATCCGAAACTACCAGAATAAAATTCGTTGTACGTCTTTATAGATCAGCTCAGGACATTTACCTCAAAACTTTCCGAAGAGTTTTGGGATGAAGGAATGCTCTCGCGGTTAAATCACTAGCGGAAATAAAATCCGTGAATGTTCTACTTACAAAGAGACTAAACACAATTGCTTTGTCCCAAAAATTAAAAAAAAGTGTTATTTTTCTAATGAAAATTCTGGATAAATATGTAGAGGTTAATTTTGGGTAAAGGAGCAGACCAACAATGATGACTAGCATACATTACCCTAACTGCTGTTTACTTATATAGGAAATTTTTTAAAAACCTCTGCTTTCTTATGTTTGATTTTTGAAGAGATAGCTCGTTTTAGTCTGACACTGCAGTTTCATAAAATCCGCACACAAATAATTGAATTTAGTAACAAGTTTTATCGTTCCCGTGTTTGATTCTTGCTATATCCGGAAAATATTACTTATTTGCGTTTATTTTTTGTTTAATGTTATTTCAAAATTCAATTTAAAAGCACTTAGCTCGATGGATTTGGAACTCACACCCATAGGTTTAATTAATTTTAACGTCATTAGCATCTGCTTCTTAATAAAACATCAAAGACCTTATACCTTATAAAATATTTTTATTTGGCATATTGAAATTAAATTTGCTTCACACAAAGAGTTAAATTATTGAACTCGTAGCTTCGAAAAGGTTACACTTTATGCACAAATTGGTTTTCTTCGAGTCTTTAATATCTGGTTGTAAAGCATAGTGTAATTTCAAATTAACTAAGTTTTTTTCAGTGTACAGTGATGCGACTTCCACAAATGAGAATTAAGGGAGCACTAATTTAAGAATAAAAACACTAGTAACATGTTCAGAAGTTTCCATCTATCTAAATATAACGCATTACACTTACAGTCAGCAATGTGTGCGACCTTTATCAAATACAGTTTTAAAGCAATTATAAACATAAGTTTTCTGTTGAACACGTGTACTAGTGCATTTATGATGATAGCAATGCTCAAACTATCCTTATTTATGTGTCGTCTAGCTTACCATATTGCGAAAGAAGCTTAGCAATAATCACAATGCAATCGAAGTAAAGCATTCCCACAAATTAAATGATTTTTTGGAAGACCAACAATAATTCTGCTTAATTTCTTCCTCAGATTTTAAGGTTGCTCATAAGGTTTCTACTTGCAGAAACTTACAATTTTTCAATCTACTGATCTAATGTAACGTTTTACAAGTTTCTTGTATACTGTCTTTATCTTTCTGATTGCAACAGTACAATTGTATCGATGTTTGGAGAAAAGCACTACATTGTTAAGAATATTGTAACGAACTTTTAACAATTGAAAATAGCATGAGCTTGTTCTTCTTTTGTTTTGACGACTCAAAAAATTAATACAAGGTAATAACAACGCTGGTTTATAATTTTAAGGTCTTTTAAAGGGTTTTAAATAAGGTATTCCATAAAGACTAAGTAAGTTATAAAACCTTACAGTTGAGAACAATTAACAACACTACTACTTATTAAAAAATTGATTTACCATAAATATGTAGACGGAGAAGCAATACCCAACGTTATTTTTCTGGAACATCCAGCAAAAATCGATTTTTAGAAAACTCGGGTGCAATATCTGTAACTGCGCATTTCTATTTTACTCATATTTCTAACCTTATTCGGCAAACCTGCTTGAAACCACAATTTAGTTTTAGCTCTTGATATTCACTACGATACATAAAACGGAGATCTGGTTTTGTCGCTATCACACAAATGCAAGCAATTTTAGGTATATAATTTTGGATATTTTTAATATGTTTATTATTTTTTGATTTGTTACTTGTATTTTGTAACTTAAAAATGCGATAAATACTTTTGTAGTTTGTCCAACAATTAGAAGTCGTCATTATTTGTACTATTTTGTACTATCTTAGAGTGAGATTGCTGGAACAGCCTTCTATTCTTTCACCGTTCACAGTGTATTGTTGTTAACTTCTGGGCGTAGAGTTCCTTGGCATTTGTAGCTGTTTGTTGGGGAGCGTAAGCTGTTTCGTTAATTTTTACACAAAACAGGTATGAAATAGTATTAACGCATCGTCGCCTTACTGCTCACTACCTGGCTACGCAATAAATGCAGTGTCTTCAATCTCATCTTAAGTTACTCACATATTCAATTTGGTGCACTTGGTACCTGATATTATCTACTCTTGGTAAAAAAGTTTTTGAAATTTGTTCTGTGTAAGATTTTTTATTTAACTTAAAATTTTTGTGCAGATATGATGCATGAATGTTGGATATCTTAAATTAATTATCGAATAATGTATTAAAGTAAGACTAATGTTAATTAAATATGTTAAGTGAGATCGAAATTTATGTATATTTAAAACAGCCGCTACATTTTATTGTTTTTTATTTTTAAAGTTCTCAATCTACATTAGAATAGTAAAAGTACACTTTAAGTAAACTTCTAGTTGTTTGTATTTTGATTCGATATCTCCCTTCCCGGCGCATGCTTGTATAGTCAAGATTGCCTCGTGGAAAAGGCCATTTTGATATGGGATGTAGTCCGAAAACCAGTATTATCCAGGGCCTGCACGTTTTTAATTAAACATGCCGTCCCAAAAATTAGTTAAGTGGAGCCAACGTGTGCCATAAGTTTAGTCTTGGTAACAGCATTGACCTACAAATGGTTGTAGATATATTTTTACGGTAAGAAAATATTTCACAAGCTCTCACCCACACACGCATGCATATGATGTTCGTGTCTGAGCAATCACATAAGAACATTTGAATATTATATTAGCGCAAAAACCTGTAAAAGTAAGAAGAAATAATTATTCTTGCGATAAGAATCTGGATCGTTGTTACACAAAATCCTAATTATGGTTGTGCTGTTTTTATTACATATATTATATTTGTAGCAATTGTGCATTATAATTATACATTTTTGTATTATCTTGTGTGTGCATTTAAAAAGTATACACTTTAACTTTTGCAGTTATTACTTGATCCCTATAGACATATAGCTTTTGTGCTAGTGATTACTAGTATTTGGAAATTGCTCTTACTATTTACCTTTTATATCCCTTTTTGCGTTTTACCGCTGTTTATCTTTTATATTTTTCTATTTTGTATTTTTTTTACGTGGTAGGCAAGGTCATCATGCTTTTCAGCAGAATCACGAAGCTAGTTGGTTTACTGTGATAATTTCTGGCGCCTACCGAGTAATTACTTTTATTACTTTTTGCTTTTTTTTCTAGTACACCAACCCACCGTGTACCGCGGCTAGCCGAAGCCGGGCAGCATTTCACATCGACTACTACTTTCCGGCCTGGATTATTTTGTTTAGCATATTCTTTTCCTTTTTTGCTTTAGGTTTTTTTTGTGCCCTTTACTCCTATTCCAGTTCTTAATCTTGGCACGATTTTCTTTGGAATTAGTTTTCAACATGTGACATATTAAAACAAAGTAACTGATTTTGAGTAAGACAAAAATAGATACAGGCATCAACTACAGCTTAATAACGTCTTTTTATGGCAATCATTATATTATTCAAACTTGTTGAGCCGTTAGTTGCTAAAGACAAAGTACAAACACTCCAAACTCAGAAGTGGTTGACATAGGCGCCTGGTGGTTATCAAAGCTCACTTGTGGTTGGTCGCAGGCACACCTGATTGTACCGTTGGAATTGCTAACTTGAAAATTCTTGGGTACGTTTACAACAAATCGAAATCTGTGTTTGGGATTCATCGTCCAAGTACAAAAAGTTATCA
Organism: Platerodrilus igneus; assembly: GCA_036346225.1. NCBI lineage: Eukaryota > Metazoa > Arthropoda > Insecta > Coleoptera > Lycidae > Platerodrilus > Platerodrilus igneus. Next base: position 3,477,384 of record JARFIW010000873.1, read on the forward strand.
GAAATTGCGTAATGGCCTTGGCAATACGGTACTTGTTGATGTAGTTGTTGATTATTTATAAGACATATTAGCGTTACCAAACTTAGAGTAAAAGCACATCTAAGTTAGAAAAGGTTTGTGCTGCCGTATTGCGGTTATTAAAGTCTACCTCTAGTTGTTTCTAATCCAAGCACAACCGGTTTTAGCGGTATGTATGGTAATTTTCAAAAAAATACTAGTTTTCAGGTACGTTTGAAACAACTCAAAATCTTTGTACTTGGGTACAATAGCTTAATAATTCTGGGAATAAGGATTTTAATTTATTTAAATATCTTCTGTAAAGACTTACTGATGTTAATCGCAAACAACTTATCACGCTCAAAAGAAAAAACTTCACCCGGATCGTTACAGTGCCATTTCAGAGGGAATAAAGTTCTTAAAAAGCCAACAGTGTCTTAACATTGAAAACATAGTCCATGAGCCTAAAAAGCGACCGTTAAAAAATGTAAAGTTATTTACTACGTACGAGGTTATTTTTCGCATCAATGGATTTGTTGGAAACTTGATTGTAGTTTCATTTGTTAGATATGATTGACAAAAATGCCAAACGTAATTGAAAGTTAGGTTTATGTATAGTTGTGTACAGGATTTACATTTTTAAATTTCACAATTTTTGCCCCCCTTTTTCTCCAACGCTTTATATCTAAGTAAGATAAACTAAAAAAACAAAATTTGTATAAAAAACAAAGAAATATGTACAATTTGCAACTCTACAACCTTCGTAGTATTATTTGTTATTTAAAACCCTTAAATCAAAAGTAAAAATATAAATCTGTTCATCACCAAATTAAAACACTATTACAGCAGTTAATCCCAGCAAAAATAACTTTAGATTATATTGGAAGCCTTGTTGAACGTTCAATGACCCTTTTTTCTCTTAACATAATTTCTACGTATCAATCAAAATTTTTGATGACCCTTTACATAAATATCTAAGTACATGCAAGTTTTAAATGTTCAAAAAAAGTCTTATGCTATTATTTAACTATGATCGCTAACCTGGTGTTTTTCTCGGTTGATTTTCTGATTCGAATGTGTAGCTCAGCGTACACCCCCAATTCTTTGAACTGCCGCTACGTGCTGTTAACCAGTGACCTTGGGTTGCTTTCAGCTTAAAGTCCTGATTTAAAGTTTTCCCCTTTATTATATTTGGTGCTTGTAGTATTGGATTTTTACGTTGGATTTTTTATTGAATTAACTTAGTGAGTTGTTTATTGAATCGATTTGTAAATCTCTCAGTGGATTTTTAGTGTAATTCTTAGTGAATTTCTCAATGCTCTAAGTTAATAACTGTTAAAGATCATATTTACCTGAATTAAAATTTGAACTTACGTTTTATGTCGATGGCGAATTTCTATTACACTTGTATATTTAAACGTGCACTTGTGCTTGAAATTTTTAATTACTGACTTTCACATATAAATTGTGGTTTAATTTTACACTTGAACTTTGCATAGTATATTTGTTCAGACTAGTAGTGTTCGTGCTTCAGTTATGGAGAGACTGGCCATTATCAGCTTGGTGTAATATATAATTACTTACGAAAAGATGCCCAATGTGTAAAAATTAACTCCTTTACTCAAAAAAATGTTAGAACAACCCAATCTTATGATAACATACAACTACGAAAAGTCGGCTAACAATTTATTTACAAAACTAAAAGACAGAAAACAAGCCTTATGTATAGTAATACCGTTTACAAGATCCACTGCAGTTGTCCTTGCCAGAACATACGCCAAACAAACCAATGGCTGTGCAATCGGATTACACAACATAAAAGCGATGCGAAGTTAAAAAAGAATAGCTGTGCATTAGCTATTCATGTTTCTGAAACTAAACCCATTCCAAATTACAGTGCATTTAAAATCTTAGAGAAAGAAAAAAATCCTATTACTTACAAGAAGATGAAAATTGTATTAATAGCAAACAGGATAATAAGAATCTTAACATAGTTTATTCTTACTTATACAGCTACAATCCTCTCAACACAGTTAAATCGTAAGTGAAAGACTTTACATATTTTTGTACTATTCTTCAACAACATATAAACACCGCTTTAATGCGATTAGATCATTAATTTGCTATCTATTGGTTTAAACAAATTAAACACATTATTAATGTAATTTGTTGACGTGCTGAGTTTGTCGTTTTATTTTCAATCATAACGACTTGATTAGTAATATAACAACTGCATTACAATGTGTTGGTACCATGTTATTTTAAATTTTTAATATGTAAATTTGTGTTTGCTATATTTAAATGTTCTCCATGTTTTAGCTATTTTATAATACTAGACAATTCAAGTTTTAAGATTGTATTCAATTTAAATGTAATTGTCTGTTTACATGTGGCATGTTTCAGAATTATGATTAAGGTTGCGAAGATAAACCGAAATGTCAGTTATTAAAATAAATGATCATGTAACTTTGTATGTTTTTAACAAATAATATCCCAAAAACAACTAAAAACCTTTTATTATATTATTACTTGTCACTGAAGTAAATGTTTACTTATAATTACCAGGGATTTTATCGATATATTGGCTTTAATTATGGGATGGAGGCAGTCAAACAACTTAAAACGTGATCCAACACTACACATAAATTAGCAAACTTTAACAACAGAGAAGTTTTTTTGGAAAAATGTAGAAGAGAGGACGTACTACCGGAACACATCATATCAGTTACTAACTCCATGATGCAATTACTAAGCAATTTCAGTGAAAGGATCAACAACAAGATCATCAGATACAGCTACAGGTTGAAAAAAATTGTTGGAAATGTTGAAATTCTTATCACACATTCTAAGATAACTTTTTGGCAAAAAAAATTAATTACTTTTAAGTTTCTCTCGGTGAGTTCTTACCACCACATATAATCCATGATTTTGAAATTACACAACTCATTTTTACAATAAGCGCTTTTTACAAATCAAGAAAATTCATTTCAAGAAATCCGAAACTCTTAAAAACAACCAGTTACGATACAAAATACTATTTTATGATAATAAAACATGGCTAGTTAACATAAGCAGTGCAACATTGCTAGAGGATGTCAGCAGTTTCTTATCACTGGGACTGAAATTTATTCTAGAACGTAACAGTAAGGACATACATATAGGTAAACTTTTGGCAAGTGTTGAATCAATTCATGAATAGTCGGAATCCTTAATGCAGCAAATAAACATTATGCGTGCTCGTGCACGATTCAAAAAACAACAACAATCTTACAAACATCAATAAGTTCTTTCGTAGAGTAAATAAATTCTTAAAAGGTAGTACAAATATAGTGGTATTAAAAACAGGTACAGGATCAATGATGGTTATCATGGGCAGGTGTTACCCTATTCAAAGTACACGTGCCGAACATAGAACAAGGGCCTAGAAAATCGGGATCTTCAACTCATTTTTTGTGCTACCCTAAAAGTAGCGAATCTATTGGATGCCCATTCCACTAACCTTTTTTTCAACATGCCTTGCATAGGGTAAGGAAGCATATAAATATGATTGCGAATCCTGCAAAATTCAGTACCCTTAGTGCTCACCACAGCCTGAGGACTTAACTACAGTGTTCACCATAGCCTGTGAACTACCTCAACCAGCAGTGCTCCCCATAGCCTGCTTAAGAATCAGACTAGCTACGCTGCGCGCCGCTACACCTGGGGCACGTACCGCAGTATTCTCCACAGCCTGCCTAAAATTCTGACCTGCTACGCTGCCCGACGCAGTACCTGGGGTCCGTATAGCAGTGCTCTCCATAGCCTGTTCAATACCTGACCAGTTACGTTGCCAGGCACCGTACCTGGGGCACGCCGCATTTAATTCGACTATAACAATCCAATACGGATGGGCAGAAAACCCCATTCGAACCACCAGGTTCACCGGAAGCAATTACAGAACGCTCTCCGGCGTGCCTTCCGAGACACCCTACCGCTGCCGAAACTGTTGTCACCCTGTCGCCGTCACCAGAGCAGCATCAGCACACACAAGGGCTGCGGCAAGAATTCCTCCCAGCCGCCCCCACAGTAATAACATCACGAGAGGTCATCTATTGCGGTGACGCTGAATGTATCTATGCGCTGTACCTCCGAGATAGCACCCTCATGGAATTCAGTGGCAACATGCTCGACGAAGCCTAGAGCACCACGACTTCCAAAGAGTCCCGAAGACCTCCGAAGACGTCTGAACCTCTTCAAACCATAAATACTTCCTTATTTTTGTTACTCAAGCTTTTACTCAGCCTCATCAGTAAATCCCGAGGATTTCCGAAGACTTTGAAAGCCTACCGAAGACTTCCGAACCTCTCAATATTGTGTATATAGTCAATGTATAGTTTTATATATATATATATATATATATATATATATATATCATTATCCTTTATAACTACGCGAGTTATGTGATCCCCCATTTATTGTATCAATATAAAACTAATACCTAAGAAAGTTATTAGGAAATATTAGGAAATATTAAAAAATGAGCAACAATGTAATTTGTTACAATTTATTTCAGTTCATCAAACGTTCAGCTTTTGCATTGCAGTTCGTAGATATCTCACTTGTACAATTAATTAATAGTTTTGAACTTAGAGTAATAATTCAAGATTGTCTAAATTCAATATTTAACTTCTGTATAAAAAATTAAATAAATGTGTTAAAGTTCAAAGAGTCTTTTTAAAAAGGACCGCTTGAAGTTTCATGACGACACAAAACAGAATCATTGGTTGAAACGGATATTTTACAAACGGACGAACATGCGACGGGTGGAAGCGAGTTTGGGATTGTACGGCGCATCCACGAGGTGAATTTCTGGAAGCTTTAAGTCGGTTATATCAAAATTTGCAAAAGTGTTATTTTAAAAATAAGTTTTTCGCCTGAAGTGTGGCCTAGAGGTGGCATGTTGAACGATATAAATACTCTGAAGGAATTGGGAGCTTTCTTTATATTTTTATTGCTTTTAACTACTTACAACGATAGACCGACGTTATAGTAAAGTTTTTGTGAGTATTAATTATATTCATTATACCGTAAATGTACTGCTAGCACTTATAAATTGGTAGTTATGACCTTCTAGTTCTTAACGTAAAGATACGAGTAGTGTAGTGAAAATCAAATTAACAGAGGTCCAATTACTACCATACCAGACTAGTAAATCAATAAATAGACGCATAATATACGTGAGTTTGTATGCTGTTATGGAATGGTATTTTGAAGTAATGCTTGGTGCATATTGGGGTTTTCATCTATAAATATGTAGAGGAGCAGAGCACATAATCACAAAGCCGATGGGTTCTGGAAATCATCGTCTGGAGGGATAGAGGCTTGAAGCATTCTCCAGGTAACTTATTTGAATTTTCTGTTATCTGATAAACTTTTGGTATTATTTTGGTGGTGTGAGTGAATATTGGAGTTATTTATAATTATTAACGCAAGGTACATGTACTGGAGAATTATTGGGGTTATTGAAACTATTGAAAAGGGGTGTATTGAAAACTTATTGAATTTTGTTATGAATATAAATTGGATTGTTAGGGGTACATGGGTTTATTAGTTTTGTAGTAATTTTATGCAAGGTAAAAGGCATACATTAATAAACTGAGTTATTATGAGCTCACCATACTCCAGTGTGCAATAAATATAGGGTATTATTTGGGGCCCATCTACTCATATTGGATTAAATGTGTTTGCAAATAATATTTTAAAACAAGGATTTTAAAATATATCACTTATTGAGTTGTAATTAGTGTACTAAACTGTGTACAGCTGTGAATAATTTGTTTGTAAATAGCGATAAATAAAAGATTGTATGATTGTTGTATTATTTGGTTTTATTGAATGGTGTGCGAGTGGGAAGGAAGAATGATTGTAAATTTAGGTATCCGAGAAGAGGCACAGCTGAGCTAGCCAGGGAAGCTGTTGAAGATTGTTGTAGCAGAATAAACGGGTAAGAAATTTTTTTTGTTAAAATTTTTAAATTTTGAAAATCAGTGTTGACACACTGGCGATGTCAAACCAGAGCTATGTCCCATACCACAGCAATCTTATGGCAACCCGAACGTGAGGCAGGAGCTCCAAATAAAATTTAAGCAATTTTATCCCAGGAAACTGGCGATATGAGAGAAAGAGTCTGTATTGTATAAATTTAAAAATAATTTTTGAGTGTGTGTGGGAGTGATTTGAACGTATGCAGAGAAAGGAGTGGTTAAGAAGCCAAGGTGTGGAAATTGGAAGTGACCACAGTGCATTATTTGATAAAGCAGGAAAGATGGAAGAAGCTGGAGGTAGTAGAGATCAGTCGAGGACAGAATCAGGGGATCAAGGAAACGAGATGATAATGAGGATGCTTGAAAGGATAAATGAGACATTAAGCGGGGTTAGAGAAGACTCAAAAAGGAAATTTGAGCAGATGAGTGCTGAATCGAATAGAGAATTTGATCAAATGAATGAGACATTAACAGGAGTTAGGGAAACACTAAGTGAAAAAATAGATAAGACAAATAAAGAAGTTTCGGATTTTAAAAATAGCTTGACTATAAAAATGGGGGAAGTAGAAAATAGGGTAGATAAAAATGAGCGTGATATTAGAAGTTTAAATCAGGAAATGAGACAATTAAGGACAGAGGTAAGGATTTTTTGTGAGAACGAAATTAATGAGGTAACGGACTCATGTAAGAATCAGTTAGGTAGGGTTGAAAGAGAAGTGACCGGAATTAAACAAAATGTAGCAACTTTGATGGGGGATGGTCCAAGATTTGTAACAGGTAATATGTCGCTGGATCAGTAGATAGTTGACACACTGGCGATGTCAAACCAGAGCTATGTCCCATACCACAGCAATAAATATATATATATATATATATATTGCTATGATAATAGGATTATTTAGGGGTATATGGGGTCACGGAAAAGGTATACTTCATGTGAACATCATAAAAATAAAGAAAACCAAACAGTTAAATTACAAAAAGTACATAATTCGGTTATTATGCAAAAGGTAAATTCCAATCACCTTGTATAAAATTAACAAGCAGCCACGATCAATAAAGAGAAGCCCATTCTGCAATAACTTAAAAACGTTAATCAAAATTAATAATTTTGGAAGTCATTCAATACATTTCTAGACATTTAAAACTTTCTTAATTGCCAAAGTAAAATACAAATCACTTTGTATTAAATAAAAGAAAGCTCATTGTGTAATAGCTTAACCACATTTAGTAAAAGAAATAATTTTGGGCGCAACTGGATTCATTTTAAAAACATTTAAAGCATTCATAAACTCCAAATAAATGCAAATTAGGCATACTTAAATGTGAAACAAATCTCTTTCAAACTCTACGCATTGTGTAAAGAATCGAAGGCAATAAACAAACTTTTGATTAAAGAACGTAGTTCATAACGCAATAAAGTTTAGATATTAGGGCAAAACGCGTACGTGACATTAGAAATGTAGAAATCGCCACATTTTTGTAAAGCCTGACATGAGTAAACAAAATATAGAACCATAAGTTTTGGTATACGTGCGGAATTAAATGGAATATTTAATAAATTCCTGTACAAAATTATATCTACGCGATGTTCCAAGCATAAAATTAAACACTTGTTAACAAATCCCAATACAAAATTATATCTACGTGCAATGTTAAATGTTTAGAGTAAGCAATTTTGAATAAATCCAACAGGTTAAAAGATAGGAAGGAACTAGCTTGTTCTATATAAGGAACATATACTGATAAAATGCATTCATTTCTTCAACGACGCACGTCTGTACCAGTCTATGCGAATTTATTACGTGAATCTGAAGTTAAGTGAAATCAAAGTGACAAAATTAAATAAGGTAAAGAATTCAAGTAAAAAAAAGTAGAAGTGCGGGAATTACGACTTAATTAAAATCTGCCGTTAGGACTAAAAACGTAAATCTAAATTTAATTAATGTAAACGTAATCTTTAACATTTATTAATTTAGGGCTCTAAGCAATTATCTAAGTAATGTTCTAAGAAACTATCTAAGTAAAGGTCTATGAAATGATCTAATTAATTATCCAAGTGATGATGTTAAATTAAATAAGCAACTAAGGAATTCACTAAAGAACGTTTACAAGTTAGTGGAAAACTGGGAATCACTGGGTTAAAAGCCAAGCTAAGGGTCAATGACTGGAATTAGCAATCAATGTGGTTAAACAAGCTTCAGCAGGGGTCAACAGAAAGATACAAGGTAAGAATTTGGTTTTATAGTTTCTTGAATGTTGCATGTTGTATTTTAAATATTTATAAGCCTAAAACTCGCATGTAATATAGGTAACTTTTAGTGTAAAAGTCATCAAAGGAAACTTAAGTTGATACATAAAAATTACGTTAAAAGGGAAAAAGTTTTTTTGAACGTTCAATGAAGCTTTTCAATATAAAACATAATTATTTTGCTGACTTTAGTTGCTTAAAATTTTGGTAGTAAACAAATTTAATAAGAATATTTATTTTCATTTGATTTAAAAGTTTTAATAGCTAATGATATTACAAGGACGTAGAATTATAAATTGTACATTTTCTTAGCCTATTATACAATATTTGGCGAATTTCGTTAGTCTTATTCAGGTATATGAAGTGTTAAAGGGGAGTGGGTACATATTCTCTGTTATCATATCGTCTATAACTAAGCTAGTCAAGGCATAAATTTATTTTGTTGATTTTAAAATTAATTTAGATATTTTAGAAGCACAGAGAGGGGCCGGTCAGGGTATAACTGAGCGTTAAATACATTGGGAGTTCGGCGATATCGTACTATATATATATATATATATATATATATATATATATATATATATATATATATAATTATTTAAGCTGTATACCAATACGAGTAGTACTTAAGTGGATAACTAACACACTTCTTTTGTTACCTATATTAACTCGCAATATAGCAAAGTTCCTATCTCTGGGTTAACCTAACGTAAAAGTATGAATCGCAATAATTTCGAAGCACCAAAATATGTAAGTATACTATCATACAATATATATACGGTATCAAATATCTTTTTTATTATTAAAACTTATCAATTCTTAATATTCGAATTCAAGTTGAACTTCTTTACTACAAAATTCATGGCAAACTCAATACTATCAATTACCACTAGCATCAACATTTCACAAAATCAATTGAAATTACGAGCTATTACAACAAATTTCTATGTTGAAATAATAAGCAAATCCTTTAAATTATTCTGAAACACTAATAAGTATTCTATACTAACATCAGCTTTCAGCTATGAGTGTGCTCAAAATTAACTTTCACTTAATTTCTACTCTAAGTTTTTCATTATTATTTAATTAGTTTTTTATTTATACCTAAAATATTCAATGCGTTATTTGCCTAATTTGCCCTTCAGACTTAAAGCCTTACAATGTATTATTAAAGCAACATTTGATGTTTACTGCTAATACTCTTTACACAAATAGTGGCTTTTATATAATTAGCAAAAATTGGATTCTGATAGATATTTGTCTTGAATGAAGTTCATCTGCAGTTGATAGACTAATTCGGGTTTATTAAAACTGCACTAATCGAATTAAGTGTTGTTAATTTCACCACAGGTAAATTAAAGGGCAACAAACTTAAAACTTAACAAAACTCTTTGCATGCATTTTCAATAATCTACGCTTACCTAGACGAATTTCTGGAAACCTACGTCCTTTGTAGCTTTGAACTGCTGTCGTAACATTTTCCCTTATTTCACTTGCATTATGAAATCTACTCTAACACGCGAAATGGAACTATTTGAATTCACTACATTATTCCCTTTTTATCTATGTATATAGTAGTGCGAAAAGCATGTTATCTATTCGATGCTGTTTCCATACTGAACATTTCCTGAATTTCACTGGTATCGAGAAAACCACAAGATACAATAACTTATGCTGAATTGCATCCTTTTGAATATGATATTCGACTCTTAACGTTTAGCCGCTTATTTTTAGAAAATCTTAATTTATGTTTTACTTCGCCTTTTTTCCAAATTAAAATTTGTGAGAGTTTTTATTAATTAAGGGCGCGGTAGAGTATTGTTTTAATCTTTCGAAAACTTTTTCCAAATCATTAAGATGTGAGTCAAATGTTTCTGACAGTACTAGAAGATCATCCAAATATGCTAAAATCAACAGTCCCAGTCCACGTCTAAATATATCGATTAGCCTTTGAAAAGTAGCTGGGCCGCTTCGTATACCAAACGGCATTACTTTATAACGAAACATACCATAAGGACACACGAAAGCAGTTTTATCTCAATCTGATTCGCGAACACTAATTTGATGATAACCAGATCTTAAGTCTAAAGTCGACATAAAAAATGTACGTTTTGTGGCATGTAACAAATCTTCCATACGAGGCAATGGATACGAATCCGGTGTAGTAATAGCATTAAGTTTGCGGTAATCTACACAAACACGAGTTGGACCGTCTTTCTTTGGCACAAGGACCACTGGGGCGGCCCAGGGTAATTCACACTCTTCAATTACGCCTTCACTAAACATTCTATCGATTTCTTTCCGCATAATTTCCTTATTAGAGGGCGACATACGGTATGGTGGACAGCAATAGGCGGGTGATTCGCTGTTTCTATTCTGTGGTCCCTCCCCCTAGTCGAAAAGTATTTTCGTTTGCTTTAAGTAAGCGGTCTAAACGAGAAACTTGGGAAGCATCAAGCATGGTTCAGTGGCGTAACTACACCCCTGCCAGCCCCCGCTATGCGGGGGGGCCCCAAGTGCAAGAAGGCCCAAACGATAATAAACTCAACTTATTCATCTTCAACGTATTTGGCAGGTAAGAAACGGTCAAGAAAATATTGCAGATAATTCAGAAACCGCAGGTTAACGAACGTTTTCTTGATGTTACTACTAGGAACTGCTGAAATACAAGAAATAATAATTAAGATAAATACTGAACACCACCTGCAGCCTGCATCCTTTCTTCTTTCTATCCGTTCTGTCCTATTTTGTAAGGGTTAATAAACAGATGAAAGAGACTGTAAACTTTAATAACAAAGATGTCTATATTATTCTTAAGTGATAAGTTGTATAAAGTGGTAAAGCATTATTAAACGACGTATAGTAGGGTTAGTTTGGTTTGTGGGATTTTAAATAGGAATAAAAGGGCTATTGTCTGTACAGTACAGATTCACAGGATGGCAGGTAACTTAGTAACCTTCGCTTTCTAGAAATATAATACTAGAAAGAAATTCATTTTGTGGTTTCTAGTCAGCTGGTTGCAACGTATTTGCATTAGCTGCATTATATATAACGGAAAGGAAGTAAAAAGCATTCCAGTACGTTTTACTCAATAGTGTTGTGTTCGTATTACAGGAGGTCTTTCATATTTAAACGTAAGTATTTATATCTATTTTTATTAAACTACTATTGATTTGATCATAGTTGAAGTCGCGCTGAGAAATACATATAAATAAATCTTTAAGCATTCAATAAAAATCATTTATATTTTGTTAATTAAAGCATTTAAAGCAAAGTATGTATGTGTTATTTGTAATTTCAAAAGGCTTTTAAATAATTATTACTTATCTAATTACATTATAATTAATTTCATTCAAAATTGCAGGAAATAATATACAATGAGCACTACAAACGGCGCTGCAAAAACGAAAAGGAAACTATTGGAAGAATCAAAGAGCAAGATTCCAAAAATAAGTTCCTTTTTACTTCTAAAGAGTCCGAAAACAAGAACAATCTATGAAAGAAATTGGGCTTTCGACAGTAGCATCTACTAGTTCCGCTACAGACGAACAGCAGTCGTCAACAATTTTAAAACTCTCACCCAGGGCGCAAGTACATCACATAATGACGGCCGCGATAGAAATTTGGAACTAGATACCACTACAATTACAGAGGTAAATGTGAGTAGTACTTTTCACTTAATGAACTATCTATGGATCTGACGAAAGAATATCCAACCGATTTTGCACATTTTTAAAAATCAATGTTTTACAACATGACAATTTAAGAAAAGAAATAATTAATTACGGATTGTGTAGACCAGATGGTGCGTTTCCTAAAGATAATAAAATAGAAGTTTTTCAGTTCACTATTATTACTTAATAACTGCAAGCGAAAATAAAAGCAATACGTTAAACTTACCACACAATTCAAATGGGTGGTTGTGTTATTCTAAATTAAAAATTGTGTTTATTGTCAACCATGTTGGCTGTTTGCTTCAGTAAGGTCAAGTTGGACGACCGGAATTAATGATTGGCAGGGTTTATCAAAAATTAAAGAGCATTTGCTTGCTCAATCTCATTTAACTTGTTGTTTTATTTACGATATGTGGAAAAAATTATACCATAGATAAGAAAGATACTCTACTATTAAAACAAGAAACTGAATTTTGGAAAAATGTTTTACACAGACTTTTCAATGTTACTTTAACACTATCCCAGCGCATGCTGTCATTTCGAGGACATAGAGAAAGTTTTTCTGATTCAAAAGACAGTTACAACGGTAATTTCTTAAGTTTAGTTCATTTAATTAGTAACTATGATCCTATATTACAAAAGTGCTTGAACGACCCAAAGGTTCAATTAAATATCTTTCCCCAAAAATTCAAAACGATATTATTAATACTTTAAGGGCACACTTAAAAATATTTTATTAAATAAAATTAGATCCGCTCCTTTTTCTCAATCATAATAGACACTACACAGGATATAACTAAGATTGATCAATTAAGTAAAATTGTAAGATATATTGATTTTAAAAAGACAGCTTGGGAGAGGTAACCAAAATAGATATTTGTGAAACTTTTGTGGGTTTTACAAAAGTAGAGTCCCAATCTGCTGAAGGACTATGTAATACTATATTAAGCAATTTAACCAACATGCAATTAGATATAAATAAATGTAGAGGGCAGGGCTACGTTGGAGCTAACGTTATGAGCGGTACGTATTCTGGCGTGCAAAAGAGAATTTTAAACATAGAGCCTGCAGCCTTATATATGCACTGTAGTGCCCATAACTTAAATCTAGTCATAAATGATGCCGTTAAAGGTATAAAAGAAATAGAATCGTTTTTCTACTTTTAGAAAACATATATACATTTTTGCTAATAGTATAGTAAGATGGAATTGGCTTTCTGTTTTAAAGAAAATTTCACACAATTGAAACGCTTAAATCCGACACGTTGGGCGGATCGAGTAAAATCTTTAGCTGCCATAAGAATTCGGTATAAAGATATAGTAATGTCTCTTAATAAAATTATTATGATATCAAAAAACAGATGAACGAAATGACGCAAAGCAAATGTTAACTAGCATGGATAATTTTAATTTTATTTTTTAAGTGTTTTTAAGTCAAATTCTAGAAGAGCTTAACAAGCTCTCACAAACTGCTCAGAGTGAAAAGGCGAATATTAATCAGATAACTCTCTTATTACAAAAACTTTAAAATTTTTCAAGGAAACAAGAAATAACTATTCCAACATCAAGGAGGAAGCAGCGAAAGTTGCAGGACAATGGAATATTAAACCGGAATTTATAAAAAAGGCAACCAAAAATAAAAAGCATTACGATGAATTATCCAATGATTATCGATTTAATGATGAAGAATTTAAATTTAAAATAAATGTATTTTATCGCGTAATGGATATTATAATTTCACAGCTGTCGAATCGTTGTAAATCGCTTTTTCATGTAAACGAAAAGTTTAATTTCTTAGAACCTAATGTATTTTTGAATTTAACTGCAGACGATATTTTATCTAAGGCAAAACAATTGCAAAAATTTTACTACAAAGATTTAAATGATGCTATAGGTATAGAACTTACTACACTCAAAAATAATAGACTTATTTGTGATGAATTAAAAATGTTAACGGTATCTTACAATTTTAGAATATCTAGTACTTTCCAAATCTACAGGTTCTAGCAGTTTTCCAAACACCATAACAGCCTTAATGTTATACCTAACTTTACCCGTTAGCGTTGCAAGTGCGGAGAGATCTTTCTCAAAATTAAAAATTATTAAAATTATCTTAGGAACCGCACTTCACAAGATAGATTAGACGATTTATCCCTCTTAGCAGTAGAACATGACACTGCCAAAAATATGAATATAGAGGATACAATAAACGCGTTTGCAGCAAAACATGCAAGAAAAACAAAATTTTGAATTTGATTTGGAATGTCTGCTAGCTCATAGGTTTTTTTACTGTATCAAATTTTTAGGTGTAAATAATTTTGTGCGGCGTATAAATATGTAGATTTAATATTAATTAACTTATAAGTTTGAATTTATGTAATTTGGTTTTATAATTAATAAAGCACTTGATTAATATAGTATATGTATTTAATTCTATACTGCTTCCTTCTCTACATGTACTATAATTTAAAAATATGGCTAAATATAAGCCAGTAAAAGTAATACATTTTAAAGAGAGCCCACTTTAAAATTTTTGCGGGGGGGCCCAAAAATCGTAGTTACGCCACTGGCATGGTTCCTTCGTTAGAACGTAACACACTAATGGAATTTATAGCAATGTGCGGCTTGCAGTTCACTATTTCAAAATTTAACACAAATTTTCGTTTTGCGTTGTCTGCAAAATTCCACGTACGGTTGGAAATGTCTAAAACAAGTTTTGCATCCTCGAGAAAATCTATGCCAAATAAGGTCAAGTTGTTCTTAGCATGAGGTAAAACAATGAAAGATGTGTTAATGAAACGACCATTTAGAAAAACATTTACATTGGTTACTAAGATATTTTGAAACTAAGTGCTTCCGTCAGCAAGTTTAACCGTAACTTGATCTTCGTAAAATTTTTGACCTTTTGCCAACAAGACTTTATGTAATGAGTCGCTAGCAACACTTTGTTTTGCAGCAGTATCTATAATACCAGTGCCAGACATACCTAATATTTGCACATATAAAGTAGGACAAAGGCGGGGTTTAACCAGCCTATCCTTTAAATATATACCACAGAATTCCATGGAATTCACTTCTGGCGTATTTTCTGTAGTTTTACATTTCGGACAGTTAGCGCGAATATAACCCGGGTTTCCACAACCAAAACACGAAATAGGGTTAGCACTAATTGTATTGTTTACTTGAGCAGTCTCTTTGCGAGCTAATTTACGACAATCATCTGTTTTATGACCAAATGTCTTACAGTAACCACATCGAACATTGTGGGTTGATTTCGTATTTTTAGAAATTACTTTATCCACTAATTTATAATTTTCAGCGCGATCAATACGTTTTTCCACGAAAGTCTCTTCAATCAAGCGCGCGCGTTCCAAAAGTTCAGTAAAAGAATTAACA
Organism: Platerodrilus igneus; assembly: GCA_036346225.1. Taxonomy (NCBI): domain Eukaryota; kingdom Metazoa; phylum Arthropoda; class Insecta; order Coleoptera; family Lycidae; genus Platerodrilus; species Platerodrilus igneus. Next base: position 3,492,724 of record JARFIW010000873.1, read on the forward strand.
CTATCGCGAGAAATTTTCTCACGTATCTGAATATTTAAAAGCCCATACACCATATCTAACTGTATAGCTTCACTTAAAGTGTTAACCGGTAAATTTGCTAAAATATTACGACATTGACAAACGAAAACGTCCGTCGGAATGCAAGCATCTTGCTCCCGAGAGATTAATTCTTTATAAACACGATATGGAGGTTTTTAGGTCCAAACGTGGTACGTAATAAAGCTAAAGCATCTGACCAATTGTTTACATCAGGCTTTCACTCCTTGCCACCAAGACGATGCAAATCCACATAAAAGCATAGAAAGTCCACGAAGAGCATTTACTTGCGAACAATCTTTATAAACTTCAATTGCTTCAATACATGCGTTCACATCTGTGCCTTTTTTACCATCAAAACGCGAAAGACACTGTGAAAAGTTTCCCACCGTCGCTGCTGGAGGGTCAACGTTATTAATATTTACACTACGGATGCTTTGTATTAACGCATCAAACTGTTCTTTCGACAAAGTCACAGATTCAACCGTTGAATCATGTTTGTGGAAGTTTGTTTACTTCTTAAAAAATAATCGTGTGACATACGAGTTTGTAAATAAAATTATCAAAATAATTATAACCCGTGAAAACGCTTTTCAACCAAGCTGTCCGTTCAAAGGGGTTGGTTACCACAATCTCAGGTATGCTTCTGGTTGAAACAAAACGCGAGCGCGATCGCGAATACGTATAATGTACACGTTTACCGAACAAAATATTTTCAGAACAGTCATTAAATTAAGAAACACTACCAGTTTCATAAGGCACTGTTTATAGTTCTATCTAATACGAACATTTTGAAATTGCTATACATAGTTCAAAACAAAACATAAACAGAAGCAGTTTTATAAGCAATACAATTTAAACCGGTTAAAGCCACTGAAGGATACATAAATACCTTTTTTATGTTGTATACATCCTTATCTACAAAACCAGGCAAGCAGGTGTTTACAAACCAAATTCTTATATTCCGTCACCTTGACTTTGCATCAAAACACAACACTTTTAATAGTTTATCCACGAACATATGCGCTTATTTTAAATGGCCACGGGTTGAGTGACAAATTTATGTGAGAGTTTTTATTAATTAAGGGCGCGGTAAAGTATTTTATTCGGCTAGCGTTATGATATTCTCTGAGGTAGGCTTCGGTCATCTTTAAAATAAAGCACACATGTAGTAACTATTTTTAATTAATGAAACTCAACCGTTAAACATACAAAACTTAAATGAGTGTTTACACATTTTAACAAAGTATAAACTTTATGCAAAAATAATGAACAATAATAGTTTGTATGGTATCTTAATATACAAAAGAAGTCGACTCATACACGTAAGCACGCGAGAGTCGCTTCAGGATGCCATCACGCCACAACGGCTTAAACAATACTACTCAATACAACTGATAGCACACTACACGGCACGGCGCAGCGTATATTCACGACAAGTGAGGGTCGCCTGTTCTATCATAAAAAGATATGTTACAAATTCTAATTTTCAAAAAGAAGATGAGTTCTCTTATTTAATTTTCAGTTTTTATGAAATTGTGCTTCTTTGGTTATATCAAATTGATATGAAACTTACTTTTAATGCGATTTGCATTCCTTTGCTTAACTACAAAGATACTTTTACCACAATCTTCATCAATAACATATGATGTTATATAAAACAAATGCAAAAGCACGTATCCAATTTTTTATTTGTCTCTCAAATTCGCAGTATTGACTTTAGTTTACATTTTAAAACTGTAAGTTTTTAATCTTCTCATTCATGTTGTGTAAGATTTTCAGAAATTTTTTAACCAACTTTATCCTAGTCTTACCTAAATTCAAGTTTAATCTGCGCTATTTAGCTTACAGAAAATCATATTTATATGTATGTTGATGAAAATACCTACTAGAAACAATAATATCATCCACATGGTAAATCTTCATACGATCCCAATACGTGTTCTTGATCCCAAATACGGCCTGCAGCAGATACAGATAAAGCAAACGGGATCCCCTCAACTTGAAAGGCATCCTTTTACAGGAAAATCTGTGTACTTTTTCGACTCCCATATCAATTAGAAACCAAAGACAATTGACAAGATCTAATTTCGTAAATACAACTTCACGACCTAAACTATTGTAAAATACTGTTTATCTTAAAAAGGCTATGGAATTGATACTTCGTGCACAGATGACTTCCTAGTATTCAAACATATACGAATGTTATTTAAAAAAATTTGCTCGAACTTATAGCAGATCTGTAAAAGGTTCGAAGTGGGACTGCATCAATGAATGCTAAAAAAATATGCATCTTTTTAACATTATCACTGTTAAATGCCTTCTTGGTCAACCTAGTACTTTAATTAATTGTACTTGCGTTCATGCTATTTGTCTTAGCATGCATTTTTTATGCGTGCCTATATTAATCAAGTAGACGCTTCTCCAATAACGAAAAATTTTCCTATATGAATTAGTCGCGAAGATTATTTCAGTCGATATGTTTCTCCGTCGGTATAGTTGTACTAATATATGAGGTTGTATTGGTATGTATTACATTAGAATTACATTTTAAGCTAGAAACAATCTGCGAGTAAGAGTCAGAGAGTCGATGAAATTTTTATTACACCTTGAAATATTAAAACTCGTTAGTGGTCGAAGGCTTAATTCTTATCGGTTTCGTAATCGGCAATTGCGTTTATAAAAATAAGTACTCGTTCTAAAAGACAATACCGTGTTAACTCAAATCCTGAAAGAAGTAGTGCAAATAAATTATTATCTATCAAGAGTTTTTACACGAAAGGAGTGGTTACCAAAGGTTTGAAATTTAATTGTTAACTTTGCGATTGTAATATTTATTCAAGTATTTTCAGTTCCTTTATAAAAAATTGATATGTTTACCTTTTTACATTAAATGCTAAAATTTGCTAGTGTTGGAAAACATGTAAATACAGAATTTGTTTTGTATGGTAAGCTTTAAATTTAAAATTAGACTATCCAAAGCTTAATAATGTATAAGTTTAATTTTGTACTACAGTCAGCCCACTTCCTCCTTCAACAAACAACGTAATCGAGAAATATTTTCATTGATTAGAAAATTACTCTGAATTTTTGAACGATTTCGCGTTACTTTAGATAGAAACCAGACGAAAAACGAGGAAACTAATGTTAAACGTATAGAATAAATTCGGATGCGAACCCTGTATATTATCATTTCTGAAATAGTAGTACTCATTAAGCACGGAATTTCAATAAGTTTTAGTTCTATTAAAGGAATTTAGGCAAAAGCTTTAAACCTCAAGACCATAATCACATTTTTTGTGTAATACATAGTTGAGCGTAAGTCAGGTCAATAACTTAGAACAAAACCACATTCCAGACTATGCATTACAAATTCGAATACAAAGATGTAAGTATTGCCGTTGTTAGGTTGTTTAAACAGGCCAATTTGAATAGTAATTTTTAATATAGTTGTGTTACTCTAAGAATTCTTTTGAATTAATTAAAGGAGTAAATAACAGTGAGATTATCAATATACATGTTTTATATAATAATTACCCTAAGAACAGGCAAGCTGTTTAAAATTTTTAGTAAAATTGAGTAAAATTAGCGTTACAGGGAAACACCTGTAGCTATAATATAAAGTAACCTCCTGACAAGAAAACAGTGATATTACTACAATGTAGCTAATTAGTTAAACACAGGCGATGACTTGGTAAAACTCATAAATATCAGGTTACAGACGAAATAACCAAACGTATTATTTGAAGGATTCCTTAGCACACACGATAGCATTAATTACGCATTAAACAATATGAAATTACATATTTTTTCGCGAATCAATACAAGTTCAATATAAAAACCGTAATAATATGACACACCTCTTGAAGGCATGGAAAGTGGGAGAAAAAAAAACGAAAGCTGGACCGTGGTAACTAGAAAATATATAAAAGCTTATCGTTGATAATGGAATGTCGAAAAACCTCACTGGCTACAAAATTAGCAACTGAGAGTTTAACGTGGTGATATATACGCGGATAAATCGACAAGAACTCGATTTCTAATTAAGACACTTTTGCTCCAACGAACTCAGTTGGAAATTAATTAACCTTTTGCAACGTGCACCCACGTCTGACGAAATGAAAGTATGTATTTAAACCGGAATTTAGCTATAAATTTATTTGTTATCTATAAATCGTTATTTTCGTTTTGTTGGTGGCATGTATTTACAAAACCTGTTAAGCTATACATAGATGAGATTATAAAACCCCAACACTGTTGGGGGTTTTAGTATTTACAATATTAGATTTACAAAGCAAAAACATTGGAATTTAATTTTGATATAGTTGAGAATGTTATAGATGAATAATTAGGGTATGACCAATCGAACGTGACTTGATTTATGTAATTTAATATTTTTGTATACCTACCTGTTTACAAGAATAATGATATAATGCTGCATTAAAATAGATCTAGGCATCGCAGTAACACTGCGTTTTTTTTTATTTGGAAATATAAATTGATTGTGGAAGAAACTCCATTTAAGTAGGAAGCTAACCTAATTAGTATCCCTTAAAATCTCGTATTCCAAAGGATTATCACTAGACCAGATAAGTAGGCACCCATAAATCCAGACTGTTGAAAACTTTTCAATGTAAGTTTGTGTAGTAGCAAAGCCGATACGTTGATTAAATAAATACGCTACGTAGGTAATCATTTCCAGTCATAATAACACGATGTACCTAGCAATACCATGATAGAGCATCAAGCACTTACCTATTCCTGACAAGTAACCCATTAAATTAAACAGTATACTTAACGTCACCAACCTTGACTCTAAAGCAGATTTCTTTAGCACTAATACACCTGTAAAATAAAGTACTAAAGATACCATATAAAACTAATAAATGTTAACCCAGTGCGTTTAATAACGAAAATTGATTTTTAAGAATTAAAATGAAAATATTAAGTACCATAAACACAATTATGTAGGGGTCATATAGATGCATGTGGTTTACATATAAAATAAATAAAACATGTTACCCACTCTTGAAACTTACACAGTTTCTTAATTCGCTTTTTCTTCATAATAGTTATTAACCTAAAACCATTAGTGGCTCAAGAAGACAAGCTGTCACGTGCAGCTACCAAAACTTGAAAACAAACTTCAGCCACAGCGATGTTGTTCGCACAGGAATTCAAGGTACCAATTACCGCGGTTGTTAATTTTATTTCCAGAGAGGTTTCAATACCGCTACTCGTAAAAATAGAAGATACTAAATCTGATCTTCTAAATAATCTACGTAGACTGCTACACAACATCTCAACTACCGGTATTTCAGAACTACAATTAAAATCCAAAAGAACAGATGCCAAGTAAGCAGAACATATAAAAATGAAATGAGGAGGAAAAAGGTGCCTAGAATACATAACTTTAATTAAAAAACTAATAAAACCTTTTTTAAATACTTACAAACTTCTCTTGTGAAAGAGACATCGTGGTGTACTAAAAACCATTAAATCAAGTTTGAAAAAACTTTAACTATTAAAATTTCAAAATTCTAATTTCGGATCAAATTATATTACAATTAATATTTTTATATTTACATCTTTAGACCTAGATCAGAATATTGCACGCAGAGAGTGAAATATGCAGACTGGGAATTTTAGGGAAATGTGTAGGTTAACTCAGAATAGGACACAATGGAGGTACGCGTCTAACCAGTTCCAGGGACTGAAGACTTAATGATGATGATCTGTAGATGAACCCATACTTACTTTCATTCCAGGCGAAGAAAAAAAAATTGCCTCACAAAGCTGCGAAAAATACTTTTCAACCTAAAAGAAAGGTTCCAAACCATGGATGGAACGCCTCCAACAAAATATACCATCATCTGTGCAGATGTTTTCACTACGATAATTACATGTAAAACATAAGAACCCTTGTACCGTAAAAGATAAATTAGTCCCTTACTGAATTTCAAACTACAATAACTGTAAAATCCAATCCTTTAATAAAATGGAACTTACTTCGCAGAAAGTGTCATCGCTGACTGTATGTTTTAGAAATTCACATTCTCTGAAAATGTGCATGTGCACTACAATCACAAAATGACAATTACCAACAAAATAACCTAAAAATATCTATTATTATTATTATTATTATCATAATTATTATTATTATTATTATTATTATTATTATTATTATTATTATTATTATTATTATTATTATTATTATTATTATTAATATTATTATTATTATTATTCGGCTTTATTTGAACTTATCAAAACGATACATAAAAGAAATTAAATATACATAGATACTAAATCCCAAAAAAAGAACACATAAGCATAATTCCAGGGGCGAAGTTCAGATGTAGATATAACATATTTATCTAGATCTGCTCTCCAACTTAACCCATTATATAAAAATACAATTACATGAATTGTCTAGTACGCATCACTATAACTATCAAAAACTGAGGCAAATAATGAAAGTTAGAATGAGAAAAAAGATAATTAGAATATAGAAAACTATTGAAGGATAAAGAGTCAAAAAGAAAAGGGATAAGAGATCATTATTATTTGGCAGAAAACAAACGCTTGAACATTTCAATCTTGAAACGGGGTAAGTTGAGGTTTTTAACGTCCGAAGGGATGAAATTATAAAGATTAGCTACGTTATAAGAGAATGATCGTTTATAAAGTTCCAAGTTATGATTAGGAATAGAGATATGATCTTTTCTTCGAATATTAATGTTATGGAAGTTTTAATGCCATAAATAAGTCTCATGCAAGAATTCTGAGGAACCTGCATTCTCCGGCTGTATTTCGTTGTTAAACATAGAGTATAGAACGCACAACAATGATTGAAGTGGGACAGCACAAGAGAATTACGTGAGATGGACTTGCTTTTCCTGATACTGTAAATATAACGTAAGTTTGCGCAACTTTTTTGCCAACATTTTTGTACGTGATATTGAAATCTCATATTGACGTCGAAAAGTATGCCTAAATTACGAAAACGTTCTGCAGCTTCTAATGATGTGCTACCAATATTAACATTTACATGGAGTTCCATCTCCTGCCTATTGATATGTGACCCCACGAATATATCTTTTGATTTAATTGGATTTACTTGCAGAAAGTGCTCGTCTGCATATTCTACAAACTTTTTAGTTCTACATCTATTATTGCATTAATTTGGAGTAAATCAGATTTATCGCATGTATATATTAATTGAGTATCATCAGCATATCGCTGGTACTGACAGTGAATTAACTTAGTAAGGAGCTTTAAGGTATAAACACAATAAAGGGCCGAGGACGGACCCTTGTGGGACGCCTGATGTTACTTGTAGCTTATTAGAGAATACGTCATTAGCACCTACCATTTGTAGTCTGCCCTGTAGGTATGTACTGATTAATGATATAGACTGTTGATTAAATCCGGTATAATGTAAAATAACTAATAGAATCTCATGATTGAGCGTATCGAATGCTTTGGAGAAATCCAATAAGATTAATATTACACATTTATTATTATCTAAAGTAGAAAAATTTTCATCTGAGACTCTAAGTAGACCCGTTTTACAGCTGTGATTCTTGCAAAGGCCAGATTGATATTTTGGAAAATATTATTTTTCTCCAAATAAATAGCTAACTGGATTGACACAACCTTTTCAAAAATTTTAGAGAAAACACTTAAAATATGTATTGGACGCAGGTCACTAAACTCTTTAGAAGAATTAACTTTTGGTAAGGGGTGTGTAATACTCACTTTCCAGATACCAGGTAAAACACTACATTTATTGCAGTAATTAATTATGCACGTCCTTACTGGTAGTATATTTGGACTGCTGAGTTTTAACATATTAATAGTTAATTGATCTGCTCCTGCCGCATTAGTAGAAATGCTGTTTAAAATTTTGATTATGTCGGCTTCCTCAACTATGGAAAAAGAGAATTCGTCTGTAAGTTTTGGTAGACGATTTACTCGATAATATTTGATTAATTCTGGGTTAGATTTAGAAAATTTATTCGAAGTACTAGAAATAAAATTATTATTGTCATTGGGTTTAGCTAATTCAGTAGGTAACGGAATAGCTTTACTTTTATGACTAAAATCTAGGGCAGCCAATCCTCGAAATACATTGTTATTGAAACTCTTGATTTTATATTCTAGAAATGCACGCTTTTTCTTATTTACAGCAGAATTTACAACATTTCTTAACGTTTTGTAATAAAGTCAATTTCTTGGCTTTTAAAATATTCTAGAAACTTATATCAATCTGAATTATTTTGGAGTGGAGTTTTAATATCTAAATGTAAAGAAAATGACTGCATTAGTTTAAATATCAGATGAGCACAACTATTAAATAAATGTTTCCTACGAAAAATAAATAATAATCAAAAACAAAGAGAATAGTTCAATAACTTTAATACATATTTGTAAGTATCTTAATGGGAAATTAATTAAAAATTATTATTAAACCATAGTAACAGGCTAACATGTAAAATGAGACTGTTACAAAAGTTGATAATTTAATTTCCACATACTTTTTCGCTTTACAATTTTGTTATATAGAAACCTACTCCCGCACCACTGTAACTAGCCCGTGCAATCTTAACTTGTTACAGGATTCTTGTTCCTTCTGGGCAATTCAAAATTTAAGAGCTTAACAATTCTTTCACCCGTAACATTCTAATGTGATTAATTAATAATACGTATCCGGGGTTTTGGTCATGGCATACTAACTACTAATGAAGTTCGAATTTTATTTATTTTCGTAAAGGTCATCGGGACAAAACAGGGAAAACTGCTTTCAAACGTACAGTCTTGTACACTGTAACATTTTTTTCTTTCTATCGCGCCTGCTACACAAACCTAGGAGAACAGACCTGTCCTCTTTCCTTACCTAAAAGCCAATGAAAGGGGATTTTTCCGACTAGCTAGAACTCTCACCTATGCGTAGGCATCTGAAACGTGGTCGTGGATTTCTATGACTCTATTCAAACAAAACCTTAATAATAAACCAAAACAAAACCACAAACAGGGCGACACCATGTACTGTGATAAAATTTATTTAAGCAAAGTATACTCTGAAGACAGACGTGGAGACCCTTAGAAAATAAGAGTAGCCTCTGCTCGATAAAAATATGTCTCTAAATAAAGGACATAGCTTCTGAAATAAAGATATAGTGTTTAGTTAGACAAAAAGAGCACAAAGAGTTCTTGAAATTGTATAAATTTTATAATAATCGAAGTAGAAAAATTAAAGAGAACAACAATTTCACCTTCAACGGGTAGATTTATATTAGGTCAACGTTAATACAATCTCAATATTATTTTTACTCACTGGTTCCGTTAATACTATACACAACTACTAATTTTAGAAGTCAATAACTTTCGCTTACCTCCGGTAATTATTTATATCCCGTGTAAGGGTGCCCAAATTTATACTGTTTTAAAATATTTCTGAAAAATAAAAGAGTAACATGAATGTAAATAATTGTTTAATTTAAATTCCTTTTTTATATTAGTTTTCATTACAAAAATGTTAACTTTTAAAGATAGAGGCATATTTAAAAAATTAGAGATATACCAAATAATTTCAGTATAGTAATTCAGACTACAATTGTTATTTTGTACCTATTGTTTTTAAAGCAGACCTGATTTATCTACAACTTACAAGTTTCAATTTCAGTATAAAAGTGGTTTCATCAAAAACATAAGTATAACTCTATGCTAATTTCTTTAAACACATGCTTTAAGCATTTTTAATATTCATCAGCAATTTTAGCTTATAGCCAAACTTTTGTTGCAACAAATGATGAATGGTTCTAAGAACGCAATGCTAATTAAATATTTAGCTAATTACTACTTGAGATTCAGCAATGTAACATTTTATTGTAGATAGATAAGCAATTATCCTATTGTTTATACGACGTGCTATTACATCTGCCAAATAAATATAACCATTCAATCTTAAACTCACAAACAACGAACGTCACTTATCGTCCTAGCGCTTGCCTTGAGTCAAGGACAAAAGTCTGACCTTAAATTTCGTTACCAAAGCAGCATAATTTCGTAAAGCATAGCATGAAAAATTGAAATTCTGCAAAAGTTTTTTCTATTACTGCGGTAACAGATAAAAAAAAGGCGTCGCCGTGGATCAATGTAGTAAGAGTAAGACTACGGATCCCAAGGTCCCGGGTTCAAATCCCGACACGGCCGACTGCTTGAAAAATGGCAGGTGAGCATTTTTCACAAATATTACGCCCTCGTTCGGATGAGAGGTTAAATGGAGGTCCCGTGTGTGAGTGTTGTCACGCACGTTAAAGATCCCTACCTTGCCTGGAACGGCAAGGGTTCGGCAAAATTCTAAATTTCCAGGCAACAAAAAACTCGCCTCCTGGCCAATGTAGTACCTTCGGGTGGAGCATTGGAAATGTAAATGAACGGTAACAGATAAAACACATTAATTCGAATTCATCACGACTGTTTGCTTCTATGAATCTAATCTCAAACAACTTTCATACCATGTTTCTGCTGGGTTCGTTAATTTGTTTCGCTATATCAATGAACATCACTGTATGCACCAGGCTATTGGCCGGCCTGCTGCCATCTTGATCGCGTCCCACATCTTCCCTACTTAACAAACGGCCGTCGAATCAATCCGATTGATGTTTTACAAGAATAAGATGGAATTGAGATGTATGTGACGCTATGAATTAGAAAAAGAAGTGTTTTTTAAGGTAGTTTAAGTGAACACTGTACTGTAACGTCTCACCCTGGATCTGGACTTTTGCAGCATAACTCCAAACACGCTTTGAACCTATTTTATATCATATACAAATATAAGATAAGCAATTCTCAAAGGTGTTCTTCAAAATATAACTGTTAGAATTTTATAAAGGTACGTAATAAAGCATTATTTAAAAACTGCGTATACATATTTTCAGTACAATCATACTCTGAAAATAGTGTGAAATGTTACTGTTAGAATCTTATGACGGTACTTAATAAACTTTCTCTAAATTAATGCTGCACCTAATTGCAGTTGCATAAAAAACTATTAACGATTTACCGCTAGATGTTATGACAATACAAATTGACTTTAAAAAATTAATTAATAACTTTTACAAATAACATTTCAGCTTTAACACTGACCTCGATTATTTACTATAAAATTAACGTTTAAGATAGTGTATAGACACCAAGGAGCAATTGCAGTGATACACTTACCTCAAAATATTTAAGTAAGCGGATATCGCCGGGGAGTAACTTACTCATTACTAGCTACGTTGGTTAACGCCTCAGTTGGCAGAATCTTAAATAATCACAAACGACTTCCCTAGCATACGAGAAATATATTATTTCTTTCAGCTAAATCTCGATCCATTTACTGTATGCTCAACGCCACATCAAAAGATAACTAAACTTGACGAATTTAAAGCATTGTATTAATTATGCATCTTCAGAGTATCATTCTCCACCAGTTATTATTATAAGAAACATTTCAACTGTCCGAATTTAATTGAATAATTAGGGAGAACAAGGGGTGAAAGGTTTGACAAGGATCGTTTCAAAATCAAGTTAGAAATACTGAAGTGGCTCTATTCTAACATTTTTCGTTATATGGCGATGCGTCAGTTGGCGGACAAAGATATCGACGAGGAATTCCTTCGGCCAAGGTTAAAGACTAATTGTCCTTATTGCAATCGATAAACAAGATAGCCCGATAGGAAAATGCGCGCTTACTATTGACGCTTAAAGTTGTTACGTCGTGAAGCAACATTATCACATTTGCGATAAGCGCATGTTTGCTCAAGGCAAACCTTGGTGTACCGTTTTTTTAACAAACAAGTACAGATGTTGCTATATGAAAATTAGAATTTGTATTTTAATATATACAAAGTACACTGTAAAAGATAGTATTTATTTTATAGTTATTTAATTAGAGTTGTTATATTGAATTTCCGACAATGGTTCAAAAATTGCATACGGAAATTTTTGGAACATTACCATACTAGAATCAAATATATCAAAATTTACTTAGCTTAATGGAAAAAGTTTATGTGAGTAAAATTCCTATGTAAATATTTAACATAATAGCAATAACGTGCTGTGCGTACGTTTGTAAATTCCATGCAATTAATTAAAAATGTCCATTGAATTACAGTAACTATACTTTGAGAAATTTTAATCATAAATATCTCATGGATGGTTTTTAATTGTAGATAACTTGGACACCACTAAAGGCAATTATCTTTTGAGGGTTTTTGTTTTTACCCAATCCTCCTGGGACATAGAAAGGAAAAATAGTTATTCTGAATTAATAAGCTTTTGTCCAACATAAAGTTGTCAGTTAATGGGTAAGGTATTATTCGAACTTCAATGACTAACTGCCTTAATCAGTTCGATACCTTTTCCAAGGTAAACTAACCTACTCAAGTTACATCTTATTTCTTTGGATGTTAAAGAAGAAGTGCTCTACATAAAAGAAATTCTTTTCTCTATAAAACAATTCGAGATGTCTTGTACAGAATTTAGGCAGATAAATTAGGACTACAAATTGAAATGACTAGTGTTATTTTTCTCTATCTAATATATGTAAAATTAACTTACTGATGGGTTAACTATTACCAGAGAAAGTAATTTCCCACTCTATTGAGACAGTACAATTTTGCGTGTGAATGTCAAGCAAATGTATAATAAAACTGTAATAATTTTAGATTACACAGTAGCCATAATTTAATTCCTTAACCTTTAAAATCGTCATAACGCATTTGGCAACCTTTGAAATAAGAACAATGTAAGGTACAGAAAATTGTATTTTGTAAAAGCAATAGTCTAATTCTATTGGTGGGATTTACTAATACAGAAATTATTAAAATGAAATATGATTATAAACATTTCAAAGCAACGCCACAGAGCGTTGACAAGATTGACTTTAATATAAACTTTTAGACTTTGGCAAGCGCTTATGATGTCCTTATGAAAAATTGTTTTGACGCCTTAAATTTCCAATGCATAATACTCTACAGTACACAATTAGTAAAAGATTAATACTCACATTTGTGTATAGTTGTTTAAGATACATTACAAAATTTAAAAGTGTTCTTACATAAGTAAATTTGTCATTTACACAAAATTTTATTAAATAATTAAATATTACAATATAACAAAGAATTAAAAGTAAAAGTTAAGTTAATAGAACCTTTCGGGCTTCATCTTTAGCAAATTCCTGAATATGTAATTCCCGGATCAGATTCCATAGATATTAAGTCAACGTTACTTAATCTATTTTGTTGCATCGTTGATTTTAAACAATTCTTAATCATTTTTAGTTAAGAAAATGAACGTTCCACGGTAACAACAGAAACTGGAATTGTGAATAAAATGCCATATAACTTAGAAATTCTATGGACGATGAAAAAATGTTTCCTTCAATATCTTGCAGGAATTGCAATCCTTCTACACGTTCTTCTAATGCAGTTCTATAGTTTTCATCCACATTTATAGTTATCAGTTAACGGAGTTTAGATTCCTTAACACAATTCTAGTCGCACATTTTCCGCGTAATTTTTATATTTATCTTCGCTGCATAAAAATTCAAAATTATTTTATTAGAATGTTAGTGCATCACATCTTTCATCAACTGCTTTATGATGCTATCGAAAATATTAAAATAAGAAAACACTCGTAATCAAATTGCTTTTCTACTCTTTTGAAACACATCGAATTCAAGAACGAGAAAAGGATGAACAATTGAGGAATTTGAGAACTAGTACCAAAGAAGATTGCAAAATTAAGAACTGAAATAGGAGTAACTAGCATGGAAGAATAAGAAAAAGGGAAAAAGCGAAGGGAAATCTAAACAAAACAATCCAGACGGAAAGGTAGCGAGATAGGTTTTGGGTCTCTTGGAGCGGCCTTTTAAAAAAGCTTCTTTAAAAAACTCTTCCATCAAATTTATTTTATTCAGAATTACAATATTAATTTTTAATTTACAAGTACGTTATATGCAGTAACGTGTGGAGATCGAAATAATTCTAAGTTGAAATTCACTTTAATTAAACAAACTAAAATTATGGTGAGTAGCTGAACTACCAACAATGTTAAAGTTGTGAAGCTCTAGACTGACTAGCCATCTTGGGCTCTCGAAGGTTTTTATGCTATCTCTGCCTGTCACATTGCTTATGGGAACTGCAGAGTTCATGTCTGCTTATTTCTGTATACAATACAATGTATTACTCCTTAGTAATCTTAATTTTAATAATTGCTGTCTTATAACCTACTGTGACCTGCACCTGCAGTATCATGTTGCGTCTGAAATACAATGTCTGTTTCCGTTCTCATATCTAGCTTGTAAATTTTCATTAACCTTTTTCAAATATGTCCTTCAATTTATACATTGTAACAATGTAACTTAAGTTTAATAATTCTGTTTGATTACATATATATATATATATATATATATATATATATATATATTCAAATTTGGGGGATATGTAACTCCTCCCGAAGTAGATGAAAATTAAGGGCTTTATTTAATTTTTGAAACTCATGGTCCCTAAGGATTCATTTACTATTTCTTTATTTACCTGTGTTTCTTGTTTCTTATGACTAAAATTTGTTTTTTTGTTTCTATATCTAAGATACATTTTGTACAATAGATATACAGTTAATGAAATGATTACAATAATTAATAATATTGTCCAAACACTTATGTTGTCGTAATATACTTTTGGCACTTTTAATTCACTTAAGTGTTCTTTGTAACTGTTTATTAGCTTTACGGCTTGGTTGAGGTCGTCTAGGTCTAGGTGCTCTATATGCATTGGTTTCTTGCTAATTTCGTCGTCTTCGGGTTGTGTAATCTTGAACTGTAGTTCCGGTAAATTTCTGAATTTCTTCGTTACTGTTAGGTCTTGGTACATTCGAATAATTTCGTTTTTCAATTTTAAATAGCAATCTTCTTTTATGGTAATTACTTTACTTCCAGTTAATGCAATTTATACATTGTAACAATCTAACTTAAGTTTTAATAATTCTGCTTGATTACACATATATTCTAATTTGGGGGATATGTAACTAGCGTTCGGTGTGAAATGTTGCCTGGTTCCAGCTACCGGTTCGCTGTAGAGAGTCGTAGGCAGGAAGAACAAGCAAAGAACAATAAGACCTAATTAATCGCAATGAGTCAGGGACTATCACAGTAAGCAGCCAGTTCCGCAATCTCACTGCCAAGGGTGACGACCTTAAATAGCACCCAAAAAGAAAATAAAATACATAATAAAAAAGAGAACGCAACGATGCAAACGCAGAAAGGATGGTAAAGGGTAATCGTAAAGACATTTTCCAAATACGAACAATAACTAACTGAAAAACTATTTTTAAAGAGTAATTATAGCTCTAGTATAACTTTTCATAGTTCTAGAGTTCCCGATTGAAAATATTAAGAGCTCCGTACTCTTAGCATAAAATTAAAATTAAAATATGCCCTGTTAAGTTCGCAAATCTGGCACGACACATCCCCACCTAAACAAGAAGAACAACATAAATATTACAGCTTTTAGCAAGAGTTACCATTGGTTCTATTTAAGTTCCATCTCTGAGCACACTTAAAATAAAACATTGCAGCAATTACGTTATTTATATAAACAACGTATATTGTACCTAGCACAACACTCGATGAAAAAGTATCCTCCTGATAATCTCACGTTTTTGCTGCGTGAATCAAATGTTCTCAATTAGTTACAATATTTACACGCATTTTACAAAGAGTTCCGACGGCTAACTATTATTAAATAATTTTTTAACTTTTGACGCCAGCAGTACTTTCAGTAAAAAGTGTTCTGCTGATAATTTCTCATGTTTTTGCGGCGTGAATCAATAGTTATCGATGAGTTCCAATAAGTATATTCATTTTTACACCGAGTTACAGCGGTTAAATATCATTACATAATTTTTTAACTTTTGACGCTAACAGGACATTTGAAAATAAAATGTTTCGCTTATAATTTCTTGCATTTTGCGGCGTGTATCAATAGTTCTCGATGAATTCCAATAACTACAATTATTTTTAGACAGAATTCTTACGGCAAAACTATTATTAAATAATTTTATAACTTTTGATGCCAGCAGGACATTTGATCAGAAAGTACCCTGCTGATAATTTAGCGCGTTTTTGCTGTGCGAATCAATAGCTCTCAATGAGTTCCAACAAGTACAGTCATTTTTACACAGAGTTTGCAGCGGCTAACTATTATTAAATAATTTTTATCTTTTGAAGTCAGCTGGACATTTGGTGAAAAAGCATCCTGCTGATACTTGTCTGCGTTTTTGAGGGGCGAATCGATAGTTCTCGATGAGTTCCATTAAGTACAAATATTTTTAAGTAAAGTTCCAACGGCTAACTATTATTAAAAAAATTTTAGTTTTTGTCACCAGCAGGACATTTGTTCAAAGGTGTCCTGCTGATGATTTCTCA
Source organism: Platerodrilus igneus (assembly GCA_036346225.1). Lineage (NCBI taxonomy): Eukaryota > Metazoa > Arthropoda > Insecta > Coleoptera > Lycidae > Platerodrilus > Platerodrilus igneus. The sequence continues at coordinate 3,509,237 of JARFIW010000873.1, forward strand.
CGTTTTTGCAGTGTGAACCGGTATTTCTCGATGAGTTCCAACAAATACAATTATTTTTCGCAGTTTCGACAACTGAATATTATTAAATAATTTTTTAACTTTTGATACCATCATGACATTTGGCGGAAAAGTTTCCTGCTGATAATTTCCCGTATTTTTGCGAAATGAATCAATAGTTTGAGTTCCAATAAGTACAATCATTTTTACGCAGGGTTTCGACGCCTAACTCTTATTAAATAATATTTTAACTTTTAATGTCAGTACGACATTTGATATAAAAGTGTCCTGCTAATAATTTCCTGCGTTTTTGCCATGTAAATCAATAGTTTACGATGAGTTCCAATAAGTACAATCATTTTTACGCAAAGAGTTTCGATGGCTAACTATTATTAAATAATTCTTTAGCTTTAGACGCCTGCAGGACATTTGAAGAAAATGTGTTCTGCTGATAATTTCTCGCGATTTTGCGATGTGAATCAATAGTTTACAAATAGTTCCAATAGGTACAATCATTTTCACGCAGTTTCGACGCCTGACTCTCATTAAATAATTTTTTACTTTTGACGCCAGCAGGACATCTGGTGAAAGATGGTCCAGTTGATATTTTCTTGCGTATTTGCGACTTGAATCAGAAGTTCTCCATGAAGTTCAATATGAACATTCATTTTTAGGCAGAGTTCCGACGTCTAGCTATTATTAAATAATTTTTTAGCTTTTAACGCCAGGAAGACATTTGGTGAAAAGTGTCGTGATGATAATTTACCGCTTTTTGCAGTTTGTATCAATTGTTATTGATGAGTTCCAAAACGTACAATCATTTTTACACAGAGTTTCGACGGCTATTATTAACTATCTTTTTAGCTTTTGGCGCCGGCACGGCACACTCCGAATTGGTGTCATACTGAGCGATTCTCGCACTTTGTTCGACTAAGAGAATGTCGAGGCAATGGAAAAACAGTTTAGTGTACACATTTTGAACTAATGTCTCCTGTACAGCTATAAAAAACACACTTTTGAAAAGAAGAATTTCAAACTATATATGTACACATATGCGTGCGCGTGTGCACACATGAATACGCACGCATTGATATTCGCACACACGTGCGCACACAAGCAGGCGTACGCACGTGCATGCACACATTCGCTCTGGCACACAACACCGATCACCCGCGCGCACACGCACGCAGACTCGTACACACACGCGCGCACGCACGCCCACACATACACATATAGACACACGCGCGCCTGCACACACGTTAAAGATTTTGACTAACTAGCTGGTCCAATAGCACATTTACTTAAAATTAAGGAAGGAAGTCTGGTTAGAGATGCTCTAACATTTTTTTGAGTGCCTAAGAGCCTGATATTTTAAGGGATAATTGAAAAAAAAATTGTTCATACTCCATTCATTAATCCTACGCAGGTATTGCTGTACATGATTAAAGGCATCGATAAATAAAGATGATAGTTAAGTTGAATATCATCCGTATCACAATGATACTGACTTAATTGCAAACGTGTAAATACATCTAGTACATACTAGCTAAATGAAAGTAGACAAAATATACTTCCTTGAGGAATGTCTGCTACCAGGTTGGAAAAATTGAAAAGGCGCCCAGAAATATTTTCTGTTTGCTTGGTTCTCTCAGTTAAGATGTATTTTAACAGATCATCAGAATCAACGTTGTTGAAAACCGAACTAAAATCTCAAAGAATGAAGTTAGTTAATTGTTGTCTGTCAATAATCCGGCGGAGATTGTCAACGACTTTCAACACATCAGTGAAGGTGGTGTAATTTACAATAGCTCGAATTAAAAACAATCAAATAAGTTGTTTGTTCAGAGAAATTTTCTCATTTCGTGAACTGCACTATTATTGACCGGTATTCAAAGGATTTTTACATTTTAGGTAGTGACCTCACAAGTGAATGTTTCCAATGCGTTGGAAAACAAGAGGATTGAAGTGATGTATTAATAATTGAAGTATATTTTTCAAAAACAGATTCTAAAACAATATCATCAGGAACTCAACAAATGAATACTGTGGGCGCATAGGGGGAATGTAAAATATATTACGATTTTGTTTAACACCGTTATCAAAAGTTATAACTGAAGCAAAAGTTTGATTTAAGGATTATAGATCCATGTTTAAGTGATGGTTAGTGAAGTGGCATAATGCAAATGTTGCACACATTTATAATAGTATGAAAATGTCTAACATCCGAAGTATCTATACGCGCGTTAATCTTCCAGTCATCTAATATGTTGACTTCGAGTAGTTCGGTAATAACTGAAACATGACATCTTCTGTATCTGATTGAGCATCAACCTGAGCTGATTTATAGACTACACCAACCTGAAATTACGTTTGATTTACTATAATTTTCCACAAAAACATTCCGGTTTTGAATTATGTAAAAGATTCTAGTGCAATTAAAGTTAAGATCGTTCCAAATATAGAAATCTACCCCAACTTCAAGTTTTCCAGTCCTATCGGTGCGTAAAAGCCTATTCCCACAAGTTGAACCATCGTAGCAGGAAGGGAGAGCTTTAGCCAACCTTCCGGAACTGCAATGCTATGTGGTACACACGATAAAAATATGTATTAAAACTCTTTCAAAGGCAAAGCCAGGGACCCTGCAACAATATAACAACATTGAAACGCATTTTCATTTAAAAGAAGCCTCGTGAAAGAATGACTCCCGGAAAAGTAGCAGACGGCAAACTGGGAGTAAGTTAGGTATCTCACCTTTTTAATGAAAATCTATCCCCACGAGGCACATGTCTCTAAAATTTCATCTACTTTTAAATTCTAACGAAGAAGTTTCAGAATTGTCCACTCTCACATTGAATAAGTCAACTAGTGCTTGTAAATCGTTTTGACTCATTGTGACTGATATTAAATTGAACTTCACATCTCGTTTTTAGCTAATAAATAGACGTGGGTCATTAATAATCAATTTATTTTGGATGAAAGATGATACACAAGCCACAACACACCAATCAATAATAAATAGTGCATTCTTTCAACACCCTACCATCTGTAATAACAATTAGGCTAGAGTGTCTTAATTTACGTCTACTTATGCAAACAACAATTAATTTCTCAATTGTAAAACTGTCATAAATATTGTACAAAGTAATATAAAAGATGTCAGATTTATATACAAAAAGGTATTAAATGCGCACAAATATGATTTTTTTTTAAATATGCAACAGAACCAAGTTAAAAATGCGAGAAATCATCAGCAGACACTTTTTCACCGAATGTTGCTGACGTCAATAGTTAAAACATTAATTACTAATAGTTAACCGTCGGAACTCTGCGTAGAAATGTTTGTACATATTGGAACTCGGCGAAAACTGTCAATTTAGGCCGCAAACACGCGAGAAATTATTAGCAGGACGCTTTTTCACCAAATGTCCTGCAGGCATCAAGAATTAAAAAATTATTCAATAATAGTTAGCAGTCGGAACTCTGCGTAGAAATGATTGCACTTATTAAAACTCATCGAAAACTATCAATTTGCGCCGCCGAAACACGAGATATTATTAGCAGGACGCTTTTTCACCAAATGTCCTGCTGGCGTCAAAAGTTAAAAAACCATTTAATAATAGTTTGCCGTCAGAACTCTGCGTAAACATTATTGTGCTTATTGAAACCTATCGCGAACTGTTGATTCGTACCGCTAAGCGCGAGAAATTATCAACAGGACACCTTTTCACCAAATGTCCTGCTATCGTCAAAAGTTAAAAAATTATTTAACGATAGTTACCCGTCGGAACTTTGCTTAAAAATTATTGTACTTACTGGAACTCATCGAGAACTATTGATTCGCGCAGTAAAAACGCTAGAAATCATCAGCAGGGCACTGTTTTAGCGAGTGTTGTACTAGGTACAATATATATTGTGTATATGTATAAATAACGTAATTCCTGCAATTTCTTATTCTAATTGTGTACAGAGGTGGAATTCGAATAGAACTAAAGTTAACTTCTAGCTAAAACTGTAATATTTAGTTCGCTCCTTTTGTTTAGATGGGGAGGGATCGTGCTGGATTTGCGGAGTTAGCAGAACATATTTTAATTTTAATTTTTTGATATTAAGGCTACGAAACTCCTTTTATTTTCAGTCAGGAACTCAAGAACTATGAAAAGTGCTACTACAACTATCCTTATTTTTAAAAATTCAAAGAATGTCGTGCTAACTTCACAGGCGCGTTTTTACTTCGCGGATGTTTTATACCGATAAAGCTGTATATGGATGAAATTTTTTTAATACTATTTCTTATTTCAAAAGACTAATAGATTCAAATTCCAATTTTTCTCAATTACAAATTCGGTACGATTCCAAAGCCTTTATACAACTTTAATGCAGTTCGTTTTCAGTCTCTATATAAATGTAATTAACTTTCTTAGAGCATTCATACATACATACAGGAGAGTTTATAACGGTTTTGTAGCTCTTTTTTTACCCCTGTACCATGTAAGTTTTCCAATCATTGCAAATTCGAGTTGCTAGTTCTATTACAACAACTTTAAATGAATTTCTATCCTTTAAACTGTAGTTAACAATTCATTCCTAAACAAACTAGATCGGAATTACATCTGTACATAGCTACGAAAGTTATCCATGAAGTATATGATGTAAAGTTCCAGTAATCGGTATCCTTGAACTCATTATTTATCAAATCTATTCACATAGCTGCGTATTATGTAAATATGTTAAAGATTCTCTTTTTGTGATATAATATGTCAGTCTAATACAGTATGTAACATATAATTACATTTAATTAAATTTTTGATGATCAAGACTTTTAATTTGTCTGTTGTTTCAGTTGCGTGCTCAACCACTACGGTAACGAAGTGTCAGGCTGCTCTTCGTACCCTACAGGCTTTTCCATTTTACAAGCCTACATGTTTATGTCGCGAGCCACATGTGGATCCCGAATGCAATGCCTTCAGAGATTTCCTGTTCGACCATCCATGTGTGTTTGTTTCTAGAAAAGGTAAGCTTTACTAACAAATTATAATTGTATTTAATTTTATTGATAGCTTTTCTGCATAAAAAATAAGGTACGTTGTTGTTGAAGTAAGTTATATACTAGAAAATCGCGCTTTGTGATTTGTAATGCATCACTCATCGTCTCAAAGAAAATCAAAAAAGAAAATTTAATTATTTATCAAATTAATTATTTTCTTTAGTTCAATCTTGACATTCTCGTATTATTGCACACTTTATATGGGCTGGTTTTTGACAGAACATCCTAATCGACAATATTACCAAAAATCTGTTTTTCGACTCAGGCTATCCAGTAAGGAATTACAAATGTCTTTGCAAAAAAATAATACATCAATAGGCATCTCAAATAGATTAAATTGAATTTTTATATAGTCATAACTATCAACTTTGTTAAACATGGACAAGCAAAATAACGCAAGCGCAACATTGTTTTTGTCCAAAAGTCTTATGCGACATTCTTACGATACTTTGTCGGTGACTGAGTAAAATCTTTTACTCAAACCTTTAACGCCATTTATATAGTCAGCACAGCTTGGAGTTTTACAGTAAATAGATACATTAAATTGATGACAGATAATAGAGTGCAATATATATCCTCAATTAAAATAATCGCTGATTGATATTAGAGTTATTTGTCTGCATTTACGATTTATTGTGATTTCACTCCAAGCTGTATCTGGAATAGGTTTTGCTGCTGTATTGCTTAATCTTCATCATAATTTAGTAAGTCGATGATTCGTTGTAAAGCTGAATAATCTCTTAATATTATATTCTACTCATAATTCTGCTTAATCTAAGTTATAAACGAAGACACCCTTCATTTAAGGTTATGGCGATGAGACGTGGTAAGCGTGTTGAGAAGGATCGAGTGATGTGATCTGTTTTTGAGTATTAGCTTCCTTTTTAACAATTTTAATTGTTAACCTCGTATAACATAAACAGGGAAACACTAGGGTAATGGATATAGGTGGCATTAAAGCAGCTTTTCTAATTATTAATTAAATTTGGAAGCGAAATGGGTTTTGGGCCTCTTGAAGCGGCTTTTAAAAAGGCTTTTCCAAAAAAACTCTTCTATCAAATTTATTTTATACTGAATTACAATTACTTTTAATTTACAAGTGGATATCGAAATAATTCTAAGTTAAAATTCACTTTGATTAAATTAACTAAAATTACGGTGAGTAGCTGAACTACCAACAATGTTAAACTTGTGAAGTTCTAGACTGACTGGCCATCTTGGGCTCTCAAGGATATTTATGTTGTCCCAGCCTTTCACATTGTTTGAGGAACTGCAGAGCCCGTGTCTGCTTATTTCTGTATTAATACAATGTAACAATCCTAATTCTAATAATTGCTGTCTTATAACCTATTGTGACCTGCACCTGCAGTATCACGTTACGTCTGGAATACAACGTCTGTTTCCGTTCTTACTGTCTGGCTTGTCGAACTTTCATTAACCTTTTTATTATATGTCTTTCAATTTATACAATGTAACAATAATTCTTAATTCTTAATAGTTTTATTTAATTACATCTATATTCCAATTTGCGGGATATGTAACTCCTCTCGACGTAAATGGAAACTAACGGTTTTTACTTAATTTTTGAAACTCATTGTCTCTAAGGATTTATTTATTATTTCTTTAATTCCTCTTATTTCTTGTTTCTTATTACTAAAATTTGTTTCTTTGTTCCTATATCTAAGATACATTTTGTACAATACATACATAGTTAATAAAATGATTAAAATGATTAATAAAATTATCCAAACACGGATATTGTTATAATGTACTTTTGGCACTTTAATTCACTTAAATGTTCTTTGTAAGTATCCATTGATTGTTTCAATCTGTAGTGATTGTCTTTAATTATATAAAGTTCTTGTTTTAATTTTGTTAAGTCAAATTTCTGTGCGAATATCCAATAATCTATTGTATTTTGCATACTTTTCAATTTTACTGATAGTATACCGGGGTTGTTCTTAATGTTTTGACTAATATGTCGTCGTCCGTTCTACCTGGGTGGAGGTTGACGGCAAGGGTGATGGTTGTCCATCTGAAATTACAGGGTGTCTCAAATTCTTTAAGTGAATATATCTTACTATATTTTTGTTATCTAGTACGGCTATATTTTTGTCTGATATCTTTTTGATTTTAAACGGACCTAAATTTCTGGGGGCTGTTTTGTGTCTTTTATCTTTAAAATTCTTTTCGTATACGGTTTGTCCTATTGAAAATTTATTTATATCGGCATTCTTATTGCGGGTTGTTGTAATGCGTTCTTTATCGTTTTCTAATTTACTTTTCACATTGTCATAAGTTATTTTTAATTTCTTTTTATGGTCTTTAGCATACTGTTGGTATACTTTTTTATTGTAATGCATATCGTAAGAGTTACGGGAATCTAAGTGGCGTAATGTTAATTCAAGGGGTTTGAAATTAGTTGATGACTGAATCGTGTTGTGTAGGCAATTAATGTGTATGACATTAAATTAGTTATGGGTTCTTTCTTATAAGTTGTCTTAACAGTATAATTTGTTCTAATGAGGTTAGATGTAATCTTTCAATTAATCCGTTTGATTTTGGGTGATTTTCCGTTATAAAATGAATTTTTATTTTATTGAGTTCTAGGGTATTTTGTATTATTTCAACTCTAAATTCACTGCCATTGTCTAACGTTATTGTTTCTGATGTACCGTAAAATGTAAAATATTGTAATTATCCTTAGGTTACATCGATACTATTTTTGAAGTGATGAGTATCGCTTAGTAGAGACAAAGATAATGACAAGTGAGTTACAGCCTAGTTCTAAACCAAAATTAAAAATAGATAATACCGAGTTAGAGGAGGTAGATGAATTTTTCTATTTAGGTAGTATAATTACAAAGGATGGACGTAGCAGAAGGGATATAGTAGCTAGAATAGCTCAAGCTAGAAAATTGTTTTTAAAAAAGAAAAACTTACTAATAGCTAATAGTATTAGTTTAGATAATAGAAAAAGTTTCTTAAAGTCGTACGTATGGAGCGTTCTACTATACGGTAGTGAGGCTTGGACAATTAAAGAAGTAGATAAGAAAAAGATAGAAGCTTTTGACACTTGGTGTTATAGGAGAATGTTAAAGATTAGTTGGACAGATAGAGTAACAAACGAGAAAGTTTATAGAAGGATAGGTGAGGAACCCTGTATGTGGAAACAATTAAAGGTCAGGAGAGATAGAATGATAGCGTACCAGTTAAGCCATGAGGGACTATTTAGTAAAGTCTTAGATTATAGACTACCAAATAAAAATAGAGTAGGAAGACCTAGGCCTACAAAGCTATATTAGTTAAATTATTAGAGATTTAGGTTGTGAGGGGTATGTAGACCTTTTTAGACTAGCTCAGAATAGAAAAGAATTTAGAGCTGCGTCAAACCGACTTTAAGTAAGTTCGAAAACAAAACAAAAAGAATAAGTAAATAAAAATCAGTTAACTAAATGTCACCATGACATAACTCACAATTAGTTAGCGGTCTGGCATGTTGGTAGCGATTCGTTGCTTAAGCCTTACCATAACATATAATTTAACACTTTTCCTTTTTTGAAGCGGATAACCAGGTTATAGTTCATTTCCTTATAAATGGAAATCATGTAAACATGCTAGAGTTCTTTAACAACCATCAGGTTGCTAATATCTATGTAGAGCCAGGTGGATAGGAAAAAGATAGAAGGATATAGGAAGACCTAGACCAAGCTATATTAGTCAAATTATTAGAAATTTAGGTTGTGAAGGTTATGTAGAGCCTTTTAGATTAGCACAGAATAGAAAAGAAGTTAGAGCTGCGTCAAACCGACCTTAAGTAAGGTCGAAAACAAAAGGATGATGATGAGTATCGCTCAGCTTACTTTGGTGAATGTCTACAATTGTTAAAAAGTTTTGAGCTTCTGCTACCAGAGTGTCTGCATGAAATTTTTGAAAAAATTTGTCAGGTGTTTTAGTTAACATTAAGGGTACTTTTGCGGGTGACCTGTCGTATTTCGCTTTGTCGCATAATTTACATTGGTTAATAAAATTTGTGGTTAATTCTTTCATGTCTTTAAAGTAATATCTCCTTATGAGTTGCTTTAGGGTTTTGTTGATTCCACGGTGGTTGGTTTTCCTTCGCGTTGATTTCTGATTACGTCATTTATTTCGTCTGGGTCATTTCTTATCTCTGTTTCGTCTACGTTGCCTATAATTGATTCCGTTTCTATTGCGTTAAGTTGTATTCTGCTTAGTACATCTTCGTTATTATTGTAAATTCCTTTTTTACATTCTTCTAGTCTAATCATCCATCTTTGTAATTTTAAATGCGGTTCCTTGAGTTTGCATAACCATACTAGTGGTCTATGGTCGGTGTATATGTAGAATTTTCTTCCATAAAGATTTAGCCTAAAATATTTTGTTGCCCAAATTATTGCTAGTAATTCTTTCTCAATTGTGCTGTATCTTTGTTCCGTTTCGTTTAATGTTCTAGATGCGTAGCTGATTGATTTATCGCTACCTACTTTTTCTTGGCTCAATACTGCGCCTAATACTACGTTCGATGCGTCGGTTGTTAATATAAATGGTTTTGAAAAATCTGGGTATTCCAATATGGGATCATTTGTGAGGATACATTTGATTCTCTTTACTGCTCGGATTGTGGAATTCGTAGTTTTCTGATTAATTTGTTTCTTCATCTTTATTGGAATTTACGTAATTATCCGTGTCATGATTATTAAAATTTTCCACTTCTCGGTGGAATAGGTCCTCGAAAGTGAAGTTTTGTTTTTGGTTATAGTTTGGTTGGATTTGTGATATTTTTGTGTTTTGTCTAGTGTTACCAGCTGAAGTGTCAATAGGGGTTTATTTTGTAATAGCTGTTGGGGTTACTATTGTTATTTGTCATTGGTGCGTTTTTGTTGGGGTTTGCGCCAAATGTTTGCTTTGATTGAATTACGTTTTGATTACATCTTGGTGTAAACGTTGGTTTTGTAAAATTTGAATCAAATGTTAGTCTTGAAAATTGTCTAATTTGGTTGTCGAAAATTGTGTTATTAAAGTTTGTGTTGTTAATTCGTGGTTGATTCATTTGTGCATTAAATGGTGTAAATTTCGGTTGTGTGGATATATGGCTCGCGGCTTGTATGGTTTTCATCGGTGAGTAATTTTTTTTGCGTTTGGGTTATACAATCTACTTCGGTAGTACATAACGTTTTCTTTCTCTACAATCATGTTCATTGCTTCTTCTAAATTTTGGGGTTGTTGAAATCTTATTTTGTCCGATAACCGTTTAGGTAAGGCATTGATGTATGTGTCTAAGGCCATTTCGTCGTACATTTCGTCTTCAATAATCTTATGTTTTGGTGGGTTCTTCAATTTTTAGCTTTGTCAAAATTAAACTTCGTACGTCTTGACATTTCATACCGAATTGATAAGGTGATTGGTAATTTTCCATCCGTAAGTTTATTAAATCGCGGACTAGACATTTGATGTTTCGTTGGTCGCCGAAATATGCAATTAGGATACGTTTGAAATTATCCCATTCGATCAAGTCATCTCGACTGGCAGTCAAGGTTAATGCTCTGCCGGTCAGTTTGTTTATTATCAGGCGTAAGAGTAAAACATTGCGTTCACTGTCTCCTGGTTTGTAAAGGGATTTAAAAAATATCTCGCACGCGGTGATGGAGATAGATAATAATGCTTGATTTCCGTCATATTAAGGAATGCTCTCAAGATAAAGTTTTATATCTAAGTTCATGGTTGTTATAATAATTAATGGTTGCTTTAAGTTCAGTTTGTACGGTTTTTGTATAAATTGAGAGTTACTTTTCAGTTTGTATTGTTAATTTTCAGTTTGGATTGTTTGTTTTTAGTTTAGTTTGTATACAGTTATTTAAAGAATCGCTTTAGTATATTTTATATGTAGTTATCAAGTGCTATAATTACATTGAGCAATTCTGCTTGGTAATTGTTTCATCAGTTGCTGTTGCGTTGCAGTGTGTATTTATAACTTTGCAGATATTACAATTGTTGCGATTAAGTTTTAAGGTTTCTGAATAGTTTTTTGCAATAACTGCGTTGTAATTATACGCTTTTGTTCAGATTTGTGCTGAGTAATTAAGTGTTGCAATAATAAATTACATAAATGCTTTTTATAATTATACACTACCGTTAACTTGCCGCCTTGAAAGTGTTTAATTATAGAAAATGTGATGAGAATTGAATCGTTTTAGTAATAATTGCTGTAATAAAATGGTAAAAAATAATTGCGTTCTATTTATACATTAAAGTTTCAGACTTGTTGAGTAAATCGTTTGATTTTATCGTAATAAACTGTAATAATGTGTGCACATAAATGCGTCTTTATAATAATAAGTTTCCTGGGTAAATTCTTTTCAGAAATTATAAAATAATAAAATTGCGGTAATAAAAACTGTACATAAAAATTGTTCCTTACTAGCTAGTTAGTATCAATATTCAATTGATAATGGTTAGGAAAATGAACTTTGGTACTTACAAGAGTTTGTTTGCCAGTTCCATTATTTTTCTCTTTGCTTCTGGACTTCGTCTATTCTTGCCCAATTGGTTCTTTGTCCCAGATTAAGAATAGAAATTCAAGACCACCAGCTTCCTCGATTTTGGATTCCGTTAATGTCCTTCTGGTACCCTACCGTCTGCGTCAGATAGGTTATGGGCCTCTTGGAGCGCCTTTTTAAAATGGCTTTTTTAAAAAAACTTCTATCAAATTTATTTTATACTGAACTCCAATTAATTTTTAATTTACAAGTGGAGATCGAAATAATTCTAAGTTGAAATTCACTTTGATTAAATTAACTAAAATTACGGTGAGTAGCTGAACTACCAACCATAGATGAAATGGGTCACCTAAAATGTGACCCATGACCCAGTGACCCAAATGATGATGTGAACCACCACCCAGTGACCAATGACCCAAATTGACTCAGTGACCCAAATTGACCCAGTGACCCAAATTGGCCCCGTGGCCTAAATTGGTCCACATTGACCCAGTGACCCAAATTGACACAGGAGGAGTAGCTGCTGTTCGAGACAATTTTAATTAGTGCGAGAATGTTTAACAATTAAATATACTAAATGATCAAAATATTTTTCTATGACAGACGCAATAAAATATAAATTGAATAATCCCGTTTTCTGACATCGAGTTGATTGATACAGAAACATTGTTTTATATGATCTTTATCATTCTTTTAGTTAATTAGTCTTATCAAGTGAACTCGGTCTCACGGAGATTTATAAAAGTCAGCACTTATGTATAAGGTTTAAATTACAATTAAGGTGATGTCTATCCATGCTTAATGATAATGATATACAAATTACAAAATAATGGACACTGAAAATAACCGGGTATATAATATTAAGATTTTTGCTACAAATTATTTCAGTTCTTATGTGAAAGAATACTATTATTTGAACATACAAAATTGTATACGTTCATAACACTGCATTCTCGCGGCACAGCGCCACAGCACGTTTCTTGAAAAACATGTAAAAATGCGTTTCATATTATATAAAAAGCGATGTATTGATTACAAAACATTTTAGCGTTTGCTTGAAATATGAAACGAATGCTAGCAACTAACGGCACCAATAAGCTTATGCATTTGTGAAAATAGTTAATAAATTGAGCTGAAAGTATGGAAAAAAGATTTTTATGACTTCAATAATTCAATTTGTTACTGAATCAATTGGGTCAGTTTGGGTCACTGGGTCAGTTAGGGTCACCGGGTTAATTTGGGTCACTGGACCAATGTGGGTCACTGGGTCAATGTGGGTCACTGGGTCAATGTAGGTCGCTGGGTCAATCCGGGCCAGTACACGGGACCCACTGACCCAGTGACCCAAACAAAAAAATGACCCACTTGGATCCAGTGACCCAGTTAACCCATGACCCATTTCATCTCTGCTACCAACAATGTTAAAGTTGTGAAGCTCTAGACTGACTGGCCATCTTGGGCTCTCGAGGGTATTTATGCTGCCCCTGCCCCTCACATTGCTTGTGGGAACTGCAGAGCTCATGTTTGTTTATTTCTGCATTTAATACACTGTAACAATCTTAATTCTAAAAATTGCTGTCTTATAACCTATTGTAACCTGCACCTGCAGTATCCGTTACGTCTGGAATACAATGTCTGTTTTTGTTCTCACTGTCTGGCTTGTTGAACTTTCATTAACATTTTTATTATGTCCTTCAATTTATACAATGTAACAATAATTTTTAATTTTTAATAGTTCCATTTACTTACATATATATTCTAATTTGGGGGATATGCAACTAGCGCATGAGAAAAAATATAAAATCTCACAAAGGCCGATAGCGACCCGAACCCTAATGCTGTTCTTTAAAATAGACCCACCAACGTTCTCAACTTTCACCTATATTGAACAAACGTACATTAACAACACTAAAGGGCAAATGTTATCCTTATGTTATAATAATCATACAATTAAATCAATTAATAAACATCAATTTAATTGATAGCACTTGCACACAAAAATTGCGCAATCGTTCACAACGTTCGGGTAAATTTCTTGCCCCTTCTGATGACGTAGTAGCCGACCGGTTCTTCGTAGAAACACGCATTGGACGTTAACAGCACTTAATGGAATACTTCATGATGAAATAGGTTAGGCATACCTTAATTGACTAATACTAAAGCTACATTCTTTCTGCAGTTGGATATATTATAAACTTAGTTACGTACAGCTTTTGGCCTTCTGAATATCTAGCAGGTAATTCACAGAGAATTCAGTGAATTACTCCGCTGAAAATGCTGTACCGGTAAAATACCGAAACCTCGACTGTACGAACAAACTAAGCTAATTGTTCCGCCGACTAACTCAGTGAGACGGGTGGTGTGTTTGACGAGGGTTCCAAAATGCTATCGGATATAAAATGTGATCTTGATAAGGAATATACCTTGGACGACACCTAATCTCGCAGGGATGCTCGACAAAAGTACTAGAATGAATAACAGAAGTGAATGCCCAAAATCTTGAGATCAGGAGAGTGATTCTGGCTTACAAATATGCTTAAAAATTCATTGAAGCAAACATTATATTAAATCTAAACTAAATCTAACCACGTATACCTATTTATGACTGCTAACTGCTACGAAGATTTCTGAAAGTAAATATTAAATAATACCTAAAGTATTAAAGCACGCTTCCAACAAAATTCACAAGTTAATTTATTTTGGCAAAACTGTTACTATACCGTTTACAATAATGAACAGAATAAATATACACTTTTCACAACATTTACTAAAACCTTATTAATTCTATGACATGTGCATTGACGCCGTTTTAGTTTATACAAATATGGAAAGTGTCATATGTCCTAAATCTATTAACCAAACCGGGAACCTATTAGCTAAACTTAAATCTAATCACAAGCACACTTCTAAGTACGTTAGTCAATAATACGGTGTGGTACTAACTTTTTCACTGGTATAGTAGCAGTCTCTTCTCATGGATTTGCTTTTTAAATAACCATCTGGAGATATTTTCTTTTTCTCCGTTAATTCCTGGACATACCAACTTAATTTCCACCCAGGGCTTGAACCATTGGGGGCCAATCTGTTTCTAGAATAGTAGCGCATTATCCGATCATCAAATGCCAGTGGTCATCTATCGCGACCTTCGGCTCAAAGTATTTACTCTACCGAAGTGACCTGCTGAGAGTCGGGGTGTTATAAACGGAGTTTTTCTTTTGAACCCAGAAACTGCCTTTTTTTACTATCCGAGACCTTCTCGGCAAACTTCGGACGGATGGATCAAAATGGGATTTCGTTTAATGTTGATATCTCTATTTCTGCTTATATCATTTTAACTTCCGTGTTTCGGATTATATATGAAATCTGAATCGGTACAAATCTACATAAAACCCGTTTTCTCCTTAGACGGATGAGCTCACCGGTGCCATTCTATATTTTATAGACAAAACAAATCAACCTAATTTAATTGCCAAGATTACATCACGCCTGACCTTTTTAACAAACTGACATATGAATTTTTATAACCTTTGACTATGAATGGAATATGATGCCAAATAATTCTTTCTTAAATTAGAATTTATAGAAACCTAAAACTTATATTTCCTAAAGGGAATACCCCAATCCTATTGGTAAACTTTACTAAAATGAAATGGGATTATAATTATTTCCAAGGAAATATCACAACCTTAAGCACACATATCACTAAAATATAGTAATGAATAATAACGTTGGGTTCGCACAATACTTTCCCTTGAAGTTAACAAATATAAGGACTAAAGGCGCCGTGTATCTAAATCCGGCAAGCTGTTTAATAACTTGTATTTTAAGGATACTGAACTGTGACAGCATGAGAACTGCAAAGGTGTTTTATTAATTCCGTTTCGCACCTTACAAGCACAATTACTACGTCTCATTAAATGATCCGTTAATAGCAGTTGTTCAACTATCATATTAAGCTTTTCCAAGTACAAGGTTAACAAACCTGTACCTACTCCCCAATAACCCGTGATCAACTAACTACATGAATTTCTGACATTGCAACCGCTAGCACATCTTCGTTGTTTTGTTCGCGCGAGATGTCACACAACACAACCTATTCGATTGCAATCGCTGTGATACTTTAGTTTAAACGCTTAAATCTAAATCAAAACCAACTACGACCTCATTTCTAATGCAAAAACACTCTTATAATGTTTAATATAATTACCGAGTGATATCAAACTGTACCTATGGCTTAAGCGCACCTCAGTATGTTTTTGGCTTACGCAGTCAATGATAATTCTAAATGTATAGAGAACTGGGACAAGCAAAAGCTAAAAGTAACAAAAATAATGCAAATGAAAAAAACAAGCCTTAATTAGTGATAATAACTTATTTTTCGAGCGTTCATTTGACGATGACCATATACAGGAAGATAATATTGAGTACGATTTTTTTTATATTGAAGTAAGCCTGTGATGTTTGTTAATGAGAATCTCAATACTGAAATTAATGCTCTCATTATGTGTTTTGGAAGTTAACGTAAAACTGCATTATTGGAAACTTCCCTAAAAAATAAAGTTCTAGCATTGGATATCAAAATATTAATTGATTACGATGACTCTTCGTCTGATACTCAATTGAGTGATATATTAATATGAATTTGCAAAACGCCAATGCCAGTAGTAGTCCTATGCGAGGGGTTCAATTTTAGAGATTTTTATCTTCTAGTTCATTTTCAGATGATCCTAATTACAATTATTCTTCAAGTGCATCCACTGTATTTGTAAGTGTCGTAGGGTTAGAATCAGCTAACCGTAAAAATGGATTTAAAATAAAAATAAATGAAAGGGTATTGAAACAACAAGAGAAAATATTACAAAAGCACAAGTTAGTAAAGCCAAATCCATGTTGTCATGACAAATACCCAAGCAAATACGCTAATAAATCTACCGAACAACAACGATATGGCATTTTTTAATTTTACTGGGGCCTACGCATTTTGTAAGACAAAGAGATTAATTGCCGTTTGTACAACCGATGTCGAAAATCGGAGGTATCAGGTATCAGTTAAGCAAAGTTACAAGTAGGAGAAACACTTTAAGCCCGTTGCTTACATGATAAAAGTGTAACTACTAGCTCTGAACTTCGATCCGACTTTAGAGCTATTAGCAGGAGGTTCATTGCAAAACTAAAATGTAACGGAATTAAAACTAGACACCACTACACCCGCTTAAACACTAGTTGTTATGACTCTAAGGATGGTGTAGGAACCTTAAGTATACCTGCACCTTACTCTTTTCTCGGTGTTATAAAAAGAGTAAGCGCACGACGAAGTATAAGAAATACTTCGGCACAGCTTGCATCGACCTTTATGGTTTCGGAGGCTGCGTGAGACTTGAAATCATCAGGGTAAGGGGAATGTTTAGAGAATATCTGAATGTTAAAGATTTAAATATCAAGACACTTGTTTACACAACTGTAAAATAACTTAGAGAAACAAAAGTTAAAACACGATAAGAGAAATTCGACTAAATATGTATATTAATACGCAATTATTACAATTCCAAAGGCATGTATAAGATATATGCTTGTGTCATTAACATAGTAGACATAGCTATATATTTTAATATGGTATAATTCATATATTTAATAAAATGTACACGAGAAAATTTCTATAGAGAAATCAAAATAAATACTCTCTGTTTAGAAACTCAAAATTATACTTAATGCGGTAGTAAATCAAAAGTGATCATAATTGTAATGTCATGTAACAAATTACACATGAAATGAAAGTTCAAGTAATAAACCTTTTCACCATAAGAAGCTTCATGAAGATCCAAATGTTTACATATTTTTAGGTTATGTATTAGAGAATTATATTTGAAATCATTTAAGATAAGATTATATATTAGAGAATTCTATTTGAGATCAATTAAGGTAAGTAAAAGGTAATTAATAATCAATACAAAATATTTGTAGTGACAAAGACAAATTTAAATAGAGGTTAGGCCTCTTTATTTTAACAGAAAAACGATAAGGTAAAAGTTTAAATCTCATATTACCTGTAGTATCAGTAACTGAACTAATACAAAGTTTCTTAGTTTACAGGAATCCTTCAATATCCAGGAAACTGAAACATCCTGCGTTGGAGGAACTCCTAGTGTAGGTACAAAACAAACATGTGGTCAACTTCGAATGTTGTCCTTAACAGACTTCTGTTCCATAAAATTAAATTTGTAAATATTTTTCAATAAGATAATAACTGAGCATTAATATGTAAGGTAGTAGGAAACAAAATATAAAATTCTTGTGATGAGTATTTAGTTTACATCATCTGGTTGTGCGACAAGTAACTTTTCCATGTGGAAAATCCGAATGAGAGAAAACACGTTGGCGTGACGCATATTTGACCGGAGAAAAAACCGGAGGAGCATATGTTACAGGAACACCCTAGAAAATTCAGTTGTGTTACAAAAGTGACTAACACGAGGTGCAAAGGAAAATTAAATCCGTTAATATCTTACCATCAGTATACATATTTGATGGGATTAACGAGGAAACAACTTCTTCATCCATTAGATAACACATCTAGAAATATATTTAAATGTTAATTTAGGATTTATAATTAGAAAATTTACATACCAGGTAACACATGAGGCAAGGCAGAAATTCAAATCAGAAATGCAGTGCCAGATAAGCAATCAGGTATTCGAGAAATGAAAATTTGACACTTCAAATAAATTATTTTCGGCCATCTTCGGGATGGACGATTTCTAGCGATTATTCTCAATAATACAAAATTAGAACTACTCCAGTTGTGCTTTTGGAATGAACACTTCAGAAATAACCAATAGGAAAATTTCATATAGATATATTTATTTGTACTAAGTAAACAAATTAGCAACTTGTGGATTAAAACTAATAATCCAGGATTGTACGAGATAAATTCTTATAGAAAATATATTATTATATAATAAAGAGAGTAATTTTATACTTAAATGTAGATATTAGTATTTATATGCTAATAGTGCCAAGCACATATGTAACATGCTAAAATATAAGCAAAAAGGCATGTTACATACCTAATAAGAAAAGATGGAAAACAAACCAGGTATGCTTGAAATAGAAGCAAGTTAGAAAAATATAAGAGGAGACAGCAGTTTGCCTCTCAAAATGATTCTAAAATAAGTGATAATATTTAGGTTAACCTCTGGCGGTTTCAAGATTTTATCATAACCAATCGTGCACAACAGATCACCACAATAAAATATGTGCATTTACATAAGAAACACATATTAACTTATTAATAAATTTTAACATTGAACAATAAAAAACAAAACTGTAAACATGTCTATTATGTGCACATAAAGAAATCTCCATGTTTAATGTTTTAAATAATTACAGTTTAATACTACTGAACTATTTCAATTCTAGTTTCGCTCTATGCTTAAGCAAAAAATTACGAAGGCTAAATTCTATAAGTCTGATGTGTTAAAAGTTAGTATAACAAACAAAAGTTATCTTTTAGATTTTTTGTTTAAGAACAAAATATTCGATAATCAGTTTTATAGCAAGACCACATTATAGGTCTTTAAATTATTAACCGAATTTGCAACAACTCATATGTAAAAGTTAGTCTGCTTTTCTTACAAGTTTACATGTTAGCTTTTAGAAGTGTTCTTACTTCAAATTTTATATAGAGAGATACTTTCTTGTGTCAAATAATTAATGTAAGAGTTGCCTCAAACAACCATAGCAAAACATTCTAATGTCTATATTTAAGAATCAAATTTGCAACATAAGGAGATAAAGGTTATTAAGCATCATGTAGCTACTCTCTAAAAACAAGTACTAAAAGCTCATTATATTTAATACAGTTTTAGTATTGTTCTGATTCTAGATCATTTTAAATAAATGTTTATAAGATCCTTAAGAACAAATGTGCAATTGATGAAATTCTAGTGATTACCAATCATCATGCAAATGTTTTCAGTTTGACAAACGAATAATGTAACAAATTTGACTTACACATCTAATAAAAAAACTTTTTAAAGAACCAAAAACAGGGTTGAGATCCGCGTGTGCCATGAACATCAGACTTTGGGGTGAACTTCATGAGAGAAAAAGATAAGATCTTATATCTTGTAATTGGTGGCCTCTCATACGACACAAGACACCGATAATAGATGCATTCAGTAATTCCCTATGATTACCAAGTTGAAAACAGAAGGTTATTACTACACAAAGAAACATCTGCCATTACAACGGATTGCATAATGCTCATGTAGATAATGCCACTATTTAATTAATTATATACAACTTTAGTCCTGTAAATCCATGGTTACGTTAGTTCCAATTACTCTAGTCCTTAATTGCGTTGTAGTAGTGATAATATTTGAAGCCTTGTTCTTATTTTATACGAACCGTTAGTTAGAATGAAAAACTGAACTTTATATATGACACACAATCGTATCTTTAGTAAATTCAAGGTAACACGAGTATCGTGCTTTAAGATTAATAATTCTATGTTTCCTACTACGATATCTGAACACGATTAAATTCGCTCAACTGACCACAAGGGTCGTACGGTAAAGCGGGGTTTTAAGGATTGCCAGAACTAGCGCTTATAATGTTGAGGTGTGGTATATTGCATAATGTCAAGCTGTCAATACTAATATAGGTCGTAGTTAGGCCCATAGTGTTCTGTAGCAGAATATGTTTTTTTTTAAAACGTTTCATCTTCATACCATGGGAAGACGCAGTGGTTGAAGTTTCTCTTATATATTTTCGATATTCCACAAATAACTTTGGAATATACTAAAAATAATGCAATGTCTTACAGGAGTGCTTAAGTTAGTGAAAGACGAAAACATAGTATTGCAATGGAAAAACACTTTTTGCTGAAAAATAGCAAGTGCACTATGTTATTAAGTAACTGCCGGTCGCTCGAACTCCACAAAAAGTGTTTGTCTTTTGATTTAAGGAATGTAGTATTCCTTTATAAAATATTTGTGAAAGATCAAATAACTACAGCTGAACTATCAGCTATGGCGGCCTTAAAGGTCTTTCAAAACATTTTCAGACAAGACTTTAATCTAGATTTTCATATACCCAAAAAAGGCAAATGCACAATGTGTGAAATGACAAATGATCCCGATTTTAACTACACAGACGAGCATGAAATGGCACTCTACCAAGAACATGTTGTTAACAAAAATATAAGTAAAACAATAACCAAAATAAATAAACAAACATACACAAAATTAAATTAGTTTTTTACTTTCTGTCCACGCTTACATGTTCGTGGATTCTGAATACGCAGTTTGCTACAGTTTTACGCTTTAAAAACATAAACTCAAAAAACTGCATATCTTGACTAATTTGGCTATTACCCCAAATGGAGTTAGAGGTGTGACGGCGCTTAATTTATTAAGTTAAATAGAAAAAATATATAAATTTAATTTGGACGACACTGTATTTAAAAGGTAATTTCAAAAATAATCAATATTGAAGGACAGATACAGGTAACCCTTAGGTGTTCATTAATTCTTATTCTATATCAAAATTCTTGGGTAAATATAATGTTACTCTATATAAAGTAGGACTTGTTTACCACACCTGGCACACTAATAACCTGAAAAAGTTCTCAATTTTGTATTAGAAACGTCATACTAATGAACGTGCTTTTCTCAATTATTAAGGAGCGCCACTAATTTTACCATGACTCAGGTACAGCAAATTGTATTAATGAGGATGCAATAGAAAACATAAAATTATTATCTTACCATGTTCTTTCCTTGCCTGGCTAGCTCAACAGAAATTATGTTGTGGAATTTACCAAAATGAAATGAAACACAAATCTCAAGAAACATACATGCATTTAAAAACATTTTTCTTTCATAGAATCTCTTACATTTATAAAATAGTTCACAGCTTAAGCTCATACAGAAAATTATTTCTAAATGTTATTTATTTATTAAAATAATATTTACCTAATTTTTGTTAACAATTACAGAACTCAAACCTCTTCTCTGTGAGTTACAAAAATTCAGTTTAATTTGGCTGGGGATAATTTACCTATCTTTTATTACCTCGTTTGTAAGTGTAATTGACCAACGACGTTGCACAGATAATTTAGTGAAGGTCAAAATGCTTCAAACTTCTTTGGACTTAAATTTTGCTGGAGCTAATCCTCTTACAAATAATTTTTATCGGATTAAAAACTTGTTCTAGCCTATGTTACAAATATTTAAATAATTTTATAAGTTACTACCAATGAACTAAAATTTATACTTGCAATTGTTGTTGTCCAATAGCGCTTATCAAAGTCTCATTTCCATTATCATTAACGGCATTACATACTTCCTGCTTCCATTTTAATCTCCATTTGAAGTTAAAATATCAGTTTACAAAGTGCATCTAGTTTTAATCGTTTAAAATCATTAGTCGCTCTTGTATCAGGATTATTTATATTATTGTGATAAATTTTCATTATACTTCATCAAATAATTACGTTTGATAACTTTTATGCTACTTCTGGAACACCGATGAACTCCATTAACATAAGAAAGGTGCAAAATAAAGCAACGGTCAAACTATAAGTTGTATAACTGAGTATGTACAACAAATGCTGTAACTGATACTATGTTTTAACGCTCCTATTGAACGCGTTTCCCAAAAGAGGGTAATTAACAACCTAGACTGGGCATTTATCTTAACAGCTACCAATAGCGTCAAGAGCACTTAAAAGTAGATGCAAACAATGTCTAATAAAACATAAAATAGATCGAATGGATAGATCCAAATGATAATCTTTACAAACATTTACAAGTGACGTAAAATCAAAGTTCACAAATATTATAACCTTTCGGTTTATTACGGGATTTTTCCTATTGGGTTTTCTTTCTGTGTGACCAGCTGAAAGGCACCAGAAAATTTTTACGAGAATTTCCAGTAAGCGGATAGAGCCCACGGCAAGTTCTGATGGAAAATGGCTCGTAGTTGAGGAAATCTCAAAGGCTAAGCGGCTAGTCGAACTATTTGCTTTGGGTGGAACATGAATTTTTCTATACAAAGAAGACCTTACTTAAGTCCCTTGTACAAGGCGAATGCGGAAACCTTTATTCAATTACCGCTATACAATTTATTAAAGACAACACAATCCCTAAAGTTTCTTACCTTATGGCTCGACTTTGACCTTTATACTTCACTGCTACACATGTGAACAGATTAAACAAAGAATAGCACTGTTTGTGCCTTTATACCCAAAATTTAAAAACTTAATTCGAATCAACTATCATTCATTCCAATTAAAAAGAACAGTCTTGACCAAAATAAAAATCTATTCCTTCTGTATTCAGTTATTGTGCTATTTACAAAACATCTTTTCAGTTTTAATATAATTTTGATTAATTTAATTCATGAAAATTATTTACAAAGGTACTGGGTATAATAAGTACCTTCCAGTTTAAAATATGGTCATTTCTATAAAAAATATCTAGTCAAATTTTGTTTAAAAATGATTAAGCCTGAAGTTGCTTTCTGAACAATTACTTATATATAACAATTTCGGTTGGTTTGAGTAGATCTACTATAACCTCACAAAAAATTATTCCACTCAGCTATTAGTGAAATAGGAAACGTAGAAGTTTAATTTCTAATGATTCGAGCAAACCATGTTTCAAATAATAATATCTACTTTCATAAATGGTAGAATTTAACTTTCCCTATCTCATAATGACATCTTCCGTAATTTCAATGTATTAATAAAAGATTTAGAAATGAAAAACTTACAGGTTCCTGTTGCTTAATATGAAAAATATATAAAAATGAAAATTTACAGGTTCCTGTTGCTTAATATGAAAAATATATATAGTCTGTCCTTGACCTACTTTGAAGTTCAAATCACTTGAATAAACAAAAATTATCTATCTGCTATATCCATAATACAGCGGACATACGAAAGCAAATTTACATACCAGATGTTCATCTGACGGCGTCTTGTTTCAGCATTTAAATAAAGGAAATCTCCAATTCAGTACAAGCAAATTTGCTGCTTATTGAAGCTCCAAACCATATCACAGCGTCCATTTTAAGTAATTGATACTCGTCAAATCCACATTCGAACAAAGGGTAAATTCTTAAATTTTCTTAAATTATCTTTTTGTGTGTTGATTAGATTTACGTTAAACAAAAGTTCTGTTAACTAAAAGTTGCATGTTTTTTCAAAGCTAAACATTATTTCCAATTTACATATTATTTACAAGTTGCATATTAATTAAAGTTGCGTGTAAATTAAAGTTACGTATAAATTAAAGTTGCATGTTAACCACCGGCCCTTCAAACAAAATAATTCCTCGTCATCTGCGAGCTATTTTCCAGCAAGTGGACAACAAAAGTGAGCTTCGAAGACGACGTTATCTCACGAAAACAACCTTAAATCTTACATGCATCCAACATGTACATACCTCAAACGTCATCGTCCTTGTGTTCAAGGAACAATTCGACTTCTTCTGACGACGGCTGTATTGGAAGTGATCATATCACGCGGGTTACCGCTTGGCAACAAGATTAACCTTACAATTGTCTAACAGAGGGAGCTCTAAGAATGACACTAATTGAAAAGTATCTTTTGTCACCGCATAAATTACAATTTGAATTGAAAGCTAATATTTTATTCGACAATATGTAATATTTATTTAGTGGATTGTGTAGCATTATTATGCATTAAATTGGTTTTTATTAAATAAATAGATTAATTATCTGTACACATAATGATAGGAAATAAAATCGTTACAATATACGTTGGAATTTAAATACCTAATAGCATCGTAAACCCCAGGCTGCAATTGGAATTCAAATTTGTAAACTGCTAAAACTAAACTTTTGAAACATCTCTACTGTGAAAATTATTTACCGGAATTATAATATCCATTACATCCAGTACAATCTAGAAGTAAACATTACTACTAATGTGCATAAATTACCAGTACACACATTACCGTGTATTAGTACCAATAATAATACGAAACCCTAGCCAATCTCGCATTATACGGTTCAGAAATGCGCCCAAGTCTAGAACAAACTTTACGAACATCAACACAGGGACATTGTTGGTCAGAGCAATACAAAGCGCTACCTCTAAACACAGATTTAACATCCCTCAAGTGCAGAAACTTTAAAGTCATAAATCGTTTATTAACTTTCTACTCGTTTCTCTAAAAGCAAACAATTGAGCGCACATAAACGTACAACGACATGCAAGATTCAATAAAACAGTTTCGAAAAATAACCGTTAAAACGAAATTATTCATTTGATCATAAAGTTACCACCTGAAAACTTTGCTTTACCGTTCGATATTTCTATCATTGGAACTAATTTCTGCAACACTTGCCCACGTGTATTTGAATACCTGTTATATAGGACGTATTATAAAATATATAATGGGTGGCCGTTTTTCAAAGAAAACATAATATATGTTTAGCCAGCCATTTTTAACAGGGCACAAATAATTATTCTTAACATGTTACGCTGAATTAAAACGTCTCATAAAAATTAGTACTGTAGATTAGTAACTATAATACTAAAAGTTTATCAGATACCAATAACACGACACACACACACACACACACACACACACACACACACACACACACACACACACACACACACACACACACACTAATGGGCGGCAATGCTTTTTATATATAAATATTATATATAAATATTATATATAAATAAATTTTGAAGAAATTCTCAAATTGTAAGTCCATTGTATATAGACTATAGGTTATAAAGTACAAGTCACATTTCCCGATGGTTCCATATATTTATGCTATAGGTTTGTACTCGCTTTGATGCTGTTTTAGAGCTAGGCGCATGGTTTATTAGTTGATTCGGTTTAAATAAATACAAATTAAAGTGCATAAAATACAAGGAATGAAATCGGAAATAATCACTTACCCTCACTTAGTCCGTGTTGATGCTGAAAATAACGCAATATTAAGGAATAGAAAGAAAGAAATGTTGTTTGTACTAAACACTTTACACAGCCGTAACCTGAGCAGGTTTTTTAGTGATTGTAAGCGATAGACTTTTACTACTTTATTATTAGAGTTGAATTAGTACCGCCACGAAAGACGGTCATTGTCATACTAGCAAGCGGTTAACAATACGAAGCGGATAATCGCGAATTAATATGAAAAGATTAAAAGGCTCGAACATACCACCCATTTAAAATACCAAAATTATAATCTAGATCACCAGAGAACAGTAGGGCTGGACTTTCCAGTTGGAAATAAGGATACCCGGTACGGAAACGGACAATGAAACTAGACAAATAAAACATCTTTATAAAACCTAATGAAATACGAGACAGGACGTGAAACGTGAAAACCTGAAATTAAATTAATACTACTTAATTGTGAAATTATTAGAGAATGAATAAATAAAGGTTGGAAGAAAATTATTTTTCTTTTAGAAGAAAAATAAGTTTATTTGTAGGGCGCGTGAGTAGGCCACCCGTTATTTTTACGGAAGGCACTCTGGTAGCACTATCGGGACCTATGAATAACTCCATCACACGACTCATGGGTCAAGTCAAGAATGAGGTTTCCAACCCCCTAAAATATACTAAATTCTCCACTTTGGGATACCCAACACAACAGTGTCATTTACTGCGTTGCACCAAACTTTTCAGTTATTCTTTAGACCATCTACGCCAAAACAACTAAGTCACCTGGCAAAGACGCTGCCAGCTAGAGATAAGATTCTTGTCTCCCGAACAGGGAATTTTGCGAAGACTAAGAATAGACCACCCATTTGAAAGTGCCCGGCAGTGAGATAGTCAGTGCCGCTTTTAGGATAGGAGAAAGCCAAACAAAGAGGACAGTTATTTAACACCGCCTTGATGCGCGCGAAAACAATTGAAAGTTCGTCAAAATTCTGAGTTTGCTCACCCAAGGTACGCAATATTAAAGTCTTGGTGGACTACGCCAGCTTACAAAATTCCATTAAATTTTGGGGCGCATGGAGGATTAAATAACCACTTAATTTCGCGAGAAGCCATATCAGAAAAACAAAACTATATGTGAGTGACAAAAAACGCGGTCGAAAGCCATGGGCCACTCAACAAAATGACAAAAACGAAACGATGATTTAAGGTAAACCCGTATGTTTGGAGACCAATACCGTCAAGCCGATCGCAAATTGATTGAACTTCGCTGGATAAATTGGTCATAAAGATCGAACATGCGTGTTTTGCGTGGATTTAAATCACAACTCGTTTGTGAAATAAATGGGTGATAAGTGGACGTTTCGCTCATCTACTTATGTTAAATAAATCAAGAAAATGAGGTGTCCTAATGTACCAATTAAATGAGGTGCCCTAATGTACAGAGAAAATAATTAGTGCATCTAATCTGGTAACCCTTATATTACAAAACTGTGAGTACTGTTCTGAGCTTTTTAGTATTTTAGTTCACGCTTAAATAATATGAATGTCCGAACTTGTAGATATAATTACAATTGGTTCGTAAAGCAACGGAATTACTTATCAGAATTTAAAGATAAGAATATTAAAAAAGAAGTTTAAAACTTTTGAAATGCTAATCGTGCGTATTAAGGGAAACGACGCAAACTTTAATTAAAAGATGTATTGTTGGTAAATTTCTATGTATAAATTTTATGTTTTTATAAACTTGGGAATAGTGGAAACAGAAGCTGAAAGTTTGCTACGTATTTCTAAGTCAGTTTTTAAGAGAATTTCTAAGTAATTGGGATTTACAGAATATCGTATATGACAATTTGGGAATCCAGTGCAATAATCATAGTTTTGCATTCAGATAAGGTTTTTATAGGAGTTGTGTTAAGAATACCTGGCCAGTGGGGGTTAGATTACGTTTCAATAATGTTAGTGCCAATCTTACCATAATTGTTAACATTTTCGACTACAGTTGTAAATGTGGCAAATGGTAAAAAAACAAAATTAGTAACCGTCTTTACAGTATTTACTCCAGAAACTTTGTGCAACGATGTACTTGTATTTAGTTTTTACCCCAATGAGCTATACAACTATGGTATGAACACGAATTTTACTATCTACAGTTTGAATTTGCAAATTAGTATACAGTCGTTGCTGTAACTAGTAACAGAATATCTTTAAATGTTAGTGTGATTGTTGATATAGCACATTAAGAGTTATTTTTAACAAGAAAGCATTTTGAATTACAACAAACAAGCAAATTATAAATGATCAATTTTGCCTCGTTTGTATACAGTTGTTGAATACTTGAAGAATATATGAGGGAGACTGTGAGAATGAAATATTTTTGCAGATTTCACATTATTTTACTATGAAATTTCCGGAAAAATTAGTTTATTGATATTAAGAAAAAGCTTAATTAAAATAAATATTAAAGTTCTGTTTAAAATAATGGCGCTGTCTCTGCAGATACCATTTCTATCTCAAAATTGTTGATCGTTTATTGGCATAGTTGTCGAAGAATGCGTTTTGTCGATTAGACTTTGACTTTAAAAAGGATAACGACCGCATTAATAACACCGAGCAAAACATTCATTAAGCAATGTTTAAGTTGAATTACGCCAATTTATCCGATAAGCGATTACAACTTCGAGAAAGATGGCAATTACCCATTTGCAAAAATACGCGAAACAAGAGGCGCATTTGGAAAACATTGATAAAATATAACTTATATACCTTTACGATACGATGAGATGATTAAAGAGTAAAGGCATAAATTACTCTTTAGAAATTATAGTACCTTACATTTTAATTAAACTACACTATTTTTTATCTCTCACCTCACACCTTTCACCACCCACCTTCCACTTACCACCTCCCACCACCCACCTTCCATCTCCCACCATCCACTTCCCACCTTAAACCTTACACGCCACCTACCACTTTTCACCTTCTACCTCCTACCTCTCATTTTCCATTTTATACCCTCTAGGTTCCATTTTACACATTTTAGAATTTCACATCTTGTTAAGCATACCAAAATAGAGAGGTATACATCTAATCGAAGTCGCGTAATTCCAATAAATCGAGTAGCCCAAGGTAAGACGTAAATGGAAATGGTAGTTAAGAAAAATGAAAAACGCTAAAAGTATAAACTGGCTAGGAATCAACACTGCAGAGCGATGAGACGGGGGTGGGTAAGGATAAACAAAGAGTAAGTAGTCGCTACATCGCCTGGAAGCAAAATAAACAAACGGAAACGAACGAATGACGGTAGGCGAGGAACCCATCAAACAGATAATAAAAAACATAATCAATCACAAATACGTATTTATGAAAACCACTAAAGCAGTTGGCAACTGTATGCGCCTATGGATATTTAACATGAGCAGATAGGTAGATTTAAGGTTAGATACCTAAAGATTAACCGAAACACTTGAACACAAATTACTGCAATCTGCACCTGTAATAAAAAGAGATAATTTACTTAAATATAAGGTTGATATAAATCAAAAGGCTAACCACTTTTATATTTTGTTAAGTTTATTTCAAAGTTTAGACTTAGAGATATCTAGTAAAACCTCTGCATTACGTGAACAGCTTATATAGTTTCACACTTTACTTAAATGATTCGAACATACGCCACACCCTCTGAAGCAATAAAACATTAGTTTTGATAAATACTTCAAATAATTTCAAAAATAGAATTTACTTGTCAACTTTGTTCCAAATAATAATGATAATTTTAAATATTTATAGTTAAACGTTTCGTACGGAAGTAGCCTTGCACAAAAAAATTAACATCTCAAGAATATATCTGTGGTATTGTGCTCAACTAAAAATGTACTAAAGTATTTAAAAAATTTTACAGAAAAAGTTAAGTTATGATATTTTTAATTCACATCTGTAGTAGAAATTTAATATGTTAGTAAGATTAAATGTTTACTCCTCAGTTAAAAATAGTAACTTAACCAAAACGAAAATAAGATTTCTTTAAGAAACTAGATAATGATTAATTACTCACACAAATTAACATACTCTTACTCTCAACAAAATTGTTTGTAAAGCTGTAAAGTATAAAAGCTTTAATAGTTTATTTGATGTATTAGTAATTAGTTGTTACTAATCTATAAGCAAGAATTAGAAGTTTAATTTAAATACTCATCTGTACGTATAGCCAAGTTGTCCAGAAGCGTGCGGTATTACTAAAGGTCACTAGAAGATTGAATACAAATTTTTGAACCAACTTCGCAAAACAACAGCAGCGGGAATCACACTTCAACACATGTGTTCAACATATGTATTTACGAAAACGGAGGGCTTCGATATATGTTTGATTAAAGTCTTCCTTCTAAAAGTAATTAAAGCATGAATTAGGAGACAATGAATATTATTTCCAAATACTGCATTAAATTGAACGGATTGAATTTATCAAACGTAGCTTCATAGATAAACTGGTTTGTTAAACTGCGTGCATAACAAGTCAAATACATAAATTTCTTGAATTAATAATTTGTTTGTAAAACTTCGAACAATATTAATTGTTTAATTTGTACTACGGATAACAATAAAATGTACCTTTTGAAATACAAATGTAAAACTACTAACCATGGTAAACATTTCAAAACCAACTAAATAATTATTAGGGCGGAAGAACCCTAGTCACTTCTACTATTACACTTTAACATACGTTTCTTAAAAGCCACGATCAGTGTTTCGTTTTAAACGTATATAATAACCGCTTGCATTATTTTTGGCATTTAGAATTTGTTAATTATTTACTTGCGCCCGGTATTTAAATGTCATTGCATTACCGTGTCATTACTTCAAACGTCGCCCCTGTGTCGTAAGTGCCGCGATATCGATAAACTATGTTGTTTTTACATGTGCAAGGACTATCTTTATCGCCTGCCATGATGAAGAAAAAAAGAGTCTACTTTTGTATCCCGTACTAGACGGTCGCAATAAAGAAGAGTTGTATTCGCTTTCCGTTCTGCACGGCCGCAAGAAAACAAATGTGTTTCACCTCGCTATTTACGAAGATAAGTGTTTAAAGTAATTGTTTTGTTTAATTATTATCATTTATTTTTCGTTTACATGTTCTACTTTATCTCTATCATCAGTTAGTTATCGAAATACCGCCCCATTTATAGCATTGATCACTTCTCACCTGATGTGAATTCTTTGTACATTTCTAAATGATACTCAATTCACGATATCATACCGCTAATCGAAACATTGCAAGTTTTTATAATCCTCATTTTCTTGGGTTAAGTTGTTTACTAGCCTTCCTTGATATCTGGTTTGGTACAAGAATTTTGTACGAGGCCTATATATTTGTTATCGTCGCATTTGCCTTTTAATTTAAACACCGAAGCATTTGTTTTCATTTCATTTGCTCTTTTTTGTATTTACTTAATTTTAATTATTGCAGAGAAATTAAACGTAGAAATGTATGGTATTGCTCAGAAATCTGCAGTTGAACCAACTTTTTTAGATTTGTTTCGCGCGAAATACCAATCTCTTGAATCAGTTCTAGAAAGTTTTTTGCACATAATAATTTTATAGTCGGTGTAATTGGTTCTGCAGATGACGCCCATGAACAATTTGAAACGGAAGACGCTATTCGTAAACTCTTCGATTACAATTTCTTTAAAATAAAAGTGCTCTATTTCAAGTTGTTTCCTAGTAAACCTTCGTCTCGGGCTACTGTGTCCGGTCCGCCGTATATCTTTAAGTCGAAAGTTTTCCTTCCAGCGCTGGCCTTCCTTACGTTTGATAGAGAAGCTTGTTTATTTGAGGGCTTTATTGACCGCTTTGATAGCTTCGTTCATCTTAATAGTGGTCTGTCAAACATGAACAAATTTTTCTAACTTCAATCAGTATTGAAAGGTCCGGCACTCTTAACCAATAAGAACTTTGACCTTACAGACGCCAATTACCCTCTTGCCTACAATAAACTTCGCGAAAAATATCGTAATATTTGCCACATTACCTCAGCTATATGGAACAATATTGAGAAATTTCCCAAATTGAATTCTGATTACTCCACCGGTTTGCAAAAATTAGTTGATACCTTTACCGATAATTTACAAGCGCTTAAGGAATTTGATTTGCTTATAGAGCAATGGGATTATATTCTTGTACAAATGATCTTAAACCATCTAGATATGCACACTGCCCGTAGTTTTGAATTGCATCAAGATCTTACCGCAATCCCATCCTATACAGAGTTAATTGCTTATCTGGAAAAAACTTGTAAATCTTTATCGAATTTGTCGGTAAATCATAAAACTGATTTAAACAAAGCTGTTCATTCCAGCAACCTGTCTAGGTTTTGCTCGGCCGTTTCTATGTTAGTGCAGACAAAGCCTAATGTTAATAAATGTCCGCTTTGTAAACAAGATCACAATCTTTATCAATGTAATGATTTCGTCAAACTTTCTTTGCCAGATCGCTACAATTTTGCAAAGAAAAAACAACATCTTTGCCCTAATTGCCTTAGCAATTCGCACACTTTAAATAAATGCAAGTCTACTTTTTCTGCCGCCAATGCAATCAACGTCATCATTCTCTATTGCATTTCGATTGAGTTTCGTTTAAACCCGTTTACGCTGCTAGTAACCAGGCTCACTTGTACCCGGACACCGTCGCCTCCAAGGTTTCACCTTGTACTAATTCCACTATACAAGACCGCTACCAGCTGTCCGTTTCTCTTGCCTCTGAGGAATCATCGACTTCGTTTAGCTGTAGTGGCCCGTCAACTTCGAATGTCGTTTTATTTAATGCCTTAGCTAAAACTTCAGTAGTTTTACTTTCAACCGTTCAAGTGGAAATTGCTAATTGCTCTGGTTCTTTCCAAAGATTTTGCAGTTTACTCGATGCGGGTAGCATGACTTCCTTTATTTCGCAAAATAGTATGAATCGTTTAGGTTTTCGTACCACTCCACATTCCCTTACCCTTAGTGGTTTAGGTTCCATGCGCTTTGCAGCTCTGCATGGCGCTGTCTCCGTATCGATCAAACCAATAGGTGTTTCTTCACCGATTATTAATTTTCAAGCTCTAGTACTTCTCAAATTTTGTGAAAATTTACCTACTTCTAATATTTCCTTAGAACATTTCAGTCATCTGGCTAACCTCAAGCTAGCTGATCAGCTCTTTGCTCCATCTGGGCCCATTGATTTCTTACTTAGCGCGGATATTTTTCCCCCAAGTGTTATTAGACGGTCGCATCCAGGGTGCTAGCGATAAACCTGGTGCTATTAATACTATTTTTGGATATGGTTTAATAGCAAGCATACCTGCGTTTTAAAACCCGAAAGCATAAGTACCAAATTGCGAGTTGTTTTCAATGCTTCTGCTGAAATTCTGTCTCAATCGTTCTTAAACGACCTCTTGTTTGATGGGCCGAAGCTGCAACCGGATATTACCGCAATTTTGTTACAATTTCGTTTACATCCTTACGATGTCACTGCTGATATTCGTCAGATGTACAGACAAATTCTTGTTAATTTCGCTCAGTGTGATTATCAACGAATTGTTTGGTGCTTCTCTACTGAGGAGCCCATTCAGAACCTTAAATTAAATACCGTTACTTATGGAATCAATTGTGCTCACATTCTTGCCATACGTACGCTTCTGCAGTTGGCCGTAGACAAAGGAAATTCTCCGTTAGCTGGTTTCGCCCTTCGCCACCATACTTACATTGATGATGTCGCTACGGGTGAAGATTCTATTGAATCAACCCTCGCTCTATGAAATCGACTAATTGCTCTTTTAAAACGTGGTGATTTCGAACTTCATAAATGATCAGTAGCCATCCCGAATTATTAAAAAATCTTTCCGCTACGCAGCAATTCGCGCAACCCCGCTCCTTTAAGGATCCTAACACTCAACCCCTAAAAGTTCTAGGTCTTCAATGCAACCCCACCTCAGATAATTTTTGTTTTCTAGTTTAGCTCCTAAGTACCTTCTGTACCAAGCGTAATTTACTTTTCAACTTAACCCGTACTTTCGACCCAATGGGACTTTTTGCCCCTCTTACTTTCCTGGTAATACACTTAAATCAACGTTTATGGTTGTTAAAATTAGACTGGTATGCAGCTCCTCCCCCGACTACCTCCGTTTGTGGGAGAGAGACTTGCATGAGTTACCGTTTCTTTTGGACTTTGCTTTACCCCGCTTGCCAATCCTGCCACAGTTAACTACGTGCGAAGTTCACTGCTTTCCTGATGCATCCGAACCTGGCTACTGTGCTGTAGTTTATTTTTGCTTTGTTACCCCTTCCGCCATTGAGGTTCGCTTAGTGTGCGTCAAGTCCAAAGTCGCTCCTTTTCGTACGATCTCTTTGCCCCTGCTCGAATTGTTGGCCGCCACATTGGCATCCTAATTATTAATCTTTGTCCTCAAAACCTTTGATTCTAACCTTACATTTCATAAAATCTACTGTTGGTCTGACTCCATGGAAGTACTTTCGTAAATTTGTTCCCCGCCGCAGCGTTGAAAGACTTTCGTCGCCAATAGTGTTGCTTACATTCAGGAAATCAGGTCTCGCGCCTTTTGGCATCACATCCCCTCTACCGAGAATCCTGCCGATGTCGGGTCACGTGGTTTACTCCCTACCGACTTGTGCCAATGTTCTTTACGGTGGGCGGCTTCATCAACTTTGTACCAGTCTTTCGAAAATTACAGTTCACATATTCCGCCTTCAGATGCTCCTAAAGTTCTCACTGAAGAACGCTCTATTGTTTTATCGGCTGTCGTAACCTCTTGTTGGATTCTAACAATTCTAGAAAATCACTCTTCCTTTCCCTTTATTACGCCCATTGTTGCTTCGAATTTTTGTTTTCGTCATAATCTACGTCACCCACTCGAAAGGTATTCCGGACTTTTGTCATTTTCTGAATTGCACACTGCTTTGATGCCTTTGCTTGCGAATACTCAACAATCTTATTTTGCTATCGAGTTTGAGGCCATTCAGTCCGGATCCACTTTAAAAAAAAGTTTTTGCAAGTGGTCCCCTTTTATTCGTGATGGAATCTTGCGGGTCGGGGGTCGCCTGACTCACGCGCCTTTATCTTCTGACCGTAAATTTCCCGCTTTGTTACCTAGAAAAAGTCATTTACTGATCTTTATGTTACTTATGTTCATTTAAACTACTTCCACGCGAGTGCTCAAATGGTTCATTTCCTCGTCAGTCAGCACTTCTGGATTATTTCTGAGAGGAAATCTATCCTTCGTATTCCGAGTCATTGTCTAATGTGCTGGATGACCAATTCGGTCGCATTGCAGCCCCCTATGGCCAACCTGCCTATATCACGAATTACTCGAGTCAAACCTTCGCTGGTCCCTATGCTATTATCATGTCTTGACTACTTGGCGCCAAAGTTTTAAAATCGTATCTATATCTTTTTATTTGTATGGCTACCAAGGCGCTACACCTGGAAGTATTATCCGATTTGTCAGCGGACGCCTTTCTAGCGTCTCTGCAACGATTTATTGCTAGGGGTAACCGTTGTGATCACCTTTATAGTGATTATGGCACAAATTTTGCGGGTGCTCATAAACAGTTAATTCATCTCGCCAAGCTTGTCGCTTCTAAGGACCATATTTCGTGGCTTTTTATACCGCCGGCCTCGCCTCATTTTGGTGGCTTTTGGGAAACGGGAGTAAAATCGGTAAAAACCTTGCTCCTGCGTACAATTGGCGAGCAAGTGTTAACTTTTGAGGAATTGGCAAAAGTTTTTATTGAAATTGAGGCCATCTTGAACTCACGTCTTCTCACCTCATTAAGCAATGACCCCAATGTTTTAAGTTGTCCTACGCTCGGTCATTTTTTAACTTTGGCCTCTTTAACCGCCATTCCGCAGCCCGCTCTTTCTCACCTTCCGCTTAACCGACTTTCTCGCTGGCAATTGCTCCAGCGAATTCAATAAGATTTTTTGTCCCGTTGGTCTAAGGAGTATTTGCACTCGCTACAACAGCGCTCCAAGTGGCACACATCGTCTCCTCAAGTAGAGTTGGCACCTTAGTGCTGACTAAGGTCGATTATGTTTCTTCCTTTCGTTGGTCCCTCGGCCGTGTTGTAGCTGTTTATCCTGGGACGAATGGTGTCGTTAGGGTGGTCACACTCAAAACTGCTCATGGCGAGCTAAAGCGTCCTGTGTCGAAGCTTTGTCTTTTGCCTGCATTGTAGAAATAATTTTTTTTGTTTTTGCAAATCTTTTTTTTCTTTTGTTTTTTCATTTCGCCCCACTCCTTTTAATTATCTTCTTTAAAATGTCTTGCATTTGGTGGCCGGATGTTTCGTTTTTAATGTATATAATAACCGCTTGCATTATTTTTGGCATTTAAGATTTGTTAATTATTTACTTCCACCCGGTATTTAAATGTCATTGCATTACCGTGTCACTACTTCAAACACCGCGCCTGTGTCGTAAGTGCCGCGATATCGATAAACTATGTTGTTTTCGCATGTGCAGGGGCTATCTTTATCGCCTGCCATTTATTTATTTTATTTTGTTCCAACGTTTCAGTAGTCTGCTACCTGAAATTTAAGCAGACCTGGCTTCACTACAGAAAGTAACCGTCATTTGTTATGTGTGTGTATGTGTATGTGGGGGGTGAGAGATGGTTGTGTGTATATGTGTTATGTGTGTGACGTTGGTACGTGTTGCGTTCCCCCTCTAGGACCAGGACCATCGGCAGCCGGATATCCCAGTCGTCAAGAAAGAACGCACAACGGACATTGCCTTGTCACTCCGGACATGGTGAAGAAAAGGAGAGTCTACTTTCGTATCCTGTACTAGACCGTCGCAATAAAAAAGAGTTATATTCTCTATCCGTTATGCACAGCCGCAAGAAAATAAATGTGTTTAGCTTTGCTATTATGAAGGTAATTGTTTGAAGTAATTGTTGTTTTACTATTATCATTTATTTTTCGTATACATGTTCCACTTTTCTTTACCATCAGTTAATTATCGAAATACCGCCGCATTTTTAACAATCAGATTAAACTGTGTACCTTAGGCTAAACCATAACTGACACATGCCAGTAAACTTGTACCCAAATCAAGAATGACCTGTTATAACGACCAAACGAGTCTTTAATTTGCAATGACAGCAGAGGACGCAATCTAGTAGTACTAAAGACCAATGTATAATATAAAGGTGCGTTCAAAAACGCATAGCGGTTTCACATACAGAGTTGAACACTTAATAATATTGGCTGAGGAAAATTACATCGTCGCCAGCTTAGTTACCAAATATCTAAAATCGTATACCGTTTTACATTAAATTTCTAACTTCGTAATATGTACACGCTCTTTTATTTCCTACTTTAAAATTTCGTTCATTTGTTTTACCTCTTTCTGTGTAAAGGATGCATTCAGCAGGTTTTCCAAACATCCGAAAAACCTTAAGTCCTCTACTTTCGAAAGTGAGTAACCAGTATGGGTTGTAATGCCATTACTTCTAAATGTTGTAAAAATGCTTTTCTCTAGGCAGGGAAACCAAATCCGCTCCTTTAAGGGGAACTAACATGTATCCTAGTCTTGCAAGTTTTTTTCCTACATCGTACATCTTAACAAACTGGGTTTAGTAGAATTCCTTTAAGAAATGCAAATTCTTATGTCCAGTCTTCTCAACAAGAAGTAGGACATAGGAATGCGTTCATCGGTTATTAGCTGTATATGCATAAACATTATATACGATATCTGTGTCCAAATTTTTCCAGAAGGTTTTAATACTATATATTAACCTCTCCTTTAATTGTATCATCTTGCGTTCTTTTTCTACTAGATGTTTATGCCGCTGCTTTAATGCGGTTCTGTTTGCCTCGTAGTCTATCTTTCTTCTTTTTAAATCTGCTTCTTCTAATTCTAACTTTCTTTTCTTAGTTGTTAGTATATAAATAGCAGACACAGATTCTATTTCTATTACGGCGTACGGTAAAAGTCTGTTGCATGTGCTGGTCTTTTTTCTTAAAACCTGGGCGATACATTATACTTGTTTTGATAGGTTCTAGATCGTCGATGCTTACATCTTCTTGAATTGTCAAAAAGGATGTCACAAGTTTTGCGAAAAGCGTGCCTCCGACTAACATGACATTTTGATGTTTAGTTACACCATCTGTGTTAGATCCATATTTCACAAGTTTTATGTAATTAATCAGCAAACAATTAAAACTTAATGCTGGTATTGCCTAATTTATTTTCTTGTATTTATTCTTAATATTGACCAATAATTTAAACTATACTTCAGTAAGTTTCTTCGTTCTACTGTTTAACCGATAAACGTGCTGCAGAACGTTATTAAATGCAAGACAGCAACATTTTTACAGATTTTTAGTTAATTTCTTCCACGCACTTGAATCCCATACCGAGTACACCGATGCATCTCGAATGTAAAATCTGCCATCTTACGACAATAATTCTTATATACATTATTCACCATATAATAATTTCCAACCGTGTGGTTATATATTGTTGCTTATAGTCTCGCAATACTACGTTCTATAACAATAGTGGGTCTAAGTATCCGCTTAAATCGAGCAGCCCGACGGTTGATAAACTCTACTATATGATTTTGTATCTGCTTATCAGTGCCTGGACTGGTTACTTGTCATATAAACTAGTTATATATTCTAACTAGGCTATTGGAATTTACCCACGTTATACAGCTTTTTCCAGCTGCTTTATCATTATCTAAAATTGCATTATAATGTTCTGTATATTCTCCATCGCAGGTAAAGTTAATGTTATTCGTTAGATATTCGACCATTTCTTCCTTGTTAAATAACGCGCTAAAATCTTAGGTTATATCCGGATCTAGTAGATAGTAAATAGAAATCTTCTTTTTCGAGCTGCTCCAGTATATCCGGCAGTTCCTCCAAAAAATTCTCTAACTTAATATCTGCTATTTCTACCTTGAGTAGGATGCATACTGGGTTTTATACTCTCTTTAATATTTTTCAGATTTCCTTTAGCAATAATATGCTTTATTTCACGTGCGATTTTATTTTCGCTTTGTAGTAGGAATGGGAATTTGGCGTTTACTCCGTGCATAACGGATACAAATTTTGAAAACTTTCCACGCATGTAGCTAATAAATATGTCACACATCTCCTTTTTAACCAAAATTTACCCTTATTCATAATTATTCGTTACAATCTAAAATGGCGCCAATTTTAACTAGCATTTTATTATCACCGAAAGGCTCTGTAGTAGGATTGGATAAGTCGTCCTTTAACGGCGTTTTTTTTCTTTGGTATAATTAATGCTTTCTATATCGACGTCTAAATTATTGTTGCCTAGATTTTATAGCAGCTACAATCCAAACCTCTCATTTGTTAGTTTTACTTTACTTCCAAGTAGCTGGTAGATACTAAACACCTTAAAAAGGCTTATGTTGACTGTTTCTACTACCGTCGAATAATAAATGTAGAGGAAAGACGCTCGCTTGTGTACTCTATGGAGTGAAAGCCGAATGTTTCCTAAAACGTCTAGCCGAAGTTAGCGACCAGGTGGGGGAGTTAAATAATAGATACATGCGCAAGAGCATAAGCGCAAATGAAAAAGCCACGGCACACGTGTTTTTAAAATAAACCGAAAGTTGTTGAGGGCACTCTCAAACAGAGTCGGCGATTATATAGGGTAACGAAATTGACAAATATGCATAACACGCAAAATCAATAAAATGTAACCACTTTTTAAAATTATTTTTCTAAATGCGTGCAATTCCTATGATTTCTTTTTAGAACTTTAGACCGTCGATAAATACTCCTTCCTGCTCCATCTTAAACAACTTGTAATTAAATGCAAATTAGAATTCTCTGGTGTTTTGGGTAGAGTCATTGCATACCATTCATTTATAAATTCACCCCAGCACTTGCTCCGGTCTACGGTAGTGCGTCGTTTATTTTCTGCATAACTATCTTCCTATTGCCGGGAAATTCGAACTATATAATAAATCAATCGTTTAGAGTATTTTTAACACACCACAACACCTACTGCTTGCAAAGCATATTTGTTCTACGACAGCAGATTGCTACCTACAACCACGGAGGTATTTGGTTAGAATTATCCAGGTGGGAAATGTTACATAAATCTTCGAGTAGCAACGCCAAAAGCCTTGCAGGTTGTTTTACGGTTTCAACCAACTTTTAGTAATTCCACCTGCTAAACATATCGGAATTTTTTTGTACTATGTATTAGCCTACACAACGCTTTATTTTCCAATCCGTATCGACTAAATCTATGGACTCTAAAAGTATGAGTTACCATAGCACCGATTAGACCTTGCAACACCATGCTTATATTACAGAGATAAACGCACAATATTTAACCAGAAACCAGAAACGACTTAGAAAAAAAAGAAAGTGTAGAATCCCCAACCGACTTAGGCATGTTTGGTCTAGTTATCGAGATTGCAAATTTGTTATATTTTTGACCAATTTACCTAAGTTAGTCGGTCTTGTCTGAGTGAGGATAATTATAGGCTAGAATGACTTTCAAGATCATAATTTTTGAAAACGGAATGCTAATGTTCTACATATAGGTTTAGAGGTAGTATCCATATAAGCTTATAGATTTCGATAAGTGAACTTGAGATTTGATAAAAATATACGAAAAAAATACCACTTGTATTGTATTGTGCATAGACCCTCCCACTGTGAGTTTCTGTCACGTTTATTTGCGTGTAAACTTTGGGTCAAAAAGTAATTCTGTAGCAACCTTAGCAGCGAAAGGTTCAATTTGTACATTTTCAATAAAACAGAATTTAGATGTTCAATACGAGTAGCGTATAATTTTTTATCCCTCTATTGACGCAACACCACTATAAGGGTTACTTATATGAAATTTATGTATTTAGTGCATTATAATAGCTGCTAAGGCAAATTATGCAATGCGAAAATGTTTAAAGAGACCAATGTACTGCACTTGTACTACTACGATGCTATTTTTGGCATGTCGAATTACTATAAGAAGCTTATTTGAACTTCTTTTTAAACTGATCCAATAAATCCGGCAAGCCCTATACAAATTTTCAAACTTAAAATTTGCTAGTTCTACCTTGTGCGGGATGCATATTGAGTTTTTATACTTCTTTTTAATATTTTTCCGAGCTCCGTTACTAATAATACGTTTTATTCCACGTGTTATTTTCTTTTCACTTTGCAGTAGAGATAAAAATTTTAAATATATCAGCAAAATTTGGAGTTTATCCGGATCCAGTAGATAGGAAACCTCTTTTTTGAACTGGTCCACTGTATATGGCAGTTCTTCGAACAAAATGTGTAATTTAATTTTTACTAGGTTTACCTTGTACAAAATACACATTGATGACTATCTTCTTTTACCACCCACCACCCTTCACCAACCTCCTCTATCAACTTCATTTAAAGCTCCACTTTCCATTTTCAACATCCTCATCCACCACCTTCGTCCACCACCTTCCTATAAGTTAGGTTAGATCTTTTTTTCTTGTTAATAAACCTAGGCTGGCATGCGGGAGAAAATGATGGGTTAGGTCGGCGATGTGTTGCCGACCTAACCGAAGGCAGAATGTAGAAGATTAAACGTGAAAGTTGGAAGGTGAAAGGTGGAGTGTGGATTGTTGGAGGTGGTAGGTGGGAGGTTGAAGGTGGGAGATTGAAGGTGGGAAGTGGAAGGTTGAATGTGGACGGTGGGAGGTGTAACGAAAAAGGTGGAAGGTGAAATATGAAAGAGGGAGGTGGTGTATGAGATAGTGGCACATAAAGAAACGTATCGTTTCTACTTACAGGTAATGCGTTGTCTTAATAATTTGTTGTGTCAAGACTTTGTGCATCTTAATGCCTTTGTCGGTTCGTGATTTAACCTACTGCGATGTTTACGAATAGTCAAACCAGCTTTTGGAAAAAGTCTCTCGGCCGAATCGGTGACACTAAATGAATAGCGCACCATTGAAGCTAAACTCGGATAAACAGATTGATGGTTCGTTCACCATTTTAGTAAATCATCGCTTATATTTTCTCAGGGATAGATTAAATAGTTGTCAAAATCTTGATTCCAATCGTTGTCTACGATTTAACTTTTTTCGTAAATGGAATACGCATATAATTCGCCATCGTCACTAACATTCATATAAGATTTTTTGACTAAAAGATCTGGTTGAGACAACGGCGGCTTGGTGGTTTCAAAAACATTGTTGCACTTGCAGAGCGTTTTAGAAGTCGAGAATTAGATATATCTCGATTCAAGACTGAAAACAAGACGAGAAATATTTTTTGAGATCGAAAATTGAACTAAGTTCTCGTTTCGAAATTAGAGCCGAGAACGAAAAGTAGGTTAGTACTCGTCTTCCTCTTGTCTCAGGACATCACCATCAAACATTCATTTAAAATTAATTATTTCCTAAAATGAACTCTTGCCGATTCTATCACAGTTTCGAATTTTAGCGCAAAAGCTTTTGCCCAAATACAAAATATATTTGCTTAAGTTTAGAGGATTTTATAAAATTCTTGTCACGCTTTGTTGCTTTTAGAATAAATAGCCTTCAAATGCTGAACAAATCGGGTAACTCCTATACCAGTACATAGCTTATGACTTTTCATTATTTATCATTGACACTAAACAGAGTGCTGCAGTTTATACCCTTTGACTTTAACTTCCCTGTTATTTTCTTAGAACTGCTTTTTTTCATAATAGCCTTTTGTTAATTTTCTAAACGCCTTCTGGCATGTACGTAAGTCAAACTCGGATTTCCTTGTAGTAGTAGTGCCAGGTAGTTTCCTAGGCATCTTAAGAGTTCAGTATAGGTTATTTCTAAGTCCGTCTAGGAAACAGCAGAGGTTCATAAATGGATGAAGTTTGTATTTCTTCTCAATTTGAGTTTGAACAATTTGG
Source organism: Platerodrilus igneus (assembly GCA_036346225.1). Classification (NCBI taxonomy): domain Eukaryota; kingdom Metazoa; phylum Arthropoda; class Insecta; order Coleoptera; family Lycidae; genus Platerodrilus; species Platerodrilus igneus. The sequence continues at coordinate 3,551,647 of JARFIW010000873.1, forward strand.
GTCATAGAATTTATTTTTGGTCTGTTGATTTTTCTAATTCAACCGTTTAAAAATTAGGGTAACTTGGAAAGCAATGATTTCATTCTCCAGGTTCTAATTACTATGACATTTTAGAAGAAAATATTTACGCACATGAAATGATATATTTAATTAGTTAATACTATTTGCAACTATGTTTTTGATGCCATAAGTTACAGTTTTTTGAAATATTAGCGCGCAACGTGTACGCATTCAGTCAAAACCAAAAGTTGAAGAAGATGTAAAGATAGCACCAACTAATCTTATCTGTTTTCACCTTTTTTCGTTTTTAGTACTTTATAACTACATCTAATGGCCACATGCATTCAAGCCATATAAAACGTTTGCGCCCTACATTGTGGTGCTAACTTCACACTACCCTTATTTATTCAACTAATATTAAATTACAGCTAAAGTGATGAAAGCTAACGTTATTGTATTTTATAGAGTAAGCAATTCCTTACGTTAACAATTAAAATTTCTCACATCTTAATTAATCAATTACTACTTCGTTACTAATTCATATGAGTAATTACCAATTCCATAGATGCTCGTTTAAATATCCAGTATACCTAGCAACTTATAATTCATTTATACATTTCAGGAGGGAAGACTTAATTGTTCTTTAATTATTGAACTTGGTTAAGATATAATCACTGTACAAATTGATCCAGGCTAAATATATTATGAATCTGAATTTATAAAAGCTGTACTAAATTTTTTATTAGCAGCGACTACAAATCGCGTTGACAAACTGTTATTGCTCTGTACACCCAATGCGATCGGTTTGTGTTGTAGGAAGCAAATGCGTTTGATGCAATATACAAATAACAATGTATTTAGAAGTACTGTTGTTACACGTCATTTTTAAGCAAGTTGCAGAATACTAAGGAAGTTGGACACAATCTTTAAAGGAAAAAATTTGAAATGTGGTTCAAAAAGTTGATTGTTTAACATAAAATTCCGAAAAGCAGATAAAAACAAATAATAATTACTATGCATAGGAAAAAATATCTCCTTCAGCAAACTTTATAATATAAAAATTAAATACTTACGGCAACTGCACGGCATCATTAAAGAACTCTCACCAACAAATTTTATTTAATATATAATAAAACAATAACAAAAAGTATTTTGTAGTAATGACATGATTTAAGATGCATTTAAAATATCACGAAATATATAAATACAGTTTCAAAAATTTAGAATAGTGTTACTGTAATACAAAAAATTAGACAAAAATACTTGTGTTGAACGTATTTTGCGTTGCCCAACGAACTTTTGCTATAATCGCTGATACTCATTTACAGTAAATGTATGAAATGTATGCAATGTACGAAACATAGATGTAACCTTGTAAAAGTTACTTCTGTAGATAGTTTTCGTGTTCAGAATGCCTTACTAAGGCATTTACCATTATTTTGGGTATCATTTCGATTGTCGTTGTGTTGAATTTTGTTATAACATTTAAAATTATCTAAACGTAAAGGAGAATGTACTACAGCATTCATCATGCAGATTGCTCTTCTTATCAATACACATTGGATATATAAGGCTTTACTATGAAATGGTACATATCTATCCAGTGAAAGCAATAATTAAGAGCTCACTCATTTTTACCAACACCAAACAGATATCAACGTTTTGTCATGAAAGCATACCGGTAAGTCAACGCTCCTCAATTGTCCTGAACTTTAATGCTTTACCTATTTACTTGCGAAATTTTTAAATTCAAAATAATTTCATCAACACGCAAAAAATTATTGCTCAATTAATTACTACAAAGGCCACTAATAATGAAAGAATGTTCAATATCTACATGAGAGGCAATGTTTACAGATTTGTTAAATAAAGTTGTTGAAGGATGAAACTATAGCTGTCGCTAGAAAAGTTAACCAAATTAGACCGTTTGTAGAAAACAGAAAAGTAGTATTTGGTATTGTAAAAGGTGATAAATAATTCTGAGAGGAAATAGTAAAACAAAACAAAACAAATGGTGTTGCATAGCAAAGCACGAACCAATAAAAAGACGAAATAAGAATTTAGTAATGAATAAAATAACTTGCTGCTTTTTTTGAAATCATTTTCAGTTTCAGATGTTGCGTATGTCAACTATTCTTTTCAAATTAACTCTACGCAAGTTTTTGATTTTGGGAAACCAATTAAATTAACAATACGAGCAAATGGCCATATTGATGTAACTACACTAAGTAAGCTTTTCTAAAGTTCTTCACAATAACTATGCACAAAGGACTTATTAAAACGTTGTTTTTGCACTGGTTGGAAACTATCTGTCTGTATTTGATAACACACCTGCAAGTCTGTTAATAGACAATAAGTTAATTTTCTACAAAATTGGTGAAATATTAAAGGTTTGGCCCGTGTTGCCAAGCAATCATATATCAAAGAGTCTGTACAATATGAACATCAACTATCCTCTTTTGAAATACTAAGCATCTGGCTCAAATTTACTCCAAACAAGTTACATTTATTATTTTAAATATTTGATGAACTTAAAACTTGCATGAAATTTAGATATTTGGTGTAAAAGGTCAACAAAAATTTGGTTAGTACATAAAAGTACGTTTAAATAAGGGAATAGTTTTTTGAACGTTCAACGAAATCATTCACAGTAAAATACAATTCTTTTTGCTGGTTTTAATTGCTATAAAAAGTTTGAAAAAAGGTTATAAATTTCATAATGAACAAACTTGATAGGAGTGTTTATATTTATTTTGATTTAAAAGTTATGTAAATAGTAAATGATATTAAAAAGGACTTAGAGTTGTAAATTGTAAATTTTCTTCGCTTATTATACGAATTTTGTGAATTTCACTTGTATTATTTAGGTATAGGGAGTGTTAGAGCGGAGTGGGTAAAAATTCTCTGTTATCATATCGTTTTTCACTCCGTGTGGAGTATCAGTGGGTTAGTCGGGCATAAATTTAATTCTGTTAATCTTAAATTATTTTTAAAAGGCAGAGAGAGGTGGCTATTGGCAATTGGTCGTTATACATCTAACGAGCGACGATATCGTAGCAATATATATATATATATATATATATATATATATATATATATATAGTAATGAATGTTCCTGGAAAATGGGCAGGTATAAGTAAAACAACTCAATTTGTTTTCATTGGTTTTCATATATTTTCATGCTTTACGCGTTTCGGTTCCAAATAACCATTTTCAAAATAGCAGCTAAAAATTACATTGTTATAAATACTATAAAATTATACACTATAAACATATACTTGCACTAAAACATTTTTAAAATAAATAACAGATACATTATAACTATTGTACGTCGTAAAGGTTTAGAAATGTTATACTGAATGACTAGATTAGGTTAACTGGTTAGAACAAATAATCTGTTAGTGTTGATAATTTAAAATAATGTATAAAGCTATTGGAATGTAAATTGTTAGTATGAAAATTTGTGAATTACTTAAAGCGTATTCTTAGTTGAGGTGCCACAGGTGGTAAATCTATTTATTTTGTATTAGTCTGTGAGTAAATGGTTAGTGAATAATGTTCATGGTCCGTACTTGGATATTTTAAAGCAGGGTGTTGCATTGTCGGTTGTATGTGAAGATGAGTTACTTATAAATATTATATTACTTTATTAATGATACAGTAAATTGATATATCGTATAAAACTGTATACTTGGTATCGCATAATTTAATAATAACAAATTTTTGATGTTTCTATTGCATGTGTAAATTAGGCAATTCTGTAGCATTTATTTATATATAAAATTATATGAATGTATAAAATTATAATTATAAAATATTTTATGTTATATAATTATACAGCACTTGCATAAATCCATAAGTAAATACATTAAAATACTTTGTACTTAAATTAGAAATGTTAAATGAATACTGTTATGGTTACTTGTTAAAACATATACGACGCTATGTAATAACAAAAATATTTTTTAGTAAATATTCATAGAAAGATAGACATTCTTAAATTCCAATAGTTGGTGCACAGTTCATGTATCATTACTTAGTCATTTATCAATTAATCAAAATTAAATTGTAAGTGTGTCCTAATAATGATAACGCTTTATGTTATTTCAATTCTCAAAATCAATTTATTTATTCAGTTCAAGCTAGTATACATATTTTAAATTATCAACACTAAAGATATATTTGTTCTAACCAGTAACTAATCATCATTCATATAAATTTTAAACCTTACACGTACAATAGTTATTAATGTATCTGTGATTTATTTTAAAATGTTTTAGTGAAGTATATGTTTATAGTATAATTTTATAGTATTATCAATGAATAGCTTATTTTGAAAATGGTTTTTGAACCGAATAAAGCATGAAAATATATGAAAACCAATGAAAACAAATTGAGTTGTTTTACTTATACCTGACCATTTTCCAGAACATTCATTACTATTTATATATGGTCAAGAAAATTTATATCTTAATATATATATATATATATATATATATATATATATATATATATATATAAACCTCTGTACTTCTTTTAATATTATTAAACGTTAATACCTTCTTGAATGGTCACAATATCCCTAGCTGAAGCTTTTGCGCTTTCTGTTGTAGCCCTGAATTGCATTTTGATATGTTGTGTCACTTGCATTTATAAACGTGTGTATTCTTTTTTGGTTCGTAATTAATACGTAATTATCAAACTGTGGTTATCGTCAATTCTTTTCATAACACCTGGCTCTTGATCGATCACTTTAATACAATTCTTTGAAAGCACTGATTTGCACTGTTTACATTATTAACGTTTGTTGCGAATTTTTGCAGAGCAATCCTTTTTGTGTAGTGCACACTCGTGTTTGTATATTTTGAGAGCCCACTATGCATTTGTGGATTATTTGTGTTCAAGGTATGTTTAATTTTGTCATCATTTTTGAACCCGTTTATGTTTTAGAATGCTGTTGAATTACTTTAAGTTTAAATTGTAATATTGATATCTACACTATCAAATCCTTTGTTGTGCCCACGTGTGGTAAATGATATCGTCATACTACTGTTTCACTGTTTGTGCCTATAGAATATTATTTTAGGGACCTAGAGCTACACCATAACCTAGAGCTACACTAACACTTGAGTTACGCCTAAATTCAAGGCTGCACTTTACATACTTAAAACTCCCAGAACTACGCCTAAGCAAAGGCCAAGGTTTATATCTACTTTAAGACCCTGTGCATTGTGTAGTGCAATACTCACCATAGATCTTCCAGAGTCGCAATTGTAATCCAACCCTACGTAGACAACAAGGCGAGACTTCTGGAATATCCTGCTCACCTCAGCCCTCAGTGAGCCAGTTGATTTATTTATTATTTTATATTGTTCGTGTTTGTATATTTTACTCTTAAAATTTATTACTAGATTCTTACTATAACTTTGATCATATTAATTTGTCGATGTGTTATTATTGAACCAGTTTATTAAGTAAGTGCAGTCTCATATTATGGTCATGATATTAATTGCAAACGTAATGATTAATTTATAAAGATAACTCATTAGTTATTGCCATATATAACTGTTGTAATGTTTATTATTTACAGTACTAAATTATTATTGAATATATTAACGTGTGTTTACCTATAAAATTATTATTGACAGTAATTCAGTTGTAAATAGTAGTTTCGATAGCTTCCAGCTGCACATCATAAATAATGCAGGGTTATTTAATTGTACCCTGGTGAAGTTGTGTTTACTGTTAGTTATTTGTTACCTTATTTGGTATAATTAGCTATATCGCGTGTACTTTGTCGAACCTTTAGGACAAAGTTCGAAATTCTTCCTTGCTTCAAAGGTTCTTGACGTCCTTATTTTGAATCTGTTCAGTTTCTGGATCATTTATGGCTGCTTACATTCCAATCATTATTATGAACTCACAAGAGTTACTTTTTCCCCCTTCTAACCAGAGTCCCGAGCTTTAGAGTCAGCGTACCGTTAAGAAGCCTATATTTCGTAATTACTAAAAATTACCGTACCATCTTTAATTTGACGTCCAACGCGCGCGGCCCGGTGCCGATTATTATATTCTTTATTCTAGTATTATTTGGCAGTCCTTTATTATCGAGTAGCAAATAACTAACTTGTTTAATTTAACCCTATTCACGCAGGTTAATTGTTTAAGTAGGTTTACTGAATATTACTTTAATAGCTTGGATTTACATTATAATATATTGCTGAAATTTATTTAGCGTTTGTTTTATTACTATTTATATTTATTTATATTTGCATTTCGTTGTGTTTTTGTGTTTGATGTTTTTTCGTTTGAATATTGAATTGTGGTTGTTGGTATTACACCACTTAGTTTTAATAATCTGACAGAGTATAAAATGGGCATCCTCCGTTTAAGTAAAGATGAACTTATATTTTAATTAGCTTATCGTGGTATAAATATTGATTCAATAGAAACAGTTGATAATTTAAGCACTTAACTTCGCCCTTTATTAAAATTAGAACAAGCTTCTTGAATTTTAACCTATCCCGCTTATACTGCAAAACCCGAAGATGAATTTGTAATTATTAAGACAAAACTAACTGAACTTAAATCTAATTTTGATAAATTCTATTCCCTTAATGCAACTATCCGCACTAGGACATTGCATTCAATGAAATGCATAAACCTTATGCATTCAGTGGACGTATGAAATGATCAGAATATTGTTAGTACTTCCATACTAAAAGGAATTCTCTCTTTATTAGACAGTTGAGATAGACAAACCCAACGAATGTGGTAGATTTAAGTACTGTTTCTGTAATTCAACTTTCAGTTGTCAATGCATCGAAAACTTTTCTCCTGAAATAGCAGTAGTAGATACTGCTAGCACCGATATTTATAAAATAGCATCTCAACCTATATTAAAATGTAATTTAAAATTTTTTAGTGATTTTAAGGGACTAAACATTCACAATTTCCTAGAAAGAGTTGAAGAGTTAAAAATAGTTCAGAATGTAACCGAATCCCATCTGTTCGATTCCGTGGTTGACCTTTTTTATTTAAAAGTATTGTTATGGTACCGCAGCAATAGACACAAATTTATCGATTGGAAAAGTTTAGTCGATTTATTAATCCATCACTTTGAACCACCTGATTACAATATCAGACTTCTTAATGATATTCTAGTTTGAACACGAGATCCTTCAGACGGAATTATCAAATACATGTCTTGCATGATGCCTACCTATGTTTAGACGTTATGGTTGTATATTTGAAGACGTACAATTATATATAATTTCTAGAAATTTAGCGCTTTTCTATACAACGCAGCTTTCTGTAGTTTATATCTTACAAGAGTTAGAGGATAAATTCCTTAAGCTCAAAATTAAAAAGTTTTGTGCTGATACTTATGTCCCACCGTCTCATAAACCACACGACTATGTTGAAGAACCTGACCTTGCATTTCTACCAGAAACCAACTAAGTAGATACTAAATCATGCCAACTTTTTTATTATTACCAGTGGTATCCGAAATCCGGCGGCTTCGTGGCGTAGTTGGTATGTGTGTGACTACTACGCCCAAGGTCCCGGGTTCGAATCCCAACACGGTCCGCTTGAAAAATGTTAGGCGAGCATTTTTCACGAAAATACACCCTCGCTCGGATGAGAGGTAAAATGGAGGTCCGGTGTGTGAGTGTTGTCACGCACGTTAAAAATCCCACCTTGCTTGGAACAGCAAGGGTTCGGGAAAATTCCAAATTTTCCAGGTAAAAAAAAACTCGCTTCCTGGCCAATGTAGTACCTTCGGGTGAAGCATTGTAAAATCATATGTAAGGTATCTGAAATCCAAAGTACTTCTAGAACCAATGTGTGTAATAGTCAACCCATGGGACATTTTAATAAAGTTTACCGTGATTCTAAAAAGATAGTTTGCTATCGTTGTGGTAAACCCGATTTTACTACTCGCACCTGCCCCAATTGTAACAATCATTTAAACTTCAAACGGAGGTATCAATAGGTCAAGTGGTTTACCCTCCTTGTAAACAAACCTCGATTCGCACCACTCTAAACTTAGATAATTATCAAAGTAAAATTTTATCAGACTTTATGCTATCTCATGCACCTAGTGATCAGGGATTGTACTTAAAAATGCCGATTTTAGGTCGCGCTGTATTGGCACTAATTGGTAGTGGTGCAACTCAATTTGTCGTAGGTTTGCCTGGATATGAGTTATTCCTAAAGTTAGGATTAACAATAATGCACTCACCTTTGAGCTGCTCTGTTGCCAATGCCCAAGTTTTGTAAAACCCTTGGTTATAACTCTGCTCTTTTACAACTTTTAGACAAGTTTCATATTTTAAACATTTTAATAGTACCTGAACTAAGTCATATCCTTATTTTAGGTGTTGATTTTTGGAAAATTATTAGTATTGTCTCAAATTTAAGGGATAATATCTGACATTCTTCTACCGAATCTATTACGACAAAACGTGATGTTATTCAAAACAAAAGTACTTTGATCGTTGAAAAGCAACATGTTTTAGACCATGGAATTGCATCTAAACTAGAAGCAATGGGAACTGGTTTAAGATGCTATACTACAACACAACACCATATTGGTCTTACCTGATACCCAACCCATTAGGTGAAGGTATTACCGTGTTTCACTGATGATACAAAAAATAATTGACGAGGAATTAACTAACATGCTAACTGACCGAGTGATAGTGCCCTGCAAGAATGTATGGTCACCACCATTGTGTCTGGTGAAAAAGAAACACGATACATATCAGTTTTGCATTAATCATAGAGACTAAATGCTGTAACTGTATAAAACGTATACCCTTTGCCCTACATTAATGGAAGTTTAGATTAATTACAAGATGCTTGTTACCTGTGTACAATCGACATTTATTCTGCTTACTGGCAAGTATCTTTGAGTGAGACCTCCGAAGACTTAACCACCTTTACTGTCCTTGGACAAGATTTGTATCGGTTCAACCGAATGGTTTTAAGTTTAACCAATACTTCTGCACCAGGCAGCGTTTACTTGATGACACCTTAGGTGCTGACTTGCAACCTTTTGTTTTCCAATATTTGGATAATGTCATCATTATTTCAAAACATTTTGATACTCACATAAACATTCTCGGAAAAGTGCTTGATCGCTTGTCTGAGGTTGATCTAGTTATTGAACTTGATAATGTAAATTTTGCTTAGCTGAACTCCGTTACCTCAGTTATTTCGTTGATCAATATGGCTTACGGCCTGACCCTTATAAAATCAGTGCTATATTCAGCATACCAGTTCCCAAATCTTTACCTGAAATGAGACGTTTTCAAAGTATCTCTTTATGGTATTGCCGATTTGTGAAAGACTTTTTTACTATCGTACAACCTCTTACTAACCTAACTAAGAAAACTTCTGTCTAGAAGTGGGATGAAAAATGCGAATCTGCATTTAATAAAATCAAAAAGCTCACAATAGCTTTACTTTACACACGGATGTTTCTGCTTATGGCACGGGTGTCGTTTGGTCTCAAACAAGTGAAAATGGTGAACAAGTCATTTGTTATCTTTCACGATTCCTTACCTCGCGGGAGAGAAAATATTCTACGACTGATAGGGAATGTTTTGCAGTCATTTGTACTGACCAAATATTGCGACATTACCTAGAAGACTTGCACTGTATTATAGTCACGGATCAAAACACCTTAATTTAGTTCCATAATTTGCATAACCCAAAAGGACGTCTAGCAAAATGGACCCTAAGGTTGCAGCCTTATAATTTTACTATTATTCATTGCAAAGAAAAAGAGCATGTGATGCCTGATTTTTTATCTCGCTCTTTGCCTCTCATAGAAGTTCTTCAATTAAAGAACTATAATTTTTCAGTAACGACAAATACCTGGTATCTGAAGCTGTTATGTTCAGTATCAGATAAATACTTGAAATACCCTTAAGGGCGTATTGAGGCAAACTAGCTTTATGACTACATTAAGCGCAATATTACCGTTTACCTGATAAATCTGATTCTTGGAAATTAGTAATACCTAAAAACCAACCAAATAAATGATTATTTGTGTTTTATGATGACCCAGTATCTGGTCATGTAGGAATTTTTAAAACTTTCCATAAATTAAAGCTCACTATTTTTGGCTGCACATGAGATGTGATGTAGACCGTTATGTAAAGCGCTATTGCCAACAGCACAAACCTGAACAAAAATCTCTTGCTGGTTTGTTTATTGATCGTCCTGTACCCGAATAACCCTGGGAAGTTATTAGTCTCGATTTTATGGGTCTTTTTGTAAGATCTACCCAAAGTTACACTCAGTTACTGGTGGTAACTGACACGTACAGTAAATTTACTGAATTGCACTTTGATATGTTTTGTCACTTGCATTTATTGGTTCGTAATTAATAATTATCAATATGTGTTTGTCGCCAAGTCTTCTTATAGAACCTGGCATTTCATCGTTCACTTTAATACAATTCTTTTTAGGCACTGGTTTGCACTGCTTACATTATCAACGTTGTTTGCGGGTTTATGCAGAGCAATCTTTTTTGTATGGTGCATTCATGTATTTGTGTATTTTGAGAGTCCAGTATTGCATATGCGAATTATTTGTTTTTAAGGTATGTTTAATTTTGTCACATCGTTATTTAAACACGTTTATGTTTTAGAATCTTGTTGAATTACTTCGAGTTCAAATTGTTATATTGATAGCTACACCATCAAATCCTGTGTTGTTCCCACCTGTGTGGTACATGATACCGTCATTCTACCGTTTTACTATTTGTGCTTATAGAAAATTATTTAGGAACCTAGAGTTACACCAAGACCTAGAGCTACACCAGCACTTAGAGTTACGCCTAAATTCAAGCCTGCACTTTACATACTTAAAACCTCCAGAACTATGCCTAAGTAGAGATCAAGGTTTACATCCACTTTAAGACCTTGTGCATTTTGTAGCTTACATTTGCAACACTCACGATAGATCTTCCGTAGCCTCAATTATAGTCTGACCCTACGTCAAAAATTAACCAGGCGAGACTACGGGAATATTCTGTTAACTTAGCCCTGACGCCTACTCGTGGATCGTCACCTTAAGTGTACGCTTCCTGATTTTTATATTTGTGATTTGCGTTACTCTATAGAAATGAATTAAAAGAGAATTATTACTGGTTACACCCTCAGTCAACCAGTTGGTTTATTTATTACTTTATATTACTCGTGTTTGTATATTTTACTCTTAAAGGTTTATTGTTAAATTCTTAGGATAAGTTTGATCATATTAATTTGTCGGTGTGTTATAATTGAACCAGTTTATTATGTATGTCCAGTCTTATATTATATACATGGTATTAATTGCAAGCGTATTGATCAATTTATAAAAATGACTCATTGGTTATTGCATATACAAATTTGTATTGTTTGTTGTTCAGGGTACTTAATTATTATTGAATATATTAAGGTGCGTTTATCTATGAAGTTATTATTGAAGGTAGTCCAGTAGTGAATAGTGGTTTTGATAGCTTTTAGCTGTACATCAGTAATGTAGGGTTATTTAATTGTACCTTGGTGAAGTTGTGGTTTCTGTTAATTATTTGTCCTGTATTTGGTATAGTTCTCTGTATAAGTGTACTATATCGAACCTTTAAAACAAACTTCGAAGTTCTTCCTGGTTCCAAAGGTCTTTGGCACCCTTACTTTGAATCTGTTCAGTTTCTGGATCATTATTACGAACTCATGATAGTTAATTTTTTCCCTTCTGACCAAAACCGGGGCTTTAGAGGGTCATCGTATCGCTAAGAAGCATATATTTGACTAGAGATAAATAAATGTGCATGTTGATATTTTTCTATTCAATCATGTGGATAATCCTATATATTCGAATTAATAGTATAACCTGGCATGTGTTCCAATAGATGTCGACTACAAAAAGTTGATATGACCCAACCGTGACTTCTCAGAACCTTCAAGATCTCGCTGTGATAAGCTTGAAGCAGGAATACCATAACAAACTGTAAGGTTTGCTGTTTCTTCTCTGGACTGTCTTACTGACTTCTCTGATGAAAAGTTGGGTCTGGATTCTTTTTCAGTAGGTTTATAAGGTGCTCATCACACAACCGCAGACGTTACAGTACGAAATTGAACTTACTTTGCTCATCGGAAACGTTACGGTGATAGCTGTTATTAGTTGGGTATTTATTAAATAATAGTACAGCTTTGATTATCCTATAAATTTTGTTTATGTAAATTTAAAGTTACACCATTGTTTAGGTGTGACGTTTTTTTTTAATATAATTTGTTTCAAATATAGGAAGGAATGTATTGCATGTTTTTTAGTTTTCGCTTTGTTCTAACAAATTCAAATCTTGGTCTGCAGGTTGCTGAATACCAAAACTTTTTATTAGCTAATTTTTCCTTTAGAGATAAATCGAGTATTCGGTTTGTTTCTTATTATCCTTGAAAAGTACACATTATTTTCAGCAAAACATATATTACATACAGAATAGTATATCTAACATTTAGTTACAATACTATTTTGAGTTACATTAAGCAAGTAACATCACTTTTGCAATTTCAGACAACTGTCAACATGATGTCGAACTTTTTTAATCCTTTTTTAGCATAACTTAGTATATTAAATTCAAAGCCATTAATATTCCACGCTGTATACAGTTTTTATTGATTGCTGTAACTATGTAAATAACTTTTTTATTCTATTTATTTACCTACTACTAATATTTCCTCTGAAAATTTCGCTTATCTAGCTAATATCAAGCTAGCTGATCCGCTCTGCTCGATCTGGACCGATTAATTTATTACTTGTCTCGGATATTTTCCTAAAGTTTTATTAAATGGATGCATCCGAGGTTCAAGTGATCAAGTTGAAGATGTTCCTGAGGCTAAATCTTTCACACCTGAAAACTCTTAGTTGAAAAAAATTTTGTGGACACTATTCGCCTCAATGAGCATCGTATGTCGTCTCACTGCCCTTTAAAAATCCAAAACCGGTATCCATTTAGAAACCCGCTTGAAGATGCACACTCACCTCCAAAAATCCGCTCCAAAATCAATCCAACTAGCCTCACCTACAAGAAGACTAATCCTAAACAACATCATTATCCCCATTGTCCGCTACGCTGTTGACTCTTGGTATCCCCTCACAACCCCACATACCCGCAGAATCCTAAACCCAATCATACGTACTTATCTGTTATACGTCTCTCGAGCCTTTCGAACCACCTCCACTGCCTCTCTATAATCAACATTAAAAATCCCCCCCTTAGAAGTCCAACTACATCACTTTGTGCAAACCCGTAATCTAAAATTCCGTCGTCAGATCCACCTCCATAATGAAACACTATCTCCTGATATTTACCGCACAATCCCTACCACTGACCTTAAGTCCCGCATTTACAACTCCCTCCTTCACTCTTGGCAAGAATCATGGTCCTACTCCTATATCGGCAGATACACCCACTAAATATTTTCTACTATTACTGACATCCCCAATCACATAAAAAACTCCAGCTGTACAACAATCTAATTCCTAACTGGTCATGGAAAATTCCCATCTAAATTACACGCCTTTCACCTAATACCATCTCCACTATGCCCATGCAGTCCTGATTTACCCGAAACCCCAGAACATCTACTATACCACTGCCCCGCCCTTACTCCCATCCGAAATACCTTCAAACAAATCATTCAACTCGACGTATTTTCCCCACTACCTGATTTCAAATTCCTAATCACTAATTTTCCCCTTTCTTTACATGCCTTCCTACAAGAAATCCTAGACACTAAACTTCCTATACCCCCATCTTAACCCCTCTAACCTGCGATTAAACATGGATAGAAGTTGATACTGCATCCGACCTCAAGAAGCCCCCTCTCCCTGCCCTGGGTCAAGCTTCTGATGTCACCTGAAGGAAAAACGAGTCTGAGGAGAAGACCAACTAAAACGGAACGACTTTTTATTTATTTTGTTTTTCTGATTGCTTATCTTCTTTTTTCTACTAACTTAGAATGTTCAAACTAGGATGGGCCAATGGCCTAGGTATAGTTTCCAATAAAACTTATTCATACATACATATAACTAAAACAGAAGTTGGAGGCGAAACAAGAATCGTTCAATCCCAGCAAACAAACAGAAGTTGAAGGCGAAACAAAAATCGTTCAAATTCAACAAAAGAAAAATTGGAGGCGATACAAGAATAGATCAAATCCGAAAGAAAACCAAAGAAGAGAAAAACTCAATGAAATCAACGAAGCAACTAGTGTAAGTTCATTTTCCTTTAAACCAATTGAATTTTATTTTTATTTTTAACAAACATATTTGATATTTGCTAGTGTATGATTTATATATTATTGACTATTGTTACCATTATTTTAAGCAATTTTTTGAAAATAATCTATTTAGCAATTGCTAGAGATTATCTTCAAGCTTCAAGCTTCATTATTTTACTCTGTATATGAAAAAGATATATAAGAACTTGAGAAAAATTATTTCTGAGACACAAAAACTAGAGACAATTAAAAAGAAATCGGAAATTTTTAAGCGCACTTTGACTATATTACCATATTAACTGGCGCAAAAAGTTTTTTAGAAACAAAATCAAATTTCTAATTTAACAACCCGGCATTAACTAACGCAATACTCCGAGAATAAAGGCGAAGATTAAAATCACGAATTTAAAGCCAAAATCTTAATAACGCAACTATCCAGGCGTAAACTCATCGCATTCCATAAATAGACAATTTGCAGTCTATTATTAAAATCACATCTTTAGTACGAGAAATAACAAAGCGCGATTTCAAACGCGAAACCAACACCGTCTCATCTTAAAAAGTGAATAAAATCTTTCACCTTGAATAACCACGCATATATCTAATTATAATTACTGAACAAAGCTATTTAAAACATCGCGAAAGCTTTTCACAATTCAAGCATAATAAATTAAATAAAAGTTCGACCGGAAACTTTTATAAAATATCAATTTAAATTACGTTTAATTATAAAACCAACTCAGAAAACCTATTAATAATTACGGTACTGAAAACGCATATTACAACCTTATTCAGACTTGACAATTTTAATTAAATATTTCAGTAAATTAACAACGCACAAATTTCATTATTCTCAAACACGACATTATATAATTGAGTACTTCATTGACGAAGTAGTTAATTATATAAAAGACGCAACATATTCAAACAAAAGCTTTTAAGAAAGATCAAATTGTATTAAATCACAACATTTACTGAATAATACCACAGTATATTTAAAACTAACTTTGCAACTAATTAACTGGCAACATCCTGCAGCAGATTACAACATTGTAAGCATCGCAGACACCTTACAAATCACATAAACCCACGGGAAGAGATAATTATTACAGACATAATTAAAATCAGCGCGATTAAAATAAAAAAGCTTTAACTGACGCAAAGCATTCAAGTAGGATAAATTACCACAAAAAATCACTGTCTTATTGAAACTTCAGAAATTAAAACTAACATCGGCAAATTAAAAATAAACGTACCCAAACCAATACCAAGCGTAAATTATTAAATAACTACACAACCGTGCAAGTAGACACAAATTAAGCAAATCAATTTTTTAAATAATCCGAAACAACCCAAGCCAAAAATAGCAAGTAACCCGACGCAATCTAAATAGAAAAGTAATAAATCCAAGCAAGAAATAACACCACAAACTACGAAATAAATCCAAATTTTTAAAAATCGGAAAATAATCAAAGTCAAATTAAAAATTTAATTACCAGAACATTCTCCCAGCCAAAATGAGTAGTGAAATGAAGCTCTACATAGAGATGATTCCCCAATTTAACGGTGATCAATGTTTATTGAGTAACTTCATTTCAGCCTGTGAAGTATTCCTAAAAACATTTTATAAGCCCGGAGATAACGAAAGGAACATTTTGCTTATCCGCCTTATAATAAATAAACTAACCGGAAGGGCACTAAAATTAATTGCCAGTAGAGACGATTTAGACCAATGGGACGAATTCAAACGCGTATTAATAGCATATTTCGGCGATCAGAGAAATCTAAAATGTCTAGTAAGAGATTTGATGAACCAATCCCCATATCAATTTGGAATGAAATGCCAAGATGTAAGAAGCTTAATCTTGACAAAACTCAAAATTGAAGAAACCGACCCAAATGTAAGACTTTTAAAAACAAAAATGTACGACGAGATGGCATTAGACACTTATTTAAATGCATTACGCGAACGACTTTCAGATAAAATTAGATTTCGACATCCCCAAGACTTAGAAGAAGCAATGAACATGATAATCGAAGAATAAAATGTAATGTACTACAGAAACCGACTATATAACCCCAACGCGAATAAAAGCTATTCGCCAATAAAAACCATACAACTCGCGAGACACAAATCCACAACAAAAATTTACCCCGTTTAATGCACAAACAAACCAAACGCAAACCAATAATCCACATTTTAATAATTCGAACTATAACAATCAATATAAACAATTTCCAAAGCAAACATTTTACCCAAACTTTTCAAAACCCGCATTTCAAACAACATTCAACCCAAACTTTTCAAAACCCGCATTTCAACCGAGATTCAACCAAAATGTAAATCAGCAAAAACTAGCATTCAACGCGAATCCTATTAGAAACTCACCCATGATAAACAACAATAATTCCAATAACTATTATTAACCCACACCAATGGATACATCATCTGGAAACACCAGACCCAACACCAAAATCACACACATTAGACCAAACCCCAATCAAAAACGCACCTTCACCTCAGAAGAGCTATTTCATCAAGAAGTAGAGGATTATGAAGATGACCAGAATAATTGCAATCGACCGTGTACAAATAACGAACAAAACCAATCAAACAATTATGAACGCGAAGAATCATACGCAACTTATGAAGAGGACGACGAAGAAAACGCGTGCTCAAATTTTCAAATGGACCAGTTTATAAACGACCAAACGTAATAAACCTAAATAATATGAACCACCTTGTACTACTCTATATCGAGATACCCCACGCTGAATTTAAACTACTAATCGATACCGGATCTTCAAAAACATTAATTAGCCCACGAACAGTAAAGAAACATTATTTAAACTATGTAGAAGGGGAACCCTTTAAAATTAAAACCGCCCATCAAACAACCCTACACCAATTCGTAGCAAACATACCTTTACCAAAAACATTTAACGTAAAGATGAAGCATAAATTCTGCATATTTGAATTTAACGACAAATATGACGGACTATTAGGAATGGACCTTCTAAGAAAATTAGGAGCCAACATAGGTATAAAAACCCGTTTATTAAGAACCAAATATGGACAAATCCCCATTAAATTTCAAAACACCCAAATTGACGAAAAATACAAAATAGAACCCCGAACAGAAAGAAAGATAAAAATCTCCGTAAATTCAAATAATAAATTAGAAATGATAAATCACATAACCTTTCAACAAGGAGTAGAAACCCCAACCGCATTAGTACAAATCAAAGATAATTATGCCACAACGACAATATTAAACTCAAACGATTACCCCGTAGAACTATCTTTAACAAACCCGATTAACGTGGAAGAATTAAATTTTAACGAGATGGAAATAGATGAAAACTCAAACGAAAATTATAACCCCGTAGAAAACGACGAAATGTTGAGAGAAAATTTAAGTAATATCCGATTTAACCGCGACATAAATCAAGAGGAACAAAGAGCTATACAAAAATTATGTTTCGAATACCGCGACATATTCCATTGCGAAGGAATACCCCTAACTTTTACAAATACAGTTAAGCACAACATTGAGCTAACGGATAACAAACCCATATTCACCAAAGCATACAGATTACCCCACGCAAGTCAGGAAGAAGCTGACAGACAAGTAGCCGATGTATTAGATCAAGATATCATACAACACTCCAATTCACCATGGAGCAGCCCCGTATTGATAGTACCAAAAAAACTGGACGCATCAGGAAAACGAAAATACAGAATGGTAATAGATTACCGCAAATTAAACGAAAAAACGGTAGACGATAAATACCCGTTACCGAATATAACTGAAATTTTAGATAAGTTAGGCAAGTGCCAATATTTTTCGACGCTAGATTTAGCATCAGGATACCATCAAGTTGAAATGGAAGAAGGAGATACACAAAAAACAGCCTTTTGCACACCTAGAGGACACTACGAATATAAACGGATGCCATTTGGACTAAAGAACGCACCCGCAACTTTTCAATGAGTAATGGACAACATACTACGAGGGATACACAACGAAAAATGCCTTGTGTACCTAGATGATATAATAGTGTATTCAACATCATTAGTGGAGCATATTGAAAGATTACGAGAAGTGTTCGAAAGATTAAGAACAGCACAATTTAGAGTACAGTTAGATAAGAACGAATTTTTACAAAAAGAAGTAGCATTTTTAGGACACATAATAACACCCCAAGGAGTGATGCCGAACCCTGACAAAACAAACGCTGTATTAAATTACCCCATACCCAAAACGAATAAAGAGATAGAAGGATTTTTAGGCCTTAGCGGTTATTACCGTAAATTTATTAAAGGTTATGCTCAAATAACCAAGCCCCTAACCAATTGTTTAAAAAAGGGAAACAAAATTGTACATACCCCAGAATTTATTAAAGCTGTAGATAAAATCAAAAGTATATTTACAAATCACCCCGTATTAGAATACCCCGACTTTTTGAAACCATTCATATTAACAACAGACGAGCCTTAGGCGCAGTATTAGCCAAGGAACAGTAGGCAACGATAAACCCATCTGCTACGCATCCAGAACCCTCAACGAAACAGAGCAACGATACAGTACAATAGAGAAAGAATTATTAGCCATAATATGGGCAACAAAGTATTTAGACCATACCTATACGGACGGAAATTTTATATATATAC
Organism: Platerodrilus igneus; assembly: GCA_036346225.1. Classification (NCBI taxonomy): domain Eukaryota; kingdom Metazoa; phylum Arthropoda; class Insecta; order Coleoptera; family Lycidae; genus Platerodrilus; species Platerodrilus igneus. The sequence goes on from JARFIW010000873.1 coordinate 3,570,601, forward strand.
ACCGATCATAGATCATTATCTATGCAAACTCAAGGAACCCAACTCAAAATTACAACGATGGAGAATCCGATTAGAAGAATATGACTACGAGATCATATACAAAAAAGGAATTTACAACAATAACGCAGACGCCTTAAGTAGAATCCAACTTAACGCACTAGAGACAGAATCAGTAATAGGAAACGTAGACGAGACAGAAATTAGTGAAGACCCAGACGAAATGGAAACCATACATTCGACACAAAATGACGAACCGGAAACCGCAATTAAAATTTTGAATGAAGCCATAGACATGAAGCCCAATCAGTTTATAATCACAGAAGTTTTAAACAACCCCAACCCTGTAAAATATACAAAAGTAGATAACAAAAGATTTACCGGATTCAGATAACCAAAGACGACAATGAATCACAAATAATTAAAATTCTAAAGGAATACACCCCCGAGAAAAAACGATTTTACTTTTACTTTAACACGGAAAACTTGTATAAAAGCTTTTCAGAAATATATGTTAAATTATTCAACAATTCTGGCCCTGAACTTATAAGATGCACAAGAAAATTAATAACATTAGACGACCCTGACGAAATAAATGATGTGATAAGAAACCAACACGAAGGAAAGACCAACCATCGTGGAATAAATGAAACCCTCAAACAAATCATGAGATGTTATTACTTCAAGGACATGAAAGAATTAACTACAGATTTTATCAACCAATGTGAAGTATGCGACAAAGCAAAATATGACAGGAAACCCCCAAAAATACCCTTAATGTTGACTAAAACACCAGACAAACCTTTTCAGAAATTACACGCCGATACTCTAGTAGTAGAAGCACAAAGTTACTTAACAATCGTGAACGCATTTACAAAAATAGGCCAAGCAATACCAATCACTTTTAAAAATAGTATAGACGTAACTCAAGGATTTCTACACTATTTTACATTTTATGGAATGCCCGAAACAATCACGTTAGATAATGGAAGCAAATTCAAAAACGAAACAATACAAAACACTTTGCAATTACACAAAATAAAAATTCATTTTATAACTGAGAATCACCCTGAATCTAACGGACTAATCGAAAGACTACATTCAACCCTATTAGAACAGATCAGATTATTAAGAATAAATTACAAGAAAGAACACATAACTAACTTAATGTCATACGCATTAATCGCCTATAATAACACAATTCATTCATCGACAAATTTTACACCCTTAGAACTAATCCTAGGACGCTCAGATTCACGCAACCCCTATGATATACATTACAACAAGGAAATCTATCAGCAATACGCCAAAAATCACAAAGAGAAACTAAAAATAACTTATGACAAAATAAAAGATAAGTTAGATAACGACAAAGAACGCATTACCGCGACCCGTAATAAAAACACAGACATAAATAAATTTTCCATAGGACAAACTGTGTACGAGAAAAATTACCAAAGCAAAAGACACAAAACGCCACCGAGAAATTTAGGCCCCTTTAAAATCAAACAAATATCCGACAACAACGTAGCCGTAGTAGACAACGGCAAGATAACAAAATATATTCACCTCAAAAATTTAAGACACCCTGTACTTTCAGATGGACAATCATCACCCTCACCGTCAACCTCCACCCAGGTAGAACGGACACCGAAATCATAATTGAAGACATAAAGAATAACCCCAGTACACTACCGATAAAATTAGGCAGTATGCAGAACACTATAGACTATTGGACCTTTGCACAAAAATTCGATTTAACAGAACTGAAACAAGAATTTCAAATAATCAAAAATAATTATTACCGACTAAAACAATCGATGGACACAACAAAATTCGGAAAAGAATACGCAATAGAATTGATGAACTACGACAGTATAACAAAAAGTATTTTGAGAAACATAAAAGACAAATTTAATCGACTAATACCAACAGAACAAACGACGAGAAGAAAAAGAGGACTAATCAAAGGATTAGGAAACATAATCAAAGCAATTACCGGCAATTTAGATAATCAACACGCGGAACGCTATGACAATGCGATACAACAATTAATAGAAAACCAAAACGACATCAAAACCATAATTAGTAACCAAATATCGTTAACTCAGTCAACGATCATCAAATTTAATGAAACCTTAAGAAAATTAGTTAGAAATCAAGATAGTATAGCCAATCGAATACAAACCCTAGAAAATAACACGCAAACTACCATGTTAGGCATGCGAGATTTAATCAGATTTAACACGATATACAACCAGATAATATCAACCCTTACCTTAATTCATCAAATTCTAGCAACATTAGAAAACGCAGTAACCTTTGCCAACTTAAATACCCTACATTCAAGTATCATAGTGTAACAACCCGATTTTCAATCGCTTTGTTGAGCATAAATTTTATAATTATTTTTTATATAATGTTACGCTATTGCGTACCAATTCTTATAGTATTAATAGTTGACACAATTTAATTATCACTTGTATATTTCACGAATCGTGGTGGAATTATATGTACGTTTTACAAAGCCTGCATACACCGTGGTGGAATAACCTCATACAAGCGAATTCTTCTATATTTTAAAAAGCTTTCGTTATACATCTACGGTACCTGAGATCGCATAATATTTACAATACAATGTAGTGAGAGGGTTTAGTTTCTGGTATTTAAACATATGGTGCGGCCTATGGCCGCAGGACCGGACGAATTCATTGGGGTTTTGCAGGAATGTGGTTGCAGATGTAAAGAAACAGCAATGATTCTTGGCTTTTTTTGGTGTGTGGTCTTTGGGGACAGACGTGTTTATGTGTGTGCTTAGAACACGTGAGTATTTATTTTGTTGGATGACATTTTTTTAATAATGCAAAGCAACCCTTTGCTATGAGTTTTATTTCGATTCTGCGTCTCTTTTTGTAGCGTCTTATTAATTTGTAGGGAAGGATTACTTTAATTCTACATAGACGCTACGACGGTGTGCTATTGCTTAGGGTTATTTAAAAGAAAATTCCTTTGCTTCAACTACCGGTCATTGGAACGTAATAAAGACGTGAACTAACCTTGGTTAATAGCTCAGTAAAGAAAGCTTTTTCAGATTTACGTGTCAAACTTTTGTAGTGTTGTAAAGGTTAATTATTATAGACCAGTTGATACTGTTTACTTTTGATCGCGGAAATGTATGTTCGTTCTACCTATAGTCGCTAAAGACGGGGTGCGGGAGCCGTGTTGCGAGCTATAGTCCGGTCTGTTTTTTTGTGAATTATATTGACATTAAATTACGTTCGCGTGTTCCAAAAAATAATCATTGAAGAGAGCATACGGTATTAACCCATGGAATCCTTGATTTAATCTGTACATACGGATACCGTGTTGTAAAGACAGTAATGCATAGTTGTGTTTCACAGTGCTTTTGTTAATATAATTAAAGATCTTAAGTTAATCCTAGTTAGGCTAAAGATTAGGTATATGTGACGACGTGCACGTCCCTAGATATCAATTAGGTTAGATAGAATTACGTTTATATTATGTCGGAATAGTGGGCCCTGTAGGCCCTATTTCATTTCGAGTTCAAGACTGTTAATTTATTTGTGTATATATCTGCTTTTCCGGACAGTCGATGGTATAATAAAATGTTATTTCTTTTTTCTAAACTATGAAGTTTATTTCATGATTACTTTTATTAGGTATCAGTGCCTTTCCGCTGATTGGCGCCCATGTTTATTATAAATTGTTAATATATGTATCGATGATTTTTATCCATATCGCATATTTGGTAAGTACAAGCAAGGGTTTAGTTAAGAGTTTGAACCACGACCTACGCCGCTGAGTTTAGTCTGCCTGGCCTTAATTAACCGTCTTGACTGGTCTTTACAGGCCCTCGACGGACGGTTGATTAGGTATTTATTACACTAGCGCCTAACGCTTGGGGCTCGAATTTTGTATCGTTTTACGTTGCTCAATTTTTCAAACATAATTGTACTGACGCAGACACTTTTGAATTGTTGTGCTGAAGCATTTGCTTTTACTTGCCAAGTTGAATGTACATTATAATTTTTTGTGGAGTTAACATATGCGTGTATTTTGAATTTATTGAACTGATATTATTATTGAAAATGTTTATAGTAGAGTCTTTAAAAGCTGACGAGCTGAGTCACGAATTATTAATTCGAAATTCAGATCCTTCTGATAAAACTGTTGATGTTAAAAGAAAATTATTACGTTCCAAACTTGCATTAGAAAAATGGATGTTTCAATTTTTTCTAACTACGAAAAATTCAAATTAATCAAAAGACGAATTAAATTGTTTAGAACAAAAATTAATGAATTGGAATCCTTGCTTCATTCTTATAAAATTACTCCTAAGAAAAATGAATATTTACGGTTGCATACCAGACTTTCACACGTCTATCGAAGGTTAACATACACAACCTTCAATGAAGAATATTCTTCATTTCATTCACAAATATTTTCTCGTTGTATTAAGTCTATTGAAATGTTAGAGCAAGTCCATGAAGAACAAGAATTTAATTCTAACTTTACGTATTTTTCTTTAGGTGTTAATCGCGACTCTACTCATGTTCCTACCGGAAAAGACCTACCTTCTACGTCCAACGTTGTCACCCACACTGAGCCTTCAGTTGGTATTTCAACTAAGGACCTTAGTACCTTAATTGACTCGCTTAATAGAACTCGTTCAGCGGTTCCGATTTATAAATGGGGTCTCCAGTTTACGGGTGATCCGAAAATATTTCTGTTTTATCTTTCATTCAACGTTGCAATGAGCTTCAGGTTGCTCGGAAGGTTTCTTCTGAAGATTTATTCGAAGGAGCCATTGACCTATTTTCTGATTCGGCTTTGGCTTGGTTTAGAGCCACCCGTTCCTCTGTTCATTCCTGGGATGAATTAATTTACAAACTTAAACAAGACTTTCTCCCGAGGACTACAATGAAAATTTATTGGCCGACATAAAGGCGCGAAAACAAAAATTGAAGAGTCCCCTATTGTTTATATTTCTACCATGGTAAATTTATTTGCTCAATTGGATGAAGCTATTGCAAACTCCGAACAACTGAAAATTATTAAAAGAAATTTGCAATCTTTTTATGCCACTCAATTGGCTTTGATTGAGGTTACGGACATTTCGCACCTAATCTCTTTATGTAAAACCTTGGAAGGTATTAAATTACGACATGCACCTGTCGAGGAGCTTCCCACTTCCAACAGATTGCCATTCAGTCCAAATCCTAGGGTCCTTGTTTCACCTACTACAAAAATATAGTAGCAAGAACTGATATTTCTAATTTCTCAAAACGAATACTGCCAAGTCTACTACAATTTGTTTCAACTGCAAAAATTAGGTCATTCATTTCATACCTGTGCCGAAAAGCGCGCATTATTTTGTTATTTGTGCGGACAACACGATGTTACTTCATTGGATTGTCCAAAATGCTCCCAGAAGTCAAAAAACTAGTTTCGAAGAGTCATTTCGTTAGCCGATGTACCTCTTCACCAAAATTTGCGCTGGCTGACAAAAGATTTGGCCCGATTGGCTTCAAAAGTCAAAAATTTTTACAAACTACTAAAATTTCTTCTAATTTCTATAATTCTGAAAGAGATTCCAGACCTCATATCGCTGTTAAAATTTTTAACGATAATTTAGTTGCTCTATTGGATTCTGGCGCAACGACCACGATATTAGGGAAATCGGGAATATTTTTAATTGACAAATACGATTTAAAATTAAATCGTAACGATGAGTTTTCGTCACTCTCTACGGCTGATGGTACTTCACAGTCTATTCTTGGTAAGATTACTTTGCCACTTTGTGTTAATGGTCTCACTCATGAATTATCAATTTTGGTTTCTGATACAATTGAGAATGCCCTTACCCTTGGTGTAGATTTTTGCCAATTATTTGAAATTAAAGTAGATTTTTCTACAAAAGAATTTTTGCTTGTTCTTCTGAAATTGATACTTTTCATATGATTAAATGTGCTGATGAATTGGATGAAGGTCAAAATCCGAATTGAATCGTATTATTTCTTTATTTAACTTACTTGATCGTCCAGAATTGGGTCGAACTGATAAAGTCACTCATACTATTATTACTGGCGATGTTATTCCAATTAAACAACGTTATTATCCTTTATCACCTGCCATGCTAGCACATGCAAATAAAGAGATTGATGAGATGCTGGCTCAAGGCATTATTAGCCCGAGTTCTAGTCCTTGGAATTCGCCGATGCTGTTGGTTAAGAAGAAGTCGGGAGAATTTCGTGTTTGCTTTGATGCAAAAAATTGAATTCTGTAACAAAAAGATGCGTATCCTCTTCCATTTTTAAATGACATACTTGATAGGTTTCGCAATGCCAGGTACTTAACCTCTATTGATTTAAAGAAAGCTTTTGGCAAATACCTTTAGACGCGGCGAGTAGAGAAAGACTGCCTTTACAGTTCCTCGCCGAGGTTTATTCGAGTATAATGTAATGGCTATGGGTTTAACCAACGCGCCTAGTACACTTCAGCGGCTCATGGAGTCTATTTTGGCCATTCCTTGTCGCAAAATGTTTTGTTTATTTAGATGATATTATTGTCGTATCGAGTACTTTTAAAGAACATATTGAAATTTTAGAGGAAGTTTACAAAAGACTTAGAGATGCGAATTTTACCATTAATCTTTCAAAATGTGAATTTTGTAAACCCAAGTTATTATATTTGGGTTATGTTGTTGATAAAGACGGTCTTCATACCGATCCTTCTAAAATAGATGCTATAGTCAATTTTCCGCTACCTAAGACAGCCACAGAAATTAAACGTTTTACTGGAATGTGTTCGTGGTATCGTCGATTCATCAATGATTTTTCCACAATTTTGGCTCCGATTAATGACCTATTAAAAAGCAAAAGGAAGTCTCAATCTATTACCTGGAATGAAGAAGCTCTTAAATCCTTTGCAAAAATTAAAGCTTGTCTTGGCCAGGCTCCCATTTTGGCTAGCCCTGACTTTACTAAGCATTTCTACTTACAATGTGATGCGTCGAATTATGGTGTTGGAGTTGTGCTGACTCAAGGTGAGGGCGACAACGAAAAGGTAATTGCTTACGCATCTCGTGCTCTTAATAAGGCTGAGAAAATTACTCGGTGACAGAAAGGGAATTGTTAGCTGTCATTTTGGCATTCAGAAATTTAGGCCTTACATAGAAGGCACACACTTCAAGGTTATTACCGATCATCATTCTTTGATCTGGCTTAATAGCCTAAAAGATCCTTCAGGTCGATTAGCGCGTTGGAGCGTTAAGCTTCAGCAGTTTGATTATGAGGTGATTCATAGGAAAGGTAAACTACATGTTGTACCTGATGCTCTTTCCAGAGCTCCTGTTGAAATTAATTCTTTAAAATTTTCTTCTGATGATATCGATGACTGGTACAAAAGATGCTATCAGAAATTTCTAATAAACCTGATTCTTATCCGGATTGGAGAGTTGAAGATGGAAAAATTTATAAATATATTTCTAATAATTTATCAATTGAATCAAATTTGGTGGAATGGAAACTAGTTGTTCCAAAGTCGAGTCGTAATGAGATTTTGCAAAGTGTCACGATGACCCTACCTCGGCTCATTTAGGAGTTTTCAAAACTTTTCAAAGATTAAAGAGTTATATTATTGGCCCAAAATGAAGTCGGACATTTCTAAATATATTCGCAATTGTAAAATTTGTTGTGAAAGCAAATCTGCTCAATTTAATCATTATGGATTTATGGGCCAGGAAAAGCAGATCTCTTTCCCATTTCAATGCCTTTCTATCGATTTAGTTGGTCCTTTTCCTCGTTCAAAACAAGGGAATACAGTTCTTTTAGTCATCAGTGATTGGTTTACCAAATTTACTCTAATCCACCCAATGCGCAATGCCTCTGCACAACGCATCTGTGAATATATTGAAAATTATGTGTTTTTGGTTTACGGGGTTCCACAAATTTGTATGGTGGATAATGGTCCCCAATTTAAAAGCGTTTTGTTTTCAAAATTAATGAATACTTATAACGTTCAATCCGTTTGGTTTAACGCAAATTACCATCCGCAGGTAAATTTTGTCGAAAGAGTAAATAAAGTTATTGGAACAGCCATCCGTAGTTATATTAAAGACAGTCATAAGGAATGGGATGTTGAAATCCATAAAATAGGACACGCCCTCCGAAACGCTGTTCACGAATCAACAAAATTTTCACCATCATTTTTGGCTTTTGGCCGTACCGTTCCTATTTCTGGAGATTTTTGGTCGGTTAAAGAATTTCAAAGAGGATGAGTTGTTTTAGAAAATCGAGAACAGTTAGTTCGAGACATGAATGAACTATCTCCAATTTTTCGGGAGGTAAAAGAAATCTTCATTTGGCGTATGAGCGCAATACCCGTTCATATAATCTAAGACGAAGACCTTTGAAGTTTAATGTTGGTGATATTGTTTGGAGAAAGAATTTTGTTCTGTCGGATGCTACTAAATCATTTAATAAAAATTAGCTCCTAAATATTTGGAAGCTAAGATAATTGAGGTTGTTGGTACTACGACTTACCGCTTAGCGACGGTGGATGATAAACCGTTGGGTATTTTTCATGTTAAAGATTTAAAGCCACATTAAATATTTTCCTATTACCTTTATTCCCAGTTCTCAGTTGTTAAGTTGAATTCAAGCTATTGGATTTAAGCCTTGTGCATTCACTAGTATTCACATTTTATTTCTGCCTTTGCTGGTGCAGAGGTTGTTGTGGACGTTGGTCCATACACTTATTTTTGGATTTCGCCTAGAAGTCTATTTTTTTGTATATTTTGTGGGTTATTGGATTTGAGTTTCGTTGGTGTTGGAACTGATCACTCCATTCACTTTCGCTTATTCAAACTCTGTAGTTGCAGTTTGGACTGCGCATTTTATTTAATGGAAGCTTGGCTTCTAAAGTAGATATTTGCCGATTATTAAGTTTTAATACTTAGGAACTTAGCTTCAAGAGTTGGATTTGTAACTATTGTTTCGATAGTTGCTGGAGCTAATAGTTTTCAAGTTACCTTTAATCACTTAAATGTGTGAAACATTTTAACTTGTTGGAGGTTGTAGCAAGTCATTTTGTTTTAGAGTTTCGATAATCGGTGTTAGGTGTAGAATCTAATATTGACTTGGCGAATTTAACGTATTTCAAGTTCAAAATGTGTTTAGTATGGTTTCCTTACGTTGAGAGGTTGAAGGTTGAAATTTCTTCCCGCAATTTCAACTTTTGTGGGGTGTGTAACAACCCGATTTTCAATCGCTTTGTTGAGCATAAATTTTATAATTATTTTTATATAATGTTACGCTATTGCGTACCAATTCTTATAGTATTAATAGTTGACACAATTTAATTATCACTTGTATATTTCACGAATCGTGGTGGAATTATATGTACGTTTTACAAAGCCTGCATACACCGTGGTGGAATAACCTCATACAAGCGAATTCTTCTATATTTTAAAAGCTTTCGTTATACATCTACGGTACCTGAGATCGCATAATATTTACAATACAATGTAGTGAGAGGGTTTAGTTTCTGGTATTTAAACATATGGTGCGGCCTATGGCCGCAGGACCGGACGAATTCATTGGGGTTTTGCAGGAATGTGGTTGCAGATGTAAAGAAACAGCAATGATTCTTGGCTTTTTTGGTGTGTGGTCTTTGGGGACAGACGTGTTTATGTGTGTGCTTAGAACACGTGAGTATTTATTTTGTTGGATGACATTTTTAATAATGCAAAGCAACCCTTTGCTATGAGTTTTATTTCGATTCTGCGTCTCTTTTGTAGCGTCTTATTAATTTGTAGGAAGGATTACTTTAATTCTACATAGACGCTACGACGGTGTGCTATTGCTTAGGGTTATTTAAAAGAAAATTCCTTTGCTTCAACTACCGGTCATTGGAACGTAATAAAGACGTGAACTAACCTTGGTTAATAGCTCAGTAAAGAAAGCTTTTCAGATTTACGTGTCAAACTTTTGTAGTGTTGTAAAGGTTAATTATTATAGACCAGTTGATACTGTTTACTTTTGATCGCGGAAATGTATGTTCGTTCTACCTATAGTCGCTAAAGACGGGGTGCAGGAGCCGTGTTGCGAGCTATAGTCCGGTCTGTTTTTGTGAATTATATTGACATTAAATTACGTTCGCGTGTTCCAAAAATAATCATTGAAGAGAGCATACGGTATTAACCCATGGAATCCTTGATTTAATCTGTACATACGGATACCGTGTTGTAAAGACAGTAATGCATAGTTGTGTTTCACAGTGCTTTTGTTAATATAATTAAAGATCTTAAGTTAATCCTAGTTAGGCTAAAGATTAGGTATATGTGACGACGTGCACGTCCCTAGATATCAATTAGGTTAGATAGAATTACGTTTATATTATGTCGGAATAGTGGGCCCTGTAGGCCCTATTTCATTTCGAGTTCAAGACTGTTAATTTATTTGTGTATATATCTGCTTTTCCGGACAGTCGATGGTATAATAAAATGTTATTTCTTTTTTCTAAACTATGAAGTTTATTTCATGATTACTTTTATTAGGTATCAGTGCCTTTCCGCTGATTGGCGCCCATGTTTATTATAAATTGTTAATATATGTATCGATGATTTTTATCCATATCGCATATTTGGTAAGTACAAGCAAGGGTTTAGTTAAGAGTTTGAACCACGACCTACGCCGCTGAGTTTAGTCTGCCTGGCCTTAATTAACCGTCTTGACTGGTCTTTACAGGCCCTCGACGGACGGTTGATTAGGTATTTATTACAATAGAACCAATTGATTTATTAAAAGAATTATTGAGATCTTTCATAACCAACAGTAAATTACCTTTCGATGTAATAGAATCAAACATTTTAATATTTGAAAAAATAGCTATAGTTAAAGGGTATGTAAAAAATAACGATATAACATTTTTAATAGAAATACCAATAGCAGAGATTAACAGTTACAATTATTATCACTTATTTGCTTTTCCAATGAAAATGACTAACACATACCAAGTTATTATTCCAAAAACTAAATTCCTATCCTTAAATGAACTAAAATATGGTTATACGAACGAAAAATGTGATGAAGTCACACCAAATCAATACTTATGCCAATCATTGACAACAACAACAATTCAAGAAGACAGCCCTCGCGAAGTACAACTACTAAAATTTACCAATCATTACGAAAATTGTGAAGCCAAACCTGTACAAATCACCAACATGAAAATCCAGAAAGTAACGGAAAATAAATGGATAGCCATTTTCCCCACCGAAGTAATCGCAACAATATACTGCAATCAAGACGAAAGTAATATAGCATTAACCGGAAGTAAATTAATCACTCTTAAGGAAAATTGTTATTTGAAATTGAAGAATGAAATAATTAGAGTTTACCAAGATCCCGTACAAGTCCAGAAGTTAGCAAATCTACCCGATTTACAAATCAAGATTACCCAAGTCGAAGACGAAAGAATACTTCAAAAACCCCTGCAATTGGAACACCTGGAATTGGACAACCTCAACCACGCCATGAAACTCATGGAAGACTACAAAGGACACCTGAACGAAATCAAAACGCCCAAAGCGCACTACGATAATATTAGTGTATGGACAATTATATTGATTATATTGACGATTTTATTGATTATTTATGTAATTTACAAAATGTATATTAGATATAAAAATAATAAAGGAAACAGTTTTAGATTTAAGGCAACCAAAAACACAAATGTACCCCTAGAAAATATGAGTTTTAAATGAAATTAAATGAATTTATTAAATTAAAAATCAAGACAGGTAAAAACCCTTAATTTTTAATGTACGTCGGGGGGAGTTATGTAATCCCTCATTGTTATATATATATATATATATATATATATATATATATAAAACTAATAATTAAGAAGTTATTAGAAATATTAGAAAATGCGCTAAGTGATGTGCAACAATGTAATGAAGGACAATTCATTTCAGTTTATTAACGTTCATGGGAACGGAAGCGCTACTTTGTAGCACAAGGATAAGTGACACTGCAGATGTCAGGTCACAGGCGGTCACAGACAGTCACGTACCGAGATTACCTGGAAAGGAAGCTTGCAACAAAGTAATTATGAATAGATTTAAGATAGCAACAATGTATTATGAATAAGAGTCAAGTGTAAGCAGACATTAGGTCTGCAAGTTCCCACAGAAATGTGAGGGGGTTGGGATATTATAAAAGGCCCAGGAGCCCCACTCGCAGTCAGTTAATCCATCGTTTAGTTCGTAGATAACTCACTTTGTACAATTAGTAATTAATTTCGACTTAGAATAATACTTCAAGATTGTCAAAATTCAACATTAATTTCTGTAAAATAATAAGCAAATGTGTTAGAAGTTCAAGAAGCCTTTTTAAAAAGGACCGCTTGCAGCCACGAACCTTAACTCGCGGAAATGCATGCAAAACCAGCAAGGCCGATTGGTATACATTTGAGCGAGAGCATAATTCCAATTTAATTCTAAAGAGGTTCTATCAGCCTCTAATTAAATTATAACACTCAAAATGTGCATTTGAACGTATATTATTAATTATTATTGCTTCTTATTTAATAATAGTCAAAATTTCTAACAACGGTTATTCCAATGTAAGAAACAATTGGGTATTTTATTAATACCGTATTACTATATAAAGATGCCAATATGACGTAAATCATTAGTCGTCTTTAATATGTCTCAAAATATATGTAATTTTGACATCAGTTTTTGGTCAACTGACGAATAATTACCAAAAATCGTCTAAATACGACTTCAAAATGGTGTGACTATGCTAACTAGGCTAGTTCTGATATCAGCGAAAATCCTTCTGATTAATTCGAGAGCAAAATTCATAAACATTTGGTAAGATATAGAAATACCGCATTTGTATTCTGTATAGTCGAAGAAAACACTACCTAATTATCATTAGGACAAATATTTCCTTTATTTAATCCACATTCACGCAGACCTTAAGGTGCTAAGTTGTATATGCTTGTACATGTGTTTTAAATGTTGAATTTAGTTTTTCTGCGCTTTGGAAAAATATGTTTTCGCGATTAATTCTCAATTTAATATTACAATAATGTACCACAATAAAGCACAATAGAGCAACAGATTGTCCGATTTTTTTATTATTACATCATGTATGTACTGAGAAAGTATCTGAAGTTCAGACAAAATCATCGTTCTTAAAACATTGTGATTCACGTGTTCAAGCCATTGGAATTATGATGGAACATAAATTGTTGGTAAAGCAGTTTATTTTTTTGTATTCGTTCACAGTATTAACCAAAAATCACTCTGAAACTATTGAAAACGTTCTGCTCTATTTAAATCAATTTAATCATTGTACTATATAAAATAATTATACAAAAATTGACTGGTATAGCCTAATTTTAAGATTCACTTCTTAGAAGGTAAATGAATTAACATGAGGATTTATCGCTTACAAGGGTCAATTTGGCATACCCATTAATTAACGTTATGGTACAGTTACAATATTTGGGATTATTGTATTTGATTAAATTGATTGAAATATATTTCAGAAACGTTTAGAAAGCACTCCTATTCCATTTTAGTCGTTTTTTCACAAAGTATTATTTATATAAATAGCAAACACCATTTACCTCCAGTAAGTGTGGCACAAAATGAAAACATCAGAATCTCTATTACTTCAACATTAATGTACTCTGCAGTTGGTCAACAAAAGTAACATAATTCGAAAATAGTTTTCGAAAACATATGTAATCATGCTTTTCAAAGTCTATTTATTAATATATTAACTATAACCCAGGGATCCCACACGCGACGAAAAAATTTGCAATATAATTATTGTAGGGTAATTAAGCAGTTTAATCCGGTAACACTGAAATATTGTTATGCACATTGCATTTGCGATAGCATGAACCAGAACGCTACTTTGGTAATAGTTATTATTTGTCAGCGTTCTATAATTATGACATTTATTTACATAAGATTATATAATGAGTAAAATGTATAACTGAAAACAACAATAGAATAACAGTATTGTAATGAATCGATGAAAACGTCTGAAACGATGTAAACGTCCTTGTGTTGATTATTATTAATAAATGAGTAATAACTGTTGTTCGTTTTGATTTAACTATCTCGGATCAATCGTCAGGTGACGATCTAATAAACTAGGAAGAACCACATTACAAAATGCACATGTCTGTATTTTACGAGCACACAGAAAAGAAAGAAAATTGAATTGAATCAAGTAGACCCCACAACAAAAGGAACTCGTGTTAAAACGAGTTGTTTCTGTAGTTTAAAATGCACAAAATTGTCTCCTAAAGTTAAACTGTTTTAAATTCCAAATGAAAGTAAACTAATCAAGATAGTCAATGTCAGAATTTCGAATGTGGTTTTGCTGCTACTGAGTTCGGTTCCAACACTACCAAAATTTAAACTTCTAATATCAGTAAGTAAAAACCATTAAACAAATTAATTTAGTTAGTGAGAACATCAAGCTCAGTATCAAACTTATCGAAACTGAAAGTTCTAAATTTACTCTTTACTAACTTACTATGTTTAAAGCCCGCAATAAAATTCAACCCTCTACCTTCAGAAGCGGAGAATATATGTACAACTTAATTTGATTGATGCTAACTTTACGATAAGCCAGCACAAAAGACCTTAAGAACTTAAGTTTTTTCAAACTTTCTTTGTGTATTTCGTTGAACTTAAGGAACTCCTTGGTATACCGTAGAGCTCAAACTTTTAAGGCTAAACACGGTCAATTTCCAACAATTTAAATTTATTTGTAGGGGATTTTAGTCCTGCGTTAACTACACTAAATATCGTTTTCGATGTTGTAACATTATGTTGCTCCTAAACTGCACCACAATACCCTCTATAATATGTCTCTAATTTAGAAGCCATAACATCAAACCCAGTAATTTAGTTGGCGTAAACATTGTATCTAGCATGTAAGTTTACCAAAAATATTACCATTTCTAGATAATTGTCAAGTTAATTTGTTTCTAATATTTAAATTACATATAATCCATTTGCCTTTAAAATTATATTACGAAGTACGCAAAAAGCTAGCTACTGTTACAAGACAACTCTCAAAAAAACCTAATTTATTCTGCCCCGCAACCGCTACTTCTGTTAGGTATGTTTGTAACCCGCATGGCAGAATTATATTAGCTAATTGTAGGACTGGTAGCTTGTCTCTTCCTATAAAACAGCGATTTATTATTTGCTATTACAATAGCGGAAACAGATAAGTCGGGGGAAAAATTTAGTGCACGTAAGCTAATTCAGTGAACACCTGCGCGATAACGAAAGATTGCGTTTATTATTTCGTAGTACCAGTATTGATAACAACAATTTTAAAATAAACTATTAAAAGTATTAATTTAAACAACGCAGGTGTTTGGCTTATTTCAAAGAATTAATAATGCGAGAATATTTAACCAAAGCAAACTAACATAGAATAGATTCTAGATATATAACTTTGTACTAAATACTTAGTGAGATTTTAGGGAAAGCTTAAATAAGTACTCATTTCAATTGAAAAGTAGTCGAACTTGTTAATTAAAAATTCCTAAGGAATGTGGGATTGATAAAAAAATGTAAGATGCAGAAACTGTACGTTGTTACGGTACGTCTACAACCCCTGCCGCATGATGCGTTTAATTAAAAACAGTACTATATTTAGTACTGAGAGCGCCCTCTCTTAGCGTAAGCAAGAAGAAGCGCTTGTAACTTGATAAAACTAGTCGCGCTATCGACGCAAAGAAAAAGGAAGTATAAATATAGTCTTGGTAAGGCCGTCGAGTATTGTGCACGTAAAAGTTATCTTGATAAACACAGGGTATGCATCGTTACCTAAAGACTATATATTCATGTTATGAGGGTAAACAATATATAACCTTTGTATAATTAATTATACCTATTTATCGTGATAATTATTGAGAAATCCGAGATAACTTCATTTATTTGTGTTATCTTAATACCGCCTGTTCAAACAGCAATATCTACACCTGCTCTGGTGCGCCTCCATCTGGTGGCCTTGTTACGTATGCCACGTTATCTTTGCAAAGTGCGTATCGTTCACCAATATTTCGCTAAAATCGATAATTTATAAAGGTTACTTATATTACATCGCTTATAAATTCGTATTGTGTTATCTCAATAAAAATTAATGTATTAGCTTCTTTTGTAAATGCTGCAGACAGGTTGTACGAAAAAGGGCAAGCGCTCTAACTCCTCTGAAATAAAGAAATCCAGATGTTATCTCATGCAAACCATTGAGCTAATTTTAAATTTGTTATGCTGCGGCAATTGGTTGAAGATCGAAAAGGGAGACTGTTATACTGATGCAGCAATGTGGTGCCCTCAAAATTTATTGTTTAGTAGGAACGTGTTTTAGTATTTCATATTTAAAATTTGTATTATAATATTCATCATCATCATAGGGTCTTCAGTTCTGGAACTAGTTAGACGCGTACCCTCGTTCTTTTCTATTCTGAACTAACCTACTTATTTCCCTGAAGTTTGTACTGTCTGCATCTATCACTATCTAATCTAGGTCTAGATCTACCTCCTTTTTCCTATCTCTGCTTGTAATATATCTCACACTATTCCCCAAAAATGCCTTAGAACGTATTCTGCCTTTCTATTTCTCCTATTTTTTCACACATATTTTTATTTCCCTACTATTTCTATAACCTATTTGTTATAAACTTTGTCTGTCCATGCTATCATTTCCATACATCTAAAGCACAACATTCCAAAAGGCTGCTACCGTATTTCTGTCTGCTTTTCCTACTGCCCGTAGTTCATAGGCATACTGTGTAGTGCTCCACATATATGCTTTCAACAATTTTCTTCTTGTTTCTATGTTTGTTGTCTTTGATCATAGGCGCTGCTCCTTCTTGTTAGATGCAGTTTGGTCTCCTATTGTTTTACAATCATATACCCTATTTCTCCGACATTTAGTGGTTGTGAAGAGGGTGAGCAGCCTGTGACTGCCAAGTTCCCCCAGCACTTGAACATTTGCCGATCTAATATTTTTCCAAAATACCTTTTCGCACAGTTAACATTAGTTGCAGATATTTCACAACCAACACCAGTAGTTGTTTATAATAATAATCAGATTTATCTGCGTTAATTTTTTCGTCGTTAGGTTTTCCGTCTCAAAACTGGTTAGACACGTACCTCCACGTACTTATATTCTGAGCTAGCCTACACAGTTCCCTAAAACACCTACACAGCTTATATACATTATAATTTAATTAAGGGCCGCTAGTCTTGCGGCCACGTCCCCAATGCTCCACCCGAAGGTACTACATTGGGTTTAAACGCGGAAATATAAATGTGCTTCAAATTGAACCTAACTTCAAAATTAATCCATCCTAAATATAAATCTAACAATTGAAACAAAAACTAAAAATAGGGTTTGATTGATGGTATCCCTAGCGTTGATTTGGAGTGTGCCCGATCAACAAGACACAAACAAAATGAATGGGGAGGGATCCGTAATGCCGGATAGCAGCTGCCAGCTCTGCTTACCGGTGCGACCTTAAGGGTCGACTTAAAACTATCCAAATCCAGATAGTTAATTTAAAATGGATACAAATTTTCTAAGAATACGCCAAATATATTAATAGTGAATCCAGCTATTTTACCTGCTTTATAAATTTACAAATTCGTCTTCCCTAATCTAAGTAATTTGTTAGCCTATGTCTATCCCTAGCTTTCCCTATCATTCCCTAACTGATTTATATTGTAATTACAATCTTCTCAACAATCTTTCTTCCTATATATAAGCTGCGACCAAAAATGGCGACAGAACGTCAAACAAATAATATTAAGCCACAAACAATAAAAGCAACCAAAAATATAAATATAAAAATATATAAATATTTATGTGTATATATATATATATATATATATATATATATATAAACATCTATAAGCATTAAGCGTTGAGCAGTGCATAAAATTGCAAAAAGCATAGGCATAACCCAAATTATCAGGTGAACTCGCATAAGCATTATACCGGCTAGCGCCATTACGCACAAAACGTGCTTGGTAAATTAATTCAAATTCACTAATTCTCATAAAGCAATGCTTATGCGAGCACGATCGCCACAATTTTGTTCTTACCTCGTTAATATTATCTCTCCAGCATCCGAAGATCTGGTCGTCTGCATACCTTTAAACTTACTGCTAGGGGGAAATGTATATGCACTGCTAAAGTTCCGATGGGTATGCACTAATCGTCCTGGGGTGTCACAATCACTATCACTTCACTTTTAAGTCCTGGAGGGATGCGCGGTTTCACTCTATTTTATTTATTATTTTATTCCTTTGTTTATTTCATTGATTTAATTTAATGAGGGTTTTTGATTTATATGTTCTTATTTATTTATTTGCCCGGATTAAGTTTTAAGTTTTTTACTTATTCGCAATTTCCGCGCGTATAAGGTTAGATAGTGGTTATAGTGATTGTATTAGTGGTGCGGGGGTTATCGTGCATATGGACTTTTATAAATATTATGATCTTTTTTTTTAAATTTTTTTTAGTTTTTGCTTTAATTTTTTTCCCTTTTTTTTTAATTATTTAAATACAGGTTTTGGTTACCAAACTCATATCATTTAACGCCAGGTCAAAACCTAAAATTTCTAATCCTTCCCCACCCCCTTTCAATTTACGCGCGGTTATCGCCGTCTAATCTCGCGACCCTTCTCGCGAACTCTTTAAAGGCTGTCCAGAACGCCTTCTGGTTAACCACTTCCCCAACTTCCTCTAGGCTCTTTGGCCAAGACATAGGATAGCTAATTTGCTATCAGCTAACCCTCGATTTGTTGCCTGAAGCGGACAGTCGAAGACCACGTGCTCTGCGCTTTTAGCGCCCTCACCGCATTTGCAGCGGTCGTTGTCGGTTAAACCAAATCTTTATAATTCTACTTTTAGGGCGCCGTGCCCTGTTATTAGTTGCCCATTTTATGATCGAGTTTTACCTCGATATTACCTCTAGCTTTTTAGCTCGGTAGAATTTGTGGGTCAACCTGCCCGTGGCAGCGTTGTTCCACCTCTCTTCCCATTGTCTGATTGATTTTTCGCGCAGATTTTTTTTAATTAGAGACCTCGGTTTCGACGAATGTGATATCAGAAAGTCGCCCTATCGTTCCCTACGTTACCATTGTGCTACCACAGCCTATATACAGCTCAATTCCCTTTCTATTGTTTTCTAATTATATGCCCTATTTCACCGAGATCCAGTAGTATGTGAAGGGGGTTAAGCAGCCTGTGGCTGCCAGGATCCCCCAACACTTAGACATTTGCCGAATTAATAGTTTTCCAGTAAATTCCTTCACACAATTAACATTATTCGAGAATATTGCACAACCAATACCTATAATTGCTTATAATAATCATCATGTTTAAGTACAGTTATTTTTTTCGTCATTAGGTTTTCCATTTTCGAATTGCTTGAATGCGTACCTCCATTGATTTCTATTTTGAACTACCCTATACATTTCGCTGAAACTCTTAGAGCATACATCTTTCACTATCTGTGTGCAATAGTCTAACCTAGGTCTACCTCTACTTCTCTTTTTCCAATCTCTGCTTCTAATATATTCCGTACTATTCCCTCATGGCCAATCATCCTATCTCTCCTATTTTTTACCGTTTTCTACATATTTCCTTCTTCTCCTACCATTTTTAGTACCTCTTTGTTCTTAAATACGTCTGGCCATGGTATCTTCACCATATGTCTGTAGCACCACATTTCAAAAGCTTCTACCTTTTTCTTGTCTGCTTCTTTTACTGACCAGGCTTCACAGCCGTACAGTGCTGTGCTCCACACATATGCAATCTTTCCCTTGTTTCTATGTTTGTTGTCTTTGGATACAGTAGTTGTTTTTTCTTGTTACATGTAGTACGGCCTTGTGCTAATCTTTGTTTTATATCTTTTGCGCTTTTCCCATCTTGCGTTATTTGGCTTCCTAGGTAGCAGAAATCCTTAACCTCTTGTAAGTTCTCGTTACCTATTTGTATTCTTGTTTTTGATTTATTTGCCCCTTCTTTGCATACTAGTACTTTAGTTTTATTTTTGTTAATTTTCATACCGTATCTCTCTATTAGAACAGTTTTCATTTCATTTAGAGCAGCTTCTAACTCTTCTTGGCTAGATGCTAATACCGCTATGTCATCTGCAAATCTAAACATATCAATTTTCTATCCCTGCATAGTAACTCTAAATGTCTGCCTGATATTCGCCAGTATCCATTGCCTCTTCAATGTAAAAATTATAAATTAATGGAGATAGGGCACATGCCTGTCTCACCCCTTTCCTGATGTTTACTTCTCTATGTTGCTGCTCTAATTCTATTACTGCTGTTTGCTTTTTGTATAAGCTATATACTATTCGGCTATCCCTATAACTCATTTCAATCTTTTTGAGTATTTCGAACACTTTTTTCCATTTTACATTGTCGAATGCTTTTTCCAGATCTACCAACCCTATATACACGCTTTCTTCTTTTTCTGTTGTTTTCTCCATTATCACTCTCAGAGCTAAAATTGCCTCCCGTGTTCCCCTGTTTCGCCTAAACCAAATTGCACTTTTCCTAGTATTTCTTCAGCTCGTTTTTCTATTCGTCTTTGTACAATTCTAGTTAATATTCTTGACACGTGCGCTATCACACTTATTGTTCGAAAATTTTCACATCTATTTTGGTATATTTACTATGATGTTACGTTTGAAATCTTTGGGTATCTCGCTTGTCTCATACATATAGCTTACAAGTTAGAAGAGACGTTCTGTTACTGATTATCAAGCGGCTTTTAGGGTTTCTGCTTGCACCCTATCTGTACCCGGCTCCTTACCATTTTTCAGACCCTTTATGCTAATTCAAACTCATCCCTAAATATAGGATATCCTAACTCATCATTTCAATGTCTGATTTCTGTTCTAATGCTGTTAGTTCCTCTCCAGTATATAATTTCCCTATACATTCTTGCCATCTACTCACTTTCTCTACATTTTGTGTAACGACGTTTCCTTTGCTATACGGTTTTATAACCTTAAAATTGATTCTAATTAGTTTGTATGCCTCATTTGTCTTTCCTATTTCCATCTTGGTTTATACCTCTTTGCACTCCTCATCAATCCACTGTTCTTTAGCTTTCCTGCGTTTGCGAAATTTCTCATTTTATAGCTTTGTATCTCTGTTTTCTTGTTTCGTTTGATTTATTTTTGTATTCTCGTCTTTCGTCTATTCAATTCAGGATATCCATTGTTATCAATGGTTTCTTATTTTCTTTTTGTGTATACTCCAGGATATCTCTGTCCGCCATGTTTAAGCTGGATTTAATGCTATTCCATTCAGCAACTTTCTCGATATCTTTCAACAATTTATTTGACTTTTTCGAATCTTTCGTGGATATATTTATCTTTTAGCTTCTCAAAGTCAAAGTGCCTTTTTCCGTTCCTCTCTTTCAGTTTTTTAAATTTAAGTGCGGCCTTTAAAATTACGATGTTGTGGTCAGTCTCTATACCTGCTTCTGGGTAGCTTCTACAGTCTTTTATTTGATTCTTAAACCGTTGTCTAACAAGAATGTAATCTACTTGATATATTTCTAGATTTCCTGGCATTATCCACGTGTATCGTCTTCTAGCATGATGTTGAATTAATGCGTTGGTCGCAAAATTCTACCAGCCTACTTCCCCTGTCGTTTCTCGTGCCTAAACCAAATAAACCTACTGCCACTCCTTTATCCTCACCTACCACTTTAATAAAATCCCCTGTAATTATTAAATTTTCATGTACTTCTACGTATCTTAGTATATCTTCAATATCTTTGTGGATCGCTTCTACCTCTTCGTCACTGTAGCTAAGGTGGGCATGTATACTTGTATTATTACTGTGTTTACCGGTTTAGATTCTAATCTAACCATGAATACTCTTTCGTTTTTTTGTAAGTAATTTCCTACACAGTGTCCTATTTTTTTCACATAACCATCCCCACACTCCAATTTTTTTCCTCTGCTCCTGTGTGAATTACCCTGAAGTCTCCACTCCAAAAATCCCCCGCCTCGGGCCAGCGGACTTTGCTGATTCCTACTATGTCTAGTGATAATTTATTCATTTTAATTTTCAGGTTCTCTAGCTTACTTGCTTGCTTCATATTTCTAACAATCCACGCTCCGACTCGCAAAATGTTCTCGACTCTTATTTTAAACTTTCTAATCGCATCCTCCGAAGTATTCCCCTCCCGGAGATCCGAATGGGGGACTATTTTAACTCCGGAATCTTTTACCGCAGAAAATACCATCATCTTTAATAATAATTTATGTACGCTGTGTACATGGGAGGTAATGTGGTGGTTTCCCGTTGCCTTCCACATCGCGGTAGTGTGTCTTAGACTGCCATACCGACCCCTATGGTTTCTGCCAATCTAAGTACCGAAAGAGCCGCTGCCCTTTTTCGGGGACCTGTCTTAGTTTGGTTCCTCACTAACGACCCTACTACTTTGGTTGGACCTGTAGTTTGGCTCTTTAACTCATTAGAACACGCAAGCCATTTCACCTGTTCTAGTAATCTAGAACTTCGGCAAGGTGCAGGTCTATTCGAAATGGATTATAATATTATTATGAATATTTTGTTACCTTACTGCCCTCTTAAAATACATAATGCGTTCCTAGAAAGTACTTCGTCAGTTTAATTTTTCTAAGTTTTTGAAATGCAAATAAAATTGAGGTGATAGACTGGTACCAGAAAATGAATAATTTGTTAATTGACCAGGGATCGCTTGCTTTGTTTACAAGAGCATTGTTGCAGGTGTCATTTCTTATCTATGTTTTTGTAGTTTTTTTAAAGAATCTCTGCTTTCTAAGTAAATGATCCCTACATTAAGGCGTTTATAATTTTTATGAGTTTTATTTCTTTCGTACTGGGTTTAAAACGAATTTTGTAAAATGAGTACCTCACGATTAACGAATTAGATTTTGAATTATCTTGCAAGAAAGTGCTTCCGGCGGATAGTAAAATTTTATGCAGGGCTCAATTATGCGCTCTTTTGGAAGATGAAGAAGAAGGTAAAAATATGACAAAAAATTCAACCGTGTGATTTTGATACAAATGAGAATGAAATTAATAAATCTGTAACTGAACTTGAAAATATTATTTTGTGTACGACTGGTTCGCCCACTATTGATAAAATTAAAATGTGTTAGTCTCGTTTGAAACATTTATTTAATGGAGTTGAATTATTATCTTCAATTAAGAAAAAACATAAATAAAAGTTTCACACTAAAATTTTGTCCCTTCGAGGCATAATGTTTGAAAATTTGGAAAATGACAAAAAGTGTATTCCTTTATTATCTCTCCCTGTTGTGGATGCCGTTAACGTTACCGCTAATAGCACTTGTCATTATAAAACTGCTTCTGTGCATAAGCGGGTTTTACAATTCTCTGGGCACGAGTCCAAAATTAGTTTAATGTCGTTTCTAGAGAAAGTATCAGACTTAAAGGAATCTAGACACGTAACCGATAGAGATCTCTTTGCATCTGCAGGTGCTTTATTTTGTGATTCTGCAAGTCCCTGGAGCGCAACATAAAAAATGAAATTTTTACTTGAGCCGAATTAATTAAATGTGTGAAACGTGATTTTCTTCCTTTCTATTATGAATACGACTTGATGGCCAAGATCTGTAACCGTACCCAGGGTCCTAATGAGAATGTTATTCCATACATTGTTTCGATGGAAACTCTATTTAATAGACTTGAGGAAAAACGAAGAGAAGATGAAATTATTAAACAAATAATTCGCAATTCAAATTTGTATTTCTCACAATACTTAGAGAAATTTCTTCGGTAGCACGTTTAAAAAGTTTATGCCGCAATATTCAAGAATTAAAATTTTGTACCGAAAAATATAAACCTCCTCTCCTAAAAAGAAGTGGCTTATTAGAACCTGATTTAGCTTGCTTATCGATTTCGGAAGAAACCTCTTCTCCTGTACTTTTATCTGTGAACTCTGTTACCGTATCTCAAAATGTACCAAACGTAACTAATATAATTTGTCGGAATTGTCAATAAATGGAAACCCCTATAATATCTGTACCAAATTAAAAAAATTTTTGCTATGGCTATGGTGCCATAGGTGTGTATAAGACAAATTGTCAAAGATGTTTATTTGTAAATTTTCGATCAGGAAACGGGACAGCAGGCGCCGTATCTCACGGCGTAAGCGTCTCCATTTCTTCAAACCACCCTTTCTTTCAACCCAATCTGCGATTTCGTCGTCCGAACCATGCTCCACCACAATAAAGTCTTCCTATAAGTATTCCTGTCAATCTGACTTTTATAATTTTAAAAGAGGAGCCGTTGAAAATATTTCTTCTAAAAGTAACAGAAACTTTTCTGAAATTTGTGGTACCTCACCCCGTGAATGGAGTACCTGGTAGTATGGAGGGCATACATTTTTTCACTCTCCTACTGTCCTTCCTATTTTGCTTAAGAAATCTTTGGATAATCGTCCACGTCTCCAAATATCTGTTGATAACTTATCTATCATGGTTTTGGTGGATACTGGTGCTACTAATTTGATAATAGGTAACTCAGGATTAAGAAGTTTAACTTCACAAAATTTAACCATTAATATATCTTCCGAGAAATCTCAAATTTGTGTTGCTGATGGTAGTCAGGGGCAGGTTACTGGCTTATTAGACTTAAAAATTAAACTACCGTTACCTTTTTAATTGTTCCTTCTGTCACGTATGAATTTTTGCTGGGTGCCGATTTTTGCAATGCCTTCCAAATATCTTTACATTTTCAACATTTTTCGTGACAGATTTCGGATGCTAAAAAAGTTTCATCTTTATTTGGTATTTCTGGTTGTATTTCACTTTCTACGTCAGAAGCCGATATTTTAAATCAAGTAATTAAAAAATTTTGTGAACTAGATACCTCTGAAATGGGATGTGTTAAATCTGCGACACATTTTATTTATGCTGGTGATGCTCGTCTCATCAAGCAAAGACAATATGCGTTATCTCCTGCAATGCAAAAACATTAACGTACCGAGATTGACCACATGATAAAATTGAAGATAATTTCTTCCTTTAACTCTCCTTCGTCGAGTCTCATATTACTTGTACGTAAAAAGAATAATGAATTTGGAGCTTGTTTTGATGGCCGAAAACTTAAGTCTGTCACTATTCCAGATAGATATCCGTTATCAAGGTTTGATTCTATCTTAAACCGTTTGAAAAATGCAAAATATATTTCTTCGATAGACTTATGAAGGACCTTTTGGCAAATACCTTTAGAGGAGTCATCCCGTTCAAAAACTGCATTCTGTGTGCCTGGCAAAAGCTTATTTGAATTTAACGTTATGCCTTTTGGTTTGTCTTACTCTCCGCAGTCCCTTCAGAGGACCATGGAACAAACTTTGGGCTATATTCTGCACGAATAAAAGCGTTTGTTTATCTTGACAATATCCTTGTACCTTCCGTATCTTTTGACAAACACATTATTATCTTGCAAAGCATTTTAGAATGTTTAAAAAATGCTGGTTTTTGAAAAATATGAATTTTGTTGTTCTTCGTTGACGTTTTTAGGTTTTGTGATATACCAGACCGGTCTTCGTACTGATTCGTCAAAAGTTAAAGCTATACAAATTTTTATGTTCCTAAAACCACAACTTAGGTCAAAAGGTTGATTGGTATGATTAGTTATTACCGGATATTTTTGCCTAATTTATCTATCATCTCTGCTTCGATTACCACTCATATTCGCAATAAAAAAGGCCAACCTATAGAATGGGTTTTCGAAGCGGAGGAGGCCTTTAAGAAAATTAAATCCTCGATTAGTAACGCTATCATCTGAATTTCTCCTGATTTTAGTCGGCAATTTTTCGTTCAGATTGTTGCCTCCCTAATAGGATTAGGCGCTATTTTATTTCAAGAGAAGAAT
Source organism: Platerodrilus igneus (assembly GCA_036346225.1). Lineage (NCBI taxonomy): Eukaryota > Metazoa > Arthropoda > Insecta > Coleoptera > Lycidae > Platerodrilus > Platerodrilus igneus. The sequence goes on from JARFIW010000873.1 coordinate 3,596,606, forward strand.
GGTTTGAACAGCCGATTCCCTATGCTAGTCGTTCTTTGACGTCGACGGAACAAAAGTGTTCTGCGACTAAACGAGAACTTTTGTGTGTTATCTTTGGTATTGAAAAGTTTCGAGGATATATTGAGGCAAATCAGTTTACTGTCATCACAGACTGCGTTGCTTTGGCGTGGCTACATAGCTTACGTCAACCATCTGGTCGTCTGGCTCGTTGGAGCTTAAGGATTTCTCAATTCGCTTTTAATGTTAAACATCGACCCGGCAAGCTTAATATTGTACCTGATTTTTTATCTAAGGATATTGGTGCTCTAAACATAACTCATTCCTGATGCTTTGTATTTAGACATGCTTTCACGAGTGACTAAAAAACCTGACAGTTTTCCTCATTTTCGCGTTGAAGGAAATCATTTGTACAAGTTTATACCTTCAAATATATCTAAAAATTATAATATTTCGAATTGGAAGTTGGTCATACCTACTACTAATAGAGAAGAAGTGTTTAAAATGTTTCTGCACATTTAGGCATATCAAAAACTTTTGCGAAAATTTCCGAAGTTTATTATTGGCCTACTATGCAACATTATATCAGCAATTGTATGAAAAATTGACTAGCGTGTGGCGCACAGAAAAGTCTACATGAACCACGCCCAGATTTAATGGGACATTTCAAAAATATATCTTACTTGTTTCAACTACTTTTACTTGATTTGATGGGACCATTTCCACAGTCAAAGAGAAGTAACCAGCATTTGCTAGTGGTAACCGACTGGTTTTCGAAATTTGTACTAGTCTAACCGTTGGTAAAGGCTACTTCTATATCAATTATAAAGTTTCTTGAGTAAAATGTCTTCCTCATTTATGGCGTTCCTCAGATTGCTATGTGCGACATTGGAGTGTAGTTTGTCTCGAAAGAATTTCAAACGTTTATGACTCAATTTAAGGTGCGGAAGATTTGGTTAAACGTCAAATATCATCCCCAAATTAATTCTACAGAGCGTGTGAATCGCGTTCTGGTAATCGCTATTTTTTCCTATATTGAAAACAAACATAGCAATTGGGATGAACATGTCTTTAGAATTGCACAGGCACTCTGTAGTTCTAAGCATGAGTCCGTTCAATGTTCGCCTTCCTTTTTAGTTTTTGGTCATCATATTCTCATAGATGGTACATTTTATGGACCACATCCTGATAATACTAATGTATTAGAGATTGACGAAAGAATTCATTAGGATAAAGACCAAGAAGTATTACCTAGTATTTTTTCATAAGTTCGGCTACATTAATGTAAAACGTATAAGAAAAGTAAGTGTCACTATGATTTGCGAAAGCATAATATGCCTTATGCTTTAGGTGAGAAAGTGTGAAAGAAACATTACGTATTATCAGATGCTAGTAAAAAAATGTGTTGCTAAGCTTGCTTCGAAGTTCATTTTGTGTAAAATTACGAGTGTTGTTAGTCCGTTGGTCTATGAATTAGAAGACATGCAGAGTAAACCTCTAGGTTGTTGGAATGTTACAGATTTAAAGTCGTTTTGCGCTATTTCTGATTCAAATATTTAGTTTTCTAAAATTCTGGTTTTCTCTCTGACATTTGATTTTTTTCACAAGTTCAGGAACTATCTTAACTGATAGAGTCAATGCGTTCTGAATGGGAATTTTCATTGTGATGTACACACAGTGCTCTTTAGAGAACAGTTGGTGTTTACTGTTGCAACGATATACAATTTTCTTGCGATATTTTTTATAATTTTAGGGATAAGACTAAAAAAAGAATAATCTGATTAAAAATTTTTTTTCTTTTTTCATTTCCTTTCTATCAATGTTCGGGGGAATGCACATTGTACATTAAATAATTTTGGAGACATGGCTTGCATTTATTTACAATATACCTACCAAATATTTCTTTGAATTTTTTTTCTAATAATTATTGAATTGAAACATTATTAGAAAGACCCTTGAAATTATTTGTTTATAAGTTATCGGTTGAATAAGAATGACTTTCCTACTTAATTTGTGTGAGGACTAATTTAGAAAGTATGCAGTTACTCGATTGAGAATGAGGTGTTTAGACAAATGTCTTTTATAAAAAAACATATAAAGTGTACCTTTGACAATAGTTTGCTAAATGCTGCTTCCTATTACTTGATCTTCTGGCTATGGTTTCTGAATGTTTATTCGTTTGCTCAACATTATCTAGGACTTACGTATCTATTATTTTCTTAAACCAACTTATCTAATAATTTTGGTTCTCTTATCAATGTTTCAAATTTATATAATTATTTGCATTAACCATTTAGTGCTTTCTTAAAGTGCTTTATCTAGCGACTGGTTTGTAATATATCTGCTTAATGCACCAATGTACGACAAATATTTTGCGTATTTAAAAGTGTACTTTTACCGTATATGATCTAGCCTTTATTATTTATGTATATACCTTATATATATATATATATATATATATATAATGTTATTTATATATTTTTGAATATGCGTGAAATGCTCACTTATTTATCTTTCTGATGTTCGTTACTAGGGATGGACTCGGGCTCGGGCTTTCGGGCTTGAATCCGGGCCGGGCCCGGAACGGGTCTATCTTTTTTCGAACCGGGCCGGCCCAAATCGTTGGGCCCGGCCCGGTTCGAAAAACGCATGAATAGATACTTCACCGTCCTTTCGCTTCTATCTCACATTGAGTAAGTAAACGTTCTTAATTATACTTTCACGTAGTGTCTTCATGAACCCATTTATAATCATTTTTTCGTCTTGTTTAGTGTAAAGAAGACGTGATATTATAACTCACTTCTTATACCAAATATTTTTTCTAGTCCTATTTAATGTCCCTCATGTTGTACAGTATTGCCCGAAATAAACAGTACTGAAACTAAGTTGGCGGTGTTTTTATGCGTGCGCTGTCACACTCAAGTTAGCTAGTATAGACCTGTCAAGTAAACCTCAAACAAGTAATTAGTAGGGCCTAATTGTTAAAAATGGTGTTAAGTACAGAGGAGAAAGTGTTTCTGGTAGAGCATTATTTTCGTTCATACGGAATCGGCCGACGTAATGGTGCAAGTTTGCTATACGTGTCTGATCAATTCACACAAAGGTTTAATAAACGTTCTCCAAGTAATGCTGTAATTTTGAAGGTTATTGAAAAGTTTAGAAATACAGGTAGTGTATTGTGCCAACGAAAAGGAAACTCAGGGCGTCCCAGGACAGTTAACAACAACAATAACCATGAACGTGTTTTTGAGCAAATCTTAGAAAATCCGAAAGTCAGCCAGGCAAGGACAGCGTTACAACTTGATTTAAAAAGAACTTCCTTTCAAAGAATCCTGAAGGAGCTGGGTACATTTTCGTATGTGATTCAGGTACATCAACAACTACATCCTCGGGATTATCGCAGTAAAGTGGAATATTGCGCCAGAATTCTCGCGTTACAGTATGAAAATCCTGAATTTTTGAAAATGTTTGGTTTTCAGACGAAGCACATTTTCACTTGTCAGGCTATGTGAATCGTCGCACAAATCGATTTCTGGGCTTTGCCAGACCCGATGAGGTTCAAGAGGTTCCTTTACATAGTGAAAAAGTGAGTGTCCGGTGTGCTGTTTCCGGACACGGAATCATTGGTCCGTACTTTATCGAAGAGAATGGTAGGCAAGTCACACTTAATCAACAGAGGTACAGACAAATTTTAACATGATTTATCCCTGATCTACGTCAATTCTGTCGTGCACGTAACTTGGCATTTCGAAACCAATTTTTTCAGCAGGACGGGGCAACTTACCATACTGCTGCCGCAATTCGTCAATTTCTTCAAGAACATTTTCCAAGCAAATTCATATCACGATTTACTGACTTCCCTTATCCTTCACATTCTCCAGACCTCACACCTCCAGACGCATACATTTGGGTCATGGCTAAAAATGCCGTTTTCAAACGGGCACCACAAACCATCGATGAATTAAAGGATGCCGTTAGAGTCTTCTTCGCAGCCCTGAGACAACCCTTATTCAATAACATGACCAGAAACTTAGAACATCGTTATGAAGTCTGTCTCGAACGAGGAGGTGCACATTTAGAACATATAATAAAGTGTCAATAATATGTATTTTTTAAATATACAAAACAATTACAATTTCAGTACTGTTTATTTCGGGCAATACTGTACCTTAGGCAAGATAAAAATGTCCAGGAACATCAAACTAGGTGACTTATTCATAATTCAAAGGTTTGCCGATTTACATTATGTATATGTATATACTTCAAATTTCAATCATGCGGCGAACGTCGATATTATCAATCGCGTGTACAGTTTACTGCCTAAAACACCAGAGTTATTGCAACGTTCATTTTACCAATTTTTTAATAAAGTTTTCTCTTATTTGACATTTACACATGCGCAATTAACACACGTTTAATGTTTGTACTGTATTAAAATACAGGACACCTTTATTTAATTTAAATACAGGCAAGGAATGCTTTTATTTAATTCGCCTTAATTTTGACATATACCAAATGTCTAACGTACAAACTTACATTTAATTGTCTGCTTTCTGTATAAATACTGTGAAATTAAATGGCTTTTTGTAGTTTTGTTTCCGTAATTAAATTTAGAGATATAATGTTCAAGTTTATAGCACGAAAAAGATATAAAACGCCAACGATCTAAATTCGAGGAGGCTGTTTTGTAATGCTTTTCCTAGAAGTAAGGTGTAAAAATCCTTTTGAAAACAGATCTGCTATTATAGGCTTGGGAAGATGTAAAAACAGTGTCTTGAAGTTAACTCGAAAAGTATTCCGTGAAAAAACTTTGGCAGCACATACAAATGTTATCGAATCAGTGGGAAATGAAAAACTCAAATAATAAGAAAAGGTTCATCTTTGTGTGAATAGAATTTTGTGATCTTTTCCAATATAGTTAAACATGTATTATAGATCACCTTATCACAAAAGAGATTAATTCTTTTTTTAAAACATAACCTATAGATATAGAATACTAAACATATATGTCAAAATAAAGAGTAAAGGAAAAAACACTTGCTCTGAAATAGTGTAAGAAATTGAACTATGTAGTATTAGTGCAGCCTAATATTTTTTAGGAATTTTTAAGAATACTGTCGTCGTTTTAAATATACAATTTCCATAGCAACGTGTGATGTAAAGCCACTATATAAACATATAAATTCTAGCTATAGCTATCAGTTAAGTGAAAAAATTTTGTAATAAAACCATGCAAACGGTTGCACCTAGACAACGAAATTATTTTAGCGACTTCGAGATTATATTGCTACCGTCGCAAGCGATCTATGCGATAAACTTTCACTCGGTACGCTAAAAAAAAACAATTTCGCGGCCTTGATATACAAATAATTATTTAAACGCTACTATGTAGTATATATTAATTAGCGTTAGATGCTTTACGGCTGCATGTATTATAAAATAACGATTTCAATAAAACTTTCGAAAACAATACGTTAATCGTCTATTCGTAGACTATAGTTATAGCAGATACTTCTAGGGTACTTGAAATTTTGAATTTCATACTTTGAATACTTTGATATTATCACCAGTATCGTAACTAGCCTTTTGTTGGGGGGATCGCCATTAATCATTTCCTAAATACAACTTTATTTTTAGCGTTTTCTGAACACCCTTCTTGAGGTGGGATAGAATATTTAGGAGGGTTAGCCTCCTAAGTCCTCCACCCCTAGCTACGTGCATGATTATCACTTAATTTATTGTTGAATAGTAGAATTTAACTGCAGATATTAGTTTTCTATTTATTGCGGGAAAATGTATAATAATGCCATTATCGAACTCATGCCATAAAAAAAGGATAAAGCAAATAAAATTTTATTGATATGTAAAAGGAACTATGTACTGATTTATACCTTTTGGTAATAATTTTTTTTAAAACTTTTCAACCTAAAACAGTTACTTCATTTTACTTCTATTCCATCAGACAATATGTATTTTTAAAGAATAAGGTATCCTCTACATACCACAATTTGAAAATCCAACTTTTTTTAATGAAATATTCGGTATATTATTTGACTTTCAGGTTCCTTAAGTTCTAATAACATTAGGTACCAATTTTCAATTGCTTGAGATATTAACCGATGAAGTTTGGTACCGTTTATACTATGACCTATAAACAATTTATTTAATTTTTAGCATTCAGTAAATCACCAAAAGTGTTAAATCTTGAACTTTGGCACGATTTGTCAGTCGATCAAATATAAATTTAAAAGAACTAGAATAAAGACAATCAAATTATAGATCAGACTTCAATTCCAAAAGTTTCAATTTCACAAAGTAAAAAAGTCTATAAAAATCCGTCTGTAACAATTTCATAAACATTGAAAATTGCTAAACATTTTGTACTTTTGTTACATATTTCTAGGGTTTTTTAAGGAATCAAAAATCAAATGATATACTAAGGTATGTTTCACAAGTATCTTGATTGTAACTAAAAATCATTATACTCTTAAATCAAACAAAAGAGTGATAGTTACTTGTTGAAAACAACTGAAAAAATATTTTCTCATATTCACTGAATGAAAGTCCCGCCAGGCCGGGCTTATTAAAAACCCGGCCCGACCCGCCCCGTGTCCATTCGTATTCGTTAGTATAAGATATTCATGCTTATGCCTATTAATTTGTTTTCGTATCATAAAATTTATTAACAAACGTATGTTTACGGAATACGGTTTATATAAGAAAATGTTTGATTGTTTGCCTGCACTGTTAGTAGACATGGTTTTGAAATTTGTGTTCCTATTGTAAAACCATAATGTTGTATTACTATTGTTTCTATGTAAATTAGTTTAAGAGTTTTTCGACAAGTTAGTGCGAGGGACGCATTTAGCGACAATTACGCATAGTACGTTTGCGTAGTGCTACGTTGATTAATGTGGAGCAGTTACATATGTACCTTGACTGATGTCGCGGTTCAGTCTCACTTTTCTTGTTTCTCCGTTGTTCTAGAAAGCGTCATATTTTTAAAACCTAGTGGCGCCCAAAATACTTTTGACACTTCCCATAGTGCACCATTGTACCCATGACTTACAGACTTTTTCTTTTTTTATATTTTTTTTAAGGAATCCACGTGTGTTACGGTACGTCTACATCTCCTGCCGCATGATGCGTTTAATTAAAAACTGTACCATATTTAGTACTGTTAACGCCCTCTTTTAGCGTAATCGAGAAGAGCGCTTGTTACCTGATAAAATTAGCTGCGTTACCAACGCGAAGAAGTAAGGAAGTATTAATATAGTCTTGGCATAGCCGTCGAGCGTTGTGCACGTAAAAGTTATTCTGATAAACACAGAGTATGTATCGTTACCTATAGATTATATCTTCATCTTACGAGGGTCAACAATATGTAACCCTTGTATAATTAATTATATTTGTCCTGATCATTATTGAGGAATCCGAGATAACTTCATTTATTTGTATTATCTTGATACCGCGTGTTCAAATAGCTATATCTACACCTACTCTGGTGCACATCTGCCTAGTGGCCTCGTTACGTATACCGCGTTATCTTCAACAACATTAAGGGTTGCAAAGTGCGTATCGGTCACTAATATTTAGCTAACATCGCTTATAAATTCGTATTGTGTTATCTCAATAAAAACCATTAATGTATTAGTTTCCTTTATAAATGCTGTAGACAGGTTGTACGAAAAAGGGCAAGCGCTTGAACCTCTCTGAAATAAAGAAATCCAGGTGGTATCTCATACAAACTATTGAACTAATTTTGAATTTGTTATGCCTTACATGTGATTTCCCGATGCTCCACCCAAAGGTACTACATTGGCCAAGAAGCAAATTTTTTTTATCCGGAAAATTTGAAATTTTGCCGAATACTTGCTGTTCCAAGCAAGGTAGGGTTTTTTAACGTGCGTGATAAAACTTGCACACAGGACCTCCATTTTACCTCTCATTCGAACGAGGGTGTATTTTTGTGAAAAATGCTCACCTAACATTTTTCAAGCGGACCGTGTCGGGATTCGAACCCGGGACCTTGGGCGTAGTAGTCACACACATACCAACTACGCCACGGAGCCGCCCCAAAAATTTGTTATGCCGCGGGAATTGGTTGAAAATCAAAAGGGGGAACCGTTATAACGTATCACATTCTAATTAACACGCGGCTGATCTAATTTGGTATTGGTAGATAATAATTTAACAACAAATTAATTTTTCATGTTTTCTATAGAATATCATGTGTATAAGGTATAGTCATTCTGAAACAGCCATTTTTACTTCTTTTTAATTACCTATAAAAAAACCTACTGGATGTATGCTTTTAGCTTTATAAATTTAGATTTTATTGTCAGTTATAGATTTTTGGGCTACATCGCCAAAATGAGACTTTTCAAGACTTATTTATTTACTTAAAATGGAACCACATTGCTTTCAGAAGAACCTTTCTGAATTGAAAATTAAATCGATTCATCTAGTCAATTATACTGTCTAGAAAATTTATATCAAAAACCAAATTCGTCATCCTAACAACAACCGGTGATAAAATTAAATTGGAGCACAAATTTATTCTGGCAATAAAATTTCAATAGCTTTTAGAATTTATAAATATCTGGGTTACGTTAGAATAATCTTCAAAGTATAGTGTCTACCTATTTTCAGGTTCTGCATATTAAAATATTAGTCAATTGATATACTAGCAATATAAAAATAAAACTCCAACAGTAGTTACAGGTTTTATTCTCTAATTAAATACCTTATAAATTGTAATTAAATTATTATTTTATCAAAGCCGTTAAGATAATTACACTAATACAAATAATAATGAGCATATACTGCAAACCCATGCATGAAAATGCTTGAATTCATTCATTTGGCAAATTAACCGTTTATAGAAATTTAAGTGTGAGCATCCAATTATAATTTATATCTACAAACTATTACACTAACAATCCTAACAAAGCTGAAGAGTAGCAGTAACAATTTTTCACCTCTATGATCTTTACATCATAATTTTGACATAGATTGCTACTGAAACTTTGATTTTACGTTTAGTTTCAAACTTGTGGTTCTCCGAACTTTGTATATTTACTTCAATTACACCATGGCATGGATTACACTAACAAGTCTGTAATAAATTGGAGAATTCTGATAGATAAAAATGTGGTAGAGCATTTGAAATTTCAGGAACAGAGGTAAAGGAAAATACTTCAGTGACTGAAGAAAAAAGCAGTTGTTATTTAAATTAATTTTTGCATTAGTTAACTCTAAGAAGTTTTCAATGGGTCACTGGTGCGTTAGATTTTTTAGGTTACGATAAAAATACCATAATGTTACAGGTACTTCTTGTGCGAACTTTAGTTCATAGGCTTTGGATGGATGTTGGTGTGGCAATAGAACTTCTGATATAGCGAATTAATTCTCTTCCGTTATAGATATATTTAGTAAACTTACTCGATCTAAATCAAGCTTTGTGCTACTATAGTAATTGAATCTATAGATCTATTATCATGCATATGTTCTTAAGCGAAGAGTAATAGATGTTACAAAGATAGTTTTTTCGTAAACGCAGAAGAAACAGATAAACGAATGTTCACTGCAGTATTCTTAATGTCAAAGATTGTTTCCACTTGAGTTTCTCTGTTGTTGAAGAAAGAATTTGAAAGAAGCGTTGATAATTTTAATCTAAAGTTTTTCCTTATTCACTGGGAAAAATATATTTTGCTCTTGCTTGTGGTTCGAGTTTGCTTATTAGTACATCAGTGCGTTAGTCATATAGTATTTAATAAAACTGAAATATAGACAAGAAAACGTATATTTTATTTAAAACATAAAAAATAAAAAGCGTTTCTTCGTTAGAATCACAAATAAACTAAAGTGTTGTACTGTTTGTTCAATTCAAAATATTTTGAAATACGTTAAGTTAAATAAGTATGTATACATCACATCACACATTAAGAGTTATAGCTTATACAAATAATTTAGTGATGGACCTCAGCTCAAATTTATTAGGTTAGAGAGGGGTTCTTAAAACCTTATAACAAAAACAACTAAAAGGTTTCAAACCAAATAAACCAAATAAAACATTTCTAAATATTAAGTGTGTTTACAATAAAAATTATAAAAGAAATATTTCAAGGTTATTAATTTTTTAATAGACCCCCTTTCTGGGTTTTCTGTTCGCAAATTCATTTATTACAAAGGTAAGATTCATACTTAAGGCTTCTTTCGCTTCAATTACTAATAGGGATAAGCTGCTTAGTCGAGCTTGTCCCATTTGAAATTTACTGCAAGACCTCTCAAAGCTAGCCACCGCTATAGGCAATGTTGAAAACAATAGGAGAGCCATATAAATTTGTACAAGATCACGCTCTAATATACCATTCTCCTTGATTATTAACCCAAAAAGTCTTCTGTCATATTATCATTTACGTCATTGTGGGCAAGTGTTGGCAGATGTTGGTATTCAAGTAAAATAGAAGATTAAATTATTTTCGAATATTTCTTGTAAAATTTAGTGTATTTTTGTAAGAGAACTTTTTCAGATGAACTTTTGTTTTAGGGTTGAGAAGATTAACACAATTGCAAACCGTGTTAATCTCTATAAATCTTTACTTCATTTGAACTGCAACCTGACTATCACATAAACCAAAACACTTATTGTGAACAATTCCTCGGAATTATTAAACCTGTGAATCTCTTGATATTTTGTCACTGCGTTGTTTTCGAAGACTGACTTTTTTTAAATTTTGATTTGTTTTCCATCTTGCTGCTAATTTTTGTAGTTCAGCTTTGATTTCCTCAAAGGAATATTTTAACCCTTAGATATTAGTTTTTGCTCGTTTCCGAATCTTTAGAAATTCGCTTAAATGGATTTTTCTTCGTTGTAACACATGCCAAATTAAATTCATTTAAAACTTTATACATTAGAATTATAATCAAAATTAATACGGAAATTTCCATATTTCTTTAATTGCCATCGATTCCGTTTCTTCCTCTAAATTAATTTTTGTTAGTGCTTTTAAAATATTAAAAAGACGAGATTTTGCTGCACAAATAGAAGAAAATCCTCCAGCCCATGGAGTTGGGTTTAAGTTTTTTAATGTGCCATTTGATTAGAAAGCAAATGATATCAAAGTATCCTACCGTTTAATGCTTAACCCAAAGAAAAAAATATATACTTTGCATATTGTTAAAAATTGTAAATTTTAGAGCAACTGCTTACAACATCATTAGTAACTAAATTGAGATTGTAATAAGCGCAATGAACATATTTTGAATTAGGCAGGGTTTTTCTATTTTAGGTTTTTATTCCATTAATATCAACACTCAAGAGGCTGGCTCCATCGTTTCCTTGACCATAACATTGTTTAATTGGGATATCTAACAAATCCAATATAGCAAATACTTTATCAGCCATGCCTTGAGCTAAATTATTTTTACGGGAATAAAAACCTAAAAGTTTTCGTTTAAACAAAATTTATAGGAAGGAGTTTTTTATTCTATGTAATCTTTGCAGTTTTTATGACAACGCCTAAATGGTCTTCTTTGGATTTATTTTGTGTCGTGTCTAATAAAATTGAAAAATGGCTAGGACCATATCTTGAATACATCTTTAGGGAGCGGGTTTTTTGGTCTGTTTGAAAATAAACTTGTAAATAATCTCCTATCATCGTTAGTTATCTTTTTCAACAAAAATGCCCTCTAATGGCAGAGATGGATACTTTTATATTTAGAACAACAGGACAAACACCCTGAGGACACTCAATGGTGGTTCCCACTAAGAGGGACTACACTTGAAAGGGAAAGCTATAATTAGTAATTACAGAGAGATCACTATTTGTGACTCAAGATAAGCAATAAAGATTTTAGAAAAATTTAAACTTATTAACTTTTTTAATACCTGTTTGAGGCATCCAAAAATAATAAAGGTATTATTCAATAAAGTATTTCAGTTTCTCAAATAAAATAAAATTTTCATTTTCAATTGCAGGTTTGAATAAGGTACGTAAAGAATAATTTGAAAAAATCCAACCTAGGTTTGAAATAACAGCTGAGTTCATCATATAATTTAATTATTAACATTAAAGAGGCTCATATTGTTAGTATGAACCCTAATCGTTTTCAAATCTGAATACTTTACAGATGATTATTAAAATTTCAAAATTCTTAAGGTCAACATGGTAAATACTTAATAAGTTATTTGAATCGACTTTTCACATGGTATAAAGGGTAATTATTTTAAACGTTTGTATGTCGGAATAATCTTTTTTCACTCAATTCAATATTCGTTGAAATGAACAACTTAGTTATCTAAAAACAATTTTTTATAAGAACAGCTCACTCTACATTGCATGATACTTCCTACGAAAGGGAAATCTTTCAGCTATTAACAATATAAATTGATAAATAACTATATCAATTCTGTAGGATATTTCTAGACATTAAAATTTTAATTTTGTACTAAAAACTTTATGCAATTATGATAATCAGGTATTCAAACCGCGTCAAAGCGTTTAGAATAATTCAAATCATAAACCAAATATTAGCAGACTTATAACAATACATCACTTACTTCATTAATCGACATAATCAAAACACGTTGTAATAACAATACAAGACTGTATTGATGAGAGTTCAAACCCAAATTCTTAACACTGGATGATATTCACCACCCGGCTTTCAAACATCAAACGAAATTTCACATGTATTCTTTTATGCCATTATTAGTAACAGCTGCTTCAATGTTAACTAATCTATCTGTTATCCTATATTCCTAGTTGGTTTAAGATTGGTACTTTGCGAAAACTAAAGGTACTTGGTTTTATGTTAGTAGATGAAGAAAGTAGATTATTTTTCAGAGTTATCGCTTCCTCTATTTTCTTGTAGAAGAAAGTAGTTAAGAAATTGTATTAATATCAGTAAGAGCAATGAGAGTGATAAAATAATGAAGTGAATTTTGTTTGATTATATTTATTTGGGTTGATTCCAACGGTTTTTTATGTTTCAACTACTTATTTAAAAATTACTCAGAATAATAGTAAATTTTTGTACCACATACAGCATGGACCATAAGTGTTTTGCAAACAAGAAAGAAAGATGGGCACAACGTGAGTGGTGACCCAGTGATGGTAGAATAAAGATAGGAAACGTTGGGCACAACGTGTGTCGTGCCCAATAAAATTAAAAATGGAAAGGAATTTAGGTGTCACGTGCACCTTACCCCTTTCCATGTGTGATGAATAGAATAGGGGCACGACATGGTATACATAAATTACCCTGCCTCAGCTAGACTCGACCGTTTTTGGTTATGATAGCTGCAAAAGTGTTAAAATCTTAGGGGAGAGATTAGGAGAAGTTAAAAAGCAATAAACTTGTAAGGAAATTATTACGATAAAGAAATTTAAACAAAGATTTGTTGAATAGAAATGTTTCAGTATTTTATTAACATAAACTGAAATTTGTAAAAATTTGTTAACAAAACAAAAAGAAATATAATTTAGTAAAAGCATGGACATAAGTCAAACGTAGTATAAAATTATAAAGCTTTTGTTTGATCATATTATTTTTAAATCAACAACTTGCACGCTTAGAGCCATATGTTCTTTCAGTCATAAAAATAAATCTACATTTTATAGTAAAATACAAGTTTAACAGATAATATTAGTTTGAAGGATATACTGTTGCGAGAATAAACAATCCTACAAATTTTATAATAACTATGAATCACCAATACACTTATTTTAAAATATTATGTATACCAATCATTTTTAATAGCAATATATTTTTGGGTTTACAAACCATTTGCTAAATTATTTCTTCAAGTAATTAAGAAATGAACGTAATAACAAATACGGCATTACCTATTTAATGTAGCAGTAAGCACATCTATATTGGAGAAGCGTTAAACTTACCTTTCGCCTTTTATACAATCATTTGTCTTTTTATAAATCATCAAATTAGGAACTTTACAGACCTAGAAAATATTGGAGCTAAACAGGACTCCTTGCATCATACAATTGTAAACAAAACTCAAATCCTTTAAAGGTTACTTCTGGTGTAGACGAAAAAGGTTTAGTATGCATTCCAGAAATTTTTATTCCCCTAAAGAAAATTTTAATTACCTTTGCACCATCTTCAATTATACTTAAGACGCAGATAATCGAACGTAAGACGAAGAGTAGGATCCAAAAAGGAATGTGTTAGAAAATTAGGTATCTACGCGAGTTATAGGAACCCCCATCTACTATACATATAATACTAATATCTGTATTAGGAAATGGTAGGAAATATTAGGAAACATTAGGAAATGTTAAGACAGTGCAACAATGTCGTTGCAACATTTTATTACATTATATTATGATGATTTCAGTTCCCACGAGTGGAAACGCTACAAAGTAGCACAAGGATAAGTGATACTGCAAATGTCAGGTCACAGACGGTCGTCGGATGTCACATACCGTGATTACGCAGAATAAGCCTGCAACATTGTAATTTATGAATAGCTTTTAAGATAGCAACTAAGTATTGTAAAGTGTAAGCGGACATTACGTCCGCAGGTTCCCACAGTATTGTGAAGGGGAGAAAGTTATATAAGGACCAGGAGCTCCACTCCTAGTCAGTTCATCAGACGTTCAGCTTTAACCTTGCAGTTCACTGATAACTCACTGTACAAATTAATTAATGTATTTCGACTTAGAATAAATTAATTCAAATTGTTATTGTTCACATCTGTAAATCAAATAAATTTGTTAAGGACCAAAGAAGTCTTTTTAAAAAGGACCGCTCGAAGCCACGAACCTTAACTCGCGTGCTAACAAACAACTGCTTAATTATATTTCAAGGTATCTTACCATCATCAACTTTTGTGACGGGCCGCTAGGTATTGGTGCAAGTTAAACCCTTTAAGCATCTTTCCTATAAAAATATTTTTAATAAACTCAAAATTATTAAATTATATTACATACCAAGTAGAAACTCGTTGTGTAATTTATCAAGAAACGACAGATGCGACTTTGTCATTTTGATATCAAACGGAAAAGTGCTTTTTGAAATGGCAGTAAGTAAAACCGAACATGTTAAGGAAGGGAGAAAACAACTAACGATATAACGTTTAGTACAGAGGTTAACATTCACACCAGTTGTGTATGGGTGAAATTTAACCGCTAATTATTATTATTATAATTGTTAATTGTCTTTATTAAACCGAATATAATTAATTGAAAGAAAATATTTTCCAAAAATAATAATACTACCAACTTATTAACTGGATTAACTAAAATACAGAGAATAAATTACTAAGAATTATGAGCATGATACTTTGTAAATAAAGTCTGAATTGTAGAAGAGAGACTAACTGCGTGTATTCAACTTTACTAGCAACCTAACAGAGAACTTTAGTTAGTGCTATGAAGCTAAATCGTGAAAGAAAACTCAGATAAAAATAGAAATTTGAATAGTGAATCCAAGAGATTTATGAAGCTATAACTTGACAATGCGGCAGAGGAAATGTTACGATACAAACTTGTCCAATAAACAAAACGCACAGATACCAAAATAAAATATTTTTCAAAAATTTAGTCTATCTATTCTTATTTACATACACCCAGGAACACAATACAAAAGGAATTATAAATGAGCAGTACGCAGAAAAAGTTATAGCGCCCACACGAAGAAATGAGTCATTTAAAAAACTTTTTTCCCATACGGACACTAACCTTCTTTGTGTTTTGTTTTTGTTTGAATTCTTTTTGTATCGGACTCCTGGGGAGATTGTATGTGTGTGTGTGTGTGTGTGTGTGTGTGTGTGTGTGTGTGCGTGCGTGCGTGCGTGCGTGCGTGCGTGCGTGTGTATGTGTGTGTGTTTTGTAATTGTGTGGGTGTGTGTATTTGAGAATGGGCAGCTGAATTTTTGAAAATGCGCGTTTGGCATTAAAATTCTGTTCCGCACAATAGATGCATTCCTAAAAAATAATGAAAGGACAATATTTTGGCTGTCAGAGGCATTTTCAAAAATTCATCTTGTCCATTTTCATCTACACACGCACAGGAAGATGATGAAAATAATTACACTAATAAGCAATACACAAAAAATGTTACAACGCCTGTTCAGAAAACTTTCTAAATTTTATTATAAATTGCTAGATCAACTTGTTGCCATACCCTATTTATTTCAGAAATTAAACCTACTTGTAATTTGATCGAAATTATTTTTCTTTCATGCTTAGCTTTTTCAATAACCTAATTATAATTTGCACTACTATCATTTCCATAAAGTTTTCTATGTTGATGTACTGAATTCTCCATCAGCAAATAGAGTATAACGTATAGACATTTGCCCAAAAAAAAAACATGTATAGGGGCATTTACGTGTATTCTTTATATGCCGTTATACCCCTTGTTCGCCACCATTTTTTCTGTAAAAAATCTGTAAATCTCTTGTGTTTCAAACTTTTATTAATAAGTAAAAAAAACATTTATTTAGGATTTTATGTAATTTTTGGACGGCCATTTTATATAAAAGCATGACTGATAAGACGTATTTAATGTTTATGGTGTCCAGTAGCAAATTTTCCTAAGAGTAAAAAAATTTGTTGTAAAAGCATTAATTGTTCTCTATTTTCAAATTCTGTTTTCGTTTCTGTTGCTTAACTAATTTTTCCAGGATGATTAATGAAAGGAATTAAAACGTTGTCAACATCTTATTATTAATGAAGCATAACATTTTTCTTAATTTTGTACCCTAGTACTGCGAGACTTTCACGATTTGCAAAATTTCTCACAAGACGTTCGAGAAGAAACCAGGCGTTATAGTGAGAGACGAGATTCGAGATGAGATTGGCTTATTCTTTTACAAGACGAGACTAGATTTATAAAAATTTCGTCCCGCAAGTCTCCTTGGCACCAATCTTGTTAAAGAAAACAAAACTTATTGCTTTGCAGTTTTAAAACAATGCTTATAGGTTACACACAATGGTTGCGTTCAGTAGACCCACGAGTTCGCAAACGGTAACCGATATTTCTGCTGGAAACGTATGCTACATGGAAACACGTTTAGTAGCATTCGCCATTTTTGTATTGAGAAAATTTTGCGCTCAATTACCAAACATGTTTAAAAACGTCGTCTAAGTAAGTTTATTCCGTTACATATAAATATAAAAACGAGTTTTGTACTATTAACACAACCTCTCAGATTAAACAAAATTTAATATGTTTAAACTTCTATAGGAGGAACTCATTCTCCTTCTGCCTTTTCTTCTTCTTTTCCCTCTCCCTCTGTTTTGCCATCTTCCTCTTCCCATTCCCTTTCGCCTTCCCCAAACCCTCCCCTTCACATTTTCCATCCCCTTCTCCTTCCCCTTCCCTTTCCCCTTCTTTCTCACCCTTATCATTTCTTTTTCCATTCCTTTTTCCCTTTTCCGTTTCATTTCCTTTCCCCTTAGCCTTCCCTTCTTTCACCCCTCTTCTTCCTGCCCCCCTCCTCTCCCCTTTTCTATCCTTATCCTCTTCCCCTTTCCCTTTCCTTTCCTCTTTCTCTTCCCCATTTCCCTTCCTCTTCCTCTTCCTCTTCTTTTTTCCTTTCCTCTGCCTCTTCTTCCTCTTTTTTTTCTTTTTCCTTTTCCTTTTCCTCTTCCTCTTCCTCTTCCTTTTCCTCTTCTTCTTCTTCTTTCTCTTCCTTTTCCTCTTCACATTTCTCTTTTCTCTTCTCTTTTTCTCTTTCCCTTAGTTTCCCTCGCCCTCTCTCTCCCTTTTAATCTCATTTTCCCTTGTCTGTCTCCACTCGTCTTTCCTCTACACTCTCTCTATCTCTATTTTTTTCTTTTCCGCCTTCACTATCTGTTTCTCTCTTGTCTTCATAACGGCTAGTCTCAATGGCACTTAATGATGCGTTCGGAAACCCTAAAGTAGTTGCAGTGTCATTCAAAATGCCTTCGTATATCAAATTGTACACAATTATATCTTAAATAATCATCAACCAATGAGAATGGATTTAGGAAATTTTCCGTATCACTGCAATTTGACTTGTAATTGTGCAAGTACCTATTTATTTGTCAGATATATTATAAATTCTAATCAAAACAACGTTGAATCATATTCCGAATTACCGGCAAAGTCAT
This sequence comes from Platerodrilus igneus, assembly GCA_036346225.1. NCBI lineage: Eukaryota > Metazoa > Arthropoda > Insecta > Coleoptera > Lycidae > Platerodrilus > Platerodrilus igneus. Next base: position 3,614,710 of record JARFIW010000873.1, read on the forward strand.
TCGTATTTATACCGTATTTTTATATACATAATCTATTTTAATGGAGGCATTGAAGATATTATGAAGCAGCCTGTTTTAAGTGATAAATAGATTATTAACCTACTTCAGTGCAAGTGCAAATATTTTCAACCAAAAGTGTTTTTAATTTCCAACATAACAGTACAGTAAGGTGGCAGTTTACTTACTCACTTTGCTTTTGTGAGAGTAAGCATTGAAACAAAATTTTCTAAAATTAAATGTGTTTTGAGAGAATAGACTTCCAAAGTTAAATTAAACATTGCAAATGGCTGGTGTTTAACGCCAAAACGTTTAATTGCGAATCATAAACTCCTGTGATCAATCACCGCCAGTGTTTATGCTGAAGAATACTTTTGTTGTTGTTTTGTAGTTGCTTATTTATTCAGTTATTTATTGGGTATTTATATTAGCCTGTAGCAGACATTTCTGTTACCTAGCCTTTGCAATGTTTTTCTCCATTCCTTCTCTAATTAAAAAAATTTAAATTTTAACTGGAATAATTTGTATTCATCCTACAATGGCCTAATCAATACATTAGAAACCATTGCTGTAGTAAATAGTTTCAAAGTTGAAAACAAAACTAAACCTTTAGACCAACTATAGCTGCCTTATTATAATTATCGTCTACCATAACTTTTTGCTTCTAAAAATACTAGTAATCTTTTACTGAAATTGTGGGAGTCCAGCTGTCATAAGGCAAAGTAAGGGAGACCATCAAAACAAAGTTTAGTTGTGATACCAAGATTACACTTTTATTACCTGCTTTGAGACATATCTACGCGTTTAAAAATTTCTCACCCGTATAAACTTTAAATAATGTGACATTAGATGCCTCTTGAATGATTGTCATCTTAAATCTGCACAATAGTTTTCTTCACCTAGTAATTTTTTAGCCTCCGGCATGGATCATGCTCTCGATTCCCTTTTCTGGACCGTCGGACCACGGCATCCTTCCGTAGAACCTCGACATCCTTCCGCAGGGCCACCGGATCTGCAAATTCTTCCGCTAATTTATGGCAATATCTACATAAATCTACTAGATTATACATTAAACCTAATGCAATCGTTTTTAAATTAAATTTTTATTTGTCAGAATTTTAAATATTTGCATAAATCTTCTAGTAGCATTGATTAAGTATGGTATTTGCACAGATTAGTCCTTTAAACTAATCTATACATATACCGCTAATGTAATCGTTTGTGAAATAAATTATTATTTGTTTCTATCTCACAATATACCTTCCACTATGTTAGCACATATTTGCACATCTAGTAACAGTATTCGTTATAGTACATATGTCCATGATTAATTAATTAAAATCCTTCCTTTCCTTCCATAAGGAATACACATGCAAATTATTCCGCTAATTTATGGTAATATTTGTATAAATCTACTAGATTACCACCATATTAGCAAATATTCGCACATCTAGTAACGGTAATAAATAACATAGATCTACTACAATACATTTTCTATTATACAATGCTGAATAAAACCACATAATTGGATAATAATTAAAGAAACAGTAGACGCATTTTTAGCAACTTTATTGTTAAAATATGTGGATAATTAAGAACCACAGCGACCAAAATGTTAAACTAGGAAGACTCAACTCAGTTTATTCGGTATACTATACATTAGTGATACACATTTTGCGTACACTTAAAATACATAGATCAGCAAAAATTGTAAATTGCGAATAAAGAAAAAATACTAATATGCAATATATCTGCCGCCAAAGCATTCGTAGACTCAAACCATAAAGCAGGATTGTCCTTGTTTTAGGAATCTGAAAATTAGAGAAAAATATTAGAAATATGTTTTAAGCAAAGATGTGTATATAATATATGTATACACTTTTCCACATCAACCCCGCAAAACCCGCATAGATAGGTTTGTCATAAACAACTTTGACGCGGTAATACAATCATTTGGCAAATTAAATTCTTATTTGCCACAATCTCAAATATTCGCAGAAATCTTCCAGTAATATTGATTAAGTACTGTATTTGCACAAATTAATCCATTAAACTAATCTATACATATACCGCTTATGCAATTGTTTGTGAATTAAATTCTTATTTGTCTCTATCTTACAGTATACCTTCCACTATGTTAGCAAATATTCGCAGGGTATATCAGATATAGTAACAATATTGATTATAATACATATGCTCACGATTAATCAATTAAAATCGTTCCTCTCCTCCCATAAGGAATACATATGCAAATTCTTCCTCTAGTTTATGGTAATATTTGTATAAATCAACTAGATTAATCCATTAAACTTAATTCAATCGTTTCGAAATTAAATTCTGCTTTGTACAGGGTGCTTCACAAAAATAGCCTGTCACTTGACACTTATTACATCCGGCATATTTTGCATACGTCACGAGCATCATGTTGATTACGTCAAAACTGTTATTGTAATACATGCGTCATTTTTTTTGTAACAACTGCCACTTTAACGTATTCACCATCTTGGTGGGACATTTTTTCACTCACCCTGTATACGTATGTTACACAGTTGCCAAATGAATCAGGTGTACCAGTATCTTTAGCCCTAACCTCACCTATACACATCTGCCTTTTTTTGCCTACGTCATGAGCGCAATTTTTTAAACCAATTTCTTTCGGCCCACCCCGTATCATGCTACATACTGCATCGTCTAAATCATACAGTTTTATTTAGAGTTTTAATATTGCACTTGTTAACGTAAATATACACATATATAGGTACATATACAATATACGTAATCAATTAGTATTACAGGTACAGTTTGCATGTATTATACAGAATATATAAATATTTTTATACGTTACACATGATTAATAATATATGAGTATAAAAACTATAAAACATATATAAAATAACAAGTAAAATGATATACAATTTTTACATAAAAACTTAATAAAACCATACATTTATATTTTTATGCCCTCTTTCATACGTTGATGTCTTTTCTGGAATGATGTATTTCTTATCATCATCCCCCGACAAACTGATTTTATTCACCAGCTGCGTGTACAACTGGTGTTTCGTGCTACGTATGCACCTCATCGTATGCACGCGGGGATCGCCATCGCTTAAAACTACTTCCCTAAAACTAACTACGACTAATTTCCTTTATTTTTTTAATAATATCTGTTTCATTTATGAGGCAGTAGGACTTTTCCCTACTGCCGAGAAACTCTAAAACTAAAACACCGTTGAATTCGTCCTTTAATTTATCTATCACCTTCTTATTAATTAAGGATATATTATATTTGTTATTTATAGAGTAATCACTGGTGTCAAAATTGTCTAAGATCGCACTTATATCACTGTAAAAATCATCTGTTTCGAAACTGTACGCGAGGCTATCAGTGTACATGTACAAAAGCGAGAGATTGGTTTCATACATTGGCCTTATGACGGAATGGTGAAACTCGTACATCAGAGTTTTCGACAAATCTAAAACACTAAAACCAACATAAATGGGTTTATCGTACTTTACTTTAACGCGATCCATTTGTATTACAACCAAATTCTCGTCTACTACGATAAAACTGGTAAAATTAGGATGAGCGATTAGCGTACTCACGCACAGTTTTTTTCCATCTTGTTTCCACTTTGTGATGATCTTTACATCGACCCTCTTATCGACGTTTTTCATAGTTTTATCAAAGATAGAGTTATCCATAGGCTTAAAAAAGTTTTTTTCAAATGCGTTTTTGGAAAGAGTGCGGTAATGAGTATTCAGGTCGATGTAAAGTTTTAACCACAGTGATTGCTTAAACTCCAGCACTCCGTGTATCGCATTCAGCTTAAGACCGTTGCGGATACACTGCTGGGGATTTCTATAATGAATAATATAGTTAGTTTTATCATACAAGGTGGCAAGTAATTTGGGAGTTTTCGACTTAAGTGGAGGAGGTATGCAATTCTCCGGACAGAACGGCAGATCGATGTGAGCATTGTGAAGGTTTTGTTGATACTCGAGATCAACGCACATGTACCCTTTGTCACTTGTGTCTGGAATATCCATAATTTGTATGTGGTATAGCTCATCGGCTTCAAGCCACCTGAAACCGCTCAGGGGGAAATACTGGCTCATTGCCCTTCCATACAAATTGTTGGCATCTATATATGCCAAGTATTTTGATGGTTTGGCGGTATCGTAGTCTTCCATGTACTTGTTGTTAGCCTTTGCATGTCGCCGACTGCATTGAACCAGATCACCGCGTATCCCCCTTTTGATAAAGTGGTGCATGTCTACATCGGTCAGGAGCTCCATCTTAACGCTGGTATACTTCGTCTCGCATCCCCGGTTAAACTGGGCGCGGTCACGTACTAACAAGGATCCAAATTGTACGTTTTCATGCCAATGTTTCAGAGAATTAAAAAAACTTCTGTTAAAAGAAGCACATCAGTTTTCAGATAAATCGCTATATTGTCCAAGCGTCGATATATTAAACGTGTTTCATTCGTTCCAGATATGTTTGTATTCGCCATCACTGATGTTGGTCGATGATAAATCGTTGAGAAAAGCATCCTTTGCAGGTAATCTTGTTTCACTTAACACTGACCCATCAGTAATATACTTATACGGAAACACACCCTTCCGCATGAGCAAGTTGGAATATTTCCCAACCGGAAAATATCGACGAACTTCACAAAACTGATTTGAACCAGAGGAAATCTATAAACCGAAACTGTATACCAGATTGGTTGATTTCGTCTGCATCGTCTTCATCAAAACCATTAAAGTCTGGTTCATCCCCAGATAATCTCACGTATTTCGTAAAAAAAATAAACCGTTCTTTGTTGTTGGGAATCATGGTGACCCGTTCCTTATCACAAGCCAATTCCTTGATAATGAAATGCGAATCGTAGCCGCTCAGATTGTGAAAACCACGGGAATGAAATTCCGAAGCTTGTACTTTAGGTTACACTGAGAATGTACGGCAAAACGATATTTTCCCGTGAGATAGTCGTGATCGCTAACCCGATCATTACCCAGGGGTTTTCCGCATATACCACAATTCACAGGGTCACATAATGGAAGCGCCTCTAAGACATCGGAACTTTTTCCCACAGAATTTTTCCCAATCTTCGTGCATCTTCTTTCATCTTTTACATAAAAACTTTGCCTGCATCAGGTCCTCGGAACAAGCCGAAGCTATTTAGACTCTCGTCATACGAACACTTGATACAGTAGGCAAAGCTGTAAGGCATGTGATACTGAACAGTTTCAGTAAATGAAAGAGATGCATCGAGAGCAGCTGAACTTATCGGCTTCAACTCCGACTCAAGATCAGTGTAGATGACATAGGGTACTATCATTTGTTTATTGACATTCTTAAACACTAGCATGTTACTGTCGGCAGTGGGCATGGTTGTGGTATCATGGTTGCAATCATTTTGCTCCTGTCTACGCAATTGTTCTTCTGTTCTGAGGAATATGAGGCAACCATCGCACAATCATTTAGAAATTTTTTCGCGTGACAGTTGCTTTCCAACCAGCTTACATAAATCTTTAATCAAAGCAAAGTGGGTGTTGTCACCATTTTGCAAAAGCAACAGGATAACGTGCCTGTTCCTCTTGTGCGATGTAAAATGTAGCAGTCCTACAACAGACTTTCCTCCACACCAAACACGTTTAAGCTAATATCATTGGCTTTTTCAAATCCTCGCATACGGATCTTTTGCATTGGAAACTCGAAACCAACGACATTCAAAACAGTGCTGAAGTGGGGTACTTAACCACCCGTTGAAGATCTCGCTCAACAGGGTGTAGAGGCGCTACTATCGACCAAAAGAGGCAAGCGTTACCTTGTTCCTAATGTTTATAATGGAGTTCTTTGCTTTAATCCATTCAGGCAGGGGATATACGACGATCCTCGCATCGGCGAATATTTATCAATATTGAGCTCCAGATACAAAATTTTTTGCAATGTCCATTCGGACTGTAGTTCCTGAAACTCGTCAGATTTTGCCGACATGGTTTCCGAAAGAGAATCGTACACTTCCCCAAATTACTACAACTAGATAAAATAACGTTCCTAGTATTAAAGGATTTAACGTTCATAGTCACATGCGAAGCATCCATTTTCGAGTACGCACCAAAAGCTCGCAATTTATTTTTACTGTCGGGTGTACTACTAACCTGCCTCCAACAAAGTGTTGAAAACGTTCCTTTTGTCCCTCGCAAAAACGAATTAATGTTGCTTTCGGTGTTGATGCTCGTCACTCTAAATGTAACAATCTGAGACTTGACGGCTAAGCTGACGGTCTGCACGCCAACTTCACTTTCAACATACCGAATTATATTACTTTTGTGAGCATTGCATCGGAGATGTGACGCATATGCTCTCGTTGAAATATCGATAGTACATACATCACATCCAACGAACTGAGCTGGAGCAATTCGAGCACTCTTTACGGGGGTTTCACTAGCTGCTGGAGACGACGATGGATGCTTTATACCCGACGTAAATGGTGCTCCAAACCCATTTTGTTGATGTCTTTGGTGCCGGTTCAATTCTGAATTCCTCTTGAAGGTGATACCACAAACTTTGGATATGATGATGTTTGCTGCAGGAACTTTCTAGTTGCCGCTTGAAGCGAGCGGACGTGTTTCTGCCGAGCTCCCGCTTCAGCAATAACAGTAAGTGTTTATCTAGGGTTTTATTATTTATTGTTGAATTATTTTATTTGAAGCTTTGCTTTTTATTGTGTTTTATTTTTATAATTGTGTGCCATCAAAATTTAAATACAGGGCGGTAAAATAAAAATTTTAAAAAACAGAATTTAAACTAAATAAAAACTAAATAAATCGCGTTTTTCTTTGTAATTTAAACCAAATCCGCGTTTTAAAATAAACTAAATAAATTTCGTAAATAAAACAAAGGTCTAATAAACTAATATTCAAAAATAATTTCGAAATAACTTAAAAGACATTTTAATAATAAATTTAAAATAAAACCATGTAAATCGTGTAAAAACCGGGTAAAACAACCAAAAAGTGTGTGAATTTTTTATAGTGCGCGTATAATCAAATAATAACCAAAGAACAAAAATCTAAGCCTTTTTAAATCAAATATATATCTCAAAAACTAAAAATTTTAAAACAATTTTAATATAAATTTTCCGTAATTTAAGTACACGCGTACTTATAAGTTCTTTTAAAATCGATTTTGGTGTAATTAGGCGGTGTAACAGTTACGGGTTGTGCTAGTTACCAAGCGATAAAGTGAAAGGTCATTTCCGGTTACCACATTCCGATTGCGCTCGACCTTATTTTGTTAATTACACATTTAAAAATAAAGTGTTGTTATTTATAAAATTAGATATTTTAATATTTTGAAGTAATTAGTTTATTTAAATTTGATTTGGCGGTTTTAAAAATTTTAAATAAATAAATAGTGTTCTTCGCGGTACATTTTGAATCGAATTGCGTTAGGGAATTTATTTGATTCTAGTTGTTATTTTGACGCTTAGTGCTTGCTGTATTTTTGTTAAAAATTTAATATTTAATTGGGCGGTTCGAAGTTTAAATAAATACAAGGTTGCGTACGGTTCACCATTAAACAAAACATTTTTATTGGACCAACGTTTTGCGTTCTTCTAGCGTCGTTCTTTTAGCGTCGTAACGGTCAAGTGGTTTTTTAGCTGCGTTTTAGGTGTCATTTTTTGTCGTTTGTTTTGTCAGCATGGTGGTCCACCGCGACGATGAGCCGTTGCCCAGGAAGAAGAGGGGAGAGAGGTCGGAGTCTGATAGGTCGGAGGCTGAGGGCGCAGTTTGGGGGAAACAGCTAAAGGTAATTTTAAAGGACGTTAGATTAGGGATTCAGGAGGAGGTAGAGGAGCCTGTGTCTGCGGCGGTCGTGTCGGGTGAGTCGGGGCCCCCTGGGGTGGCTGTGGCGACTGAATCGCCCTCAACTTCGGGAGCCCAGCGAAAGATGTCGACTGGCAGCGACGTTAGCGTTGCTGCTAGCGACCTCGATGAGCTGGACCACCTGAGATTGAGGGTGAGGAAGGCGCACTGGGTCATCTCCGGGAGGGTGCCGACGACCTCCGCCACTATCGTCGTGGAGGACAGAAAGAGAATTCGCTACGCCCTGGATGATTTCCTTGACGCGGCGAATCAACTTATAAGTATGGTTAGGGCGCTGCGGCTTGTGGCTAGTGATTCTGGGAGAGCTAATGTTGTCGGGGGAAGTCCAGCGGTGGTTGCTTGTGTTTCAGGGCAGCAGTGTTCCAGGAGCCAGGAGGTGCCGATGCCGCGGAAGGCGTCGTATGCTGCAGCTGCTGCAGGTGCGACGCCCACCTTTGCAGTTAGGGTCGACGCCAGGCCAGGAGAGAAGGATGACGTCATGTCGACCCTGAAGAAAAAGGTCGATCCCGTTCGTGATGGTTTTGTTGTGGTCGGAGCTCGTAGAACTCGCAAGGGCGGTGTAGTTGTCGAGTGTGCAAACCGAGAAGATGCGAAGAAACTGCAGTCAAAGGTTGTCGGTGACTGCAAAGAGCTCGTGGCGAAGACCATCGAAAAGAAGCGCCCACGGGTCGTTCTTCCGGGGGTCGAAGCGGGGATGAAGGCGGAAGAGCTGGTGCGGTTGATCGCGTGCCAGAATCACCGCTTCGGCGATTTGAAGATTGAAGACCACCTGAGGGAGAAATTTAGGTTTGGCGGAAAGGGCCCTAGGGATCCCTTCGTCAACTTAGTCTTCGAAGTGACCCCCACACTTCGGAGACGTATATTAGCTGACGCTATAAACCTCAGGTGGCGAAGAGTCTGGGCCCGGGACCACTTCTCGATGACCCAGTGCTACAGGTGCTACGAGTACGGCCATAGATCGATGGAGTGCAGGGAGAAGGTACAGTGGTGCGGTAACTGTGCCGAAGTCTGTCACGAGTTCAAGAATTGCCGGAGGGCAGTCTCCTGCTGTGTGGTTTGCGCTAGGGCAAACGACAGAACTGGCGGTGGCGCGAAGGTCGATACGCGCCACGACGCCAAGTCGAGTAGATGCCCCACGATGCTGAGATTGAAGAACGCAATCACACGCAACATCGATTATGGACCGTGAAGAAAAAGATAGATTTAAAAGAAGCAAGAAGATTAAATTCGCGCAACTAAATCTCGGGAAAGGAAAAGGGGCTACAAATAACTTCGTAAAGTTATTCAGCGAAAATAATATCGACATCGGGCTTATACAGGAACCGCACCTGTATAGCCACAAAATAACAGGTTTTGGGAAGGGGGGTTACCGTTTTAAACGCAAACAGCGAACGACCGCGTAGCGGGATAATAATAAATAACGGGACGTGCGCCGGAATAATCCTAAACAATCTGTCGAATGAGTTCATAACCACCGCAGAAATAAAAACAGGATTGCATACGTTTTACGTGATAAGCACTTACCTTCCGCCGATCGATTCCCGGCGGGAGAATCCTCAAACAGAGGACTTAATAAATCAAATTGAAGGAATCCTTCGTAAAATCGGTAGAAATAGAAATTTAATTATCGCGGGAGACTTTAATGCTAAGTCGCCATTATGGGGCAGCCCTATCGAAGACGATAGAGGCTCGCAGGTTGCTGATCTTTTTACGGGATGGGACCTTAGTGTGATAAACACTAATGATTCACCTACGTTTGAGACGCATAGAGGCAGCAGTTTTATAGATATTACTGCAGTCTCGCACGAAATGTTAGAAACGATTTGTAGTTGGAAACTAAGGTCGGACGAGGAAACGCTCTCTGACCATAAATTAATAACATGGGACGTTGAAACCAAAACAAGCGCAAACAAGCAGCTAACTATATTTCCGCGGTTCTGTAATAAAAAAAGCAAATTGGGAGCGGTTTAAAGAAAAATTTGGCGAAAGTATCCCTGCGCTCGAAAATGAGCTATTTAACTGCCGAGAAGCAGACGAAGTAGAAACACTCGCGAAAAAATTGAACGACGCGGTGGTAGACGCGTCGTCGTATTCCATGCCGCAAAAGAAAACATTTAAAGACAGCGTACCCTGGTGGACCCGGGAAATAACCACCAAGCGGGCAGAAACGCGTAACCTAAGGCGCCGCTATCAACGCGCCTCGGGAGATATAAGAGAACAACGGAGAATAGAATATAATCAAAGTTACCGCGAATATAAAATATTAATAGAAGAAAGGCGAACGAATAAATTTAAAGAATTCTGCACGCAAAACTCAGAGAAAGAACCTTGGGGAACCGCATACCGCGTAATTAGAGGAAAACAACAAAAAATCGCGCTCAGTAATATAAAGAAAACAAATGGCGAATACACGGAAGGTTTTAAAACCACAGCGGAATATTTACTAGAGAAATTTTTCCCATCGGATAATCCCGAGGGGGATGAAGGGCCGCACGATTTAATACGTCGGGAAGCTGCAAAGGCGCAAGGAACAGGTGCCGATAAGGCAATCCTAGTTCACGAGGTCGTCAGGGCTCTTAGGAGGATGAACCCTAAGAAGGCACCGGGGCATGATGGAATCACTTCAGACGCAGCTCTGCAGGCGTGCCTGTTAGCCCCCTGTGTCTTTGTTGGGTTGTTTAATCTTTGTTTAGAAAGGGGCGTTTTTCCGCGTTGCTGGAAAATCCAGAATGTGAAATTTATACCCAAACCTAAAAAGGCGGATGCGTCAGATCCGGGCAGCTATCGTCCAATTAGCTTGCTACCGGTGCTGGGAAAAGTTTTAGATCGCGTTATGACTACGCGTGTTGAGCACCTAGTGCGAGAAAGCGGCGGTTTTAATAACCGACAGTTTGGTTTCGTGGAGGGCAAGTCGACTATCGACGCGTTAGAGTTCGTTGTCGGGGAAATTAAGCAGGCAAGAGATGCCAAAAAGTACTGTGTCGTTGTTGCTTTGGACATTTCAGGAGCATTTGATGCTGCCTGGTGGCCATTAATCGTTTGCGAGTTAGATCGTAGGGGTTGTCCGTGAAACTTGATGTCTTTGGTCAAGAGCTATTTCTCGGGGCGATTAGCACAGGTTGAAATTCCGGGTGAAGTTCTGTCGCGTGAGGTGGAAAGGGGATGCCGCAAGGGTCATGTTCTGGTCCCACATTCTGGAAGTTGTTGTATGAGAGCATCTTTAGGGTCAAGTTGCCCGCAGGATGCTCAATCGTTGGGTTTGCAGATGACACACTTTTAATTGTAAGATCGAGATTGTTAATGGATATGCGCACAAAACCGAACGAGGCGCTTAATAAATTACACGAATGGTCGCAGGCGGTAAAATTAAAATTTAACACGGCGAAGTCAGAGGCGCTTTATTTCGGCACGAAACCAGGACAAAGACCTCCTAGGTTAGAGCTAGGAGGGGAGAAAATCCCGTTTAAAGATTGTATTACCTACCTCGGCGTCAAGATCGACAATAAATTAAATTGGAAAGCGCACGTACAATACGTAAAAAGTAAGGGCGGCGAAATATCAAATAAAATGATGGCGGCGGCTAAAATAAAGTGGGGTTTCAGGGGCGAATCGCTGAGGACGGTTTATGCCGGAGCAATTGAGCCGGCAATACTGTACGCAGCTTCTGTATGGGCAGAAGGTTGTAAAGTCCGGGAGATGCGTCAATTGACGAGCGTACAACGCATAACCGCGGTAAAAGCGGCGAGGGCGTACAGGACCACCTCCACGGAGGCTGTCCTGGTGATCAGTAGGACTCTCCTATCGAATATGTCGTTAGGAGATTAGAGATAGACGATTAATAAATATAGGAAAAGGGCGCGAAATTATCGAAGATCTTAATCTTGGTAATAGGGAAATTGCAAGAAAGATTGTTGTATCAGAGTTGGGGCACCCGGCTGATATTAGAGGGATCGAGTTTGTCGAAGGTGATGAGGACGCGATGGGTATCAGAATTTATACGGACGGTTCACGTATGGACGATGGGCAAGCAGGCGCGGCGTTTGTCGTGTATAAGCAGGAAAGGGAGGTGTTTTGGTTTCAAACCAAACTCGCGAACTGGTGCACTATCTTCCAGTGCGAATTGGTAGCCATACGAGAGGCTATCGATTACGTAATAAACCATACGGACAGAGACGAGTATTATATAATCAGTGATAGTAAATCGGCGCTAACAGCTTTAACAAAGATGAACACCTTGACAGATCTCCAAGCGGACGTCTGGAGGATAGCGCGTACGGCGCTAGAGTTTTGACGTTTAAAGTTCTGTTGGGTCAGGTCGCACAATGGTAACGTAGGAAACGATAGGGCTGACGAATTAGCTAAAGAGGCCGCGACGGGCGACTTTCGAATATCACATTCGTCGATACCGAGGTCTTTAATCAAAAGAAAGCTGCGCGAAAAATCAATTCGACAATGGGAATAGAGGTGGAACAACGCTGCCACGGGCAGGTTGACCCACAAATTCATACCGAGCATAGAAGCCAGAGGTAAGATCGAGGTTAAGCTCGATCACAAAATGGTGCAGTTGATAACAGGGCACGGCGCCCTGAAGGCGTATTTACAAAGGTTCGGTCTAACCAACAGCGACCGCTGCGAATGCGGTGAGGGCGCGGAAAGCGCAGAGCACGTGCTCTTCGACTGCCCGCTTGAGGCTGGAAATCGAGGGTTGGCTGATAGCAAACTAGCTATCCTAGGTCTGGCATGGCCAAAGAGCCTAGAGGAAGTCGGGGAAGTGGTTAACCAGAAGGCGTTCTGGACAGCCTTAAAAGAATTCGCGGGAAGGGTCGCGAGATTAGACAATCAATGACGACCGCGGGTAAAAATTCGGTGGGGTTGGTGGGAGGATTAAAAAATTTTAGATTGACTTGGCGTGAGTAAGAATACGAGCATAACCAAAACCTGATATTAAATTTTAAAAAAAAAAAAAAGATAATTATACCAAAATGTCCAATATTCACGAGAAACCCCCACTCCATTAATACAATCACTGCCTATCTTCATAATTATGTGCGGAAAATCGGGAATAAATAATACCAAATAAACAATAACAAATAAATCATAAACCCTCATTAAATTAAATCAATAAAGTAAACAAGGATAATAAAACAGAGCGCAACCGCGCATCCCCCCCAGGACTTGAAAGTGAAGTGATAGTGATAGTGATTGTGATCCCCCAAGAACATTTAGTGCATACCCACCAGGACTTTAGCAGTGCACCCCGTCCCACCTTTAGAAGTAAGTTACAGACAACCAGATCTTCGGATGCTGGAGAATTTTATTATCGAGGTAAGACTTAAATTGTGGCGGCTGTACTCGCACAAGCATTGATTTACATTAATTAGTAGTTTTTGAAATAATGTAAGAAGCACGTTTGGTGTGTAAAGGCGCTAGCCGACATAATGCTTGTGCGAGTGCACCTGATAAATAGGGTGATGCTTTCGCTATTTTGTGCACTGCTATATGCTTAACGCTTATTAAACATTTATTTATATATTTACATAATTATATTTATTTATATTTTATATTTACACTTTATATTTATTTATATATAGCATGTATTATGTGGCTTATTTGTTTTGTTTGACGTTCTGTCGCCATTTTGGTTGCAGTATATATTTGGGAAGGACGAGCAGAATTGCGAAGATTGTAATCATAATGTAAATCAGTTAGGGAACGATAGGAAAGCTAGAGATGGATTTAAATTAGTTAGCTAGATTTGGATAGTTTTAAGACGACCCTTCAGGTCGCACTGGTAAGCAGAACCGGCGTCTGCTATCCGGTATTACGGATCCCTTCCCTCTCATTTTTGCTTGTTGATCGGGTACACTCGAAAGTCAGCGCTAGGGATACCATTATTTACAACTCTGTTTTTAGTTTTGTTTTGTTTTTGTTCCAGTTTTGTCAGATTTTAGGTTTGTTAGATTGTTAGAGTTTGTTAGGTTTGTTAGATTTTTAGATTTGTTAGATTTTTATTTAGTTTTTATTTAGGGTGAATCAACTATGAAGTAAGAATAAATTAGGAGCACGACTATTTTTCGCGTTTAAACCCAATGTAGTACCTCCGGGTGGAGCATTGGGGACGTGGCCGCAAGTATAGCGGCCCTAATTCAAATTATAATGTTTGCTGCAGGATCAATGTTTTCTAGAAATTCGAAAAATATCAGTCACAATCAAAGCGAAAAAAATAATAATAAGTTATTACATTTAAATGAATAAAGTGATTGTAGTACTAGTATACAAAGTAGTCAATATTCAGAAGATACTATGAGAATTAATGCGGTGTCAATAGGCTATATAATCACTGTTCTTTGTTATAAAACTTGCATGGAAATGATTAGGAACTCTCATTAAATTCGACGTTAACCTTGTTTTCTAATTACAAACCCAATTAGCCTGACTAGTTTTTGTTACAATAGAACGCTTTGTTTTCCTGTCAAGACTTGTTTGTCAGTGATAAGAAATTCCCAGAACTAATCACCTATGTCTGTTAGAATGTAGATCTAAGTCTGCTGTGAATCGTACAAGTCTGCTGAAAATACAGTAAGTTTTAGCATACAACGTATCTCATGGGAAGTTTCGCATATAACGTTAAGCGACTTTGCCAAGATTTCGCTGCTCTCCGAAATGCAGAATCAATCATCTATATTGACGGTATTCAGGAAATGGGAACTACACGAACTTCCATCTTTACCTCAATCGAAGTCGCAGGTGTGAAGAATTAAAGTGTCGAATGAAGCCGAAAAGGCGAGATGGATATTACTGGCACTCCAAAACGGCAAATATGACAAGAAAGAAGTAAATGCTACTAGTTTTACGAACGTTAATATAACCAATGTCAAAAGTGTTTTTGAACTCTCAGGCGTTTACTCAACATCGGATGAATCTGGATTTCGAGCAGAATGATTATTTACCCGCATACTAGTCGTATGCAACTTTTATGGAAAGATACTACGACAAGACTTCTAATAAATGTTTAATGGACCACAACAAGTTTAAGGATGGCACCATATTTGTAATTGACTGCCGCCAACAGTTTGAAAGCCTCAAAAATGCAACAGTGGACGTTCCAATGGAGCTAGAATCTTCAAGAAATTTTGAACCTTCAATGAAGGACCATGCTTTGATTATTCACGACTCTATGTTTGAGTGCAGCCCGTTTACAGAAGTTGTCAATAAATATTTTCCACAATTAAATAGTCTGTGATATATATTTTGTATTTGCATTGCTTTTAATAAAGTTGTGTGTTAAAAATTTTAAATTGTTTTAAAAAAAAAATAATAAGTTTTGGATGACCCAGGTGTGTGACCACCTGCGAGGCCGGTGCGGACTGGCATCTACCTTAGGGTGGCCTGCGGTCAGTTTCTGTTCGACCTGTGCAATCTGTTTCTGGGAGGTCTGAGGCGCCTAGGTGCGACCTGTGGCCACCTGCGAGGCCGGTGCAGTCTGAGACCTACCTTGGATCGGCCCCAATTTAGGAATAGCGATTTCTTTATTAAGGAATTGGCTGTGATACGTTTACAGAGCGGTCAATTGTGGTAGCGAATTCTAGAGAGGTTTTTACCTGCCGTAAGTTTAAACAAAGGTTTCCAGAAACACAACGAGTGGGTCACCAAGAATCTACATGGATTAGACTGGGATACTCCTTCCGCCAACGCATTGTCGACACAATTTTTAAGTCTGTACTTGCAAGAGCTTATACCAGTTTGCGCAACAGTATATGTTAAAGGATTGCAGAAAAAAGAGTTGGCAAGTTTTTACTTACTACTGAACCAGGTGCTGAATCTGGAACAGTACAACATCCCGGTTATGAAAAAGTTAAACAAGGAAAATAGCAATAGCTCTCACTGTTTGATACATACCAATACTAAATTGAATTGTGCTAAAAATCATGTTATTCAATTAAGACATATTGTTAATAAATTATTGTACTAGTTACTGTTTTTTTTTAAATTATGTGGAAGTGTGACTTTACATATTGAGAAAATGATAAGTTCTCAGTTTAGTAAAATTTTTAAATTTTAAGCAAATAAAATACAATATATTTTCAAAATGGGTATTATTAAATATAGTAAACAAAAAATTTTACTTGGCTTTTTCGGATTCAAACTGGACGACGTTAAAAAATATTTTCCGTTGAACTTAGGTAAAAACCGGTAACTGTA
Organism: Platerodrilus igneus; assembly: GCA_036346225.1. Classification (NCBI taxonomy): domain Eukaryota; kingdom Metazoa; phylum Arthropoda; class Insecta; order Coleoptera; family Lycidae; genus Platerodrilus; species Platerodrilus igneus. The sequence goes on from JARFIW010000873.1 coordinate 3,630,811, forward strand.
CTGATTTGGTATTTATTTCTTGCGTTTTTATATACATAACTTGGGTTTTGCTAACTAGTTTTTACATTTACCAAATTAAACAAGATTTTCAAATACACTTTGGGAAATCTAGATGTTATAATTGCTTTAAAAATACGCTTAAATGATTCTTAATCTTTTATAATTCAATTACCAAGTTCTCATATTCTTAGTAGGCCTAAAAATATTATAGAGTCTGAAACCAAAGTCTTTGATTAACCCTCCTTTGAAAATGGTATAAGCAATCGTTATTAAGTCTTGTAGAAATTTGAGATTTCAGGCCTGCATAATATCCTATTGTAGAAATTGTTATAAATAAGCCTTGCGTTTAATATTCCAATTCAAATGCATTTAGACCGGTTCGATCGTCCGAAGTACAAAAATGCAGATATAGGACAAGATCCAACACAGGGTGGTTTTGCGCTTACACCAGATGGTGAAAGTCACGATTTACAACAAAAACGCATCGTCAACGTTTTGTATCCTAAAGATGACTACGGCATCGTCAATCAAATAAGTATCATCGTGTTCAAACCAGAAGAAAAAACAATTAGTTTGTGCGGTAAGAGGTTAATGGATGTACTTGAACCTAAGGAAGACAATGATGGAGTTACCAAAAAGTTTGCAGTTAAATTTGTAAACCATACATTGTCCAACTGTTTAAGAATTATAAAAGATGCTTGTCGTAAGACCGTAGTTTACAATGCAAGGAATCAACGAATTATCCAGCTTAGTTCTCTTATTGAAAAATCTGATGCAGTAACCAAACAGTACATAGATGAAAAAATTGATAAATTTGTTTCTAATATAAAAGCATTTGTACAGTTGTTTATGAATTTGCATACCACATCTGCAACAAACGATCGATCGATCGATCGATCGATTTATAATGCATCACCAAAAGATGTTAGAAACATGTATTACAATCCAAAACTTGAACTCACGTCAAAGATACAGTTACAAAATGATGGACCACTTAGTCTGGCTTCAGTACTCCCCAAGACATGTGTAAAGCAGCAATCGTAGAAGAATTGTTTAAGCCAGGACGGAAAACATTTTTTTTGCGTCGACACATAGTGCTTAATTAAGCCCATAAAAAAGGGATCTCATGCAATTTGACTTAGCCACATTTCAACCATACGCTCGTGTTAATAAAGGTTACAAATAGATTCGAATTGGACTGGACTGCCTTACGAAATACGCAATTGCTAAACCGTTGCAGAATAAGACTGGTTCAGAAGTTACAAAAACAATGAAGATTATACTGAAAACAATGCTACGCGATATGAATATTGCAGTGCATTTGCAAACAGACGGAGGCAAGGAATTTTACAATAAATCGTTTAAAAAACTCATCCACTAATATTAAGTAAACCATTACTCTACGCATTCGGTGATCAAACAATATGGGCGGAAAGATTAATTACGAGTGTAGAAAACAAATTGTACTAGAGATTCTATTTACAATGAAGTTATAGATGGCTGTAAATATTACCTAAAGTTATTGAAGAATATAATATCAAGCACCGATCGACTGGTATGACTATAATGGAAGCAGATAAATATCCTGAAAGAGTTAAATTTTTCGCAGATAGTGATGCTGCAAGCCGGAACAATTTGCTTAAAATAGGAGATATAGTGCGTATATCTAAATATAAGACTGTCTTCAATGAAGGTTATTTACCTAAGTGGACTACGAAATTATTTAAAGTGATGCAAATTTAGCAGACGAGGCCTATCACTTATTTGCTTGAGGACTTAAACGAGAAACCAATCTTAGGGGTCCTTCTACGAATTCTCCAAATACTTATTTAGTGGAAAAAGTATTGCAAAAACGGGGGACGTGAGTTGTTGTTTAAATATTATGGTATGGACAAAACTGGATGGATTCCTGCAACAGATTTACTTTAAATATATGTGCGAGTTTTTCAAAGTTTGGTCATTTATAAATCCACACTCGACTGTACTCGCAAGAAATTACACCAGTTTGCGCAACGGTATATGTTGAAGGATTGCAGAAAAAACAGCTGATAAGTTCTTACCAGCAAATCAGGTGCTGAATCTGGAACAGTACAATATCCCAGTTTTGAGAAAATTAAACAAGAAGAATATCGATTGCTCACACTGCTTATTACATAACAATTTGAATTGTGCTGAAAGCATGTTATTCAGTTAAGACATGTTGTTAATAAATTATTGTACTGTTTTTGATTTTTAAAATACACTTTGGGAAATCTAGATGCTATAATTGCTTTAAAAATACGCTTAAATTGTTTTTAATCTTTTGTAATACAATTATCAAGTTTTTAAATTCTTAGTAGGTCTAAGAATGTTTATAGAGTCTGAAACCGAAGTTTTTGCTAAACCTTCTTTTAAAAATGATAAAAAAAAAGCATTCGTTATTAAGTCTTGTAAAAAATTTGAGATTTCAAGCTTGCATAATATCTTATTCTAAAAATTATTATAAATAACCCCTGCATTTAACATTTCCCCAAGAATTGTTTCTTCAAATGCATTTTAGTGATAGGTAAAAGTATTACTGTTGATGTGAAAATTTTGCAAACACTCATTTGTAGCAAGGAATGTATACATCTAACTAATTAGGTGAGAGCAGATTGTTTTTTATAGTAACAAAATTTCTAATTATATGTAACATTCTAATGACGTGTTTACACCTGATGTTGATGAAACGATTGCTAAAAAATGTACCTCCCCTTAATTATCCGCACATTTTAGCGCTAATGTTGCAAAAATGTATCTACTATTTTTATTAATTATTCAATTTCCTCAATATTTGGTTGTATAATTTACGCTTTCTGCAGACATTTTATGTTTTTAAAACTGTCTCGAAAAGATTGCTAAAGGATGTGCTTATTATTTCTCTTTATTATCCATACATTTTAACGATAACCCTGTGGCGACTACAGGCCCTTAAACGCTCGCGCAAAAAGAAGCTTTCGCAAGCATGCACAACTTAGCACATCCAGGAATAAAAGCAACCACGAAACTGGTAACCCAAAAATTCGTTTGGCGTGGCATCAAGTCGGACTGTTACGCCTGGGCACGAAGTTGCATGCAATGCCAGAAATCAAAAGTCACAAGACATGTGGTTTCAAAAATACAAAATTTCAAACCACATCTGTAAGATTCGAACATGTACACATAGATATTTTCAGACCATTACCTATAACAGAGAACAACCGATAAATACTTGCATGCATCAACCGTTTTACCAAATGACCAGAGGCAACACCTCTGCAAAATATTGATGCTGAAACGGTAGCCAATGCATTCATCGAGCTATGGATTACACGATTTGGCGTACTACTCAGAATCACAACAGACCAAGGCCGACAATTTGAATCACAACTATTCAAAGAGTTAGAAATCTTGATCGGATTTATAAAAATCCACACAACAGCATATCAACCGCAATCCAATGGCATGGTGGAACGATTACACCGACATCTAAAAACCGCACTGATATGCCACGAAACCGAGCAATGGACACAAGCATTACCCTTAGCTCTACTTGGAATACAAAATGCTTGAAAGGAAGATTTGAACGCTACATCAGCAGAACTCAACTTCGACGAAACACTACGCCTACCAGGAGAATTCCTGGCAAGTTTTAACAAGCAGTAGGAATAACTACAATATGAAACACTTGTAAAACAGCCGCGTTACCACTTCCAACGTCTACAACCAGTCCCAGGTACAAACCATAACCGTAGGCAACTTTTTATATTCAGAAACTTGAAGCAATCAAGCCACATTTTCCTACACTGCAGAGGAAACAAAAATCTTTTACAACAAACGTATGAGTGACCATACAAAGTTATTCAAATGGGCAATAAAACAGTCATCATCGAAAAACAAGGCAAGAAAATCACTGTTCCAATCGACAGACTAATACCAACATATATGAAAAACGAACCGTTTGAAGCAGACAACACGAGTCACAAACAAACACGCAGTACTCCACCAATGACAGAAAGTGGTAGAAAAGTACACTTTCCAAAGCGATACATCACTTTCTATCGTGACTAACGCAGTCACTAGAAAGGGGGTATGTAGGTATGCAACCCAAGTTGCACCTAACAAACTTTATTGGCGTCATACAAACACAAACGTAACGCCCCTTAATAATAGACTCGTCAATCAACACACCTTTAACTCAAACAGACTGGTCCGGGAACTCCGATTATTACAATACAAACATTAATTATAATGATCAAGGAGACGAGCTTTTGTTTGTTGTTGGATATATATTAACAGGCAATAGCCAGGAGCAAGCAATAGCTTCTGATCTTCAGAGTTTGACCTTTTATCGCGGTACACCAAAGCCTGGATGTTTAACCAGAGTGTTGTGCGTTATGCACTAACGTGGATACACCACGCCCTGCCGGCAAGATGCACCAAATTCTACCACCAAGGTCTGGACTTCCACCAAAAGAAGTTACTTCGTAAAACATTTGGTATTGGCATCTGCTGCTGAACGCGGTTTACCAAGACCTGATGTCCCAATCGTCCGTGACGTTCCCTTCTGCACCACCCAACATCACCGAAGCGGACCTAGCTGATTGGATGTGTGAATATCACACCCCGCACCAGTTCCGACGCTTTTTACGAAGAATCCGTTATCAATATGCCGTTCCACGCTTCGTATCATTAGTAAGGGAACCCGCACAGTACATGGCACCGGCGTTGATCGACCTGCCACGCAGAGCACCGTATACCGACGTCGATCCAACTAAACTGTTACCTGCAGATCCCAGGCGACAATCTATTTTTGAGTACTTACTCCTATGTTAATACTATTTAACATAGGTTTCTTTTTGAGCCGTTTCTTAACAGCAACACGCATCAAAGTTTAAAGTGAAGCTAGTGCGCGAATTTCATTTTTAGTGTACAAACATTATATGCATTTAAATCCGCACTATGAATTTTCTAACGCTGAAGGACATTTGCATTTCTAGCGTAAACTAAATTTGTTCACATAAAAGCTCTATTCTCATGCATAAATTCAAGGACATTTGTATATTGCATATGCATGTAGGATCTTATATAACTGTTATTTTAATTTCCTGTTATTGTATATATTTCTTGCAGTTAATGTCAATAAAGTATACACATTTGTAGTCTCTATGCATTAACCAAACAAAAGGTGGCCCCACAAAAAAATACAAAATCGTGAACTGAGCACCCACATAATAATAAGTGTTTTTCATCAAACTGATGATGAATTCAATGAAATAGTTAACAATAAGAAAGAGTGTTAAAGACGACAAAAGTACGGTTATAGCATGACAGAAATGAGGTTATGTTATTATTACTACCAAATTCAGAATACGACTCTAGCCGGTTAAACGTCTGTATATCCTAGATATGTGGTTTGGATTGAAGGATTTCGTTCAGGAAGTGGTTTAAAGCTTGGGGATGATATGAGATTAGGAATTTTATTTTGAGATAGGAGAAGATGGGCCTGGGGGTATGGCAATTTTATAGTTGGATTGAAGTGGGGATGTAAGTGAATAGGAGTGCATAGGATGTAGAGGAATTTTTGGTGTTTGGTTATAACAAAGTTTTCATGGCTTGTTTTGCTTTTAGTGAAATTTGAATTCTTATTAAATGCTTTAAACCGTAGAGATAAATTTTCGTAGAGTTACATTTTGAGATTAACGAAATTAAGGAAACTTGTAAACTAATCAGATCTGATAGGATTAGTAAATTATAAACATGAAAATTTTTGCAGATCAAATTATTAATCACTTTAAGATCTGTTATGCTTTGTTAGGATATGAAGTGAAAAGATGTGAACATGAAATTATCTGTACATATTACCGTTTAGGAAATATTTAGAGAAGAGAAGTCTGATTCATTTAATTTTCTTTGTGAATATCAAAGTTGCATAATTGTTTACTATTTGTGTACAGGAAAGAAAGTTATAATAGAATATTTTGAATATTACCACATCTTATTTTCTGACGAGTTAATCTTGTCTAAGGTGAACAAAATTCAGATTATAAGGCACTCTTTTGTAACTGAAGTAAGTGGTGTATATTGGAGTTTAAATAAATAATTGAAATGGTAAATTTTTGGACAAAAGAATTATTTTCAGGAATCGGTAGTGCTGAGAATAGTGTTTCATACAAATGCTTTATGGTCTTTCATTATACTGCTATATGTTGGCCACTAAGGTTGGTTTCTATTATAATTAATCAAAATGCTTCATTATCAGGTACCCTTTTGTTGAGTCACCATTACACGTGCTTTGGTGATCACTTTTCGGTTTGGAAATTTTTAGGGTCCGAAGGTTTCTGCGTTTCTCCCAGGACTCTAGTAGTGAGTTTATTAGAGTCAGTAAACGCCGTGACGCCCTCCTTTGCTTGTTTGTTGTACCAAGTAAAGCAGAATTGGACCACGCCCACTCTCGTGATCTCTCTTGAATTAATAATCAGAGTTAGCCGTTTTATCTTGCTAAGGGTTCCTTTTTCTACACCATCCAAGTAACATCGTGGGCTTATTTCCAAATACAGAAACCTGCTTGAGTTTTGCTTGGACGTCGGTCCTTTTTTTAGTGTTGACTCCTCATAGTGGGACGTTCCGAGTGATACGGAACGCACCCTGTCGTTCACCGTTATTACTACATGGGTGCTACTGTGTGACTACGACACGTTTTGCCTACACTAAAACCCAAAAACGTGAGGCTAGGAAAAGTTTTTGCTTCAATATTTCGAATTTATGTTTATTGCAATTCTAATGTATAAAGTTTTTTAGTTTTTAGCTACAGTGAGGAACAGGTAGAAGTGATCTATAAAAATATCGAAGACATACTAAGATACGTAAAATAACATGAAAGTTTAATAATTGCCGGGGATTCTAGTACAGTGGTAGGTGAGGATGGAGAAAGAGCGGTAGTAGATTTATTTGCTTTAGGCACGAGAAACGAGAGAAGAAATAGGCTGGTAGAATTTTGCAACAAAAACAATTTAACCATCACAAACACATTTTTTCTACATCATGCTAAAAGACGATACACGTGGCGAATGCCAGGAGATATACAAAAATATCAAATAGATTACATTTTTGTTAGACAACGGTTTAGCAATTAAGTAAAAGACTGTAGAAACTACAAAGAAGCAGAAATATACACTTATAAACACTTACCACGACATCGTAATTATGAAAGCCGCTCTTAAGTTTACAAATTTGAGAAAAGGAGCCGAAAAAGGCACTTTGGCTTTGAGAAACTGTAAGATAGAGGTACCCTCGAAAGATATGAAAAAAAAGTCAAATGAATTGCTGAAAGATATCGGGAAAATTTCTGATACTAAGGATGTAGAAACAGAATGGAATAACATTAAATCCAGCTTAGACATGGCGGCCAGGGATATTCTGGGATATACACAAAAAGAAAATAAGGAATTGTGGATAACAAAGGATATCTTGAATTTAATAGAAAAAAGACGAAAATACAAAGATAGACCAGACGAAACATGAAAACAAAGATACAGAGCCATAAAATAGGAAATTATTCGCAAATGCAAGAAAGCTAAAAAGCAATGAATTGATGATAAGTGTAAAGAGGTACAAGCTAAGATAGAAATAGCAAAAGACGCACAAAATATAAAAACTAATTAGAATGAATTTTAGGAATATAAAACCGTATAGCAAAAATATAAGGGGCGCGGAAGGAGACGTCATTATGGAATATGTAGAGAAAGTGGTTCATCATCATTTTGTTTTCGAGCTTACTTAAGGTCGGTTTGGCGTGGTTAGATGGCACGAATATATAGGGAATTTATATGCAGGAGAGGAACTAACAGGACTAGAACCAAAATCAAACATTAAAAAAGATTACTTGGCATATCCTATACTTAGAGATGAGTTTGAATTAGCATTAAAGAGTTTGAAAAATGGTAAGGCGCAGGGTACAGATAAGGCGCAAGCAAAAACTTTAAAAACCGCTGAACAGAGCTTAATTAACATCTCTTCCAACCTGTAAGCTATATGTATGAGGCAGGCGAGATATCCAAAGATTTCAAACGTAACATCATAGGTCCCTATACCAAAAAAGAGAGGTGCGGATAGATGTGAAAATTTTAGAACAGTACGTTTGACAGCACACGTGTAAAAGATATTAACTAGAATTGTACAAAGACGGGTGGAAAAACAGGCTGAAGAAGTATTAGTAGAAGATCAATTTGGGTTTAAGCGAAATAGGAGAACACGGAAAGCTATTTTAGCTCTGGGGGTGATAATGAAGAAGACAATAGAAAAAGGAGAAAGTGTACCATATGGGGTTTGTAGATCTGTAAAATCGAAAAAAAATGTTTGAAATAGTCAAAAAGATCGGAATGAGTTTTAGGAATTTGGAATTATTATGCAGGAATAAAAGATTGATATGCTTAGATTTGCAGATAATATAGCGGTATCAGCATCTAGCAAGAAAGAGTTAGAAGCTGCTTATGATGAAATGGAAACAGTTGTAACAGAGAGATACAGTATGAAAATTAACAAATATGAAACTAAGGTACTTGTATGTAAAGGAGGGGAAAATAAATCAAAAACTAAAATACAAATAGATAACAAGGGGTTAAAGATTTCTACTACCTAGGAAGCCGAATGACACAAGATGGGAAGAACGCAAAAAAATATAGAACAAAGATTATCACAAGGTCGTGCTATATTCAACAAGAAAAATCAATTACTGTGTTCAAAGATAACAACCATAGAAACTAGGAAAAGATTGCTTAAAGCATATGTGTGAAGCGCAGCACTGTATGGCTGTGAAACTTAGGAGAAGCGGACAAGAAAAAATATAAACCTTTGAAATGTGGTGCTATCATGGACGGACAAAGTTAAGAACAAATATGAATGATAGAATGATAGGCCACATACATGAAAGATTAAAGCGGAATATATTAGAAGCTGAGATAGGAAAAAGTGTGAGGTAAAGGTAGACCTAGGTTAGACTATTGCACACAGATAGTCAAAGATGTAGGCTGTGAAATTTTTAGGGAAATGTGTAGACTAGCTAAGAATAGAAATCAAAGAAGGTACGTGTCCAACCGCATCCAAGACGGAAAACCGATTGACGAAAAAAATAATTGTACTTGAACCTGATGATTATTATAAGCAACTACAAGTTTTGGTTTGGTAATATTCTCAACTAATGTCGATTGTGCAAAAGGATTTATTGGAAAACTATACATACGGGCAAATAGTTAAGTGATGGAGGATCTTGGTAGCCGCAGATTGTTTAACCCCCTTCACATACCACTGAATATCGGTTAAATAGGGTATATATTTAGAAAAACAATACAAGCGATACCGACAAAGTTAATAGTATGAAAGTTTTAAAAATAGTGGGGGAAGATAAATATCTGTGGAAAACAAAAAAAAATAGGCAGTTTTAGCATAATGCGGGACATATTACAAGCAGCGATAGGAAAAAGAATGGTAAAGGTAAACCTAGATCAGACTAACGTAGGCAGATAGTGAAAGATGTGGGCTGTGGGAATTTTAGGGAAACGTGTAGGTTAGCGTAGAAAAGGAAACAACGGAAGTACGCGTCTAATTGGTTCCAGGACTGAATACCTAATTAAGACTAATAAAGAAAGTAATCCAAGCGAATACCAGAATATTGCATTAAATGTTGTGTAAACCACGGGGCTTACGGTATTGAAATATTTACACTTAATTGAATATAGTGGAATCTGTGGTGTGATTTCGAAGTCACTTATAACTGTCCACGGTTATTCGCTATTCTTAATTCAGCTTTGTGACTATGCCAAATGTAGATTGTTAATGAGGTATGACACTTCTAGTTCTGGATAGTGCTCCAAAGATTACATCAATGGATATACTTAAAACACTTCTTTGCAAGTACTGTTCATTGTAATTAAACCTGATGATTATTATAAACAACTACAGGTGTTGGCTTTGCAATATTCTCAAGCAATACTGATTATGCGAAAAGATTGATTAGAAAACAGTTAATTCGGCAAATGTCTAAGTGTTGGGGCTCTTGATAGCCACAGATTACCTAACCTTATTCACATACCACTGAATATCGCTGAAATAAGGTATATATTTAGAAAACAATAGAAGGGAAACAGAGCTATATTTAGACTCTAGGAATTTTAGGGAAATGTGTAGATTAGCTCAAAATAGGAAACATTGGAGGTACGCAACTAACCAGTTCCAGTACTGAAGAGCTAATTATGATGATGAAGCTATAAGAGTTAATGTCAGATGTAATGTATACTTACATATTTAACTTAACCTAGTTCAAAATATTTTGAATTGAACAGACAGTATAATACTTAGTTTATTTGTGGTTTTAATAAAGAAATGCTTTTTATCTTTTATTTTTAAATAAAATATAGTTTTTTGTTTATACTTCAATTTTATTAAATAGCTCAATCACAATAGGACAGTAACTTTCCTTCAAAAGAAATTAGAAAAAAGGGACCTATGTGATTATTCAACCCTGGGAACCCAGACTGTCTTGCTATGCCACAGTGATAAATAGACAGAAGTTTAAAATTTTGATTTAACTGAACCGCAAAATTCAAAGCTGGGTTTGACACTGGAAAAAGATAAATGTCACGAGAGGACCACCAATTTGATATTAATTCACTTGAAATGTGTAATAAATAGGTTCTTTGTCCCACTAGATAAGTTTTGTAAATTGTCTTACCGCTTGGCATGTGTACTAAAAATAGATATTGCGCTTTTTCATTAGTATGTAAATAAAAAATACATTTAAAGCTTTCTATCCCTGTATTTTTATATGGATTGGCATTGGTGTCAGTTCACAAAAACGTTTTAATTAACATCGAAGGCGTATTACATTGGTTTTTTTAAAAACAATCCCAAATTGATTTTATATAAAAGTGTTTCTGAATTCTGAACACTGTAATTGATTTGTAGTATTATACAAATATTAGTCGTCAAAATTATTAGTTTTAACTTTCTCATAAAAAAATTTCCACGCAACCATGACGAATAATGTTAGAATAATTCATTAAATTAGTTTTTAATGAATTCCAAAGGACTTCAAAAGGAAACTTCAAGCTTGTAATTGGAGATACTGCAAAAACTTTACGTTGCGGCAGAGAAACGATAAGAAGGAAGACGTGATTTAATACTCTTTTTCTTACTTTCGCAAGTAAATTCTCTTAAAATTGAGAGTCCCATTTGTAATATTTTCAACGACACACCAGCCAGTTTTTGGACTAATTTAGTTCCAAAGCAAGTTTCATAGGAATTAATTATATTAGCTTTTTAGTAACAAAAACTATATCATTAATGTGAGCTAAGATATTTAAATTTTTTAAACGTTTGACAAATGCTTTGACATGTCTTTGTGCATTTACAAGCATCAACGCTCTCTGTCTCTGTGTAAGCTCATCAATCCAGATCAAGCTTTAACTATTCCTTCTTCAGTCGTAACAAATTGTAAGCGCCTATTTGTTGTATAACATTCGTAATAAATTAACACAGAATCTTATTTGTACATTAATTAAGGGCTTTACAAATATTTTCGTGTTGCAAAATATCGATATTTCTTTAGTTCATTAAAATGCCGTAGTTTGAACAATATAACAGGAAAACTGCGTCTCGTACGTTAATTAAAAGATGTAAGGCGATTTTACTAATTTATATGCATCAATTTACATTATCACACAAATACGGTTTCCGCTAACACCGACAGATAAAACAACCATATTTTAAAGTCCTAATTCCATTTGCTTCTTTTCGGAATTTACAGCTATAAATATCGGCTAGTCTCATTGAAGTAGGCAATTGGGCGTCGAGCTGCTGAAACATATGGTTTGGTTGTTTTCTACTTCCGTTCGAGAATCGTGATCTCAACCGCAAATTTCCTTTCGTTTCGGTTATTTGAAACCTTGCAACTCGATTAATTGCTTTCCACGTAAAACTTTAAAGTTCCAAAACAATTTTATTATTTCAATTATATGACGTGTTTTGTAGCTATTTTTTTTTTACAGAGAAGGATCCGTATCCTGTAGAAGCACTTCCTACGTGCAATCATGCTTTAACCGTTTGTCAGCACCGAAGTGATTGCAATATACTATTTGACAACTTCAAACAGCAGTGTAAGGTTCGAGATAACAAATGTCGAATGGAAAGCAGGTAAGACAATTACGTGTAGGATATCGTTGATAACAACAAATGTATATCCTTTTACAGAAGTAAATGTCAAGCAGCTTGGTCAAACTTACGTCTTTCTCCTGTATTTGGATGTATCTGCCCTAACAATAATATGAAACGTAGGTGCGAACGAATTTACGGTTTAATAAATTATAATCCCTGTGTGGGTAAGTTTGCATTTACGTTGCTAGCGATTAGTAGTTACGTTGCCTTCTAACTTAAAAGCACTATTTTAAAATAAGACGTTTTAATGACATAAGATACAGAGAAAAACGCTTAGTGTGTTTATCGTCTTTTGCAAATGTCATATTCCGCCTTTTGTTAAAAAAACGGACTTAACTTAAATGCATGCATGTATGTGTTTATATTATCCGCAATAGTTAGAATATAGTAGACCTAAATGTTTCAGCACCTATATAATATATATTTGGCCGTTCTGCATTTCAGACTATTTTCCTCAAAGTCCTTTCCTTTCACTTTTATTCATCAATCCATTACCAATCCTAAAGCACAATGTTAACCACGCCTTCAGCACAAATCGCACTTATCGCACTGGCACAGGCACTGATTTACTCCCGCCTTTAGAAGAAGCGCACATCACCTTACAGTTTCCAGAGTTCAACAATCAGGGTGAGAGCAACTTTATATAAATAATGTTTACTTTTTAGAATTATATTAAAGCATTAGTCTAGCAAGTATTCGATATCTTTTTAGCGAAGGTGATTTCAGCCTCAGGAAATGCGTCTGTTTTGTATGAGTTCGGTACCGCCGATTCCCTTGTTGACCACCCGCTCATTGACGCGGTCAACGGGGTGGAAACTAATTCTATCAACATTCGCAAAGCAATAAATAAAATACCCAACAAAGGCATTATTATCCCTAAGACGGGCAACTCTCCCAGTGGATATAGCAACAACAGATATACACCCCCGAATGGGCTTCGTAAGTACACAAGTAGGTATAAAAAAGTCAATATCTATAGTATCATATTTTATAAAAATGGAAGATTTATAGTACAATATAAGGTAGATTATACGACAAAGCGGGTTCTATTTACATGATAACCGTTTTCTTATCTATAGATCCTTCAAAGCGGAAAACGTTATATTAACTGTTGTGCCCAGTTATACTTTTGGCACATAGGAAAATTAAGCTTCTAAGTCCCTCCTATATTTTAACCCCATTTTATTTTAGTACCATAATAATAACAGTTAAACCAACTTCCTATAAAATTATCTACACGTGTTAAGTAACAAATATTTCAAAAGGATGTAATCAGTTTTTTGATGACTTGAATGTATTATAAAAATATTAAAAAAATATTTATCCGAAAGCATTTAAATTACAATTCAAATAACTTTACGGTAAATATTGAAAATGGTTTCCTGTAATCTGCTTAGAGGTTCGTACACGCTTTATAATACTCGGAACCACTTTCTGTAATGTAAGCTGAACAATGTTTGAAATCTTACGTTTAAGGTTAGCGTTCAATTCGACAAATGTATAGGGATTGCTTTTGAAACTACAATTTTTAAATATTCCTACAGAAAAAAGTTTTCTGTTGTAAGATCTGGAAACCTTAGAGATCATTGCTTCTTCAGTATCAAATTAATGACAGGCAAAAAATTCACGTAACTGAAACCAACGTTTTATCATGCGCTCTTTCACACCTCCAGAACTTCAACATTTAAAAGCAATGGTTGATCTCTGCTTTTTCAACGATGTATACCTCCAGTCTCGCAAAAATTATTAATTAAACGCGATATTGTCGACTTACTAGAAACTGTGAACTTGGGAAATTTTAACTAAGATTCGTCTTTCTCCACTACTTTGTAAAATTTATACACGAAATTCAATGGTAAACAAACGTTTATCTGTGAAAAAAGATATATTTGACACAATGGAAACAAATACATGTCAAAATAGCACTAGCGCATCAGTAGAACGGTACAGTGATTCCAAGAAACGTGAAGAAATCAAAATTTACCTACGTGTAACTTTTATCTTTGTAATCTTTGGGCTGCGTCCTTTTTGAAACAACTGTTGTTCAAGTTTTACCTTACGGTGGTTTTTTAAATAAGACAAGAATTCTTTCAAATGCTGAAACTAAACCGATTGTCATTAATAATCATGTTATTAGTTAGGATAAAGAGTTAATATTCAACGAAGAGTTTGACTGTGAGTTTGTCATTTTTTTAACATAATTCAGAAAAAGACTAAATGGATTGTTATTGAATTGACTAGGTGAGGTTAAGAAGGATCGTGATTCTTTGTAAATAAATTTTGAGTTAATGTGTGCAGAATCTATCGTTGCGTTAGGCTTCGAGCATCGCTTAGAAGTGAAGTAGAAGTAGAGCCAATTAAATCCAGAGTTTATCCTTTACCAGTGACGTATAAAGAGCATGTGAATATTAGTACTGTGTTAAAAGAAAATATCATTGAAAGATCAAATACTTATTCTGTTAACACTTTGGTAGTTATTATATAGGTGATGATAGTATCGGATTGCGTCTCGATGCAAGAAAATTCAAACAAAATACTCCAATTATTAATTATATAATATTAAATACCAAATCCTTCCAGTCCTAATTAGACGTAGGTTTTATGAAATCTGGGAATGCATGGAATTCTAATAAAAATTTATAGGGTGTGTTGATCTGTAATAAAGAATTATTTGTTGTTACGATACCAGACTTCGGTTTACAGATATTCTTATGCTGGTGATAAATATAAAGCTGGTATGATACGTAACAATTTGGAAATGCCTGTATTATGGTTAATCGATTTTGTAGAATAGTATGTAGTTTTAAGTAGGAATACAATTTCCACTATCACAAATCCTAATATCCATAGTATTGAAAGGGGTGTGTTGAACTACAATGGAAGCTGTTTCAATTCACAGAAAAACTCTAATGATAAAAATCCATATCCGTGTTTTATTTACCTTGACTTAATTTTTACTAGGTCTGTTGTTGTAAGTAATTATAAATTACACTATAATTATTTAGATGGTAGCGCAATTTTCGTTGAGAGACCAAATATTTGAAACCTAGTTATATGTAACTTCAATTGTGAAGCGAAGAAGAATTATAAATTCAAACACAACAGGTGTATATTGAACTAGACTCAGGGGTATGGACTCTTAGTTACGGGTTCTTTTCGTGGGTTAATTAAAAACATGAAATGAAAAATTACTGGATTCCAGTTATGTGGTTTTATTCTCCACAATAATAAAGAAAAATGTACATCCTAGTTAACGCTTATAATCACTACTAAAAATAAAAACCTAAAAGGGTACAAAACAACCTTACTGCAGCCCTCCTATTCTAACAAAAATATTCTTAACTATTCAGGTTCAAAGAACTACCGGACATAGCTAGAATAAGCTTAGGTAACTCAAATTTTAGGCGCCAATACTATTTCACTTTCACACGCCTCTGAAGATTATTAATATAGTTCTTTCACCAGGTTCCGCGATTTGGTAACGTCGGCAAGGTAAAATATATCACCAAACGTAGATAAAATAATGTTAGATAGGGGCCCCTTTCTGTACGAGGTTGATCGTATACAAGCGAATCATCGTCATACAAGGCAAACAACTACCTTTTCACAAAACACACGTGACGGTTGAAAGCAGTGCTGGATAATATCTGTAACCAGATCACCACTATCTACAAACCGTGAATTCTAATATTTCTTTGTAACAAAAAGTTGGAGCATGCTTAATACTGTAAAATTATACGATACCTGCAGATTGTTTTCTGTTCTGAATTCCAACTTAGTAATTCGCCACTTTTTCAGTTATTCTCTAAGCTCTAATTAATAAAGCATCAGCTTCACATCGGAACCATATTAAAGTCTCAACGCGAATATAAACATAAATAATGACCTAAAAACCACGTTTCTTAATGAATATCTCGCCTGACATCTCACTCAGCCGGTAGTCCAGGCGCAACTAGCTGATTATGTATCTGCCCGCAACCCGCAGGATTATACAAGTTACCCTCGTTCTCACCCCACGATGCGCTTAAAACGCGTAACTGACTTAGATATAACTTACTTCCTAGAACACAACATTGTTTTTGATGCAAGGACAGAATTTATGAAGAGAGAAAATTATAATTTAACAAAATACACCATGTGTACCAGACGTGCCTAGCACATCACCCCCAAATTAATCAGTTATTTTACGAAAACTAATTCATTTTACCCCTGAGGCACAACGGATTCAACCGGTACCACATAAGGTTTCAAATTAACAATATTTTGGACGCCCTAGGATAAGCCGGTGGCGTCTTCTTTAATCTCATAGGAGTTTGGATTTACTAACCCAACAACAGTAGTAGGGCCTCTAAAGATCAGTAAGAATTTCTTGAGAGTTTTGTTATCTAAAGACAATTGGAGCTGGGATCGCACCAACACTTTATCTCCTTCCTTGAAAAGAATTAGCCGAAGACACTTTTTAGCGTGCCGTTCTCTTCTCTTCTCAGCTCTCGTGCAAAACCTATCTCTGGCTATCATACGAAAGTCCCTAACCTTACTTGCGGTCCCAAAATGACCGTGATTATAATGCTCTTCCAGGATAATTGGAATTATTAAATCTTTTGGAATATACATTCGAGGACCTTTGTTGGCTCCCCGGATTTTCCGCTTAAAAAGTATCCCTCCATGCACAACGTAGCAATCGTCTACGCGCTTCTTAACCCCCTCTTTTTTACCAAGCTCTCCCTTAACTGCCATCCATAAAACGTCCTTAGACTGCCCCATTTGTATACTCTGGACCCCCTTTTTTAACAATCTTCTTTAAATCCGGACATTGCATAACAAAGATATGAACGTTTTTATTATCTGGAGTTTCCATAATACTCTCCCCATTCGAAACTATTGTAAATCGGGACAACGAATTGGCAATAACATTTTCCGACCCCTTACAATATTGGATATTAAACGAATATTCCTCGATTTGTCTCATTACTTCTTCCTTATAAGCATGAGGCACCGGATAACTTTTTAAATAAAAAGGCGTTTTATCCTTCATGTGAGTTGAGTGCTGATATCCTCGCATAGGGCCCGGTTGTTCCGAAAATACATCACCATAGTCCTCAATCAACCTAAACAACTGCTCCGTTTCATTTTGATCAAATCTTTTTGCTTTTCGGACCACTTCCTAAATGTCAACCCATCCTCACTATCTATCTTCACCTCATATACTCCCGCCTTCAAATTTTCTCCCATAACAATTTTCTTCAATTTTATCTCGCCCTTCTTTCCCTCAAATTCACCAGCGAAACTATATTTCTCAAAATTCATACGCACCGAAAACTAAGTCATCCAATCACAGCCCAATATTACTTCCCTGATTAATTTTGGGACGCCAACGCAGGCAAACTTAAACGTTATCCCCTTAGCGTCAAAATCTAAATAAACTTGTTGTTTTGTCGTCTGTCCCTTGCCTTGCAAGGCCCATAAACAGTAACACCGGTAGCAGGTAACCGAGAAATGTTGGGATCCCTTTCTAAAAATTTTTTCAAGAATTCCTCACTGACACAACTCATCATTGATCCCGTATCGATCAAAATGTTTACCCACAGCAACTGTACCTTAGCATTTATTACCGGGAGTAAAAGGTCACCCTGGTTCACCTCCTCCTCTTCTACTACATCTTCATATCCTTGATTAAAAAGCGTAGCAACTACCCTATTTCTTTCTCGGTCTCTCTCAGGTAAATTTCGATTATCATTTTCTTTTTCGATTCTCGGTTACTGTGGCCTATTATAAGCCCTACTAGAATTATCTGGATACGAAACCCCCGATCTCCCTTCGTAATGTCGGTCCTGCCTAACGAGACCCCTCGAATTATTATTTGAATATTGAGACTTTGAATTTGCTTCCACCTCATCATTCTACGCAAAAATCGTTCCGCCTCCTCTACAGTTTTTACTCCCGAATTAATTATACCCCTACAAATATCAGACTCAGAATGATTGGCCCGTATATCAACAATTTCCTCCTCTTTTAAAGATCCTTTTAAATAAGCTGCCTCTTTCCACCGCTTTAAACAATAATCGGCCCGCGACCCTCTCTCACATCTATCATATTTAAAATCATGAAAAGCCTTCCGTTGGGTTTGGGCATCCCAATACCTATCTAAAATTCTCCGCTTAAATTTTGAAAAATCTCTACACGCTCTACCCTTAATCTCCCCCCAATCGGCCGCAGAATCCTTTAAATTTCCCAAAGCTAAGACTAATTGCTTATGTGGCGGAACCTCTGCCTCCTGAAATAACAATTCAAGCTTGTTTACAAACATAACCGGGTTAGTTCTTCCGTCTGGCCTAAATATTATCAATCCACCCCCAATTCCTTCCAGATACTCAAATATTGCAGATTACCGGTGGTCTGAGCGATGACAGCCTTATCCTTTTTTTTCACAAAACAATTACTTTTTTCGGTTACTTCGTCGTGCCCCAGCGTACCCTCTTTACTTTTAAGGATTTAATTCTCAACTGAATTTCTTCCAACCCTCCGTTTAATTTACTACTATTCTGGGTTAAAATTTTAAAATTATCGTTCAACATTTCATTGTTTGCCTTTAAACTCGAACTTATTTCTTTCATTAAGCTAGTTAAGTTTTTTTAACATATCGTCATTTTCTCCTTCTACTTCTACTACATGTTTTTTTGATTTCTTTTCTTTTTCGCGATCCGTCATTGTAACAATACTTATTTCATAATAATTAATAACAAGACTTATTTTCTATTCCCTAAAATTTTATGCTTTTCTAGCCCCTTTAGTTCGGCGCCAATGACCTAGACTCATGGGTATGGACTCTTAGTTACGGGTTCTTTTCGTAGGTAACTTAAAAACATAAAATGAAAAACCACTGGATTCCAGCTACGTGGTTTTATTCTCCACAATAATAAAGAAAAATGGACATCCTAGTTAACGCTTATACTCACTACTAAAAACAAAAACTTAAAAGGGTAAAAAACAACCTTACTGCATCCCTCCTATTCTAGCTAAAATATTCTTAACTATTCAGGCTCAAAGAACTACCGGACATAGGTAAAATAAGTTCAGGTATTGATAATAATGCTAGCAACTACAAATCATAAATTATGCTAATATTAGTAACTCGAATTTTTCGCGCCAATACTATTTCACTTTCGCACGCCTCTGAAGCTTATTAATATTTTCCCCAGGTTCCGCGATTTGGTAACATCGGCGAGGTAACATATATTACCAAACGTAGACAAAATAATGTTAGATAGGGGCCCCTTTCTGTACGAGGTTGATCGAATACAAGCGAAGCATCGTCATACAAGGCAAACAACTACTTTTTCACAAAACACACGTGATGGTTGAAAGCAGTGCTGGATAATATCTGTAACCAGATAACTACTATCTACAAACCGTGAATTCTAATATTTCTTCATAACAAAAAGTTATAGCATGCTTAATACTGTAAAATTATACGATACCTACAGATTGTTTTCTGTTTTGAATTTCAACTTAGTACTTCGTCACTTTTTCAGTTATTCTCTAAGCTTTAATTAATAAAGCATCAGCTTCACAATGGAATCACATTAAATTCTCAATGCGAATGTAAACATAAATAATCACTTAAAAACCACGTTTCTTAATTAATATTTCGCCTGACATCTCACTCAGCCGATAGTCCAGGGGCAACTAGTTGATTATGTATCTGCCCGCAACCTGCAGGATTATACAAGTTACCCTCGTTCTCTTCCCACGATGCGCTTAACACGCGTAACTGACTTAGATATAACTTACTTCTTAGAACACAACATTGTTTTTCATGCAAGGACAGAATTTATGAAGAGGGAAGATTATAATTTAGCAAAATAAACTATGTATATCGGGCGTGCTTAGCACAATATGAACGAGTTAACCTTCAAGTGTTTGTAAATAATTTATTTCATGAATTCGCTTGGATGGGCGTGAGAGTGTGCGTGTGTGTGTATGCGTCTGCGTGTGTGTCTAAGTGCTTATTGTGTGTATGTGCATTTGCACCTATGTGTGTGTGTGCTGACGCATGTATTTTTAAGCAGGTCAAATATCTAATAGTATAACGCTAACTTAGTTGTAGTTAGATGGTGATAATAACGATTTCTTCTGTATAATTTTTTATTATTTTACCATCGTGTGTTTATGAAAGTGGCTCGCTGAAACATAGAATCAATTGTATTGAGTCGATAGAGAATAATGCCAATTATTCTCTGGCATACCAATGGCAGGAATACTATTTTAAAATCAACTGGTTGCAGGAGCTCCAACTGCCGTGGATTTGTGACCTATACAAGGGTGCTCGATATATATCGGGAACTGACAACACTAGTGTTGCTGGGTGCGATCTGACGTTTCTAGCCTAAAGTTTGACATTTTTAACAGCATACATATTTATAACATTTTGCAATATGAACACTATTTGTTTTGTTTTGATTGAGTTGAATATTTTGTCTCGGCCAAAAAATGGAATTAACTCGTGCACATTTTCCTGCGATGATTTTTTACGGCTTCCGACGTGAATTATCTTCACAACAGTGCCGGAATCAACTTATTTCGAATTTTGAGGACGAAGCTCCTATTAAAACCACTGTATATTGTTGGTATGGTGAATTCAATCGTGGTTGTAGTTCGCTAGCTTATGAATTTAAAGAAGGTCGTCCAAAATCGGTTACTGTGCCAGAAAACATCGATGCTATGCGCGAATTGATAGTGCAAGCTCGTCGTCTGAGTTATTATGAGATTCGGGCATACCTAGGCATTAGTATGACAAGTGACTATTTTAGCACTCAAAACTTATAGTCCTTTTTTGGCACCTTATAATTCCTTTTTGTTCCCACACGTGAAGAAAAAACTGCGTGGACAACGATTTTCGACACCAGAAGAGGCGGTTGATGCGTTCATGTTTTGGAGATATCTCAATCAGAATGAAAAAAAATACTATAAAAATTAGTTCCAACATGTGCAAAAATGTATAAATCAGCGTGTAGAATATTTTGAAAAACAGTAAAGAAGTTTTCACACCTTAAGTTTTGTTTTTGTTACTTATTCCCGATACATATCGAACACCCCTCGTATCTAAGGTGTCGCACGGCAGAAATTTATAAAACAGCAATAAAGACGCCATCAAAATGCCGTTACCGCAAACAGACATGTAATCAACGTGGCTTATAGTTCTTGTTCTGTGTATGGCTCTGCGTATTCAACGGGGTTCTCTTACCTTAGTAACTGAAAAATTACAGATAGGAGTAGCTTACATGATGTTTACTAATTTAAATAAATGTAAATTTTCTAAAAAGAAAATTATTCAAAGCTGCTTATTTAATGATATATAGGAAAAATATTTTTAATTCTCTACAATTTTTCAATGTATCTTTAGAAAAATTTTTGTTATAATTTTGATATCATCTCTTTAAAATACTGAGGAATTTACCATTCATTTATAATAAAAGCATTCAAAGTAGGATATTATGAAATAAATGCTCTGCTATACAATTTCCTGTTACGAATCCGCTTTGTCGAATAGTCAGAAAATTAAAATAACTTTGCAATGTAAGTGCAAAGTTTACGATTCTCTTGCATCGAAATGAATGCGAGAAGTACTGGAAGACCATATCATCATTTTCTAATTAAAGTAAAAATACATGCACATACCTAATGCACCTGGTATTTTCATCCCGGCACCTAAAATTTTATGCATGTAGTCTTTGGAGATTGCACGATTTTTATATATTCTTATAGCCATGCGCGACATAATTTACTTCAAAGCACCGATCCCCTATATAAATTTTCCTTTTATTCTTGACACAGTTGTTGGTTGTTTCAATAAATACTACAAGCGCTCCAAATTCATAACAAATAGCTATTAAATGTAAGTAGTATTTTGAAAGTTTTTACTTTAAACATTGAACAATTTCCATAAGTTCCTTTTATTTATTTAAATTAAGCGCTACGTTTAAGAAGTAAATAAAAATTAGAGTTAGCGAAAACAAGTAATGGAAAATGTAAATAAACACGATTGAATATTCGAATTTCAGGTTCTCTGGAAAAAACAATAGCTCAAGTGTTTGAACAGGATAATCAAATATTTACCAGCACTTGTCATACAGTTTTGGATAGCTGTAATGACAACTATCATTGCAGAATGGCTATAGCTCCTATTCTTCACCACTGTGACCAATCTAGATGCAGTAGAACCTCTTGTATGGAAGCATTAATGGGATTTTACAGACGACCTGCATTCCACTGGACTTTGGAGGTTGCTTTTTGTATATGCAAGTAAGTACTAGACAAGGGATGCGATTCACGTAAACTTAAAAAGCTAATAACTTACACGCTTAGCTATAAACTTATTTTTTATTTCGTCCTCTTTCAGCTGCTTAGGAAAACTTACACCTGTCATTTAAAATATTTTATAGGGCTTTATTTTATTTAGAGAAGTGAGCACAGACACGCTTTTAAAACTTTCCGTAAAGTTTCTGATTAAACTGTTTATAACATTGAAACTTTCAAACCACAAGATACATATTTTAGTTTCATGGAGGCTAGACTATCAACATATTGTAACTATTATCTTTAGCACGAGTTGTATGTCTATAGGAATATGTATATTTAAGGTGTAAAGCATCAGGGTGTAGGTACTTTAAGGGGTGGTAGATGAGGTTATTCTGAAAGTTTTAGGGCACATTTGCTATTATACAAAATTTTGTAGCTTTCGCATTATTGAATTTTTAATCTTATTAAGAATTACGTAATTTTTACAGATAGAAGTCAAACGCGCGAAGTAGCCTTACTTAAATTTATACTAATGGGTTTTCCAGACATGTAAATTTGTCGATACAAACCATAATAACCTACAGAAAGTACGATGAATCGGAATTATTTGAAACAATTTTCTAACATTGCGGGTTACCTCAAAATAGTTAAAAATGGTGGCGATATTCGAATTATTCAAAAACTACTTTAGTTGGTAACTTTTTTTAAGAAATGCAAAACGTTCTTAAAAAATTAACAATAAAACCAAATCTTGAGTTGTTTTGTAAAAAAAGTCGTGAACTAACGATAACGAGAAAATGGAACATTGTTTAAAACTATAACTAATGCGGCTAAAGTAATTTGAATTTAACTTAAAGCTATTAATCTTTATGTTCGAAATGTCCACCATCATTGCTAAAGCACATCCACGCACGACTTCGTACTTCTGTGGTGCTCACGCCAAGTTTCATCGCTTGTTTTAAAATCCCAAAACTGCATCAATCATTCTTCTCAAATGGCAGTATCAATTATTACCTAACGTACGACAACCCTTTAAGCTCCTACACATAAAAGTCAAAGAGAGATAAATCGGGGAACGCGCTGGCCATGTAATATGCCCATTTTGTCTTATCTGCAGATTTGGAAAGGTTCTGCCGAATAATCACGAATGAATCTTGCGAAATATGCAAGCATCCGTCATTTTGATAGATCATTTCTTTTCTTAGGTGCATTCTTTAATAAACATTCTAAAACGGTTTCTAAGAATCTCAAATAAGTTTCTCCATTTAAGTTATTTGGAAGTTAATATGGTCCAATAAAATTACCGGCGATAACGTTGGCCCAGGCATTGACGCTAAAGCTGCTTTTTGAAGAAACTTGCTTCTTTTTATACAAACTTCTGACATTGTTGTGCCAATAGAAAAAACGGGTACTCTGTCGTATGTAAACCTTGATTCGTCGGCCCACAAAATTTTTAAAACGCTGCGTCCTGGATGTCCGCGTTTAATAAACAGCCCCAAGCACTTCTAAGCCTAGTACAAAGGTGTAATGGAACGGGTACTTCTTACCAAAGTGCACTACAGATTGCATTTCCATGTAAATAAAATAAGCTCTCTCACTACTGTTTTAATGCTCGTCGTCGGATTTGTATTAAGTCCAAAATGTTCTCGTCGGCTTCCACATTAAACTGTAGTGTAAGTGTACCAGACTCTCTAAAGTTTAGATTTTCGGATTGTACAAACCTTTTGAACGTATTTTGGAACACTTATGCGTTAGAATTTCTTCGAGCTCCAATTGCATTTTTGTTAGCTATTCCGTACATATAAATGCTATCAGCATACTTGCGGCGCGAGAATGTTACCGTTACACAAAATCAATAACAAATGGACGATAAACCCAATAGAATAGAAGAGAAATTAACTGAACATGACTGAGTTCGACACTACTACAAGTGTAGCTGCAACTAAACACGAAGAAATGTTATTCACGCTTAAACAATACACGAAATAAACACAGCGAGGCGTCAACATACGTGTACTTTAAAATAAACAAAAATAATTTACTGGAAACGTCGCCAGACTAACTTCTTTCAGAACCAGTGGACACAACGCGAGGTATCATTCAGAAGTACCAAACAATACACCTAGCGGACCATAGACTTAACAGTGATTAGGACGCCTCTCGTAGGTCGTCGCTAATTTTTGCTGTGACACGCCTATACGTCCATTTCGAATGGACCTGCACCTTGCCGAAGTTCTAAATTACTAGAACAGGTGAAATGGCTTGCGTGTTCTAATGAGCTAAAGAGCCGAATTACAGGTCCAACCAAAGTAGTAGGGTCGTTAGTGAGGAACCAGACTAAGACAGGTCCCCGAAAGAGGGCAGCGGCTCTTTCGGTACTTAGATTGGCAGAGACCATAGGGGTCGGTATTGCAGTCTAAGACACACTACCGCGATGTGGAAGGCAATGGGAAACCACCACATTATCTCCCAAGTACACAGCGTACTTAAATTGTAACAAACATGATGGCATTCTCTGGGGTAAAGAATTCCGGAGTTAAAATAGTCCCCCATTCAGATCTCCGGGAGGGGACTACTTCGGAGGATGCGATCGGAAAGTTAAGAATAAGAGTCGGGAACATTCTGCGAGTCGGAGCGTGGAATATTAGAAGTATGAAGCAAGTAGGTAAGCTAGAGAACCTAAAAATCAAAATGAATAGGTTATCACTAAACATAGTAGGAATCAGCGAAGTTCGGTGGCCAGAGGCAGGGGATTTTTGGAGTGGAGACTTCAGGGTAATTTATACAGGAGCAGAGGACGGAAATTTGGGTGTGGGGATAGTTATGCGGAAAAAGATAGGATACTGTGTAGAAAATTACTTACAAAAGAACGAAAGAGTACTCATGGTTAGATTAGAATCTAAACCGGTAAACACAGTAATAATACAAGTATACATGCCCACCTCTAGCTACAGTGACGAAGAGGTAGAAGCCATCTACAAAGATATCGAAGACATATTAAGATACGTAAAAGGACATAAAAATTTAATAATTACGGGGGATTTTAATGCTGTGGTAGGTGAGGGTAGGGAAGGAGCGGTAGTAGGTTTATTTGGTTTAGGCACGAGAAACGACAGGGGAAATAGGCTGGTAGAATTTTGCGAACAGAACAATTTAATCATCACAAACACATTATTTCAACATCATGCTAGAAGACGATATACGTGGAAGATGCCAGGAGATATAGGAAGATATCAAATAGATTACATTCTTGTTAGACAACGGTTTAGGAATCAAGTAAAAGACTGTAGAAGCTACCCAGAAGCAGATATAGATACTGACCACAACATCGTAATTATGAAGGCCGCACTTAAATTTAAGAATATGAAAAAAAGGAACGGAAAAAGGCACTTGGACTTAGAGAAATTAAAAGATAAAGATATTCAAGTAAGATTCGAAAAAAAGTCAAATGAATTGCTGAATGATATCGGGAAAATATCTGAAACTAAGGAAGTAGAAACAGAATGGAATAACATTAAAGCCAGCCTAGACATGGCGGCCAGAGATATTTTGGGGTATACACAAAAAGAAAATAAGAAACCATGGATAACAAAGGATATCGTGAATTTAATAGAAGAAAGACGAAAATACAAAAATAAATCAGACGAAACAGGAAAACAGAGATACAACGCCATAAAATTATTCGAAAATGCAGGAAAGCTAAAGAACAATGGATTGATGAAAAATGCAAAGAAGTACAAACTAAGATGGCAAGAATATATAGGGAATTTATATGCAGGAGAGGAACTAACTGCATTCGAACAGGAATCAGACATTGAAAATGATGACTTGGGATATCCTATACTTCGAGACGAGTTTGAATTAGCATTAAAGAGTCTGAAAAATGGTAAGGCGCCGGGTACAGATAAGGTGCAAGCAGAAACTCTAAAGGCCGCTGGACAAGCAGTAACAGAACGTTTCTTCCAACTTGTAAGCTATATGTATGAGACAGGCGAGATACCCAAAGATTTCAAACGTAGCATCACAGTAACTATACCAAAAAAGAAAGGCGCGGATAGATGTGAAAATTTTTGAACAATAAGTTTGACAGCACACGTGTCAAAAATATTAACTAGAATTGTGCAAAGACGAATGGAAAAACGAGCTGAAGAAATACTAGGAGAAGACCAATTTGGGTTTAGGCGAAACAGGGGAACACGGGAGGCTATTTTAGCTCTGAGAGTGATAATGGAGAAAACAATAGAAAAAGGGGAAAGCATGTATATAGGGTTTGTAGATCTGGAAAAAGCATTCGACAATGTAAATTGGAAAAAATGTTTGAAATACTCAAAAGATTGGAATGAGTTATAGGAATAGACGAATAGTACATAGCTTATACAAAGAGCAAACAGCAGTAATAGAATTAGAGCAGGAACGTAGAGAAGTAAACATTAGGAAAGGGGTGGGACAGGGATGTGCCCTATCCCCATTGATTTTTAACTTGTACATAGAAGCGGCAATGAATACTGTCAAATGCAGGAAGACATTTGTAATTAGTATGCAGGGACAAAAAATTGATATGCTTAGATTTGCAGATGATATAGCGGTATTAGCGTCTAGCAAGGAAGAGTTAGAAGCTGCTCTTAATGAAATGGAAACGGTTCTAACAGAGAGATACGGTATGAAAATTAACAAAACTAAAACTAAAGTTCTAGTTTGCAAAGGGAAAATAAATCAAAAACAAGAATACAAGTATTTAACACGAACTTACAAGAGGTTAAGTATTTGTGCTACCTAGGAAGCCAAATAACGCAAGATGGGAAAAGCACAAAAGATATAAAACAAAGATTAGCACAAGGTCGTGCTACATTTAACAAGAAAAAGCAACTACTGTGCTCAAAGACCACAAACATAGAAACAAGGAAAAGATTGCTTAAAACATATGTGTGGAGCACAGCACTGTACGGCTGTGAAGCCTGGACAGTAGAAGAAGCGAACAAGAAAAAGGTAGAAGCCTTTGAAATGTGGTGTTACAGGAGTATGAAGAAGATATCATGGACAGACAAAGTTAAGAACGAAGAGGTACTAAAAATGGTAGGGGAAGAAAGAAATATGTGGAAAACGGTAAAAAATAGGAGAGATAGGATGATAGGCCACATACTACGGCATGAGGGAATAGTGCGGAATATATTAGAAGCAGAGATAGGAAAAAAGAAAAGAAGAGGCAGACCTAGATTAGACTACTGCACACAGATAGTAAAAGATGTAGGCTGTAGAGGTTTCAGGGAGATGTGTAGGCTAGCCCAGAATAGAAATCAATGGAGGCACGCATCCAACCAATCCCAAGATGGATAAAATAATGACGAAAAGATAACTGTGCTTAAACATGATGATTATTATAAGTAACTACAAGAATTGGTTGGGCAATAGTCTTGAATAATGTTAAGTGTGTGAAAGGATTTACTGGAAAACCATTATTTTGGCAAATGTCTAAGTGTTGGGGGATCTTGGTAGCCACAGGTTGCTTAACCTCCTTCACTGAATCTCGGTAAAATAGGGTATAAAATTAGAAAACAATAGAAAGGGAACGAGCTGAATACACATACTCCCTGAAAAGAAGAAAACCATCAAAAACGCAAAATCAAAGAAGCTGCTTATATAACCCTACATAAAAATAACTGAGTTGCAAACGAATCCGTGACTTTCAGTAAACAATGGATTCCATTACTAAAAGAAATAACAAATGAAAATCAAATGCCCACAATATCTAGGTAGCATTGCAAGTTTTTCCTGGGTTTTCCTTGCAATATTAACATGAAATACAGCCTACATACATGATTTCTATTTATACATAAAATAATTAATTACATAAAAATAAGCATAGCTTAATAGAAATTATGCTGTTGAATTTACGGAAATGTAACTAAACACAGAAATCTCACGAAACATTTATGCATTCAAAAATATATTTTTTTTATATACATTATCTAAAGAATCTCTTAAATTTGACAAATCTTAAATAATGATTATATAACAGTTTACAAAAAATTCTAAAATAATCCTCATTTATATTCTTGTTAACAATTACAGAACCCAAACCTCTTCTATGTGTGGTACAAAACTTCTCTTTAAAATTTCTCGGGATAATTTCTTATACTTTTTTATTTTCCCCTCTGTCGGTATAATTGGCCTACGATGCTGCACAGATAATTTAGTAAAGGTCAACATGTGTCAAACTCTGATCTCCAATTTGCTGAAAATTATCCCCTTAACAAATAATTTTCATAAAATTAGGAACTTATTCTAGCTTAAGTATTAATATCTAAATATCCTTATAAGTTACAAACTAAAACCAAAATAAATATTTGCTATGGTTATTGTCAAATAGAGATTGCAAAATCTTATTTCCATCGTAATTAACTGCATTAAATACTTTCTGGTTCCATTTCAAATCTCCATTTGACGTTAAAATTTCAGTTTACAAAATACATCTATTTTTAATCGACTAAAGTCTGCAGTTGCTCTTGTGTCAAGAAAATTTATATTATTGTAATAAATCTTCATTATATTTCATCAAATAATTATGTTTGATGACTTCTATCTTACTTCTGGAACTCTAATGAAGTAGATTCCAAATTATTCAAAACGTATACGTTTCATGTCGTAAAAGAATAAAATTTTGTCGTTTGGCTTTAGAAAGAATGACCCCAATACTCGATCACTTTCTCTTTATATACAAAAATTAACTCAATACGTCATCTTCTCAATTTTTCTGGCTTTATTTCGAAGCATTAGTCACCCCGGATGATGAAATACTTTACGCCGATTTCGCGTTTTAATGAGTTAATTAAGTGCTGTTATCGCGGTCTTGAAATCCTCCCTTCCTTGCTACTAAGCGAAGTCAAATGTCGCTATCTCCTCTCTGTAATACGTAGAGCTATTAAAACGCTTATCTATTTCATTTTATGATTTTTTCCGATAGTAGTGTTTCTTAGAATTGGGCGTTTATTCATTGATTGAAAATAATTGGCTTATTTAATGGTCCTTAGAACATTTTTTAGTAGTTTATTAATAACGTAAATGTTTTAACATTCCAGAATTAATTTGCTTCAAATAAACAAATAAATATTTCAAAATGATCTATCTACACCCGGAATTTATCTAATTAATGAGGAAATTGTTCTTACGCTTTGTAAATGCAATAAGATTTGTATTTACGGCGATTGAAACGTGTTCTAGCAAAGTATGAATTTCAACTTTGCATACCTTGAAGAAGATAGCTTAAAATCGAAGTTACTTTTAGTATTTAGAAAGATTATTTACATAAGGTTTAAAGTTGGGCTTCAATGGTATAACAATACTATATGTGTCCTTATTATATGCACTAATGAAATACACTTATACATGTATACAAGATGGAAAAATTAAATATTGGAAAATTTTATTTTTTACCAAATTTCTTCTTCTTGGGTGTTTTTTTCATAGAATTTTGCATTCAATGATTTTTCCGTCACATCAATATATATATATATATATATATATATATATATATATTGATGTAATATTTTCCTTTCTTGCGCCACGTTGGGCGTCATTTTCATTGCTGTGATATTTCCCACGATTGGGTGTGCCTTTTTTTATTGCCGTGATATACTCTTTAATTCAAGCCCCTACGTTGGGGTCATTTTCATTGCTGTGATATACCCTTTACAAACCCCACAATTGGGCGTCAATTTTCATTGCTGTGAAATTTTCCAAGATTGGGCGTACCATTTTTATTGCTGTGTTATGCCCTTTGATTGGTGTCATTAAAAATTTTAGTGAAAATCCCACGAATGTTTCTGCCTTAATTTTGCTGTGAACTCCTTTAAATTTTCTATAATTTGTCCTGCCTCAGCTAGCTCAAAAATACAACATGCCCTACTTTACGACAATAAAGATTGTTTAACCCTTTTTCTTTCTACTACCAAACTGTTAAATTAATTTAAATAAAGCAATCCAAAGATTACACAATATAATGATCGATAATATGTACAGTTTTATGTAAATTCAAAATTTAGCCCCTGAATAGAACATTAACATTCACCAAATTTATAATTTCCTGAAAGCCAGCAAATATATCTTTTTAATTACTCTTAAGTATCTTTCGAACGTTCAAAGATGCTCTCTCTATTTTTCAAATTCTCAATTGACCTTTTTGTTGACCCTTACAGATATATAATATATAGCAAATATTAAAATTTTAACTAATAAACAAATTTTTAAGATTTCTAACTTGCGTTCTCCTCGCTTGTCACTGGAATTGCCCAGAGGATTTGTGGTCAGTACCATTTTATTTTTACAGTTCGACTTGCTTCACTTGATTGGCCAGAATAATGGATTAATGATTGCTTGTATTTTTTCCCATAGGATTTCTGGAGTAACTTTGAGTATCTTCACGTTTATTTTATATTTTCATGTAATAATTTATTTATACGTATTTTTAGACGTATTATTTAAATATGCATTTAGAGTATTTATTCAGACGTATATTGAAATCTTTATTCGGACCTTTTTCCGGACCTTTCTTCGGATCTTTATTCAGACCTTTAATAGGAGCCCTAAATGGTTAAATATTAGTATAAAATTTAGTTAATAGTTTCGCCTTACGTTTACTCGTAGAACGGTTATTCTTTGTTGCACAAATTTGGCACTTCCAATCTTTCACTTTTACTAAATTATTGACTTTTCACAAATTGTCACTGGTACGTAAACTTTTACTTTATATCGACGTGATTCGTGCCTTGTTGTGGTTAGACCCTCTTTTTTAGAGTTTCCTATCATATTTATAAGCTCCACCTTCCAACGTTCTAATTGGCGTGTTCGTTAATCAAGGCTTGTACTTTGCGCCTATCTCTTGTAGAACCCGGTATTTCTCAAAATTCCCTGGTTTAATTCTTAATGAAATGCTTTGCCGATCACGTAAGCGTTCTGTGTACCACAGTATTTTGTTAGAATTTCCAAATATTCCTTTCATTCTGTCACGTATTTTATATTTGTGTCGCTTACAGTCCAAAGTGTATAACGGACCGTCTGTTATTTCTTTGTTATTAAAAATATATTGGATATTTTCGCAAATGTAATATTCCTGGTCACGTACTCATTTTCTAATAATGACGTATTAGAATGCGTTTACTTATTCATGCGTTGCCATTTTTGGAGATGTTCTTAAATAGCTAGAATGTCAGTTTGTTTATCTTTACCAATTACGTGTTTATATTGATGCAATTTATTGCGTTTAAAACCTTATCTTCACTCGTTTCTTTCCAATTTTGGACTTATAAATTTAACTTAAAACATTATACGACGTTTACATTATTATTTTAGCTAAATAGTATCGGATTATTGCAAAATGAGCTTCTTTCTTATGCATTCAATTAAATATAATTTATATACAGTGTACTCGCTATTGCCCTTTTGTAAAATAGTCGATTTACTTCTATAATTGGGGAATTGTTTGATTTTCTTAACGTTAAAATTATTTACATTTATTCTACGACCCCGATGGCTTAATCTACCCTTAAACTACCCTCTTATCATAACAATACGTATATATATGTATTTATATGTATATATTGATATGACAATGCCTCGCGTTGGGCGTCGCTGAAAGAGTGCTGTGACACGTCTGTGAGTGAGAACGTCGCTAAAAGTGCTGTGACACAGGTACGGAAATGGAAAATTTGAAGTTATTAAGTTACCTTCCTTTCTAACTTTTCTTTGCCTGGTTAGCTCAACGGAAGTAATGGAATTTACAAGATGAAATCAAAACATATTAATATCATAAGGCATCTATGCATTCAAAATCAATTTTCTCTCATACAAAAGAATGTAGAACAGTTTATCGCTTAAATGTGTACATAAAATTATTCCTAAATTATTACTAATATGATCCTTACTTAAGCTTTTTTAAAATTTACAGAACTCAAACCTCTTCGCTTGTGGATAATTTGGCTATTGTTTACTACCCCGAGAAAAGGGTATAATTGACCAATGATGCTCCAAATAATTCATTAACGGTCAAAATGTTTCGAACTCTGATCTTTAAACTTTCTGGTAAATATCCTTACAAAAAATATTATATAATTAAGACTTATCTACCTTATATGAATGTCAAAAATACTGAAATGTCAGTTACAAACCAAGCAATCTAAAATTAATATTTGCAAAATTCAAAAAGCGCTTATCCAATTTGCAATTAACAGTATTAAATACCTCCTACTTCTATTTTAAATTGATGTCAAAAGCTCAGCTTACAAGATTTTCTATATTATTTAAAATCTCCATTTAAAACATCAGTTACCAAAAGTGCATTTTCCTTTTTTTATTATTAATTAGCTTTTGTATTAGGACTATCTTCCATATTTATGTAGAGTTACGTTCTAAGAGTTACTTTTTTATTCACAGTTACATCTTAAGTATTAAATACGGTATGCATGCCTCATACTTAATAATACGACTTTTCTCAAGGGAACATATTTGCGATTTTATGAATGAATTGAATGAATTGCCCTCTAATAAGGTTTTCATTTATATACAGTTTATATATTTATGTAAGATTTCTAGGAATAACTCTGATTATTACCTTATTAGTGTCGAATGGCGTGATTTAAGTTCATGGTCTGTTTGTCCTTCTCCAACATAACCAGGTTAATGTTCGCGTCGCTGCATTCTTACAGTAATGCGAAAGCTATAAATAATTCTTATCGATTTTGCGTTTGATTATTTAATTAATTTGTACGCCATTTCTTAGTATTGAATGACGAATTTTCTTTCTTAATAAATTACCAGTGAATTCTAAAGCTTGTTTCATTTAAAATTCGTAAAGCGAATTAAAATGATATTTTGATACTCACAAAATACAATCCATATGATTAATTAAAGCTTTAATTGCTTTCTTTATGCTTTTATAAAGCAACAAGATTTGCATTGTTTTAAACGGATATTTTACAACGGGGTAATTATTTATTACATAAATAACCAACACGTTTAATTGCTCTCAAATGCAAACGATTTACATCTTTATAATTGTAATTAAAACAAGTTCTAATGCATATTTTAAACATATTTAATAAAAATGCAATAAAATTTGCGTTGTTTTTACGATAAATGAAAATAAATGGCTTTACATCTTAAAAAGTAATACACGGAGAAACTAATCGCATTTACGTTTATATGTATACACATAATTAGTAAGAGCTTTGTTTTATTAATAATAGATTTTATTTACACACACGGCTTGTTTTCGTTTCATACACGGCTGTATTATTAATTTAAAATTGAGGCTTTTAACTATCCCGGAAGTGTGTTTTGTTGTGCACTTTAATGGCTAAATGTACCCTTGTATATTGATTTACAACTGGTGCTTTTAAATACATAAGAAGTGTGTTTTTCTTTGTATTTTAAATGAATCTTTGGAAAATTCTATTCTTTTTGGTTTCTTTTATATTTTGGTATGCTTTATTTATAGGTTTTGGGTTTCAATGACCTCTCGTGACCCCCTTATCATGTCAATATATATAAAAAGAGGTCACAAGAGGTCATCGAACACCAAATTCTATGCAAAACCTGCCAAAAATGGCTGAAAAATAAAAAAATTAAGAATTCCCCATATTTTATTGTTGTACCCTGTATAACTGTAAGCGTGTGTCTTTGCCATTAAAATGCAAAGCAGTTGCTGATAAGAATATTTGAATTTCAATTAGAATAAGTTCTCACTTTTATTACTTGTGAAGGGGATAGTTGTAGAAAATTTTGAGATCAGAATTTGCAGTATCTTGACCTTTAATAAATTATTTGTGGAGAGTTATTGGCCAATCACATTTCACGAACGGGATAAAAAAAATAAACAATTTTTCCACGCCTCAATTAAAGAAATTTTGTATCTGTTAACAAAAAGTAGGTAAGAATAATTTTAGTATATAGGTAATCGTTAGGAGTAGTTTTCTATATGCACTTAAACTGTAAACTGTTTTATAAATTCTTTGGTATGAAAGAAAATGTTTTTAAATGTATATATGTTTCTTGAGATTGTTGTGTTTCATTTCATTTTCGTAAATTTCACAGTATTATTTCCGGTGAGCTAGCCAGACAAAGTAAAAGAAAAGGAAGGTAAAATAATAATTTTATATTATCTAGTGCATTCCCATTAATACAGTTCGCTGTACCTATGTCACAGCAATAATTTAGGCAAAGCCCAACCACAAAGCGTTACCACAGCAATATTAGCGGCACCCCAACCTGAAGCTCGATTATATCGTCTGAAAATCTTTCTTGTCTCGTAGAATTTCTTTGGAGTTTTTCTTTGTAATATCTGATTGGTTTCCAGTATGACTGATGGAAAACACAAGAAAAATATGAAAGAAATCAGTGAATAGAATGAAAGAAGTTTTAAAGAAATGAGTGAAAAACATGAAAATATGAAAAAAGTATGAAGGAAATGATCGAAAAATTTGATAAAAATACTCAGGAGTTAGGAGCGGAATTTGGATAGTATATAGCAAAATTTGGGAAAAGTTCAAGATTAGAAAGTGACACGAATGTAAAGAAATTTAAAAAGATACATGAAAAATTAATTTCTGGCTTAAAAGAAACTAACAAAACCACTGAGGAATTGAAATTTGAAATTAGAGGAAAGTGGTACAATTTTTGGAGGATATGGATGACGTTGAAGATAAAGTTGTTCAAATAAAAGCGAATCAGGATGCAAATGGAAAGAAAAACTAGTGGAAAAATCAAAAATATAGGTCAAAAGGTAAACGAAATAGAAGGAAGCTGCGTAACAGGTTTTAAAACATTTAGAAATGACTTGGAAATACTCACAACGGACAAGGAATTTTGAAAATAAGTTTGAAAATGTAAAAGATAATTTTAAAAATATTCATAATTGAAAACTGATGACATGGAGTCCAGTCAGGATTCCGTTGGAACAACAACTTAATCCTAAGATATTTCTAAATAACATAAAAACTTTAATACAGTGGAGTTGGAGCGAACAAACCAAAATAAATATCGTGATATCCATATTGAAAGGTAATACAGAAATTTGGTTTGGGCTAATTGAAAGTGAGTTGAGCTGTTTCGAAGATTTTGAGATAAAATATTTAAAACACTTCTCTGGGGACAATCAGTAATTTAAAGATAATTTATTGATGGGCAAATATAGCAGTGATTCTGGCATGGCAAACAAGTTGTACCTATGCCATAAAGAAATTTAGCGTTACCAAACAACTTGATCCTCCTTTAGAGGACAAGCAGATTATAAAGTATTTAGCAGGACACTTTGAAACGGAAGTAAGGCAATGCATAACCTTACAAAACATAGTAGACAGAGATGTATTTTTGGAATATCTTCAACGTTATGATGAGATGGGTCAACCAAGGAAGATGGATATCAGACCAAGGAATCAGCCCATGAATGCATTTAGGTTTTAAAGAACTAATGGACAAGAGAAGTACCAAGGCAGAACATTTGAAATGGGGAATTTTTAAAGATAAGAACCCACTGTGATGCGCAAACAGAAAATTAAATGCGCATCTGACTTCGGTTGTAAAAAAGTTGATATGCAAAGGTAAATGGACCCAAAAGACGCTAGTAAATATAGAGCTAGGTATTCTTCACGAAAGCGCCTCTCAGTTTTTAAAAGTTGTACTTCTGTGCGCAATTGATTTCAAAAATATGTTGCATCTTAGTTTGACAACTTCCTTTTCAAGAATAAGTTTCAGCATCAATTAATTGGTTTTTCAGACACAGTATCAATATTGATGTTTTTGTTAAAAATGATCACCATGAAACTGATTACTACGTCCAAGGTTATAAAATCCGTAAACCTTGGAGCTGCAAATATATTATTATACCATATTTTTGTAATTCCATAATTATCTTTCTTTAGTTGGAATGCACGTATCTATCTTCTTTTTGGACATTTTAATAAAACTTGTCATATCAAACAAAGTTTTGTCTTTCTCCTGCAGGTTTATCAATTCTTTCAAGTTTTCGCTTGTTCCGCAAAGAAAAACTAGCTTTATGATAAATCTTTCGTCATCTAACACGGATACATTTGTCTCTTCAATTACGAAAGGCGAATGAAAAAATTACGACAGACAGAAGAAATGTATTCAAAACTGCAATCGCAAGTTGCAAAGTTTGCAGATTTTAAATCTCACGGTGTTCACTTTTAACGGAGACTTTAATATTTACAATGTGTACGTTAAAAATGGTAAACTAGTTGAGGCCGAATCTCTTGTGATCGAGAAGGAGATTATCAAATTGAGGGCAGCATATTTTTGAAAGCTAGAACATTCTAAAATACAAAAGTTTGGCAACTGATGTACCAAGAGGAGTTCCAATATCTACAAGAAGTAGCTCTATATATGACAGGGTCTATTCGATCCACTTACCGCTTTTGAACAGTTTTCTACTATGAATGCGATATAAAAACAGAACATCGGTCTTAGTTAACAGACGTGCTTTTAATTTTATTGTGTTTCTCAGTGAGTTCTTACACTATACAATATTAGAAAATTCTAGCCATTACGCAATACCGAACATAGCCAAAAACATAAGGCGCAAAAGTGAATGTGAAAAAGAAACTACCCTTTTGCTTATTTTATTGATTAAGAATTTTTTATGAAACTTTGTCTAACTCCTAAAAATATTTTTCATTCATTAAATATGTATGACAAAGTTTTGCGTTTGATTTAAAAACGATTGATAAGGGTAGACCGCAACGGGTATTATGAATTATAATGTAGATCGCACACTTCAAAGGTTTGGCCATACCTGCCTTAGACGATGCGTGTTTGTGTTCTACATTACGTAGTATTGGGGATTATAGTTTCGGGGTATTGCTTAAATTTTAAAGCTCGGCTAAATTTGCGCTTTTTTCGACCACACAAAGTTAGATATTTAAGTTTATTTGAAATGACACTGAAAAGAGCTATGAAATTTGTTATATAGCAGTAACATTCTATAACAATACATGAAGTTAAAAATACTTTCAAGATTTGTTTGAGACTTCAAATCTATATTTATGATGTTGCTAGGTAAATGCTTGCATAAAATTAATTATTGTCACTTTATAATCGATCACTATACAATCCCGTGCGGTTTAACCATTTTAAAGACAATTACTTTTACAAGAAAACGACATTGTATAATATATTTGAACTATCTCGCACTAGATTAAAACTTTTTCTATTACAGAAAGACGGATGATAAACAAGATAGATGCCTGATAGCCCAACAACGGTTACATCCTTCATGTGCTCAAAGAAGTGAAAGTGCTGCACAGCCTACTTGTTTGACTGTAGCTGAAAACTGCCGAGAAGATAAAGAATGCAGGTTTGTATAAAAGCTCTAGTACTATAAAACAAGTTTTCATTTTCTGAAATTTACAGGAACAGATTAGAATACTTTGAACAGTCGTGTGCAATAGACAGCGAGACGTTGCATTGTTCAGGTCCTCCTTCAGAATGCAGATTGGCAATGCTAGGAATACTAGGCACGCAATTAAGAACAACTTGTGCCTGTAAAGTAACGGATGTGACCCAGTTTTACGATTGTCTAGGGTGGCAAAGGATTCTTTGGCTTAATCCTTGTGTAGGCAAGTATTAATTCAAAGTAATAATTCCAAACTGGGGAAATTATAGTTACCTAGCTTATCTAAACTCGCCTGCTGTTACTTTTCAGGAATTTATTTTTATTGTGCTACTAAATGAATTCCGTTTAGTAGTTGCATCACAGTGGGTTTTGAAACGCTGCCAAAGTTAGCTAACAACCTCTTGCATAATAGTTCCAATTTCTTCATATATTATCCGAAACAACGCTAATTGTGTTAAAATGTCTCAGTTAAAACTGTATATTCAGCCATTCATTAAAAGTTGTAAAGCACTTTTGAAAACGAAACGCAACTGGAAAACTTGTATCATTAAGGTATTCCATTTTAACCGATACGTTAAACCAGAAAACGATTTTAAGTAACGAGAAAGCTACTGCTTGACTAAAAAGCTACTTTATCCATAAATATATATTACAAACTGATGTTGAAAGATTTTCTATCACTGGATTACAATATATATATATATATATATATATATATATATATATATATACACACAAATGCTGAGAACAGGACACCATCTTGATCAATAAAGGCAAAATCCCAATCCGCAATGATCAATTATAAAAGCGTAAACTTTCTTTAAAGCGCTCGATGTATGAGGCTACGCTTTTTATTAGCTAAATCGATGCGTATTTTACTCATTTATGCAGTATTTAGGTAGAAATTTCAATAAGAAAGAGTTGTTTATTTTGCTGAAACGCATTTCCATAAATTCTTAATATAAAGGTATTGTAAGAAAATAGTCACGTCGCGCTAGTTAATTTGTTGAGTAAAAGTCAGCATTTTCACGATAACGACATATCGTAATAAATTTGCTATTTATCAAGAAACATTTGAAGCGTTTAATAATTTATATGATAGGGATTCACGTCTAGAAAATGAAGTCGATTTTGAGCCTGACAAATAAAATGTTTTATTATGAAATAAAACAGTTCTTACTGGTTCGGAGTATGTGCTCCTTTGCGGGTTCTAATATTTCGACCGAATTAAATTTCTTGAACATAATATGGTTGTTTATTACTGGAATTAGATTTCTATATAAAATTAGAATAACTTCAAAATGATTTTTACTGTTCAAGGAACAACTGAAACAATTTAAAAATACTCAAGTTTTATAAATGTAAGTGCTAGTATTGCGAAAGTTGCCAAAATATTTTTCAGTTAGTGTGATTTTTATCGATTTTAAAAATAGATCGTAAATATTACTTTAATTAGTACTTCATATAGCATCTCAAATCTTGGTTCAAATTTTGATTTCGGTTCATATCTTTGTCAATTTTTATGCAACTTAAATTAAAATATATTAGAGCCAATTCTAGGGAAACTAAATTCGTTGCAAATTAGTTTTTGACTTAAACCTAGTGCAGGTCTGGAATAACTTTATGCAAAAAAGCAATTTTGGTGAAAGAAGTTTATGCTTAAAGTTTAAAGCATTAAGAAACTGTTGAATCCGGAACTAATTCAAGGCTTCTTGGTTCAGAGATCACATTAGTTTCTAAAATTGTGTTTTTTTGCAAAGAATGTTATAAAAATATTTAAATGAGCATTTTGTATATAATAATTTTATTGTATGAAGTGCTAACTTTAGGGTTTGATTAATTCGAAAATTCATTACGGAAATTCAAAATAACGAAAGGCTATTTACATCTATTTTAAATAAAAGATATATTTTTAAAGAACTACGCACGGTAGTGAGAGTACTCTGACACTGAAAGTTCTATGTAAGTTTATTCTACGTGTAAGTTAAAACTTTGATAATTTTTTTGTATATTTATGTGATTTATACTGCACTAATTTTCATTTTTCTTTATAATATATTATTTGTAAATACATGTACTCTAAAAATTTTAGCAAAAGTTAATATACTAATCAATTTGAGAAGGAGAGTCTTTTTATGTCGTACCAGTTGAAACAATCGACGAAGTGAATTCTTAAATTTAGATTTGAGTTTCCGCGTCTGATGTATAGGAATTGAATCTCTGCTTCAACATCACTGCAATATATATATATATATATATATATATGTGTGTGTGTGTGTGTGTGTGTGTGTGTGTTTTATACACTACAATCAGACATCAAACCTATAATGATTCGAAATATTCTTTAACAAACAATTTTTCAAATAATAATTACTACATCCACAATAGTTTTTCTCTAACAAACAATGTTTACATTTAACCTCTAGGAAAAAGCTTTCTCTCAAATACTAAAATCTAAAAGTAGAGTTCAAAATTACCACAACGGTTTGTCTTACAAGCAGTATCTAAACTGTAACAAAAATATAGCTTCTGAGTAATCATTCATTTATACCAAATTAGAGTACAAAGTATCTGTTATAGTCAGGAAAAGCCTACTCCAATCTTAATTTAATTCTCCAATAACTCCTTAATTAAATCTTATTATGTACAATATTTGTCAAGCTAAGTTAGATAACTCTAGTGTCCACCCATTTAAAAATCGGATATAAACGCATCTGATCAGTTAGGTTTAATAAATTTTTTTATATTATGGGAAAAGCCTCACCGACGGTTTGCCACCCTTTTCAAATCGAATTATCCACCTATACACACATTACTATAATTTTAAATAGTAGCACACAAAATAAATAGAAATAAATAAAAATGTCCTTTTTAAAAATTAAAATAATGTAACTTTATTTTACCGTGTAAATTATGCTGGTTGTTGCTGTTATCTCTGTTTAGCACGTAGTCATCCATCAATGTCCAAAATTGTTCAAATTGTTTAAAATTTTTAAATGAAGACCATTAAACATCAAAATTTTACTTCCGATCCATATACGCTTTTATTCAAATTAAAGCTTAATCTTGCAGTAGTCAATTATTATTTATTCGTTTTACGTACTTCTAATAATTTCACTTTCAAAACATTTAAATGTCGTTATTTCCATAAAATAATTTCAATTACTAACGCCCTAGTATCATTGCTACGTGATATATTATCATTAGTTCTACAGAATTGTGACGTTTGAATGAGTACTAAACGACTGACTTTGTCATTAGTTTCCATTAGGTTATATAGATACATCTTTGACCACGTCACGCGTCGAAAAAATTCTAGCTAACTTTAGTTGTCGTTTCTATGTTCTGATTTGTGCTGCTGGTTTTTTCACGTTATCATCGAGAATCTTCATGAATGATGCTACCTTTAGAACTCTGTCGTTCTAATAGCTTCAGGTTACACTAATTAGTACCATTTACCTCTGCGTTATGTTATCTTTACGACATTCAAGATTTATTGCAGTAATCTCCTTTTATCTCAGAATTTGAACGATGTAATGTTCTGTTCTAATATTCCGATAGTAGATTATTCTAGAAGTTTAATGAAGACGCTTTTCAATTAAAATACACTTTGATACTTATTTTGAATATTGACTGATACCTTAAATGAATACGCATTTGTTTAAATACAAATATGTTTGATATTGAGAGGAAAACGCAATTAAATATTATACGTGCGCTTTATACAACATGAAATTCAATACATTTTATAATTTTTTGAAAACGTCAGCATTATAACAAAATGTAAATAAAACTCGAAACTTTAATCACATCAATATATTGCTGTGGACTGAAGTGACCCTCACGTTGGGCGTCAATGAAAGATGCTGTGGTCTGAAGAGGTTCTAAGTAAGCCTCAATAAACAAGTTAATGTTTCAAATTTTCCCGTTGTTTAATTATTTTTGACTACATTTTTTCAAAGTAACGTCACTGGAATCAGATATCAAATTTATAATGATACGAAGTATTCTTTTACAAACAATTTTCAAATACTAATTACTACCTCCACAATGCTACATTTAATTTTCGAATGCTTCACCCAAAGGTACTACAATGACCAGGAAGCGAGTTTTTACCTGGAAATTTTGAATTTTGTTGAACTCTTGCTATTCCAAACAAAACAGGGATCTTTAACGTGCGTGACAACACCCCACACACGGGACCTATATTTTATGTCTTATCCAAACGCGGGCGTATTTTTGTGAAAAATGCTCGCTTAACAGTTTTCAAGCAGATCGTGCTGGGTTTCGAATCCGGGACCTTGGGCATAGTAGTCACACGCACACCAACTACGCCACGGAGCCACCCTACCTCCACAATCGCTTTTCTTTAACAAACAATATCGTACATATAACATTTAGGAAAACAACTTACTTTCAACACAAACCTTAAATATTAAAGAAGTCCAAAACTACCACAACAGCTTTGCCTTACGAACAACTCGTAAATCTAATATCAGAAAATGTAACTTATACTAAAAATAGGTTCCAAAAAAATCTCTCTTCTACAGTTACATGAGCAATCATAAATCTTAATCTCTTAATTATCATTCACAAATAACTCCCAAATTAAGTCTTTTTATGTACAAAATTGATTAAGAAAAATCGGACAATATAAACCTTTTTAAAACCGAATTTAAACATATCTTATCAGTTAGGTTTAATTACTTCTTTATCTACTAACAAAACCTCACCATAGGCTTCAATCCTTCAAATAAAACACCGACTTGTACATACAGTTCTGACACAAAGCAAATCACCATAATTAATCAATAGATATATCATTTTTAAAATGTTAAACAAAATAATTTTCTTTTAACGTGAAATTCTGCTTATTATTGTCTTTTTCTAGATCGTAGTCCTCAATTAAAGCTTCAGAGTTGCTCAAATTGTTTTACCTAGTACGCCTTGCCATGCAAATTGCTTCATATGACTTGTAACAAACCACTCCCATTCCATATGCTTCATCTCAATTAATTTTTAATTCTTTATTTTTAATTTTAAAATCATTGTAATTACTGCGAACAATTACTCCCTTTCAAGTAACAATGAACTTTCAATTTCGTCAATAAATTAGTCTGTCTTCTGTAATACCTAAATACCACGTAGCGTATTCTCAGATTAGCATGACGACGTTTAAATAAAAGATCGACTTGAACTCGACATTCATTAGCTCATATAACAGCGATTTTTTGTGATGTCAGCATCTAGAAAATTCACGTTAAGTTTAATTGTTATTTCTATATTTGGATAGGTGCTGGAAATGGGCTTGTCTTCTTACATAAGCATCTAGAACTTTTGTGGACAATCTAGAACCGTTTAATTGGATTATTTTCGAAGGTGTGGTGCAACATTCGTAGATTTGTTATGATAACGGTCTCCAGCTGGACTAATTAGTTGATTCAGTTTTTATTGCTTAGTTAATTGTCCTTACGAATTCTATTGTCACTTCCAGCTATTTTTTCATTCACATCATATTCCATTTTGATTCTCGATTATTCCAGAATACGGTCAATCAACACGTTTTGCTATTGAAATACATTCATAACTTCTTCTTAGAATACCGACGATATTTTAAGTGAATACGTTTTTATTTAAATACCAACGTATGTTTGCTATTAAATTAAATATTGTATAAGCGGTTTCCCTTAAAATGAAAACTACGCTTAATTTATATACAATTGAGAACTTTGATACTAAAATATTGACGAAGCACTTGTTTTTCGCATCACGAGTACCGTTGAACGTAAACACTTTATTAAATTATCTAATTAAGGATAAAATCCTTTCCAGAATGTAGTAAAATACCTTTATTTTTATCTTAAAACATTATTTCTTTGTCATTAAGTTTATGTAATAAAGATGAAAACCTTGTCAATCACGGTTTTTATGCATTTATAATTCATATACTAAGCGTTTTTGCAAATACGTCTTTCTATAAAAATAAATATTCACATAATTTAGGCTTTTTCTTAAATTTTTCCGCATTTCTTCAAGTTTACGGTGTTGTATGTTCACAAGATAATGCTATATAACTTCTCGATGACCTCTAATCACATTATATATATCGCTGTGAATTTGTTGCTATATGGGTCCAGACGTCGGAAGCCAATAGAAGGTGCTATGTGAAAACAAAGATGATCTAATGCGATTTATCGCTTGAATATGTCCATATTCTCTTCCTAGCTCAGATTAAATGGAACAAAAGTTCAACATTAAGATTATAATATCATCAACTAAACAAATAATAATGATATCTATATCCACAAACATCTTTCTTAATAACATATTTTCCAAAAGATTACTTACATACAAGCATTAAAAACCTGCAAATGCATTTACAACTTATGTTTAAAAAACAACAAAATTTTATAACCAATAATATTAAAATAGGGTTTAAAAAGTCCTTGTTTATAATTAGTAATACCAAAACTTTTCTTATGTAAGTCACCATGCACAAAAATTTCCTTTTAAATAGTTGTACGGATAATTTAATTACTCTTGTTTAATCCGTTTGATAAGTGTAACTGATCAGTGAACCTTAAAAATGCAATGGCCAAATTAACTCACAATTTGACGAACAAAGTCTGAAATTAACCATTCACCAAAAAAAACAT
Source organism: Platerodrilus igneus (assembly GCA_036346225.1). Classification (NCBI taxonomy): domain Eukaryota; kingdom Metazoa; phylum Arthropoda; class Insecta; order Coleoptera; family Lycidae; genus Platerodrilus; species Platerodrilus igneus. The sequence continues at coordinate 3,675,373 of JARFIW010000873.1, forward strand.
GTATATGCCAAAATCTACTTAAAATATCTATGGCACACAAATGTCCTTCTTAAGATGCAAACAAAGATATACTTGCGTTCCTTGTCAAAATTCTTGATTAAATTTCTATGTCGTTCCATTTTTAAAAGCATTTTACCAATAAATGCACTAAAAACCATACCATGCCTTTCCGTGCCGTATTTTTGTATTTAAATGCATCTGAAAATCATTTTATGTTTCTCTATGTCGTATTTTCGATCCAGGTTTATTGTACCGGCATATACTTAATTAAAACTAAGGTGATATTTTACTTCCAATCTGAGTTGTTAAAATTTTATTGCAATTTTACTTTAGACGTCGTTCGTTATACTGTATAACTTTAAAATATATTTTCTTGGCGAAAAGATCACTTGTAATTGACCGACATAAAGATAATTGGTCACTGCTCCTGTTTTGATTATTTACCGACATTTATATCAAAGGTTTTTACATCATAAATTCTGGAAATCTTCTATATGTTTATGGTTGAGCAGATGTAATAATTTCACGAAAATTAATTTACTTTGCATTTTCAACTTATCAAAATTAACTGCCAGTTTAAATTTATCAGGTTGTAAAAGTCTTGCTTTGTTCATTAATTGGCACTATGCTCACTAATTAGGATGCTCATTCATACTTTGTCGCTTGCTTATATTTACAATTCAATTTAAGTGCTACTAAAAAAATCTAGAAAATGAACTGCATGTTCTATAGCTAAAATATACGCTACTCAATAAATATTTGCAAAATAAAGTTGTAAAATGACTTTTCAGTAGAAGTACTATAATGTATAATAATATATGTAACGCGTTATTAAATTGCATTCCCTTTGCTACTTTTCAGTGGCGCACGTATTTATTTAGTACGCGTTTTAAATGGGATTTATTACCAAAGGATGATTTATATTTTACAGACTTCTTAACACGCGTATTACATTTATACAAGGCTTATTATACCACGGGAATATTATACAAGGAGTTCCTTCACGGAAATTAAGTATTGCAAATACTAATTTTCTCAGATTTTGAGATGTTGTATTAATCGATTTGGTGCTCAAGGCCCCTATATGATCCCCTCATCGCATCTATAGAATTCTACAAATTTTGAACGTAACCGTCTCTAAATTCGTAAAATTTTTCCCGCCGTACTTTTGTATACCTCGAACTCGCTTTCAACCTTCGCGTGTGCGTTCGTTTCTGACACTGGGTTTTCGACCAATGACAGAGTTTTCTGTCGTCACCAAACTGCTCCTAAGCGCCATGCATCTCAGTTCTAAGTATGTTTGTTGTCTCGTTCAAAACCCCACTTGAGTTACAGAAAATCGATATTGTTGACATCCTATCTCAACTTCACGTGTATATAGTACGTTCTTTTCAATTCCTTGCTTGCTTTATATCTGTCTTTATCCGTTGTATATTACCAATCGTTCATTTTACTCGATCCACAAGATATTTGTTACCCTAGTTGTTTATCCAAACTGACGGTTGTAAATAATTTCTATGAAATCTTATCGTAACGTACATAAAAATTCTGTGAACGTAAACTTTAAAAGCAGGTGTTCCTGTTAATTATCGACCGTTTGACAATAACAGTTCCTAGACTTTTTGGTTCTTCGTATCTATAGAACTGACGGTTGGCTTTTACAACGAATACATTTGCCTTGGGATTGTTGATTTTCTTACACAGCATGCTCCCTTTTGCTTATATGTGTTTAATTAAAATAACTTATGGTTAATTATGCGTATTCTTGAACTTCTATTTGCTTTGAAACTTTTTCCCTTTATGTAATTCTAACATTCCAATTATTAAATATAAAAATATTCTAATACTTGTCCGTTTTTACTAAATGAATTAAATTAATTTTTCGCGTAAATAATTTGCTTTTTCTATATACAGGGTTGTTGAAATTTTATTGTTTTACACTGATTTGCCCCTTTAAATCCACAACAATATATATATATATATAAATATATATAAATATATATATTGCTATAATAATAGGGTTATTTAAGGTCGTATAAGGTGACAAAGGAGGAATACTTTATGTAAATTTCATAAAAACTACGAAAACCAAACATTTAAATTATAAGAGCTACATAAATCATTCATTATGCAAAACGCAAATACAAATCACCCTGTATAAAATTAATAACAAGCTACAATTAATGAAAGAAAGCTCATTCGGTAGTAATTGCACCATATTCGTTAAAATAAATAATTGCGGAAGCAATCCAATAATTTTTATAATATTTAAGACATTTTAAGCTTAAAATCAAATCAAAATCTAACAGATTTGCAGAAAAATAACCATGAATTGAAATCTTTTTCAATCTAAACGCATTTGGGTATAAAAGTTAATAAACGCAGGTAATCGATACAAGTTTGTATAGGCAAACATCTAAAAGCGGGCATATTTCATAAAGTATAGGTATTTGAAGTAATGGCGTACGTGCATTGTGAAACGTATATAAGGTGCCAGACTTGGTAAAACAAGCATATGTAAAGAAAGTACGGAAACTAAAATTCCGATATACGTGCAGTTTGAAAGGTACATGTACTAGCGTTTGTTAATCAAATTCTATAACAGAAAGGTCCGAGGTACGTGCAAATTTGAACGTATGTAAATGTAATATTTAATAAGTCCCTTTACAAAGTTGCGAGATACATGACATTTAGAGCGTAAATAGAATGCAATATTTAATAAAACCCGATAGGTTAAAGAAATAACACCTTGCAGATAAACATAATTGAAACGCCTTTTCCCCGGACTAAAGACCGATAGCGGGCTGTCAGCCAATGAGGACGCTTGCAACATCGGGAAGGAATTTGTCTATAAAACTAACCGGAGCAGATAAACGACATTCATTCCATAATCGACGCGCCGACTGTAATAGTTGAAAAAAGATCATTACGCAAATAAAATTTAGTGAACGTTCAATTGAAAGCAACATAAATCAATAATTTCAACTGAAGCAGTAAAGTGCGCGTTGAAACATTTGTGTATAAAATTCTGCCGTTGAGACAAACGTAAGTCTAGAATTAATTAATAAGTATAATCTTTGCAATTTATTAATTTAAGGGCTCCAAGTAATATATCTAAGTAACACATCCAATTCACACATCCAAGGTACACGTTCAAGTAATATATCCAAGTAATATATTCGAATACTAAATTAAATCAGGACGTTAATATTCTAAGTTATTGGTATAAAAGACCAAGCAACTGGGTTAAAGCTCTAAGCCTACTACTTCAAATCATTGAGCAAACGACCCCGAATTGCTGTTGAATATTTCAAAGTACTGGATCAACACGCTAAGCTGACGACTCCAAGCTACTGAACAAACGACTAATTTGGGTCAGGAAGCACCAACGACAAAATCAGGAGGAATATAAGGTCAGGGCCATCTTCTCAATGTTACATTTATAATTCTACATGATTGGTGTATACAGAAGTGAGCTTAAAAGTTTCATGTAATTTAAATATCTTGTGTAAAAGATCAACAAAAATTAAGTTAATGTACGTGAAAGTATGTTTGAAAAGAGAGGGGATATTTCTTTGAACGTTCAACGAAATTATTCCTGGTAAAATACAATCTTTGTTTGCTGGCTTTAATTGCTATAAAAGGTGTAAAAAGGTTATGAGCTTCGTAAAGAGCTAATTAAATAAAAATATTTATTTAAAATTTGATTTAAAAGTTTTATAAAAAGTATATGATATTAAGAAAGGCTCAAATTTGTAAATAGTAATTTTATTTAGTTCATTATACAATTTTTTGTGAATTTAGTTTGTCTTATGTGGAGATATTGAGTGTGGAAGAGGAGTGAGTAAAAATTCTCTGTTATCATATCGTCGTTCACTCTGTGCGTGGTATCACTGAGTTAGTCGAGGCATAAAACTTAATTGTGTTAATTTCAAATTATTTTAAAGGCACAGAAAGGTGGCGATCGGCAGGCATTAATCGATGTACATATGGCGAGGGGCCATATCGTAGCAGAAGAAAATCGGCGACCCAACGAGGAGCTCGAAGGCTCGAAAATTTGGTAGTTAGGAGTAGAACATCGTTAATACTCAACGCGGTGCTAGTTTTTTAGCAAAATCAAAGCGGGTACGAATGCTTAAACCTTATATAAAGAATATCTAGGAGATTGAACTATATTGATTGAGATTAGGGGTTATAGACGAAGTTAAATATTACCGGCAGCCAGAAAATAATTTAGAAAGTTAGATTTTAATATAAAAAGTGGTAGAAATTAGAATTTTAGTGTTTATTTGATATATTTAAATTAAAATGGACAAAAGGATGCAGGAAGTCAGAAACACGTCAAGGAATGAAGGGGTTGAGATAGAGTCTCAGGAAAGTGTGTTCTTGGAAGATTCACAGACTGAAACGGAAGGAGATTGTGAGAAAGGAGTAACAGTGAGGAAAAGTCAAATACGCTTAATCATAAAATGGACAAAAATGACAAAGTTATAAATCAAATGAGTGAAAAATGGACAAAAATGACAAAGTTGTGAAAGAAATGAGTGAAAAAATAGACAAAAATGAAGCCGGGATGAAAGGAAATGACCATAGAAATTAATGAAAAGAATTAAGGGCAGACATCGGACAAAATTTGGCTAAGTTGGGAAAAAATTAGGTTCAGAAATAAAAGCGTTAAGCAAGAGTTTAAAGGAAACAAATCAAACAATAGTGGAAATGAAGCTAGAAGTGCAGAATAAGGTTGTACAAATTATGGATGGCATTGATGAAGTGAAGTGAAATTACAAAAGTTAAGTCGGACCAAGAAACATGCAAAAGGGAGACCAACGGAAGAAGTTGAAGGAAATTGTAAAATAGGATTTAGGACTGTAAATAAGGAATTGGAAAGTTTAGAAACAGATTTTGAGAATTTTAGTAGGAACACAGTAGAAAGCTTTCGCGAACACATTAAAATAAATCAACCAAGCATACCGTTAGAACAATATTCGAAATTTTATGGCGATAACAAGTTAAATCCAAAGATATTTTGAACAACGTTAAAACACTGATGCAGGGATCATCGGATGAACAGTGCAAACTAAATTTGGTAAGGTCAATGCTAAAAGGTGGCGCAGAAATGCAGAAATATGGTTTGGTTTAATAGAAAGTGAGTTAGAAACATTTTCAAAATTTGAACATAAATTTTTAAAGCACTTTTGGGGAGACAATCAACAATTCAAACTAAGGGACGATTTAATTATGGGCAAATACAATCAGGATTTAGGAGTAACCCAGGAATTATATGCGATAAAGAAGTTCAGCATCGCGAAACAACTAGATCCTCCACTAAAGGAAAAACAAGCAATAAAATATTTAGCAGGACATTTTGAGTTGGAAGTGAGACAATACATAGCACTTCAAAACATCGTGGGCCGGGATGTATTTTTAGAATATTTGCAACAGTATGATGAAATGGGACCGAACCGTAAGACGGACAATAGGACAAGAAGTGAACCGGTTAATTTTGTTAGGATCGAGAGAAATGTAGGACGGATCGATTTAGCTATCGTGGTAATAATAACAACTACGGGGGAAATTTCAATAGGGAGAACAACAATTATAATAATGGTAACGGATTTAGATCTAATTGGAGTACGAACAAGACAACGAGGCGAGAAATAAAAGAAACAACAATGTTAGAACCACAGAGCCAAAATTCTGCGTCAACGATACAACAATTACAATGAAAGTCAAAACACAAATACCCGAGAACCGGTGGAACAAGCACCAAACCCTGGAGAAGCTAATCGGACATACGCCGAAATTACAAGTCGACCATGCCCATGTACGTCGAGCCAAAATTTTTAATAAAAGACACACCATGCAAGCCCATTAAGATGAACCAGTGTGAACATCAGCGTGAATTTATTAAATTTGAAATGGAAAATGATTTGAATATGAACAAAAATTTATTACCTATAGTTAATGTAAATGTGGAAATAATGCGATTAAAGTACTCATTGATACAGGAGCGGAGACGTCGCTCGTTTCAGAGAATTTTGTTAAAAATAACAATGAAAAGTTAATTGATAAAATGATACCTGTGAAGAAGTGTAACTTGCTAGCGCCAAACGGTAAAAAGTTTGCGAGTATAAACAGTATGGTGATTCTGAAATGTAAATTAGGAAATATAAAGTTTGAAAATGAATTTATGATTGTACCTGGATTGAAAGTGGACGCTATTTTTAAGATGGATACTATAGATACGTTGGGGTTAAAAATAAATGCTGAAAGCTAGGAAATAATGTGTAAGAGAGAATATATTTGTAACGCAATAAACAACATCAAGTTTAAAGAAAGGTTTATTTAAATATAAATCAAGCTAAGCGACTACACATCATGAAAGCTTCTTACGTTCTTCCATACCTCTAAACAACAAGTTACAGTAACCCCTTACTTACTCCCTCTACTACCCTTAGGTCTATCGACACACGCAGAAGGCCTGAAATATTCTACACATCCTCCGGCGCAGCGGAACAACTTAGCTTATCACTTCCTTTAAGGTCGATATTTCACGTGATATTCTTTTAAATGTTTTAGCGTTATCTGAGTAAATGACCTTAGGAATCCCTCTACGGGCAAAGAACCGTTTACATGCACCGATTGTAGACGCAACATCCATTTTCAAAACAATCTCTAGATGAAGTGCTCGTATAACAGCGCAGGTAAATAAAAGCACATAACATGCTTTGAGTGATAACTATCTTTAAAATACAACGGTCCGGCGAAGTCTAAACCTGTCACTTCAAAGGGCTTTGTTTGTTGTATTCCATCTCTAGATAACGGCGCAAAAGGATGCGACCCTGACTTTCCACGAAGTCGTTTACAGATAACACATCTTGCTAAAACGGACTTTATTAATTGCCGTACTCGTACAATCCAAAATCGTTTACGTAATTCATAAAGTGTTGCATTAACACCACTATGATGAAGAGTTTTATGAAACTTCATTATTAGCTCTTTATTTCTTTATTATTTCTGGTTTTTAAATTTCCTATAAATCGTAAAACATACGCCGTTATCAGCACTAAACGATCAAAATCACTGTATCTGGAGTAATTTATAAATTGATTGCTACCTTTTGTAGTGTCGTTAATTAGTAAAGAAATTTTCGATACTGTGATGTATTGATTAGCACCACAAAAGTAATTATTACACTAATCTTTTATTTATATAAATGTAAGTATACAAAACAAAGGAATTGAACTCTTAATGATACTAACATTGTTGCCTGCATGGTGGCTGGCTCGCGAATGCCCTATTGTAGTATTCACATTCTTAAACTACCATTTCCCCTAGCAGCGCAAGCGTCAAAACTTAAATACAAATACTTATTTATAATATACCTAACATCTCTCTCCTTAAAAAAAATTAAAACATTTTTATAATTATTTTTATCAGTCGTAGTTAAGTCTTTCAATAGGTTTAATAGTACGCTTAGGTCTAGCATTACTAGAATTAGTATTTAGTTCGTTAGTGATTGGGTCATTGGTCACTTGCGGTTCATTCGGTGCCTCTTGGTACTGTTCTACGACATTTGAATCAGATTGTTTCTCTTTCATTTTTATTGGAAGGGAACTTGGTGTAAATATGGATTTTTTTATCTGATTCAGATGTCGCTTCCATTTAATGTTATCTAAACTCGGTATTTGAACAATATAAATAGATTTACCTATTCGCTTCTTAACTATACCTTTTATCCACGTAGGTTTGTTTACAACTTTATAATCTCTAACCAGTACAATTTCGCCTACTTCAAATTCTATATGCCTTTTTCCCCCGTGGTGCCGTGTTTGTTCTCTTTTTTTATTTATTATTATGATTTTTAAGTTCTGGTCTCCAGTTGATTTCATTGGGTACTAGAATCTAAACCTCGTGCGTAGATTGAACGATATGAACATTAGATTTACCTATTCGGGGCTATACTTGGTCGTGATGCACTGTGTATCCGATAATCAAAAGAAATATGTTTAGCAACTATTATAAATCTCTAACTCAGTACAATTTTGCCAAAATAACTTTTTAACGCATTCTATAATTGCCTTTTAACGGCGTGGTGCCGTGTTTGTTTTACTTATTTATTAGCCATATATTCTTTGCAGTTCTTGTGCGTCCAATTTGGTTGCGTTATCGGTAACCACTAGACAATCCAAACCTCGCGAAAGTAGATCGTAGTGCATCAATTGTTAGTTTGGCTGTTGTAGAGGACATTGGAAATGACGGGGCTATCCATTTAGAATGGCGTGCATCTAATGTTCCGATAATCAGGAAAGTAATTTATCAATTTATCGGGCTCATAAAATCTAAATGTAACTGTCCATGCTTCAGAAGGCCATTCCCAACAATTTATGGCTGCTTTATTTGGCGCATTCTTGATAGTTTTACACGGCAGTTTTCACATGAACTGCCTATTGGTCGAGATTCTTTATCTAATCCTGGCGGGGAAAAGTATGATTTGGCCAGGCTTTTACATTATTATATCCCATGTGGATTCTTGCACTTTATTGTGCGCAACATACCTGTGGTTGCAATTTATCTGGTATACCATTAGATCTGGGCAATTCCACAAACCTCGCGAATCGCTTTCTAGATCTTAAGTGCATTTTATTTTATAAAATCCTTTAAGCGTGTTTTTAAGAATTTAGGCCACCCTGGTACAAATATACTCTCTTAATCTGCATGTTAGCATGTTCAGGGTTTCTAATATTATTTATCGAAATTTATTGGGAAATGGTCGTTGTTTGAAAATCTAAATGCAACCGCGACCATTAACTATCAGACTATTTCCCATTTCTTTTCATCAACAATTTATTGGCTGTCTTTACATAGCGTCCGCATTCTTTTCTGATTTAACGAATTTTATGTCAGTAATTATCACATTGATAAAATAACGGCCCATCGCCGTAATCTATTTGCTGAAAACTGTGGAATTCCCATTATCTAACTCCTGGCCTATACCAAAAGGTGCCCTATTATAATGGTATAAACCTTTAGTGTCTAATAGTTACTAAACTTTTACTATTTTCGTCTAACGCTACTGTGAGTATTCAGCTGCTAAATCGATTTTTGTGTAACTGGTACCTTCTTGCAAGTTTATCTGCGTATAACTCTTCTATACGTGGAATTCCGGAAAATGCTGATCGCTTTCTATATGTGGGTTTAATGTTATTTTAAAGTCCCCGCATAAGCGCACGGTACCCATCTTTTTAGGACCGGTGACGATAGGTGTCCCCAGGGACAATAATTTACCGGTTCTATAACCTCTAATTGTTGTAATCTTTGTAGTTCTTTTTCCACCTGTTCCCGCATAGCAAACGGCAACGGTCTTGCTCCATAAAATTTCGGTGTAACTCCTCCGGCTTTTAGTTTGATGGAAATGTGTCCTTTATTAAAAAGGCCAATTCCGGGTTCAAATACCTCTGCGTATTTTTTTATTATTTCCCGTACATCCTCTGGTAATTTATCAAATGTATCAGCTATAAAATCTAAATTTGCGATGCTTAACTGGAAAAGATTAAAAAAATCGCGTCTCAACAATGGAGGCCCGTTACCATTTCTAACTACATAAATATTGAGTGGCTCTGTTTTGTTTTGAAAACAAACATTTCCACGTATATAACCGACGGGAACAATTTTATCTCCGTTATACAAATTAAATACTTTATCAGTCGAATATAATAACATGTCTGCAAAATACTTCTTGCAATAATTCTCCGATATCACGCTATAGCTTGCACCTGTATCTAAATTAAATATGTGATAACTATTTTCTATATACACATTAACTTTGATTGGATTACCCTGATTTCCTAAATTATATAAACAATCTTCCGTTGCTTCCAAAAAATTATGAACACTATTTTTAATTGCATTTACCTTATTATTTTTGTACCCCTGGTTTTTTGTACATCTGGGCGCTAAGTGCCCTTTCTGTCCACATTTGTAGCAGGAAGAATTTTGAAAAAAACATCTATCTGTAGCGTAGTTCCTCTTGCCGCAAATCGCACATTGTCGTTCATAATCTTCTTTAGCCATATATCTACCTCCTCGAGCACTAGGAGCGGGTGTTGAATCGGTGGCTTTCCCTTGTCCCTGCGGTTTTCGCCGCTGGTGTTGCGATGCTCGTGTGAAATGTATTTCCGATTCTTGTTTTATTGAGTCGGCTTCCGAAGGTTCTGTTTTTGTCGCTGATTTAGCCGCTGCTATTTCTACAGCTTCTTTAAATGTTAGCGTTATTTGCCCTTCAAACAATCTATCTTGTACTAACCCCTTGTCATACCCGATAATAAAGATATCTCGTAGTACCATTTCTAATTCTCCCGTCTCGAATTCGCATAATGCTGCTAATTGTCGAAGCCTGGCTGACCATTCTTTTGAAGTTCGCTTATGTTTTTACGGGCATTATAAAATTTATATCGGGTCGCAAATAACACTAAATTTGGTTTAACATAATCAGATAACAGGATTATCAATTCTGAATATTTTCTTTGTTCCGGTTCTGTCGGTAAACATAAGTTGTGCACCAATTTATATGCTTCTTCGCTTAACGCATTTAAAAGTATTGCTCCTTTACGTTTATCGTCTATAATGTTATTTGCCACAAAATAATTGTCCAGACGTTTCTTGAATATTGACCAGTCTGAATTTTCCGGGTTAAATTCTCGCAAATGTCCAATTAAGTTATCACTTACTGTAGCCATCATTTGTTATTTATTCATTCGCCTGCACGTGTATACCACCAGACCGGTGAGTTTGCACCATTTGCTGATTGTAACGTTGTATTATTCTATTTTCCTCGTCGCCAATTGTGATGTATTGATTAGCACCACACAAGTAATTATTACACTAATCTTTTATTTATATAAATGTAAGTATACAAGACAAAGGAATTGAACTCTTAATGATACTAACATTGTTGCATGCATGGTGGCTGGCTCGCGAATGCCCTATTGTAGTATTCACATTCTTAAACTACCATTTCCCCTAGCAGCGCAAGCGTCAAAACTTAAATACAAATACTTATTTATAATATACCTAACAGATACTATATCTATCGTTGACGTAGATTTCTCTATCGTATTATCTGGCCACGTTTGTTTACTTTCTAGCAACCACCTAGGACCGTGTAACCAAGTTTCGGAATTTATTAAAGTACTTGAACTTATTCCGCGAGTTAATAAGTCCGCAGGGTTCTCGCGACCCGGACAATGTCTCCATGTTATATCTTTCGATATGGTCTGAATTTCTTTAACCCGGTTAGCCACATATGGTTTCTACTTTGACGCATCGCCTTTAATCCAATGTAACGCGATCAGAGAATCTGTCCAACACACTACCTTATCGATTTTAATTAATATATTAGTTTTTATAAATACCTGTAACCTAGCAGCTAATAACGCGGCAGTTAGTTCCAAGCGCGGCAAGGTTAGCAATTTGTCGCTACAAGCCTTTAGGGGCGCAACGCGATTTTTTTAATACAGTAATTGCACACCAATTTTCCCGTTACGATCGTTTTGTCTTAGATATGCAGCCACCCCGTATGCTCGTAAAGATGCGTCCGAAAAAACATGTAATTGCGATTCGTTCGGATGGTTCGACATACCTACGTAACGCGGTATAGAAAAATCCACTAATTTCATCAATTGTTGACTACATTCCTGCCATTCATTTTGCATATCTTGCGGTAACAAATCGTTCCAACCAATTTTTTCAACCCATATGTTCTGAAACAAAATTTTAAGCTTTATTACACATAATGCAAGAAGCCCTATCGGATCATACACACGAGCAATTGTCTGTAACACGTGCCTTTTTTCACCATCTTAACGGAATGTATGTACTCCGTCGGAATGTAAATAAATTTGTAAAAATGCTTTCTCAATGTCAGCCGTAATTCCGATCTCGCCTACACGAAAATTAAGCAAAATCTTAATTAAATCTGGACTTAAATTAAGCCCCTTTTATAATAAGTCATTCAACGATTTTTGTCCTGGGGCATGTGTAGAGGCATCGAAAACCACTCGTAAACGCGTTGTTTGTTTATCTTCTCTAAAAACAGGCCTGTGTGGCATGTAGTAAACACGATCGCCATTTGCTTTTTAAGCATCACAGCGGGAAATTAACTCGGCATAATTATTATCCAACATTCCTTTGATAGCAGCGTTATATTCACATATTTTGTTAATATTGGTCAATTTAAACTTTAGCCTCTGAGCACGAACTCGCGCACTAATTAAATTATCATTTCAATCACTGCATCCCCATTCTTCCACGGTAACGCTACTAAATATCGATCATCGCATTTACAAACGTTATTTTTCATAAAATTATCGAAAAATCTCTTATCATGGTCTGCTTCTTTGGTTATACCTATTGTTACCAAATCCCACATACTTTCGATCTCGGCTTCTGTCTTTATAACTGTCGCATGTAACACTCTGCAGATTTACTCCTATTGTTGTAGCATCAACTGATATGGGACCATGCAAAGCATAACCAAATTTTGTGTCCACTGCTACTAAACCTTTGTTAAGACGAATATTTTTTCCTGTCACTACAGTCCAGTAATTGTCCGCACCTATAAGTATACTAATTCCATCAACAATTAACGCTCGATCTATATTAAACGAGATATTGTCAGCAAGCTGCAAGTTTTGATACTCTACCACGCTTTCTTTAGGTATATGTAAATTATTCATGCAAATTTCTGGAACTTCCACAGCCTCAATCGTTAAAATTTCATCTGTATATTGTCCCTTCAAAGTAATTAAAACGCGGTTGTAAAGTTTAGACGGTATTGATGAACTATTTCCAAACGCGGCAATACGAACCCTATGTTGTCCAACAATAGGTAAATTTAATACCCTTGATAGATTCCCCTTAATAAATGAAAGTTGACTACCCCCGTCCATTACTAATCTAATTAACTTCTTTGAATTTTCGCCAAAGGCATAAACACAAGCCGTTTGCAATAGCACATTTTTGTTTATGTTTGTCATCAAACTGGACACCGACGGCGCCGAAGTTTTCATTGAACTCTCGCCTTTCGTTAATTTCAATGTAATACCTGTCGTCTCAGCGTTGTGTCTATCTTTACCTGGCTTAAAGCTTGGGTCGCACATTGTTGTTGCGTGCCTACCTCTGCATTCCTTACATCTTAAGAATCTATTTTTACAATATTTAGCACTATGGTTATTTCTCGTACAACGGTAACAATTTCCTGCTGCCTTTAGAATTTCTTTCTTCCTTGCCAAAGGTACATCTGCGTCACACATTTCGGTTTTATGGTCTTTTTTGCAGAAAGCACAGCATTCAAGACGTTTGTTCGGCGTGACTAATAAACTAGACGCAGTTCCTTTGTAATGCGTTCTCTTCTCTGTTGGGAGCATCTTTTCTTTTCAATCTGCATCCGGTTTTAAAGCTTGTTCTAACGACTCGAGTTCGTTTTTAAGAAATTGCAACAAATCCTTTACCTGGCGATCTGCATCTTCCTCTGACCTTGATGATGAACTTTCTAAATTATTCGTAATAATTTTCAGATGATTAGATGATTTCATTTTCATTTGTTGATAAAATCCTAAACGCAATTCCGTTGGCAACGACTTCATGAGAGTCGACTTTACGATTATGTTATACTGAGAACTAGATACTTCTAATATTTCAAGAGCACGCATAGCTGAAGTGATTAGATTGTAATTATTCCTTTAAGTGCTTACGCCATATTTGGATTTTTCAGGTTCGATTTTCATAATGATATTAATATATTGTTCAATTAGCCGTTCCCCATTTTCAAATTGATCTTTAAATATATTCAAAGCTTCCTCATAGAATGCTCCAGATGGAGGAAATCCCTCAATTGCTTCAGCGGCCCTTCCCGTGACATACATTCGCAGGTAGTTGAATCGATCTCCGTTCGTTAATTGTTGATTGTCGTGGATCATACTTCTGAATTGTTCCCAGAAAGGAAGCCAGCCCTTTGCAGTACCATCATACTTTGCTAACTGTACACGTTGAAGCTTCACTGACGTAAAGGACGGCCTACTTGCTTTGTTACTTACTGGTACCGTATTCGTTAAATTCGAGTCAACCTCTATCTGAGATTTTTCTGGGCATTTTAATCTAAATTTCAACTTATACATCGTAGTTACATCAGCCTCTTCGTATTCATACCTTTTCATTAACTCGTCCTCTAGATTTTCTTTAAGCAGAGGTTCAATTTGGTTATCAATTTTTTTCAGATTGTCACTCGCAAGCTTTAACTTTGATATAGCTGTATATATGTCTTCAACACTGAAACTATTTTCTAGCATGGAATTTATATTATTAACTGTTTTAGTTAAGTGCGTTCTACAGATTGTCCGTTTTACTTGTTCCATCACGAAGCCTCGATAGTATAGCCGTCTGTTAAATATTCGCGTTCACGTTTCGTTATTCCGAATATTTACGTTAAAGCTCGTTTATATTTATCATCAGATTTTCCCGTGTTTCGGCACCAAAGTTATTGTAACGCAATAAACAACATCAAGTTTAAAGAAAGGTTTATTTAAATATAAATCAAGCTAAGCGACTACACATTATGAAAGCTTCTTACGTTCTTCCATACCTCTAAACAACAAGTTACAGTAACCCCTTACGCACTCTCTCTACTACCCTTAGGTCTATCGACGCACGCAGAAGGCCTGAAATATTTTACACAATATTAAATCGGATGAAGAAATTAAGGCAGATGTCGAAAATGACTGTCTGAATATACATCAGTTTGAGGGTGAATTAGAGAATGACGCATCGGCGGCTGGTCGTATGAGGCAAGTGAACCGCCGCCTCACCTTTAATTTTATATATCTTCTTTTCAATCATAAAGAAAAATTCTATTACAACTTGTACAAACGTCTTCTAAACAATTTTTGGTCAAATATATCATAATTCGACTAATAATCAATATTATATAATGAACGTTTGTAATACAAAATTCATTTCTTAATTCGTGCACGATTTCTGCCAATACAAATTCATCTGAGGCGTTATAAAGTGCGCCACACTTATTTGACCATCTCCATGCATCCAAAGCTACATTATACGCGAGCGCGATGCGACCTAGCGGTTATCTCTCTACATCAACCAACACTTTATACTCGGGTACTGAGGCTCTCTCATCGTTGCCTCTCGGATCTTTGTAATCATAATAACGGCAGCAGCAGCTGCGGGATGGCTGGATAGGATACTTAAAGGAAGTTAGTCAGTCAATGATCGGTAGGGATGATGAATGTCGGACTTTGTAATAGTTGTTAAACTGCACAAAAAGTCGAAAATCAAACATATGTGAATGTTAAATATATAATTTTCTATTATTATAAGAGCTTAAACTTAGGTACTAATGCAACCATTAACCCCGTAGTGGTTCCATAGTTTTTAACAGCTGACATTGACAAGTTGGAATTATTTGTTGGTTTCATTTTAAATTATTGTATTGTTTGAAAGCTGTGTTTTGTAAAAAACCTAGTTGGTTTAATTCTTCAATAGTGAATTGACAAATCAGGTTAACATTTGTACGTTTGGTGCTTTATGCCTCAAATAGAATACATTAACACAGAGTTTAAGTGTTTACTGTTTAGTGTTCTTGTTCCTTATTTAGTACTTTATTTCTCGTGAATAGTGGTTAACCTTAATCTATATAAACAAAACTGATTGTTATAATATAATTCAAATTGTGTAATATCGTTATATTGTTCCAATTTGGATTGATTTCAAATTTCGGCACAGGGTCATGTATCCCTTACATGATATTCTATTATCTTTATTTGAAACTCCTTTTCAGTGCGCGGTGAGTTAGAAAACGGCAAATTTTATTTATGCGCCCGACTCCTCCACTAAATATAGTTAGTACTGATAATCGACAAGGTCGAAGTTTTAATAGAACTTTTCAGTTATCGTGGTAAGAAACCTACAAATGGATTTGCGGAAGTACATATAAACAGAGTCTATATTGTTGGCCGTGCGTTTTGTTATCAAATGTCAATAGCAGCTGGACTTGCAGTAAAGGTTTTGCGATTTAAAAACATTTCGCGTAGTGCAAAATGCATGAATGTTCCAAAGATCATATAAAAAATTTTGTTGGTTTCAAACGACTTCAACAAAATCGAACAACTATACTAGATGCACTTCAGGAACATGATGGTTTTAATAAAATTATATATAACGAAAATGTCCGAAAAATAGGTTGTTGCTATCTTATTTAATTGATACTACCATACTTTTGAGTAAACAAGAATTGGCTTTTCGGGGTCATGATGAATCTTCACAATCGCTAAATCGTGGAAATTTTAAAGAAGTTTTGAATGTTTGATTAAGCGAAACGCAGAAGTATCAGAGCACCTATCAAAAATGAGCCAAATCTTCACCGGCCAGTCAAAAGCAATTCAAAATGAATTAATATCATGCATTGAAGATTTTGTAAAAGAAAACATTTCCCAAAAAATAGCAGCTAGTCCTTTCTTTGCTTTAATATCTGATGATACTACTGACATTGCAGACAAATCTCAGTGCGCAATAACTATTCGATTTGTTACTGGAAATTGTAAATTAAAAGAAAGGTTTATGGGATTTTTTTATGTAAGTAGTGATCGAACCGCCAGTGCTCTCTTCGAAGTAGTTCAGGGTGTTTTAAACCTATTTAGTTAAAGAAAAGTGAGTTGCCCAATCTTACGACGGTGCCAGTGTTATGGCTAGCGAGCTAAATGGACTCCAGGCAAAAGTTAAGTCAATTGCACCTTATGCTCTTTTTACCCATTGCTGTGCTCACCGGTTAAACCTCGTTTTACAACAAGGTACACAAAATATTCCGCAGAGTAGAATCTTTTTCTCTACTTTATCAGGTATACCAAGTTTTTTCCATCATTCACCTAAAAGATCAGTAATATTAGATCATATTGTTGGTAAACGTGTGCCACGAGCAGCGGGAACCAGGTGGTATTCAAGATTAAAAATTTTGAACATTGTCGCAAGCGAATGGGACAACTTCGTAAAAGTTTTCGAAGCAATAGTAAATGATCCGACCTCGAGCCGAATCCATTCGTGCAGCTAAGGGATTCCTTAAGCACTTTAGTGAATTTGAATTTACTATTTTAACTTTTATTTACCGTGAAATTTTTAATATTACTGATCTCCTTTTTAACATTTTACAGACTAAAGTTTTAAATGTAATATATTGTTCGCAACAAATAAATACAGCTTGCGTCCGAATTAGCGAATTAAGGAACGAAGGCAAATTTTGGAATGTTTTCGGCGTGCCAGAAATTTAACAGAGTTACCTAATCGGCGCGGAACAACATCTGAGCAAGAGATATTTTAAAAATACAACATTCTGTATTACGAAATTTTAGACTGCATTAGTCTGCAACTTAATACACGGTTTTCGGATCTTAGTAGCTTAGAATTTCTCACTTTCTTTGATCACTCTAAGTATGAATTCTATACTACCAAATTTCCTAAAAAATCTCTGCAATCTCTATTTGAGACTTATCCAAATATTTTTGATAGGGATAGACTTATTAATGAACTTTGTGTTTTTTATAGAGACGAGCAGTTTAAAAATTCAGATTTATATACAACCCTTAAAATACTTTCTTGTGACTTTGCTGATATATTTTGCCAGATTCAAACAGTTCTACAATTAATTTTAACGATTCCTGCTACAAGTGTATCAGTTGAAAGAAATTTCTCGTGTCTAAAACGCAATAAAGGCATACTTAAGAAATACGATGAGTCAAGAGCGGCTTGGTGGATTAAGTTTAATGTCTATAGAAAAGGAACTATTATGCGAATTAAGTAAAATCTAGATTTTATGAAAATGTAATCGATAAATTTGCAAAACTGAAAGACCGTAGAATACATTTGACTTATCAAACTTAATTTGCTTGTAGTTAATAGTATAGCTATGCAAACTAAGGCTATTAGAACCACTTTTGTAAGCTTTTCGTTTCAATAATTACTCTTGATTCCCAATGAATTCAAGGAATAATAAGAAAAAGCACCTCTTAGATAACCTAGAGATTCATTTATATTAAATGTAGAGTTTCTAAATAGACTCATTTTGAGCCTCACCTCTTGTTCAGGTCACGAGCCGCCACTGGAATGACGTGAAGGTAGAATATGAGATTAAGTGTCCAGGTGAATTTAAAAGTGAAGTAGAATCATTGTTGAATATAATTCCGAATTGATAGGGTCAGAATCTAGAATTGCTACAAGTTATGAGCATAATTTGGAGGTTATTAATACAGAACCATTTAATGCAAAATTGTATCCTTTCCAGCGGCGTACAGAGAAAGAGTAGAGATAGAAATTGATCAAATGTTGAAAGAAGGTATCTTTGAGAAGTCGAGTACACATTTTGTTAATCCGTTAGTAGTTGTCAAGAAAAGGCTATCTTTAGATGCTAGAAAAATAAATCGGCGAACTAAACCACAATATAATTGTCCACCAACCATGGATAGTATCTTGGCAATGTTAGATAATAAGAAAATTTTTACAAAAATAGATCTTAAAAATTCATTTTGGCTAATTCCACTAGCAAGAGAATCGATGAGATATACGGGTTTTTCTGTAGAAGGGCATATATACCAGTTTAAAGTGGTCCCTTTTGGTTTGTCTTCAAGTACAGCTGCGTTAGTTAAGGCAATGCAGAATATTTTGGAACCGTACGAAAAATTTTGCATCCATTACGTGGATGACGTTTTAATATTTAGTGATAATATTGAGCAACATTTTGTACATCTTGAGAGGATTTTACTTCAATTAAATGTGGCAGGTTTAAAATTATATCTTTAGAAATGCGAGTTTTTTTAGGAAAAGGTAAAAATCTTAGGATATTAGATTAGTTCTGAGGGCATGTACAAAGACAAATATAGGTAGTTAGGGATTAAAATGCGGCGAATAATTGTACAAAATTAGTTAGGGAATTGTATAAATAATTTAGGTAGAAATAGTTAGGGGATTAAAATGAGAAGAATAATTGTATAAAATTAGTTAGGTATTGTATAAATAATTTAAATAGGATAAATATAAATAGCTAGGGGAATAAAATGGAGGAATAGTTGTATAAAATTAGTTAGGTATTGTATAAATAAGTTAGGTAGAAATAGCTAGGGGATTAAGATAGGAGAATAGTTGTATAAGATTAGTTAAGTATTGTATAAATGAGCATAGAAATAAAAAATTTCAATAATCAACGAGAAATTTATGCCCACGTTAGGCGCCAAAGTGACATTGTTTCAAAATCTTATATTTTAATTTAGGGAAAAACTGCTGTGATAATGGGGTTATTTAAGATAAATATATTATATATATATATATATATATATATATATATATATTATATATACATTTATTATATTTATACACACAGGAGAAAATGGTTATTATTACCTGCCCTGTGAAGTGCACTCTGTAAGTTCAAAACGTATTAGTTAGATTAACTAGCGTAAATCTAACTTAAATGAACCGGCTGTTCACTTACTCTAATTTAGAATTTGGTAAGCATGTTGTTGACATTGACATTAATGTACAATGAAAAGATAACAGTAACAAATACCCTAACGTGAGCTTTGGATTAAATAATCGTGACTTGGAGCATAAGTACATAATCACACTTGCATTGTGAGCATTAATTCGTGACGTGCAGTCTGCATTTTATTGGATACTCACGAGTATGAAAACTTTAAACAGCAAACTAAGTGTCTGTCTTTAAAAATAGCAGCAAAAGTTAAGAAAGCAGAAAACTGAACCTTAAGCTATCAACCTTTCTGATACCATCTTAGAATGAAGAATTGTGACCTGCATTTGTCGATAGGCAGGATGCTGCATGACTCGATTTAACTATAGTAGATCACTACGTACAACAGCACATTTTAAAATCGCAACTTAACAACGTTTCTTTGCCCTTAAAGGACGTTGTATAAAATTAGAATCGAAGAGAGAAAGAACTTTTAAAAGTTCAATAATAAATATATATTCCAGACAACAATCACAAAATATTACTAGAATGCAAGCAATAAAAAAAACAAAAGGCCTCAATAATACGATAATCAGTGCCCCTGAATTTCGTTGTACGCATGGAAAAGCAAAGTATATTTTAAAACAATCAAGCAAGTATGCAACCTTGCATACAGCCAAAGGAAGCACAACGTATAAGTGGTTGCCTGACTTAATAGAGATTTGTATTATTATTGATACACTATACGGGAATACGGAGAATGCATTATTTAGCGGACGGTTTTATCCTACTACGCCAGTTATGTGATCCCCCATTTGTTATACTTATGCAACTAATAAAGTTATTAATAAATATTAGGAAATATTAGGAAATGTGCAACAATGTAATTAAAAGACAATTTGTTACAAATTATATTTCAGTTTATAAACGTTCATGAGAACAGAAGCGCTACAAAGTAGCACAAGGATAAGTGACACTGAAGATGTCAGGTCACAGACGGTCGTAGGAAGTCACGTACCGAGATTACGCAGAAGTAAGCCTGCAACATTGTAATTATGAATAGCTTTTAAGATAGCAGCTAAGTATTATGAATAGAGTCAAGTGTAAGCAGACATTACGTCTGCAAGTTCCCACAGAACTTTGAGGGGTAGGGAGATTATATAAGGCCCGGGAGCTCCACTCGCAGTCAGTTCATCAACGTTCAGCTTTCACATTGCAGTCCGTCGGTAACTCACTTGTACAATTATTAATTAATGTATTTCGACTTAGAATAATTTAATTCAAGATTGTAAAATTCCTTTGTTCAAATCTGTTTAAAACAAATAAATGTGTTAACGTTCAAAGAAGTCTTTTTAAAAAGGACCGCTCAAAGCCACGAACCTTAACTCGCCCAAGGTCCCTGGTTTGAATCTCGACACGGTTTGCTTGAAAAATGTTAGACGAACATTTTTCACAAAAATACATCCTCGTTCGGATGAGAGGTAAAATGGAGGTTCTGTGTGTGAGTGTTGTCACGCAGGTTGAAGATCCCTACCTTGCTTGGAACAGCAAAGCGTCTATGTTACGATTTGTATTTCAACAAAGAACTATTGGAAATAATAAGCAGCTGTTAGAATGTGTTTCAAAGAATTTATAAAGCAAGTTTTTAGCCATTTATGAGTAGTTGAACATTAAGCATCTTTCATGGAATTTATAAACGCGATTTAAAATATATTTCACGTATTTCTACACTTGGGAAACTTTTATAGTAGGTTTTAAATACTCATTTTAATTGGAATAGCATAAAAACTAGCCGCCGCTTGGATTAGAATTTGTAGGAAGCGTTTATTAAGGTAGTTGGAAATTAATTCAAAAATCACCCGATTTAGAAATTGAACGTAACAAAATTTTCTGTTTCTCCTTTTTGCAGTGAAGTTCTCTTTGCAAAACTACCCTGCTGCAGATAGATGAATTCTGATATTTTTTAAGTGTTTATCTCCCAGTTAAATATTTATATTTATAGGATTCCGCAAATTTGCTGTATGGTGCATAGATTTGATAGATTTGCTAGTGGCTACTAGTACAAAGGGTCCGGGATTGTTTACTGATGGTGATTGCTTAAAAATTGTTAAACGAGCGGTTTTCACAAAAATACGCTCTACTAGAATGAGCATGTAGCAAGATACGTGTTTGTAAGGCGCACGTCAGTGTTAATACACTTGGCTTGCAATTTCATTTTCATTCGCAAGGAAGCAGTTTTTGAAACCTTTGCATTTTTTTGGGAATGAAAATAACATCCGTGATTATTAGCGAAGAGTCGAGCGTACTTCGTTGAACTTCGGAAACACACGAAATACTTAAGAGCGTCAGCAATCATAATATTTAGTTGTTAAGTTTAATCAAATATAATTTAAGTGTGATAGTTTATATTTAAAAACATTGCTTCAAAAAGGATATATTAATGATGCATGGATGTTACTTAGTTATTTAAAATTTCACTTATGGTATTAAAGATCAGTATGCTTTTATTCGTACCCGGCCTAGAGTTTCCTTAATTTTTAATATAATAGACAATATAACGAAGACGTTTGTTTTCAAATCGTGGAAAATACTTCGAGCATTTTACGCAACCTTTAATATGCCTTCAGGTGTGTACGGATTTTGCTATTATGGATCTAGTTTTCACCGTTTTTTTAATGTATCAACTGTAGCATTTCTATATAGCATATATATTAACCTTATTTTAGACAGCCCGCTGTCCTCGATTGATTATCGATTGCTTAGGTTGGACAAATATTTAGCTTCTGTTCTTCACTGGCAGACAATGCTCGATTTCCCAAGTGGATTGCCACAGCCGTTATTTAGTCATTTTGTTTGTTTATAAATAAGCATATTTATGACTATACACTTCAGCATAAACTAAATTAAATTTTCTTGTTATTTAATTTAAGAAAGACTATCAGTGTAGTATTTGAAACGCTCTTAGTAGAGCAAATTAAAAACTGAACTTCAGCAAATTGTGGCTATTACGGTTAAAATGTTTTTGAAATCTTTTTGATATTACTATTCGGATGAACGCAGATTGTCCTTAAGCTGTAAATTTAGATAAAGGGAACTGAGAAAATGAATAATAACTTTAAAAACAGAGTATTTCTTACGCGAGGGTGCTAGGGGTGCGGGGTACATGGGCGGCAAGTCAAGGCGCAACGATTAGCGCTCGGTTACAAAATAATAACCTTCATTCAGAATTCAATATAAAAACTAATTTATTAGTAAAATAATCAATATAAAAATACTCTTTATACTAGGTACATACTTAAACAAAAATCTATTTTACAAGTGACAACTTAACCGAATATTCGAACATGTAACGTTATTGAAACATTGAAAATGGTTCGAAATTCTGCGTTACATCACAATTATACAAACATTTATAAAACTGATTCGTGTAACACAGCAACGCGACCGAAGGCATCCCTCATACATACTGGATGCTCAATACTGACTCCTCGCTTGGCAACCTCGTCCATCTGCCACCATGATTGAGGGTTGTGGTTAGCAACACGAGATGCCATCAACACTCAGTTATCTTGACTGGATGATCGTCGCCCTAAATCTGCAAAATACCTCAATAGTACAATTAAGAGTAAAATCTACTATGGTAATCTTCGGCAAAACTACTAGATTGGTGCCCAGGGATGCCATTCCGACGGTGACTTACATCCTGGGACGGCAACCCGGCGGCATAGTCCAGACCCAGAGATGTCATCACGACGATGACTGAACACCCATGGAGCATAATCCCGACGGCATAATAAAACATGACCCAAGAATAACTAGCCCGTCGACAATTTAATGTCCAGGGATAGACTAGTCCCGACGGCATAGCAAATCATCGCCTAGAGGTAGCTAACCCGATAGCAATTTAATGTCCGTGGATAGACTTATCCCGACGGCATAACAAAAGATGGCACAGGTATAGCGAACTCGACGGTAGTTTAATATCTAGGGATATACTAATCCGACGGCATAACAAAACATGGCCCAAGAATAGCAAACCCGACGTCACCTTTATGTCTAGCCATAGGCCAGTCCCGACGGCATAACGTACCTATTACATGTTGTTGAAAGTGATCCAATTCTTAATCTGCACGGCAGCATATATACCGCTGTAAAAGTTTCTCAATCTACTCGAACGTGGAGTATCAATCACTTCGTAACGATCACTTTCCAACACTTTCGAGATTCTAAACTATCATTTCCACTTATGCAATAGTTTACGACCTATACCAGCACCAGCGATATAGGAAATGTTTACAAACACCAAATTCGCATTCTAAAAAAAAACTCGGATTCGCTCTGTGCGAGTCAAAATTTGCTTTTTGGCAAGACTGAAGAATTCCTATCCGATCACTGATAGAATTAAGCAACTTTAAAATATCGATTGGTCGATCGGGTTTCAAAAATTCAACATTCCGTGGTACTGAACGATAACCCACAAGTGTCTCAGAAGGCATAGTGGATCTGTTTAGCGAATTATTCAAGCTGAATGTTGGAAACGTTCTCGTCCTCATCAACTGCGCCCATAGCCGCAAATCTATCTAGCACCGTTCGATTGTACCATTCGGCTTTGCCGTTACCGAGAGGCATTCCGATGACATTAAATTGTTGTACGCCCAAGGTCCTGGGTTCGAATCCCGACACGGTCCGCTTGAAAAATGTTAGGCAAGCATTTTTTCCAAAAATACACTCTCGTTCGGATGAGAGGTAAAATGGAGGTCCCGTGTGTGAGTGATGTCACGCACATTAAAGATCCCTACCTTGCTTGGAACAGCAAGAATTCGGCAAAATTCCAAATTTTCCAGGTAAAAGGAACTTGCTTCCAGGCCAATGTAGTACCTTCGGGTGGAGCATTGGAAAATCTCATGTAAGGCATTAAATTGTAATTGTATTTATTTTTCACTACAAAACTCTTAAATTTTGTAGCACTAAATGCTTTATTCATTTCGAATGGACCTGCACCTTGCCTAGATTACTAGAACAGGTGAAATGGCTTGCGTGTTCTAATGAGCTAAAGAGCCAAACTACAGGTCCAACCAAAGTAGTGGGGTCGTTAGTGAAAAACTAGACTAAGACACGTCCCTGAAAGAGGGCAGCGGCTCTTTTGGTACTTAGATTGGCAGAGACTATAGGGGTCAGTATGGCAGTCTAAGACACGCTACCGCGATGTAAAAGACAACGGCAAACCACACATTACCTCCCAAGTACACAGCGTACCTAAATTATAATAAGTAAGCTATAGAACCTAAAAATCGAAATGAATAGGTTAGCACTAGACATAGTCGGGATCAGCGAAGTTTGGTGGCCAGAGGCGGGGGATTTTTGGAATGGAGACTTTATGGTAATTCATACAGGAACGGAGGAAGGAAATTTGGGTGTGGGGATAGTTATGCGGAAAAAAATAGGATACAGTATAGAAAATTACTTACAAAAAAACAAAAGAGTTCTCATGATTAGATTAGGATCTAAACCGGTAAACACAGTAATAATACAAGTATACATGCCCACCTCTAGCTACAGTGACGAAGAGGTAGAAGCGATCTACAAAGATATCGAAGACATATTAAAAAAGGTAAAAAAACACGAAAATTTAATAATTATGGGGGATATTAATGCAGTGGTAGGTGAGGGTAGGGAAGGATCAGTAGTAGGTTTATTTGGTTTAGGCAAACGACAGGGGAAATAGGTTGGTAAAATTTTGCGACAAGAACAATTTAATCATCACAAACACATTATTTCAACATCATGCTAGAAGACGATATACGTGGAAGACGCCAGGGGATATAAGAAGATATCAAATAGATTACATACTTTTTAGACAACGGTTTAGGAATCAAGTAAAAGACTGTAGAAGCTACCCAGAAGCAGATATAGACACTGACCACAACATCGTAATTATGAAGGCCGCACTTAAATTTAAAAATTTGAAAAAAAAAATGGAAAAAGGCACTTTGACTTTGAGATAAAGATAAAGATATTCAAGAAAGATTCGAAAAAAAGTCAAATGAATTGCTGAAAGATATCGGGAAAATATCTGATATTAAGGAAGTAGAAACAGAATGAAATAACATTAAATACATCCGAAACATGGCGGCCAGAGATATTTTGGAGTATACACAAAAAGAAAATAAGAAATCATGTATAACAAAGGATATCCTGGATGTAATAGAAGAAAGACGAAAATACAAAAATAAATCAGACGATACAGGAAAACAGAGATACGCCATAAAATGGGAAATTATTCGCAAATGCAGGAAAGCTAAAGAACAATGGATTGATGAAAAGTGCAAAGAGATACAAACTAAGATGAAAGTAGGAAAGACAGATGAAGCATACAAACGAATTAGAATGAATTTTCGGGATATAAAACCGTATAGCAAAAATATATAGCACGCGGGAAGAAACGTCATAATAGAAAAGTAAAGAAAATGGATAGATGCCAAGAATATATAGGAAATTTATATGCAGGAGAGGAACTAACAGCATTAGAACAGGAATCAGATTCATAGTGCTGATTAGTGCTTCACACTCGGGTCCATTAGGTTCAACGGTTTCCGAATTATCGACATTTAGAAAGGGCCTGCCAACTTCACGCTTTGGTGGAAACACTAACGACCGTTTTGCATGTAATCGTTAGTGTTTCGTTAGTACTTATTAACACTTCACACCCCGGCCCAGCAGGCTCAACGGTTTTCGAATAATCGGCGTTTAAAAATGGCCTGTCAATTTCACGCTTCGCTGGAAGCACTAACGACTGTTTTTTCTGTGATTTTTAGTGCTTTGTTAGTGCTTATTAGTGCTTCACACTAGGGCCCAGCAGGGCTAACGGTTTTCGAGAGTGTGCCCACTTATTACATAGTTTGAATATAATAACGGTAAGTATTAAACATAGAAAACCCTTCTTGTTTGTAATTGTCTTGTTTAAAATGAAAAACTACTATATTCAATTCTCGAAACTTTTTAAATTTGTTGGAGTTTCAGGTTTAAGCTCAAGTTATGGTTTATACTTTAGATTACGAAATTTGTTTGTTTTATAGGTATCGGTTAAATCTAAATCAGCATACAATAGGTGACCAGTTTAAACCTTGTGTCAACAACAAACCAAGGTTAACTGCTAAACTAAAGTTTAAACGCTAACAATAAAACCGACCCTTATAAAATCAAATACCATGTAAAACAAATTAGAATCTAATTATTAAATTGTATAAATTAATAAAAGTTGAAAACCTTTTCGAGAATTTTTCACATATTCAATTTTATTTTAAGGTCGTCCTACATTTCCCACATTATATCAAATCTACGACAGAATGCCACATAATGACCAAGTACCACCTAGGTCACATTCATTTGGGAAAAAATATATGACCCATCTTAAAAGTACTGTTTTGTTAAATACATTTATGGTGCATGGTATATCATATAGGAATGTTGCTCCACAGTCATTGCAATCTATAAAAATATTGCCTGTTACACTAATAGTATGGGATACAATATTGTTGGAATGTCAATTGCCAAAATTTTCGAGACTTTACTTTAGCGGATTACTGATCTATAATT
This sequence comes from Platerodrilus igneus, assembly GCA_036346225.1. NCBI lineage: Eukaryota > Metazoa > Arthropoda > Insecta > Coleoptera > Lycidae > Platerodrilus > Platerodrilus igneus. Next base: position 3,702,494 of record JARFIW010000873.1, read on the forward strand.
GCATTCTCAATGAATTTGTATCCTCGTGATTTTATAATATTAATATTAATTGGAAGCATATCTATATGTTTAATTTGATCACTACTGTTTTTACACTTCGATATGTTACATGCGTAAGTATCTATTGCACTTGGAAAAATCTTGTAAAATCTTGAAAATAATATAAGCACGTTACATTGACATTCAATATTATTTACACCATTTATTAACACACATTTCTTAAATATTGAATTTTGCAATGATAAAATTACTTCTAAACTTATTTTATAACTTATAAACTTTACGCCCAGTTTAACAAAATATTCAAGTAAACATATAATACCAACAGGAAATTTGCTACTTAAAAAACTTCTATATGATATACTATAACAGTGCACGGCACTTAGCGCATGGACAACAGAATCAAATGCGCATGTATTTGCAAGTGAATATTTTGCACAAGCCACTTTTATTATGTTTTTAAAATGTCCGTTTTTGAATCACTGGCAATTTAATTTTATTCTCTACTTCAATATGAAGAATCTCTGGGCATGGAATTCCATAGTAAGATGTGCGTTTTCGCTTTTTGGCATTACAGTTAAACTTCTCTAATTTTCTAAAGCGCTCTTTTCATCTCCAATTGCACGTGTTAATATACAAGTTATTAATATTACTAAAATGTAAAATCAATTTTCTTTACAATATCCCTATGAGCATACATAAGAGCAAGACCAGACAACCTGGTTTCAGGCATAGTACTCCTTATCCAGTCTTTTACTAGGCGTAAAGTACTAAAAGATCTCTCCGCTGTTGCAACGCTTACTAGTAAAGAACACAGAATTCGCAGGAGCCTATTGATGTTTGAGTATACTTTTTCGTCGCATTCTTTTAAAGCCTGTAAAGCATTTTTTGGTACCTCTTGCTGAAATTCTTTTGATGCTTTCCATTTTTTTTACCAATAGAGGAACTCTCTTTCCAACATTTCTTTTGATTCCGTAACAAAAAAATATTCTTTAGCAACCTTTAATAACTTGCTCTTGACATCCTCAGCTGTTAAATCAGCTTTCATTTCTTCAGCTAAAATGAACATTAACAAATTATAGGCCATCAATGATTTGTCAGAAAAAAATCTTTTCTTAATATCGGAATGAATGCTGCGACTCTATAATAGTCTTCAGTATTTTCAGGTTTATAATTATCTCGTTTTGATTGCTTGTTCACTATTCCAGGAATACTTATTTTTGTGTTTAATAACAAAGCTAACCTCCCGGCTTCAATAAACAGGTAATTAAATACATTTGTTCTGTTTTCACTTTTTTTTTTGAGTAGTTTGATGGTTTCTTTAATACCATTTCTTGTAAAATTCAAGTCGACGGTTTTTTTTTTAAATAACCTGTCTAGAAGCAACGTTACTAATAAAATATTTGTCAGGCAAATAACAGTCACAATAACAGAAGAATCCATGTGACAAATGAAGAGAATGTGCCATTGTTGCAGTATCGGTTTCATCCCACTCTGATACACTTACGAGCGCGTTATTGATTTTTGAAAAAGAAAAATGCTCTCGTGTCTTTCAATCTACCTGGTTTCACAAAGTCCTATAAACTATCTTCCTAAAATATCTTTTAACGCAATATTACGCTTTGAAGATGCGTTTAAAAAAGCAACAACATCGTTTCACATGAATAATCTTTGCTGACTTTGATTTGGACAAGTTTAGAGCATGATTAAAACAAATACACTGGATAGCATCATCACACTCTTTTAAAATGAAAGAAACAGCCCCCTTTGCTTCAGACACTATTGTACTACAGCTATCAGTAGCTACTCCAACGCAATACTTTTTCGGAAGACCGTGTTTTTTCATAAAGTTTAAGACTAACATTCCTATAGTCTCACCAGCTAATGGACTGTCAACAACTTCAAGATTACATGATCCATCTTCTTGTCGTAACGTTTCTTTTCTTGGATTCAAAAACTCAATAAACTCTTCATAGATATCAAAGTTATACACGTAACGAATTGCAAATATAAGTTGTGACACGTCTGTAGCCTCATCAAAAACTATGCTGTACCATTTACTTTCTAAAACTCCTTCAATTATGATTTTAGTTATTTCTTTAGCGTAGCAACTAATCAGTGTATTTTGCACAGTCTTGCTTGTATATTTGGCATTTCTAGGCGCAGTTTCAATATGCTTGGCAGGAACTAGATCTCCATCGTCTGCTCTGAAGCGAACTAACTCACGAAAATTACCATTATTTCCTTCACAGCCTACTTTTATTAGGTTTTAAAGTGTCCGTTTTGCATCGCTGGCAATTTAATTTTATTCCCCTCTTTGATATGAAGAATCTCTGGGCATGGAATTCCATAGTAAGATGTACGTTTTCTCTTTTTGGCCTTACAGCTAAACCTCTCTCATTTTCTAAAGCGCTCTTTTCGTCTGCAATTGCATTGGCAGTTTCACCTACATCTCCATCATCACGATGTCCTCGGAAGGGAAAGTTTTGAACACCAAGGAATAATATACACTTCAAAATAGATTTGAGCTTTTCCCTATTTTCTAAAACTTCTTTTTGTTAATGTTTGTTGATCTGGTATTCCAGTTGAAGACTTGGTTTGTTGACCCTATTGAGGAATTCTTTTTTTTTCCAATGATGCCCTGTGATAAGCATTCTGAGCATGAGTCGCTATATGTTCATCTTTTCCTAGCAAATGTTTATAATCTGTCACTGGCTTTATGACGAAATTTTTTAGGGGAATTCCACCAACTGTGTGCGAAACAAACAATGCACAATACACACTATAGTCCTTTCTAAATATCAGAAAACACTAACCACTCATATTAAGAAAATAGTTCAACTGAAGGCCGCCTGTAACTGTCTTTCCCACTTTTTTTACTGCAACACAAGGAAAAATATAATCTTTTAAAGGTTTCCAATGGTTAACCAAGAGTTGTTCTTTGGTGAAATCATCCAAAATTTTACCAATAAAATTTCCTATGTCATAAACGGTTCCCTGTTTCGTTTCGGTTTCCTTTAACGTCTAATGCCCTTCTGAGCAAGTAATTGATACTTTCGGTGGATCTTCAACATTTGCTTTCTACTTCTGGATAACATTAACTACTTCACTTTCACTCTGTGCTTTTTGCGTTATTATTACTACTTGATGGTGCAGTATTATCTCTATTCACCTTTTTACTAAAAAAGTTTGACAGCGTTGCTTGCGTTGAAGTTCTTTTTCTTGTAGCTTTAATCTTGGACTTCTGATCTGTCTGAAATTAAATGCAGATAAATCAGATAAATGAAAATGTATGCCTTATATTTAGATTTTAGAATCATACAAGATATTATAATTAATTATACTATTTATACAGCGCCTTCGCCTTCAAACTTTTTTTACTTACCATGATAATTGTGTAGCAGCTGCGTAATATCGTAATCATTTAAAAACGAACATCACCAAAATCAAAATCCACAAATACATCTGGTTGGTTATCTGGTATAATAAAAAGGATAATTCTCAACACAACTGCGGTTAGTTACACCGTTTAACGGTGACCGTTACCGTTTCCAGATCAAGAACAACTAAGTGAGTCAGCTCTTGAGTCGAGCTCTACGTGATACATTATAAGCCCGGCGCCACACTATCCGTTTTCAACGTCCCTTTCAACCAGACCATATTTGCGGGAAGATGTTGGCACGCGTCATAGCTTTCTAATACAGCACTCATCATAGAAAACGTTTATTTTATGACTAAAAATAGTAGAAAACATTACACCAGCCAATCAGCGCGTGTTATTAAGATCGAATTCTAGTTACTTCAAAAATAATTCAAGCACGGTTAAAATACTTACTCATCGATCGTCATTAAAACACCTTTGTTCTTACCTGGGGGGGATGCAATCCCTGAATCTGCGATGTCAAGCAAAAAGCCTTCTTTAAATAGTGATCGCAGAAAAATTATATTAACGGTTACTAGAGCTATAATAGTATGTTCTTCAACGAGCGTATAATGATAGTCATTATTTACAAAAATGAAGTTCACGTCACTAGCCGCGCAGCGGAGAGTGACGTGTCATTCTAGTGAATAATGGCTATATTATGCGTGAGTAGAAAACTACTTTCTCTATGACTATTCGATTTCTGCAAGAAACAATACACATCATAGTTTTTAAAATCAACTTTTAATGACTTAACATTATATTTTTTTAGTCATCGAAGTATCAAATTGAGAAACTTTAAATTTGTTAGGTGGTTGCTATGCTACTAACTCACAATGCTATATGATTTGTTGACGTAAGGGTGGATTCTGATAATACAATCGATTTGATTGGCCACAGCATGTGGATTCCCGTGTGGAATTCACGGGGTGAAGAATTGACACCATTCTTCAACAAAATATTAGACCGGAATGGATTTATTATGCAATAGTCATGGAGAAATTATTCTTTTTTCTAGTAATCTGAATAATGTAAAGCTAAAAAGTTTAATTAAAATCAGCCAAAATGAACCTTTACTAATGTGGTAAACGTACCTGTTACAAAATGACTTTCAGTTTCTTCTATTCCTACTTCTAGGCTTTTTTTTCTTTTTACATCACTATTTTCAGGTTCCTCATACTTCCGGATACACAATTCTAATATAACAATAGAATCAAATGACATTTTAAGGAGTTAATTTAATAGCTTACCATAATTCTTTTTCATTGAAATCACATTGAGAGGTTCTGTATCCAAATTCACTGTTAATACAGCTTGTCTTTTCACTTCTGCGGCTAAAAGTATTAGTGCACCCTGTATGGCATCGTAGAGAAGTTTAAAAGATTTGCCCACGCATATAGTTAATGAGTGGTCTATAATGTCTTACTTTTTAGGTCATTAAAATAACTTTCTACTATTGCTGAGCTTTCAGTATTGTTCCCATATCCATATTTGGTTGTCATGACGCCAGATCATAATAAGAATGTTTTCGAAAATCTTTGTAAATCGTTCGAAAATTGTGGGGCATAATGAAAATTTTCATCATCTGAAGTTTTGTCACAAAGTGCAAGAGATCTATTTTTCATGTTTGAAATTCAATCACTTATCGTTTCTGATTCAAGTTCTCCTTCCATTTCATTTGCGTTGAAAAAGCGTACTGGCAGACTCTTCATTATCCAGTTCGATAGACTTACAATCATTTTGGTCGTTTTTTATGTTGTTTGCAATCACTATTACGTCCACCATATTCGCTGTTACATTCTATAAAAATGTTTTCCAATATTTCTGAAAATGAATTTATGTCGCTAGATTTTATTAATTGCGCCATACACCTTAAATAAAAGTCTCTGAATAATCTTGTTTTCTTTTCTAGACTGCCCCAATTGTTAATTAATTTCATTGTATGGATATAATCACACCGAATAAAAACTTTTGGTAAAATATTTGAATATCCACAAGCAACGCTAAAACTTATTTCTTGGTACTGTTGTAGAGAAACATTTTCGAAAGAGAAAGCTATAGCGCTAAGTAGGGCTCAGGAGTGATCCGAAATGATAATATTAGGTGTACGTGCACCTGAACGTATCCATGATTGCAGCCAAAAGTGTGATACTAAGTATGTCTTGAGATTCTGATAGCAATTGAACAATTGGTATTTGAGCAGATGCGGTGCCCAAATGAACTACCCCTACGTAAAGAAATATGTGGCCTGAAATGTTTTTATAAGGTCTTTGTAGTTTATTAACTAAGGAACCGATTGCATCTATTGCTAATCGTGATATATTGCGCATAGACGAACAGTAGTTATTATAAATGTATTGCTGTTCAGGTGTCCAGTACGTAAATTGGAAGTCATCAACGCAATTTTTTTTTTGATTGACACATACGGTTGTGTATATTTCAAAATTTCAGGACATTTTATTGGACGTAGATCTATAGGAATATAGTTAATTTGTTCTTGAACTGCTTCCTGTTTGCATTTTCTAAGAACTTCTAATGAATATAAGTTACTAGGTTCAGAGGTACCAAAATTTAAACAGTTTGTTGCCATATCCCTTCTTCAGTTTATTGCTAAATGTCCAGTAGCCAAATTGTCATCAATATTTTTTCTTTTAAGACCACACAATTTTCTTTTATGATTACTAGAATGTTCTGATATTAACTGACTTTCAACATAGCAGGTAAACTCTGAGTTATTCTCCTCATCATTATAAACAACGGGAGGTGCTTCACATTCTTTGCAATAACCATGAATTTTGCATACATAACTATTAGAATCGATATAATGTACATTATGGGTTTTAAAAATCCATATGCATTGCATATAAATTTTTTCTAATATTGCATCGTTAAAAACGCCAGTCCAATCTGGCTACAATCTGAACCTTGATTTACTCTCTTTATAATTTTTGTGTTTTGGCTTTATATTATTTCACATTTCCTCAGTTATATATAGATTAAATTGTGTCATGCTCATACTCTTATTGTCACTTAGATCACAGCAGCTATCTTTCTCACTATCCCTAATACAATGCTTTCTGCGAAAAGATGATTCATTGGCCAAAAAAATTCCCAACAATTATATGAATTTTTTCTGACAAACGTATATACAGCTTTACTCGTCCTTCGTCCACTTAGATTTCGCGATATATTGTGCCATATTCCAGCTGAAGTTTTACACACATTTTGGACTACTTCATTGCTATTTATTTCTAGTTGCTGAAAAACTTCTCGTACAACGACAGACTTTTTCGGCATTTTGATGAATTAATTATCAACTCACCACTAATATAAATAACTATAAATTTAAGAAACACTGTAAATCACTGTGCACACCAAAAAACATAGGTTAAGATTAAGGACAAATAATTATAGTCCTTCTCTCAAAAATTTGTGCCTACTGATCACAAAATACACCAGACGATTATGAAGCAGTCCACATATTTACCGCCGACTATTCAGCTAATTTTATTACTTCATGAGTTTACAGATAAGAGTAATGTAAATCTATACCTACGAGGAAAATTTTCTTAATGTCTACCCTTTCCCTTGGAAAAGTACTAAGCCGATTTGAATAATTCTTGCACTATCGTGTTCCTAGCGATTGTCCGCTTGGTATAGGGTATATAACTTTAATCCGGATTAACAGGTGTTCAGGCGGTACGTTAATATTTACAGAAGTACCGCATAATAGCACCACTATCTTCATTCAACTGTTTCGCCTGACCAACGCCGCTCCGGGTGAAGCAGTTAGTAAATTAAGAACAATGAATAGCGGACAGAATGGCACAAACAGTTGCAAAAATTATAACTTTAAAACTCGAATGCACACATCTGTCAACTGATAGTACGTTTTCGTAGCATAATTTTAAACGTTATTTTCTAAATCTTCATTGTCAACGGTAAAATCAAAATCGATGCTTGACCTATTATCTATACAGGGTGTCAACTTGAAAAATTGCATTCATTTTACATTAAAACGAGAAAAAGGTAATTAAAAGCGCGAAACATCATAAGTGGTAGCACAACTTGGAAACAAAAGTGAACTTAGTAATTAAACCACATCCATGAACACCTTACGTCCAAGATAATAAAAACTTTCGTCATATGTAAGTATTTTAAGAAGTTTTCAATGCTAAATCACAAGTTAGGGTTTTTGCAATTTAAGTTTCGGTTATCGATGAAGTATTGGCTCGGAGTGTTTATTCCACATTGAGCTACCACATACGCTATTTATTAATCGTTTGTAGCTTTTCTCGTTTTAATGATATAGCCGATACAACATCTCGAAATAATACCCTGTCTGTAAATGTAACTAATATAGTAGTTTATTGTAAAAGTAAATTTTCATTCCTGCTTACCACTTAGATCATTGAAGCAATAACTATTAAATGAAAATAGATAATTAGTGTTATCAACAAAGTATGAAGTTAGCAGGTTCTTTTTCCGATTATTCGAAAACCTTGGACCTGCTGGGTTCGAGTGTGAAGCACTAACAAGCACTAACGATGCACTAACGATTGCACGCACAACTGCAGTTAGTGCTTTTTGGTGCTTGCCCACTTCAAGATGCCATATTTCGATACTACCAACAGCGAAATGAATAAATGCACTGAAGCAAGCGAAATTTTACAGGTAGCCATACTCGACATTTTGAATACCGTTAAAGCGACGGGTTGTGGAAAAGTTTGCGTTTATGAATATTTTCTTAGTAAAGCTATCAGTTATTAAAGAACATTCACTGCCGAAATCAACAAAGGAGAGTGCATCGATTTCGTCATTTACTCGGATGGGTTTGTAACACTTGTTTTTATCTCTTGAAATAAACATGGCGTGTCTATTATTTCTTGCATATCGCGAGATACCGGTTGACTTTCGCTCTTTTTTATAGTTCGCTTCCAGTAATTTTAGACTGTGTGTCCATTTTTATGACAATACTTGCAAAATGGTTTAGAACGATAATCTGAAGACAATCACGTTGCTTGTGTCTCGTTTGTTTACACTTCTAGCAAACAATTGCACTTTCACTTTCGTGATCAGTAGACTTCCGCAATTTTGCTGCAGACTATTCGGTATCAAACGCTTTTAAATACACAACCAATTTTAACGGGTTTAAAATATTTGTATCTTTAATAGCGAATTTAATATTACTATTGTCCACGCCATCTCCAATCAAATTAATTTCATCACTACCCGTCAAATTTAAATTCATTTTACGAACCAACAATTTTTCAAAACAATACTCATAAAGGCTTTGATTATATTTGGGTTTAAAACCTAACATTTCAGTCGTTAGCACAAGTAAATCGCGACTCCTCTGCTGAAAAGTTGCAGTTAATAAAAGTTTCCAATCATTCCATGATTGCAAAACACAACTTAAACTTTTATACCAAATTTCAGCAGGATCTTTCAATTTATTTATAGCTAGATGACACGCTAATATCACTCCAATTATAGATAGATATGTACTCGTTAATCTTAGTAATCCTATTATTAACATCGTGAAGCAAAGGATTAAAGTCTGTAATGTTAGCGGCTCGTACAAACATACCAAATCGCGGCCTCTGCACATTGTTAAGTAAATTAACTATCTCTAGCAAAGCTATATTCCTGTAAAACTTTATTTCAGGGGTATATGTACAAATATTATCGACTCCTTTTTCTGCATTCTTCAGAACTGCACCAGGTGTCACCGCTAACACTACTACAAGCATATTGATGCTTGACATTACTCATATGTATTGCACAAGATTTAATAATATATTTTTAATTTCCCACTTCTGACGATAACTGACGATAGCTGGAACCCAAAAAATGGCGCAGATACAACAGTTTAAGGTTAATTTTTTTTCTTGCACCTGCTAGTATGTCAGCCTTCCTCACACACACACACACGCTTTTTTGAATTTTTTTTTCTTGCAACTGTTAGAACAAATATAGCACCGCATAGCACCAACAGTCGCATAGCTAGGACCTAAAAAATGGCGAAGATATATTGGTACAAACTTTGTGGAGGGCCGAAGTAGCGTGAGCCTTCTGACAAAATTTTTTTCTAACTTTTACTCGCTCCTGCTAATATTAACAAAGTACTGCGTAGCACCACCAGTCGCGTACCTAACACCCAAAATATGACGATTCGAAGTTCTTGCTCCCCCGCTTTATGCACTTTATTTTAATATTTTCGTACACAGAGAAATACTAACGTAGCACTGCGTAACAACACCAATTGCTTAACTTTAAACCAAATGGGTGAAATATAATAGTTGAAAGTGATGCCAGCCTCAATACTCCCCCCCAACACGCTAGAACTTTGCAAGTGACATTATGCCACCGCATAGCAGTAAAAATTGCATATGTAGCTAGGTTGGGAAAGATGTTAAAGCTACAGCGGTTTAAAGTTGCGTGGGCTAGACCTAGTTCTACCAACTCCCAAACAACATCTTTCAGAATTTTTTTTCATTAAGTGAATGGCAAAACGTATTATCTTATTTTGTGTTTTCTTCCTATTAGATTGCCAACCCGTAAAATCCTGGAGTTTAGATAGTTCGTAGCTTGTAGCAACTAAGATATGCCTACAGCCCACACCTTTCGCATTTGACTGAATCTTCTAAATAGTAACAATTACCGTTTTAAAGTTTCATACAATAAATCAACTTAGAATTTGTTGTATTACTTAATCTAATGAAAATAGTGGTGGCGCGTAGTGATTGGAAGACAATATACTAGATATGAAACTTGTATGTGACTTATACCAAAAGTACACTTATAGACCTGAATTTAATATAATGTTTTCTAAAGCTGTGGTGCTATGCGGTGCTATATTAGTACTACCAGGTGCAAGAAAAAAAATTAATAAAAGTAAAGTGGGGAGCTATTGCCTAAGGTCATAAACTTTAAGCTGCTATATTTACATCATTTTTTGAGTGCTAGATATGGGACTGGTTGCGCTATGTAGTGCTATATTAGTTCCAACAGTTGCAAAAGGAAAAATTTGAAAAAAGTGGGGTTGACGTGCTAGTAGGTGCAAGAAAAAAAATTAAACTCCTAACTGTTATCTCTACGCCATTTTTTGGGTGCCAGCTATACGATTGGTGGTGCTATGCGGTGCTATGTTAGTACTAGCGCGTGCAAGAAAACAAATTAAAAAAAAGTGAAGTGGGTGCTGACATCGCCTAAGGGCATAAACTTTAAGCTGCTATATCTACGTAATTTTTTTAGTACTAGCTATGGGACTGGTGGTGCCTTCTAGTGCTATTCTAGTTCTAACAGGTGCAAGAGGAAAAATTTGAAAAAAATGTAGGGGGGGGGGGCTGACGTAGCCTAGGACCCTAAACTTTAAATTGCTATATCTACGCCAACTTTAGGGTGCTAGCTGTGAGAATGGTGGTGCCATGTGGTGCTATGTTAATGCCATCAGGTGCAAGAGAAAAATTTTTAAAAAGTGTAGTGGAGGCTAGCATCACCTTAGCCCCCACCCCCAAACTTTGAACTGTAATAACTGACATAGTTTTTGGGTTCTAGCTACCAGTCTTGTGGTGCTATGTGGTGCAATGTTGGTGCAATCAGATGCTATACAGAAAATAAGATAAAAAACATTTAGTTAAACAAATGCTGCAAACAACATGTTACTATGATTGATGTAACTTATTATCTTTTTATTTATAGTTTGACAATGAATAATTTCTAAACTTGAACACGAGATTAATGAAATAAAATCATTCTATATATTTTAAATATTATGCCCGTAAAAAGTTAAACTTCTTTTTATTAACAAATATGCTGCTAAATTATCTGTACGGCAAAGTGCTTGCATATATAGAGCATAAGGTAATTTACAACTGAACAATTAAATATTACGTAAATTTATATATGTGTATACGGAATAAAATACAGCACATGCAGCAAAAATTTCATGAAATCAAATGGGCTTACCCATCGGTGTCAACGACCTAACCTTCTTGTCAGCACTTAATGCGACGTCACCATTCTGTCATGTGTCGGCACTTTCCAACAAATCTGCTTACAATTTTTGTACAAAATGAATTTCCATGCTGATAAATTTTATTTACACATCAACCAAGTAGAATAATTTTAATATTTCATTAAAATTTTGTAGATTACGGAAGTTGCACTGCAATATATTTTATTATAAATTGTAATTAATTACCTATAAAACAAACCGTTGTCAAGATCAAATTACTTCCTGTCTTTGTTGTCTTAGACAACTAAATTAAGATTGTTTCACTTATTTCGGCGTATAACTTGTGATGTCTATTGTGACATGTTAGAGAGTATGTTTTTCCTCAGTTGGATGATATTGAGGAGAAGAAGGGTTTTGTTCACTTTCAGCACGATGGCGCACCGCCTCATTCAGTTTGCATGTGCGAGAAGCACTCAATACTCGATTTGGCAACAGGTTGATCGGAAGGGAATTACCTACTCCATGGCCTCCAAAAAGCTTGGAAAATTCAAGATCTAACCGATCTCAGCCAACGAATACTCACTTGCGTGGCAACCGTCACCGCAGACATGCTAGCTAGGACCTGGTAAGAGGTAGAATTTGGTTTGAACGTGTGCCGTGCCACTAATGAGGCCCACGTTGAAATTTACTATATGGTAGTAAAATCTTCAGAATTTTACCTTTAAATTCATGAGTAAAATATTACACTAAGATTTTAATTTAATACAAATATTTAACCTCAAAACCCCGGAGTTCTTTTGTGGAAACCCCGTACAGCAACGCGACTGAAGGCACCCCTCATACGTACTGGATACTCAATACTGACTCCTCTCTTTGCAACCTCATTCATCTGCCACCATGGTTCATGGTTGTGGTTAGCAACACGAGATGCCGCCAACACAAGTATACCTGAAACTAAATAAATCAACATTGGGCTTAAAAACTTCACCTCACAACCAGTTGGGAAATATTCTTACTGTTAGTTTTTGTATTAAACTATCAGATCGCGTCACGTCGGTACTAGACTGCTTTGTATAAAATTTCCGTATAGCCGTCGACGATTTTCCCAGAAATAACTCGTTTAATGGCCAAAGCTTATAAATACACGCACCGGGATATTGTGTGCTATTTTAATTTTGAACATGTCAATCTCAATAACCTAGAAACATAGTTTTTGATCTCTAATTATTACGTTTGAATTCATGATTATTGAATAACGAAAATATATTAAAGGTAAGTACACTTAATGATTTCTTTTTCTTTTGCGTAGTTAGAAATGTAAAAAATATTTTTATAATGTTTTGTAAAAAAAAAGGTTAGATTCATCAAATATATTTTAAATGTTTTTATTTTGCAGATGTTGTAAGACATATACGACAGAAGTAGTGAACTTGGATTTTTCAAATGGATCACCTTATTTTTTTCAACAGATGCGTGTAAGACGACATTTTTCTGCAGAAATCGGGAAAATACGATTTTTTTAGCTTTTCACTTACATAGTAAAATTGGAAAATAAAAAAAACATAACATTTAGTGAATTTCAAAAATGATAGCAAAGAAGGTCAAGGCCAAATTCTTTGTTAAAAAAAATTCGGGTACCCAAATTATTGGTACCTTTTTTACTCTTTCCGCCCAAGTGACACCAATGATTTAGGAACCCACGAGCTAATGTAATAAAAATAACAAACAAAATTTAACTCACTTCTTAAAAATGTTCCTCATCACTGAGCTAGTTATCACTATGGTAGGCATCTTTGGAAATTACCTTTTTACTTTTAACACCTTGTTCATTTATTAGATATAAGTCCAGTGTTGACCTTCTTTATTTTTTTATACTTCACATTATTCTTTATACGTCAAATTTTTTTCACTAGTAGTTTTTTTCATTTTGTTGCTACACTATCTTACAAAGCACTACAAATTTTAATTTATTAAACCACGAGCAACTCATTTCTAAATAGAACTAAACTTAATGAATCAATGAATGAATTATTAAACGAATTTAGACTAGACTACGATTCAAATGTTTAAAAGGATTCCGCGACGCCTAAAGAAACCGTTCAGTTAGAAATCGCGCAAATAATTTAACCAGAAGTATGGTTTATGTTTTCTTCAATGGATCATATAACACTTTCACAAAACTAAAATTCTTAGATTTAAGTATTTTGCATTGCGGTTTAGAGCCTACTTAAATTTTGCTCGATTAGTTAAGGTTTGAGCTTAGACTCCGACCATTTATATATGTTTCTGAATGAAAACGGGCGACTGCAATGATCAGAGCCACCTTAAGATGTCTGTGGGCCCCATAGAAAAAAAGTTACTGGGTCAAAGTTTTGGATTTTGGTAAAATTTTATAAAAATACTATGAGAGTCAGTCAGTGCAAAAATTAAGTATTGTGACAAAGAAATTGAATTTCTGTACAACATTCAGAAATAATTAAATGTAACTAACTAATCAAACTGTAGCAACCAAAAGTTTTCTTTTATGCATTTGAGGCGCACAACATCATGAAGTTAAAGATTGTAATATATCCTTTTCTATAGACATTAAGCTTAGATAATTTGAGCGCTCTTGAAGGAATCGGTTCAAAACTTTTCTCGTCTTCAGAGAAATTTGATTGCTCGCAGTTTCATTAAATAATGTAATTGCCTTGCGTTTTCTGCCGTCACTTTTAGGAAAAATTCGTGTGGCAGCAGATTCAAATTTCTTAAATCGATTTTGCAAAATAGCAGGAAATTTTGCAACATTGTCTACTAAGGAAATGGTTATACCGAGCACAATGGACTGTGACTGCAAATGCGTACTAACTTTATTAGCTTCTTTTAAAATTTTACTTCACACCCTGCGTATTTTCTAATGATCTGAATTTTTATAAAGAGATTTATCTTGTTGACGAGTACCCGCAGTCTCTTCAGAATTAGATGATGTAGTTCCCAAACATTCAGTGACATTCCTGTAACTTTGATGTTATGCTTTTACGGAATCTGTATAACTAGAGCACCCAGTACTATCCAATTCTTCACAACCAAGATTTTTTCCTTTTCACTTAGCTCTAAATAATCAAACATTAATTCCCAACAATGCGTTGAAGAAGAAAAAAACGTATATAGTGTCTAAGATAGCAAAATGGTTTATTGCAGAAGCACACACCTTTGCTGCCCTTTGCCCAACAAGGTTTAAAGAACGAACAGCACACCACACATTTTGCCAAAGAATTCATCGACAAAACTACAGATTTTATTCCTTGTACTTTCCAAATATATTAGAGGCGATGTCATATGCATGCCCGCGACAATTTTGTATAGATATATTATTATCTCCTAATATCTTAAGTGTCACATCCGACAACGATTCTTTAATATGCGAATAGATTGATATAAATGACAGAAATCTTTCGACAGATTGGCCAGTGTTTTTATCCACAATTCTAATTGTTAGGGCCAACTGATCGACATGACATCAGTACTAGGATCAGCGCACATAAAATATATTTTGCAGAGTTTATGTTTTGTACAATAGCAGACTACTTTTTTCCCTAGTAAATTAATAAATTCCTCGCAAATGGTTAAGCAGAAGCAAGAAGTATTTCCTCTGTCTTTATTTTCATATTTTTCAATATGAGAAGCAAAAAACGTATCAAACTGGGCAATGAAGTCAAGCAATCCCGTATAATTGCCGTTGTCTGGTGATCAAATTGTTTAGTACTTCCTCGAAAAGGTAAACTTCGTCCAGCAAGTTATTTAACTACAGCTACAACTCGTTTTTAAACTTCATACCAATAGCGTCTCTTCTGTTGTAATTGTTGCTCCAACTGAGTATCTCTGCTACATTTACCACACGATCGACCTAGGTAATCGATGATACAGTGATAATGTTCATTGAAACTTTCGTGCTTCTTGAGGCTAACTCTATCATGTTTTCAAAATCCTTCTTTAGATGACAACGCATAAACTGCTTTTTAAACATACGATAATACAAACAGTAAGTCGAACTTTTTGATGGAGAATAAATAACAAAACCTCTAGAAACTACTTGCCCATTTTGCATATCTCGTTGAATTAAGTATTTCACTCAATTGATATTTCACTCGTGCGGATGCGCTGCAGTTTCCATATAAATTTCTGTATAAACTAGGTCTTTCCTCACAACAATAAGCTTGTAGGAAAATTTTGTTATTCTGTTCATCACTCAACAATCCAGGATCTGCAGAAGCAACAAACTTTTTAAATTCTTTTTCTTCAATTTTTTTATTGCCTGATGCATAAAATAACGGCTTAATTAGTCTGTCCGGCAATGCATCATCATTAGAATTAGAACCATTATAATAATTTGTTTTGTCTGTCTATCCTTCCACTGCCTTATCACTGTTGTGCTGACTATTGAAGGCTGTGGTAAAAAACTGTAAGAATATTATGGGCTTATCAAAAAAATAATTTTTTACTTGTAACTTTAGGCGTAGTTGGTAATTCGACAGTACTTCTGTTTAACTTCGCCTACTATCTTTGTGTGTCTTCTTTAACTTTTTTCCTAACTTCTTGCTTTATATGCTCTTACTGGTTTTGATGTCCCAATTTATACTTTTTCGTAGAAGGTGTAGTCGTAGCCATATTTTATAATCATAACAGTTATCGACCGCAAGCATTTTGTCTATAAGTGTACGACTGAATGATATGAATACCAAACTCAGGCTCAACTGCAGCTGTGCTTCCGGAAAATATTATATAAGCTCAACAAGCAATGATCATTATGTACGAGGCAGGGTGGTGCGCCCCGGCACCAAGAATTGAAGATCCGGTGTCGTAGCAGTGGCAGTGAAATTCCTTTCCTTGTATCCTTACAAGTACAAAAGAAGAAAACTACCACACCCTTGCTAATACTTAATACAATAAATATTATACAGGGTTATTACAAATGAAATAGACAGTTTGGATGGCCTTTAAAAAATCAGACTGGTGTATTTGAATATAGTAAGCGAGATAGGTTTATAGGGAATTTCTTAAAGTTTATGTTGGTACAACTGTTAGGTTGGTACTGCTGTTAAAATAACGACCAGTCTAGCAAAATGGCCGCTACTAAAGTGGAGAAAGCTTATTGTGTTCTTGAATTAGCCAAAACAAAGTCTGTTACTGTTGTGCAGCGTCATTTCAGAACAAAATACGGTAAAACACCACCAACAAGGCAATCAATCTATGACTGGTATAAACGTTTCGAAAATAGTGGATGTCTGTGTAAAAGAAAGAGTACTGGAAGACCTCCTGTTACAAAAGAACAAATCGATAGTGTTCGTGATGTTTATTTACGAAGTCCAAGACAATCGACTACATCAGCAAGTTTAGAATTGCAAATTCATCAACCTACTGTGTGGAAAATTCTGCCGAAACGTTTGAAAATGAAACCGTATAAATTGCAGTTAGTACAAAGTTTAAATGTTGGTGATAAAGTCGTACGTAACAATTTTTGTTGATGCAACAATGTCTCGAAAATGATGACACATTCTTTAATCGCCTAATTTTCAGTGACGGATGTACCTTTCACATTAGTGGAAAAGTTAATAGACATAATGTAAGGATATGGGGCACAGAAAACCCAAGAGCGACTTTACAACATATACGCGATTCCCCTAAAGTTAGCGTGTTTTGCGCTTTATCTCGTGAAAAGGTTTACCGGCCGTTCTTCTTTCACGTAGTGTCAATAACCGGAGTAATTTATCTGGACATGTTACACGAATGGTTAATGCCTCAACTACAGAAAGATAGTGATAACTTCGTTTTTGTACAAGATGGAGCTCCGCCTCACTGGCACTTACAGGTCAGAAAATATCTGGATGAACATCTTCCTAGACGATGGATCGGTCGTGCAAGTGAGGAAAACCTTGTGCTTAAGCCGTGGCCACCTCGTAGTCCAGATTTAACGCCCTGCGACTATTTCTTATGGGGTTATGTAAAAGACAAAGTTTTCATACCACCGCTTCCTGTTGATATCGACGAACTTAAACAACGTATCACAAATGCTCTTGCTACAGTTGACCGTTACATGCTTAATAGCGTGTGGCAAGGATTCGACTACCGTGTTGATATCTGTCGTGTTACCAAAGGTGCACACATTGAACATTTGTAAAAATTTCAAATAAAAACTTAATCATTTCTTCTTTATAATCATATAAGTAAAATCTTAACTTTTCAAAAATAAACTTTCTATAACCTATCCAAACTGTCTATTTCATTTGTAATAACCCTGTATAATACCGTACAACAATGTGATTGTATCAATCGCTACTTATGTTTTAAAAACGCAGTCAAATTGGTATCGGTGATTCATAGACTAAGGCGGCTTCGTGGCGTAGTTGGTATGCATGTGACTACTACGTCCAAGGTCCCGGGTTCAAATCCGGACACGGTCCGCTTGAAAAATGTTAGGCGAGCATTTTTCACAAAAATACGCCCTTGTTCGGATGAGAGGTAAAATGAAGGGTTCCGTGTGTGAGTGTTGTCACGCACGTTGAAAATCCCTACCTTGCTTGGAACAGCAAGGGTTCGGCAAAATTCAAAATTTTTCAGGTAAAAAAAACTCGCTTTCTGACCAATGGAGCATTGGAAAATCACATGTAAGGATACAATTTTTTGACAGAAAGATTTACTGTGTCGAATTAGCTCATACTGTGGAACTGTATCATTTTCAACAATTGTGCGCTATGAGTACACGTTGCTAAGCTCCTAAGCTAGTGAGGCAATTCGTATCATAACCAATTCTGCATTTAATTTTATAGTTTAAGAAAGTCACTACAGTATTTGGTGGGCCCCTGGGCACTGGACAATTGTCCATTTTGTCCAATGGATAAGGTGGCGCTAGCAATGATGCTTGCAAATGTTTTATTGTGACTCAACTAACAAAGCGAAATAGATAAAGAATATTGTAATATTACATCCTGCAATTAATCTACAGAAATTTAAAATCATTTTAAAAGCGTTAGGCACTATTTTCTATTTTGTTCTTAATTTAGATGATGATGTAATTGCTTCGTCGTTCCTTAAATAAAACTACACCCGAAGAACTTAATTAAAAATATTATATTATACGAATAAACGCTTTGCTTTAGTCATTTTTCTTCAAATAATAACTATTTTTTATAAGATTGGGAAAAAATTCCAAGTAAATATTGTTTATGGAACGTAGGTGCTCCACTTGAGTGGTATTGAAAGATGCTTAACAGAGTCATTTGTATGTACAAGACAACATATTGCCATGTATCGGTGTGGTGTGTTATTTTGAACCAGCACCCAGTCCCATTTGTCAAATGCATATTGAATTAATGTTAAAAAGGGTTTAACTATTAAACTCCCGCTTTATACATTACCCTTATCCTTTCCTACTTACTTTACATATAGTTAGACGGCAATGTCTCTTAAGTACGCACTGCTTATTTCTTTATATTCATTTATTTAGCGACCGTATTGATCTCGTGCCACAGTATGAATTTAAATTGCTAGTTACACTTGAATGTTTCACATTTCTTGCAGCACCTGAAACTACTATTTCTTTATATCATATGCTTATAGAGGTTAAAACACGCAATGCTCATTATTATTTTACATAAAGTATAAATTTTCGCTTATGCGATTTATCGTGCTAATGTTGGTAATTTTGAAAAATAATATGGAGAGGCAACTCGCAAGTTTACGCAGAGATGCATCACGACGCTGTTATTGTTTGATAGATTTGTGACCAAAAGGAAAAAGTGGGCTGAATAGAATTGAGAATCTATAAACCGTGCCACAATGGACAAAATATTGCACCAATCTGAGTTTCCTAGTCTAGAAGCTAGAATTTATTGACTTCATATGTGGAAAAATGACTTGGTCCGCTTTGATATAAAAATGGGAATATAATTTAGAGGAAAAGTGACTACCCAGATTTCGCAATTTTATTAGAAATTAGTGAAACAAAAGCATTACCAAACCAAAATATATTTACGTACATTCAGTTTAGCTTCTTTGTGATCTCACATATGCGACACTATTACAATCAGATGCAAAATAAACAATTAGTATGCTAAGTTATGTACAAAGTATTTATTTTAGGTATTACCGGTGTTGACTGAAATATCTTATGCGACATACTACCCCAATTTGGAGATATCACTACTCGGCTGCAAAACAGCATGTTGTGGTTCAAATTTAATAGTTGGTTTGTGGAAGTTCACAAAAAGTATTCGCATGGTTACTCAGATAGGAACCACGCCTAAGCTATCGTTTCATAGGCGCAATATCAAAAATGAAATTTTGAATATGTAGGATTAAGATAACTATAAACAACCAGCTTGCAAACCACTAACCACACTAATGCTGAATTTAATACAGATGCAATTGAACAGATTAGTAATTCTGAACCGTTGCTGTTTTGGATTTCCCAGTCCAATATGATACAGAATGCAAGCTCCGCCATTAAATCAATTTTGTCTGTTCGCATTGTAGAAGTGTGCAACTAACCATATTCCTATCTAACTGGCCAGTAGGCACGCAGTATCTAAACGATAAGCATGCACGCTTAAAACACCCTTCAGTCAATAATGGACTCGTCCAACACCGTTCAAAATAAGAATAGAACCGTCCGAACATACAATATAAGCAAACCATGGTATAAAAGGAGCTTCAAACGCTAGGGCAATTCACTTCTTGTCTTTTCTCTTTGAAAAAGCCACCAAACTTTTTGAAAGTAACTTAAGAATAGTGCAAGACGAAAGTCACCAACCTCCTCGTGTACTAAGGGCACCCTAGGGCACATGACGTCAAGAATCACGCCAGAATTGGGAATACTCTGCCATCAAACTGTTTCAATTTCTACTAGCCAAGGAAACCGCCCATACGCCAGCGACTACCCACCAGCCGCTAGGTACCAAAGCTTATGGACATTCAACTTCCACCAGGTGCCGCTTGCATTACATTTTCACCATCGTCGTTCTACAACTTTATAAACTAAAGTGCTTTCACTTCTAGTGTTTAGAACATTTGCAATTTAAATACGCACACAAAGACTTGTAAATAATTCCTGTATGGCGTGCCTTTAATGTTAATTTCATATGAATATTTGCCCTTGTAAATAAATGTTATCTCTTTTGCTACGACGCATCAACAAGATGACCTCTGACAATCAGAACACCACAGCTTCTTACAATACACGTATATGTTGACAATGCGCCTACTCAAAGACGGATATTCCATACACGACACCACAATAATTCTTACATTTTGAGAAATCCAGTTTAGTATGAAACGAAATCCAGTTCAAAGTTTGTCGCAACCTCGATGGAAATGGATGATCATATGTTTGGTTCCTTCGGTTCCAATTTAAATCAAAGTATAGTACGGTTTAAAAACTCAGAAACGTGGTGCATATCTTGCGAATGAGAAATCTGGTTAGCTAACTTCATTCTAAGTTTTACTTTCGTTTTTCTAGGTTGTGTTTGGCAATAACACTCTCTCACCTGTAAAGACAAATAGCACATTTAATGTGAACTATTTGAGTATTCATCTTATATAACTAAAGTTTACTCTTATTATTTGTACTTAGACTGCTTTATTATTTTATGGTGTTCTTTATAACTATTTTATAGTAAGCCTAATTGTATCGGTTGTACTGAGTTGAGTGGGTTTAGTAATTGGTTATCTAATTATCTTGACCTTATTTATTCTGTTTTTCTTTCTTGGTTACGTACCTATAGAATAAAACGAGGCCCTGTTTCCTTTATGTCCTTGCAAGTTTACTTTTCTCGAAATTTCTGTAAAACCCTGGCCAAAATTCAATTATCGAAATTAAATCGCTGTAATAGCGTGATCAATCCGTTAAACAAAAGTATGTGTTTCAAATAAAATAATACATAGTATTGTGGAGTTATGCAAAAGGTCAATATTTAATGTGATTTGTATAAGGAAATTCACGTTTATGGTTATCATCATAAAACATTTACAGATACATCTTTTTGATTATATATATATATATATATATATATATATATATATACAGTGTGTACAGTATAAAATGCAGTACATGGGGATCTTGGAAACTGTAGGAGATACGATCTTGGTTAAATGGGACAAAAGTTGCATAATCATGAGGGTATCTCAGATCGGTTTTCAAATTTCTAAAATTTTTTATAGGTTACTGGATAGAGGCAAAAAACACAAAATTGACGATTTCTTTATTTGCTCGTAGTTAGTCTACTAATTGAAATAGAATGTTTAAATTTGGTCCATCATGGTAATTCCCCATTGCGCTTCACATTTTCAACTTAGATTTTGTCTAGGGTATCTAGATTTTGCGTGACGATGTTCAACTTTTTATTTTTAAATAGCCGCCATATTGGATTTTTACATTTTTGAAATGCTGACAAAAAACCCTTTCCAAAGAGGTATAACATGGCTATGTTTGATTGAATCGAAAGACTAAAAATCACATAATTATGTTTTGGTCGTAGTAGGCTTTAATTTCCATTATGACAAAGAGAAACAATTGCTCTAAAAATTTTAAACTCAATTTTCAGTGGTAATAAAAACAGTAAAAAACGTAGAAAATTGAAAATAAATCTGTATTAATCAGAACTTACATAACTATGCATTAACAAAGAATAAATACAAACTAGCATCTATTCAATACAAAATATTATTTAAGCTGTTTTTAGTTGTCATTCATGTTCAGACAATTGCAAATTAACAATCAAGGAAAAAAATATAACAATAGTCAGCCACATGAATTCATTATTTATTTTAAATGTTCAAATAACCCCCCATTTTGTTGAACACACAACCGACACCTTTTATAAACATTTTTACAAGATCGTCTTATCATAGTTGGAGTTATTTTATTTACGGCCTCTTGGACTGCTCGTTGTAATTGGCCTACATTATCATACGTTTTTGAGTACACACGACTTTTTAAATGACCCCATATAAAGAAATATAGAGGAGTTAAATCCGGTGATCTCGCCGGCCACTTAATTGGTCCCCGATTTCCAATCCAGTTTTCATTATACTCAGAATTAAAAAAATTTGTAATAATCAGAGCATTGTGGGGTGGAGCGCCATCATTTTGAAAAATCATATTTTGCAAAGTAGCGAGTGGAAGCTCCATTAGTCTATCTGCCACATTTCCCTGCAATAAATCTAAGTATCTCGCAGAGTTTAAATTTGCATCATAAAAAAACGGACCTATAGTGTACCTTCCAATAATACCAATCCAGACGTTGAATCCCCATTAACTTGATGTCTAACTTGGCGGTTCAAATGTGGATTTTCATCTGACCAAAAAATTGTATTTTTGCGGTTGAACATACCACAATTCGTAAATCGACTTTCGTCAGACCACAAAATTGTATATGCAAAATTTGAATTTTCGTTGCACTTTCTGATGTACCAAGCACAAAATTCCATTTTTCGAATTTGATCTTCAGTACGCAATCCCTGACATGGTCGTTCATGATATGGATGGTATTTGAAACGTTTTAAAATAGCTCTTGCCGTAGAATGAGCAACACCTGTTATATTCTGAATTTGTCTAAGAGAAGTACGAGGATTTTCGACAACTGTTTGTAAAACGCTGTTTTCATTATCTTTTTTAATTTGCCTATTTCTCTTAGACAAGCCAAAACTACCATAATTTATTAAATTATTTTTTAATCTCCGAAACATACATCTGTTTGGTTGATGTTTTTCTGGGTATTTATTTAAATACAATTCAGCGGCTTTAACATCATTCCTTCCAGAAAGACTAAAACATTCTAACATTTGATATTTATCACCGTTAGTAAAGCGATCCATTTCAAGCGCAAATGCTTTGCTTAAATTTCTATGTAAATTAATTAACTGTTTTTTTAAACTGCACTACTTGAAACATAAAATAAAGGACAAACTTTGACGTTTCTCAGATGTTGAGCAATTGTTTCTCTTTGTCATAATGGAAATTAAAACCTACTACGACCAAAACATAATTATGTGATTTTTAGTGTTTTGATTCAATCAAACATAGCCATGTTATACCTCTTTAGAAAGGGTTTTTGTCAGCATTTCAAAAATGTAAAAATCCAATATGGCGGCTATTTAAAAATAAAAAGTTGAACATCGTCGCGCAAAATCTAGATGCCCTAGACAAAATCTAAGTTGAAAATGTGAAACACAATGGGGAATTACCATGATATACCAAATTTGAACATTCTATTTCAATTAGTAGACTAACTACGAGCAAATACAGAAATCGTCAATTTTGTGTTTTTTGCCTCTATCTAGTAACCTATGAAAAAATTTTGAAATTTGAAAACCGATCTGAGATACCCTCATGATTATGCAACTTTTGTCCCATTTAACCAAGATCGTATCTCCTACAGTTTCCAAGATCCCCATGTACTGCATTTTATACTGTACACACTGTATATATATATACAGTGCGTCCCAAAAGTAGCGAATATATTCGATTAAATGATTATTCACAATTTCTGAGTAAAATGCTCTGACACGTAGATTTTTATTTTTAAATTGTCATTTAATTATGTAATTTTTAACCCCCACCCTTCATCCCCTAAGCGCTAGCATCACCTACCTAAAAATTTTAAATAGCCATGTACCCCTTGTGATACCTCAATTAATAGCATTTTTCATGCAGAAATAGAATTTTACAAAAAATTCTAAATCGGTTGATAAACAACTGTTTTATTTAATAAACAATACTTAAATAAAAAGCAAAAAACAAACTCAATTTCAATTAAATGTTCTAATTGCTGCCCGTTAGCGGCTAGGCAGTGTCCTAATCTAGAGACAAACTATTGTTGAACTTTGTTTACTACACTTAAGATTTTAAATAACCCCAGAGAAAATAATCCAAAAAGGTTAAGTCGGGAGACCTTGCGGGCCCATTCAATTTGTCCTCGTTTACCAATTCACCTCATAGGAAATACTTGGTCGAAATATTCCCGTACTGGACGTGCATAGTGGGAAGGCGCACCATCTTACTGTAGCCAAATACTGGGATCAGGTGAAACAGGATCTTCTGCATTCGGATGTAGTACCGCTAAAGCCGGAATTCATTCAAATTGAAGAAAAATTAGATATTGTTCCCCATTGAGTGTTCTCTCAAAAAGTACAGTCCAATAACTTTCTTACCCACTGTCCCCGCCTAAACATTAATCTTTTGTGGAAATTGTGTATTTGCTTCCATCATCCAATGCGGATTTTCATCAGCTCAATAACGGCAATTCTGCTTATTAACGGTACCATTTAAATAAAATGTTGCCTCATCAGAAAACATAATATTTTCTTCCAATCCAAGATTTTCATTGCAAAGTTCCATCATTGTCTCACAAAATTGCGCTCGCCTATCAAAATCATCATCTGATAACTCTTGCACTAATTGCACTTTGTAAGGGTGAAATTTTTGTTTACGGAGAAATCTATGAACTGCACTTTTTGATGCATTTAACTGTGAAACGACTCCCGCAATGCTTGAATGTGGATTTTCCTACACAAATAGCAAGACATCCAATTCTGAATCTTCATCTAAAGCTGATGGACGTCCATCTTTAGATTTATCTCGTACGTGTCCAATATTCCGAAATTTATTTTCAATTCGGCTTATCGTTGATTACGTGACTGGGGGGGGGAGGTCGGGATGAATTTCATTGAATAAAATTCGAACTTCTTTGTGCGTTCGAATAATATCTGCAAAGCCAATTATCCTTAAAATTACAATCCTTTCGGCTTCGTTAAGTCTCATTTTTGCTGACTTATTATTAAACAAGCAACACGCACTTAACTAACGTACTTTCACTAAACTTATTTGACACTTTACAAACATTTTGTTTGTCAAGGCATACCCGATAATTGGCACTTTAAGTGAATAAGTTTTTATTGAATAAAACAGTTGTTTATCAACGGATTTAGAATTTTTTGTAAAATTTTATTTCTGCATGAAAAATGCTATTAATTGAGGTATCACAAGGGGTACATTGCTATTTAAAATTTTTAAGTAGGGGATGCTAGCGCTTAGGGGTTGAAGGGTGGGGGGTTAAAAATTACATAATTAAATGACAATTTAAAAATAAAAATCGACGTGTCAGAGCTTTTTACTCAGAAATTGTGAATAATCATTTAATCAAATATATCCGTTACTTTTGGGACGCACTGTATATATATATATATATATATATATATATATATATATATAAATGATGATATTCTTGACCTTTCATTATGATAATATAAGAAATTAACTTTTTTCTTGGGTATTAAGGTCTAATTAACTACGTAAATTTTCAATAGGATGATTTATTTTTTATTACCTCCAAACGTTTCGGCTGAACATATTAGCCTTTTTCAATGGATATTCATGTCTGAAAGTAGAATTACATAACTAACCAAACTTTTTTATATATAATCATATTTTTGTTTGATGCAAACAGTTTCTTACCTCAAATATAAGATTACCAATAATTAAGTTGCCTACACAATCATTTGGTTTTAATAATGCCAATCCATATCTTGCTAGGATTATACAAAACAGTTTAAAAATTATTTATTTATGTACACTATTTGGTTTGTATACATTAAATGATTCTTATATATTTTATAGTACAGCTATATGGCTGTTTGTCAAGTGCTAAAAAATTTTGTTTTTTGTATTTATTTTTGAATTTTAATATTGGGTAATATTTAAATTTGTACACATATAATTTCTAAACTATAAATTACTCTGTGTTAGTTAAGGTGTTGTATGATAACAAATGAGTTGAAATATTTAATATCAGCATGTTTTAGTTTGTCCTTATCAATTGCACATTGAGTTAACATTATTTATAGGTATACTTTTATGTATGTTTATTTTTCATATAGGATATATTAATTTGAACCTTATTTTAGTTTTTTTTTTGTGGGATTTTTTTTTTGTTGGTTTTTCCCCTTATTTTATGATATTGTGATATATTTTACTTAGATTTTGTACATCTGAGCGGTCATTAACAGCAGTGGGATGTTTTAATATATATATCATTTCTAGGTACTCTCTTTTTCTTTTATTGTGTTCAATTTTTAGAATTTTTGTTTCGTTGTAATTAAATTTGTGTTTTTCCTGGACTTCGTGTTTAGTTAAAGCTGTTTTATTTGTTTTATCATATTTGTGTCCGTTTAATCTGCTTTCAAGGTATTGTATGCTTTGACCGATATAAACATGTTTGCAATTTAATTGGCATGGTATCTTATATATTGTATGAGTTTTTTTATTTTGAGGTGTTTCATCTTTTAGCTTACTGTAGCATTTATTTATTAGATTGATTCCTTTATAGGCTATTTTAAGATTGTGTTTGTTTAGTAATTTTTGAAAATTTTCGGATAGGTTTGGTATATATGGCATGGTTATGTATTTTTTGTTAGGATTGTTTATTTTTGAATTTTTTATTTGGCTGCGATTATTATAGTTTATGATACGGTTTTTAAAAATATTGTTTATGAGATTTTGTGGATAATTATTTGCAACTAGGATGTTCTTAGCTTTTGTTATAGCTTCATGCCTGTATTCAGGATCTGACAATTTTATAGCCCTATCAGCCAAGCCTATTATAACCGATTTCTTTTGCGTTAATGGATGTTGGGAGTTATAGTTTAAGTATCTACCCGACCAAGTTTTTTTAGTATGCCAAGTTTTAATTTTATTATGTGTACGATATAAGGTCATATCCAGAAAGTTTAGTTTTTCGTCTTTTTCCCTTTCAATTGTGAACTTTATTTTTTTGTTAAAATTATTAAATACATTTAATATGTGATTGCACTTATCCTTTGGTATTACACATATGCAATCGTCCACATATCTTAGATATAAAATTATTGGATATGTAATTTGCTTTATACATTCTGTTTCAAGTTCCTCTAGTACTATTTGTGCTATAACACTGGACAGGGCCATGCCCATAGCACAACCATCAATTTGCTGATATATATATATATATATATATATATATATATATATTGTGTAGTTGCCTCGGCTGCTCCGCTCTGCCCCTCTTTACTTCATCAAAAACTCTTATACTAACACAGACGCTTACGTGGATTGCTGAATCCAAGAACTCCGCCTCACTGCTACCATGCTTTAACCTAAAAGAAAATCCACTCTACATTCACACTCAAATAACATCATCATCATTAGGTTTTCAGTCCTAGAACTGATTAGACGCGTGCCATCATTGTTTCCTATTCTGAACTAACCTACAGATTTTCCTGAAATTTGCACAGTTTGCATCTATAACTATCTCATCTAGGTCTACATCTACCTCTTTTTTCCTATCTCTGCTTGTAATATATCCCATACTATTCCCCAAAATGCCTTAGAACGTTTTCCGCCCTTCTATTTCTCTTTTTCTCCATATATCCTTGTTCCCCTACTATTTCTATAACTTATTTGTTATTATCTTTGTGTGTCCATGCTATCGTCCTCATACATCTGAAGCACAGCATTTCAAAAAGCTGCTACCGTTTTTCTGTCTGCGTTTCAGACTGCCCGTATTTCATAGGCATACTGTGGTTTGCTCCACACATATGCTTTCAACAATTTTCTTCTTGTTCTATGTTTGTCGCCTTTCTTCATAGGCGCTGTCCTTTCTTGTTAGATGCAGTTTGATCTCCTTCTATCGTTTTACAGTTATACGCCCTATTTCTCCGACCTTTAGTGGTTGTGAAGGGAGGTAAGCAATCTGTGGCTGCCAAGTTCCCCCAACACTTAACTATTTAACGATTTAATATATTTTCCAATTTATCTTTTTGCACAGCCAACATTAGTTGGAGATATTTCGCAACCAACAACTAGTTGTTTATACTAATCATCAGATTTATCTGCGCTTATTTTTTCGTCATTAGGTTTTCCGTCTCAAAACTGGTTGGACACGTGCCTGCACTTATTTATATTCTGAGCTAGCCTACATAGTTCCCTGACACAGCATGTGTATTCAGCTCGTTCCCCTTCTATTATTTTCTAATTTTATGCCCTATTTTACCGAGATTCAGCGAAGGAGGTTAAGCAACCTGTGGCTACCAAGATCCCCCAACACTTAGACATTTGCCGAAATAATGGTTTTCCAGTAAATCCTTTCACACACTTAACATTATTCGAGAATATTGCCCAACCAATTCTTGTAGTTACTTATAATAATCATCATGTTTAAGCACAGTTATCTATTCGTCATTGGTTTATCCATCTTGGGATTGGTTGGATTCGTACCTCCATTGATTTCTATTCTGGGCTAGCCTACACATCTCCCTGAAACCCCTACAGCCTACATCTTTCACTATCTGTGTGCAGTAGTCTAACCTAGGTCTGCCTCTTCTTCTCTTTTTTCCTATCTCTGCTTCTAATATATTCCGCACTATTTCCTCATGCCGTAGTATGTGGCCTATCATCCTATCTCTCCTATTTTTTACCGTTTTCCATATATTTCCTTCTTCCCCTACCATTTTTAGTACCTCTTCGTTCTTAACTTTGTCTGTCCATGATATCTTCATCATACGTCTGTAGCACCACATTTCAAAGGCTTCTACTTTTTCTTGTTCGCTTCTCCTACTGTCCAGGCTTCACAGCCGTACAGTGCTGTGCTCCACACATATGTTTTAAGCAATCTTTTCCTTGTTTCTATGTTTGTGGTCTTTGAGCACAGTAGTTGCTTTTCCTTGTTAAATGTAGCACGACCTTGTGCTAATCTATGTTTTATATCTTTTGTGCTTTTTCCATCTTGCGTTATTTGGCTTCCTAGGTAGCAGAAATCCTTAACCTCTTGTAAGTTCGTGTTACATACTTGTATTCTTGTTTTTGATTTATTTTCCCCACCTTTGCATACTAAAACTTTAGTTTTAGTTTTGTTAATTTTTATACCGTATCTCTCTGTTAGAACCGTTTCCATTTCATTAAGAGCAGCTTCTAACTCTTCCTTGCTAGACGCTAATACCGCTATATCATCTGCAAATCTAAGCATCTCAATTTTTTGTCCCTGCACGGTAATTCCAAATGTCTTTCTGCATTTGACAGTATTCATTGCCTCTTCTATGTACAAGTTAAAAATCAATGGGGATAGGGCACATCCTTGTCTCACTCCTTTCCTAATGTTTACTTCTCTACGTTCCTGCTCTAATTCTATTACTGCTGTTTGCTCTCTGTATAAGCTATGTACTATTCGTCTATTCCTATAACTCATTCCAATCTTTTTGAGTATTTCAAACATTTTTTTCCAATTTACATTGTCGAATGCTTTTTCCAGATCTACAAACCCTATATACACGCTTTCCCCTTTTTCTATTGTTTTCTCCATTATCACTCTCAGAGCTAGAATAGCCTCCCGTGTTTCCCTGTTTCGCCTAAACCTAAATTGATCTTCTCCTAGTATTTCTTCCGCACGTTTTTCCATTCGTCTTTGCACAATTCTAGTTAATATCTTTGACACGTGTGCTGTCAAACTTATTGTTCGAAAATTTTCACATCTATCTGCGCCTTTCTTTTTTGGTATAATTACTATGATGCTACGTTTGAAATCTTTGGGTATCTTGCCTGTCTCATAGATATAGCTTACAAGTTGGAAGAGACGTTCTGTTACTGCTTTCCCAGCTGCTTTTAGAGTTTCTGCTTGCACCTTATCTGTACCCGGAGCCTTACCATTTTTCAGACTCTTTAATGCTAATTCAAACTCGTCTCTAAGTATAGGATATCCCAAGTCATCATTTTCAATGTCTGATTCCTGTTCTAATGCAGTTAGTTCCTCTCCTGCATATAAATTTCCTATATATTCTTGCCATCTACCCACTTTCTCTACGTTTTCTATGATGACGTTTCCTTGTGCGTCCCTTATATTTTTGCTATACGGTTTTATATTCCTAAAATTCATTCTAATTAATTTGTATGCTTCGTCTGTCTTTCCTATTTCCATCTTTGTTTGTACCTCTTTGCACTTTTCATCAATCCATTGTTCTTTAGCTTTCCTGCATTTTCGAATAATTTCCCATTTTATGGCTTTGTATCTCTGTTTTCCTGTTTTGTCTGATTTGTTTTTGTATTTTTGTCTTTCTCTATTACATTCAGGATATCCTTTGTTATCCATGGTTTCATATTTTCTTTTTGTGTATACCCCAGAATATCTCTGGCCGCCATGTCTAGGCTAGATTTAATGTTATTCCATTCTGTTTCTACTTCCTTAGTATCAGATATTTTCCCGATATCATTCAGCAATTCATTTGACTTTTTTTCGAATCTTTCTTGAATATCTTTATCTTTTAGTTTCTCTAAGTCCAAATGCCTTTTTCCGTTCCTTTTTTTTAGATTTTTAAATTTAAGTGCGGCCTTCATAATTACGATGTCGTGGTCAGTATCTATATCTGCTTCTGGGTAGCTTCTACAGTCTTTTACTTGATTCCTAAACCGTTGTCTAACAAGAATGTAATCTATTTGATATCTTCCTATATCTCCTGGCATCTTCCACGTATATCGCCTTCTAGCATGATGTTGAAATAATGTGTTTGTGATGATTAAATTGTTCTTGTCGCAAAATTCTACCAGCCTATTTCCCCTGTCGTTTCTCGTGCCTAAACCAAATAAACCTACTACCGCTCCTTCCCTACCCTCACCTACCACGGCATTAAAATCCCCCGTAATTATTAAATTTTCATGTCCTTTTACGTATCTTAATATGTCTTCGATATCTTTGTAGATGGCTTCTACCTCTTCGTCACTGTAACTAGAGGTGGGCATGTATACTTGTATTATTACTGTGTTTACCGGTTTAGATTCTAATGTAACCATGAGTACTCTTTCGTTCTTTTGTAAGTAATTTTCTACACAGTATCGTATCTTTTTCCGCATAACTATCCCCACACCCAAATTTCTTTCCTCTGCTCCTGTATGAATTACCCTGAAGTCTCCACTCCAAAAATCCCCCGCCTCTGGCCACCGAACTTCGCTGATCCCTATTATGTCTAGTGATAACCTATTCATTTCGATTTTTAGGTTCTCTAGCTTACCTACTTGCTTCATACTTCTAACATTCCACGCTCCGACTCGCAGAATGTTCCCGACTCTTATTTTTACCTTTCTAATCGCATCCTCCGAAGTAGTCCCCTCCCGGAGATCCGAATGGGGGACTATTTTAACTCCGGAATCTTTTACCCCAGAGAATGCCATCATGTTTATTACAATTTAAGTACGCTGTGTACTTGGGAGATAATGTGGTGGTTTCCCGTTGCCTTCCACATCGCGATAGTGTGTCTTAGACTGCCATACCGACCCCTATGGTCTCTGCCAATCTAAGTACCGAAAGAGCCGCTGCCCTCTTTCGGGGACCTGTCTTAGCCTGGTTCCTCACTAACGACCCTACTTTTGGTTGGACCTGTAGTTTGGCTTTTTAGCTCATTAGAACACGCAAGCCATTTCACCTGTTCTAGTAATTTAGTACTTCGGCAAGGTGCAGGTTCATTCGAAATGGACTCAAATAACGCAATTCACAAAATACAACACTCTATTTATAGTTAAGAAATATTACATTTTTATAATATTTTCCATTATTTACACCTGGATACTTCGTACTAACAACAATTTTATTTTCAAGGAAATATTTCACTTCAATAACCTTATTAAACAATTATCCTGATAAAGTGAGAGGGCATTCCTCATACCTTTGTCTTAACATGAGCTCATAGTAAAACTTTTTAACCATGAGTGCAAATTTACAGCACTACCAAACAAAATTAAATAAGCCCTCTATACTTTTTTACAATATATCCTGGTTATCTGTAAATCACTACTCCTTGACAACCTAAATAATTTTCATTCAGCTCGAAAGTCCAATAAATTTATAGTTCAATAAATACAACAATTAAAAAAACAACACACCAAAGCACAAAAAGTAAAAAGAATCATTGCAAATAGTCACCACACAATGTTTGAATAAAAGTTGTTACCTGGTAACTATATCCTCCAACTAGCCCTTGCAGATGATGCTTTCGAGTATGGTTCTACTTCATAGAATCGCTATCCGCTTGAATCAACATCGCTCTCTGCATGCTGCTACCCCAAAATTTCTCCTCTTTTAAAATAACCATCCACGTCCAACTTTCAAAATTTCCAATCTATAACAAGTTAATTATTGATTGCTGCCTTCACCATTCATTTCCCAATTTTAATACATTCCAAAACCAAAATAGAGATCGTAGTACTTACGTATACCATCTACGTTCCGTTTCTAATTCTTTATTTAACTTCGAGCTTTTATATAACTGGACATTGCACATTACACACACTTGTGTGTACTTATCTTAATAATCAAAATATAACTTCACTAAATATTTCAATGGAAGTAACTTTGTAGAACGTAGGAACGACGAAAAATTAAGAAAGTGTCACCCTTTCTTTCGGGTGATTATATAGCCCCGTCGGCCCTCTCCTTTGTTGAAATTTAGCACGTAAAGTTCTAACGGACAACAAATCCCCGTAGAACAGTAACCTACTCTCAATTCCTGTGAAAAGCTCTAACCGTTTTCGTTTTCTATGAATATCGCTTGACAAACACACTAAAATACTTGGAAACCCTTACAAAACCGTCAACCGACTCTATGCTTCGGCGAAAACTAGCCCCAACAAACTTTCAATTCTGGCTACGTCCACGCCTTCCACTTAAAACCAATATGTTTCATCTCTTTTCTACATATAACGTCCTTTCACATTTATGCTTTTCTCCGATCGATATTTACCCTTCCTAAGACCAACTTGTTGCGCGTCTACCTTTAGCGTCCAATCAAATCCGATCCATGTCTGTTGTTAAAGTACTTAGAAATTATTGATTTTTCTACCCTTTCCAAACAAATTTGTATACCGTCTTCCAACCACACTACTTCTTTGATTAAATCCTAAAAATATAGTGCTTCTCTCTCACATTCATATATTCTGCATCGTCCATTTTCTTCTATAACCGCTTGGTTCTGTTTCCCTACTGTGGTACCTTCATGATTACTTTGATATCTTATGCTGTTTCTCTGTCATACTTGTATGCTTCGATTTATCTTTGTTTATCTGCTCATTTAAACGTCAACCAACTAACCAACATATGTTATCTACCCTCCTTTACTAACACATATGAAAATACTTTTTTTACTTATAAAATATCGATCTGTATTCTTTAACGCCCACCTGCCTTTGATGTATATTGCTTACACAAATATCCAATGGTTTGTCTTTCTTGGGACATATTAAATTTTATAGCCTCGTTCGTTTAGATAACATTTCCCTGTTGTTTGTATGGTTTAAAATGTTTCTGGTTTTACCTTATGTTAATGAATACGAAAAGCTTTTGCAAAATAAAAGCGGTATTTATTTTGTATTGCTTCCAAACCCTTAATTATCCTTATTAAATATTATGTTAAGTCATTTATAAATAAATACACCTAAAATTACATTACCCTAAACTATCAAACGTTGACTAAGCTCTTACTTTTATTTACAAATACCTAATTATCTTACTAATAAATTTATCCAAGACCCTCTAGCTTGACCCATGACCTTCTGTATGTCTTGTTAACCTACAATTAACTTCTAATTACACAATATTATATATATATATATATATATATATTGCTGTTGTACTAGAGCTCCGACGTATTGGGTCAATAATCTGTCGGGATTTTGGAAACCTTGCAAAGATATTCCTACGTTAAACTCCAATTTTCTTGTGCTTCTGAACTCGTAATCATGTCCTCTATCCAATATTCGCAAAAATTCCTACCTAAATAAAAGAAATCGCTTTAATAAGCACAAAAAACAAATTATATAAAATATCCAAAATTTACTAAAATGCCAATTTACAGTACGCATATACTGATATTTACCCCTCAGGGTAGAAGTACTCAACCTCCGCCTATATTTCGTGTAAATTTCTATTCGTTATAAATTATTTTCTAAGTAGATATTGAATTAATAAAATCTTACAACTACTGAATATTACCCTAAAATTATTAAATACACAATGCACATTTTTAATTGTCCTTTATAGAAAGCGCAAAGCTTAAAAGTAAACTGATCTCTATTACACTAGTATTGTATTATATCCAGTTAACTATCTCCCAACACAGGCGTCTTTCACAAAAATTGAAACAGAAACAAAGCTACATAAGCTGACATACAGTGTAAATCCAAAACCTAAATTGACACAAATTTTATTTTAATTGCTCAAAACCAATTAAATTAAAACCATTACTTTTCGTGACCGCGTTAATTTTCAAAGAAGTGAGTTTGTAGTGTTATTTAAAATTTTCTATCGAGGTGATTGAGACCAATTAGGGTGATTTTTAAAATATTTATGGTGGTATTCAAAAATTCTTAAAGCGATGTTTAACACTAATTACGAGGTACTTTGAATTCTTTTGGGGTTGCTTAAAAGCCGATTTCAATCGGCTAAGTCAAATTACACTCAATTTTACTTTTCAACACTGAATAATTTTTAATTGTTACTTAAACGTAGCAGTTTTGTATTTTCACACTTTACTGGCTATCTGAAAAATCTGTAATCCTTTCCTCTAAGTACGTCTACTGTTATTTATAATACTAGTTTGGATAACGGGCATTTGTTCTAGCAAATTTTTATGTCACGTTTCGTGTTAGACTTGTAGAAATGCACATAGTCCACATCTAATGAGCCATTTGCATTTTGAAAATATTAAATTCTATTTGTTGTGTGCATTGAATATAGCTTGTTCGACGTCATTCTTGTATGTAAATTCCAATAATGTTTATCTTCAATTAATTTTGTTATCATCTAGTGTAAATAACAGTGTGATTTTGATAGCGTCTTTATAACCGGAAAGTGTTGGTTTGTACAACGAAAATTTGCTAGGGCACGCGACCTATATAATGTAGTACCCTTATAATAAGAATTTGAAGTTCCCACTTCAACATTTGCACAACGTTTTCTTTGTTATTAATATTTGCATGCTGTTTAAAATTGAATACAATTTTTCAGTTTAAATTAAAGCCTTTATTCCATTAATAACTTTCAATGCTAGTGAATGAAATGATGCATAAAACGTTATTCAATTGCTTCAAAATAAAACGCGTTTATAATAAATGTATTGCTCCTACCCACTTGCTAATAATTTACAAACTAAATACATGAAATGGTGCATAAAATGTTACTCAATATCACGTATATAAAGTGCATTTTTATCACCAAACTATTTTGATAAAAATCAGTTTTTTTATAGTCACTCACTCTGAGTTGATATTAAGACCTTATGAACTAAGGTGGCGTCCATTTCTCAGCTTCTTCCCGAAATTAAATATGAAATTTTGAACTAAAAGTTTTTATCATTTTAATTTGCTTCTACTTCTTTCTTTAATTCTATCCTTCACCATGACTTTGATGGTGTGTGTTGCGTCCCATAAATTTTACATCTTGCTTGAAAAATTCACAATTTCCCGAACTCAGACAAAGTCTTACCACATTTAATTCTAACAATATCCTTTTTAAATGTATTAAGTGCTGTTCATAATTGTCGATGAAAAATAATATTTCGTCCACATATTGAATGCAAAAGTTTTTATACATTTCTTAGGTACACTGCATTGCATAGCTTTGACGAGAGTTGTAGTAGACGAAAACAAGCCATAAGGAACAACTTTAAATTGATAGATTTTACTTTCAACAGAAAACCTGTATATTTTCTAAAGTTTTTTCTAACAGAATCAACTCATTAAAATTTCTTAAATCTAACTTCAAAAATATTGCCTACGTCTTAGTCTAGTTAAATGGAGTCCGTCGTGAAAGGACTATTATATTATGGTTTCGTTCTTTGATTTATATTTCTAGTATCTAAGCATAGACGAATGCTGCATTTTCTTCTTTACCATCACAAACGGATTTACCAAATGCGTCGACGGTCTCTCTATAATACCTTGCTCTAAAATGGTGTTTATTTCTAGATTAACCTGCTTCCTATACGTTGTTGGTATCTGATATACTATAGATTGAAAGAGTTTTGTATATATTAACTCTAATTTGTGCGCATAGCCTCTAGTACTTCTCGGTACTGACCCAATTAATTCTGGAAACCTCTGTAGAACAGTAACAACTTGCTTCTTAATCTTTCCAGGACAGTTTACAAAAACAAGTTCCTCCACTTTATTTTCAATAAAAGTGTCATCATCATCATTAGGTCTTCAGTCCTAGAACTGGTTAGACGCGTACTATCATTGTTCCCTATTCTGTACTAACCGGTATCCCACTAAAAGCAATGAATTTAAAGTATCTTTTGCCGGTTGGCGAGTACAAGTTGACTTCAAACTAGCCGCAAAATGTTTCTCGCTAGTAAGTAAATTTCAAAAACACAGGAAAAAGGCCTTACAATAATACATACAGATGGCTTTTCACCTACAGGTTAGCAATAAATATTAATTAATGTAAATGATTACTTACCAGAAAGCGGCATAAATTAAGCACACCTGGACGATGCAATTACTTGCTAGTGGATCGCTGTGCTCCAGTGCTGACCTGTAACATGAGCAAACACACGAACAGCTGGTGGCAGGATACCAAGAGTTTGATATAGTTTACAAATAACAACACAATAATATAACCGGCATACTGTTAATTACACGGATTAAATCGAAAGTAAACAATAACTACGCCAATACGTGCGTAACACAACACACAGCAAATACAACAATATAACCAACTTCTAAGTCAACCTGGAGTCTGGATCACAAATTAACGCTTTCCGCTTTCAACGATTCTTCAGTACTTAAACCACTGAATGAAGTAATATTTAATCTTGAATTTAAACAGGAATCCAAACCGATGATTAGTACAGAATTAAAGTGGGCTCACAGGGAGCACCCAAGAGCTGGTATAAGGATCTGTTTTTGGATCACTTATCCATGAAACTGAATCAAGATTAAAACCCTGAAATAAGTAATATTAGTGCTGAAATTTCTGAAAGTTGTACTTTACCACAGTAGGGCTGTAAGTAAAGAGTGCTGTGACAACGCCTTGCGTTGGGCGTCGCTAAAAGAATGCTGTAACGCGGCCCAACTTTGGTTCGCCATTATAAGGGTGCTGTGACACGGTACAGCAAATTGTAAACTTAAAACTATTATCTTATCTTCCTTTTGTTTTTTTTTGCTTGGCTAGCTCCATGAAAATTTTTACTGTGGAAGTTACCAAATAGAACACAGCTATCTCAAGAAAGATCTATACATTCAAAAACATTTTTTTTCATACGAAACAGTTTAGAAAACAATTTACAATTTGAGTTCATACTTACAATAATTCGTACAAGTTAGTTAATTATTAAAATATTCCTTACCTAATCTTTGTTAAAAGCTACAAATCTTCCTTTATTAATACGTGGATAATTCGCCTATCTTCTATTACCACGTTTGTGAATGTGATTGGCCAGTAACTGTCAGGGATAATTTATTAAAGGTCAAGATGCTGCAAATTCTGACTCGAAATTTTCCGCTAATTACCCGTTCACAAAAAAAATTTTATAGGATTAAAAATATTTTCTAACTTACTAATATACAAATATTTTTATTGGATACAAATAAAGAAATCTAATGTATATACTTGCAGGTCATATAGTGCTTATTACTATCTCATATCTAAAATAGTTAATGATTTTAAATACCCCTGATTCCATTTTTAAATTGACGTTGAAATCCTATTGCACAAGATTATCCATATTCTTTTAAATCTCATTTATAATATTAATTTTCAAGATAAATCTTCTATTTTTAATTAATTAACTCAGTGTATCCTTTGGCATCAGGATTATCTATGTCGAAGGTTGTTCAATTCCTGTAGTGTTTTACAAAATAATTATGTTCTATGTTTATGCAGAATTACGTTCTAAGAATTAATTCTTTACTCAAAGTTATATCTTAAATGGTAAATACTGCATGCGTGTCCGCATAGTTGACGAATGACTTTACCCAAAGTAACATGTTCGACGTCCGCGAAATTACGAATCTTACATGATCGATCTCGTAAATTGAAAATAAGCAATAAATGTGGATTATTTCTGCTTACGTACAAAAATTTTAACTACGTCACTTTTTCCGTACGCTTCCAGATTTAATTGAAAGAATTAGTTACCTTAGTGCAGTAATATTAACAAGAATGGCGCGCTTTAAGATCTAATTAGTGTCAAAATACCGCGACTGAATATGATTTATGTATACAGCAAAACGTGCCATTAATTTTTTTCTAATAAACGAAGTTCATAGTTGCGTCGCATTCTATTTTATTAAGACACAGAAACTTTAAATTAAGTCTTATTGATTTTTATTGCTTTTTAATGTTCGCGTTCCTAGAATCGGAGCATTCATTGATTTCGTGGCTTTTTATAAACATTTCTAGTAAAAGTGGCGTATTTGTCCTTTACTAATCATGAAGGTTCTAAAAAACTCTTTATTTAAAACTCTTAAAATGAATATTTAATTATACACAAACGAAAAAGTAATTAAAGTACGCGTTTTGTAGGCCGTCTCAAAATCTTATTTTCCAATGTTCAGTTTTGGTTTTTTAGGAACGCCTTGTTGGATTTGTATTACATTAAATAGAGCAAAACAATACAATTTCACTGATGTATCACACATTGGATTTAAAACTTCAATGACCTCTCTTAAAACGTCATTTTTATATTTATTCGTTAATATCAAGTTGTTATACTTATGAAATACCAAATTCATTGACAATTGATACTTTAGGTTGACAATGAAAAAAAAACGAAAAATTAAAAAAATTTCTTTAATTATAAATTGTAACTAATAATCAATTCTATGTGGTAATGTACAGCTTAATATTACTTATACAAATTTAAAACTAAGAACGACTGTAAAAAAATTATAATTACCGACTAACAACTAAATCATAATGGTGTTTCATAAATTAACATATAAATATTCACTTGTTCATATACCCTCCAAATATATTCTGTAGTAACCCTTAAACAGTATTTGATATTTCTCTGGCGTAAATCTTCTATGATCACTATGGGTCTGTTATAAATTTGATTTTTTATGAAACCCCACAAAAATAATCCAAAGAATTTAGGCAATGGTATCGAGGAGACTAGTGTACAGGACCGTTTGTTCCTATTCACAAATTAGGGTACCTCTCATCGAGATATTCTCTTACAACTGCAGCATTGTTGGATTTTGCGACATCTTGTCGAAACCATTTGAAATTTCTAAGAGTAACTAGGTTTAGGTTGTCAAATATATTTTCTAAATCATTTTGGAGAAAATTTAAATAAATTTAGCCATTTAGATGCCCATTAATAAAATGTGGACCTAATAAGTTCTCGTCGAGTCGGCCACACCAAGCATTGATTGAATAGCGCGCCTGAAGTCTTTCTACGATTTTGAGCCTGGATGTAAGCTTATGATATGGGAAAGGACGGTCAGCCTAATTTATACAGTAAAAAATTTCATTGTTTTAGAATTTTTAAAGAATATTCTAGTTGGTAGTTAGGCTAAGCTATTGGAGATTTTGGGTGCAAGTCTTTGTGTGAGTTGCACAAGTGAATAATTTGATTTAAGGCTGGTTAACCTACGGTATGTTTTTGCCAGTTATATAGTGAAAAGTATTAAACATAACTGATCAGATACGTTTATATCCGATTTTATCGGGAGATAGTTAAAATCATCTGACTTATTTTCTATAATTTTGTATATAATAAGTTTTAAATAAGAAATGATTTGTGAATGAAGATCCTAATTAGAAGAAGAGACTTTTGGACTTTGTTTTAGCGTAAGCGAGTTAATATCTAGTATTTATATATTTTTGAATTTAGACTTATGATATTGTTTGAAAGAAAAAGCCGTTGTGGCAATTGAAATATTGTTTGTTAAAGAATATTTCATGTTATTATAAGTAAAACGTCTGATTCTAGTAGTTTCATTTAAACTGAATTAGCAAAATAATTAAAGCAACACTTTTACTAGAATCTCACGATCCACAGCAACGTTTGTTAACGCCAACGTCGAATATCATTGACTACAGTTCATAGCATTTTTAATTTTACTTCCAACACCGGGCCGCATTAGCTACAGATCACATCAGTATATATATATATATATATATATATATATATATATATATATATATATATATATATATATATATATATAAAAGTTATAATTTAAAAGAAAAGTAGGTTTATTGAGTCAAATTAATACAATTGTATTAATTTGACTCATTAAACCTACTTTTCTATTAAATTATAACTTTTGGCTATGGAAAAAGACAGTTGAGCCGGATCTCCTCCGTGCCGACTGTTGCTAAAAACCTGCTATGTCGGGTGAAGCCATACGAAGACACAAATGTGAGCTAGGTGATGCTGTACTTCCCATAAGGTGTTTGTATTAAATATTACAACTTTGCTACTCCTGTCCTGATGAGCCCCAACTAGGGCGAAACGCGTCGACAGGATGCCCTAGTGGCTGAATTTGAGTCACTTGCCAATAATTTCTTTTTACATATATATATATATATATATATATATATATATATACATACATAGAACCGGTCAGTGGATGTTTTATCTCCTTGTGAAATAATAAAGCTTTTATTTTGTCAATGACTATACATCTATTAGCTCGATTTGTGATATCGTTGCAATAACCTGGTGCCCTTTTTTTGTAAATAAAAAGATTAAAATTTTTCTTTTTGTCAATTTTAATTTTTATTTTAATTTTAATTTTTAATACATCGACTAGCTCAGTTTTAACCACGCATGTAGCTTGCGACAATACGACAACAAAGAATTTTTATTTTTCTTCTTACCTCTACTTCCTACGCCTTTTAAGCATAAACACAGATAAGCACAATTACTATAATATTCTCCAATAATTTAACAATGTACAAAAACGTTTAAGAAATCTTCGAATAGAACCTCCTTTTACTAATTGAATTAAATTCTTTCAATAATTATCATTCCCGTTAATTAAACAGAAAGCCAGCAAAAATCACCCTTATTATTATTATTTGAAGCCATATGAACGTTCATTAAACTTTCTTCAATCTTTACATAATTTATAACGTGTACTAAAACGATCTTTGTTGACCCTCACATAAAGTTTTCATGAAAGCAATGTTTAAAATATTGATAAATAAAAATACAACAAAATATTCAGATTGGCTAACCTGTTGTCTCCAGCTCGAACCATTTCCTGCTCCAATTGCCTCTGTTTTAGCCTAGTGATTTAAATAGTCCAACGTTGAATCCAGATCTACTTTAGATATGGTTTGCATTTTTTTTAGTATAGCTTCCACTGATTAATTTATAAATTTTTTTAGCGTCCTTGTTAAACTTCCTAGTCGGATCCAGTATTGTTTAGATGCTTATTATGTTTCTTCGTAGGCTCCAGCAATTGTTTAAATACTTGTAGAATTTCCACATCGGATCCAGTAATTATTCAGAGTTTTTTTTGTTAACGTAAAACTTAGAATCTGATTTAAAAACAACCTTTTGTTACTTACGTTTTTAAGGATTAAAACGACGAACCTCTATACTTAAGCACTATCATCATTGTATAATTTATTAACTATCAAATCACTTCTAATTCTTTCACGTAAATATTTTCTTTCAGGTGATGTGGATCATGCCTTAATTCTAGTTAAACTGTTTTGTTCACAAATCCTATTGTATTTAAAAGGAACGCCTATCTTTTGACAAGCGCAGAGTTTAGCAATTAAAAGCTTTGTACGTGATTCGTACATGCAAGATTTTGGGTATTTCTACTAATTTTTGATGTATAACAAAATTTATGCGCTATTTCTTGCACGTAGGATTTCAAGTTATTTGCATTGGTCCTTTTGGATTTTCTCTTTCTTTGGTCACGTACTTTTTGTTTGTACAGTAAATTTGATAAACTTTGCTTTTATCACCATGCCGTACTTATTTATAATCTATCAAGGTGTTGGCTTTCTGGTCACGTATTCTTAATTTAATTTATGTATTAAATTATATGCTTTTCTATCTTACACATTCTAAAACCTGCTTGTTTAACTGGATTCTTAATGTAATGATGAGGCATTATCCACGCGTATTGTGTTGCAGCGTCCGTCCACGTCGTTTTATGACTTGCTAAATTGTTTATTTAATTAAATCTTCTAGAGTACTTTTGATTTCTTAAAATAATTACAACTACAGTTTATATACAGGGCATTGTCACTTGCTTCCTGCCTAATCATTGAATTTCTCATTTTCTTCGTAAAAATGTCTAGTTTTCTGAACCCTCATGGTGTTTTCATGAAGCGCACTATACTGGTGATCCTATCTACCCTTAAATGACCCTATTAACATACCAATATATATATATATATATATATATATATATATATAAATTCGCATTAGCAATCAACTCCGACTGATTAGAGACCATTTTAGACAATTGTCTCTTTGAACAATTAAATCGAATTTTTAAAAATTGTTTTGCTTACTCGCCGTCTACCGTTCTTTCGTTTATTTGTCCGTAAATTTTACGTTAATCAGGAAAAATGCAATCAAATTTTGCAACAATATGAATAAATAACTAATATTTAATGTACTATCCTTAATTAATAT
Source organism: Platerodrilus igneus (assembly GCA_036346225.1). NCBI lineage: Eukaryota > Metazoa > Arthropoda > Insecta > Coleoptera > Lycidae > Platerodrilus > Platerodrilus igneus. The sequence goes on from JARFIW010000873.1 coordinate 3,745,534, forward strand.
TTATTAAATCAACTTCTTAGTTTTACCGCTTAAGTCTGTGTTGGTGCCTGATTTATGTATGCAATTTTATTTGTAATATATTTTTTATTAAAAAACATTTTTCAAATATATTCATGCACATGTATTAGAAAAACTAAAAAGTATGAAACCGGGCATCTTAAAGGAAAAGGTATACAAATTACATGGAAAGCCGTATAAAGCATAGGACACATTAAATTAAATCGACTATAAAATGCAATTGCTAGTAACTAAAATACTTTTCAATATCTGTATATGAAATATTAGAATATAATAAATTTAGTTCTTAATATTAACTTATTGTGTCGGATAAAAATATAGTCATTTTTATTATGTATCTCCAGTGGTCCTTTCCACTAAGTAATATTCAAACGTTGGTATATAGTTTAAATAGTACATCTAGTTCTCTTATTACTATATGCTTTTAGTATTGTAATGGTAACGCATGATCCTAGCACTCACAAGGCGCTCGGTTTAAATCCCAGAACTTCCAGCCTTTTTGGACTACTAGAATTGTGTGACGTAATTTAAATAGTAATTACAGAAACGGTTGAATAATTAGACTCAAGGCGTCAGATGCTGCTATTAGTTTCCCGTAAAGCATGGACGATATTCACTGACAAAGTAGCCGACGTTCCTAGATTCCTACTGGCTGTCCGGAACATTATGATCTGTTACGGCGGACGCTAAGGGTAACGTGGTGTGAGGAGGTAATAGAAAGTTTCTTCAGTGCGGGATTGAGAGAAGATGAAATCTATTTACGTAGACCATTATAAGAAAAAAGGAGTGAAAAAGGGTAATCACTGTCCCAAAACCCCAATATTTACCTTTCTCAGGAAAGATGTATGTGTGTGTATGTGTTTGTGTGTGTGTGTGTGTGTGTGTGTGTGTGTGTGTGTGTGTGTGTCTGTCTGTTTGTATGTGTGTGTGTTTGTATGTGTGTGTGTGTGTGTGTTATTAAACATAGTTGATTCGCCGTTGTTTTTATTCCTCAGTATCTATATATAGTACACTACTAAAATGTAGCACATTACACATTATTTTTAGTTCAGCACAAAGTTTTATTAATGCACCATCGTTTTTCGAATTGTTCAATGCTGTTAGTACTTAAACTTCAAGCGAATTCGCATGCAATGGATTTTAAACGATTTTTATGTTTTCTGATAATGCATGCTTCTTTTGCTTCCTTTATAAAATCTACTGTTGACCAATAGATTGTTCATCTTAGCCATTGTGACTAAATATTTTACTAAATGTCTTTTGGGGTCATATAATAAATAGTTAAACGTGAGGACCACTTAATAGGTGCTTTGGGTACTAACTAAATTTTCAGTGAACCACCACTTGATAAGAATGGCTGTGTGCCGCTTAAAGATGGCGTTGGAGATAAAGTTCCAACACCTTCAGCAGACAGCTCTTTCTTGATAGAAAATAAAAGTCATTTACAACGTTCTCTGAGAGCCTTCTCCATACAATTAGTAATGGCTTGATTAATTAAGTACAATAGTTGATTGATATTGTCCGTATAGCTTCTAGCAACAGTAAGCGGTTTATCACTTTCTTTCACTTCTCTTAAAAAGTCAGTGAACTGAGTAAAATCCAATATATAATCTGGATTTGACCACATGCACTGCAAATTTTCAAAAGAGTTCGTCGTTTCGACTACATTTTCTAATTTTATTTTTTTACGTACCTGCTTTGGACCTTTCTTTACCAGTTGGATTTCATCTTCCAAGAGATCTACGGATGTTATAGGTTGGGGATGGTCGCTTTACAGAAGTGCCATGACTTCATTTACTGTTCGACTATTAGGTACGATAAGTTCTGCGTCAAAATCGTCCCTACTTTCTAATATAGCATCTGCTGGTTCAAGTGAATGTGTAGGAAGTCTTTTGCTGCTTTGTTGTTCCCTTGCTACATTAGTCACTTGATTAATAAAATGAAGATGTATGACCAATTTCTTTGCATAGAAAACAACGTAGTTTGTCATCCGATACAAACAGTCGATAATCTTCGTTGTCATATGTGTCAATTAACGTTTCTGGTACAGGCTCAATTTTTCTATCGGCAATGTATAGTTGGCGCCTAAAACTCATTATGTGTTTAAATTCAGGCAAACCAATACCTGCACCAATGAACGATATAAGAGATAGAAGTTTCATATTCAGTCGATTAATAGGGACGACACGGAGGAACATTAAACAGCACAATACGCTTCGATGGACTAATCAGTTTACGTAATGGAATAAATGTACTACCCACATTTATTCCGTCGGGAATAATTACAAATGACGATCATTTTCTTTTGTTGATAAATAAATACATATTTTGCTATTTGACATTCTTGAAGCAAGTAAAATATGTTTGGGGTTAATTAATTTTCTCACCGCTAAAACATTGTCTTTAACAGGAACGCCGTCCATCGCCGGAAAAACAATGGTTTGTCCTTTTTTTTGAAAGATTGATGCCTTTATTACCTCTGAAAAGAGACTTTGTTTATTCAAATTCGTAGTAGAATTATTTTCATTAGGCAAGCAATGCGTTACAGATTGTTGATCATTAACATTCTTGTCATTACTATCGGAACACCTGTTCACAGTAGTAATGTTATCTGATAAAGGTTGTTCCATAGAGAAATGTATCATTAACATCAAAAGTAAAAATTTGGTAGTTCTTTAAAAATTGGAATAAATCAATTAGGAAAGCGATAAGATAATACTTGCAGGTGATGTCTTAAATATTCGTTTTAACATTAATAACGAACTCTGATAGTTTATTACTTGTTATATAAGAACCTGTATTTGCGAATTCCTTGCGAACAAGGAATCGCACTTACGAAATACATACACACAAAACTCAAGTCAATACACTGCACAGCAATACTATAGTTTGAAAACAAAATACAACTTGTAACCATGAAGAAAAGATCACTTTTACACGAGAGCCTAAAACCACGTCCGTTCGCTTCAAAATCTCGTGTGTGTGTGTGTGTGTGTGTGTGTGTGTGTGTGAGAGAGAGAGAGAGAGAGAGAGAGAGTGTGTGTGTGTGTGATTATTAAAATTATAGCATAACTGCGATGATCTGATTTAAATAGTTTTTAGAGAAGGGTTGAACAATTAGACTCGAGGTACCAAATATTCCTACTGATTCCCCATAGAACATGGACGACATGCACTGACAAAATGGTCGATGTTTTAACGCGGTTAAATAGTTTCTTTTGCGCGACTCACTGAATAGGAAATAAATACATGACGATCGCCTTCAAATAATATTAGAAAGAGTAGGTGGTTTCAGGCCCGCTCAAAAACACCTACTATCCTTCATTTCTAGTACAGTTTGGAAATGTTTTTTGAAGTTAAATATTTTTACTATATGTCATTAAATCTTGAATAAGTGTAATTATATATTTTACTGTGAATCATGTCGCAGTGTTCTAATAAGAATTCCAAGAAATATTCAGCCTATATTTTGATTTTCACATCTGGTATATAAATGGGTTTAGTAATCACGAACTCTAAGAAAGGAAACGTTTTGAAACATTTTCGGAAAACTCATCTTTGAAGTAGCAGATTTTGCATTGTACTGAAAATGTTGTTTTAAAACTACATATTAGGCACATATTTTACTGTAAAAATATACCAAAGTCAGTTTTAAAAAATCTTTAAATTTTAGTTGAAGCGCAAAGAGATTTTAATCGTAAAAAGGCTGCAGAGCGGGTCTTGCTAAGTACAACTCCAGCACCAACAAAACCAAGTCCTGCTAATAATATGATGCAATATCCAGTTGAGCAGATAACTGTTATGAGTTACACACAAGCTTCTATTCGAACAAGGGATCGACCTGTTGTAGAACGTATTGAACCTGCCATTGCTCCCACTGCAATAGCAGCTCCTGAAACAACTATTCCACCAAGTAAGACACATATAAGTTTAATTTTAATTAAATATTATGTTTAGGGTACTGCGTATTTCAAAGACACGAATTTACAGACCAGTATATTAAGGAGGGCACAACTAAGAGAGTAAGTAAGGAATATTTTCTAGATATAAGCTTAATATCTTTTTATTTTACAAGATATACCATGAAGATGAGTCAGATTGTTCTGAAATTTGTAAATGTGATAAAGTTGAAGAATTGATCTGTAAAACAATGTGCATTGATCGAATGCCTTGCAAATCTGAGTTTGCTTTTTATAATCATGCTGCACCTGCTTATCAAGCGTATCGTGGTCGCTGTTTATGTTATTCGGGACGCTTCATTTGCATGCGACCTGCTCCAAATGACTACAATCTGCCTCAAGGAGTGTTTCTATTTCTTGGCTTTAGTGAAGCGGATGAAATACAATTGAAAAATCATACAGATATTTCAATTCAGGATACTGTTCGTACATTACAAGAATTTATAAATAGAGAATCTGTCAGTGGGGTAATTGTAACAATCTAAGTTGAAGTTGATTAATACTCTTGTTTCAGACTTCGTGTGTTCTCCACCTGTACAACATTAGTGGCGAAAATGTAATTTTGTCAGGAAAGTTATCTTCTGAAGTGTACAACTACAACATGCTGTCCCCTAAAGAAAGCTTTGCAAAAGAAAAGGTACAAGCACTTCATTTACATATTTCTGTTATACTCTTAAACTGGTACCGTTTAGTTTCTAATAAGTATTAGACAAAAATTTATAATTAGTAGCAGTGTTCACTAACACCGTCTATACTATACTATACTACAGGGTGATTTTTTAGTCCTGTTACCCAATTTTTAATGTAATTTATAAAACGGAAATTTAGGTGTAATAAGAAATTGTAGTTGTTATTTACAAAAGAAATTTAATATTTTATTACTCACATTTCTTAGTTATTAAAGAATATGCTAAAAATGTCCATTCCTTGAGGTTATACACGCTCGGACTTTTTTCACCATATTAGCAGAAACCTTTTTCACAGTTGTATTGGAAACATTCGTGATTTAAGTCTGTAATATTGGCTTTCAGTTCATCAATATTGTGAGGATTGTTTTTGAAGGCCTCGGACTTAATGTATTCCAACAAAAAGTAATCAGAGATGTGAGGTCTGGGAACGTTGGAGGCCATAAACCCTTGCTTATTATTCGACCACCAAAGAACTCTTGCAGAAAATCCATGGTTTCTCGAGAGGTGTGACAGGTAGCACCGTCTTGCTGAAACGAGCAATACCGTTCTTGAGGTTCCAGTAAAACCATAAATTAGCGCACAACATTCCTTTACATTTCACCATTTACAGTCTGTTCGAAGAATATGAACCCGACTATACGCTGACGAGATATCGCACACCACACACCAATTTTTGCAGGATGTAAAGTTTTTTCTTGAACAGCGCTAGGATTTTCAGCCGCCCATTTCGAGTGTTTGGACTATTCACATAACCGTCTAGATGAATCCAAGCTTCATCACTAAAGAACGCTGTGTTCAAAGATTCGATTCTGTTATCATTTACAAATGACGTAAACCAACGACAATATTGCAATCGCTTGTTTAAATCCGGAGGTTGAAGCTCTTGAACTAATCGTACGCGATACATACAATAATATGCAATTTTTAGCAGCTTTCTAAATACTCGAATATGATAAACCAACTTGCGAGGAAAGTTTTCCTAAACTTTTCACATTCTCTAAAACATCATCTGTCAAGGCAGTTAGTCAACCACTACGCCTTCTGTCGCAAACACTACCTGTCTCTCGAAATCGGTTTGCTATCCTAGAAATTGACATTGTTTCTAGCAGAGGTACACCAACAAATTTAATAAAATGCTTCTTTTACACTCGCGTACGATTTCGTAGCAAAATATTGTTCAAGAATGAAAACTCGTTGTTCTATGGTAAAAAAATAACACGACCGGAATCCGCACAAAATGTTACACAGCTCAAGGATAATCAACTCGCACCACCGTGTGTTTACCGACCGAGTAGGGCTACCAAATTCGTGCGACAAAAAAATTCTCTTTATTAGAAAAAAATTACCATGCATTTACAATAGGGTAACAAAACTTAAAAAATCACCCTGTATAAACGGATTCATAATTAAAAAGCACACCTTTAGATTTTTAGCAGCAAGTTCAAACTGATGTTTTAAGCGTTATCTATACTTGCAATATTTTTAACGACACATTGAAATATTTATGTTGGCAATTTAAATCTGAAGACCATTATTTTAGTACAAAAAGAACTAAAATACAAGTGCACGTATTTTATTTATACGACAAACAAGCAAACAAAATTAGTGTTTTAATGTGCTGAAGGTACAAGCCTGTATCACCATCAGCACCACCACTAGAATCACTTTCGTTTGTTTGCTTGTATTCCTCTAGATCCCTATCGCCAGTACGTCGACTGGTCGACTGCATAGATGTTTTGGATCGTCAGGGAGAAGCAAAAGTGATTTGAGTTAAACAAAAGTCACGAAATATTGCCGTTATACACCAATTAAATGCGTTTGTATAAATTAGCATCAGTTCTTATGATTGTGTATCGACCGTGAAAGCAATACTTAACTAGAATCATTTCGAATTCAATTGCAACAGTACACCCCGTTCGCACTGGCTTTTAATCAACATAAGTATTATAAGCCTGTATCACCATCAGTACCACCACTAGAATCACTTTCGTTTGCTTGCTTGTATTCCTCTAGATCCCTATCGCCAGTACGTCGACTGGTCGACTGCATAGATGTTTTGGATCGTCAGGGAGAAGCAAAAGTGGTTTGAGTTAAACAAAAGTCACGAAATATTGCCGTTATACACCAATTAAATGCGTTTGTATAAATTAGCATCAGTTCTTATGATTGTGTATCGACCGTGAAAGCAATACTTAACTAGAATCATTTCGAATTCAATTGCAACAGTACACACCGTTCGCACTGGCTTTTAATCAACATAAGTATTATAACACCTTTATAAATCACTTTCCTCTGTACCGAATCGAGCGCTAAAGAATACTGATAAGTGATAAAGTATAATCGAGATATGGTATTTGTAATCTGGTTCGTAATTATTCTCGCAGTTAATACACACAAATATTTAGTTTTATATCTGAATTCCAAGTCCAAAATCGAGATAATAAGAAAATTGTTGTCTAGCATAACATGATGATACGAACTGTGATCAAAATGGGCGGACAGGATTTTTCGAGTGTGAAAAAAGTAAGACTTGTCACTATCACAGTGGCTATTGCCAGTTAGAATCGCCATACCTCATGTCCAGTTTGGTTGTTAAGGCCCCGTAGCTTCTTTAGTCATGTTCCATTATGCTTTGTAAAATACTTAAATATTGGACTTACAATGCGACAATCAAGGTAGCCTTAAATTGCTAGAAATGTGCGTGCAAAGGTGATGTCCGATCAAATGTAGATGGTTTCACTTTGACTGATGGCGCTTTGCTTTACTCTACACTCCTTAATTCTGAAGTGTGCTGATGTGTCGCCAGAGTTGTGAGCCCTGTCGGCGAAATGATTCGTTCTACCATGCTTGGGCATCTTCTCTTCCATTTGCCACTAATTTTCTAACAATTTTTCTGATAATTTCGCTTCCAGTTCTTGTAAGTTCTTTAACAACTTCAGTTCCAGTTCTTCTTAGTTGAAAACGTTTTGGCAACTTTACTTTCAATTTTTACAAACTTCTGGAGAATGTCGCTACCAGTTTTTGCGTGGATATCGTATTTTCCTCTTTATAAACTCTTCTTTTGATTGACTGTAGTTCTCTACTAATTTTTACTGCTTTTTTTCATTTAGTTTCTATTTAAAAGTTGTTGCATTTTCATTCTGTAAAATTTGTGGTTTAACCGCATTTTCATTTGGTTTCACTATAAAAGTCACGGTATTTTCATCTCGTTTCGCAGCATTAGTTTCCCTGCAAACGTAATATTTTTTGTTCTACTTTCGAAACATCTTTATTTAGTTTTTGTGTTATCAGCCATTCTCGCCTCTACGTACAAATGCTTTTAGACATCTATTGATCTTACATACACCCGACAGTAACACCACTGTAACATAGTTCAAGTTAAACAGCTTTTTATACAAGAATTTTTATTGCACTGAAATGCCACTACAGAAGCACTAACAATAATTAATACACCAAGATCTTAATTAAAACTTTGAAAACACTTTTTTATTATTAAACTAACTAATTACATTGTATTGGCTTGATGCACCATTAACTGATTATTATTTCAGCACTAATGATTATGTATATAGCGCACTGTTATATCATAATTTACATAGACATTAAGCACATTTAATGTCACACTCAATTAAATAATTATTTCATATCACTTGTACTTGAGTAATTCGTTCTTTGTCTTTTAACAATCATGCAATAAACACTATCAAGCTGTTGGTGAATATCCATTTTTCTCTAAGAGGTTTAGGTCCAACATAGAGTTGAAATGTGATTATAAGAATGTATTTTTTTATCTTGTATCAGATGTGGAAAACTTGATGTGCTACATTTTACCCAACTCAATTAAGTATTGTCTTTTTGCAAACAAACAAGAAGAAGCAATAGAATCTGTTGGGTTTTCACAACTGCAGACCCTATACAAGGTGCGTTTCAAAGTAAACAGGACTTTTTCAAAATGAAAACCGAGACTTAGTTTTCGACAAAACTCATGTATTTTATTTAAAATAGTCTATTTGGACTGTTGTTAACCTTTTCCCTTGGGTTCAGGTAATATTATACACCTATCTTGCCAACTGTCAGGCGCAAGGGTAATTAAACGAGGATTACCTGTTGAGACAAGAAGCTCGAGGTAGGTTTAGATGAAAAACGGCTTATGAGTAAGAAAGAAAACTAAAAGCAAAGCGGCTAGTAAAGTAATTTGCTCTGAGTAGATCATGGGCTTGGGTCGGGGTTGAACTACGACCAAAAATAAAGTAAATATGGCGCCACCGAATTTTTAAATACAATAAATGGCTAACATCAGCCCATTTGTATAAGGAGAATGTGGAAACTTAAGCCCTATACCGCTATACAAATATTTTTCATGAACACCATTCTTAGGAAAGACTTACCAACTTCACTCTAAAGCTGATAAAAATGCACTGCTACTCCTGAAATCAAACAAAAGCAATACTAGCATAGTTTATGCGTTCTGTTAATTATCACCATTAAATGTGTTAGGTATTAAAAACAAAATCTCATCTCATTCCCTAAATAATAATCATAGACATGACCAAAATAACTTTCTCTTCTCTTAAATTACCAATTAGCAAAAATATCTATTTACAAATAATTTCCCTTGCATTTTGAGAGTGACTAATGATATATTAACAAGATCTTAATTAGTCTCAAGTAGTACTACAATAAATTTCACATATTTGTATTAATTCAATTTAACTTCTTCGTTATCTATAAGTTTCAATTAAGCATGCATAATCGGACCAGTGAACAACGAATTTTGAATGTGGGTACGTTATTATGATTACCAACTAATACTATCTAAAATGAACAAATTTAGTTTCCTTAGCCTGAATAATTATTAATTTTCCTAAATTGGTAGTTAGAATTTATTACTTCTACAAGTTAAACCATTTTTGCATACTGCTTTCTATAAATTTTTACGGTACATCAAAAATAAAAATGGAATCTATGAAAAGTCTTCTTCAAAATCACAAGGATACTATGAGGTCAAACAACGTAACATAACTTGGAAATTTCCAACTTGAACAAAACTTAAAAGACACATACTTGGTTGGGATCAAGATGTCAAGACTTGAACGTCCCTACAGAACAAACAACATACCAGATCTTCAACAACTTGCGATAATTTCTGCGATGCGCTTAAATCATCCCCATGAATTTTATATGAAACTTGAAGTTTTCTTATATCATCATGAAATACGTTGTTATTTCGCAAACCGCCTACTATGAGTCATCTACCAACTCTGAATTAAATCCTAGAATTCCTCACATTCCAACATTCAGGTTAAAACCTGTAAGTTTCTATTTTTAATCACGTTACTATGTTGCACTACAAAAAGAATTAACAAATGCCATGAGGTTGATTAATACTCACTGTGTTCATGATGCTTTAAATTTTTAACACCTTGTCTTAGACGTCTTTCTGCCGGAATAGCATCGCCAGGAATAATGATCTATTACACGGTTTATTCACTTCCTTCTTTTTCACGTGGCACCAAGCATAATTGCTCAGTGCCATTGTTCTTATCAGAACCCCGACTTCCACGCCCAACAGCCAACGTGAAAGTGCACGTATTAACAACTTGACAACTGGTTGTCAGTTTGACCGTTATAACGATCATCCTATTTATAGGAGGAGGGAGGCCTTACCATGACTCTTATAAGAGTTATTTTTTGTCACCGTGCAACCTGAAATGATGTTCCCAGTTTTGAAGCATAAAGTTAGATTAATACAATAAGTAATAAATACAAGAGGTAAACAGAATATGACTTAGATATTTACAAAGATATAAGAAGGCTTGAACTAACCTTATATCAAAATAATAGCACAAATATCCATCAAAACACTGCTGGAAAGTAAACTTGTTACACTGTATAGCAATTTGCATGTTCCAGAAGCATGTCAAACGAGTGTTTTAGTTTGTCTGTGGAGCTGTCTTTGAGAATGTCAATGCAGGCCATTTGGGTGACCTCTACGTCAGTATAACGTTCTGCTTTCATCGGTAAATGTATTTTTCCGAGTAGGTAGAAATCGCGGTGTTAAATCATATAAATACGGGGAGTGATTGATGGTTAAAATGCGATTCTTGATTGAAAAATCAATCATACATGTTGTTCGATGCAATGACACATTATTATGCAACAAGTACCAATTTCCTTCTTCACGATAGTCTGGCCAAATGCTACAAGTACGTCGCACCAATCCCTTTAAAATGCCTAGATATAGAACAGCATTAACTGTTTGGCCAGGTGAAACAAATTCCTTACGGATCAAAATGAAACAAATCAACATTATCTTCACTTTTGTTTGACTTCTCCAAACTGCTACTATTTTAGATTGGGGCTCATCTGAATGATTTAATTCTGCACTTTGCGCTTAGTTTCTGAATTGTATCGAAAGCACTACATTTCTATGTATTTCTGACTCCTTGATGATGTTTTTCAAATATCGAATTTTGCACAATTTTTGGACATCAGTCGATTTGTTCGTGAACACCTATCGGAAACCCAAATCAAATTCGATTAATTAATGTTTAGTAGATATTCAATTCCATTTTTATTAATGACAATGAAGATTTTGGCTGATCTTTGATGAATTCATGCACAGTTTTGATGGCACATTCGGTTATATCAAACTTCGATTATCTAACATGTTAGTCATCATTTATATTTTTATGAGTTATCCTTAAAGTATGTATACCACTCGTGGACTCTACTACGGGATAAACTCGCTTCATCAATTAAAGCATTTGAGTAAAAATTGTCTCAAGTTTAAAACAGAACTTAATGTTGGTTCTTTATTCGATATTCAATTATGCACCAAAGCAACAAAAACACAATTACTTACAACGCAATAACTCAGCTTCTACACCCTCGATTGCCATGCGCTTTTGACAGAACGTCAGTGAAAGGTGTATATTGCTAACTTAGCAGCCATCAGTGCACTATTTTGAAAAAGTCCTGTTTACTTTGGAACTCACCTTGTAGTTCTTTTCATAAGTGTCTTTCATAAACTATCTTATATTGACTTGGAAATGTGTGCAATATTAAGGTAAGGTATGAGCTTACAGCTTAAATTAATTTGAATTATTTTGTGTGGAAATATTTTCTATAATTTTCAGCTTAAGCATAGTTATATATTAAAATTTTCTACAACTTACACAAAAATAAAGTACAATATATCACATTAACAACATAAAAATCTATAACCGTATGGTGGTAGCCCAATTCACAAGAATTGAAAATAAATTGCTTATTGAAAACTATCAATATCAGAGGCCATAGCACAAATAAGTGCACTCTCATTGTTTCTTAAGCAAGTTCCTTTAGCCTTTTCCATTTTAGTAGCTGCAATTGTATTTTCATTATTTCGTCCATGGCATGTGTGATTGATTTCTTTTAGATAGACCGTACATGTTCACAACATTCGCCCTAAAATTTTCTGTTTTGTATTATTAAATTAGTATTTGTACTACCCTTTTTAAGTATGTGTTTCACAAATTATTCAATTTTATTCAAATTTATAGCAATTTGAGAATCAATTTAATGTTAATTATAGACATTTCACTACTCGTTGAGTATTCACTTGCTAATGTGCTCTCAATGAGTAACCAACTACCACTGCATCAGCTACCTCTTAGAATATGGATAGTGTCTCTTGTAATTATTATTACTGAACTACAACATAGTAAATATCACCTGCAAATTAGGAATAAATATTTCCTGTGATTAGTTGCGGGCTACTGTTAACGCATTTATCAATTTAGAACAAGTAATAACAAAAGTCTTTATTATTTACTATTCACAAGTTTAATTAACGTATATGCCTTATTTATAGATGTTTTTAGTCCAATTAATAATGAAGCATTGTCACACTAATGCTATTGACAAGCACTAATATCTTCTTAAACTAAATCCTTAACCATAAGTCTTCTTAACAACACTAACACTACTATAATTTATTTATTACCCTTTTGTCTATTTATGTACAAATTGGGTGTACAATGTGCACGTTCACATAATACAAATTTATATTACTATAGGACTTTCAAAATCTAATAACCAACTAACTATACACGATATGATTTATATACGACATATGGATATAGAATAACTGATGTACACTCATCACCAATCTTATATATACCCTAAAATTAACTAGATGATTCATAGTCTGGTGTTGCTCGAATGTTCTACTCTTCTGTAGAATTCACTTCGGTTATGCAACTTGCGTGTTTGACGGGTTGCCTATAGTTCGTAACACTGACCCCCCCCCCTCTTTAAAACCGTTACTATAAAAATATTTTGACGCCAATTTGATGACTGATGACGGTATCGGCAGCTATCTTTTCTGATGCATACACCACGTCGTTGGAAATAACAGTCAACACTCTTTGCTTGGTCTTGGTAGGCAACCCGTTGATAACAACAAACAAGGACCTGGATGTTAGTTCCCTAGAAAATTACTTCTATCATATTTCGAATTATTTTCCAATGTAAGCAATCCAGTCCAAAGCCCAGCCTGGGTACCGCTAATCTCATTACTCTATTTTCCATCATCTGAGCCTTAAAACTCAGCGAAGTCTCTCATAGATGTCCATAACTAGGTGTCTGCCTAAAAGAATTTTTGGTGACCAGATAGTAAACATAACAATTTCCATCCTGAAAAACCAAGGCCTTTCCTACGGTTGGTTACTGTTGAACTAATTTATCCACACATCCAAACTTTTTCTTGAAAACAACAGTTATTTCCCTTGACATTTGCAGATCTTGAACTACGCACATTGTAAGGAAATACCCTGCTGGTGCTCCAAACAGATCTTGCTGTTTTCAACAACAACGCCAAATCTCGCCTTAGCGGAACCACCATACGCCGCCATGAAACTCTCAAAATCTACATTTGGATCACGATTAATAAATAACTCTACGAACACCATTTTCATTACTCGAGTTTTCCTGGTTCTTTCCAGTATAAGATGTTAAACGGTCAATGTGTACCACGTTTGGTTTACCACGGGGAGCTCTTCTATCCGGTACACTACATCATTAACCCTTTTTAACACTTCTTACGGGCCTTCCCATTGTCATTGTAAGTTTGGCGACAATCAACGCTTTCTTTGTGGATTGTACAACTACAGTAAATCTCTAGGTTGGTAACCACCTTCTTGTGCTCTTGTCATACTATGATTTTATTCGATCGCTTGCCGCCTGGATATTCTATCGGACGCTTTTGTGAATACTATTTGATCTTTCGCAAAGCTTACTAACGTAATCTTCATCTGCAACCTTTCACCAGGTTTAAATCCAAACTGAAGATCACATGGTAGCCGCAATTCACGTCCTAACATCACGCAAGCAGGAGAGTATCCTATGTTGGCATGTACCGTAGATCGGTACGCCAGTAAGAACAAATGTAAATATTGGTCCCAGTCTCGTTGATGTTCGGAGACAACTTTGGCTAGGTACTTTCCTAACGTCCTGTTCATTCTTTCAACCATTCCATTCGATTGGGGATGAAGTGACGTGGTTCTAGTCTTCCTGATCCCAAGATGCTTGCAGACGTTCTGAAACAACGCTGATTTGAAGTTCCGACCTTGATCGGAGTGTAATTCCAACGGAACTCCAAAGCGACAAAACAATTCCCTCACTAGTACATCTGAAAGCGTCTCGGCTTCTTGGTTAGGTATAGCATACCTGTGTTAGAGTCATATTCCTGCAGCCGTTCTATCTACCTTACAACTTGCCCTTCAGGGTTTCAAAACTGCAGTAACCATTTTAGTGCAGCATGGTCTGTTTTTAACAGGAATTTACAGCCGTATGAGTACTTATAAAAGTGCTCTACGGATTTGACGACGGCCAACAGCTCCCTTCTTGTCACACAATAGTTCCTTTCTGGCCGCAACAAGATCTTGCTGAAATACCCAATAACTTTTTCTTGTCCATCCTGCACTTGGGAAAGAACACTTTCTATAGCTGTGTTACTGGCATCGGTATCCAACACAAATTTCCACTCCATCCGTGGATAACTCAGAATTGGTGCTGTAACTAGTAGCCGTTTCAGTTGTTCAAATTTGTTGTAGCAGTCGTCATTCCAATTATATTCTTGTCCATTTTCGGTTAATTTCGTCAACGGTTTGGCAATGTTCGCAAACCCAGGTATAAAACGTTGGTAATATGTGCACAATCCTAGAAAACTGCATAGTCGGTGTATCAGTATTGACTCCATAATCCAATTCCAATTGTAAACGCAGTTTTCTTTTTATCGTTTGGCTCCAAGCCTACCTGCCAGTTACCGCTTTTCAAGTCTAATGTCGAAAACCATTTAGACCCGGATAGAGTATCCAAGGTGTCATCAATTCTGGGTAAAGGATAGCTGTCTTTCTTTGTGACATTGTTTAGCTGCCGGTAGTCTACACAAAAACCTTGTCGACCCATTTTTTTCTTGACAAGCACTACCGGGGATGTCCATGGACTAATCGAGGGATCAATCACTCCGTTTCTCCATGCCTGTGATAATGTACTCGGCTTCTTTACGTTTTGCAAAAGGCAGCCGTCGGAGATGTTGTCGCATCGGTTGCGCATCTCCACTATTGATCTTGTGTTGTACCACATTCGTCCTTCCTTTCTCACTATCATTCAGTGCAAACACCTTGATATTGTCCGACCAGTTCTTTTACTTTGCCCAGTTGGTCGCCGTAATCTTTGACACGACGGTATCAACATATCCAGCAATTTCTGTGAGCAACCGTTGGCTGGTTTATCTTTTGTGTCGTCCACACAACGTTTAATATGGCATACTGGAGTGAAACTTCCCACAATCATGTTTTTCTTCCAGAGTCGCCGCATGCGGATTAATGTTTAGCACCCTTATTGGTATTATATTTCGAGACTTTACCAATGTTCTTCCAATCAGTAATCCTTCCTGACCCATTCCCGATTCAGTTGCTTCCATCATGAATACTTGTCCTTCTTGGAGAGTACCATTCGGGCGTCCCGTCACGATTATTTTCACCTTCTCGGGTACTTCTATATCACAAATTATTCGAACTTGCATCGTCTGGTTAGTCGTCCTTTGAAATGGAATCTCATCATCATCTATCCAAAGCACATTTCTTTTCATGTTCACATGATACCCATATTCTCTCATGAGATCTATTCCCAAGTAACTTCTTTTGTAATTTTAGCTACCAACACCCGATGATTAATTAGTTTGTCTCCAATTCTCAACGTTACGGCAAGTCTCTCCCTGAGTAGAAATTTTCTCACCACTTGCCGTTCGGAGACATACCGATGCAGGTAGCAATTTTCCACGACTAACCAAATCTAGTCTCACAATAGTCTTTGTCGCTCCTGTATCTACGAGTAGTCGGGCAATATTAATTCTGCCAACAATATAAATGCTGTCCAGACTTCCTATCGACGATGCAGCACGGATGATAATCTCGGTGGCACTACGTTGTTCTGTCGATGTTTGCCGCCTTACGTTTTCCTGCTGCTCAACCGGTTATTTTTTTGGTTGAGTACAGCGTCTCTGTATATGGCCAACTACATCGCAGTTCCAGCATCGTAGACCTCCGGGGTCGTTGTCTTACCAGCTTTCCCGCTTTTTGTTTTTCAAACACACGGTTGATTATTTCTTCTATTTTGTTCTGCGATTGACCAGGTTCTTCTAAGGCAGACCGAACTTTGTGACTTATCCTGTATGATACCTGCTTAGCTGCTTCAAATTCAAGCGCATGAGTCAGTGAGTCATCTAACATTTTTGGTTGTGCTAATCTTAGCGCTTGCTGTATTTCGCAGTTTTTAACGCCATCCACAAATGTTCGAACAGCTAGTTGTTCGAGGAAGCTATTTGGTGCCGTTGGGTATGCCAATCTAACTAATCTGGCAATGTCAGCTTCAAATTCTTGCAGGCTTTCATTTGTCTTTTGCGAGCGGTTCTTAACTTGTGCATGGTAAACCTGTTGAAGGTGAGCGTCTCCATATCTCATCTCAAGCTTCGATGTTAAGAGGCCGTAATCATTCTGCTAGTGATCGGGAATCGTTTGCAAGATGTTAAGAGCTTCCCCCTCCCGTAGGGTCACTATTAAGGAGATAGCATTCTCTTTGTTGCACCAACCGTTGGCTATTGCAGCAGCTTCAAATTGTTTCAAATATGTCGGCCAAGGTGTATTCTCATCAATGTGAGTGATTTCACTTTTAACAATTTTAACGCTATTGACTCGCTTCCTTCCATGCTTCTTATTTTAGGGATGTACTGATTTACAACTTGGTTTGCTAATTCAAGTGGCCGCGTTGTTAGTGAAATTATTTCTTCTTGCAGCCTCATCACATCTTCTTCCATTTTTACCGATTTACTATCCAACCTTTGCTCAACTGTCTTTTATCATCATATATACTTCCCATTTTGGAACAGATGCTTGTGGTGGGTGAGTTAAGGTTCTACCCATATCTATTCTGGTAAGCATCGGACTACTTTTTTTTTTAATTAATCACTATACACCCAACACAGTCTGACACCAGTGTAGCGGGCTACTGTTGACGCGTTTACCAATTTAGAACAAGTAATAACAAACGTCTTTATTATTCACTATTCACAAGTTTAATTAACAATATATGCCTTATATAAAGATGTTTTCAGTCCAATTGATAATAAAGCATTGTCACACTAATGCTATTGACAAGCACTATTATCTTCTTAAACTAAATCCTTAACCATAAGTCTTCTTAACAGCACTAACACTACGATAATTTATTTATTACCCTTTTGTCTATTTATGTACAAGCTGACGGTACAATATGCACGTTCACATAACACAAATTTATATTTACTATAAGAATTTCAAAATGTAATGACCAACTAACTATACACGATATGATTTATATACGGCATTTGTATATAAACAAACTAATGTTCACTCATCACCGATCTTATATATACCCTAAAATTAAGTAGATGATTCATAGTCTGGTGTTTGCTCGAATATTCTAGACTTCTGTAGAATACACTTAGGTTATGCAACTTGCATGTTTGACGGGTTGCCTAATAGTTCATAACAATACTTTGCCGATTGATTAACTAAAAGTAGCTTAATGTATACGAATTATATCAGGTACGTGGAGCAACTTTAGGCTTAAAATTATGCTTGCATTTATATGCAGAAGTGTGAAAATACAATAAAAAATTTAATCACACGTTAAAATATGTACTGTTTATAACGTTGACGTATAAATATGTACAATTTGGCACAAACCTTTAATTTGCATTTACTCATTGTAACATATATTTTGCAATTTATGTAATAAACGCTACATGTTTTGAATTGACCTGATCAAACCATATAATAAACAGACGTAAGCAAATGTTGATCTATTCACACGGGCGCTATGCAGTCGGAGAGACAATGCACAAATTATGATTATAAAAATGTTATACAGTATTCCAAACAATGGAATTAGTTGTTCTTTTTTTTCTATTTCGACCAATAACAAAATGTTGTAACTTTATCAAATCGCCCTTATTTTGGAGCGAGATTGTAACACTTTTTATTACCTGGGGTATTAGAGATGGAACTGAAACCCATTTATCATTCTTTTGCTCTGGTAGATCAAAGACATTTTACCTACCACAAAAGAAAGCATAGGCGATAGACATTAAACCGCTATAAGAGAAGGTAGGATGCAACCACGGCATAGCTCTCGCACAACACCAGCGGTAGGCACGAAAGTGATCGTAAGTTTGTTGTTTTTATGGTTAGCTAACAAGTGGATGGGGAAAGGGAGGGCGCCTCTACCTTTAATACTCCTACACAAAGATGAAACAATGCCCAAGGAGACAGTTAGAAATCTTTACGCTTAAGACAACAAAACAAACACTCCGAGGACACTCAATAGCGGTCCTCACTTAGAGAGACAGCAACTAAAAAGGAAAGCTGCAGCTAGTAAATACAATGAGATTACTATTTTTGATCCAAGATAAGCAATAATGATATTAGATGAATTAGAACCTACTAACTTTTAATATTTTGTTACGCATTAAAGTACTTCTATTTCCCAAATAAAACAAAATTTTGATTTTCAATTACAGATCTCAATAAAATATATATAACAATAACTCAAAAAGGTTCGACCTAGATTTCAAGTAACGGCTGAGTTTATTTATTTAAATTAATTAGTGACATAAATGAAGCATATATCATTTGTGTAAGCCCTATCAGCTTTCAAATCTAAATACTTTACAGATGGTTTATAAAATTTTAAAGTACTTCGGTCAACATAAACACATTAATAAATTATTTAAATTAATTTTCCATTTGGTATAAACCTGATAACAAAAGCAATCATTTCAAACGTATGCATGTCAAAATAATCTTACATATTTTTATCTCAATTAAATTTTTGTTGGAACAAACAATTTAATTGTCCAAAAACAATTTTTTAAAAAAACAGCTGGTTCTACATTGTATGATACTTTTTTTGAATGTAAAATTTTTCGAAGATTAACAATCTAATTCTCTAATAAGCAATTTTATATGAAATTTTTAGATATTTAATTTTTAATTGTTTTTCTCAAATTTGTTTACTTCATCAACGAGATTTGGTATTAAATTCGCACCAACATATTTGTAACAATTCAGATCATAAACAAAATATTAACAGCCATTAAAGAACGTGACCTATTTTATTAACTGAAATAAACTATAAGCGTCGAAACTACTTTGCCAAACTGTAATGATGAAAAAGCAAACTCAAATTCTTAGCGATGGATAATGTTTGCAACCAAAATCTACTAGCTTTCATTAATTATCAGGTGTATACTTAAAGTTCCACATGTATCTCAAACGCCAATACAACCGTTAACGTTAACAAACAATTTTATTATATACCTAACCTAACGCTGCAAGTAAAGTGTATTACTAATAATTAAAGGCAAATTTCTTACCAACAATCAACGAAGAGATCAATTACAGAACTAAGACTGGTTTTATTAAATTTATAAGACAATTCTCAAATTGCGTGCCCTACAAGAAAAACTTGAACATCTCGATATTTAAAGAGGACGCTCAATGCTTATTAATATTCGTTTGGAGAGAAGGTTTATCTTGGACGCAAGCGTAAAAAGACACTCTTACCACTGTGTTTAAAGCGATACACAAATGTTTATGGTAAAGAGTATCTGAAATTTATACTGAATATTAATTACGTTTATATTATCAAGTTTGCTAGTTTTGATAAAAAGTTCATCTATTTATAATTAATTGTCCATTGTACGTTTTTCGTGATAGATTTTAAGTAAGATTAGATTACCATAATCACTTTGATCAACAACTATTTTTGTTGCAGGAGGAGTGTGCGCAACTGTTAGAAATAATAAGTAACAAAATAAATATGCACAATGCCGAGTTCAGTTCCCATATACTTTTGTCAATATTTAAAATGGCTGAAGTTGAAATAAAACAAATTGATCAGGGTTCTGGATCGACATCATATTTTGCTGAATTACGTTTAGTAGTTTCTTTAATAATTTTGCCAATTTTACAGGCTAAAATGCTTTCCTTATGACATTAAACTGATCGCATTACCGTTCAAGAGTGAGTTTAATATAGTATATTATCCTGGTCAGTAGTTGCTCAAAACTATATGACTTACGGAATATTACATGGTATTCTTAATGTTTAGTGTCTCTAAAGGGTTACATTGGTTGTTTGACCATCACTAGCTAATTGTAAATCTATATCAGTGTTGACTGTTATCTCTAGATAAAATATAGTCTTTACTAGATATAAGTATAATATAGTAAATACATATACATATGATGTAGCATGTTTAACCGTATATACTATCACAGTAATGCTCAGCTATTCTCCAAAAGAATATTCAAGTTTAAGTTATTTGCATACTACAGCAACATGTATTAATATACCCAGTGAGAGAAATTACAATAAGTTCAAGTTGCTTTAATTTTAGTATACCAATGTTATTCTGTACAATCCTATACGTCTTCCCATGTAAGTTAAGGATCTTTTTATAGTCAACAAGCATTTAACTACATTTACATTAAATGCTCGTGTGAGACTATATATATCTTGGCTTGCATGTAAAGAAATTGCATATCATTATAGCTTTAATAAATTTAATTCAGGATAGAGTCGCAATTAATGTTAAGTTTTATTAATCGACTGAATTTGAAACATATCGTTTATATAGAATAAGAACCTGCAATCACTGATTTTTGGATGAAAATGTTTTTGAACGTAACAAAAATGTATGTTGCACTTCTAAACACAATTTTCAATATCACCTTGTTATCTGTTCACAACTTATGCTTATATACTATAATTGTTATTCCCTGCGGTTCTTTGTTAAAACTTTTAGAAATTTATGGAATGTATGTCTAAAGTCTAGAGGTCACACGCACGTTTGAACCGATAGGAAAATTTTTATTCTAAAAGTCTATTTTTGATTAACTTTTATAAACACAATTTTATAAATTGTTGAAGATTATTAAATTTAGGAATTTTAGATTTAGGAGTAACGTAATATGTAGAACCCGTCCAATAGTTTGTTTGATTTTAGTTTTTGTTGGGGTTCTTTCGTGCATGTGTCCGTATGTTTAGTATATGGCGCGAGTTTCATTAAATAGAGTTTGTTGATATATGAACCCAAAAATTTAGGCTTAATTGTAAGTAAATCTAGTCTATGTCATTTTATTAGTTATTTACTACCTGGACAATTTTAGTTCAGTTAGCAAAGTTAACCAACGTAGATTCATATTTTTGTATATTAATGTACTATTTTTTTTTTATGTAAATTTGCTAAAGGCTAAGTCTGTAATATGACAAATAACTCTTTAGAGAGCCCATACTTTCAAAATGCAAGTGTAAATAGTCACTGCAGTTAGATCATATGTAGTGTTATGTTTACCAACTTGTGCTGTATGTTCTACTAGAAAATAAATAGAATCAAAGCTAACTAACATTTTTTTATCTTTATAGGAGAAGAGTTTCAGTATACCATCCACTGCTAACTTTTTTTATTATTACGTATATATTGTAATGAACATTAGTTTACAGTTCTTCATTCTGTGCAGTACAAAGAAATTCTTAACATACTCAAACGCCACAACAGAGATCACTGGTAATAATTACAATATTTATTATTCTAAATTATTTCTTAATACGACGCTTAAACTATATTTGTTGCTAACTTAAATGCCTAGGTTGCTGCGCCATTAAATTGTCTAAACAAACACTAAATATTCTATCTTAATTGATAAGTACATTAAGCATATTTCTTTTAACAACTCGAATAACTTAATTCATATCACTTGTGGATTAATACGCCCACTGAACGCCCCACTGAATCGTACTGTTTATATATTGAACTAATAATGTTTCCAATATTATTCTAAAATTTAGCAGAGTCTTTACATCATATTTGACTCCTGTAGCTGTCAATTATAGCATTGTTTGCATAATGCCATTTATCAGTTTCATTGTTAGACCATCACAATGTTACACTATACCATCCTAGGAGTGTACGCCTAATCGAAGTCGAGTAATTCTAATGAAACGATTAGCCCAGTGTAAGAGGTAGATGCAAATGATGGCTAAGAAGAATGTAATACTTTAAGAGTATAAGCTAGCTGGGGATCAAACCCGCGGAGCGATGATACGGTGTGAGTAAGGATAAACAGAGAGTAAAGGGGCGCTACCTTGCCTAGAAGAAAAATAAATAGATGGAAACGAACAAATGACGGTTGGCGAGGACGCCGTCAAACAAGAAACAGGAGCATGAAAAACTCTAGAGCTAAGACACATACATGAAAAATAATTGGCAGCAGTAAGCACCTAGAGATACTCAACATGAGCAGGTAAGCATACTCAACGCTGTAAACCTAAAAATTAATCTAAACACTCAAACACAAATTACTCTGACCTGCACCTGTAATAAATATGTTTAAATTACCTGAATACCTTAATTTCATACTTCACTCAAATAGTTTTAATATACTGAAGCGGGCTACTACTACCGCGTTTCTCTAATTTAAAAACAAGTAATAACAATAGTCTTTATTACTCACTGTTCACAAGTCTAATTAACAGTATATGCCTTATTTATAGATGTTTTTAGTCCAATCAACAATGAAGCACTATCACACTAATGAATTTACAAGCACTAATATCTTCTTAAACTAACTTTTTTACCATAGGTCCATAAATAACACTAACACAACTATTATTTATACACTTCTATCTATTTATGTATACTACGAGTTGCATGTACATTAGACACGTTCAGCTCATATAGCATTTATGTTCAATTTCCGACTTTCAAAAGCTCAACTACATTCACTATACACGATATAATTTATATACGACATTCTTATATAGATTAACTCTTGCTTTCATTAGCGGTCTTATATATACTCTGGATTAAAAAGGATGACTCATGCTCCAGTAATTCCTAGAAGAATTCTGGAATCCTTGAGAATAAATAGTGCTTGCGGCGTTTTGTGTGTTTGATGGGTTGCCTACTAGTAGCTCGCTACACTGCCCCCTCTTTAAAACCGTTACGTCTCGTAACTGTAAATACATTTTGACGCCAATTCGATGACTGATGACGGTATCGGCAGCTATCTCCTCTGCATCCAACACGTCGTTGGAAGTAACAGTCAACACTCTTTTCTTGGTCTTGGTAGGCAACCGGTTGATAACAACAAACAAGGACCTGGACGTTGGTTTTTTTGAAAACTACTTCTAGCATATTTTGGACTATCCTCCAATCTAAACGATCCAGTCCACAGCCTAGCTTGGGCACCTCTAGTCTCATTACTTCATTTTCCATCATCTGTGCCTTAAGATTTGGCAAAGCCTCGCATAAATGTCTATAACTAGGTCTCTGCCATTAAGAATTTTTGGTGACCAGATAGTAAACATAACGATTTTTATCTTGAAGAACCAAAGCTTTTCCTACAGTTGGCTGCTGTTGTACTAATTCATCCACACATCCAAACTTTTTCTTGAAAACAACAGCTATTCCCCTCGACATTGCCAAATCTTGAGCTACGCAATGTGCAAGGGAATACTCTTCTGGTGCTCTAAACAGATCTTGCTGTTTTTCAACAACAACGCCAAATCTCGCCTTAGCGGAACCACCATACGCCGCCATAAAGCTCACAAAATCTACATTTGGCTCATGATTAATAACTTGTCGAACACCGTTCTCATCATTCGAGCTTTCTTGGTTGTTGCTAGCGTAGGATGTTAAACGGTCAAAGTGTACCACTTTCGGTTTACCACGGGGAGATCTTCTGATCCGGTACACTACATCATTAATCCTTTTCATCACTTCGTACGGGCCTTCCCATTGTCTTTGTAATTTTGGCGACAACCCACGTTTTCTTTGTGGATTATACAACCACACCAAATCTCCAGGTTGATAACCACCTTCTTGTGCTCTCGTGTCATATTTTGATTTTATTCGATCGCTTGCTGCCTAAATATTCTTTCGGACGTTTTCGTGAATGCTGTTTGATCTTTCACGAAGCTTACTAACGTAACCTTCACCTGCGATCTTTTCTCCAGGTTTAAATCCAAACTGAAGATCACATGGTAGCCGCAATTCACGTCTTAGCATTACGCAAGCGGGCGAGTACCCTGTGCTGTCATGTACCGAAGATCGGTACGCCAGTAGGAACAAATGTAAATATTGGTCCCAGTGTCGTTGATGTTCAGAGACAACTTTGGCCAGGTACTTCCCTAACGTCCTGTTCATTCTTTCAACCATTCCATCCGATTGGGGATGAAGTGGGGTGGTTCTAGTCTTCCTGATTCGAAGATGCTTGCAGACATTTTTAAACAATGCTGATTCAAAGTTCCGACCTTGGTCGGAGTGTAATTCCAACGGAACTCCAAAGCGACAAAACAACTCCTTCACTAGTACATCTGCAACCGTCTCGGCTACTTGGTTAGGTATAGCATATGCCTCCGGCCATTTGGTAAAATAATCCATTGCAATCAAGATGTATTTATTTCCTTTCTCTGATTCAGGAAACGGACCAGCTATATCAATGGCTACCCCCTCAAAAGGATTCCCCCCGTTATACTGTCTCATTGGGACTCTCCGTTTTGTGACTGGGCCATTTGCAGAGGCACACAATTCACATTTCCGGCACCACTGCTTCACATCATCTTTGCAGTTCACCCAATAGAAACTTTCTCTCACTGTTTCGAGAGTTCTTTTCACGCCAAAGTGCCCTCCGGAAATACCATCGTGCAAGTGCTGCAACACTTCCGGCACTCTGAAGTCTCCCAGTACCATCTTCAAATTCCAGGCGTCGTTTCAAGATTCTATTTTCCATCATCAAGGAGTCCCACTGAGCCCAGTATGCCTTCAGGCTCCTATTTAAAATACTAATTTCTTCCCAAGCTGGTCGTTGTCCTCTATTTTTCCACTCAATAATACGTCCCAATTCGGCGTCATTCTCCTGGTCTTTTCGTATTCTTTCGAGTTGCCAAGTATCATCGGTTACCGTCATTCTATGGATGACACTTATTTTCTCTTCCATCTTGGAGCAATGATTGCAGTTTACCGGACAAGGTCTCCTTGACAAAGCGTCTGCATTCCGATGGCTAGTTCCTACCCGATGTTCTGTGTCAAAGTCATATTCCGGCAACCGCTCTATCCACCTTGCAACTTGCCCTTCAGGATGTCGAAACTGCAGTAACCATTTCAGTGCAGCATGGTCTGTTCTCAACAGGAATTTACGGCCGTATAAGTACTTATAAAAGTGCTCTACAGATTTGACGACGGCCAACAACTCCCTTGTCACACAATAGTTCCTTTCTGGCCGCGACAAGACCTTGCTGAAATACCCAATAACTGTTTCTTGTCCGTCTTGCACTTGGGAAGGAACGCTTCCTATAGCTGTGTTACTGGCATCAGTATCCAACACAAACTTCCCCTCCATCCGTGGATAACTCAAAATTGGTGGTGTAACTAGTAGCCGTTTCAGTTGTTCAAATGCACTGTGGCTGTCGTCATTCTAATCATATTCTTGTCCATCTTCGGTTAGTTTCGTTAACGGTTTGGCAATGTTCGCAAACCCACGTATAAAACGTCGGTACTATGTGCACAATCCTATAAAACTGCGTAGTTGGTGTATATCTGCTGGTGTAGGCCACTCCTGTACCGTTTTTATTTTGTCAGGGTCAGCTCTTATTCCGGTCTCCGAAACGACATGTCCTAGATATTTTACCTCTTTTCCAAATAGGTGACACTTCTTGGGGCTCAATGTAAGGTTTGCCCCGCGTAATCTTTGGAATATCTCCTCTAGGTTTTTAAGATGTTCTTCAAAAGACCGGCCTAAAACTATCACGTCGTCTAGGTACACCAGACAAGTCCTCCAGGACAGTCCACGCAGTATCGACTCCATCAATCGTTTAAAAGTAGCAGGGGCATTGCATAATCCAAATGGCATGACCTTGAACTGCCATAATCCAGTTCCAATTGTAAACGTAGTCTTTTCTTTATCGTTTGGCTCCAAGCCTACCTGCCAGTATCCGCTTTTCAAGTCCAAGGTAGAAAATCATTTGGAACCGGATAGAGTATCCAAGATGTCATCAATTCTGGGCAAAGAATAGTTGTCTTTCTTTGTCACATTGTTAAGCCGCCGGTAGTCTACACAAAACCTTGTCGATCCGTCCTTTTTCTTGACAAGCACTACCGGGGATGCCCATGGACTATTTGCGGGTTCAATCACTCCCTGTTCTTCCATATCGGTGATCATTTGCTCGGCTTCTTTACGTTTTGCCAAAGGAAGACGCCTGGGGTGTTGTCTTATCGGTTGCGCATCTCCGGTATTAATCTTGTGTTGCACAACATTCGTCCTTCCTTTCTCACTATCATCCAGTGCAAACACACCTCGATATCGTCCGACCAGTTCTTTTACCTTGCCCAGTTGGTCGCCGTTTAATCCTTGACACAAGGGTATCAACATATCCAGCAACTCCTGTGAGCAACCATTGGCTGGTTTATCTTTCGTGTCGTCCACACAACGTTTAATATGACATACTGGAATGCAACTTCCTACAATCATGTCTTTCTTCAGGGTCACCGTATGGGGATTAATGTTTAGCACCCTTACTGGTATCATGCTTCGAAACTTTACCAGCGTTCTTCCAATCAGTAATCCCTCCTGACCCATTCCCGATTCAGTTGCTTCTATCATGCATACTTGACCTTCCCGGAGCGTACCATCCGGGCGTCCCATCCCTATCATTTTCGCCTTCTCGGGTATTTTCATATCACAAATCATTCGAACTTGCATCGTCTGGTTACTCGTCCCTTGAAATTGAATCTCATCATCATCTATCCGAAGCACATTTTCTTTCATGTTTACATGAAACCCATATTCTCTCATGAGATCCATTCCCAAGATCACTTCTTCTGTAATTTCAGCTACCAACACCCGATGATTAATTAATTTGTCTCCAATTCCCAACGTTACGGCAGTCTCTCCGTGAGTCGAAATTTTCTCACCACTTGCCGTTCGAAGACATACCGATATAGGTAGCACTTTTCCACGACCAACCAAATCTGGTCTCACAATAGTCCTTGTTGCTCCTGTATCCAGTAATCGTACAACCCTACTATTAATTCTACCATCGATATAAATGCTGTCCAGACTTCCCATCGACGATGCAGCACGGATGATAATCTCCGGGGCACTACGTTGTGCTGTCGACGTTCGCCCCCTTACGTCGACTTGCTTTAGTTTTCCTGCTGCTCAACTGGTTGTTTTTTTGGTTGAGTACAGCGTCTCTGTATGTGACCAACTTCACCACAGTTCCAGCATCGCAGACCCCATCTTCGCGGTCGTCGTCTTTCAAGCCTTTCCGCTTTTTGCTTTTCAAATACACGGTTGATTATCTCTTCTACGCTTTTCTGCGATTGCTCAGGTTCTTCTAATGCGGACCGAACTTTGTGACTCATCCTGTGTGACGTCTGCTTAGCTGCTTCAAATTCAAGCGCATGAGCCAGTGCGTCATCTAACATTTTTGGCCGTGCTAATCTTAGCGCTTGCTGTATTTCACTGTCTTTAATGCCATCCACAAATGTTTGAACAGCCAGTTGTTTGAGGAAACTATCTGGTGCCGTTGGATATGCCAATCTAACTAATCTGGCGATGTCAGCTTCGAATTCTTGCAGGCTTTCACTTGTCTTTTGCGAGCGGTTCTTAACTTGTGAGTGGTAAACCTGTTGAAGATGAGCGTCTCCATATCTCATCTCTAGCTTCGATGTTAAGTGGCCGTAATCATTCTGCTGATGATCGGGAATCGTTTGTAAGATGTTAAGAGCTTCCCCACATAGGGCCACTATTAAGGAGATAGCCTTCTCTTTGTTGCACCAACCGTTGGCTATTGCAGCAGCGTCAAATTGTTTCAAATATGTGGGCCAAGGTGTTTTACCA
Source organism: Platerodrilus igneus (assembly GCA_036346225.1). Taxonomy (NCBI): domain Eukaryota; kingdom Metazoa; phylum Arthropoda; class Insecta; order Coleoptera; family Lycidae; genus Platerodrilus; species Platerodrilus igneus. The sequence goes on from JARFIW010000873.1 coordinate 3,773,691, forward strand.
TCAAATGTGGGTGCTTTCACTTTAAATTTTGACGGTAATGACTCGCTTTCTTCCATGCTTCTTATTTCTGGAATGTTCTGATTCACAACTTGGTTTGCTAATTCAAGTGGCCGCGTTGTTAGTGAAATCACTTGTTCTTGCAGCCTCATCACATCTTCTTCCATTTTTACCAATTTATTGTCCAGTTTTTGCTCAACTGTTTTTACCTGTTCAGTGAAATCTTCTTTCAATGCAATGGAGCTTTCCATTGATCTTTGTTCTAACGTGGCTGTACTTTCATTCAACTTTTCTTCCATGGTGTATTTAAACTCTTTAAGGGTCGATTCCAGTTCAACTGTCCTCACTAAGTTTTCATTGAGTGTCACCTCTAGTTTAGCCGACCTCTTTTGTATTTTCTCAGCATTTTCACTAAACTTTTCTTCTAATTTCGCAGCATTTTCACCTAACTTTTCCTCCATACTGGATTTAAAATCCTTAAGGAAATTCATTATAGTTTCTGCGTCCATCTTACTTTGACTTCTTGTAACTGGCATATATAAACTACTTAAATGTCTTTAGACTTGTGTGCTTTCCTTTTAAATTACTCACTATATACCCCACACCTGACACCAGTGAAGCGGGCTACTACTACCGAGTTTCTCTAATTTAAAAACAAGTAATCACAATAGTCTTTATTACTCACTGTTCACAAGTCTAATTAACAGTATATGCCTTATTTATAGATGTTTTAGTCCAATCAACAATGAAGCACTATCACACTAATGAATTTACAAGCACTAATATCTTCTTAAACTAACTTTTTACCATAGGTCCATTAATAACACTAACACAACTATTATTTATTCACTTCTATCTATTTATGTATACTACGAGTTGCATGTACATTAGACACGTTCAGCTCGTATAGCATTTATGTTTACTTTCCGACTTTCAAAAGCTCAACTACATTCACTATACACGATATAATTTATATACGACATTCTTATGTAGACTAACTCTTGCCTTCATTAGCGGTCTTATATATACTCTGGATTAAAAAGGATGATTCATGCTCCAGTAATTCCTAGAAAAATTCTGGAATCCTTGGGAATAAACAGTGCTTGCGGCGTTTTGTGTGTTTGATGGGTTGCCTACTAGTAGCTCGCTACAATACCCTTGTGAGGCAATAAAACAAATTAGTTTTCATAAAAACTTCGTATAATTTCGAAAATAGTATTGCATGTAGTCTTCATTCTGTATCATTTGTTTTCTTTGAGTTTTTTAAATGAATAATAATTGTAATTTCAAAAATTTCCAGTTACGCGTTTTATGCGAAAATAGTTTCACATAAAAAAAATGTATAACTCAAGAATGCAACTGTAGCATTGAACTAAACTATAAATGTACTAAAGTGTCTAGAAAGTTTTAGTAAAACAAGTAAAATTGAGATGTTTTTAGTTCACATCTGTAGTAGAAATTTAAAATGTTTGAAAGACTAAATGGTCACTTCTTAGTTAAACATAGCAACTTAACCAAAACAAAATTTTATGATTTCTTTTAGGCGCTATATAAGAATTAGTTATAGAAATTTGAACTTTTACATCAACAATACTGTAGTTTAACAAGCAAATTGCTCTTAAACAAGCTGTAATAATTTAATTCAAATGCATATAGTTTAAGGAAATTTTATAAAATATAAGCGTTACAAGATGCATATAAATCGTAAACATACTCCTAACCTTTAAAAAAAAGTTGTACGGTATAAAAGTTTTACTAAATTTATTCTGATTAAATAATAATGAGTTGCTACAAATTTATAAGCGAACTTTAATAGCTTAACTTAAATACACATCTATTTATTTTTGAATTGTATTGAAGTAGACTACAAGCTAAGGGTAACCAGAAGGTTGAGTTCAAGTTCTTGAACCACTGCAAAACAACTTCTACTACAAATACCTAACACCATATGAGCTTGACACACGTATCTACAAAGAAGGTGGACCCCAAGGTATGCTTGAAATCTTCCTTTAAGAAGTATTTAAAGCGTTGAATTATGAGATGATGAATATTATATCCAGATACTCTGACACATAAACGGCATCTAATTCCATTGTTTTAAATCAGTTCAGTACAAATGTATGCTACCCAGTAAATTGAAGGGACTGAATTATTCAAACGTAGTTTCATTTCTTGGTTATAATAATTCGTGCAACGAATAACAATAAAATGTAACTTTTAAAATACAAATGTAAAATTACTTACTACTGTAGTCACTACAAAACCAACAAACGATAACTAGGGTGGAAGTGACTTAATCGTCACTACCGTCAAGCTCACAAAATGATAAAGCCAAGACCTAGCAGAACCGTTCATTGTGGGCGAAACCGCAGCTGACACGTATTTTCAAACTGGTCTCCAAGTCGAGACTGCCTCGTGATATTCACTAAACGAGTCTTCAAGCTTCAACAAGAACAAAGGGTGTAATCTAACATTGCTAAATCATTATTATCAATAGGTCTTCAGTCCTGGAACTAGTTAGACGTGTACCTCCGTTGTTTCCTATTTTGAGTTAATTACACATTTCCCTGAAATTCCCACAGTTTACATCTTTCAGTATCTGCGTGCAATAGTTTTACCTAGGTCTACCTTTACCTCTCTTTTTTACTATCTTTGCATGTAATATATCCCGGTAAATTGCTAAATACAAACGTAAATTATAAGGATGCGTTCAAAAATGAACAGTGGTTTCACATACATAGTAAAGCATTTAATAGTACTGGGTTAAAAAAATTAAATTGTTACAACACTACCCACATCCTTATACTATTCTGTTGCAGAACACTGTGCCCCGGCATTTGAAGTCCCTGTGGTGGTAAAGACATTCGAAACCATTTCTGCATTACCCATATTGAGGGAGTAGTAATCAACGCTTTTAATAGCCAGTGACATATCATTTGGATTGAAACCACACACAAGATGTGAATCTCGACCATTTGAAATGGTACCTCTATTATATTGAATGCCACTAGCCAGTCCAATCTATCAAGCTAAAACTGATCTTGGGTATTGCCAACTTCTTATTCACAAATTTAATCATCTAATCCTTAGGGTGACTAGCGCCCTCTACACCCTGGTAACATTACTTACCAGAGGATATCTGTTTGGCGACAAGGTATTACATGTAATGATATCGACCCTATAGCCACATCACATTTCCCACTTCTGGTTTGATAAAGCTGGTTCAGGCGACCATATTGTTTATTTTCAACACTCAAGAAAGTCATTGAGACATCAAGTTTTGCCACTACACAATGCGTGAAGAAGTATTCCGACGACATATGAAATAAATCGCCTTGAACCCCCTGCCCCCTCTCAATCTCGCCTTACTTGTACCTCTGTACTGACGTAAAACAACTATAACGCAAGCAAGGCCTATTTTCACTTCTTCCTGTGCCCCGGCATCAATACACCACACGTTGATCATTTTTACTACTTCATGCGAACCCTACGAATGTGCAATTTTGGTGCCTCTCTACTCATCCCTCTTGGGTTATATAACCATAAGCGGTAGCTTGTTGAAACCCAAAGTCTTGCACCTAATGTCATATTTTATCTCATCCGGTCGTTTGCAATCTGAATTTTTCTTGACGTTTCAATGGATGTCGTGCATTTTCCACATGAGGTACTCCACATGACTCTCACGTCTCATATATCTTTTCCGGACTTGCAATCAGACGTATCTCGCATTCCAGCATACAACATATAGAAGTCTGTCCAGCACTCTCATGAACCGAAAATCGATAGGCCAATAAAAATTGGTATAGGTATGGGTTCCAGTTCCTCACATTTTAGGAAACTACCTTAGAAAGGTACTTCCCGAAGATACGGTGGATGCGTTCTGCGATTCCATCTGATTGGGGTACAATGGTGTTATATCGGTGTTTCTCATCCCGAGTAACTGGCAAATTTCTTGACCACTAACCATAGGTACTACAAAACGGCTCAAAAGTTGCCTGAGTAATACCTCAGCAACGGTCGCAGCTTCGTGCTTCAGTTAATTTTCTAAAATAGTAGCCACAAAGATATACTTATCTCTTGAGTTGCCTCGGGAAATATACCGGTAACACCACTTACCGCTTTCTCAAAGGAACTTCCTCCATTGTACTTCTGAATTGGTGCCTTCTGTTTTTTCCTGGTGCACATAGATAACACTTTCGGCAGCAATCTTTGACTTTTTTCTTACAGGCCGCCTAGTAGAATCTTTCCTGAACTTTCTCCAAAGTCTTCTTGACGACAAAGTGACTTTTTTGAGGTTCCATTATACAGATGTCTTAAAACCTTCGACACATAAATTTTGGGAACCACCACCTAAAGCATACTTGTGGATTCGTTTCTATTTTCCAGGGATCTCACCAAAATTCTATCCTTTACCTTCAAGCAATCCCACTGTGCCGAGTATGAATTCAATGTACCGCTCAAGGGTCTACTGCCACGGTGGTCGATCTCTTGAGTTCCAACCCAGAACATCACCCAACTCTTTATTATTGTGCACCCTTTCAAAACTGTTCTGTCCCAAACATTTTGCGGATCGCAAGCTGGATATCCTTGTAACGATAAGAATCGGAACCAATCTTACATTTTCCATATTGATGATAGTAGCAATCGTTACTCTTAATTAGCAGGTGCTATCCCATTTGGTTTAAAGCCGCATACCAAAGTTAGGGCCCCGGTTTTTCAAAATAGTACTTCCAGTACATTCCAGACGCAATATTAAATTATTTTCAAAATTTTAATATTTAGTGAAATCAAAGTGATTGTTTTCTAGATATTGTATTATGACGAGTATTGGAGTGCAGTAATTACATACTACTTATAAATGCCAAATCAGTTTTAAAGTTTTAGTATATAGTAACTCCTAAATACTTTGCACATATGAATACATAACAGCATATTATACAGACGCAATATCAAATTATTTTCAAAATTTTAATATTTAGTGAAATCAAAGTGATTATTTTCTAGGTATTGTATTATGACGAGTACTAGAGTGCAGTAATTACATACTGCTGATAAATGTCAAATTAGTTTTAAAATTTTAGTATATAGTAACTCCTAAATCCTTTGCACATATGAATACATAACAGCATATTATACAGACGCAATAGCAAATTATTTTCAAAGTTTTAATATTTAGTGAAATCAAAGTGATTATTTTCTAGATATTGTAACAATTTTATTTTTGATAATAAATCCCTCCATAAAATTGCGAGAATAATTTAACAATTTTATTTTTGATAATAAATCCCTCCATAAAATTGCGAGAATAATAAAACACTTTTATTAAAACAATAGTAAATTACATTCAACAACAAAAGTAATACGTAAAAGCCGCATCGTCCTTTGGTATTCTATTTGTGGTTAAATATCTGTGTCATTTACAGCTATTTGCAGGCGCGTTTCTGTTTGACTGTCCCCCCCTCGGACTCCTCGGCCGCCGGGCTATTTTTGTAATCAGTCGGCCATACGTGAAAGAAGCAAGAATATGTATCCTAGATTGCAGGCCGGCAATTTGCGAATCCACTTCGATGAGTTAGGACATATCTTCGAATAGCGGTTGGTAACGTATAAAAGTTATTAACTTGTTTAATTTGAGATAATTTATTTAGCGTGACAAGATATAATGCTACAATTTACAATGCAACTCTGAAAACACGAAATTTAGAAGGCAGTTTATTAAGAAGTCGACTTTGCTACAACTTACGATGCAACTTTTAGAATAGAAAATTTAGGAAACAATTTTATGAAGACGACTTTGTTATACAAACTTTTAAAACACACTAGGACAACGTAAAGATGCTACTTTAGTAAGGCAGCGTAATTCAACTACAGGATTGCAACGGCTGCAGAATGTATCGTGGCCGTATTTGATTCTACACGTGGAACGACTCCATAGTAGAAGTTGTTTTGTATGAATTTGGTTCACACTACACGCAGTGATCTTTGCATGAAATAACAAGTATCTCATCCTTCCTTGCAACAAGGCGAGAAATGCAGTTTTGGTTCGTAGATAGCTTTAAGTCCTTTTTATGTGTTTCACACTAGAAACACGTTAATTTGTTTTAATGCGTAAAAGCATGAATATTATAAAAGTTTCAACTATTGCCGAGCTGGATTTTCCTGTGTCGAAATTAAAGTTTACTGATTTGATGTTTTGAGAAACAACACGCGTGGTTCATTATGAATCGTTAGTAACAACAACAGGTGTTACTGACGTCACATATTTTTCTGTAGTATACTGCTGACAGATGTATTCTTGAAAGCAAATGCCTCGAACAGCTTTAGTACAAGTTATGTAAACAAGAGTATTTTTGTGATCTGCTTTATAGAAATTAAAACTTGCACATGTAATTTAAAAGAAGCTTGAGTACTAACATTTTTAGAAGTTATTAATTTGTCATCTGCCTGAACAGATCTGCACAGGTCGGAGCCCTTTTTGTATAGCAAGCTAACAATATACTGTAAAATATTTGATTAAAAATAATTAAGATAAACCTGAAGCTGAAAACCATGAAGTGATACAGTTATTAATTAAATTTTTGTTGCAAATCATTTTATTTTAAAAGAGATTCTTTTTAGTAAACAATTGGTTCAAGATTAAAGTTTTTTATTTTGATCAAATATGATCAAACCTAAACACATAAAGCTAACATCCTTATGAGTAGAATTTTGATGCCAACTTTATATTGAAAATATCTTTTTACTACTTCTTTATGTATATTTGCTGGACACAAATAGTGTTCCACTTTTTTATTTATCTAACTATTACAATTTCTTAAAAGAACAGCGTCTTATTTTATTAAGACAGGTTTTTGTCATCGAAGGCGATCTTTTTTTTCTTTGGGTCTCCACGTCCGCCCTTAGAAATATGCCATGCCATTATCATGAATAAGTCCGGACTTGGTGGCACCTATTTGGTTTAGATTAAGTTGGACCTACAAACAGATTTCGACTTACATTATTTTTCAAAAAATGTTCTTGCGCTGCCATTGATTAATATAACAAAATATTTGATGAAAAATATCGCCAGTTCTTCGAAGAAATCTATTATATTCGCCATAAATAATTATCATTTCGAGATAATCTTGATTTGTAAAGTTACGATTAACCCTCATAAATAACTACAGTACAGGAATTGCAACCTGCGTAGAATTATCTACATTTGACGTTTCGTAAAAATAACTAATTATTCTTTTGTTAATGTATCGGACTAAAGCTACTTGATAGTAGCAAATGTTATTATGTTACTGAACTAGTGCATTTACTCTTTTAATGCAAATAACTCAAAAACGGCTTACAATAAATGGATTGTTGTAATTACATACCTAAGGTATTTTTTTCCATAGAATCGATTAATATAACAAAATATAGTAGGTTCCATTTGAAAAAACGGAATATTTGACATTTTATTAGTCAAATTATAAAATGAATTTTGTAGCACCCTGTACATTGCAATCAGATTTTCTTTACATGTAGAAATAACATCAAGTATTATTAATGTGATTGCAAAAAAGCAATTTTGTAAGTTCGTTCACTTTCTAGTTATTCCAATTTATGTGACTGCGTGCAAATGTCAAAAATCTACTAAAAGTCAAAATATCTCGAAAACGGCATTAGATAGAGGTATGGTTGTGTTATAAAAGTTCACATAAAATTCGACAAGGAATTCAAAAATGCATAAATATACAGGGTATTCTATTTAAAATAACGATAGTAATACTGACTTCCGGTATAACCGGAAGTGCTAACGTATCGAAACTATTTTAGACGTGTAGAGAACATTCGATAACCTTCTAGTGCAAATTTTAAGCTTCGTTCTACCATTGGTCTTCCATATACAGGTGACCTCCCATTTAAAAAAAACACCCTGTATAGTAACTCCTAATTATTTTACACATATGAATACATAACAGCATATTATACAAACACAATATCAAAATTATTTTTAAAATTTTAATATTTAGTGAAATCAAAGTGATTATTTTCTAGATATTTTATTATGACGAGTATTGGAGTGCAGTAATTACATACTACTTATAAATGCCAAATCAGTTTTAAAGTTTTAGTTATAGTAACTCCTAATTATTTTACACATATGAATACATAACAGCATATTATACAGACACAATATCAAATTATTTTCAAAATTTTAATATTTAGTGAAATCAAAGTGATTGTTTTCTAGATATTGTATTATGACGAGTATTGGAGTGCAGTAATTACATACTACTTATAAATGCCAAATCAGTTTTAAAGTTTTAGTTATAGTAACTCCTAATTATTGTACACATATGAATACATAACAGCATATTATACAGACACAATATCAAATTATGTTCAAAATTTTAATATTTAGTGAAATCAAAGTGATTATTTTCTAGATATTGTATTATGACGAGTATTGGAGTGCAGTAATTACATACTACTTATAAATGCCAAATCAGTTTTAAAGTTTTAGTATATAGTAACTCCTAATTATTGTACACATATGAATACATAACAGCATATTATACAGACACAATATCAAATTATGTTCAAAATTTTAATATTTAGTGAAATCAAAGTGATTGTTTTCTAGATATTGTATTATGACGAGTATTGGAGTGCAGTAATTACATACTACTTATAAATGCCAAATCAGTTTTAAAGTTTTAGTTATAGTAACTCCTAATTATTTTACACATATGAATACATAACTGCATATTATACAGACACAATATCAAAATTATTTTCAGAATTTTAATATTTAGTGAAATCAAAGTGATTATTTTCTAGATATTTTATTATGACGAGTATTGGAGTGCAGTAATTACATACTACTTATAAATGCCAAATCAGTTTTAAAGTTTTAGTATATAGTAACTCCTAATTATTTTACACATATGAATACATAACAGCATATTATACAGACACAATATCAAATTATTTTCAAAATTTTAATATTTAGTGAAATCAAAGTGATTGTTTTCTAGATATTGTATTATGATGAGTATTGGAGTGCAGTAATTACATACTACTTATAAATGCCAAATCAGTTTTAAAGTTTTAGTTATAGTAACTCCTAATTATTGTACACATATGAATACATAACAGCATATTATACAGACACAATATCAAATTATGTTCAAAATTTTAATATTTAGTGAAATCAAAGTGATTATTTTCTAGATATTGTATTATGACGAGTATTGGAGTGCAGTAATTACATACTACTTATAAATGCCAAATCAGTTTTAAAGTTTTAGTATATAGTAACTCCTAATTATTTTACACATATGAATACATAACAGCATATTATACAGACACAATATCAAATTATTTTCAAAATTTTAATATTTAGTGAAATCAAAGTGATTGTTTTCTAGATATTGTATTATGACGAGTATTGGAGTGCAGTAATTACATACTACTTATAAATGCCAAATCAGTTTTAAAGTTTTAGTTATAGTAACTCCTAATTATTTTACACATATGAATACATAACTGCATATTATACAGACACAATATCAAAATTATTTTCAAAATTTTAATATTTAGTGAAATCAAAGTGATTGTTTTCTAGATATTGTATTATGACGAGTATTGGAGTGCAGTAATTACATACTACTTATAAATGCCAAATCAGTTTTAAAGTTTTAGTTATAGTAACTCCTAATTATTTTACACATATGAATACATAACTGCATATTATACAGACACAATATCAAAATTATTTTCAAAATTTTAATATTTAGTGAAATCAAAGTGATTGTTTTCTAGATATTGTATTATGACAGTATTGAGTGCAGTAATTACATACTACTTATAAATGCCAAATCAGTTTTAAAGTTTTAGTATATAGTAACTCCTAATTATTTTACACATATGAATACATAACAGCATATTATACAGACACAATATCAAATTATGTTCAAAATTTTAATATTTAGTGAAATCAAAGTGATTATTTTCTAGATATTGTATTATGACTAGTATTGGAGTGCAGTAATTACATACTACTTATGCCAAATCAGTTTTAAAGTTTTAGTATATAGTAACTCCTAATTATTTTACACATATGAATACATAACAGCATATTATACAGACACAATATCAAATTATTTTCAAAATTTTAATATTTAGTGAAATCAAAGTGATTGTTTTCTAGATATTGTATTATGACGAGTATTGGAGTGCAGTAATTACATACTACTTATAAATGCCAAATCAGTTTTAAAGTTTTAGTTATAGTAACTCCTAATTATTTTACACATATGAATACATAACTGCATATTATACAGACACAATATCAAATTATGTTCAAAATTTTAATATTTAGTAAATCAAAGTGATTATTTTCTAAATATGAGTACATAACAGCATATTGTGCAAACACAATACATATGACAAACTAAATTGTGATTTTTGTTTATTATATTCAATGGCATCTTGTAGTGTGGTTGATTGATTTCTAGTTCTACTTAACAAAGTAGCCAAAAATACACAAATTTTTTTCTTCGCCTCATCTTCTGTTGCTTTGTCAAATGTTTTTCTAGTGGTTGCTGTAAAAAATACTACAATCAATAATTGTATTATGACGAGCGTTGGAATACAGTAACTGCATACTACTGATAAATGTCAAATTATTTTAAAAATTTTAATATACAGGGTGCCTCATTTAAGCTTGCTCACTATGGGTATTTTAGAAACCAGCTGAGATACAAATTTGATTAAATTACAAAAAAAGTTGCACCCTTTCAAGACTTTTTAATAACATGTTTCAAAATGACGATATTGATAATGGTTCCGAACTATCATAAAAAAACTGAAAAAATCATTTTTTATAAATTCCTCATAACTATTATATTTACACAGATATTCAATTGAAAATTGGTATAGGGATTGTGCAGAATTCAAACCTGACATTAGAATTCACATAGCACTTTTAGACTTCAATATACAGTCAACTTTTTTTTTCTTATGGATGTTTTTGGTTAAAAAAAGACATTTTCAATCTTCACATAACGCTTTTCAATTTTTAAAATCCTTCCATAAATAAAAAAATTACAAGTAATTTTAATATCTTTTTTGGAGTAAGCCATAGAAATAAATGAAAACAATGGACTTGTAAAACTTTTTATCATTATAGAGCAAGAAAACTAAGAAAACAAAATACAACTTTATTAATGCTGGAAATGTGCACCATTTACTTCAAAACATAATTGCACTTTCCTAACGATGTCTCTGCATGCATTTTCCAAAATAACTGTATTTAAAGTTTTAACTGCCCTTATAATTGCATCTGGCAAATTTTCAATGTTGTTATAAGATTTTATATAAACAATATCTTTAATGTATGCCCATAAAAAATAGTACAACGGATTAACATCAGGAGACCTCGGCAGCCAAGCTGTGCAGCAATTGTAGGGTAGTAATTGTTGTTATAGAATACATAACTCTGTTGGACGACGATTACCTATCCAACTGTGAGGATACATGTTATCTAAAAATTGACTAACCATCCGGCTGTTATGGGCAGGAGCCGCATCTTGCTGAAAATATCTTATTTGCCTTCTAGTCTGCAATGGTAAATCGTGTAAGAAATTTTCACATTGTTCTTGGAGAAATCTCAAATACCTTTCGCCATTTAAATTGCTATCAAAAAAATACGAACCCACCAATTTATTTCCAATTATCCCACACCAAACATTAATAGAAAATAACTGCTAGAATTTTCTTGGACTCATTATATGTGAATTTTGAAATGCGTAGTATTGAATATTTTTTCTATTAAAAACTCCACAATTAGTGAACTTGCTTTCATCGCTCCATAAAATATTGAGAAGCAGATTTAGATTGCATCGAGTTTGTTACGAAACCAATGACAGAAAGTCAGGCTCTTTTCAAAATCAGTACCACTGAAGCTTTAACCAATATGAACCAAGTACGAATGTATCTTATTACGCTTTAAGATTCTGGAAAAGGTTGTCTTACTTCTTTTTTTGTACACTTATATTATTAAAAGATCCATTCTGTTGTAGTGATCGTTCAAGTTTTGCAAATAATGTACGATGTGGTCGTCTTCTCTCTGGGTAGAGAGGCGAATGGTAATTTAAAGCTGCCAAGAAATTTTATGATTTTTAATGTAAATGTGAATTGAATCATTATTGCAAGAGTAATTATATGAAATAACACATAATAAATTGATAGACACAACTAGAAATAATAATAATAATAATGCCCAACAAATAAAATTAAATAAAAACCCTTAAAATATTTAAATTACTAAATACGTATTTTGACCACTATGTGGCCATCATCAGTAGAAAAAAAAAAAAAAGCTGTTCTGGAACACTTCAGAGGATATTCTCCTCACCACTTAGGCTGAAGTGAACCTTCCCAACCTATAATTTACTATATTGTTGCTTTAAACACTATCAAGGATATTCTCCTCACCCGCAGGCTGGTGTTCTCAACAACAAACAAGTGAATTGTGACATTATAACTTAAATCTACTTAATTTATATTAATTGTAAACCTACTGAAGCGGAACCAGTTTAATCTTGCTTTCTCATTGGTTGTTGACCAATAGGGAAAGCAAAGCAGATGACTCTATTGGCCCTTTATCGGTGTTTAAGAGGGGTCCTTTATGTTTAACAATTTTAATTGATTCATAGGCATTTAAGGAGGAAAACGTTGGTACCGCTTTTAACAATTTAACATTTTCTAGTTTAACGGGGTGGCTGGTTTCAAATATATGTTTGGCGACCTGAGACCTTTCATATTTACCATATTTGAAGTGAGCAATGTGTTCTTTAAATCTTGTTGTTATATTCCTCTTGGTCTGACCAATATATTTTTGAAAACACCCTGGCCCTGCACAACTAATTTCATAAATCCCCGACTTTTGCAATTTTTCCACCTTGTCTTTTGGATTACCTAGCAAATCTTTAATTTTATTAGTATTAGTGAAAGCAATTTTGAAATTACACTGTTTGAATATTTTATCAAGACCCTTTGTGGTTTTGTGAAACGGAAGTTTAACATATTTAACATTATCGTTAGAGGTGGTTGATTGCAAAGTCGTTGATTTACGGATATTGATCCTATTTTTACACTTTCTAAAAATATTATCTATAATATCAGAAGAGAAACCATTGTAATTCGCTATTTGTTTAATAAGAGCAAATTCCTTATTAAATCTGTTTTTATTTAAAGGAAATTCAATAATCTATTAATTAAAAGTTAAATGAAGCCAACTTATGTTGTATGCTATGATTAGAGGAAGACAAAATAAAGCGATTTACATTGGTTTCTTTTCTATAAATGTCAAATTCTAATTTATTACCATTTCTAATTACTAATGTATCTAAAAGGGTAATTGTCCATTATTCTCTAGTTCATACGTAAATTTTATGCTTTGAAATTTTGAATTCATTTCTTTAAGAAAATCATCAACATTTGATTTAGAAGTGTCAAAACTGCAAAATATCATCCACGTACCTTAACCATATTCTTGGGAAGTATTTGGAGTTTTCTTTTAACTCGGTTTCAAAACGAGACAAATAAATTTGCTATGAAAGGTGATAAGCTATTTCCCATTGCTGTGCCTTCATGTTGTTCGTACAACTTGTTGTTGAATTGAAAACAGTTCTGGGACATGCAATGCGAAACAAGCTTGATATAGTCCTCAACTTTATCATCATCAATATCACTATCTATAAGAACATCCTTTAAATATGTTAAAGTACGTGGTATTGGAACACTAGGAAATAATGAACTGACATCAAATGAAATTAAGATTTCGTTCTCTTCTAATGTGATATTCTTAATTTTATTAATGAACTCTAAAGAGTTTTGTACAAACAAACTATTAAACTTTAAATTCTTAAATTCATTTGACAGCCATCGTGATAAATAGTAAGGCGGTGAGTTGATACCTGAAACTATTGGTCTCATCGATTTATTATTTTTGTGAATCTTTGGTAAACAGTAAAGTTTTGGCAGTTCAGGATTTGAAATTGTTAATTTTAATTTTAGTGTGGGCGAAATTAGGTTTGGACATTCTTTCAAAACAGACTGCGTTGATTTAATCATTTTATTTAAAGGAACTTCATTTTTACGTTTTTTGACTATTGGTCTGTAAGGACCCTCAGACAGCAAAGTCTCTACTCTATCAACATAGTGTTGTTTATCCAGAATAACCAACCTATTCCCCTTATCAGCCTTTAAATAATAACAATTCTTTTGTCGTAAATCTTTAATAATCAGATGATCTTTCCTTGTTTGTTCTGAGACATTCCTTGCGCAAGTGCGTAAGTTGTTCGAAGTTGAATTTTGCACTGCTTTCTAATAAAGTTTTTGAATTGTCATCTAATTTTGAAATGGATTTTTCAATGCCTTCAATAATGTCTTCCAAAGGAGTTTTCAAATGATCTACTACTCCAAATTTTAGGCCTCGATCAAGGAAAGTCAACTCTTCATTATTAAAGATTTTCGACGATTCGTTAACAACTATTGACTCTAATTGAGGTGAAGTAATTTCCAGTTTTTTAGGAGGTACATTGACATTGTGTTTCTTTAAAAGAAACTTCAACTTATTGTTTTGACTATTAATTTTGTCTAACAATTTATGATTGTTAACTTCAAAAACAAATCTCTGGAAATTATTCCATTCCTGAAAACCGGACTCGGATAAATTGCACGTTAGTGCTAGGTGCGATTTATACGTTTCCAGTTCCAATCTACTAAGCTTACTGTACAGATATTTGATTTCCAAATTAAGCTATTTATCTTTTGCAAAATTGATTATTGCGTTACTACGTTTACAATTACTGCTGATTTTTACGTTAATGAAATTTGGAAAAACTTTGTGGGCTTTACAACTTTTTAGAAATCGAATATCTGCTTTTACAAAACTAATTTTAAGAGCTAAGCTCCGATACCTATTAAGTTCAAGACCGAAGTCATAGTTAATAATCTATAGAACACTGTGGACAATTTAAATAAAATTAAATAAAACCCTTAACCACAAAAATATTTAAATTACTAAACAGTTTCGATCACTACAAGTGGTCATCATCAGTAGAAAAAAAAAGCTTGTTCTGGAACACTTCAGAGGATATTCTCCTCACCACCAGGCTGAAGTGACCCTTCCCAACCATAATTTACTATATTGTTGCTTTAAACACTATCGAGGATATTCTCCTCACCGCAGGCTGGTGTTCCCAACAACAAACAAGTGGTGTGACATTATAACAAATCTACTTAATTTATACTAATTCTAAACCTACTGAAGCGGAACCAGTTTAATCTTGCTTTACTCATTGGTTTTTGACCAATAGGAAACTAAGTCAAGTGACTACTTTGTAACTCAACTACTTACAGATTTGATTCAAATTAAGATTTCCAAATATTTACTCTATTAAATTATTTTACTAAAATTTGAAACTTTCGGATATGATCATTAAGGGCAAATTTATAACGTCCATGAGTACCGCTTTTAACAATTTAACATTTTCTATATTAAGATGTGTTTCAACATATAAGATATTGCGTACCTGATGACTGTATTTAACCATATTCAAACTGAAGTGTCAATGTGATTTTTAAAACTTGATTGTTACTATTCCTAGCTTGGTCGAACCAATTATTTTGAAAACTACCATGGCCTTGACAACTAATTTCATAAATCCTGACTTTTGCATTTTTCCTTTGGTCTTTATGGATTACAGAAATCTTTAATTCTTATTAGATTAGGGTATTACAATTTTAAATTACATCTAGTTTGAAATGTGTTTCAAACCCTTTTGTTTGGAACGGAGCTTTACATTTAACATTATCGTTGAGTGAGCTTGATTCTAAAGTCGTTGATTTCTGTTGATCCTATTTTTGACCACTTTCTTAAAAACTGATTCATCATAATTCAACTGATTTTGCATCTTCCACTTTGTAATTACCTATTTGTTTAATAGAGCAAATTCTTATAAATCTGTTTTTATTTAATAAAATTCAATAATTATTAATAAAGTTTAAATAAGCCAACTTGTTGATGCTTGATTAGATGTGAAACAATTTTAAAGATTTACATATGAGATTTTTCTATAAATGTCATTCTATTTATCCATTTAATTCTAATGTATTAAATGGTAATTGTCCATTGATACGTTGTGTTAACAGAAATAATTGGACATACCCTTTTAGAATACATTAGTAATTAGAAATGGTAATAAATTAGAATTGACATTTAAGAAAAGAAACCAATGTAAATCGCTTTATTTTGCTTCTTAATCATAGCAACAATAAGTTGTCATTTAACTTTTAATTAATAGATTATTGAATTTCCTTTAAATAAAACAGATTTAATAAGAATTTGCTTATTAAACAAATAGCGAATTACAATGGTTTCTCTTCTGATATTATAGATAATATTTTAGAAAGTGTAAAATAGGATCAACATCCGTGAAATCAACGACTTTGCAATCAACCACCTCTAACGATAATGTTAAATATGTTAAACTTCCGTTCACAAAACCACAAAGGGCCTTGATAAAATATTCAAACAGTGTAATTTCAAAATTGCTTTCACTAATACTAATAAAATTAAAGATTTGCTAGGTAATCCAAAAGACAAGGTGAAAAATTGCAAAAGTCGGGGATTTATGAAATTAGTTGTGCAGGGCCAGGGTGTTTTCAAAAATATATTGGTCAGACCAAGAGGAATATAACAACAAGATTTAAAGAACACATTGCTCACTTCAAATATGGTAAATATGAAAGGTCTCAGGTCGCCAAACATATATTTGAAACCAGCCACCCGTTAAACTAGAAAATGTTAAATTGTTAAAAGCGGTACCAACGTTTTCCTCCTTAAATGCCTATGAATCAAATAAAATTGTTAAACATAAAGGACCCTCTTAAACAATCGATAAAGGGCCAATAGAGTTTATCTGCTTTGCTTTCCCTATTGGTCAACAACCAATGAGAAAGCAAGATTAAACTGGTTCCGCTTCAGTAGGTTTAGAATTAGTATAAATTAAGTAGATTTGTTATAATGTCACACCACTTGTTTGTTGTTGAGAACACCAGCCTGCGGGTGAGGAGAATATCCTCGATGGTGTTTAAAGCAACAATATAGTAAATTATAGGTTGGGAAGGTTCACGTCAGCCTAAGTGGTGAGGAGAATATCCTCTGAAGTGTTCCAGAACAACAGCTTTTTTTTTCCTACTGATGATGGCCACATAGTGGTCGAAATACGTATTTAGTAATTTAAATATTTTTTGTGGTTAAGGGTTTTTATTTAATTTTATTTAAATCGTGCCACAGTGTTCCTATAGATTATTAATGCCCAACAACACTGATAATAAACTGATAATAAGAGATTACATATTTTGACACTTCATTATTGATAAAAACAGTTTACCAGTCCATTGTTTTCATTTATTTCCATGGCCTACTGCAAAAAAATATTAAAATTACTTGTAACTTTATTTATCAAAGGATTTTAAAAATTTTTAAAAGCATTATGTGAAGATTTGAAAATGTCGTTCGGTAACCAAAAACTACAATGTCCATTAGAAAAAAGTTGAGACTATCGTATATTAAAGTCTAAAAGCACTATGTGAATTCTAATGTCAGTTTTGAATTCTGCACATGCTAGATACCCCTATACCGATTTTCAATTGAATATCTCTGTAAATATGTCATGAGGAATTTATAAAAAACGATTTTTCATGATATTTCAGGAACCATTATCAATATCGTCATTCTGAAACATGTTATTAAAAGGTCTTGAAAGAGCACAACTTTTTTGTAATTTAACCGAATTTGTATCTCTGTTGGTTTCTAAAATACCCATAGTGGGTGAGCTTAAGTGAGGCACTCTATATAGTGATGGTGCGTATATCCAATTTATCCAAGTGTTTTTTATTATTGAACCAACACAAAGCTGAATAATTTCAAAAATATGATATCAAATTTGGATTACGTTAACTGCTATATAATATTGTACAATGTGAATTCCGTTGAATAACAAAATTAAGGTTATAGGATTTAAAATAGAGAATATCTTTGAGAATTAAATAAAATGGACAAACAAATTAGCAGTACAAGGTGTAGTAAAATCTATAAATATTTGTTACTATTATGATTAAGATAGAACCCTACACACAATTCCGTGGTTATAAAGAGATTTTTTATCTCCAAATAGACACATTCTTACCCATTTTATTTAATTGCCAAAGGTTTAATACTTGAACAAAATTACATACTTAATATAGCATTATATATTTTCAGATTTAGTTTTTCTTTTTCTCCATATCCTGAATAATGTACAGCAACTTTTGATATAAATTTGAACATTTTGTAATAAATTGTTTTCTGTACATTATCACCTCCCAGTAAAGATAAAATTTCGACCTACAACAAACGAATCAGCAAAGCATAATAAACAAACCATTTCAACTAACCAGTTTCTTAAACTTTGCCATATTTAGCTCTATTTCCTGATTAAACTTATTTATACCCTCCACACTTTGAAAGAGCAAATGAGTAACAAAGTCATCATGTAAATCAACAAGAGCCTCATTAGTCGTAATGGTTACAAAATATTCATAATTTCTGCCATCTCATCAATTTTTTTGACACTGTCAATGTCGAATTTAATTTCCACTAATTTCCTTTATACTACAAACAAAAAGTAAAGTAAAACAAAACCTACAGCACATGCTTACTTTTAATAGAATCTTCTGCGGTTTTCACGGTGTCTTCTCCGTCCAAGCCTGCACTGAAATTTGAAATTAAAATAAATTCTAATAAAACACTAAGCAAATGCAATTAAAAAACAAGTACAAAAACCTATATACAAAAGTAGTCCAAATAACCTGTAATTATAGATATTACTATACAACAAAGCAACGTAATAACACTTGATCGAATCAATTAACAATAAACAAGTTTCATAAAAACACAATGCTATCATGTTGCATACAATAAATAGTTTCTTGACTTTCACAATCCAACTAATTACGAAAGTCAATATACTTGCATGTTACATTCTTATAGCCATTAACCAATAGATTTGAACTACACAATGTCATATTTCAATATTAAAACACCATGTTCTCAAATCTAAGTTTAAAACCAATATCATTTAATTTCAGCTAAAGTTGACATTACATGTATATCCATGTATTTTGCCTTGCCTAGTCAAAGAAAGTGAATGAATGCCGTAAAGTTGCACCTTCTGTAGTAGTAGTCAATAATAGTATTTTATTATTAGCCAGATAAGAAGTATTTTGCTGGTGAAATGAGGAATGGACTGACGACACAGTAAAACTGATTACATGACATATGATTTACAAAAGTTTATTTGTTAACCATTCAGAAATTATCCTTGCATAAATCTCATATATGATTTGAATACAAAACAACTCACAATTTCATAAGCAAAATCTCAGAAGTTTGTGACAAAATTATAACCATTAAAAACAAATGGTACAAAAAGGTACTTTCATATTTATTCTACTACAATCGTGCTATTAAAACTTGTAAAGTTTCAGAAGCTAGCTACTTGAACACCTCATTTCACTTCTATTGTCTATATTGAGATTAAATAACTACTGTTGACGAATAAGTGACAAATAAAATATTTACAGCTGCTGTAAACAATTGCCTATAAGTTCTTCTAAATATTAAGAGGTTTGGTAGGGTATTATATAAACATGATTATACTACTTTCAGTTTTGTTCGAAAACCTTGTAGCCAAAGGTAACTGTATTACTAAAGTGGCTAGTTGATTGTTTGGATGTTCGGTACAAAGTGCTCAACAGAATGAATCCTCCCTGCTTAAATTAATATCGAGATATATTTAGTAAACTTCAAACAGATGAACTAAGACTGCAAAATAAAAATACCTCATGTTTTTTCTGTATCTAATCTGTATTATACTTAACTTACTGATAGCTAAACTAAAACCAGACACTGTGGCTTTATATTTATTTCAGTCAGCACAAATCTGCTTGTGAAGTCTTTATGCTCAGCCAATGAGATCATCCTGGCGCAAGTGTAATAAATTATTAATCAAAACATAAATCATAAATTGGCAACAATTTCAAAGAAAATTACCATGATGACATTATCTCTAACCTTTAAAAACTGTCAATAAATTTGACAACCTTTGAGCATGAACCATATATGATACACAGTAATTATACCATATATTAAAAATGTAGCAACGTAGAAATTATATTTCTTAAAGGAAATAACCTAACCCTATTCGAAGGATTCACTAATATATAAAATATTAAAACAAAATACGATTCTAGCCATTTTAAAGGAACGTCACACCACCTTAGATTTTTTAGAAAATCTTGAGTAAATTAAAAAAACGGCTTAGATAGTGAGAAACGGGCACCAAAATATCAACCTAAAAGTATGACATGTTCGCGCCATTTCGCTCTCCCAACGTGGTATTCTTTATCAAGCCAGACTAGATAAGGAATAGCATAATTAAAAGAGTCGATAAACATCCATCAACAAAACGCGAACGTGTTTCATTCAATTATTCAATATTAACTTTCTATAATGTCTTCCTACCATAATCATTTCCTTACTCCGTTCCTATTTACCTCTGGCCAGAAACAGTACTGAAAGGTGCAGCATTAATGCTCCAGATGTGCTTCGGTAAGTGCTTTTAAGTATTTATGTGACTTTGTATTCAAAATCTATGTTTCCTTCCTTTTACTCTATACAGTCCATGCTCTACCTTACAACCCCTGGTTTACTGCCTACTGCACTCCAGGCAATTTCTATTTGCGTCCCTTGTCGTTCCAAGAGGCACATACATAAGGTTTTTGGTCCTTCGAGCCAGATTAAGAACTACGTTATATCTCGTTCTTCGTCTCACATCCTCAATTCAAGCACATAAATACGTATGTCCCAACATTAATTGTAATTTCGAATAATCATAACACTTTAATTCTAAAGATAATTAATTTGCTATAAATTTTTCCAGTTTGAATTGCACGTGTGTACTTTTAAATATACTGCATTTATACTTCGGTCAGATAACTTCGTTATCGCGTTGTCATTCAACACGTTTTAAAACAATATCATTTGTATTTGTATACAAACAATAAACTCTTCTTTGGAAGTACTCTTAATCTAAAATTCGTGCAAGTATTATTTGTGCTTAACAAACATTTAATCATGACTACCAGAAACATTCTACAAAGGAAATTAGAGGATTATTTTTCTCGTTTAACGGAAATCCAAGACTATGTCAAAACGGCTACTCGCTTTTCAGCAGTCGAAGTGAGATATGTTCGAATGCAAAGTATTGAGCAACAACTCGATACTCTTTACGATAAAATTTTAAGTTATAATTCCACTGTAGAAGAAAAGGATGAGATAAATTCTCAAAGATCTTCATTCGATAATTTAATCAATGTTATTCGTTCGCAATTTTTCGATATGAAGCAAAAGGCTTCTACTTCTGCCGGCGATACAGCAGTCATCGCAAGTACATCTCAACCTGTTACCAGTTATTTAAAACCTCTTAGTATAAATCCGTTTGATGGTTGTTTAGACAATTGGCAAAATTTCATTACGTTATACAAAAGTTTAGTCCATGAAAACAAACGATCACATTCCCGTAATCCCAGAAGTATCATTACATGAGAATGCTTCTTAAGGGGGAAGTATTGGCTTTAATTTCGGATTTAGCTCTAGATGCCAATTTATACAAACAAGCGTTTACGAAACTTCAGGATCGCTACAATTCACCTCGTAAAATTACGAGCTACTACTTAAATAAAATACTTCAATTTAAAAACTCTGGATCGCTCTCAAACTTTATTAATATTCATGTTAATGCTGTTAACACGTTAAAGGTAGCGAATAAAGTTGAAGATTTGGCTGATTTTTTATTGTTTTCTTTATGCTATCGCAACCTAGAATTCAGAACTCAAAACGCAAATGATTCAAACGTAGGTTTGGCAGTTCCTACTTGTACTCAACTGTTCGATTTCTTAACCTTGCAAAGCAAAACTTCAGAGCTTTATGAAGATATTGAAAAGGAAAGAGCGCCAAGGCCAGGTGCACCCCTTCGCTTTAAATCTAGTTTAAACCAATCCTTCTTGGTTAAAAATTCGCAGACTTCAGTGGCGACTAAAACCGCTAGTATAATTTGTCCCTATTGTGGGGAAGTCCATAAAATCTATGGATGTTTGGCACTTAAAAAACTTAGCGTTGCTGATCATCAAGTTGCTATTAAATCTTTAAATCGATGTTTTAAATGCCTCGGCAATCATACTCCTCGTGATTGTAATTCTGATGGTAAATGTAAGTTGTGCCATTCCTCTTCTCATCATACTCTGTTGCATAAACCATTTGCTAGGGAACAGATTAATGAATCTAACGATTCGAAAGCCGCACTCACAACTGAAGTTGTTTCGACATGCAACGTCACAAATGCGCTAGAAAATTACACTGTTTTATTAGGTACTGTAGAAGCTCGTGTTTTAGATATAAACAATAAGTTACAATTTGTGAGATGCATTTTAGATTCCGGATCTCAAATCAACGCAATTTCAAGTTCTTGTGTCCAACGTTTAGGGTTGGAACGTCAACATGATTTCCGCCAAGTTGATGGCATTTCAGGTTCTGCAATTAAATCCAAAGGAGCTTTAATATGCACTTTGTTTTCTAATCACCCGAAGCATCAATTTCAATTCTGTGCTTCAATCTTACCTAAAATAACAGGAAACGTTCCCGGTTGCTCACTGCCTTCTCGCATTTACCATAAATTTAAATGTTTGCAGCTTGCCGATGAAAATTTTCATAAATCATTGCTCGTAGACATACTACTGGGTGCTGAAATAAGTTCCGAAGTGTTATTTCCTGATCGTACTAAAATCATTCCTGGCCAACCAGTAGCAATTGAAACAATATTCGGTTACGTGCTATTGGGACAGGTTCCTAATGTTAACACCGCAGTTAATGCAACTTCTCTTTTTATTTCTGATTCAGTAGATAATGATAGAAGGAATTTCTGGGAATTAGAAGAAGTCAACAAAGTTCCCTCTCAAGAAGATGTTATTTGTGAATCTCATTTTTTAGAAAATTATTCTCAAAACGCCTCTGGTCGTTTTACTGTCGCTCTCCCTTTCAATAACAATATTAAACCTCTCGGTAGCAATCGACATATTGCTTATAAATGTTATCTAAATTTAGAAAAACGTCTTTCATGTTCTCTTGAAAAACAAAATTCTTATAATATGTTTTTACAAGAATATTTTGATCTTGGTCATATGATTTTAGCCAAAAATCCATCTGATTATATTCTACCACATCATGCCATCTCGAAAATAACAAGTAGTGCTACCAAACTACGCGTTGTTTTTAATGGATCTGCCGTGAATTCATTAGGTCTTTCTCTCAACAATAGATTATATGCTGGTCCCAAATTACAGTGCAATTTATCAGATATAATAAATACATTTAGATCGCATAAAATTGTTGTTTGTGCGGACATTCGCATGATGTATCGGCAGATCTTACTTCGTAAGCAAGATTGTCAATTTCAGCATATATTTTGGAGACCAACTCCACAAGACAACATTTCTGAGTACGAGCTTAGAACTCTTACATATGGTTTAGCTCCTTCCGCTTTCTTAGCTCAAAGAGTTTGTAATATTCATTTAAGTTCTGTACTTTACCGTGCAAGTTGTTTTTAATTTTATGCCCGGGGATTTTATTATCATATCAAAAGTCTGCCAATTAAATAAACCACACGTCATGCATTTAGGCTCTCACAGATATTTTAAAGGATATAGTCATAACATCCTGTCATTTCAATATAATCAACGTATTATATTAACGCCTACTTTGGATAAAGCACTGTTGGTTTTATGTATAATCAAACAGATAACTTTGCGTGAGATTCAGTTGAGTCATCATTATACACCCTGTTAAATTACTTCGTTAATGGTTTTGACTTGCACGTGCAGGGTCGAAGGTTAATTTATTATGGAAGTCCTCCTACTTTTGGATAAATGGAAGGGGTTACGATGCTTCTTTAAAAACGGATAATTCTTATGTAGAGAGTGCTTCAGATTAAGTCATTCAGGCGGGTTGCGTTTCTAAATAACTTTCGCGAAGAGATTTACGTGAGGTGCGAAGTACAATTTCATCCAAGTTATTCTTGCGGTCAAGAATTTAAAATAGGCCGTACAGTTAGACAACTCTCGGTTATTGGTTAATTTTGAAATTGATACTTGTACAATTCCGGCGCCGTAACGAGGCAGGAAGTTCAGTATTTTTTCTGGAAAGAAATCCGCATCACATAAATCAGAAGGAGGATTTGGAAGGTCAACACGTCCGCATGGTCTCGATCTAGAATTACTCATAGCTCAGTACTTAATTGGAAATAGTTCACTGGAAGTACACGTGAGTGTAATTTCCATTCAAAAATACCCTTAGTGCATCAGCAGTGGAGATAAGAGGAGTGTCAGCTGGCCACTACACGAATACACCTCAGAAACCAGGTACCGAATTCACACTTTATTTTTGTTTTGATTTTATGATTGAACTCTTTTGATTCAACTTAATCTACCCGTTTGGTGGGTTATCAGAGTAATAAACTTGGCTGTGTAGCCAATCTAATTTTTAAGATATGAAATTACTTAGACGTCCTAAATAGTAAGAGAGCTTCTCATTTGACAGTTAGTTCCATATTTAAGAATTGTAGAATTTTCTCCAAAGTAATGATTATGTAATCGTGAACAAATTTTGGAAGTTCTTAATAGAAAGTGTTTATCAGCTTTAAAGAGTGTACTAATTTTTTTTCTATATATATATATATATATATATATATATATATATATAAATATATCAAAAGCAAAAGGTAAAATCCAAACTACCGATGTAACAAAAGGTTCAATCTGACCAGCATTTAATTTTTAACAGGCGATTGGCCACAGTTTGGTGTAGTGATCGAGCTGACGGGAGGTATATAAATTATAGGTACAGTTAGGTTGCATCAGCATTTTTGTTTGGTTCTACATTTTATTTACGTCAGCCGAAGCGATTTTCCTAGTTTTTAGCTTCAGTTTCCAGGCCATAGAGAACTAGGTGGTGCCCAAAAATTCACTCGACTACCATTTTCGTCCAGATTAGGTCGCAGCAGCCCTCGTCAAGCCGCTATTGGACCACGACCTCCCACTGTCTAGCCGGAAAATTTCAGCTTGTCGTACACTGCAAGCCTCCTGGCCCAAAGTGTACGTAACAAGTTCTTCGGCAATTGGTTATAGACGAAGGAAACTCTTACCCCCTGGCTTCTGAAGCTATTATGTATCATACCTATATGGATGACGTAATTAGCGGTGCTGAAAGTATTGCTGAAGCGAAGCAACTACAGCACGAGCTAGTAAAACTTCTTTCTCTAGGCCAGTTTGATTTGCGCAAATGGTCTAGTAACTCTGAGGAATTGTTACAGGATTTCGAACAAACTGAATTAGAAACTCTAATTCCTTTTTCTGATCACGTTAGTGGTATAAAGATACTAGGTTTAGTCTGGAACCCTGGAATAGACATGTTCACTTATAACGTGATACCCTTTAAAGGTGAATTTACAAAACGCTCTGTACTTTCTTATATGGCCTGCATATTTGACCCTTTAGGGTGGTTAACTCCAGAAATATTTGTAGTAAAGCATATGTTACAACGACTGTGGGTTCAACAAATTGATTGGGATGATACCCCTGATCATAAGTGGTGTCAGGAATGGCAAGGCTTTTGTAACGAAATTACTATGTTATCCCAGCTAAAAATTCCTCGTATTTAGTCTCAATTCCATGGCACTTATCGATTACTAGGATTTTGCGATGCAAGCGAAAGGAGATACGGCGCTTGTGTCTACTTGTATGTTGTTAGTGATAAATCGGTAAATTGTAATCTTTTACAAGCCAAAAGCAAGGTTGCTCCTCTAAAGCATCATACTATACCATGCTTAGAACTTTCTGCAGCTCTTTTATTAGCCAAATTAATTCATTCTATGCGTTCAAATAAATTTCCATACCCTATTTCGGAAACTAAACTTTATTCAGACTCTCAAGTCGTACTTACATGGTTGCGTATGCCTACATATTTGTTAAAACCTTTTGTAGGAAATCGAGTAAGCCAAATTCTAGAATATACCTCCATTGATCAATGGAGCCATATTTCCGGAGAACTTAACCCTGCTGACGTCGCTTCTCGTGGACTCACCCCTCTTCAATTATTACGCCACGATTTGTGGTGGAAAGGTGCATCTAATTTAAATGATGTTTGTTTTAACCTCAACTACTCTTTTGTTCCTTTGAGTGAAGTACCCGAATTAAAATCAATTACTACAGTACTGGTTGCATTAGAACAGTGCGATTTTGCTGAATTCATGGGAAATTTTTCTTCTTTAAGTCGCTTGCAATATGCAATGGCATATATTATTCGATTTATTTATAATTGCCGTCACCCCATGGGAAAAATTCTAGGTCCTATTTCTCGTGATGAATTACATAATGCATCACAAACATGCCTGAAACTTGTTCAACAACAATTTTTTTCAGTAGAATTGTTGCAAATAAAAAATAAAAAACCTCTCTCCGCCTCTTTTAGAAAATTATCGCCGTTTATCAATACTCTAGGTTTGCTTAGGGTGGGCGGTCGCTTACAGCATTCACAATTGAACTATGATAGCAAACATCCTCTGTTATTGCCTAAAAGGGCAGCTTTATCTAAACTTATTTGCGACCACTATCATGCGTTATCTTTGCATTCCGGACCTCTTACCACACAAGCTCTTATTCTAAGAAAATACTGGATTTTAGGATCACCATTGTTAATACGACAACGAATACATCAATGCATACCATGTTTCCGATTTAATTCCAAGCCTTCTCAACCCATTATGTCTAATTTGCCTCCGTCCCGTGTACAATTAACTCGTGCCTTTACTCATGTTGGAGTTGACTTTGCTGGATCGTTGCTTGTTAAGTCCTCCATTTGGCGTAATGCTTCTTCTCTCAAATCATATCTTTGTGTTTTCGTGTGCATGTGCACGAGAGCTGTTTACTTGGAATTAGGTTCCGAACTTACTACTAATGCTTTTATGGCGGGTTTTGATCGATTTGTTTCTCGGAGAGGCGCTCCTGATGCTATCTATTCAGATTGTGGAAAGAATTTTATTGGTGCAGCCCGTATGTTAAAGGAAGCTAGTGCGTTTCTTCATCAAAACCAAAATAAAATATTTTCCGCATTGGTTTCTCACCAAGTTAAATGGCAGTTTAATCCGCCATATGCTCCTAATGTTGGGAGTATGTGGGAAGCATCTGTAAAATCTGCCAAATCTCTATTATTACGCACTCTTGGCAAACAACCTCTTACTTTTGAAGAGTTGTCTACTGTTTTAACTCGCATAGAGGCTGTATTGAATAGCCGACCTTTGTGTTTCTTTTCCTTGGATACTAAAGACAACCCCGATTATTTTACTTCCTGGTCATTTCCTTATTGGAGGCACTATATTAAGTATGCCAGAGATAACTCTGCCAGAAAATATAAATTTGCATTCGCGCTGGCTACGATTGCGCCAAATTACCCAGTTGTTCTGGCGGCGATGGTCCAATGAATATTTGCTCACTTTATCTCAACGACCCAAATGGAATTGTTCCTCCGATGTACCCAAAGTGGGTCAAGTTGTTTTTCTTCCCGGAATTAAAACTTCTCCTCTATCGTGGCCGTTAGGACGCGTCGAGCAATTATTTCCCGGTAGCGATGGTGTTGTTCGCGTGGTGTCGGTAAAAACCACCCACGGTTCCCTCACTCGGTCGGTAAATAAAATAATACCCCTTTCTTTAGAAAACTAATTTTTTTCTTATTTCTTGCTCCAACTTAGATTTAGTTTTTAAAAAAAATTTATTTTGCTTCTATCCCGAGTATCGACGGGTAAACCGTAGCCCCTTACTGGGAGGAAATGCCCAGTTATAATACAATTTTCTTTTCAAGTTTGTATATATCTTTTTAAAAAAAAATGTTCATTTTTGGTGGGCGGTTATGTTCGCGCCATTTCGCTCTCCCAACATGGTATTCTTTATCAAGCCAGACTAGATAAAGAATAGCATAATTAAAAAAGTCGAGAAACATCCATCCGCAAACGCGAACGTGTTTCATTCAATTATTCAATATTAACTTTCTATAATGTCTTCCTACCATAATCATTTCCTTACTCCGTTCCTATTTACCTCTGGCCAGAAACAGTACTGAAAGGTGCCGCGTTAGTGCTCCAGATGTTGTGCTTCGGTAAGTGCTTTTAAGTATTTATGTGACTTTGTATTCAAAATCTATGTTTCCTTACTTTTATTCTATACAGTCCACGCTCTACCTTACAAACCCTGGTTTACTGCCTACTGCACTCCAGGCAATTTCTATTTGCGTCCCTTGTCTTTCCAAGAGGCCATATATGACAAACAAAAAAAAAATTGTGTGTAAGTAAATGAATATAGGTGTAATTACGTCTATGTTAACCTTAATCTAGCTGAAATTTTCAATGCCTTAGGTGCCACGGAAGATAAAAAGTCGTGAGGCGTCCTCCTCTGTACCTTTAAAAAGAGAAAACACCTGTTGTTTGTAATTATAGTTTAAACAAAATTATCACATACGATATAGCTTGCAAGTAAATTCCCTCCATCGTGTGCATAGTATAATCGATAGTTTTATCGCGATTGTGTTGTTTGTGTCGCGCCAGTTATTATACAAAGTTGTATGAAGGCATGTGTTCGTAGCTATAGCGTTATCAAAGTATTAACGTTTTTTAAGTTTCGCAAACGATCAACTGCTCCTCGTCCTGCCATCGCCGCCGTCGCTAAAAGTTACAGTTTACTACTGGTATTATTTGAAGGTTCCGTATATTAAAATTGCTCATAATTTTACACGTCCATTTTCTCCAGCAGCTGTGGTTATCAAAGTCAAAACGCACGCAAAACATTGTTCCTATACGAGCCGGCAGTGAATTACCTGCAAGCTACTTCGATAATTATCTGCATTCGACTGTAAAATCGTTTTGTACAGTAACGTTGTTCATTCAATCTATCATTGTAAAGGATTTGTTATCAGTCGATACGCTGCAAGTAATTAACAATTGTTCACTTCACATTTAACCTTTGCTTATTTGAGTTGTTTATGGACTTAGATAATGTCGCTTTTATTCGGTAGTTTTAATCAGCAAAAATTACGTTTCTAATATACTGGTAAGCTCGATTTCATTACAGCTTCTGTTTTGCAATAACTTATATAATAGTTATGGTGGAGAAACTAAAACGCATGTAGTTTTTACGTAACAATTCAATGAACTCGCTTCAAGACATCTTTGACATTGCGCACACATGCTAAAACAACCCCAGCCAGTTAGATGTTTCGCGTTCAATATACATTGATTGACAAGTTACGAGAAAACATTTTCGTTTAACATAAAATCGGTGCAACCGCGTCGGTAATTGACGGCGATGATCAATTTGAAAAGGAGGATGTGATACATAAACGGTTCAATAACTTTTTTCCAATAATATCCCTCCACTTAAAACTATGTACGAGTAAACCTGCCTCATCCCGAGCGAGTTTACCCATGCTCTAGATACAAGTCAAAAGTGCCTCTACCGCCGCTTACCCTACCTACTTTTGAAGAGGATGGTTGACTATTAGAAAGTTTTATTGATTGCTTTGATAATTTAGTCCATCTAAATGACGAGCAGTCAGTCATGGATAAATTTTTATACGTTCAATCAGTGCTAAAGGGTTCCGCATTGCTTACTATTAAGAACTTTAATCTTACGGACGCCAATTATCCTGTTGCATACAATAAGCTCCACAAAAAAATTTCATAATATTCTCCAGATTACATCTGCTATTTGAGAAAACATTGATAAATTTTTCAAGTTGAATTCTGATTATCTGTCAGGATTACAAAAATTAGTGGACACCTTTGTCAACAACTTGCAGGAGCTTAAGAAATTTGATCAACCTGTAGAGGAATGGGATTTAATTTTGGTACACATAATTCTAGACCGCCGTGATGTACATACGGCTTGCAATTTTGAATTGCATCATAACTCCACCTCTATTCCAACCTATGCAGAGATAATTGCTTATTTAGAAAAGATGTAAATCCTTGTCAAATTTATCCATCAATCATAAAGCCGATTAAAACAAAATTATTCATTCTAATAACATGTTCAAGTCTTGCTCTGCTGTTTCCACATTAGTACAAACCAGTCCTAATATCATTAAGTGTCCACTTTGTCATCAAGATCAGTCTTTAGCACTGTAATGATTTCGCTAACCTTTCTCCACAAGATCGCTACACCTTTGTCAAAAAACATAAATTTGTGTCAATTGTCTTAGTAGGTCACACGTTCTGACTAAGTGTAAATCCACTATTTCCTGCTGCCAATGTAATGAACATCATCATTCTTTATTGCTTTTTCATCACATTTCACATAAGGCCGCTACTGTTACTAGTAACAAGGCTTGTTTGAGCCCTATGCCCGCTGCCTCTATGGTTCACAGCTCCGTAGCACAGTTGGTATATGTGTGACTACTATGTCCTAAGTACCGGAATCAAATCCCAACATGGTCTGCTTGAAAAATATTAGGCGAGTATTTTTCACAAAAATACCCCTCCTTCGGATAAGAGGTAAAATAGAGGTCGCGCATGTGTGTGTTGTTATCCACGTTAAAGAACTCTACCTTGCTTGAAACCGTAAGCATTTGGTAAAATTCAAAATTTTCAAGATTAAAAAGCTTGCTTCCTGGTTAATGTAATAACTTTGGGTGAAGCATTAAAAAATCAAATGTGGTGCCTCTATGGTGTCACCTGCTACTAGTTCCGCTCTTTAGCATCGCTATAAGCCATCTGCTCCTCTTGCTTCTGAGTAAACGTTCACTTCGTCTAGAGTAGTGGCCCGTCAACGTCGAATGGTGTCTTATTTAACTCTCTCTTCAAACCTTCAATTGTGTTACTCTCCAGAAATTTTGTTGTTTACTCGACTCGAGTAGCATGACTTCCTTTATTTCGCAAAAGAGTGTGAAACGTTTGGGTTTCCGTGCAACTCTGCATTCTTCAACCCTTAGTGGTTTAGGCTACATGCGCTTCACAGCTATGCATGGCGCTATAACCACTTCGCTGAAACCCATAGGTGCTTCCTTACCTATTATTAATTTCGAAACTGTCATACTGATCAAAATTTATGAAAATGTGTCTTACTACTAATATTTATACTGAAAATTTAGCTCATCTACCTAATCTCAAACTGGCTGATTCATTCTTCGCTCAATCTGGACCTACTAATTTATTACTTGACACAGATATTTTTCC
Organism: Platerodrilus igneus; assembly: GCA_036346225.1. Lineage (NCBI taxonomy): Eukaryota > Metazoa > Arthropoda > Insecta > Coleoptera > Lycidae > Platerodrilus > Platerodrilus igneus. The sequence continues at coordinate 3,805,109 of JARFIW010000873.1, forward strand.
TAAAGTCTTATTTATTGGCTGTATCCAAGGTTCAAGTGATCAACCTATTGCTCGTAACTCTATTTTTGAATATGTTTTAATGGTAAACATACCCGCCTCGCCCGCTTCTAAAGTCACTAACTTGTCTTGTATGGCCGAGTCTGCTTCTCTCTGCAAGATTTTATTGCGAAATTATGGAAAGTTGGAAAGGTTCCTCAAGCTAAACCTTTCACACCTGATGAATTCATAGTTGAAAAATATTATGTTTACACTATCTGCTGCAATGAACGAGGACGGTAAGTCGTCTCTCTGACCTTCAAAAATTCAAAACTTTCCTTTTCCGGTAGTGGTGATCTCGCTCTACAGCGCTTGGTTTTTTTTAGAAAATCGTCTAACTAAGCAAACTTTGATTTATGAACAATATGTTTCATTCATATGCGACTATTTAAATTCCAAACACATGCCACCTGTTCAAGCTGGGTCTATTTCTGACCTCTTATTATATCCCGCATCATTGTGTTGTAAAACCAAAAAATGTAAGTTCCAAACTACGTGTAGTTTTCAAAGCCTCCACTAAAACTCTCTCAATCGTCTTTAAATAATCATTTGTTTGTTAAGCCCAAGCTTCAACGAGATATTACCGCAATTTTGTTACAATTTCGTCTTTATTCCTGTGTTATTACTGCAGATATTCGTCAGATGTATAGACAAATCCTTATTCATTCTGATCAGCGTGATTATCAACAAATTGTTTGGAGTTCTTCTCCTAATGAGCCTATTCAGTACTTCCAGTTATATATCATTACTTGTGGAGCAAATTGCGCCCATTTTCTTGCAACATGCACTCTTCTGCAGTTGGCTGAAGACAAAGGAAATTCCTTTCCTTTTGCCTCCTTTGCACTTCGCGACAATACTTATATCGATGATATCGCTTCAGGTGAAGATTATGCAGTCAACTTTGGCTTTATGGAATCAACTGAGTGCTTTTTTGAAATTTGGTGGTTTTGAACTGCATAATTGGCTTAATAACTGTCCGTAATTACTAAAAGATTTTCCCGTTTCACAACAATTCGTACTACTTTGCTTCTTAGCAGATCCTAACACTCGGCTTCTGAAAGTTCTAGGTCTTCAATGAAATCAATCCCACCCCAAATACTTTTTGTTCTCTAGTTCAACCACAGTGTACCGCCTGTATCGAGCACAACTTACTTTCCAACTTAGCCTGTATTTTTGACCCTATAGGAATACTGAAGAAATACTGGGAGAAGATCAATTTGGGTTTAGGCAAAACAGGGAAACACGAGAGGCTATTTTGACTGAGGGTGATAATGGAGAAAACAATAGAGAAGGGAAAAAGCTTATATATAGGGTTTGTAGATTTGGAAAAAGCATTCCACAATGTGAAATGGAAAAAATGTTCGACATACTCAAAAAGATTGGAATGAGTTTTAGGGATAGACAGATAGTACATTGCTTATACAAAGAGCAAAAAGCAGTAATAGAATTAGAGCAAGAAAGTAGAGAAGTAAATATTAGGAAAGGGGTGAGACAGGGATGTGCCTTATCCCCATTAATTTTTAACTTGTACATAGAAGAGACAATGAATACTGTCAAATGCAGGAAAATATTTGGAATTAATATGCAAGGACAAAAGATTGATATGCTTAGATTTGCAGATGATATAGTGGTATTAGCATCTAGCAAAGAAGAGTTAGAAGCTGCTCTTAATGAAATGGAAACAGTTCTAATGAAGAGATATGGTATGAAGATTAACAAAAATAAAACTAAAGTTCTAGTATGCAAAAGAGGGGAAAATAAATCAAAAACAAGACGATGAAGATATCGTGGACACACAAAGTTAAGAACAAAGAGGTACTAGAAATAGTAGGGGAAGAAAGAAATATGTGGAAAACAGTAAAGAATAGGAGAAATAGGATGATAGGCCACATACTAAGACATGAGGGAATAGTGCGGAGTATATTAGAAGCAGAGATAGGAAAAAAGAGAAGTAGAGGCAGACCTAGGTTAGACTACTACACACAGATAGTGAAAGATGTAGGCTGTAAGAATTTCAGGGAAATGTGTAGGCCTGCTCAGAATAGAAATAAATGGAGGTACCCTTCCAGCCAGTCGCAAGATGTAAAAACTAATGACAATAATAATTACTGTACTTAAACTTGGTGATTATTATAAACAACTACAGATATTGGTTTTGCAAAACTCTCAACTAATGTTAATTGTGCGAAAAGATTTACTGGAAAACTATTAATACGGCAAATATCTAAGTGTTGGGGGATCCTTGGCAGCCACAGGCTGCTTTTAACCCCCTTCACATACCACTGAATCTTGGTGAAATAGGGCATATAATTAGAAAACAATAGAAGGAAATCGAGTTGTATATAGGCTGTTGGAAGAATTGCAGGGAACTGTGTAGGGTAGCTCAGAACATAAATAAGCTGAGGTACAAGTCCAACCAGTTTCAAGAAGTAAAACCACCCAATGTCGAAAAAATAAATGTTCTTAAATCTGATGATTATTATAAACAACTACAGGTGTTGGTTGTGAAATATTTTCAACTAATGATGATTGTGTGAAAGGATAAATTGGAAAAACTATTAATTCGACAAAGGTTCAAGTGTTGGGGGAACTTGGAAGCCAAAGACTGCTTACCCCTTTCACATACAACTGAATATCGAGGAAGTAGGGTATATAACTGTAAAACAATAGAAGGTACCAAACTGCATCAAACAAGAAAGGACAGCAGTTATGTTCAAAGACAACAAACATAAATACAAAAAGAAAACCGTTCAAAACATAGTGTGGAGCACAGCACAGTACATCTATGAAATAGGGGCAGTAGGAAAAGCAGACAGAAAGAGATAGAAGCCTTCTAGAATGTTGTGCTTCAGATGTATGTGAACGATAGCATAGACAGACAAAGTAATAACAAATAGGTTGTTGAAATAGTAGAGGAATAAAGATATATGTGGAAATCGAAAAAATAGGAGAAATAGAAGGACAGGATACGTTTTAAGGCATTTCTGAGGAATAGTACAGGACATATTACAAGCAGAGATAGGAAAAGATAGGTAGAGGTAGACCGAGATCAGACAAATAGTGATAGCTGCAGACTGCACAAATTTCAGGGAAATGTGTAGGTTGGTTCAGACTAAGAAACAATGAAGGTACGCGTCCAACCAGTTCTAGGACTGAAGACTTAATGATGATGAGGAATTTTACCTCCTCTAACTTTTATGGTAAAACATTTAATACGGTGTTTGTGGTTTCGGAAATTAAATTGAGACGATCCCCCCCGCTTGCTCTGTTTGTGGGAAAGATATCTGAATGAATTACCGCTTCTTTTCGACTCTGCTTTACTATTCTTGCTACTTCCGCCATAATTTTCTACGTGTGTAGTTCGTTGTTTGAGGACTTCCAAACGCGGCTAATGTGCTGTCGTTTATTTTCGTTTTCTTACCTCTTCCACCATTGAAGTTCGCTTAGTTTGTGCCAACTCCAAAGTTGCTCTGTTTCATACCCTCTCTTTGCCTAGACTTTGACCAGCCGCCGTTTTGGTCGCGAGACTATTAACTTTTATCCTAAAAACTTTTGATCCCCATATTGCCTTTGAAAAAAATTTTTGTTGGTCTGACTGCATGGTCATTCTTTCTTGGATTTGTTCCCCACCGCAGCGAAGGAAGACATTTGTCGCTAATAGAGTTTCCTATATTCAGGAAAACACTTCTCATGCTACTTGGCATCATGTTCCTGCCACTGAGAATCCTGCCGATGTCGGATCACATGGTTTGCTACCTTCAGATTTGTGTTATTGTTCTTTATGGTGGACGACATCGCCTGCTTTGCATCACTCCTTTGACACTTACAGTTCACTCATTTCACCTTTCAGTTCTTCGAAAGTTCTCATCAAGGAACATTCCATTGTTTTGACAGTTGTCGCATCCCCTTCTTGGATTGAAACGATTTTGGAAAGTCACTGATCTTTTCAATTTATCATTGGCATTGTTGCCTGGACTCTCTTTGTCTATAATATACAAAATCCATTGGCAAAATACAATGGACCTGTGTTCTGTTTCGAGCTCTAGAGCACTGTAAACCCCTGATTAAATATACTCAACAGACTCACTGTTCTATTGAGATGAACGTCCTCTAGCCTGGATCAGTTTTAAATAAGACTCTTCGCAAATTGTCCCCCTTTATTAGAGAGGGAATCTTATGAGTTTGTGTTCGCCTACCTCATGGACTCTTATCCTCGGACCGGAAATGTCCCACTCTTTTACCTAGTAAAAGTCCCTTTACTGATTTGTACATCAATTTTGTTCATTTGAGATACTTCCACTCTAGTGTTCAAATGGTTGATTATATCGTTCGGCAACGTTTTTAGATTGTTTCAAGTAAACAGTCCATTCGTCGAGTTTTAAGTCAGTGTATGACTTGTTGGAAGACTAATCCTACTGCATCGCAGCCTTCTATGGGCCACATTCCTCCATACAGAGTCACTTAAGCCAAGCCCTTTTTAAGTTCGAACATTGATTTTGCGGACCCATTCTCTACCACCATATCACGAATACGGGGGCTAAAGTGTTGAAAGCATATTTGTCTCTTTATCTGCATGGCTACCAAGGCACTCCACCTTGAATTAATTTTTTGATGTCAACCGACGCCTTTGTAGCTGCTCTATGCAGATTTATTGCCAGGCGTCACTGCTGTGATCATCTTTACAGCGATTACGGCACAAATTTTGGGGGTCCCTATAGGCAGTCAATTTCTCTCTCAAAATCAGCTACCGCAAAAGTATAGATTTCTTGGCTTTTATATTGCCCTCTCCGCCTCATTTTGCTGGTTTGTGGGAGGCATGTGTGAAGTCGGTTAAAATCTTGCTTCTTCGTACCATAGGTGAACAAATTCTGACCAACAAAGAACTAACCACTGTCTTTGGTCTTTGAGACCATCTTAAACTCGCATACTCTCACCCCCGTGAGTGATGACCCCGACTTGACTTGTCTGACACCAGGTCACTTTCTCACTTTGGCCCCTTTAGTTGCTATTCCAGAACCTACCCTTTCAAAGCTTCCACTCAATCGCCTGTCTTAATAGCAATTGCTGCGCAAATCCATCAATATTTCTAGTCTTGGTGGTTGAAAAAGTACTTGCATATGCTCTAACAACAGTCCAAATGGCACAAAGCATCTCTGCAGGTTCACTTTGGTACCTTAGTGCTAATTAAAGCTGATAACGTTCCACGGTCCCTTGGTAGTGTTGTTGTGGTTCATCCAGGAGCTGATGCGGTCGTTCAAGTCAGTCTCAAAACCGCATAAGGCGAGCTGAAACGCCCTATCATTAAGTGCTGTTCTTTACATTCATTGTGAATTTCCTTTATATTAAGTAATTTTTTTTCTTTTTTGTTTCCATTCCATTCCACTCTTTGTAGTTATTTTTTTTTCAAAAGTGCCTTTCATTTTGATGGGTGGTATGTTCCATTTGTGATTAAAGTTTAAATAAAATTATCGTATACGATGTAGCTCCATCGTATATATAGTATATTCTATGGTTTTACCACGATTAACCTTCAAGTGCTTTTGTGTTGTGTGTGCGACGCCAGTTGTACAAAGTTGTCAGAAGGCAGGTGTTCGTAGCTATGGTGCTATCGAAGCATAAACGTTTTTTGAGTTCCACAAATGGTCAACCGCTTTGTGTCCTGCCATCGCCGCCGTCGCTAAAACTTGCAGTTTACTACTGGTAAGTACTTAAAAATTCCAAAAATTAAAACTGTTCATAACTTTACACGTCCATTATCTTCACCATCTGTGGTTATCGAAGTCAACGCATGCAAAAGACCAAGGTTTTGGTAAAGCAACCCCCCAAAGGACTGGTGCCTCCTGACCTTCATCAGGAAGTACTCCCAAGAGAAGAGAAGAACATATGTCAAAATCAATATAAAATGTAGATGAGAAGTACACAAAATTTTAATGAATTCAATCAAATATCTGTTATATGAGAAAAAAAATTTAATCATAAGAGATGAGTGAATGGGAAAGATGAGGTTAATCAGCAGGATTCAATTTCAAATCTTTGCCGTGCCAACAACCCCTATGCACTCCTACTTCATCTGTTAATTCATAAATATTAGTAGAAATTTTCTTTTTAGGTAATAAAGAAAGAAATAGTACATTTTCTAAAGGTGAGGTTATGTGTGTTGATTCTAAATGTGAAACAGCTTTAGATAACATTGGAAAGTATATGATCTTTCCCTTTTCTATGGATAATATTAAAGTCAAATTATTGTAATTTAATAGCCCAATGACACAAATAACCTGAAGGGTTTTGTACAGCCATAACAAGGAATGGTGATCGGTAATAACTATCAAATATGTGCCTTCCATGTATAGACACAATATTTCTATACTAAATAATACTGTCATATATTCTCTTTCAGTTACAGAAAATTTTCATTCACTAGAAGTCAAAAATCGAGAAATATAACAAATAACATGTTTTTCATCGTTAATCAATTGAGTTAAGACACTTGAGATACGATAATCTGCAGCATCAGTCTGAATCGTAACAGGTAAATCAAATCTAAAACATGATAAAATCGGTTCAGCGACTAGAGAATCTCAATTGGGGCAGAAGCTATTTCATGCAGTTTATTCGACAAAATTTCTTATTTTTCCTTAACAAAGCTGTTAAGAGAGCAATAATAGTACTGTATCAATTTATAAAACGTATATACCATGATGCCATACCAATTATTCAACAAAATTCTTTAACTGCTTTAAGAGTTGGAATATCTAAAATTGCTTGACTCGAGATCAGGATCTACCAAAAGACTATTTTCATTAACAACCTAGCCCAAATATTCCAATTCCTTCCTACATAAGTGACATTATCTTTATTAAGGGTGGGGCCAGCTTTTAATAAGCGTTTTAAAACCTCTTGCAATATTTCAATCTATTTTTCAAATGAATCTGTACTTATAATGATATCGTCGAGATAATAAAATACATAGTCCTAATTCTGGATTTAGAAGACAATCCGCAAACCTTTCCCATGTAGCGGATGAATTATACAACCCCATAGCTAATTTGGAGAACTCAAAATAGGCCACAATTTGGAATCGTGAAGGCTGCATATTGACAATGGCATCTGAAAATATTCCGATTTAATATGTACTTGAAATAAATTTAGCACCTCGGAGGTTACTCAAGATTGAAGAAATATAAGGTATAGGATATGCATCTTTCTCAGTGACATTATATAATTTTCGAAAATCAATCACAAATCTATACTGATTGTTTTTTCCTTGACCAATAATATAGCATTACTCTAAAGATTAATGCTTTCATGCACAACACCTAACTTAAGAAGTTTATCTAATTCACTATCGAGATATTTTGTTATACAGCAGGACTAACACTATAAGAATGTTGTTTAATCGGACCTCCCTTTATTTTAATTGTATGTTTAACTAAAGAAGTGATACATAATTCTGGCAAATTTTCAAAATATTTACTTACGATATTTTCTAATAAATTTCGTTGTTCGGAATCAAAATCTAAAGTAAAATGTAACAGTGGAGGTAAAGCTTCTATTGACTCTAAGTTAGCAAAAGTAAATTCGCCTTTATAAAGATCCGAGATAATTCCTATGGATGACCAAAAAATCAATACCCAAAACTAAAGTTTGAGCTACATCTGAGGCTACTATAACATTTAATTTAAAACTACTATCCTTTCATTTAATCGGATTGGTAAAGTCACTGTTCCTATAGATTGCACGGTTTATCCGTTTGCAATTTCACAATCAGGAGTATTTTGTGTTTTAAGTTTTATACCCAAACGTAAAAACATTTCCAAACCCTTTTGACCTAAAATTGTAGTATTAACACCAGAGTCTAAAAGAGCAAAGAGATCAATACCTAAAATATTTACAGTAATAAAAGGTGCTTCGTCTTGTGGGACATGTTAGAAAACATAGTCAGACATTGCTTAGTTCTTTTTAAATTTTTGTTCTTTTTCTTAAATCAAATTTTAAATTGCATGGTCAAATTATAAAATGTTCTGGACATTACACGACCTTGTGACGCCCCCGTCTCTAGTTTAAATGATTATTAAAATTAGATCGGGTACACTGATTATAAGTAACAGAATTTCTACAACAATAGTAACAATAATTTGTTCTACGTCTCTCATGACATTCAGATTGGAAATGTCCAGTCTGGTGGTAGTTTCAACAAATTTTTAGAGTCTGACTAGTTTCAGATGGTGTAGTATGTAAAGAAGAAAACTATCGTATAGTGTATGTTTAGTATGAGATGGTTCATTAGTAGATGCTAAATCTGTCTACAAATCAGTTTGTCTTTTACTTGGTGGTATATAATTTCCTATCGAAACCTTAAGTTCCTCTAATCATTTACCTAGTTTAATTAATTCTAGAATTGAATTTATTTCTACCAGAGAAGTTGAGATTGGTATAAGGGCAAAATAGTTTTTCTTAAAATTCTCAATTTTTTTTTCAAGTGATAATGATTCTGAAGTATTAAACAAGATTTTATTCCCTCTATACCGAACTAAAGTTTTATTATTAAACAAATTGCACGCTTTATTCATAAGTTGAATATCACTTACATTTCTAGCGACTTTAAGTTCTTCTATACATTATAGGAAAGCATTCAATGATGTATTCCCCGAAAATTTTAAAAACCATTTAGCTACTGGAATGACTATAAATGACTAAATTATTAAAAAGATCTTTTTGAACTAACAAATTGAAAAGATTGCTAATGGGTAAATTTATAATTGGCGTAACTGTATCTAATTTTTGTATTTCTAGCAGTGATTGATTGTTTTTAGTACTAGTAGGTTCTAATTAAAGTTGTTCTTTAAAAGTTGTTTCTAAATTAGAGTTCATCATCATTAAGTCTTCAGTTCTGGAACTGGTTAGATGCATAACTCCATTGTTTCCTATTCTGAGCTAACCTACACATTTCCCTGAAATTTCCACAGTCTGCACATTCCACTATCTGCGTGCAATAATCTGATCTAGGCCTACATCTACTTCTCTTTTTTCCTGTATCTGCTTGAATGTAGCCCTTCTATTTCCCCTATTTTTTTTTGTTTTCCACAGATATCTTTATTCCCCTACTATTTCTATAACTTTGTTATTAACTTGGTCTGTCATACATCTGAAGCATAACAAACTAAAAGGCTTTTTCCTTTTCCTGTCTGCTTCTCCTACAGTCACTATTTCATAGATGTACAGTGCTGTACTCCTCACATATGCTTTCAAAAATTTTCTCCTTGTTTCTATGTTTGATGTCTTTGAACATAGCCGCTGCTCTTTTTCGTTAGATACAACTTGGTTCCCTTCTATTGTTTTGCAAATATATATCCTATTTCACTGATATTGAAACGGGTTAAGCCGCCTGTGGCTACCAATATCCCCCGACACTTGAACATTTGCAGACTTAGTAGTTTTTCAATAAATCCTTTCGCACAATCAAGATTAGTCGAAAATATTGCCATACCAATACCAGTAGTTGATTATAATAACCATTAGATTTAAGTACATTTATTTTTTTGATCAATAGGTTTTCTGTTTTGGAACTGGTTGGGCACATACCTCCATTGATTTCTATTTTGAGCTAACCTACACATATCCCTGAAATTCAAGCACCCTCTCTTTTTTCCAATCTCTGCTTCTACTATATTTCGCACTATTCCCTCAAACCTTAGTATGTCACCTATCATTCTATCTCTCCTATTTTTTTACTGTTTTCCACACATTTCTTTCTTCACCTACCATTTCTAGTACTTCTTTGTTCTTAACTTTGTCTGTCCATGATATCTCCATCATGCATCTGTAGCACCACATTTCAAAGGCTTCTATCTTTTTCTTGTCCGCTTCTTCTACTTTCCAGGTTTCACAACCATACAGAGCTGTGCTTCACACATAAGCTTTCAGCAATCTTTTCCTTGTTTCTATATTTGTTGTCTTTGAACACAGTAATTGTATTTTCTTGTTAAATGTAGCACAACCTTGTGCTAATCTTTGTTTTATATCTTTTGTGATTTTCCCATTTTGCGTTATTTGGTTTCCTAGGTAGCAAAAATCCTTAACCTCTTGTAAGTTCTCGATTTCCTATTTGTGTTCTAGTTTTGATTTATTTTTCCCTCCTTTGCATACTAGTACTTTAGTTTTATTTTTGTTGATTTTCATACCTTATCTCTCTGTTAGAACTGTTTCGATTTAATTAAGAACTACTTCTAACTCTTCCTTGCTAGATGCTAATACTGCTATATCATCTGCAAATCCAAGTATATCAATCATTTGTCCCTGCCTAATTCCAAATGCCTTCCTGCATTTGACAGTATACATTGACTTTTCAATATACAAGTTAAAAATTAACAAGGATAGGGAACATTCTTGTCGCACCCCTTTCCTAATATTTACTTCTCTACGTTCCTGTTCTAATTCTATTACCGCCGTTTGCATCTTGTATAAGCTATGTACTATCCGTCTATCCCTAAAATTCATTCCAACCTTTTTGAGAATTTCAAACTTTTCCATTTTACATTGTCAAATGCTTTTTCCAGATTTACAAACCTTATACACACACTTTCTCCTTTTTCTATTGTTTTCCCCATTATCACCCTCAGAGCTAATATAGCCTCCCGTGTTCCCCTGTTTCACGTAAACCCAAACTGATCTCCTAATACCTCTTCAGTCCATTTTTCCATCCGTCTTCGTGCAATTCGAGTTAATATTTGTGACAGGTGTTGTACAATTCTAGTTAATATTTGTGACAGGTTTACTGTCAAGCTTATCATTCGAAAATCTATGCTTGCCTCTCCTTTTTGGTATAGTGACTATGATGTTACATTTGAAATTTTTGAATATCTCACCTGTCTCATACATATAGCTTACAAGTTGGAAGAGACATTCTGTTACTGCTTGTCTAGCGGCATTTAGTGTTTCTGCTTGCACCTTATCTATACCCGATGCCTTACCATTTTTCAGGTATTTTTAATGCTAATTTAAACTCATCCCTAGGTATAGGATATCCCAAGTCATTGTTTTCAATGTCTCATTACGTTTCTATTGCTATTAGTTCCTCTCCTGCATATAAGTTCTCTATATATCTTGATATCTAACCACTTTCTCTACATTATCTAATAACAATGTCTCCTTCCCTCCTCTTCCTTCTTTTTTGTTATTCAGTTTTATATCCCTAAAATCTATTCTAATTAGTTTATATGCTTTGTCTTTTTTTCCTATTTCCATCTTAGTTTGTACCTCTTTGCACTTTTCATCAATCCATTGCTCTATAGCTTTCCTGCCTTTGCGAATAATTTCCCATTTTATGATTTTATATGTTTCAGCTTCGTCCAGTCTGTTTCTGTATTTTCGTCTTTCTTTTACTAAATTCTGGATATTATTTGTTATCCATGGTTTCTTATTTTCTTTTTGTGTATATCCCAGAATCTCTGGCCGCCATGTCTAACTTGGATTTAATGTTATTCAATTCTGTTTCTACTCCCTTAGTATCATATATTTTTCCGCTGTCTTTCAGCAGTTCATTTGACATTATTTCAAATCTTTCATGGACATCTTTATCTTTTAGTTTCTCAAAGTCAAACTGCCTTTTTCCATTCCTTTTTCGCAAATCTTTAAATTTAAAAGCGACCTTCATAATTAACATGTTATGGTCAGTGTCTATATCTGCTTCTGGGTAGCTTCTGCAATATCTTACTTTATTCCTAAACCGTTGTCTAACAAGAATGTAATCTATTTGATATCTTCCTATATCTCCTGATATCTTCCACATGTATCGTCTTCTAGCATGATGTTGAAATAATGAGCTTGTGATGGTTAAATTGTTTTGTCACAAAATTCTACCAGCCTATTTCCCCTGTTGTTTCTCGTGCCTAATCCAAATAAACCCACTACTGCTCCTTCCCTACCCTCACCACCACTGCATTAAAATCCCCCTGTAATTATTAAATTTTCATGTTCCTTTATGCATCTTAGTATGTCTTCGATATCTTAATAGATTGCTTCTACCAGTTCCTCACTGTAGCTAGAGGTGGGCATGTGTACTTGTATTATTACTGTATTTACCTGCTTAGATTCTAATCTAACCATCAGTATTCTTTTGTTCTTTTGAAGGTAGTTTTTTTATACAGTGTCCAATCTTTTTTCGCATAACTATCCTCCACACCCGAATTTTCTTCTTTTGATCCTGTATAAATTATCCTAAAATCCCCTCGCCTCTGGCCACCGAACTTCGCTGATCCATACTATGTCTAATGGTTACTATACATTTCAATTTTCAAGTTCTTTACCTTACCTACTTGCTTCATACTTCTGACATTCCACGTTCTGACTCGCAGAATGTTCCCGACTCTTTTTTTAAACTTTTCGTTCACATTCTCCTAAGTAGTCGCCTCCCAGAGTTCCGAATGGGGACTATTTCAACTCTGGAATTATTTACCCCAAAGAATGCTATGATTTTAAATAACAATTTAAGTTCACTGTGTACTTGGGAGATAATGTGGTGGATTCCCGTGGCTTCCCACATCGCAGTAGTGTGTCTTAGAACGTCATACCGACACCTATGTCTCAGACACTCTAAGTACCAAAGGAGCTGCTCTCATCTTTCGAAGACCTGTTTTAGTCTGGTTACTAACAGGTTACTATGGGTTATAATAGATTTTTCTTTTTGTGACATACTAATTGTGATAGTTACAATTTGTTATCATCTTTTATGTTTTCGTCTTTAGTGCCCACCATATAATTGAAAATAGTCCACTTGGTAAGGTATTATCTAAATATGATTAGACTACTTTCAGTCTTGTTAGATAACGTTGTAGTGAAAGGTAACTGGCTTACTAAAGTTGTATGTTGATTGTTTGGATGTTAGGTACAAAGTGCTCTAAAAAAAAGAATCTTCCCTGCTTAAAATAATATCAAGACATCTTAGGCAAACTTCGGGGATATGAAGTAAAACTGCAAAATAAAAACACCTTGTGTTGTTTTCTCTATCTAATCTGTATGTATACTTAACTTATTGATAGCTGAATTAAAACCAGAAACCGAGGCTTTTTATTCATTTGAGTTAGCACAAATATGTTCATGAAGTTTTCATGCTTAGCCAATGAGATCACTCAGGTACAAATGTATTAAATTATTAATCAAAACAAATAAATCATGCATTGGCACAATTTTCAATGAAATTACCATAATGACATCATCTCTAACCTTTAAAAACTGGCATAATGAATTTGACAACCTTTGCGTATGAGCCATATATGATTCAAAACAAATTTACCAAATCAAAAACGTAGTCACGTAAAAATTATATTTATTAAAGAAAATAACCTAACCCTGTTGGTGGGATTTACAAATACATAGACTATTAAACTGAAAAGTGATTATAATCATTTTAAAGAAACATCACATATATTACCATTTTACCAATCATCGTTAATATTAGTGAAAATAAACTCTATTCAAGAATTAATTAAATTAGGAAAGAAATTAGAGGAACATAAAGCATCGATAGAACACTTTTCTCCAACTAGAAAATCAAACACTTTAGAAACACATTTAGCTTATTAGATACCTCTAAGTTCACAAACTAGACAAGTAAATAGACACCAAATTTCTGAAATTCAAAACTTAAATCAAAATCCCAGTACTTCAAACCCAACTCATTGACAAAGTTGTTACCAATGTGGTCAAGTATGACATTAGCAAGCTCATTGTAGGAATGCACGAAGAAAATTATATTGTTATAAATGTGGATTGGAAGAAGTGGCATTTAACTGATGTCAATGTGTCAACTAAATAATTAGAACCGTTTAAACTGATGGAAGATGCATTACCTAGTCTTGTAAAGTCTCGTATTTTCTATAATTCGACTATGAAAATAAAAAATTTAATTCAATAAAAAATGGAAACCTTTCAAAAAAATAAAGTAATGCTCGATTATATAATAGAACAACCAAAGGAAGACGAACGTCTTCGTGTAATAATGAATATACTAGGATTTGAATTTTTGGCATTGTTAGACTCGGCAGCAAGCAATACTATTTTAAGGCATCATGCCTGGGAAGTATTATCAAAATTAGTACTTAATTTAACATGTAAAACCGAAGAACAGTGTCAATTATCAAACAGACAAATTTTATATCTTTTAAGAACCATTTCATTATCGATAATATTAAAAGAAAAGTAAGAAGTTTTAATTATAAATATGTTCAACTCTCAGTAGAATAGATTTTTAGAAAATGGGAATTGTTCCCAACATATTTAAAAGAGAATTTACTTTTCAAAATCATACAGTATAAAACAAAAAGAACCTGTTTTCAAATCAACTTTAGATTTAACACCCGAACAAAGATCGAAATTAGATATCAGTGTTGCAAATTATTTTCATAATTAGAACAAACCAATTTAATAGAACACAAAATTAAAGTTAATAGTGATCCAATCAAACAAGATAGTATCCAGTATCACACTTTATGCAAAAACATATCAATCAAAGTTAGATAAATTGTTGAAATTAGCTGTTGTTCAAAAAGTACTTCTGCATGGAGTAATCCAATATTACTATTACATATACAAGACTCTTTTCCATAAAAGTCCGGAAACCATTTAATAAATTCATCTAGTATCATATTAACAATACAATGTTTTTTGTATTGTAAAATAATTCTTTATCAACCAAAATTCTGATTCCATTGTGAAAAAGTAAAAAATGATTACATAAATCATTTGACAAAATACCTTCTTATACAACAGATGCTAAGATAATAGAAAAAGCTAAATTTGGTGGCTTTAAATCTATCTAATTCGTTTATACTTCGAGGTTTTGGTGAGAAATCTGATGGTACAAATTTTGCATATCATTCAGTTTGACAACCAAGTGATTAAGTGAAATGGAAGTAACGCCAGTGAAGCTAACGGCTAGAGTTGGCAACCAAAATCCCGCCTCGTCAATTAGTCACACCCCTTCTACCAATCATCATTAAAGCCACGCTTATTTTAGCCCAACATCAAATAGTTCCACTCCCCAACCCCTCTTTCTTACAATACAACCTATTGTAAGTAAGAACGAACATATACAACAATCATATTTAACAAACAAATCTAAATCAGAACTTTGATGAATACCTATTGAAAATTGTGTTTTCTTATAAAATCTCCAAAAGCACATATATAATCTTACTACGAATTTAAATTTCTGCATATATTCAACCATTATAGCAAAAGTTATTACGTTTTCAGTATTGTATATCAAGTGGCTGCTACCTCTACTTTAATTTTTTCTTGTTTTCTATAAATGCAACGACTTTGCCAAGAAATCTCCATTTAGGTACAACAACGCCCAATACGTGTGCAACGGAGTTTTAGATTTCAAGCCCAAATAAAAAAGTTATTAACTTTTACCTGATATATAACAAATCGCCGCTACCTCTACTTTAATTTTTTTCTTGCTTTCTATTAAAGCAACGACTTTGTCAAGTAATCTCCATTTAGGTACACCAACGCCCAATACGTATGCGATGGAGTTTTAAATTCCAAGCCCAAATAAAAAAAGTTCATATATCACTTAAACGTTAATAACTGTTTTATTTGGTCATGGAATCTAAAACTCTGTCACATACGTATTGGGCGCTAGAGTACCTAAATGGAGATTCCTTGACAAAGTCGTTGCTTTAATAGTAAGCAAGAAAAACATTTATTGTAGAGGTAACGGTGAATTGATATATATCACATAAACGTTAATAACTTTTATTTTGGTTTGGAATCTAAATCTCTGTCGCACACGTATTGGATGCTGGTGTACCTAAATGGAGATTTGTTGACAAAGTCGTTGCTTTAATAGAAAGCATGAAAAAATTAAAGTAGAGATAGCGTCGACTTAATATATATCACGTAAACGTTAAGGACTTTTTATTTGGGCTTGGAATCTAAAACTCTATCGCACACTAATTAGACGCCGGTGTACCTAAATAGAGACTTCTTGACAAAGTCATTGCTTTAATAGAAAGCAAGAAAAAATTAAAGTACAGGTAACAGTGACTTGATATATATCACGTAAACGTTAAAAACTTTTTTATTTTGGCTTGAAATCTAAAACTCAGTCGCACATGTATTGGGCGCTGATGTACTTCAATGGAGATTTCTTGACAAAGTGGTTGCTTTAATAGAAAGCAAGAAGAAATTAAAGTAGAGATAGCGGCAACTTGATATATTTCACGTCAAAGTTAATAACTTTTTTATTTGGGCTTTGAATCTAAAACTCCGTCACACACGCATTGCAGGCTGGTGTACCTTGGAGATTTCTTGACAAAGTCATTGCTTTAATAGAAAGCAAGAAGAAATTAAGGTAGACGTAGCGGCGACATGATATATATCATGTAAAAGTTAATAACTTTTTTATTTGGGCTTTGAATCTAAAACTCTGTCACACACGTATTGGGTGCCGGTGTACCTAAATGGAGATTTCTTGACAAAGTCGTTGCATTCATAAAAAGCCAGAAAAAACATTAAAGTAGAGGTAGCGACCACTTGATATACATTACTAAAAACGTAATAACTTTTGCTATAATGGTTATATATATGCAGAAATTAGATTTTAGTAAGATTGTATGTGCTTCTGGAGTATGCATAAGAAAACACAATTTTCAATAGGTATTTACCAAAGTCCTAATTTAGATTTGTTTGCTAAACATGGTTATTGTATATGTTCATTCTAACTTACAATAGGTTGTATTGTAAAAAAGAGGGGGTGGAACTATTTGATGTTGGGCTAAAATAGGCGTAGCTTTAACGATAATTGGTAGAAGGGGCGTGGCAAATTGAAGAGGCATGGTTTTTGCTGCCAACTCCAGCTGCTAGCTTCGCTGCCATGAGGACGTAACACCTTACGCATTCCTAAACTATCTTTTTTAGATTTTTACACTAATTTACTGGTCACAGCATAAGTTTAAATAATCCAATGCAAAGTGATTCACAATATTTAAGCCATTAAGATCCTATGTAGGAGTAGGGATGTTACTCCTGTGATGATTTGGATCGTCAAAATTTTTGAAGCTATGGTAAGATCTGGCCGGTGCTTTATTACAATTATATATGAATGTGTTTATTAAAATATTCACCCTGCTCAATACACCTTACAAAATCACTACATGAATTATGTCATTTGGTATCCTTTAAAAATAAACATGCTGATGCATCACATGTGAAACAAATAATAGAAACTGCAATTATACAATTTTCATATTTAAATCTGCTAGCAATGAGTTTATTTAATTCTAAAACAAATTCATTAAGGAAATAGGCCAATGAGATTGGCTTTGAAGAGCTATAATAAATGGCAACTGGAAATGGTGACAAAACCAAGTTCTTCAGATGTACTTTACAAAGTATTAGCCAGAACTGTTTGTTTGAGCTTTTTGCTATTGGAATTCCATAAACATCAAAATTAACTTACACAATGGTGGTAAACATGATTAATAAAATACTACTTAAGTTAGTATCTCCATAGGCTCATGTTCTCCACATTTTAGGGTATGTTTTAATAAATATAAACACCCTGAATAAAAAAACACATGGATTGTATATTAATATAAAAATAAATAGCTATGCAAATACATACTTATGCATTGATAATTTAAATTTATTACAAATATGTAATATAAAAGCAGTATGACCACAATATGCCTCGTACCGTAACATACGTCCGGTGGTCAAATTACGACTCATTCCGCAAGTCTGCAACTATCCCTTGTTCAATAAGGATATGCTCGCTCATCGCTACCATAATTGCCTGCGAGCACACAATTACTCACAATACATAACTAATTAAACGCATAAAACCTAAGTAAACAAAATATCACAAACAAGTACATAGCTAAGTAAATTTTAAATAAAAATGCAAAATAAACTTTATGGTAAAAATCCCTTAAAAATACTAACATCAAAGAATGTTTCATCTAATCCATGTTCAAACTAAATTAATAACAACGTATTCACCTTATTTAGACAACTGCTCAGCATCCGATTCTATAAGAAGAATTGCAATTTTGAATACCGAGGTTACAAGAGTAACATTTTTGGTTTTTAAATGAACCACTCTAATTTTAGTGTTTTTAACTAGAACAACCTTAATAATACATGGTATACCCCACTCTAAAGAAGGTAACTTATCATTCCTAACAAATACTAACGTGTCTTCTTTTATATTAGGCATGCCATGTTTTTATTTTGGCATCTTGCGATTGTCCTAAATAGTCTTTAGACCAAGTCTTCCAAAACCTATATTGTAATTGAGTACAAACCTTCTGAATATAAGTTTTTTTATTGGAATATCCGAAACATTGCCTTCTGGTAAACAAGCCAACAGTTCGCCAATTAAAAAATGGCTTTGCGTTAAGCAAGATACATCAGATAGACCCTTAAGCAAGGACACACAATGACCTTGAGTTTAGCATTGCTTTTATTTGAACACAAATGGTGTTGAATTCTTCACAGATTAATTGCATTAATCCAGCTACCCTTTTAAATAATATTTAAATCATCTAAGTTAGTTTCCCATAAACCCACAAAATTTGGGTTATATGGTGGAATAAACCACTGTACACCCCTATACATCTTTGAAATTGCTGATCAGTTTTCAAACAACTATTTTCTCAACTCATTATCAGCTCCTTTAAAGGTGCCACCGCTGTCGCTGGAAATCATTCAAGACACCCCTCTCCTGCTTACAAATCTCTTTAAAGCAGCAATGAGAGTCTGTTTTCAAATCCGAAACTTCTTCCAAGTGAATTGTTTTAGTTACAAAGAACACAAAAATTGCTACATATGTGTTAGTAACAATAAACTTTCGAATTCGTGAATGTTTAATACAACCAGCAAAGTCCACAGCAACTTTCTCAAATGGCTGAGCTGCATTCATCCTATTGTATGGTAAACTACCCATCAATTGCTTAGCAGAATCTGACTTAAACTTACAATAGATTGAACATTTAGCCATAACATTTTTTATTTCTCTAGTAGCATTTAATATTCCATATTGCTGTCGTAAAAGTGACAATGTTAATTTTACTTCAACATGTAACAATTGTAAGTGCTCGCCTTGCATAATAGTTTTTGTTATAAAACTTTTGAAAGGTAAACTTATTAGAAATTTCTGTTCAAATGGAAGTGCAATGTTATGCAGCTTCCCTCCAATGCACAAGAATCCGTGAGAATCCAAAAATAGATTCAATGATAATAACCTTGATTGGTAAAGCTTATTACGAGCACTTAGTTCTAAAACTTATTTTACAATAATCGTGCACATTTCATCTAATTCGTGTACTAGTAAGTTACTAGTTTTTCCGTTATTTTTATTTCTACAATTAAAAATAAAATGTAAGGAATAAGCCAACACGCTTTTCATTTTCAACAACTGTGAGAACTTTTCAAACAATGCTAACTTATCAATACCTTGACCCGCAATGCTCACTACTTGTTTAATTTCTGGCAAAATTTTGCACAATTCAAACTGTGGAACATTTTTTTCCACTCTCAAATCAAGTGCCCGTTTAATTCTAAAACGTGGAATGCTTATTTTATTTTTAAAGAATTTATTCTTGATTTAGAAGTCAACAATTTTATATCCATTGTACGATTTACAGTAACAACTCGTAAATAAACACAAGCACCTTGAGCAATTTGTGAAGCGTCACAAAACCCAACCGATTCAACAGAAATGGCTTCAAAAAAATTTAGATATCTATTTATTTTAATTGCTGGCATATATATTAATCCCTGCGAAAATGTTCCCCATTCCTCTTTAATTTTATCAGGCCGATCTGTGTCCCAATCAAGACCTGCAACCCATATCTTTTATATTAAAAACATTGCCACAGTAATAACTGGAGTCAGAAGTCCAAAAAGATCAAATAATTTTGCATAAAACCCAGAAGAATCATTCCATGTCAAACCAATCAAAAAATTTCAATATTCAACCTGACCATTTCAGATTGCAATGAAACTTTCAGGAATCATTTTACCTTATGACATAAATGAGAATATATTTGTAATATTTTTTATCCCTTGGATTTTTATGTAATTAATTTTTAACTTTTTGAAAAATTGTGGTTTTTGGCTGCATAAATATTTTTTATCTTGAATTTCTCAGGTTCTATAAAGGCTAGAGAGCTGCTTACTCCTGTTTTAAAGACAGTTTAATAAGCTTTAATTTGATATGTAACTTGATTACACTTGATGAAACAAAATTTTTATTTTAAATTTTAAAATAAAAATTATGTTAATTTTAAAGTTAGTGTTTTTAAAACTTTGAAAAAAAATTTTTTTTGTAATATTATATATTCTAAATTATTCCTATAGTAGGGGATAAAGAATACTACTATAAGCCTGCTTATCGTAAAAGGCGATTAAAAGGCGCAGCAGCCTTGCTGGCTAAAAGATATTGGAGGAGGGTCGGTTGGTCTTGGGCGATCCTCAATAATTTACAAGCTTATTGGGGGTTGGCCGTGAAGGATACGGCTTTTTGCTAAAATCTTTAAAAACTGTGTTGTGGAAAGATATGGGAGCCTACCACAATATTTCCCAGGTGTGCGTGGCCTAAAACACGAAATACATATGACGGAGAGCTCACAAGTAAAATTCTTGTCCAGAGGTAAAATACTCCCTCATTCGGATCTCCGGGAGGGGGTACTTGGGGCTCGTCATCGTAAGAATATAAAACAACAGTTCGATTTAGTGATACGGACTTGGAATGTAAGGTCATTACTTAGAGTAGATAAGTTAACGAATTTATTAGTCGAAATGAGAAAGGAAAAGCTGGACATTTTAGGTATTAGTGAGGTGAGATGGCCAGATAGTAATGACTTTTGGAAAGATAATTATAGAATAATTACAACTTCTTCAACTAATGGACAGGCAGGCGTAGGAATAGTGTTAGGTAAAAGATTAGGGCATAAAGTTAAAGAGTACTTACAATTTAGCGATAGAATAATTACGGTTAGATTGAGTACAAAACCCACAGACACTGTTTTAGTACAGGTTTACATGCCAACAACTCAGTACGAGGATGAGGAAGTAGAAAAGGTATATGAGGATATAAATAGTATAGTGAGAAAAGTAAAAGGAGATAAGAATTTAATAGTTATGGGCGATTTTAATGCGTCAGTGGGAGAAGGTAGTGAAAGAAAAATGGTAGGAAAATTTGGGTATGGCAGACGAAATGATAGAGGAGAAAGATTAGTTGAGTTTTGCCAGGCACATAGATTAGTAACTGTAAACACCCTATTCGAACAACATGTTAGGAGAAGATATACCTGGAAAGCACCAGGGGATAGGGCTAGATACCAAATAGATTATATTTTAGTTAAACAAAGATTTAGAAACCAAGTTAAAAACTGTCGTAGTTATCCAGGGGCTGACAGATAGCGATCATAACTTAGTTAAAATGAAGTGTAAACTAAAATTCAAAAAATTGAGAAAGGTTAAAAGAGAGGGATGGGATCTAGGTAAGCTTAATGATAGTAGGGTAAAAGCGGAATATAAACAAGTATTAGATATTAAGAGCAAAGAGATAGCTGTAGGAGGGAACGTAGAAAATAGATGGAAAGAAATAAAACCGACTGTACATGATACAGCAACACAGACTATAGGTAAGAAAAAAATAGAAGCGAGAAAACCGTGGTTAACAAAGGAGATATTAGATTTAATAGAGAATAGAAGAAAGCTTAAACCTTTCAGAGAAGTGGATAGTGAAAGTAAGCAAAAAATATAATACAGTTAGAAATACGATAGTACATGAGTGTAGAAAAGCTAGAAATAAATGGATAGAGGAGAATTGTAAGGGAATACAAGATGATTTGAGAGTAGGTAAGACAGACAGGACTTACAGGGCAGTTAAAAAGTTTTTTGGGGAAGATAGGAAAAAATATAATGGTATTAGAGACGAGAATAATGAGCTTCTAATAAATAAAGGTGAGATAGCAGATAGATGAAAAAGATATTTAGAAGATTTATATAAGGGAGACGATATGGATGAGTTAGAGAACGACCAAGAAGAGGATGTAGAAATAGGGTTCTCAATATTAAGAGAGGAATTTGATAGAGCTGTTAGGGATCTTAAACTAAATAAAGCGCCAGGGATAGACAATATTCCCGGAGAATTAATAAAATATGCAAGTCAGAAAACTTTAGACAGATTATATGAACTAGTAAAAGTAATATATGACACAGGTGAGGTTCCAATAGATTTCGAAAAAATATTATTATCCCAATCCCAAAAAAGTCAGGAGCTGATAGGTGTGAGAATTTTAGAATGGTTAGTTTAACTTCTCATGCTTCCAAAATACTAACAATAATAATTAAAAATAGAGTAGAAGCTTTAACTGAGAATTATTTAGGCGAAGACCAATATGGTTTTCGAAGACAGAGGGACTAGAGAACCGATACTAATGATTAGGCTAATTATAAAGGTTACAAAAAATAAAAGACTCATTTCGCTTTGTAGATTTAGAAAAGCATTTGATAGGGTTAATTGGATTGTTATGTTCAGGGTTTTGCAAAAATAGGAATCTCTCATAGGGATAGAAAATTATTTACAGTCTATATAAAACCAAAGCGTAGTAATTAGATTGGATGAAATAGAAAAGGAAGCTAAGATTAGAAATGGTGTTAGACAGGGTTGTATACTGTCTCCTTGATTTTTAATGTTTATATTGAAGAAGCTTTAAACTTAGCTAGAGAGAGAAAAGAGATAGGTATTAGTGTACAGGGACAGAAAATAGACATGTTACGTTTTTCAGATGATATAGCCATTATAGCAGAGTCTAGAAAAGAGTTAGGAGAGTTTTAAATATTTTAGATGAGATACTACGGAGTAACTATAGTATGAGAATTAACTCAGTAAAGACAAAGATAATGACAAGTGAGTTACAGCCTAGTTCTAAACCAAAATTAAAAATAGGTAATACCGAGTTAGAGGAGGTAGATGAATTTTGCTATTTAGGTAGTATAATTACAAAGGATGGACGTAGCAGAAGGGATATAGTAGCTAGAATAGCTCAAGCTAGAAAAATGTTTTTAAAAAAGAAAAACTTACTAATAGCTAATAGTATTAGTTTAGATAATAGAAAAAGTTTCTTAAAGTCGTACGTATGGAGGTTTCTACTATACGGTAGTGAGACTTGGACAATTAAAGAAGAAGATAAGAAAAAGATAGAAGCTTTTGAAACTTGGTGTTATAAGAGAATGTTAAAAATTAGTTAGACAGAGTAACAAACGAGGAAGTTTATAGAAGGATAGGTGAGGATCCCTGTATGTGGAAACAATTGAAGGTCAGGAGAGATAGAATGATAGGGCACCAGTTAAGACATGAGGGACTATTTAGTAAAGTCTTAGATTATAGACTACCAAATAAAAATAGAGTAGGAAGGCCTAGACAAAGCTATCTTAGTCAAATTATTAGAGATTTAGGTTGTGAAGGGTACGTGGACCTTTTTAGACTAGCTCAGAATAGAAAAGAATTTAGAGCTGCGTCAAACCGACTTTAAGTAAGTTCGAAAACAAAACAAAAAAAAATAAAAATCAGTTAACTAAATCTCACCACGATATAACTCACAATTACTTAGCGGTCTGGCATGTTGGTAGCGTTTCGTTGCTTAAGCCTTACCATAACATATAATTTAATAAACGTCACCATGACATAACTCACAATTAGGTAGCGGTCTGGCATGTTGGTAGCGTTTCGTTGCTTAAGCCTTACCATAACAGATAATTTAATAAACGCCATCATGACATAACTCACAATTAGGTAGCGGTCTGGCATGTTGGTAGCGTTTCGTTGCTTAAGCCTTACCATAACAGATAATTTAATAAACGTCATCATGACATAACTCACAATTAGGTAGCGGTCTGGCATGTTGGTAGCGTTTCGTTGCTTAAGCCTTACCATAACAGATAATTTAATAAACGTCATCATGACATAACTCACAATTACGTAGCGGTCTGGCATGTTGGTAGCGTTCGTTGCTTAAGCCTTACCATAACAGATAATTTAATAAACGTCATCATGACATAACTCACAATTAGGTAGCTGTCTGGCATGTTGGTAGCGTTTCGTTGCTTAAGCCTTACCATAACAGATAATTTAATAAACGCCATCATGACATAACTCACAATTAGGTAGCAGTCTGGCATGTTGGTAGCGTTTCGTTGCTTAAGCCTTACCATAACATATAATTTAATAAACGTCACCATGACATAACTCACAATTAGGTAGCGGTCTGGCATGTTGGTAGCGTTTCGTTGCTTAAGCCTTACCATAACAGATAATTTAATAAACGTCATCATGACATAACTCACAATTAGGTAGCGGTCTGGCATGTTGGTAGCGTTTCGTTGCTTAAGCCTTACCATAACAGATAATTTAATAAACGCTCATCATGACATAACTCACAATTAGGTAGCTGTCTGGCATGTTGGTAGCGTTTCGTTGCTTAAGCCTTACCATAACAGATAATTTAATAAACGTCATCATGACATAACTCACAATTAGGTAGCAGTCTGGCATGTTGGTAGCGTTTCGTTGCTTAAGCCTTACCATAACATATAATTTAATAAACGTCACCATGACATAACTCACAATTAGGTAGCGGTCTGGCATGTTGGTAGCGTTTCGTTGCTTAAGCCTTACCATAACAGATAATTTAATAAACGTCATCATGACATAACTCACAATTAGGTAGCGGTCTGGCATGTTGGTAGCGTTTCGTTGCTTAAGCCTTACCATAACAGATAATTTAATAAATGTCATCATGACATAACTCACAATTAGGTAGCGGTCTGGCATGTTGGTAGCGATTCGTTGCTTAAGCCTTACCATAACATATAATTTAATAAACGTCACCATGACATAACTCACAATTAGGTAGCGGCCTGGCATGTTGGCAGCGATTCGTTGCTTAAGCCTTACCATAACATATAATTTAACACTTTTCCTTTTTGAAGCGGATAACCAGGTTATATTTCATTTTCCTATAAATGGTAATCATGTAAACATGTTAGAGTTCTTTAACAACCATCAGGTTGCTAATATCTATGTAGAGCCAGCTGGATAGGAAAAAGATAGAAGGATATAGGAAGACCTAGACCAAACTATATTAGTCAAATTATTAGAAATTTAGGTTGTGAAGGGTATGTAGTGCTTTTTAGATTAGCACAGAATAGAAAAGAAGCTAGAGCTGCGTCAAACCGACCTTAAGTAAGGTCGAAAACAAAATGATGATGATATTCTAAATGCTGCAAATTTTAGAGTGGGGTGTCATTGGGATCATGTGGTCCAAATGGTGTAGTTTTAAGTATTGGTTAGAGCTACATGTATTTAACTTAATGTAGGTAAAAAAATAAAATACATTTACCTATAAGGTAAATAATTTACATACTTGCCTATTATAGATAATAATTTACTTAACTTACAGATAACCCTTCGTCAACTTTATAATTGGGTTAGAACAATATTTTGCATTCTACTACATATAAATATGTGACAGAGAAAAAGAACTTGAAGAGTAGCTTTACATCAGCAACAACAATAAGAAGTACTCAACAATTTCATATTTCAATTGACTGCGACATGAATTTTAGAAAAACGCTTCTCATTTTCAGAGGAATCCAGTGTAGAAGTAGCGTCACCTGAATACACTGATGATGCTCTGGACATTAATTTCATTGTTGGCTTTGTAGCATGTCAATATTCAGACAAGTAGTGGTTAGGTTGTGTGTTAGGAATAGAGAGATGAAGTAAAAATAAGTTTTTTAGAACCCCATGGTCCTTCTCCGTCTTTCAAATACCCATAATTTAATGATATACTAGTTGTGAATAAAAGTGAGGTTTTGCAAAGTTAATTCTACAACAGCTACAAGAAGAGTTTATTGATTTACAGACTCAGAGAACAAAAAGGCAAACAAAAATTATTTGTTAAGGAACTAATCTGTAGTTATTTTGGCATAACTACTTCTCTGACTGCTAACTTTGAGGGGTGATTTGCCAAGGAAGTTTGGTGTACATTAGATAGGAAGTCTCGGGAAGTCCCGGGAAGTCTGAGGAAGTCCAGGAAGTTCAAAAAGTCCGACTAAGTCCCGAGAGTCTGTTTGTAGTCTATATTCAACACAGAAACAAGAACCAATCAAACAAAAATTGTGTTTTCTTTTGTTAGCAGATGATAAGGCTTTCGTCACTTCCCAAGAACCAGAGTGACGAATAGAAGACGTCGTTTTGTGTTCATAACCCTTATGTCAATCTAAACATCAACTCTATATTATACAACCGAAGTAATATTAGCTTTTCGCCGATATCAATAATTGATCTCGTTTTCACTACACAGGGTGAGTTTTTTCGCATGATATGCTTTGGGATCTCGAAACATTAGAGATAGGGATTTAGTTAAATAGGAAGATAATTGGTGTACTTTCGAGAGTAACCAGAATCCAAAAGAAAACTGATGATATTTTGTACCATTCTCAAATGGAAACAAAAAAAATTCAATTTTTATTTTTGTTTCTTCTAGCTTCTACATTTTTAAAACTTTGAAATTTTT
Organism: Platerodrilus igneus; assembly: GCA_036346225.1. Lineage (NCBI taxonomy): Eukaryota > Metazoa > Arthropoda > Insecta > Coleoptera > Lycidae > Platerodrilus > Platerodrilus igneus. The sequence goes on from JARFIW010000873.1 coordinate 3,831,742, forward strand.
GTTTTAAATTTTGAAAGCTGCGAGATGCAACTATTAGAATTTTGATTACATTTTTCTTCTCCTCGGGGTCACCACCAACTTCAAAATTTTAAATATAGAGCTGAATTTTTTATTTTAGATTTTGATAGTACTTTTAATTTCCAATTCAACAAGGTATGACACTTTTACGGTTTTTACCAATTTGGCTGTGAAAAAATAATAATTTGTGTTGACGAAAATTTATAAATACAGACCAGTGTTTTTTAATACCATTTTCTTATGAGGTATGCCATTATAGCAAAAAACAATTACATTATCTAAATGACTATCATTATAAATTTTAATTAGAATAGTTAATTGTTCTATTGTTACTGAAACAAAATAGAGTTTGTTGCTTTTCTAATAGAATATCTATCAATACTGTTAAAAGCTTGATATTGTCGGAGGCTTTCACGGCCGTAGTTATTATAAATATTTATGATTCCGGGTTGGGACCGTGTCATTTTATAAACTAAAGTCGACGTTTTGCCCACTTTTGTAAGGGGCTTCATCAGGACAAGAAAAAAAAAATAAAAATAATAATAAAGATAAGAATGATAATATTAAGTAGACAAGTTAAAGTGTAAAGAGTATGTAAAGTTACTTCTGAACTAGCAGACTCACTAGCCCATTTAAGCCAAAAGGTGACTTGTGACACTTTTACTTGTCTACTTAATATTAACATTCTTATCTTTATTATTATTTTTATTTTATTACTTATTTTCTTTTCTTGTCCTGATGAAGCCCCTAACAAAAGTGGGCAAAATGTCGACTTTAGTTTATAAAATGACACGGTCCCAACCCGGAACCATAAATATTTATAATGTTAAAAGCTTGCGTGCCTACATTCAGTTCATCAACTCTGTCATAAGTTCATTTATATACCTTATTTTTCACTGACTTAGCAGACATGCCACTTGACAGCTATTTTAGTAAATAAATAAATTACGAATTATGGCCAATCTTTTCCTTTAATTTTCAAACTTCGATTACCTTGTTGTGGTACTACTTATTTTATATCCTCATTTCCTTATTATTTTTAATTTCTCGTTTGTCATTATCTTTTTATTAGTTTCTCATGCAATTATTTTTATTTAAAATTGTATCTCCAACGTAAAAAACTTTTAACACCAAAATAATTATGTGTATACTTTCGAAATTAAAAGAAAATTTTAATAACTAACTTTAATTTTATTATTAAGCGCGACGTGCAGCCATTAATTATTTCCATAGCTTACTACTTGAACAGTACGAAAATTAAAAGAAAAGAGTGGCCATTATTAATTTATTTATAAAAGTAACTGCCAAGTAGTATATCTGTTTAGTCGGTGAAAAATAAAGTCTGTCAAAGAACTTATGACAGTTGATGAACTGAAGAAAGGCAATCTCCAAGATTTTAACAGTATTGATAAACGCTCTGTTAGAAAAGCTAGCCATTCCTAAAATGAGAAAATAAGTGTATTGATAATAACAAAAACTTTTTGACCATCTGTTAAAATAATGGCAAGATCACCTGGGCCCCCCAACAGTAAATTTTTTTTTTCTGTATAGCATCTGATTGCACCAACATTGCACCATATAACACCAAAAGACTTATATATAGCTAGCACCCAAAAACTAAGTGAGTTATTACAGTTCATAGTTTGGGGGGCTAAGGTGATGCCAGCCCCCCACTACACTATTTTTCAAATTTTTCTCTTGCACCCGATGGCACTAACATAACACCACCATTCTCACAGCTAGCACCCAAAAATTGGCGTAGATATAGCAATTTAAAGTTTAGGGCCCTAGCCTACGTCAGCCCCCCACTACATTTTTTCAAATTTCTCCTCTTGTACTTGTTAGAACTAACATAGCACTACATAGCACCACCAGTCCCATAGCTAGCACTCAAAAGTGTATGTGGGGGTCGCTGACGCACTAGCAGGTGCAAGAGAAAAGACTCAACTTTAAACTGTTATATCTCCGCCATCTTTTGGGTGCTAGCTATACGATTGGTGGTGCTATGCAGTGCTATGTTAGGACTAGCAAGTGCAAGAAAAAAAAATTAAAAAAGTGGAGTAGGGGGCTAACATCGCCTAAGGGCATAAAGTATAAACTGCTATATTTACGTCATTTTTTGAGTGTTAGCTATGGGACTGGTGATGCTATGTAGTGCTATGTTAGTTCTAACAGGCGCAAGAGAAAAAATTTCAAGAAAGTGTGTGTGGGGGTCGCTGACTCACTAGCAGGTACAAGAGAAAATATTAAACTTTAAACTGTTATGTCTCCGCCATCTTTTGGGTGCTAGCTATACGATTGGTGGTGCTATGCGGTGCAATGTTAGTACTAGCAAGTGCAAGAAAAAAAAATTAAAAAAAGTGGAGTGGAGGGGTTAACCTCACCTAAGGGCATAAACTATAAACTGCTATATCTACGTCATTTTTTGAGTGCTAGCTATGGGACTGGTGGTGTTATGTAGTGCTATGTTAGTTCCAACAGGTGCAAGAGAAAAAATTTAAAGAAAGTGTGTGTGGGGGTCGCTGACGCACTAGCAGGTACAAAAGAAAAGATTAAACCTTAAACTGTTATATCTCTGCCATCTTTTGGGTGCTAGCTATACGATTGGTGGTGCTATGCGGTGCTATGTTACAACTAGCAAGTGCAAGAAAAAAAAATTAAAAAAGTGGAGGGGGGGGCTAACATCGCATAAGGGCATAAAGTATAAACTGCTATATCTACGTCATTTTTTGAGTGCTAGCTATGGGACTGGTTGTGCTATGTAATGCTATGTTAGTTCTAACAGGTGCAAGAGGTAAAATTTCAAGAGAGTGTGTGAGGGGGTCACTGACGCACTAGCAGGTGCAAGAGAAAAGATTAAACTTTAAACTTGTTATATCTCCGCCATCATTTGGGTGCTAGCTATACGATTGGTGGTGCTATGCGATGCTATGTTAGTACTAGCAAGTGCAAGAAAAAAAATTAAAAAAATTGGAGTGGGGGGCTAACATTGCCTAAGGGCATAAAGTATAAACTGCTATATATTTACGTCATCTTTTAAGTGCTAGCTATGTGACTGGTGGTGCTATGTAGTGCTATGTTAGTTCTAGCAGGTGCAAGAGGACAAATTTCAAGAAAGTGTATGTGGGGGTCGCTGACGCACTAGCAGGTGCAAGAGAAAAGATTAAACTTTAAACTGTTATATCTCCGCCATCTTTTGGGTGCTAGCTATACGATTGGTGGTGCTATGCGGTGCTATGTTAGTACTAGCAAGTGCAAGAAAAAAATTAAAAAAAGTAGAGTGGGGGGGGCTAACATCGCCCAAGGGCATAAACTATAAACTGCTATATCTATGTCATTTTTTGAGTGCTAGCTATGGGACTGGTGGTGCTATGTAGTGCTATGTTAGTTCCAACAGGTGCAAGAGGAAAAATTTGAAAAAATGTAGTGGGAGGGGGGCTGACGTAGCCTAGGGCCCTAAACTTTAAATTGCTATATATACGCCAATTTTTGGGTGCTAGCTGTGAGAATGGTGGTGCTATGTGGTGCTATGTTAGTGCCATCAGGTGCAAAATAAAAATTTGAAAAAAAGTGTAGTGGGGGGCTGGCATCACCTTAGCCCCCCCAAACTTTGAACTGTAATAACTCACATAGTTTTTGGGTGCTAGCTATAAGTGTTGTGTTGCTATATGGTGCAATGTTGGTGCAATCGGATGCTATATAGAAAATAAAATAATTTGATGTTGGGGGGGGGGGCAAAGTGATCTTGCCTAAAATAATTCTAATTTTTGTTGTTTCAATTACAATAGAAAAATCAATACTGTTATTAAAAATTAATAATGAAAGTCAGGAGATAACGTAATTCATTTTTGCTATAAAGTTATATCCCATAATAAAATCTAAAATGTAAGTAATGTTGAAATATAGAATAAAAAACACTGGTCCCTATCTAGAGATTTTGTTCAAAACAAATTATCATTTTTTCACAGCCAAATTTGTAAAAACTGTACAAGTGTCATACATCATTGAATTAAAAATTAAAAGAACTATTGAAATCTAAAATAAAAAATCCAGGTTTGTATTTAAAATTCTGAAGTTGAAGGTGGCCCTGAGGCGACGAAACATGTAATCGAAATTTTAATAGTTGCATCTCGTAGCTTTCAAAATTCAAAACAAAAAGTTCCTGTATAATTTTTTCAAAATTTTAAAAATGCAGAAGCTAGAAGCAAGAATTGAAAGTTGAAGTTTTTCATTTTTTTTTGTTCATTTGAAAACAGCACAAAATATCTTTAATTTTCTTTTAGATTTTTGTTGCTCTCGAAAATACGCAATTCTTTCCCCATTTAACCGAATTTCTATTTCTATCGAGAACCATTATAATGGTTTCCGAGATCCCAATGTATAACATGTGAAAAACTCCCCTGTATAAAACTTTAAAAACTTTGACGTGATTGTACAATCACAATGATTTATATTATACCACAACAATTTTAATTTAAATTCAATATATACACTTTGTGAAAGAGATTGTAGTTATTTTGAAAATTATTAGTCAACGGTTTTTTTTAAATATTGCACCATCATCAGTTCAGAACACAACGGCTTCGATGTCCCAACTAATGGTTCAGATATGGATCATTAAATTTATTAATGTATAATACAGTTATTATAGGCCAAAACCAAGCATTATTATTTATCTTTAAAAAGTTAATTAGATATAGTGACTATGAAATCACTCTACGCAACTCATGGTTATTATTGTATTTATCATTTTCGCATTGTAAATGCAATATGGCTGGTTTATTATGTCTTGTAAACAGTTTCTTCTATGATTTTGTATAGAACAGTGTTTAAGGAGTGCAGCTCAGGTTCGTAATTTAAACTTGCAAGTTGGAATCCAAGGGAAGCTCAAATATTTATACTATGATTAATATTTAGTACTTAGGCTTTTTCTGTTACAGCTTCAAGATTTGTACGAGTGTCGTAAGTAAACAGAGTGAATAATAGCCATCATATGCGAGTAGAATACTATACTTTATCCACGACTATCGTCTAAGTTTAGCTAAAATAGTAAATCCGTATTTGTATATAACACTTAACGGGTACCGAAAATCTGAAAAATACTGAAAAAGTGCTGATTTTATAAAGCAAGTCCGGAAATGCGGAAAGTGCATAATTTACATTTTGTGTATGGAAATTTCGCGTCTGCTTTAGACACATAAAGAAAATCTGAATTCTATTTTGCAGTCTTTCATTGTGTGTATAAAATAAAATAAACAATATTTTTAAATTTTAACCTACTTTGGCCTGGGATCCAGAGAGTTAAAAAAATTATTGACGTGCTCTGTTTTTGCACGAATTGATTCGAGGTTACTACTTGATCTGAATAAAACCACGGTTGTTAAAATGCAAACAATTTTATGGGGTATATAGGGAAAATATCGGAAAATAGTGTGCAGGCTAGGTTACTGTTGGCAGTGGCATAACTCAAAACTGATGCCCCCCACAAGAAATATTAAATTAAATTCTGAAGCTGTTTAGTGGAGGTTAAGTTATATCTGTAGTTGTCGCAGGACCCTTTTGCAGACTTGGCCTCTCCCGCACCACGGAGGTGAACGTTACGCCACTGACTGTTAGAAATGTTTTACTAGTAAAAACTGACCAAACGAGTACAACAGCCATAAATACATCCATAATCGACAACAAATTACATAAAATCTCTCTATAAGTTAGATCCATTCTTCTCTACTAAGTTATTTGTGTTATTTTTTGCTGAAAGATTCGGCACTTTAGCAACGTCCAATGAAACCTCAATTAATATATGGCTTCACTTCACAAAGATCTAAAAGGAATTGGTGACAATTCTACAATTCATTTTTGACTTACTAAAAATGTCAAAATGAAGCATAACCTCTAAATTACTTTTAAAATGCAGTTCATCCGTGAAATTTGTAGAGTTGTTAGCAGAATATAAATATAATTATTTAAAAATTTCTATTTGTATTCTAATTTGCTAGCCAACAAAATGAATTTCTGGCAGCTTTCCACTCACCACTACTTTTGCAATTGTTGTTTTGTTTTACAATTTTAGTTCAAACACCCCATACCTATCATTAGCGTGAGTGTTAGCCAAAACGTGAACCAACATGAGCTCTCTAGGTCATTCATTAAGAGTTGCATTAATCATTACCAGTGGCGGTTCGTGTTTCTGAAACTGGGTGGCACACAACTCATTAACTACATATAATTAAAACATGAACAACAATCTTATAATGGTTCAATAAAAGTCCATTCCACGCAAGGTGTTCTCTTTGTCGCAAATAAGTCAATCACTCTGTTGTTAAAATTACGCAAACACAAAATTACTGAATAAAAATATTGTTTATAAAACTCAAGCCCACAGTTTACATTTCAGAAAGTTTAAGAAATGCAACAAAACAAGCAAGTTATGAGTGTATAGCTAACAAGGAGCAACCCTCATCAATGCTCCAAGGATGTATGCAAACAATACGGGATAAAACGTTTCAAAGTATCAAAAAGTTGAAACAAATTCAACTATTGGTCGTCGTAAGGTTGCCCAGCAAACGTTCATTCTGTGTATTCTCTTTAGTTATAACACTGTTCAACATAAACTGACATTTTAATGCGTTAAGAAACCCTATCGTTCGCGTACATTCTGTGCAACCCTTAAGAGAAGTGTGGATTGTGGTTACAGATGTGTTTAAAAAGTTAAAAAAACTGACTGAAAAATACATAAATAAAAATATTTTCTATACACTCTATTCTTGTATGTATGTATTATCATGAATTTTTCATTTTTTTATGTATGCACTCTGAACTAATTAAAGTATGTGATTATTTTGATCACACTTCTTTTTAGTTTTTCATGCAATAAAAAGTACTGAATATTTTCAATTGGGGTACCAACAAACAAATAAAAAGAACCGAATTTTTATTAAATTTGATCCAGTAGACACCCTGTAATATTGAAACTTAAACGAGGAAGTTTTTTCGACTTTTCCGGTAACATGTTCAAACTTTCAATTTTTGCAGCTTCCCGTATATGTGGTGTAGTACAAGACATCTAATTTTCACTATCTGCATTGATTTTCCAGTGAAGTACTTTAAAAGTATAGTGTTTTAATAAATCAAACTTTTCAACATTTCAAATTAAAATTAAGTGGAAATGCTTTAACTTGACGTTCATAGCCAGCTGTCTTTTTATTTTTACGCACAAAATTGCATTGCAAACCTGATTTTTATAAAGCAGCGAGTAATGAAATCATTATTGACTAGTGAATAAGGGATATCTTTATAAGTGAATAAACACGTGTATAATGAACATAATATAGATAAGTCGTGGATAAATTTTTATCCACGAGAATGTCTCGGCAAAGAAACTTTGAGTAAGATATTATGCAAACCTAATAAAAGGTACGTGGTTAATTCTATTATCCAAAACCCGATTGCTACGAAGAGACTGCAACTTATTGGTAATCATTGTTTCAGAGCTAGTTCATATAATGATTTGTAACTATTTATCAGATCCTGGAAAGAAGTTTGTGTTAGAGGAATATCATGTTCACCAACAATTGATATTCCATGTGATTCTTCATCATCACTGTTACTAACTCTAACATTAGTTTTTATCGATTTATCAGTTTTGCAGATAGCCATCACTTCATTCTTATAAATGGATATTTTTTATACCTCAGAATAATTTGGAAATTATCACAAGCACAACGAATATTAGCTGTTCTTAAAGAAACAAGTTGAAAACTATAGAGATTAAAAAGCACCTAAACTGAACTACTTTACTTTAATAACTTATTTTATACGAGAACTTCAATTTATTTCTATTACTTTACCTTTTATATAAAGCTGCAAACTGAACTAAATAAAGCGTAACCCACAATAAACGATTATATGTAATAATGAGCAAACGAAACAAAATGTCTATACGGACACGTTACCACTTTTAGGAACTTTGGTTTTTCATAGATGTTAGATTATGATAGAAAGAGCGCGTACTTGAAGGTCGCAAACCGTGACTGTTATGTAGTTAAAGGGGGAAAATTGTAGAACAGAAATGTTTGAATAGTTATTTAAACTGCGATTTGGTGCGCATGTGTGTTTACTATATAGTATAAAAAGTGAAAGTATTTTATATTTATTTCTTACAAAACATCAATAGAGTATTTTATAAAAAAAATATGTTTTATATATTTGTACAATAAATGTTTCTTTTAAATATTAAAGAAATAATATTAAAATATTTTAAAACAAATATTTTTTCTAAACATTAAATAAATATATTTCTCAAACGTAGGAATAATTACAAATGATCGCTTTTATGCTGTTTTTATTGTATTGAGCGACAGTATCCCAAGATTTAATCTTGTTTATATTATATAATATATTCAATGTTAATCTTGATGTTTCTGCGCTCATTGTCTGCTTCGTCGATTTTCCAGGTATTATTCCGCATAGCTGGCTGGTTCTGAAGTGAATCGCTGTCAATTTGACGATGTTTCAGCAAAATCACATCTGTCATCTTCAGGCTCTGCAGGTTGAGCAATTTCTAATTATTATTAACAAAAACAATTACATAAAATACACAAAACGTATACAAAGGAGCAGGATTAGCAAATGTCAAAATTAAAGTGCGAAATACGGTATCGACTTGACGGTGAGTTAAGAATTTGTAAAGAAGCACTACACCGCAGCTATAGCGATTAATTAAATTAATTATTTAGTAATATTTTTGCTATATGTTTAGCAGCAGTTGTGAAGTAAAGAAGTTTGTGAAAATTCTATAACTTCCAACAAGTATCTTTCAGTATAAAAAATGTAAAAAAAATATTCATATGGTAGAGTAGAAGTTATTTGTGAAGAGCCGGTACGTCATTTTATATATGCGCAATCCTTGAAAGTCAGTGGCGTAGGGGATTTAATAATTTTTATCGAGCTCCCATAGAGTAAATATTCTAAAATAAAGTTTTATATTGTTGGTGGTTTAAATTTACATGGCGAATACACGAATAAGCAAGGTATAAAACACAAAGAAACAGAAAAAAAAACTATGAAAGCGTAAGAAATAAATATGGAATATCAAAGTCACAAATATCAATTGACATTTAACAGCAAATTATCTACGCTGAACGAACACGCCTATTTATAAACAATGGACTAATCTTACACCGTTTTAGCCGTGTGCGCATGATGACGTACAGGCTCTTCTTAAATAAATTCTACTATAACATCAATTTTTAAATTATACTAAAATAACGTTCCCGCTGTTGTAGGAACTAATATCACTTTACAACTATTCAGGGTGGGAAAATTTTCAATGTGTAGTATGGGGATCTCGATAACTATAAGAGCTCGAAAGTTGGTTAAATGGGAAAAAACTTGTGCAATTATAAGCTCAATTTAAAACTAAAAAGAAAATCAATGTATCTCTGTCCGTTCTAAAAATATGGCGTAAAAACCAAAAGGTACCAAATTCGAAAATGCTTAATAACTCCTATACCATTATATCCATACATGTGAAACTTGGCTCATTTACATAAGTCATTAGCAGAAATTCAACAAAGTAATCAGAATTTTTCTAAGCCTTCTGTATTCAGTGATGCGACTGTCAACTTTTTTATTTTTTATGAACAATATCTTGGCTTTTTACAGTGTTAAATAAAGGGAAAAATTACAAATTCATTGTTATACCACATTGTATACTTTTCTTTTAAAATGGCCGAAACATTGTAAATTGTTTAGTTTTAATAAAAATTATAGTCTTTAGAATAAGAAAACAAAACAAAATTTTGATCAAAACATTTAATTAAATTGTTCGAATTGGTTTCCTCTAGCGCGAATGCACAATTCTGTTCTTCTACCTACATCTTGTACCGCACGTCGAACTGTGTTTGAATCTATTAATTGTATATCTCTATTTATTATGTCAACCATTTCATCTCTGTCTTCCGGCATTTCACTGTACACGTTGCCTTTTATAGCTCTCAATAAATAGTAATCGAGTAGATTAAAGCACGGGGACCGCGGTGGCCATCTTATGGGACCGCTCGTACCTATTCCTTGATTCGGAAAGCGTTCGTTTAAATACTCTGTCACCACCCTGGCATTGTGGGAAGCACAGCCGTCTTGTTGATAATATTCAAAATTCTGCAAATATTGAAGTGGTAGATTATCGAGCATTTCTTCAAATTCATTTTGTAAAAAATTTAAATAAATGACCGACGATAATCTATTTGCAATGTAGTATGGTCCTAAAATCTTGTTGTCTAAAATTCCACATCAAACGTTTACTGAATATCTAATTTGCGGTTTTCTCTCTTTAATTAAGTAGAGATTTTCTCGAGCGTAATAATGCACATTTTTTATTTAAAAAGCCACAGTTAGTGAAACTTGTTTTATCACACCAAAATATCTTTCTACTAAAACTTGGGTCACAACTTAATTTCGTTTGCATCCATTGAGAAAAAGCAAGTCGTGGTTCATCGTCTCCAGGGTGGAATTTTTGTACTGGAATGAATTTGTAATCGTGATACTTGTTACGTTTTATTATAACACAAACACCTCGATCAGTAATCCCCCATTCACGAGAGATATTCCGACTAGATGTTTGTGGGTTCAGATGTAACTGTGCTAATACATTAATATCATTGATATCTACATATTTACTATATCTTCCTCGCTGCTTATTAAAGGACCATCAATTTTTAAGGTGCGTAGACTCTTACAAAAGCCATTCTGGGAGACTGTGGTCGTTCTGGGTATAGTTCTGAATATCTACGCTCACATGTAACATAATTTCGATGACATTCCAAGTAAACATTGCACATATCAAATTTCTGTTCCACAGAATATCTTACCATTATGAATAGTACTATAAATATTAAATGAATTTCAATTAACACTTTTCTACTTCCACCACAATATTAAAAATTGTAAATTATCAAAACAGCAAAACATTTAATGATGACAAATAACTCATTAGTTACTGTTCACTAACGACAGAACTTCATTCTTCAATTGTTTTCTAACTATAGTGACTAGATCTCAATAAAAGTGAAAAATTTGCAATTTTATTTTATTGATAATGTTTAATATGCGCACAGTGTTTGTATATAAATAACAAATCACAAAACCTAAAACCAAATTTTCAGCTTTGTTTTTTATTAAAATGCTAAAAACTACAACTGCAAATTTTTACTTTTCACTGATGACAGCACTTCAGTCTTAAATTGTTTTCCTATTCTAAAGACTTTAATTTTCATATAAACTAAACAATTTACAATATTTCGGCCATTTTAAAAGAAAAGTATACAATGTGGTATATCAATGAATTTGTAATTTTTCCCTTTATTTAACACTGCAAAAATCTAATATGGCGTCCATAAAAAATAAAAAAGTTGACAGTCCCATCTCAGAATACAAAAAACTTAGAAAATTTTTTATCACTTCCTTGAATTTTTGCTAATGACTTATGTAAATGAACCAAGTTTCACATTTATGGATATAATGGTATAGGAGTTATTAAGCATTTTCGAATTTGGTAACTTTTGGTTTTTACGCCATATTTTTAGAACGAATAGAGATACATTTATTTTCTTTTTAGTTTTAAATCGAGCTTATAATTGCACGAGTTTTCCCATTTAACCAAGTTTCTAGCTCTTATAGTTTCCGAGATCTTCATACTGCACATTAAAATTTTTGCCACCCTGTATTTTCAGTATGGTCTTTAGTATTTTTGGTAATATTTAGGGTATATGTGCAGGTTACAGAGATTTTAAAACAGCTACAATTTGTAATTTAATGTTTTTATCAATTTTTTTAATTTCTCTTGTTTATTTTGTATTTCAACTATTTTTATTGTATTGTTATTCTAGATAAATGGTGAACAATATGCTTAAGGTTTTAGACAAGCGTACTAAACAAATATTATCAGGTGCAGTGTAAAACACCATAACAGTTGCTGGTCTATTTGACACCACTGCACTGTTCCGTGAAATAGACTATACCAGCTAAATTTACTTAACATTGTAACGGTATGCGCCTATGCTATTATAGAGTTTCTGGAAGCATACTTTTCCCTTATAAGACTTTCGTTATGCTTATACTTATAAAGATAAATCATAACGTTAACGTAAATTTGGTTTTTAACTCTATATCATAAAATAATACCAATCTTATACAGAATGCGACGCTAAGCATCTCAAACAGAAGTGAAAACAACAAATGTCGATTGCCATACTTATGGATATTATTCTGCAATATAACCTTACTTTTCACAACGTTAAGTTTTATGCTGTCAAACATAACGATAACGTAACCGAATTAGCACAAACAAAATTCTTTTGTTATTACCTACACTATTTTACACGGTATAAATTTATCGTCATAATAATAAAACACCTCTTACGAAACCTCCCTATTGTATTAAGCTATACGACTGTCAAAAAGAAATACTTAATGTGACCAAATTAGAATCTTCTGTCTGCAACGAATCTCTAGTATTAGTTATTCTTACAGCCAATTTCATAATCAACTTAAAGTAGATTTAAAATTTAAAGCACTTTTAAATTTGTCGGGATATGCAACCAACCATACTCTTAACTAACTGACCAATAAGCACGCAGCATGCAAATAAATAGCTGCGCGCTTAAAATGCCCCTTAAACAATGTTCTCGTCCGACACCCATCAAAATACATAGTGGAACCGTCCGAATGTACAATACAAATAAACCCAAGCTATAAAAGGAGCTCCAAATGCTAAAGCAAATTGAGTTGTTGCCCAGACGCCGATGGGGTAACAACTCGCGTATTCAGACCACCGCCTTCGGGCGTTCAAAGGTGAGCAGCGGAACGGTGATGTCCTGAGGGAGTTCTCCAGCTATGCGGGGTGCCGAGGAATGGGTGCACAAGTGAAGTCGTCGGGGATGCACATCCGTCAGTCCTGTTTAGACGAGCTACCTGACGATGGAGCGGCCTGTGGCAAGTAGCCAGTTCTGTTAGGCGAAAACCACAGACCAGTGGACCCAGGATCCGAAATACTGTGTAGTAGAAGGACGACTAAGGGGAAGATCCGGGAAACTGCTCACTGCACCAAATCAAGAGGATTCCAGGAGCAGGTCTTCTGGAATCCAGACCTACATACACATTTATTTATTATTTAAGAAGATCAACCTGTTAAACAACACAAAAACTCATGGAATCAAAACATCAACAAGCCGAAAAACTCCCAAGAGTTATATGGCCTTTAATACGACGCTGAGAGTGTCGCGTCAGGCTTCTGTAGTTTAAAGCAAATTACTTCTTAATTGTTCTCTTTTTAAGTAGTCACTAAGCTTCTTGAAGAAAACTTAAGAATAGTGAAAGGCGCAAGTTACAAGCTTCTCGTGGACTAAAGGTTTTCCTTCAGACTATCTCGTTGTGACCACCAAATATAATGGGATAAAATGAAGTAAACTTTTTGTAACCACACTACGGACGCAGGAGCTCGTCATAACATAGCTTGGATCCGCTTCACCTCGAAGTTATTAGGACCACCCCCTAGAGCACGTGACGCCAACATGCATGCCAGGATTGGGGATATTTAGTCACCAGCTCGCTTCAATTTCTACGAAACAAAAACGTCACGCGTATGCTAGCACCTCCGCTAACAAGCTGCAGTGTACCGAAGCATGGAAATCCTATCCCAATTGCCGTCGCTAAGTTAAAAATTGCATTCAGCTTAGCGATGGATATGCTCCACACACAACACCAGCTACAGGTCTTTGTCATGAAGCCGCAAAATTCAATTCTTTGGCGTGGATACACATCCAGCAACTTTTCAAATTAAAATGCTTTCAGTGTTAAAAGGCAATGGCAAAAATTACGCACACAAAAACATTTGAAAATAAGTTCTTTGTGCGTCATTTTACTGAATAATAAGTTCGTATTTTGAACTTGTAAATAAATGTTACCTCTGTTGCTATGAAGCATTAACAAAGTGACGCCATATAAATCAAAACACCACAAATTGTATACAGGTATTTCATAATGTCATTTAACGGCGACTTTACACTTAAAATTACTATAATATTAATGTATAAGATTTTGGCATTTAAATTGTTAAAGATTCTTTCGCAGTTAACATAACCTCAATTTCTGTATTGTTTGGCATCCTTATATTTTTTGAAAACATAAATGTGTGGAATTCATCATCACACTCCAGTTCTTCGAAAGTAAAGTTTTTAGTTCTTTGCAGACCTAAAGTATACAGAGAGAAGAAAAATATTTTGAGCTTAATGACGATTTAAATTTTTTTGATGTATTTCATTTTGCAGAAATAACAGTGAAATATGTATAACAACGAATAAAGGGACAAATTGCTTTACGAACAAGTAATCATGCATACTATATATTTTACTGTTAAATAATGCCAACATTTCCCCAATTGTTAGATGACAATGCGTTAAGCTGTTACATCATCTTTAGCTTACACTGAGATTTTATGCAACAGACTATATGCAAATTACAGCAGTAGATTTCAATGGCATTTCAAAATCTATTCTTGCATGAGTTTCAGAAGAGTTTTGTGGTAGCGTTTCATTTTCACGCACGATAGGTTAGATATATTGCATTTTAGTAATTATAGATTCTCCTGGTGCTATGATGCGGAATTTTTTCGGTGTAAAGAAGGCTGTTTTAAGTGTACAAGCAGTTAGTGTTGAAAAATTAAGAATAACAAATCTTGTTGAAAACTGGGCGGGCTCTAAAAGTTAGTAATAACATTTTTTTGAAGTGACTTATTTGTGATTTTACATTCAATAATACTCATAAATTTCATCACTCTTTGCAGTTAATACAACTCCTTCTTTTGGTGAAGTTTGAGGACCTGCTTCTTTTCGGATCGGGTGTTTTGCGAAGCCTGTTAAGTATTTATATTTTAAACCTCATTTAACAAACACGATACTTTACCTAAAATTCATAGTGGATGTCTAAGGGCCAAATGCACCGTATTTTGGTTAAGCAAAGTTTTATTAAGCTGGTTTTAATATTTAAACTATGGTGGTTATGCACCCTAGTATGTTCTATGTAGTTTAGTAAAGCCCGTCTACAATTTGGCAACATTGAAGAAAGTTTATTTTTTACTAAAAATTAATGTTAGTAGTGGTAGTTTTGACGTATAAATTGTTTATTTTATTTGGGGTCCAACGGATTCACTGCCAAAAACACATTTTGTTGTTCATTCATAAAAACCTGTAAATCTATAATTATTTAAAATGCGTCCACGCGCCGCAAATTTTACTGGCAATGAAAAACAGCATTTATTCAGTATAATTTTTAAATATTCGCAATTATAGAAGACAAACAAACAGACAGAACTTCTTTAGCTAAGAAACTACAAACTTGGGTAAAGGTAGCGGATGATTTTAATGCTACCACTCCGAACCATGTGTATCGATCTTCGCACGTTTTAAAATTTTTTATAAAAATAAGAAAAAATTATTAAGAAAACAAGTGGCGGAAGAAAAGAAACAGCGAATGCTCACGGGTGGTGGAAGTATTCCAACAATAAAAAAAGACGGTACAGAAGATTTATTAATTTCATTGGTTAATAAGAAAACCATATATGGAGATGTAAACCCCTTCGATTTGGATGTACCTATTAAAAATGAAGTCGTTTTTGCAACATATTCGCCGAGCACTTTTCAATTCACATTTGAAGACCCTGATGAAGAAGCTCTCAAAGTATAGTTAATACCAAATTCAGAGTATATTTTTAAGTAATATTATTATTTTAGCAATTAGACGAAATTACAACTGACAAACAACTTAGAATGAGTCAACAGAGAAATGTTACTGCTACTGAAAATACTGCTGGCGATGAAGATCTAACATATACTAGTATGAATTATGAGGTTGGTATTTGTTAAATTATAAGATGTATCTAACAGTGATAATTTTGTTAATATTACATCACTGCTACAGCTAGTATACGGATTTATGTATAATATAATATAGTTCATTGCACTTCGACAGCTTACAGATATTTTGTCAAATCTTTCTTTTCGGCCTGGTCCAAGCCATACAAGTGAAAGCAATATTTCTAAAAAAAGGTCTACATTGTTTAAAACACAATCTCTTTCTGGACTTGCAAACAAAAAGGTAAAATGGACACACAGAAATTTGAATAATTATGTTATTTTAGAAACATCAACCGAAACTGATCAAAAGCACCCAAATGGCAAGTAGGTGCAGACCTGCAACAACAGTTAAAACTTTGACCTCTTCTGAAGTTGCAAAAAAATACAATATTATTCTGGATAAGAAAGTGGTACTGTTGTATAAACAAATAGAGGTTATAAATCAGGAGCTAACTTTTAAAAAATAGAAAACCAATTAAATTTTGAATTATTAAAAGTAGAATTAGCCAAAAAACGTCAAGATAAATAAAGTATTTTATGTAATTGTATTCTGTAGGTTTAGTTATACTATACATAAAAGTCATGTTTTTGAAGTTATATATTTGGAAAATAATTGTTAATAAGCTCTCTTCGTAAGTCGTAAATTGCTACATTATTATTTTGACCAATAGGTGGATTTGCAATTTGTCCTTGTTGAATTAAATAGTCCAATTCTTCTACATTTAAATGTTCTGATAATGGTGGTTCATTCTCGTTTATTCTTTTTGCAACATTATGAAGTACAGCACAAGCTACAATTATTGGATAGGTATTTGTCAATTTGCATCTTAACCCATATGCTAAAACTGGAAATTTTCGTTTCCAAATTCCTATGGTTATTTCAACTACATTTCTAGTACTAATATGGGCTTGGTTATATAACTGCTCAGCTTGTGTGGTTGGGTCGATTAAAGGTGTTAAAAAATTAGGCCTCAACGGATAACCACCATCACCTAGAGAAGATGACTTTACATACTAATATATACTACACTTGATTTACAAACTTACCAAGGAAAACATTATTGCCAAATTCACCAACACCAAGACGAGCTCTAATTCTACTATTATTATAAATTGTGCTATCGTGGGCAGAGCCAGGCCATCTAGAAACAAAGTCATTAATTTTCATTTCGTGATCTGTTACTATTTGGGTGTTGATTGAGAAATGGGACTCCCTATTTCTATAAACCTCACTGTCATCACCACCTGTATAATAATTAAATAAGAAGCAGAATGTATTTATATGTTTTTACCAGGCGATTGTATTTTAATATGCGTGCAATTAATACACCTTATAACCTTTGGGAAACGACCAATGTGAAACAATCCAGTTTGAACTTCGATTATATCATTGTTGGAGGGCATTTTTATATGTGTTGGTCGCATGCTTGCAAGTATCTTTGATACCCTATTAACAATTCAGGAAAGAGTTGTTCGATGCATCCCCATAAAGTCGCCTAAGGAGGTTCGATGTCCACCAGAAGCATAAAATCTTAATGTCGTTAACAACTGATTTATTAGTGAAACACTGTTGTTTTTAAAACAGTAGAATTAACTCGCTGTAATGATGATTACTAGATATACTCACAAATTATGAGGAAATTCTAGTTGTGGCTCTATTTGTTCCAAAATGGAATAAACACTTTCTCTGGTTAGACGAAATCGTCTAAAAAAAAAAAAGTTGTCCATATTGGCAAAATAATCAGCACGATCGTAAAATCGTCTTGGAAATCCGAAATCTATTATATTTAATATATTTATATCATTATCAATAAATATTTCAACTTCAATTTCCATCATTTTAACCTCAAAAAAATCAGGTTCAATATTTAAACCGCCCAAGTTGGGAGTTTATTTTAAAACTCGCTTAAACATTCACACTCACTTGCACGAGGAAGGCTTAAAAATAAAGTGGGGTTTAAATTCTAAATCTCGTTGCACCGTGTAGTAAGTTAAGCTTAAATCATGTTAAACCGGTTTATCTTAAACCATGGAATTAGTGCGGCTTATAGGTTAAGCTTTAATGTCATTATACAAATGTGAAACTTCATATTAATCACAGATAACCTTTTCCAACCACAACCATTTTTACATAACCTTTCAAAACTAAATTATTTGTTTTGGCTATATTACTTCGAAATGAATCGTATAGGATTAGAATTTGAAGATGATGATGATTTGGAGGTTGTAGAATTTATTCTTTTTGGTCTCCCACGCGAAGTTCATATACTACGGAATGATTATTTTCAAACAGATGAAGTTGCATTTCGAAGAAGATACCGATTATCAAGACAGTGTATTCTAGATGTTCTTAGGGCAATTGAAGATAGATTGGAATTTCCATATGATTGGTACTTACATTAAAAAATTGTTTGCATGATTCTGATTTACATTTTTCCAGCAACAATTGTGTCTCCGATGAATCAGTTGTTAGCTGCATTAAGATTCTATGCTTCTGGAGGACATTTACAATTAATAGCTGATTTTTCTGGTATGCACATCTCAACAGTATCAAGGATTATTTGTAGGGTATCAGAAGCAATAGCCAACTTGTACCCACTGTACATAATATTTCCAAATACACAAGAATCAATTCAACACACTCAACAAACTTTCTTTGACATTGCTGGATTTTCTAGAGTAGTAGGAGTTATTGATTGCACTCATGTTAAGATTGATTTTCCAGGTATTGCTGTAGACAAAGTATTCTTTTATAAATTACCCGTTGCTTATTTTAGCAGGTGGTGAAGAATCTGAAATTTTTAGAAACAGGAAATCATATTTTTCTATTAACATGCAAATGATCTGTAATGTCAATTTAAAGATAGTGAACGTTGTGGCTCGGTGGCCAGGATCGGCTCATGATTCCACAATTTTCAATAATTGTGTATTAAAGCAGCAATTTGAAACAAATCGGTACAGAAACTGCATTCTTCTAGGTTAGTATAATAATTAAACTACTTTGTTCATGAACTAAACACTTTTAGGAGATAGTGGATACCCGAATGGAACATATCTATTTACACCCTTATTGAATACTGGAACACCAGCAGAACAGCTTTATAATGAGTCTCACATCCGAACAAGGAATACATTTGAACGTTGTTTTGGGGTATTAAAGCGGAGATTTCCTGTATTAGCATATGGTTGCCGTTTAAAACTTCAGACAACTTTGACGGTTATTGCAGCAACAGCTGTACTTCATAACATTGCCATAAACATGGGAGATTTTGAAGAACCACCGATTCCGGAGGAACTTGATGAGCATGTTCTGAACCAACTCATTGCAGATGGACATATACCAGAGATATATCACAATGCAAATATGAGAATTGGTGTGGCAGCTCAGTTACGTCAGCAGTTTATTAATGAGTATTTCAGTCAATTACAATAAAGTGTACATTTTGCAGTTAATAAAAATACAAAAAAATTTTAATTTTTATTTCTCATTTTTTGCATTAAATATTTTTAAAACAAACCATTTTAGCAAAATACATATACCTACAGAATTACATTCTACTCAATTTGTCTAATTGTTTTCTTAATGCTAATATCTAACTTTAAAGATTGCACTTTAAGATTGTGAATCTCAGTGTCTCGTTCCTTTTGTATTTGTGCATCTCGTTCTCTTTTTCATTTTTCGAAGTTAATTGGTTTTACCCAATTTTAGGATTTCAAGTTGTATTTGGTTTACTTGAAGTTTAATGTCGACAAGGTCTTCATACTGTCTTGCCAGAGTCATTGTTGCACTCAAGTCCGGCTAACGACGACTGGCGCAAGCTTTTTCAGCAGAGGATTTTGGCATTTCTTGTTTATCATTGTTTTTTTTCTATAGCTCTCAATTTCTGATTAACAGGGGTTTGTAGATGCTCTGTTTTATAATTACTCCAATCAGGCACCTAGAATAATAAATAATTACATCTTAACTGACATCAAATTGCTATAGGTTACATATATTAACATCGTCAGTTTGCACATCCATAATAACTTGTTCAGTATATTCGATATCCTCTTCACCAGTGGAATTAAAATGTCCTGAAGTTGCTGCAGTTGTGTAATTATGATCTCCATCAAAAATGTTTGTTAACCCATAAATAGTTTTTCATTTAATATGGACATCGTCAAGTCATATGTGGGATCAGTTGTAGTAGTGCAAGTAGAAGGACTACCTCCAGTTTGAGTATAGTTTAATTTTTCTGCAGCAGCTTGTTTTCTGGTTGCTTTTTTCTTATTGTCGTAAAATTTTTAATGGCCTCTTTAGGGCGCTTGATCATTAATGGGTTACATGCATTAAAGGCTTTTTCAATTTTTATCCAAGCTTTTTCCTTTTCACGCCAAGTAACACCAATTGTTCTCTTGCATTCTAAAATGTCGCTGTACTTTTTAAGTAAATTCAGAATAATAATTTTATCCTCATTAGAAAAATTAGAACATCTATTACGCTTAACTACTGACATTTTCTAATTATTTTACACCGAAGAATATAGCACACACGCAAAACAGTACAAAACGATTATAATTTGCAAACATGCATCTGGTTTTAAACAAATAAAATAATTCGTTTACTTCTTCTATTAACAATTGACATTTCTCAAAGTTTAGTTATATAGGAAAAAGTAACAGTTTCTAGAAATTTGCAATGTTGCCAGGTATTTTTAATTTTTAAGTACTCCAAAACTAAGCTTTACTTAAAGAACAGGGGGTCAATTTTTGAGAATGTTCGGTTATTTGCGAATACGTAAAGTTATGCATGAAATAAAACGTATACGTTTGTTAAAGTCAATTTTTGAAGAGCCTATGCAAGTACAAAAATACGATTCGCTAGAACACGCATTATCGATTTGACAACATTGCCGAAGGATGCATGTTTAAATTAGAGGCAAATCACTTTAAGAAGAACCCAACGTCATCATGCGCACAAAGCAAAAATTGGTTAGGAACAGTTCATTATATGTAATTAGGGATGGCAGTATTCAGGTTTTAGTGGCGTAGAGTTTTATGATCAACCAATCGGAAATTACCTTGTAAAAGTTTTAGATTTTATCACTACTTATTTACGAGCGTCTCGCGGTAGAAATAACACGGCTGTAATGACAGTTGTAAACAGATTGAGGTTTCGTAATTTTTTTGTTTACATATAGTGATTGAGATCCATGGAAATTACCTATTAATTTTGTTTATTGTGCTATTTGTAAACGAGGAGTAAAAATGAATACTTGCGAAGATTGTGGTTTTGAGTTTACACAAAAGAAGAATTTGTATGCCCATTTAAGAAAGATTCATAATTTTGAATATAGGAAACCAGTTACTTTAACTAGTAAATTTTTGTGTGATACATGTGGCAAATCCTTGACCAGTAAAGCAACTTTACGTCGTCATTGCAGAACTGTTCATAAAAGTATTCCAATAATTCTCAACTCGTCAAGAATCAAGTGCTTTTATGAAATTTGTACAACACATCTAAAGGGATATAAAAATCTTCGACAACATTTGGCAAATGAACATCAAATTGAAACTAAACTTGATCAACTACATTTTAATTCACAATTAGGTTTGAAGATTATTATGCAAAGTGTTAATTATATACTAATTTTATTCTGTTCAACAGAGTTCAAAAACTGAAAAAACCAAGAACAGGAAAAATCTTTGGCAATGTATATACTTCACACTTCAGCTAAATTATTGTCTGATGGCACCAAAAAAGGAGTACTACAATTGCCATCGATCGTACAACTACATTCCAAAAAGCAAGGGTTTTAAAAGCTTAAAAAGCACAGGCACTAATAAAATTAGTGTCTGTCCCTCAAGATTGGAAGCGACGATAAAGAACGATGGGTCTGTTGCAGTAGACTTCTGGACAACTCATGTTGGACATACCAACAATATTGGTCGAGTTTTTATAAGTAAAGAGAGTAAAGCAGAAATTGCAGGTATTTTCGAACATAAAGTTCTAGTTTGAAATTTTACAATCGATGTGTTTCAGGAAAATTAAAGGAAGGTATTACATTTCAACATGTATTGGATGATGTTCGTGATTCTGCTTTAAAACAAGAAAATTCACAGAGAATTTTGTTGTTAGAAACTAAAGATATGCACAATATTGTTAGGGACTTCAATATTGAGTATGGTGTGAAACGTCACCTAAATGATGCAATTAGCGTACGGCACTGGGTAGAGGAGATGATGAACTTAGGAAGCGACTATCCAGTGTTATATTATAAAAGCCAAGGTGTAGAAGGAAACCCAAATGACTCAAAAATAATTTTAGATATTCCAGATTTTGCATTAGTCATAATCACTTCTTTTCAACGTGAACAGTTGCTTAAATTTGGGAACGACAAGATGTGCGTTGATGGTATACACGGTACAAATAGTTACGATTTTCAGCTCTACACACTAATGACAGTGGATGAATTTGGTTCAGGGTGCCCAGTGGCATTTTGTTTTTCAAATCGTGCTAACAAAATGATTTTCAGGTTGTTTTTTGGTAAAATTAAATCAAGAGTGGGTATTATATCAACTACTGTTTTTATGTCTGATGATGCTCCAGCATTTTATAATGCATGGTCTTATGTTATGGCCAAGGTACCTCACCAGTTGCTATGTACCTGGCATGTGGATCGTAATTGGCGCAAGAATTTGTCAAAAATCAATGGAGGGATTGAAAAGAAAGTAGTAGTATATAAATCCCTTCGTGTTTTATTACACTGTGTATCTATTGATGAATTTAATAACATTTTAAATCAGGTAGTAGAAGATCTTTATGACGATGTTGATACACAATCATTTGCTGAACATTTTCATAATAATTATGCAAATCGTCCAACATCTTGGGCATATTGCTATCGATTGGGTTTAGTAATAAACACTAACATGTATCTTGAATCGATGCACAAAGTTTTGAAGTATGTGTATTTGGAAGGTCGGAAAGTAAAACGTTTGGACAAAAGCATTAATGCAGTAATGAAAATTGCTTGAGATAGCTTGTTTAAACGTATAATTAAACCTTGCAAAGAATTCTTCCAATGACAAAATTAATAGAATTAAACAAAGTCATAAAGCAAGTCTAACAATTACATTAGATTTTATTAGACCTCTTGAAAATGATAAGGAATTTTTAGTTACGTCGTCCACTTGTGCTTTTCAACAGTATTAAGTTGCTAGAGTAGATGAGGCCTGTGAAGGTTTATGCCTAAGTTGTACAAAGTGCAGCATATGTGTTTATACATTTCAATGCACCTGTATTGACAACATGATAAAGCTTAACATTTGCAAACACGTATATGCTTGTGCGATACAGTTTTACAAATCGAATCTTGACACCTTTGCATATTAGTAACGTTAATGAACTTTTCAGCAGTAATATTTTACATGAAGCAAAATCTTCAAAAAATATTATTAAAAAAAAAAGCCGAGCTAATAATAGGCCTATGTGAGAATGCTTCGTTAACTGACGACAAACATCTACATTAAATAAAGCAAAATCTATTGATCTAAAAACTACAGAGGAGATTAATATTAATAAAAAAGTTGAACATCAGGTGCGGCTTTTTTCAACAAAGAAGAAATCAACAAGGAATAATGATCTTAAAAAGCCTACCCTAACAGAAGAAATTTTTATTAGGGATGGTTTGGTTATTAACTCAAACCTTAATGTTAATGTTCATACAAGATCTGATCATACAGCACCTGATTTTATGTTAAGATAAGACAGTGTATTATCTCAGAAAGTAGGTTTAATTAACACTAAAGCTTATAAGGTTAGATTTTGTTCTGCTTTCTCTTGTTTGGGAATAAAATCCGATGGGGAAACCACTCGCAGAAATACATGTACAAATTACTGGAAATTATTACAATCCCAGCGATTTTGATGGGAAACCTACAAATACGCGACTAATCTAATTTAATCCTCAGTTCTCATTTTGTTTTCTCAGTGTTACAAGCGCTGGTGAGTTATTGTAATTTCGTCAAATCTGTTGGATTGAGTGTTCTTATATTAACAGTGCAGTATTTTAGTTTTACTTTTTGTCGGAGTACCAAAATAATCTTAATTTTCTACCTTGTTTTTTTACATATTTTAGTCGACTGACAGTGCAAACAAAATTCTCGACAAAATAAAATTAGTTTCTTTCTTAATTAATTTAGGTATTTATTGAGAATGTATATGGGTACATAACGTGTTTACTTTTTAAAAAATAAAAATACAATTATTGAAACCTCACTTCTATTACTAATATTAAACACATTTCACTCAAGTAATTAATAATTTACAAATCAAATTAAAGAAATCCCATCAAAGTACCTTTAAACTGCATATTGACACAAGTACGAAAGATACCTAGAATAGCAACAAGTTAGTACAAAATACCAAGTTGTTTACATACAAGAGCTAACATATGTAGATAACATTCGTGTAAAGTTAATTTCCTTCATTGCACTAAATTTAACTTTTTTTTTTATCCAAAGTTGGTTGCTTATAGAAACTGGTCTCTTATATTCAAATCATGAAACTTTCTTAAGTGGCCATACAAAGTTTTATTTTACGTAAATTCAGAACCACAATCTAGGCAAATATTCATTTTTTACTTCTCCTATATAAATAAGGAGATAAACAATCAATTTAACATTGACACAGACCTCATCCAATTTATGTAAACAAAAAAAATTACGTAACCTCAATCTATTTACAACTGTCATTACAGCCGCGTTATTTCTACCGCGAGACGCTCGTACTTATTTTTACTTGATTCACAGACGGACAGTTTTAAACCGCCATCTAACTAATATAAAATATCTGTTATATAACAATTAACATTAATAAAACAATAAGTTACTCAACAGATGTGTTTGCAGAACACTAGAATGAGATAGAAACCACTTAAGTAGGCCATGGTATTCAATCATTTCCTTTATCGGATTTTACAAAGTAACCTTGCTATAGCAGTATTTTTTAGGGATATTGATGCACACAACTTATATGGCGATATTATATTAAAAATTTTAAATTATAATTTAATTGGTTATGTTTATTTTTTTACTATTTAACGCCATATCTTCCGTTTATACTGTAATAACTCAACTACGCCACTGTTATTACATTTCTGCGCAATCTGGCATATAACGTTGGGTTCTTCTTAAAGTGATTTGCCTCTACCGCTTGTGAACTAGAACTAAAATAAGCATAACATAACCTCACTTATCAATGTGATATAAAAGTTTGCTGTATTATTTATTACTCAAAATATTAAACCATATTTCCATTAAAATGGCAGCCTTGAAAAAACGTGGAATGAATGCGTCAAGCAAGCAAAAAGAGTTATTAGTGGAGTTTGTAAGAAAGAAGCCACAATTGATTAGTGGGAAACAAACAGCCACTTATTCAATGAAAGATGCCACTAATGATTGGATGAATATTACAAACATTTTAAATAGTACTCCCGGAGCTATTAAGGATTGGAAAGGTTGGCGGAAAGTGAGTTTGCTTATCTTAATCTATACATTATTCTCAATATGCTTTATTATAGGCATGGCATGATATTCACAGCAGAACTAAAATTAAACAGGCCAAAAATAATAGTAATTATAGACAAACTGGAGGTGAACCACTTATTAATGATACATTAACTTCGTTGGAAGATGATGTATTGGAAATAATTAAAAAAGTGTCTGTAGAGGGACACGATGCTAAAGAATCAAGCGTTAACTTTCAATTTAATGACGACACAATTATTTTTGAAGTGGAAAGTGATGCTGAAGAAGAAAATGTCGACCAAATGTTAACGGCAAGAGCAATTATGGGTTCAACTACAATTGTTAACAAAAATAAATCCCCAATATATACACCATTGGTGAAACCGTCTTGTTCATCCACACTAACTCTGGCAGAAGTGGAGTTACCTAAAATGATTAAATTGGATCAACCGAAACAGGATTTACACAAGAGACATATTGGTAAAAAAAACATTCCCAAAAAATTGGAAAATTTAATTAACTCTGCCGACGCAGCTACTGCATTCAAGGACAACTTGAATGAGAAATTAGACCTGAAAAGGAAATACTATAAAGAAAAGATTTCTTGCTTAAAGAACATCGAATCACTGAAAGCCAGAAAAGTGAATGCCCTTGAGTCAATCGCTGAGAGTTTAAAGAAACTTGCACAAAACGTTAGTTTGTAAGGAATTACTGCTGTTTGTATAATATGTAAATACTTATTTGATGTATGCTAGGTTTCAGTTTCAGAATAACTTTAGTATTAGTTAAGATATTACACTCTAGTGAAACATACCTATGTAATTAAATTAAATAAACAATACGATACAAGTGTGTTTATTGATTTCCATTTATATATAGAAATTGTATTAGAAAAAACTTGTAATGCATTAATTTCCTCGTGCTGCATTTAGAGAACGGACAAGTTTCATCCTTGCTCTTCTTCCATTAGCCAATTCAGGATTTATTTTTCTCGTTAAATTGTCTTCCTCGCTAAATGGATTGCCACCTTCATCAATATTTTCTTCTGCATCTGCAATATCGTCCGGTTGAGGATCTCTGTATTCCAGACATATATTATGTAATACTACGCAGGCAATTATAATATTACATGCTATTTTAGGTGCATAATGGAGCACTCGGTTTTTATGTAAACAACGAAACCTTGCTTTCAATACACCATTACAGCATTCAATTTTAACCCGTGTGTTCTTGTGTACGGTGTTGTAATAGCTCTCTGGACTATCATCTTCTGCTTCGTTAAACGGTGTTAATAACCATGTACAAAGGAGATAACCAGAATCTCCTATTTAAAATATACAAATAATGAATACAATTTTATGAACATCATATGATTAAAAATACTTACCTAACAAAAAATAATCTGTTCTATCACGTGCATGTATATTTCTGAGTACATTCTGTACATTTGAGCAGCCACAAATAAACGCATCGTTGGTACTGCCAGGATTTAGCATTAACGTTAATTATTTTTAAGTTAGAATCACATATCTAAAACATATTTATTGCAGTTTAAATGAATTGCTAACATATATTATTATTGTTACCAATTGTACATTAATAGAATGATAGTTTTTTCGGTTTACATATAGGTGCTCAGGATGTTCTAGATCATCTGAACCTGGTGGTACAATAGCAACGTGAGTGCAGTCTATGCAGCCAATTACACCTGGAAAGCCATGTTGCTCATAAAATCTAAAAAAATATTTGATAGTTTAGAACTTATACTTTAACTGAATATACGCATGCATTAACAGCATTACTTATTTTGACAACTCACCTCTGTCGCACTTTGTTAAGTTCTTCAAAATCTTTTGGAAATTTCACCCATTCGTCAAATACAGCAGGTTGTCCCAATGCGGTTACAACTTCTTTCACACACTTGCTGACACTGGATTGAGATAACTCAATAAATTTATTCGATCCTACATCTAACTGATAACTTCCACTTCCAAAAATCTCAATGCAGCCAATACCTAATAATTAGAGTTAAAAGAACGTCGCATCATACATTTTCAACTTTACCCTTGACTGCAAATCTAAATCAGTTGATCGCAGCTGAGGACGCAAATAGGGTTCTAAATATTCTATTAAATATCGGCATAGCTCCTTCGATAATCTAAACATATTTACAAATTGTCTTTCATTTAATTCTGTGAAAGGATCTTTTGGCTTATGCGTTACATTAGGTCGATAGTTATTTTCCGCGTGCTCCAAGTTACTTATTACAAGAACGTTCATCAACTCATCCATTTTTAATATTGTACACTAATTTCTGTCAATAAACAATAATTAAAGATACAACGTCACTTTTTCCAATAAAAGTAAATTTTGCAAAACCTAACCTCCAACATAGGAATAAACTTGACAATTGCGCCACTAACAAGCCGCTCGCAAATAAGCGCACATGAGGTTGCGAATACTTAAAGATGCGCACGCTCAAAAATAGGAATTCATATGGTTTCGTAAAGTTGCTATAAATGTCAGTAGCTGCGAACGCTCAAAAATTGACCCCCAGGTGTGGAATGCAAACTAAAAATAAGTGGTATCTAAATTAACTGTGGCTTAGCTAAGGAAGTATTTTAAGCAAGACCTGTGCAAGTGGCCGTCACTCCTATTCGGTGCATGTAGATTTTATAACTTAAACTGGCTTTAATGATTAAACCGGTTTAAACGTGACAGTGCATTTGGCCCTAAAACAAATTACTAGTACCAAAAGTTCAAACTTTTATAAAATGGATATTTTCGTAGACGCTAAACACTACGTAAATATCAAGTGAAGAAACTGAATAAATAGCGTACAAACAATTGCGTTTTGGTACCTATGAACTATGCTGAATTTCGATATTTTCAACATTAATGGCCATATTCTCTGCATGCATTTAAGCTTGGTTTAATATTTAAGCGGGTGCTTCATTTCATATGCACCGAACTGGCAAGAACTTTTAAATTCGCGTAAAGTTAAGCCTTTGAGTTTGGTGGCTTAAATAACCAAGCTCGGTTTATTGTCGACCATAATCCCATATCTTGCATTTTACAATTTCGACGTGTTCTTAATTTTTGGATTTATGTTGTTTTTAATTATGAATGTGAAAGATGAAATATTTTTGTAAGATGATGCGGATGTATTAGACGTTGAGTTAAGATTTCCACATCGTCTTTACATTATTTCGAACTATATTGAAGATATAAACGATTTAAATTTTTTTGCAGGTTTCAACTAATTAAGCCAACAGTGATATCAGTATTAGAAATGTTAAGGGAACATTTGAAGTTTAACAATGATTTGTAAGAACGAGTCGTATAGTCTACTATGTTTACTTAACTTCAGTAGTTAAAATTCTAAACTTTTTAGAAACAATAATGTATCTCCAATAAATCAATTTCTCACGGCACACTTGTTTTATGGAAATAGTGCACATCAAATAAACATTGGTGATATTATGCATATGGACGAAAGCACTATTTCTTTTTTGGATGTGCAGGCTCTATCGATCTTCTTATCCTCCAAGGACGTTGTAAGAATGGACCAAACCATAATGTAAATATCTGGTGTAACGTATGTCGTGGATGCGTGCCAACATCGGATGGTGTTTTTGGACACACGCATATGCGCTATCATTGTTAAACATATTGTGTGTCCGTATATAATCTCGTTTGTTTTGTCCCACAATGGGCGTATGTGTTTTATTATTAGACACTACTCATTTATCACAAAACAAAGTGAGGTTAGATTGAGTTTTCTGCAAAATTTTAAACATTCCTTATACACTACTTGCAATATATGTATACTGTATCGTCCTTGTATGTATATAACTAGAATCATTGCAAATTTATACATAATACAATGACACTGTAATTTAATTCAGTTATTCACACTCCTTTGTGTCAAATTATATCCATCTCTAGCTCAACAGTAATAACTGCATATTGTAAACAAAAACAGCATTAGCTTTTGTTGAATTCGCAGCAACAAATAAATGAATCGAAATATTTTGTGAAAGAGTAAATGTCCAACGTCCGGCAGTTCTGAAAGCAATCACTGGCAATCCCAGATAGTATGTTAAAATATTATAGTAGGCGTTGCAAAAGCTTTCCCCGTAAATAGAATATCAATATTGCATCAAATATAAGTTACATTTTAGTGATTTCAGCTAGCACTGGCGTTAAGAAAGTTTATATTGCCCTTATTGTGCATAGTAGAAAATGAAATCAAAAAAGAAAGCACTGAAAGCGTGATGCTTAACGCAACGCTACCGAGAGAGACCGGAATAGAATCGTCTGCAGTTGTATATGTGGGATTATGAAACCACCAATCAAAAAACGTTTTCTAGTAAAAAACCCACATTCCTATTGGTGAGGACTACATAAAAGATATTTTTTTACGAATATTAGAAAAGCAAGTAGTAATAAACACACGTCCGAACTATGTTGGCACTATATTTATATAAGTATGACTGGGTCTATCCTTATAACGTCCTTGTTATCTTCCCATATAAGGGCATACTTATTTGCAATTGTGTACATTAATGAGCATTTTCTGCGTTTCGAAAATTATTCCCTCTCACTTGTTTACTCATTGTTAGTAAAATTAAAAATCAGTTTTCCAAAATTAAAATGTAATTTTTTACGAATTTTTAACACTTTAAAAATAATTTTTCAATTTACTCTAGCTAACTTTTAAAATAAAATTACAAAAATAGGTTAGGGAAATAAAACAGACATACCAAGTATGCACATATACTAGAAGACAAGAAAACAGATAGAGCTTCTTCATCAAAAAACGATAAAGTCTGACAGGTAATCGAACAAGAATTCAATGCATTATCTACTACCAACATACACAGAAATGCAACTTGTTTGAGGAAGTGTTATGAAAACAGGAAGAAAGAGTTGCAAAAAACTTTGGCAAATGAAAGGAAAGAAATCATGCTTACAGACGGAGGTTCTGTCGCAAGAATTAACAAAAATGATACAGATGATATTTTAATATCTATCCTAAATAAAAAAACCTTAGAAAGATTGAATAACCGATTTGATGATGATTTAGACGCCACTGCTATCAAATTAAATAAATTTGATCGTAATTCAATTGTATATGTGGTTGAGAATCATGACCTAAGCGATGAAGAACCACTTCCAGTAAGATAAGACATTTGTTTAATAAGGGCATGCAAAACATTTTATTTGTTACCTACTTTAATGGTAAACTGTTGTCTATCAATACAGCAAATAAAGCTTTTATCATGCTAGTAATGTTGGAAATCCTATATTGATAGTCTTGATTTTTTCCAGGATATTCCTGATTTATTTGTTCCACGAGCAGAATGCAGTGCCTCAGGCACTATGTTAACAGGATTCAAAAATGGTGTTGCTAAGGCAAACAATTCGAAAGATATTTTCAATCAATCACAGCTAGTTGTTGATGCAGCACTACCAGTTGTAGAATCAGACAAATTTGTAGTTAACAAAGAAAATAAAGTTAGTTTTTGTTTAAAAAATTTTGAAATGTTACTACTTTTTGTTAGGCACCAAAAAGAAACATAAATCGACAACGACCAACAACAATTATTAAAGCACTTGCATCATCCGATATCGCAAAAAAATATGACCTACTTTTGGATAAGTGAATCAAATTAATTGATGGTCAGTTGAAACATATGAAAGCCATCAATGCACTTCAGGCCAGAAAACTTCAGTTAAAACAGAAATTCTTGAAATATTGCTACGTTGCAAAAAGAATTAATTTTTTTATTTGGGATAATTTATCTGACTCTTGCTTGACATGTGAATTTTTTTTCAATATTTTTGTTTCGAATACGTTTTTATTTGTCGACTCGTTTATTATGTAAATAAAGTGACCTCCACATCATCTCAGTTTATTTAAACACAAACTATACAAAACAAAACAGTTGTATGAAATCTTTTCCTTATTTATTTACAAATTAGCAAAGAAATTATTAATAATGTCGTTTCTAACATCGTGATTAACATTTTGTTGGATAAGCTCAACTGGAATTTGTCCCTGATCAATAAGGTAGTCTAGTTCCTCTACGTTTATGCCTTTAGGAGATGGTGGAATAGCTTCATGCATTGTTGAGGCAATATTATGGAGAACTGCAGTAGCAACAATCACTGTTAAAACATTATCAATTTTACAGTGGAGTCCATAACACAAAGCTGTAAACCTTCTCTTTAATACACCATCTGTTCTTTCTATGGTATTTCTTGTACATATATGTGACTTGTTATATAACTGCTGAGCTCGTGTATTAGGAATTGCAAATAGAGTTATTAAGTATGCTTTAAGTGAATAACTACTATCACCTAAAATAAATACTTTAACAATGAAAACTGGATTGCATCACATTGATACCTACCTAAAAGAACACCATTTCCAAATTCAACAGCCTCAAAGCTGGTCCTCAACCGACTATTAGAAGAAGTAGTTGCATCGTGTGCCGACCCGGGCCATCTAGCCACAATATTCATTATTTTTAAGTTACTATCGCATACTGATTGAACGTTAATTGAAAAATAGGATTTTCGGTTCATATATACTTCTCCATCTTCCCCACCTAAAATTAAATACATATCAAAATAAAATTTATATTACTCTCTATTAATTACCGGGAGATTTAATTTTAATATGAATGCAATCAATGCAACCCACAATTCGAGGAAAACCAGCAATCGCATAAAATTCAGTTTGGCAGGTTAACTTTCCTATTGACCAGTTGGCATTGTGATAAACCGATTATGCAGGGAAGCTACTGCTTCTGACACTTTCTTTATAATTCTGATGTGCATTACTACCATAAAATAGGAGTGCAGTCAAAAGTTGGTTCATGGGAGACACACTATTGTTCCTAAAAATCAATTTATGAGAGTTGAGGATAACTGTTTTATGTATTTTCCTTACAAATCGTTGTCGAATTCTAAATTCGGTTCTACCATTTGTAATAGCTCAATTGCAGATTCTTTCGTTTACCTAAATTTACGGAAAAAGCTCAGATCATTCATATCTTCACTGTAATTAGGCCTCACATATAAGTGACGCGGAAAACTAAAATCAATTATGTCAATTATATCTAAATCATATTCTATTAAAATTTCATCTTCAATTTCTATGTTCATTTTAACGTTAGTGTAAAAAACGGAGCTCATTATAGTCAAAGAAACCAAACAGAACTAAAATGTAAAAAGTGAGGTTGTATTCATCAATTTAAGCCTAGCTTGTACCGATTATACCACAAAACTTAAGCGCTTAGCATTAAACGAGCTTAAATGTTATTATCACTGCGGTGCATATAAAATAACAGTATTAACTACGTTTAAATCGTAAGCCTAGCTTCTATGTATACGGAGAATACGGCCCTAACGGCCACTTGCACAGGTCTTGCTTAAAATACTTCCTTAGCTAAGCCACAGTTAATTTAAGTACCACTTATTTTTAGTTTGCATTGCACACCTGTTCTTTAAGTAAAGCTTAGTTAAGGAGTACTTAAAAATTAAAAATACCTGGCAACATTGCAAATTTCTAGAAACTTTTACTTTTTTCCTATATAACTAAACTTTGAGAAATGTCAATTGTTAATAGAAGAAGTAAACGAATTATTTTATTTGTTTAAAACAGATGCGTGTTTGCAAATTATAATCGTTTGGTACTGTTTTGCGTGTGTGCTATATTCTTCGGTGTAAAATAATTAGAAAATGTCAGTAGTTAAGCGTAATAGATGTCCTAATTTCTCTAATGGGGAAAAAATTATTATTCTGAATTTAGTTAAAAAGTACAGCGACATTTTAGAATGCAAGAAAACTAATGGTGTTACTTGGCGTGAATAGGAAGAAGCTTGGATAAAAATTGAAAAAGTCTTTAATGCATGTAACCCATTAATGATTAAGCGTCCTAAAGAGGCCATTAAAAAATTTTACGACAATAAGAAAAAAGCAACCAGAAAACAAGCTGCTGCAGAAAAATTAAACTAAACTCAAACTGGAGGTGGTCCTTCTACTTGCACTACTACAACTGATCCCACATATGACTTGACGATGTCCATATTAAATGAAAAAACTGTTTATGGGTTAACAAACATTTTTGATGGAGATCATAATTACACAACTACAGCAACTTTAGGACATTTTAATTCCATTGGTGAAGAGGATATCGAATATACTGAACAAGTTATTATGGATGTGGAAACTGATGATGTTAATGTATGTAACCTATAGCAATTTGATGTCAGTTAAGATGTAATTATTTTTTATTCCAAGTGCCTGATTGGAGTAAGTATAAAACAGAGCATCTACAAACCCCTGTTAATCAGAAATTGAGAGCTATAGAACAAAAAAACAATGATAAACAAGAAATGCCAAAATCCTCTGCTGAAAAAGCTTGGGCCAGGCGTCGTCGGCCGGCCTTAAGTGCAACGATGACTCTGGCAAGACAGTATGAAGACTTTGTTGATATTAAACTTCATGTAAACCAATTACAACTTGAAATCCTAAAATTGGAAAAGAACCAATTAACTTCGAAAAATGAAAAAGAAAACGAGATGCACGAAATACAGAAGGAACGAGACACTGAGATTCACGATCTTAAAGTGCAATCTTTAAAGTTAGATATTAGCATTAGGAAAAAACAATTAGACAAATTGAGTAGAATATAATTTTGTAGGTATATGTATTTTGCTAAAATGGTTTGTGTTTTAAAAATATTTAATGCAAAAAATGAGAAATAAAAATTAAAAATTTTTTGTATTTTTATTAACGGCAAAATGTACACTTTATTGTAATTGACCGAAATACTCATTAATAAACTGCTGACGTAACTGAGCTGTCACACTAATTCTCATATTTGCATTGTGATATATCTCTGGTATATGTCCATCTGCAATGAGTTGGTTCAGAACATGCTCATCAAGTTCCTCCGGAATCGGTGGTGCTTTAAAATCTCCCATGTTTATGGCAATGTTATGAAGTACAGCTGTTGCTACAATAACCGTCAAAGTTGTCTGAAGTTTTAAACGACAACCATATGCTAATACAGGAAAACTCCGCTTTAATACCCCAAAACAACGTTCAATTGTATTCCTTGTTCGGATGTGAGACTCATTATAAAGCTGTTCTGCTGGTGTTCCAGTATTCAATAAGGGTGTAAATAGATATGTTCCGTTTGGGTATCCACTATCTCCTAAAAGTATTTAGTTAATGAACAAAGTAGTTTAATTATTATACTAACCTAGGAGAATGCAGTTTCTGTACTGATTTGTTTCAAATTGCTGCTTTAATACACAATTATTAAAAATTGTGGAATCATGAGCCGATCCTGGCCACCGAGCCACAACGTTCACTATCTTTAAATTGGCATTAGAGATCATTTGCGTATTAATGGAAAAATATGATTTCCTGTTTCTAAAAATTTCATATTCTTCACCACCTGCTAAAATAAGCAACGGGTACTTTATACACAAAAGAATACTTTGTCTACAGCAATACCTGGAGAATCAATCTTAACATGAGTGCAATCAATAGCTCCTACTACTCTAGGAAATCCAGCAATGTCAAAGAAAGCTTGTTGAGTGTGTTGAATTGATTCTCGTGTATTTGGAAATATTATGTACTGTGGGTACAAGTTGGCTATTAGTTCTGATACCCTACGAATTATCCTTGATACTGTTGAGATGTGCATACCAGAAAAATCAGCTATTAATTGTAAATGTCCTCCAGAAGCATAGAATCTTAATGCAGCTAACAACTGATTCATCGGAGACACACAAATGTTGCTAGAAAAATGTAAATCAGAATCATGCAAACAATTTTTTAAAGTAAGTACCAATCATATGGAAATTCCAATCTATCTCCAATTGCCCTAAGAACATCTAGAATACACTGTCTTGATAATCGGTATCTTCTTCGAAATGCAACTTCATCTAATGTTTGAAAATAATCATTCCGTATATGAACTTTGCGTGTGAGACCAAAAATAATAAATTCTACAACCTCCAAATCATCATCATCTTCAAATTCTAATCCTATACGATTCATTTCGAAGTAATATAACCAAAACAAATAATTTAGTTTTGAAAGGTTATGTAAAAGTGGTTGTGATTGGAAAATGTTATCTGTGATTAATATGAAGTTTCACATTTGTATAATGACATCTATAAAGTCTGAACATATAAGCCGCACTATTGCTATGGTTTAAGATAAACCGGTTTAACATGAATTTAAGCTTAGCTTACTACACGGTGCAACGACATTTAGAATCTAAACCCCACCTTATTTTTAAGCTTTACTCGTGCAAGCGACTGTAAGTATGCTTAACTAAGCTCGGCTTTGACTAAATACGGAAAATATCGCCACAAGTTAAATTGTAAGAAGTGGCTTTAGCTATAGTTGTTTTTCTTTTCCTTTAGAAACTCATTAAATTTAAAGCTGACCTTAACCTAAGAACTTCTTTAGATAAATCATATTTAAGCTGTTTATTATGAAATCAAATATTAGAATTGCAAACTGTTATTTATTTTACATTTTTCTAATTCATGAAATTTCAACCATAATGTTTCCGTGTGTGTTAGACTATACGATGTGTTTATTATTTGAAAGCATCGAGTATGGAACATTTTCTGCGTCCGCTCTATATAACCTTCATGGACAATTGTTTATTACCGAACTCTTCCGACAATCGTATAATAATCCCGAGATGTATAATCGAATGTTACCGAGCAGAAGTGACAGTAGTTAACCACATACGTTAGGTGGAACATGATGTGTAGTTTGTGTAATTGTTAAGTGCTATCGGTTTCAGTGACCTAATTTTCATATTAAATATCAATTGATAGCTATTTCATCAAGTAACAGGCTTTGGAATTTATACATAACTAATTGCAGGTAGGAACTCTTTTATGTCACCTTTAATTTGCTTTATGTAAACATTCTATTTTGGTAAGATCATTGAATTAGTTGGGTTTTAATGTTTGGTATATTAGCAAATGTTCCGACTGCTTAAAATGTGTTTATTAGTCACAAATTTAATGTATCGCCTCGTGATTTGGAAAATTTAAATGAAGGTGCAGTTATTTATCAAATTAAGGTTAACATGTTGATTAGCATGACTCACTTCGTAGTTTAGCATAATAATTATATAAGTGGGTTGTTTGTTTTTAGTTGGTGAAAAATTCTACTGAAAATAGTATCGCTCCCCTTTTGTTGTTAAGAAAAGGACTTCAATTAATGTAAGGGTCATTAGCCACTTGGCTGGTTTAATGCAACTTAACTTGCCTTCTTATTCTGCGTCGCTTATTTTATGTTGATATACCTGGCATTATATCCTTTACAATTAAAGAAAGAGTTTAAGAAATAAACTTACTCTAATGTGAATAGTTAGAATACTGGGTGCTTCAGTTGTAGTGTTTTAACGTCATATATCTCTTATTTTAAAACAATTTGTATTTGATATTTTAAACATACAACATAGACCGAACACCCTCTAAATCGAGCACAATAATAATATGCAGTCACTTCCGGTTTAACCTCAAACAAACCTAATTTTTGAAATTTAAATCATTATTTTGTTTTCAACATTACTTAAGGTCGGTTTGACGCAGCTCTAAGCGCAGCTCTAACTTCTTTTTAAATATAACACCTTATATATTTATTTCAAAATTTCAATGCTATGCAAGATTCTCTTTCAGGTGATGTATTACACTTTGTGTTTATACGCCCAACGTCAATAAATCAAATTTTAAAAATATCAGAATTAGGCAACCAAATGAACTAATTTTTTTGTAATTTTGGCAGTTTGTGTTTATAGTTCATTAGTCTTAATCTTTGATTACATCTGTTTCAATATTATTACGATTTTATGAGTGAAGTTAAATACATACTTTTATTACCTTTTAAAATTTTGCATTAATTAAAATTGAGCGTATACACAAAGTGTAATACATCACTGTAAAGCGAATTTCGCATAGAATTCAAATTTATAAATGAATATACAGGGTGTCATTTAAATTTCAAAAATTAGATTTGTTTCTGGTTAAATCGGAAGTGACTGAATATTGTTATTCTGCTTGATTTAGAGGACGTTCGGTCTATGTTGAACGTTTAAAATATCAAATTAAATTTTTTTTAAGACAAGAGAGATATGGCATTGGAACAACTCAACTGAGAGACACAGTATACAATAAACCTATTCTACAAGCAAGAATGACAAGGAAACTCGTACTAATACGAAACTAGCTTATAGTGTAACATCTTCTGTATATTTTCTTATGTTCAATATGGATTGACACTAAAATAATATGTTTTTGTGTTTGTGGTCTATATTCAACACAGAAACAACAACCGATCAAAACCAAAAATTGTGTTTTCTTTTGTTAGTAGAGATGATAAAGCTCTCGTCACTTTCCTAGAACCAGAGTGACAAATAAAAAACGTCGTTTATTGTTCCTAACCCCTATGTTGATGTACCTAATATCAACTCTATATTATACAACCCAAACAATATTAGCTTTTTGCCTATATCAATAATTGAACTCATATTCACTACACAGGGTGAGTTTTTGCATGTTTTGTATTGGGATCTTGGAAAGCATTAAAAAAGATAGAGATTTAGTTAAATGGGAAGATAATTGCGTATTTTCGAGAGCAACAAGAATCTAAAATAAAATTGATGATATTTTGTGCCGTTCTCAAACGGGAACAAAAAAACGAAACATTTCAATTTTCATTTTTTGCTTCTAGCTTCTATGTTTTTAAAATATTGAAAAAATAATACAGTAACTTTTTGTTTTAAATATTGAAAGCTTTGAGATGAAACTATTAGAATTTTGATTACAAGTTTCTTCTCCTCAGGGCCACCATCAACTTGAAAATTTTAAATATGCAGATGGATTTTTTATTTTAGATTTCGATAGTACTTTTAATTTTCAATTCAACAATGTATGGCACTTTTACGGTTGTTACCAATTTGTCTGTGAAAAATTTATAAATACTGACCTGTATTTTTCATATCATTTTCTTATGAGGTATGGCATTATAGCAAAAAAGAATTACATTATCTAAAAGACTATCATTATAAATTTCAATTACATTGTTGTGGTACTACTTATTTTATATTTTCATTTTCCCTATTGTTTTTAATTTCTTGTTTGTCATTCTCTG
Source organism: Platerodrilus igneus (assembly GCA_036346225.1). Taxonomy (NCBI): domain Eukaryota; kingdom Metazoa; phylum Arthropoda; class Insecta; order Coleoptera; family Lycidae; genus Platerodrilus; species Platerodrilus igneus. The sequence goes on from JARFIW010000873.1 coordinate 3,870,384, forward strand.
TTTATTAGTTTTTTGCGCAATTATTTTTATTTAAAATTGTAACTCCAATGTAATAAACGTTTAACACCAAAATAATTATGTGTACCTATACTTTTGAAATTAAAAGCAAATTTTAATAACTAATTTTAATTTTATTATTAAGCACGATGTGCATCCAGTTATTGTTTCCACAGCTTACTACTTGAACAGTACGACAATTAAAAAAAAAGAGTGGCCATAATTAATTTATTTACAAAAGTAACTGCCAAGTAGTATATCTGTTTAGTTAGTTGATGAACTGTAGGAAGGCATTCTCCAAATTTTAACAGTATTGATTGACACTCTGTTAGAAAAACTAACCATTCCTAAAATGAGAAAATAAGTGTATTGATAATAACGGAAAACTTTTTGACCATCTGTTAAATAATTTTAATTTTTGTTGTTTCAATTACAATTAAAAAATCAATACTGTTATTAAAAATTAATTATGATGGTCAGCAGAAAACGTAATTCCTTTTTGCTATAAAGCCACCTCGTAATAAAATTTAAAATGTGAGTAACGTTGAAATATAAAATAAAATACACAGGTCCGTATCTAAAGATTTTGTTCAAAACAAATTATCATTTGTTCACAGCCAAATTTGTAAAACCATACAAGTGTCATACATCGTTGAATTAGAAATTAAAAGTACTATCGAAATCTAAAATAAAAAATCCAGATCTGTATTTAAAATTCTGAAGTTGAAGGTGGCCCTGAGGAGACGAAACATGTAATCGAAATTTTAATAGCTGCATCTCATAGCTTTCAAAATTCAAAACAAAAAGTTCCTGAATCATTTTTTCAAAATTTTATAAATGTACAAGCTAGAAGCAAAAATTGAAAATTTAAGTTTTTATTTTTTTGTTCTCATTTGATAACAGTACAAAATATTATTAATTTTCTTGTGGATTCTTGTTGCTCTTGAAAATACGCAATTCTTTTCCCATTTAACCGAATCTCTATCTCAATAGAGAACCATTATAATGGTTTTCGAAATCCCAATGCATAGCATAGCATAGCATAGCATGTATACACTTTGTGTGAGAGATTGTAGTTATTTTAAAAATTATTAGTCAACATTTTTTTTTTAAATATCTCACTATCATCAGTTCGAAACACAACGGCTTCGATGTCGTAACGAATGGTTCAGATATGTGTCATTAAGTTTATTAATCTATAATACAGTTATAACAGGCCAAAATCAATCATTATTATTTATCCTTAAGAAATTAATTAGATATATTAACTATGAAATCACTACACAACTCGTGGTTATTATTATATTTATCATTTTTACGGTGTAAATGCAATACGGCTGGTTTATTATGTCTTGTAAACAGTTTCTCCTATGTTCTTCTATAGAACAGTGTTTAAGGAGCATAGCTCCGGTTCGTAATTGAAACTCGCGAGTTTGAATCCAAGGGAAGCTCAAATATTTGTACTATGATTAATATTTAGTACTTAGTCTTTTTCTGTTACAGCTTCAAGATCTGTGTATCGTAATGAACCAGTAGCAACATACTGCTAACGTCATGCTGATACTGTGTGATAATAGTATATTATTCAACGAGCATATAATAGCTATTATTCACTCAGTTTATTTACGACACTTCTTACAGTTCGTGTCGTAAACTTAAACTTTAAAGCTTAAGGTGTTCTGCTTGTTGAACCCTTTTATTTGAGACTAAAGGGGTTTTAAAAAAAGGTTTTTGCCATCTTGGGTCGTCCGCCGTATTGGATTTAGAATGTCATTACGTAACTTATTGCATTATATTGAAGAATTTTGCATTTTCATCGTAATTAATAATCCATTTTTATATGTAATTTGCGTTTGAAAACATCACTTCTATATTCATTACAACCTAGCAACTACTAAATTACACTATATTTACTACATGCTCCCATTACTATCTTTACATAGCAACAGCTTGCACTTCAAAATAACATTTCGCGATCTAATGAATGAATCTCGAATGAATCAATGCTTCTTTATATACTCCGAATTATCTATTTCTAGAAGTTTTAGAAAATTGTGGAACATTATGATGCAGGGTTCTCGGAAAAACCAATTAGCGTCTACAATCGCGGCGTTTATTCCACCTAATATTGTTCCAGTTATCAGTGACGTGTTCTGTTTGTCCTTGTTTTACACATATACTATTATTGTGGCATCGCATACTAATGCTAAAGATAATGGATTTTATAGGATATTTTGTGGATTTTCCGCGTTTCGGCCGCTTCTAAGAATAAACGATTATTTATTAATTAGTTTATTTATGTAGTTCTAAACACCGATGACTAATATTCTTCTAATTCCTCTCGAAACTTCTTTCCCAATTTCGTCTATTCCAGAAGATTTTCTATTTAAAATAAATTTCTGCAATCCACAGGGTAATTAATTTAAACTTTAATTGCTTTTTAATGCAAAGGAGGCTGCATTTTATATACCTATTTGCTTTTATCATCAAAACTTGTTTCAGTACACATAATTAATATGAAAATTGAGGTTTTTAAGTACACGTTGATCGTAGTTTCTTAAGTTAAATGCGTAAAGTTGTACTATTCTATGCTATTTACAGCCAAAGTTATCAAAATTGTATCGATTTGCATTTGCATTTAATGCGTTTTATGGTATCTAACAATTAATTATTTTTACATATACAACTTATGTTACTTGCTATTTATTTACAATATGCTTATATCATACAGGGTGATTATTTATACACGCGCAATTTGCGTTTTTGGTTTGTACTTTAATGAATAAAGGTACGCTTGTATTATACAGAGCTCAACCATGATTTTCGGAAAATTCTTTTTTTCCGGATTCTATTATATTTTGGTGGAATTTATTTTTAGAATTTGGTTTTCAATGACCTCTCGTGAGCCCTTTTCACATCATTTTCCCTCAAATCAAAATATAAAATTCGTAATCTGCGTTATTTTTCTGCATACCTACATAAGTAATTTTGCTATTTTTATTTCTAAGTACTTGCTGTCTATAACGAATTCTATAAGCTTTATAATACACACACATAATCTTTTCATACTAGAGCTTTTCTTTTTTTAACAATCCATCTATTCCTATCTTATAAGTATCTTAAACTTTCCTTAACTCTATACTAATATCATTTACAATCTAACATTTCTATACTATATCTCTAACTTTTTCATATTTACACACCGACTCCTCAAGCTGTATCTCATATAGAATTCACTTTACTAGCAAACGTAATTCATCATATTATCGCACATTCCTCTCTGAACTATCATAGTCTTAGAAAAATATCGGATATAAAATTTTCCCGAAGTTGTCCGAGCAACTACCCAGCTATACTACTAACATCGAAAAAAATCACGGTCTAGAATTTCTATATCTAGCCTACTTACCTTACTTTCAAAATCATACTCCTTTTAACTACTCTGCATTAAATGCATAAACTTCAGTCTTAAACGGTTCACTATCAATAACTTATAACTTATTTTCATAATCAGTATCAATTCTTAACTCTCTATCTTCCAATTCATAAGATTCTTTCAACAACAACAATTGATTCCTTATCTACATTAGCTTTAAATTTTCTCTCAAAATAATTTACATCTTTCTCAAAATAATTTAGATTTATACTCTTAACTACCTCTTTTTCTTTCATTTGACTAATTTCTTTTTTTTTCCTACACTTCCAATTCTTTCTTAGATCTGCATATTTAAATAAATGTTTTGACAAACCAAACGCTACTCCTCCATATTTGTACATATGTCATTTCAAAAAACTATTTGATTCTCTAATCGTAATTATCCCAAATGAATTATTAAGTTCTACTTTCCAAATTATTTCATCATTATTTAATATTTTACTATCTTTATTCATTTTATTTTTAAGAGTTGCATTCACAGAAAGTTCTTTTATCTCCTTTTCAACACCTGCAATTGTACTATTTTCATCAGTTTCATTTATTATTTCCATCTCTTCAATATCATTTTCTGCAGTTTCCAATAATTCAGAGTTTTTTTTCTAAAAATGCTACAACTTCATTTCTAATTTTACCGGGGGACACTTAAAACTTTTATCTACTTCACCTTCCTTTTCCTTCTCAAATTAATTCAAATTCATACAAACTCCTTTTACTTCTATATGGACTTCTTCGTCCCATTTAATCATCTCATCGCCCACAACTATCATCTTATTCTCAGTATCTAGTATACCTTTCATCCTACTTCTAAAATCCATTCACAGAATTGCATCAACTTTTAATCCTGGCAATATTGAAAACTCTTGTTCAACCTCCATATTTCCCATCTTAACTTTCAGAATTATGATACTCTTGATAACTGCAAACTTCTTGTTATTCGGTGATACTAAATTATTTTTTTTAATATGGATAATTTTCTGCATTAACTCTTCTGAATTATCTTTAATAAAACCTTTACTTACTAATGTTGCTTCAGCTCCTGCATCTACCAGTAATTTTATCTCTTTTCTCTCTACTTGCAATTTTATTATAGGTAGTAAATTATTTTTTTCATTAACTTTTTCATCATATTCCAACCCAAATTTTATAAATTCGCACCTAGGTTCATATTTGTTAATTTCTATATTTTATACTTTTATACTTTAAATTGCTGGTTGTCTCCCCAGAAATGCTTTACAAATTTAATTTCGAAGTCTTTAAACGAATTCAACTCACTTTCAATCAGTCCAAACTAAATTTCGTCACTACCTTTCAACATTACTTAACTTTGTTTGTTTATCCCAGCTACCTTGTATTAAAGTTTTTGTCATTTAAAAATATTTTAGGGTTAAGTTTATTATCCTCATCAAATTTTGAATGTTGTTCCAACAGAACACTGGTTGGACTTCACCTCATTGCTTCCCCAACATGAATATTTTCAACTCTATTTTCTAAATTCTCAAATTTATTCCCTATGTCTGTTTTAAGATTTCCCAAATCATTTCTAAATGTTTTAAAAACCGCTTGACAGCTTCCCTCTATTTCATTTACTTTTGTTATCTAAAATGTTAATTTTTCCATTAGTTTCTCTTTCACTTGATTCGACTTTATTTGAACAATTTCTTCTTTAACATCATCAATATCCTTTAAAATTTGTACTACTTTTCCTCGAATTTCAAATTTCATTTCTTCAATGCTTTTGTTAGTTTCCTCTAAAAAACCCAAAGTTATTCTTCCGCTAATCTCTTTATATTTCCATTCATTCTTCTCACTTTCTAATCTTAAACTTTCCCCCAATTTTGCTATGTTCTCTCCAAATTCTGCTTGTAACTCCTGAGTATTTTTATCATATCTCTCACCCATTTCTTTTGTATTCTCTTACATTTCTTGCATGTCCTTCTCATACTTTTCACTCATTTATTTCATATTTTCTTTCATTTCCTTCATACTTTTTTCATTCCTTTCACTCATTGCTTTTTGTTTCTGCATACAAAGATTTAGACTTAATAAAAGAGCCATCATTTTTGATTTTTTGGCCTCTCCTACACTTTTGGCCACTGGATTATCCTTTTTTGCTTCTTCCACATAAATCACTTTCTTGAGAACCAATTTTTACTCCCTCAGCTCTCAAGCTATCACAAACTTCTTTCACTCTGTCAGTCATACTGAAAATTAATCAGATATTACAAAAGAAAAAACTCCAAAACAAATCCTACGAGACAAGAAACTCTAATTTACAGACGAATCAATCATACTACAGGTTGGGTCACCGCTAAAAGAGTGCTGTGACAACGTCTCGCTTTGGTGCGTTACAAAAAGGGTGATAGGAAAAGGCCCTATGTTGAAGTGCCGCTAAAGGACTGCTGTGACAAGGGCCGCATTGAGAGCGTCGCTGAAAGAGTCACATGAAAATGGCCTCACGTTGGGAGCCACTAAAAGAGTGCTATGATAAGGGCCCCACGTTGGGGCATTACTAAAAGAGTGATATGAAACTGATACAGCAATTTGTAAAACTTGAAATTGTTCACACTTACCTTCCTCTTTAATTGTGCCTGGCTCAACGGAATTAACGCAGTTTTCAAAATGAAATAATACACAGCAATATCACAAAGTATTTATACAGTATGAAATATTTTCTCTCATACAAAAGCATTTACAACATTGTTGCTTTCAAACATAAAGTAATTTCTAAGAAGTATAAATTAAATGTTCCTTACCTTATTTAAAATTTACAGAACTAAATTTATTTTTACGGATGGTTTACCCGGTTATGTTTATTGCCACGCTTGTAAGGTTTGTTTGGCCAAAAAAATCCTTGACAGATAATCTATCAAAAGGTCAGAGTATTTCGAACTCTGAACACAAACTTTACACAAAAAAAATTATTAGGACTATCTTAAACTATATACAAATACTCTAATATCAGTTAAAAATAAATCTAAAATTAATACTTGCAGAATTCACAAAAACGCACCTTGTAATTAAAATCTTCTCATTTTTAAATTGATGTCCAAATCAGCTTTTAAGATTAAAATCCTCGTTTCAATTATCAGTTACCAAAGTACATTTTTGGTTAAATTTTCCTTTCGATTATTTAAAATTTTAAAAATAGCTTTATATTGAAGAATTTTGTCTCTTCATCGTTATTAATAAATCCATTTTTGTATGTAATTTGCGTTTAAAAACATCACTTCTACATTCATTGCAACCTCGCAACTATTAAGTCACAGTATGTTTACTATATACTCCCATTACTATCTTCGCATAGCAACAGCTCGCGCTGTAAAATAACATTTCGTGATCTAATGAATGAATCTCGAATGAATCAATGCTTCTTTATATACTCTAAATTATATATCTCTAGATGGTTGTAGAAAATTGTGGAACATTATGATGCAGGATTCTCGGAAAAACCAATTAGCGTTTAAAATCGCGGCGTTTATTTCACGTAATATTGTTCCAATTATCAGTGACGTGTTCTGTTTGTTCTTGTTTTACACATATACTATTATTGTGGCGTCGCATACTAATGCTAAAGATAATCGATTTTATAGGATATTTTGTGGATTTTCCGCGTTCCGGCCGCTTCTAGGAATAAACGATTATTTATTAATTAGTTTATTTATGTAGTTCTAAATACCGATGACTAATATTCTCCTAATTCTTCTCGAAGCTTCTTTCCCAATCTCATCAACTCAAGAAGATTCTCTATTTAAAACAAATTTCTGCAATCCACAGGGTGATTAATTTAAACTTTAATTGCTTTTTAATGCAAAAGGGGTTGCATTTTATATACATATTTGCTTTTAACATCAAAACGTGTTTTAGTACACAGAATTAATTGAAAATTGAAGTTTTTAAATACACGTTGATTGTAGTTTCTTAAGTTAAATGCGTAAAGCTGTGTTATTCTATACTATTTACAACAAATGTTATTAAAAATGTATCGATTTGCATTCGCATTTAATGCGTTTTACGGTATCTGATAATTAATTATTTTTACATATATAACTTACGTTACCTGCTATTTATTTACAATATTCTTATATCATACAGGGGGATTATTTTGACAATGATCCTAGGTCATGGATCGAAATGTAAATAAAAACGATTTTAACAACTATGAGTGGTTTAATTCCCAAAGAAGATCAAGAAAAGTACAAAACAAACCACAACAAACATACAGGGAGTATTAACAAAATTTTATTCAATTGACAGCTGGCATGTAACATTTATTTAGTATTTATTTATTGTTTATGTTGTGAAGTTGTAGCTATTTTGAAAATGGTCCATCGGACCGAAATGCATAAATAGAGAAGAATCTTCATGTAATATATGAATATTTCAATCTGATTTAGTTTTTATTGACTTACTCCCAAGAACAATGAATATATATATATATATATATATATATATATATATATATTTTGATATGATAACGCCGTACTCGGTGTAATGACGTTTTTACTTAACGCCACCGCTCTGTGTTCTCGCTTCAAATTTTACTAATTTTATTATTATTATGCCACGGCTGGCCCTTTTTAATCTACACAGTGCACAATGTTACGATGATTAATTTTTCTCTTCTCCACCTCTTTATGATTACTTATTTGTTCGAATTTATAAAACGAAGTCAATTAATTTCATATAATGAAAAGAAATATTATTTACAAGTTTTGAAAAATATAAAAATACACCCTTCAATGAACAATATCATGTGTATCATTTATCCCAAAATTTATATATTTTGAATACAATCTAAAGTCACCAAAAACTACCTCTTTTTACTAAAGAAACCTGGAACGTTCTAGACTCCTTTATAATATGTTACGTGAGTTTAATGTATGCAATGTTTGTTGTTGACTTTATCACAAGTTTATATAAAATGAATAAATTCAGTATTGAAATTTAAATAGAAAAATATCTTAAAATTAATTAGATCAGACCTGCTACAGGTTGTTTGGGTTGTGGATCAACATCCCTTTGTTGTCCTCTTTTGTCTATCACTGCTCTGCTTAGTTGAACCCCTTGTTTTCCATAAATTACTTCGTGCTTCTTTATTTTATATGCCTTGAATCTCACAACTCAAAATTGTACCAGAATTGTACCAAAATATAATTGTCAACGCTGATTTGAAATATTATATTGACCCAGATTTGAATTATTCTTATCGAAGCATACTTGAATTATTGCAACTTGAAATGTTCATAAATACTCCACCAATTTGAAGTGTTATATCACAGATTCGAATTATTGTCAACGCAGACTTGAATTACACCACAAATTTGAATTATTGTCATCAACATTTGAAATGTTATGTCACAGATTCGAAATGTTCAAAAATGTACCACCATTTGAAATGTTATATCGCCCAATTCGAAATATTATATTGATCCATTTGAAGTATTCAAAAATGTACCACCAATTAGAAGCCGTTAAACGGCAAAAGAAGTCTTTATAATTGTAGCACTATTATCACTTGATATTTTATTAAATATTAAATTACGCGTGACTTTCTGATTAGCAGTGACGCAGCTTCGCCCTGCCTGAGTTTTAAACTCACCCGTCTTATCATTGCTCTGTGTTAATATAGGCTGTTCCCACTTACATGTGGGCTGGGTTTTCAACAAGTCTTACAGATATCTCAACCAATCAGGCCCTGCATTTTGAAGTTGTTTCTGATGTAATTTATTTGGTTTTCCGTGTAATATCTATTTGCTATAGACAGCTCGCTATCTTGAACATACGATGTTTTGTGTTTATATCGCCATTTCAATATTGTACAAAATAAATGATGTAACTTCAATGCTATTTTCGTTTATCTATGCGTATTTTCAACTGCGTTTTCTTATCAAAAATGTTTATTGTTTCCGCGTACTTGCATAAAGCTTTGTTAGGTTTTATCTCTTATCTTCGTATTTGTTTTATAACTAATTAGAACACTTCTCAATGCATGTTTAATTACATGTACTATCATTTCTTCAAAATACGCGTACTTTTGTTGAAAGATATTCTTACTGGCCTTACTTAAAATTAATAACGGTCTATATACAGAGTGTTAAATACTTGCTATTTCCATAACGTATGAATTACCTATTTCTCTGCTAAATACGCGTTCTATTGTTGTAAGATATGCTTACTTGCATCGCTTAAAGCTAATTATGGTCTATATACAGGGTGTTGAATGTTTGCTTTTACGTAATATACGAATTACTTAATTTTCTGCTAAATAAATGCAGTTTTCTGATCCCTATTGCAGTTTATGGTTACTACGCGACCCTTGCTACTCAATACGCCCCTAAACAACTCATTATCACAGCAATATATATATATATATATATATATATATTATATTAGGTAGTTAATTACACAAGGTAAGTTGATAAATACTAACGTATTACAGTTAATAAGATGAAATAATAACTTAGACTTTTATGCAAAGCCCAAATTATCATTTCAAATCGAGCTAGCAATTGAAAGAGGAAAATATAAGTTCTTGGACAGGACTTGAACCTGTATCTTAGTTTTCTAGGATCATGCGTTTTCCAATATATATATATATATATATATATATATATATATGAGGAGGCTTAATAAAGCCGAAACCGTCGGTCAGTGGATGTTTCCTCCCCTATGAAGTAATAAGCTAATGTTTTGTAAATGGCTATATAACTACCAGCCCGATTTGTATTCGTCAAAAGGCTCTATTATTTTCATAGAGTTTGTTTACAGATACATCTTATTTTATATATTGTTTTACACAATTTCTTATTGCGGACTGCAAATAACCGTTCTGTTATATATATATATATATATATATATATATATATATATACATCCCACCAACAATCGAACGTCCGTACATTCTGATTTTACATTACATCCAACGTCCATGTGAAATACTACGTCCAGTATACGGACGCCGAATTTCCAACATGTTAAATTTTTGGAGAAGCTTTGTATGAGCTAAATATGTCATTTGACAAAAATTAGGTGGACGTCCCTTGGCTGCAAAACATTAAAAATATACATTTTAGTTCAACGTTTTTACAGCAGAGGCACTGCGTTCGTCGGGTGTATATCGAGACCGTATATCTATCAGTCGTGGTATTCACAAACACACGTCCGGAGAATTGGCAACGTTGTACTCCTTGAAGTCGCTCATTATTTCAGGTCCACTACAACTAAGCTTTACTTGTTCGATTGACTAGTATGTGGGAGGAGTTTGACATGCGCTTGTTGCATTTGCTTTTCCGTAAGATATTATTAGATCACGTTTAAAAAATTACGTGACTAATTTGAAGGACGAAACTGCGTTTAGCGTTCATTGAAGTAATACAGTAGTCTGTAAACTTGAAAATGCATACATGTAATCATTGACTTTTATTAGGACATGATTTAGGCTTTAATTATTATAAGAACTTACCGTGAGTAACAAATCGAGAATAATTTTGAACCCAAACGTTTGTCAACAAAGCGCTATATAATTTTTCTATAAAGTACGACATTAAATAAACTACATTGTTTGATGCAAATGTGATTTTCAGCATTACTACTTTTTCGTATTTTGGCTATTTTAAAAATTCAGTGTTATGGATCTTAATTTTAATAATATTTTCTAGAAGAACGCAATTTGAAAACAATTTTACCACAGTTTCTTTGTTGTTCAAGGTCGACATTATACCGTGCCATTGTATTCAAATCTGTATATTATTAAATCGATTGGTGAAGTGATTTTAAAGAAGAGTCAAACTTATTGATTGCAATGTTATCTAAAAATAGTTTTACGGACACTTAAATTTACTTAATGTGAAATATGATAGGCTTTGAGATGTAGAATTTTCATATATAAAAGCGGATGGGTTTTTGTCTACATTCTACAAGGGTAATGAACAATAATTAACTCCCTTTTTGAACGCAAAATCCTTGAGTGTACATACTATTTTCAAGTAAAGTCATTGAGAAGAACGACAAATATCTCCTTGTTATAAATAATTACTTTTTCATTCTTTTAAATTTAGACGTTCTAAACCAGCCGAATATACCGTCCTTGTAAAATTCATTATACTGATCCTGATTAAGATTTTGCGGGTTCTAGGCTTAAATTGACTGTTCTTGGCTATATATTCATATTTTTTTATTCATATTAAATAGAAAATAATCTTTGAAAGTAGATTAATAAAGAGGAACTTATCTAATAATTATTTGTATATCAAGTTTGTGAAATTGACTTTTGTGTACCAAGCGGCTTGTTGCTGAGGAAAGATAATCTCAAAGTCGCTACAAAATTTCACCGCCAGGTGTACAGGTGTTCAGAAATACCCTAAAGATCATTTCTTATATAACTGCACATACCAGCCTACATGCTTTTCAAATCACTTGCACATGCACAAACACATAGCGACAGACCCAGAAGAGCAAAATATTTTTTGAACAAATCGCTAGTATATTGTTATAGTAATGTGTATGGTAGTTTTATTTTTTAAAAGTTCCGAAAGTTATATTAATTTATCTGATTCTCGATCGCTGGAAGTAAATTCCGAAACGTAGTCTCATAAAGCAGAATATAAGTTATACAACTTATACTTTTGGTAATAATAAATCATGATTCATAACTTGGAAGAAACAATAATTGTTTCATTTTCATATTCTACCCTAGGAGATTTGATTATTTTAGGATTATTTTGATTACGTATCATGATATAAATATTAACACAGACACACGCCTTCCTTTATAATATAAAAATGCAATTTAATTGAAACTTTATTTTTCCAGAAAATATACAAACGTAGTTCCGCTTAGAACCTTAATTTCGAAACTAAACGCATTATTAACATAATAAACTGCATTGTACTAAAAACATTTGTAAAACTACAATAACAGTAGTAGTAAATAAAAAAAAAATCGAAAATAATACCTGTATAACGTACAAAGTATACGATCTTACTAAAATACAGTTATTATTTTGACGAGACATACTTATTCTGAACATAAACTTTTATTTTTAGTCAGTCTATTAGCTAAATTATCCGGAAACACAATCTTTAACTTTTCACACTCATGACGTTTTGGGGATTTTTAGATTTTATGTCTTGCAAAGTAATTTTCAACAATTTTTTTTGTTTACGAGTCCAAGGAACCACATGTCTCTTTTTCTTTGTGTAATTTTTATTGTGTTCGTTTTCATTGTTGGCTTTAACTATCTGTTGACATCCTTCAAGATATACTATTAACTGACCAAAGACCAAAGCTCTGCAAACCTGGCAGCAAAATAAGAAGAGAAATTACAGGAGAATACCGCAAACCTAGCAGAAAACAGTACAAGCACCAGAACGCTTAGTGCCGGTGATACAATGGCAGGTACCAGAATCTAAGAATGTCGGAGAACGCGAACTGGCGCCAAGGTTCAGAATAAAACCAGCCACATTTGATATGAAGTCACCTATACAGGGATTAAACAGTTCGAGGCTGTCGCGTGAGCTAACGCTAGAACGACGATGAAAGGGCGACCGCGTTAATTATCGCATTATGAGGCGAGATACACCGCGTACTTAAATAGTAATAAACATGATGGCATTCTCTGGGGTAAAAGATTCCGGAGTTAAAATTCAGATTTCCGGGAGGGACTACTTGGAGAATGCGATCGGAAAGTTCAGAATAAGAGTCTGGAACATTTTGCGAATCGGAGCGTGGAATATTAGAAGTATGAAGCAAATAGGTAAGCTAGAGAACCTAAAAATTGAAAGGAATAGGTTAGCACTAGGCATAGTGGGGATCAGCAAAGTTCAGCGGCCAGAGGCGGGGATTTTAGAATGGAGACTTCAGGGTAATTCACACAGGAGCAGAAGAAGGAAATTTGGGTGTGTAGATAGTTATGCAAAAAGATAGAATGCTGCGTGAAAATTACTTACAAAAGAACGAAAGAATACTCATGGTTAGATTAGAATCTAAACCGGTACACACAGTAATAATACAAGAATACATGCCCACCTCTAGCTACACTGACGCAAAGGTAGAAGAAGATACGTAAAGGACATGAAAATTTAATAGTTACGGGCAATTTAATTCAGTAGTAGGTGAGGGTAGGGAAGGGGCGGTAGTAGGTTTATTTGGTTTAGGCGCGAGAAACGACCGGGAAATAGGCTGGTAGAATTTTGCGACAAGAACAATTTAATCATCACAAACACATTATTTCAACATCACGCTAGAAGACGATATACGTGGAGGATGCCAGGAGATATAGGAAGATATCAAATAGATTACATTATTGTTAGACAACGATTTAGAAATCAAGTAAAGACTGTAGAAGCTACCCAGAAGCAGATATAGATACTAACCACACCTTCATAATTATGAAGGCCGCACTTAAATTTAAAAATTTAAAGAAAGAAACGGAAAAAGGCACTTTGAGTTTGAGAAACTAAAGATAAAGATATTCAAAAAGATTCGAAAAAGTCAAATGAATTACTGAAAGATATTGGGAAAATATCTGATACTAAGGAAGTAGAAACAGAATGGAATAACATTAAATCCAGCCTAGACATGGCGGCCAGATATATTCTGGGATATACATAAAAGATGTTACGTTTTTTCGTGGCAGCCACGTTGGGCGCCAAATTTATGCTACGTTGGCTCGTAGCGTGCGTAACACCAAGAAAGTCAAGGAATGACCGGCTCAATCGGAGATTAGGGGGTTGTAGAAAGCAGACTGACATATGATGTATGCGGCGGTAAGGAGTTAGTAACAGTACCTGCAATAAAAGAAATTAGAATAGCAAACCTGCAATAAAAAGATTAGTCTTGCAAACCTGAAATAAAGAAAAAGCATAGCAGCCATGCAAAGTCTAAGTTATTCAGTACTTGGTAGAATGTAAATAAAACTGTTTAGATAAACTATATAATATAATCACGATAAAGGCAGTACAAAATTTTTATCACAAAGTGAGGTAATATTGGGGAGTAGCAGAAACGTTTCCTCACACACCAATTAAACATAAATCAGATAAAATGTTAACAAAAGATAAATAGATAAGACACAATTGATATGAGTAATCCAGTAGTATTGATTTTGTTTTCTTTCCTTTTTTTCTTAGCAGCATGCACTTCTATTGTAAAAGGTATCAGAACGACAAAGATATTGCAAAACAACGGATAGATATTTAAAGTCATATCAAGTAGGAAATAGTTCAACTTACATAAAGTAACATCCTTCAGTAACGCTTCCTGGCATTTGAAGTATGGGATTCACGATGTCCTGCACTAACGAAGCACTTCACCCTTGACTGTGAGGGTGTTGATGGAATTTCTTACACTTTACACTAATCACACCAACGTATTTTACTGGTGTTAGCAGCAGACATTATCATGCTGATGGAACTATGTAGCATTGATAAATTTCTTGTTAATTCTATTTCCTGAGACAATAATTTCGAAATACTTTGTAACACAAATCGTAAAAAAAAATGGTAATAAAAATTTAGAATCACGGGCTTTCAAGGCACGATGTAATGCATTAAAACTAACAGCAACGTGAGGTGTTTTATTTGCTACCTATGGTAACAAAGAAAATCTAAAGTTTTTGAATAACGAAATTTGCGTAAGCAATGATCTATTTTAGATTCTTTGGGGTTAGAAAATTCAGTAACTACAGTATCAACGGTATTTGGACAATCCAAAGCAGGCACTCCTCTGATAAAAAAAAGGAGCGCGAAACTAGATCGCACACACAGTTGAAGTATCAACAGACAAAGAACCAACAAAAAAACACAATGAGTAAAGCACGTGTATCACTAAAGTAAGTCCGTCAAAGGTTCCGTAGAACACGCGTCACAGTTCAAATATAAAAGACAAATCAACTAAAAAAACACAATGAGTAAAGCAACGCGTATCACTAAGTGCGTCCGTCAATGTTCCGTAAACCAGCACGGGCGGTCGTGTAAAATACGTTCGCCTATAAAGCATCTTTCCTTCAATGTCATCAGAACTACACTTATTTTACAAGAAAAACAATTAAAATCGTGCCGTGTTTGTTCATGAACAAATCGAAAAGTTTATCGCATTAATTCTCACTAGCTTCAAAGCAACAAGGAAACAGTATTTTTTTAACGTAATTAATATCTAGGAACCAAGCACGAAAACTAACTCAAAACACAATTAGTAAAGCAACAAGGAAACAGTATTTTGAGCGTAATATATCGGAACTAAGAACAAACTACAACTCCTCATCTGTTTTCATTCAATCGTTGTTATTACAACCGCGTATCGACTATTACCTAGACTGCTATATTCACATAAGAAACAACATTTATATCAGCGGTTAGACAGAACGATGCAATCCACTCATTATAATACGACGCGTTCACCTAAAGATGTGTTTCAATTTCGATCACCTAACCACACTATCGAATTGTAGAGAGTGAAAGTCGATAATCGCGTAATATAATATAAAGGGATTATTCGCAAACGAGTTAATAAATATAAAACATAGAGATAGTACTTGCAGAAATGTGTTTACGAATTGAGTAGTGTAAAAAGGGTAAGCCATTTAAAAATGCCCGTTACAAAGAAAATAAGAAACCGTGGATAACAAAGAATATCCTGAATTTAATAGAAGAAAGACGAAAATACAAAATAAATCAGACAAAACAGGAAAACAAAGATACAGAGCCAAAAAATGGGAAATTATTCGCAAATGCAGGAAAGCTAAAGAACAATGGATTGATGAAAAGTGCAAAGACGTATAAACTAAGATGGAAATAGGAAAGACAGATAAAGCATACAAACTAATTAGAATCAATTTTAGGGATATAAAACCCTATAGCAAAAATATAAAGGGCGCGGAGGAAACGTTATTCTAGAAAATGTAGAGAAAGTGGGTAGATGGCAAGAATATATAGGAATTTATATGCAGGAGAGAACGAACAGCATCAAAGAAGGAAGCAGACATTGAAAAAATGACTTGGGGTATGCTATACTTAGAAATGAATTTGAATTAGCAATAAAGAGTCTGAAAAATCGTAAGGCGCCGGGTACAGATAAGGTGCAAGCAGAAACTCTAAAAGCCGCTGGACAAGCAGTAACAGAATGTCTCTTCCAACTTGTAAGCTATATGTATGAGACAGGCGAGACACCCAAAGATTTCAAACGTAACATCATAATAGCTATACCAAAAAAAGTAGGCGCGAATAGATGTGAAAATTTTCGAACAATAAGTTTGATAGCACATGTGTCAAAAATATTAACTAGAATTAAACAAAACGAATGGAAAACGGCCGGAAAGGGATGAGACAAAGAGCAAATAGCGGTAATAGAATTAGAGCAAGAAAGTAGAGAAGTAAATATTAGGAAAGGAGTGAGACAGGGATGTGCCCTATCCCCATTAATTTTTAACTTGTACATTGAAGAAGCAATGAATACTGCCATAGGCAGAAAGACATTTGGAATTACTATGCAGGGACAAAAATTGAAATGCTTAGATTTGCAGGTGATATAGCGGTTGTAACGGGCATTTTATAGCTGAACATTTTCGCTCCCTTTCTGATAGAGTACTTAAAATACATCGTTTCTTTGGGATCGCTGTTTGTATAAAGGAAATACTTCAGAATAATTCAAATTTGTAGGCAATTTAACTCGTGGGTATTACTTTAAAATAGATAATTTGAAGATTGATTTTCATTAATAAATAAATTGCAAGGAATGAATTGTAAATTGGATTATTCGTAAATTACTTTCCGACTTATCGAATATGATAAACCGCCGTAATTAATTATTAGATATGATTGCGGCATTCACGTTTTGGATGTTCCTTATGTTATTAACGAGGTCGAGATAATAGTTGATAAGAGGTTATGGTAACAACGATTGAATGAAAACAGATGAGCGGTTGTGAGTTTCGTGCTTGGTTTCTAGATATTAATTACGTTAAAAATACTGTTTGCTTGTTGCTTTGAAGATAGTGAGAATGAATGCGGATAAATTTTACAATTGTTCATTAACAAGCACGACACGGTTTTAGTTGTTTTCTTGTGAAACGAGAGTCGTATATTAACTGTATAGAGTGTAGCTCTGATTACATTGAAGAAAAGATGCTTTATAGGCGAACGTGTTTACTCGACCGCACGTGTTTTACTGATTGTGTTTTTTTAGTTGATTTGTCTTTTTATATTTGAACTGTGTGTGCGATCTAGTTTCGCGCACCTTTTTTTATCAGAGTAGTGCCTGTTTTGGATTGTCCAAATACCGTTGATACTGTAGTTACTGAATTTTCTAACCCCAAAGAATCTAAAATAGATCATTGCTTACGGAAATTTCGTTATTCAAAAACATTAGATTTTTCTTTGTTACCATAGGTAGCAAATAAAACATCTCACGTTACTGTTAGTCTAATGCATTACATCGTGCCTTGAAAGCCCGTGATTCTAAATTTTATTACCATTTTTTCTTACGATTTGTGTTACAAAGTATTTCGACATTATTGTCTCAGGAAATAGAATTAACAATAAATTTATCAATGTTACATAGTTCCATCAGCCTGATAATGTCTGCTGCTAACACCAGTAAAATACGTAGGTGTGATTAGTGTAAAGTGTAAGAAATTCCATCAACACCCTCACAGTCCAGGGTGAACTGCTTCGTTAGTGCAGGACATCGTGAATCCCACACCTCAATTGCAAGGAAGCGTTACTGAAGGACTTTATGTAAGTTGAACTATTTCCTACTTGATATGACTTTAAATATCTATCCGTTGTTTTGCAATATCTTTGTCGTTCTGATACTTTTTACAATAGAAGTGCAGGCTACTAAGAAAAAAAGAAAGAAAACAAAATCAATACTACTGGATTACTCATATCAATTGTGTCTTATCTATTTATCTTTTGTTAACATTTTGTCTGATTTATGTTTAATTGGTGTGTGAGGAAACGTTTCTGCTACTCCCCAATATTACCTCACTTTGTACTAAAAATTTTTGTAATGCTTTTATCGTGATTATATTATATAGTTTATCTAAACAGTTTTATTTACATTCTACAAAGTACTGAATAACTTAGACTTTGCATTGCTGCTATGCTTTTTCTTTATTTCAGGTTTGCAGGACTAATCTTTTTTTATTGCAGGTTTGCTATTCTGATTTCTTTTATTGCAGGTACTGTTACTAACTCCTTACCGCCGCATACATCATATGTCAGTCTGCTTTCTACAACCCCCCCTAATCTCCGATTGAGCCCGGTCATTCCTTGACTTTCTTGGTGTTACGCACGGCTACGAGCCAACGTAGCATAAATTTGGCCCAACGTGACTGCCACGAATAAAACGTAACACGGTATTAGCATCTAGCAAGGAAGAGTTAGAGGCTGCTCTTAATGAAATGGAAATGGTTCTAACGGAGAAATACGGTATGAAAATTAACAAAATAAAACTAAAGTACTAGTATGCAAAGGAGGGAAAATAAATCAAAAACAAGAATACAAATAGGTAACAAGAACTTACAAAGGTTAAGGATTTCTGCTACCTAGGAAGCCAAATAACATGGAAAAAGCACAAAAGATATACAACAAGGATTAGTATAAGATCGTGCTACATTTAACAAGAAAAAGCAACTACTGTGTTCAAAGACAACAAACATAGAAACAAGGAAACAATTGCATAAAACATGTGTGAATCACAGCACTGTACGGCTGTGGAGCCTGTACAGTAGTACAAGCGGATAAGAAAAAAGTAGAAGCCTTTGAAATGTTGTGCTACAGACATATGATGAAGATATCATGGACAGACAAAGTTAAGAACAAAGAAGTACTAAAAATTGTAAGGGAAGAAAGAAATATTTGGAAAACGGTAAAAATGGGAGAGATAGGATGATAGGCCACATACTACGGCATGAGGAATAGTACAGAATGCTTTAGAAGCCGAGATAGGAAAAAAGAGAAGTAAAGGTAGACCTAGGTTAGACTACTGCACACAGATAGTGAAAGATGTAGACTGTAGGAATTTCAGGGAAATGCATAGCGTAGCTCAGAATAGAAATCAATGGAAGTACGCATACAACCAGTCCCAGGATGGATAAACGAAAAAAGTAACTGTACTTGAACATGATGATTATTATAAGCAACTACAAGTATTGGTTGGGCAATATTCTCAAATAATGTTAATTGTGTGTAAGGATTTACTGGAAAACTATTAATTTAGCAAATGTCTAAGTGTTCGAATCTTGGCCGCCACAGGCTGCTTAACAGTCTTCACATACCATACATGTGATTTTCCAATGCTCCACCGAAGGTACTACATTGGCCAGAAAGAGTTTTTTACCTGGAAAATTTGAAATTTTGCCGAACCCTTGCTGCTCCAAGCAAGATAGGGATCTTTAACGTGCGTGACAACACACACACGGGACCTCCATTTTATCTCTTATCCGAACGAGGGTATATTTTGTGAAAAATGCTTGCTTAACATTTTCAAGCGGATCGTGTCGGAATTTGCACCCGGGACCTTGGGCGTAGTAGTTACAAGCATACCAACTACGTCCCGGACCCGCCTCCCTTAACATACCACTAAATCTTGGTGAAATAGGGCATATAATTAGAAAACAATAGAAGTGGAACCGAGCTGTTTATAGACTGTGTGAGAATTTCAGGAACTGTGTAGGCTAGCTCAGAATTTAAATAAGTGCAGGTACGTGTCCAACCACTTTTGAGACAGAAAATCTAATGTCGAAAAATAAGATCAGATAAATCTGATGACTATTATTGACAACTACAGATGTTGGTTGTGAAATATCTGTAACTATTGTTGACTGTGCGAGAAGATATATTGAAAAAAATATTAAATCGGCAAATGTTGAAGTGCTGGGGGAACTTGGCAGCCACAGGCTGCTTATCCCCCTTCACAACCACTGAATGTCGAAGAAATAGGGTATATAATTGAAAAACAATAGAAGGGGACCGAACTGCATGTAACAAGAAAGAACCGCGCCTATGATGAAAGACAACAAACATAGAAACATTATTGAAAGCATATGTATGGAGCACAGCACAGTATGCCTATGAAATGCGGGCAGTAGGATAAACAAACAAAAAAACGGTAGCAGCCTTTTGGAATGTTGTACTTCAGATGTATGAGAATGATAGCATGGACAGACAAAGTTAATAACAAATAGGTTATAGAAACAGTAGGGGAACAAGGATATCTGTGGAAAAATAGGAGAAATAGACGGGCAGAATACGTTTTAAAGCATTTTTGGGATTGGTACGAGATATATTGCAAGTAAAGATAGGAAAAGGAGGTAGATTTAAACCTAGATCAGATAATTATAGATGCAGACTATGTAAATGTTTACGTTAGTTCAGAATAGGAAAAAATGAGGGTGCGCTCTAACCAGTTCCAGGACTGAAGGCCTAATGATGATGATGAGGCGAGGTTTTGAATATTCTGCAGGTCATACCAGATCATGACCAAAAAAACTATGGGGCCTCAACATCAAAGCTAGAAATGAAGTACGACGACTCTCTGCAACAAGTGTATCACGCTCAAGTGAAGGGCCGTCACCAAAGAGATAACAAGAATTTGCAAGAGTTTAAAGCAGATATTTCTTGCTTGGTGAGACTATCCTACCTAACAACACCAGATAGCTTCCTAAAGTAACTTACGCTACAGACCTTTGTTGGTGGGGTACGTAACGGAGTGATCCAGCAAGTACTATGGCTGTTTCGACGAAGGGCCTTAGATGAAGCGCTAGCTCATTCTTTGGAATTTGAAACAGCAAAGCAAACTTCGCATCATAGTAGTGGCAAATGCAAAATGTTCCGTTTGAAAACAGCGCTCAGAAAGCATGGAGAAAGTGATTCGACGAGTAGTTCGTGAACACCAACCAAAGAGGAGGGGACCCAGATGCTGGAATTGTGGTGAGTTTGGGCGTATACAGTCTAAATATAAGCAGCCCAAAAGGGAAGTAAAAAAGCCGGAAACTAAAGGAAACTTGGGAATAGATATTTTGAAGGATACAAATTCCATGTAGGTATGAAAGAGGATGTCTTAAGAGTAGGGAACGAGGTAGTGTTGTTTTGCGAACAGACGACGTGTCTATGCGAATTTGTTTTTATTTGACGCACAAGGTTGTTCTACCTGAAGGAAGGAAAATGTTGTACCGGGAGGCTGGGATGTTGTTCTCTGGGAAGATTTTGTGCTCGCTATTGCCCGATTAGTGACAAATTTCATGGAGATGACGTGTTTTGAGAAGACTGACGAAAGTGACGGATGGTGTTCCTGTTAGAATCCTAAACGCTAATGACTTCTAACATGCTAAAAAATAATTCAACGGTTGGTGGTATTCTTCGGTTGTCCAAGTGATGGGGTGTTCCGGTGTTAAAAAAGAATCACCCACTAAGGAGTATTCCACAAAGTTATTAGATCAGTTGACGAAACCGTGCCAGTTTCTTGAATAACAACAGCTGGCCGATCTTAAGAACTTTATCCGACATTACTCGGAAGGTTTCGCAATCGACGGCGGCCGATTAGGAAAGACCGCAGTAGCCGAGCACAAAATCGATACAGAAGATGTCAGGTCAATATAATAGCAGTTGCGGAGACTCCCATTGGCCAAATGCGAGGAGGTCGAGAAGATTATTGGAGTTATGGAGGGGTAAGGAGTGATTGAGCATTCTGATAGCCCTTGGACATCGCTTGTTGTGCTTGTTAAGAGGATGGACGAGCTAACAAGATTTTGTTTAGACTACATGCGATTGAATGCCGTGATCAAAAAGGACAGATACCTACTTCTAAGGTATGACGATATCCTAGATACATTTTCAGGGTAGCGATGATTCTCAATTTTGGATTTGAAGAGTGACTACTGGCAACTGAATATGGAACCCAAAGATCGAGACAAGACTGTTTTCACTATTGGCACTGGCCTATGACAATTAACAGTCATGCTATTTGGACTTTGCAACGTTCCTGCCACCTTCGAACGTTTAATGGACAGCATCTTGCCTGGGCTTACGTGGAGAACGCGTCTGGTAATTTGTATGGCGTGATTTTGATAGGAAAGTCATTTGGAAAATATTTGAGAAATTTGGAAAAAGCGTTTTGAAGACTCAGGGAAGCCAATTTGAAGCAGAGTCCAAACCAGTGTCATCGACTAGGCAATGATGTAAAGTACCTAGAGCAAGCAATTTCACTCAATGAAGTCAGGCTAGACCCGAAAACAATTCAGGCGCTACAAGAGCGGCTGATGCCAAAAGGCAACCACCAGCTACGCAGCTTTCTGGGATTCTGCACTTAATGTAGAAGATTCGTTTCCGAATTTACGAATATTGCCAAGCCTTTAGTAAAGTTGGTTGAAGATGTCGTGATTATGTTTGGAATGAAGATTGCCAGCGTACGTTCCAACAACTAGGGCAGTTATTAATAACAGATCTGATCTTAAGTTATTATCATCGATTGGAAGGCAAATTCATCTTGATTACAGATTCAAGCAATGTGGCCATCGAAAGTGTACCATCCCAAATGCAAGGCGGCCAAGAGAAAGTCATTGGTTACCTTAGCAGGATGCTCTAGAAACCAGAACGGAATTATTGCGTTACAAACTGTAAGCTGTGGTGCAATCTGTAGAGCACTTTTGTAAGTGCTCCTACGGGAGAAAATTTCACCTGAGAAGCGACAACGTCGCTTTGAAGGTGCTATTACAGTTTAGAAAGCCCGAAGTGCAAGTCACCAGATGGATAGAATAGTTTCAGCAGTATGATTTTGACACGGAACACCGTGCTGGTGCAAGTCATCGTAATGCAGATACACTTTCGAGACGGGCTTTAGTCCAAGATTGTAATCATTGCTCAAGGGTAGAAACAAAGTGTGATCTACTTGGTGGATTACCGTGATCAATGACGATTGGTAGCCTATACAGATGCGAACGAAACAAGAGAATGACAAAGACCTACGACTCATTCTGGCTTGAAAGCGGGAGCAGAACGCGTTTCCATTGAATAACACTTTGAAGTCGTACCGGACACAATGGGAACACTGAACAGACACTTGCATGTGCTATGCTGGGACGCAAAATACTTCTGCCGTGTCTTCTTGAGTTTGAGTGTCAGCTCTGAGATGACCTCGTGTGCTAGGGCTACGTCGAGGAGCTCAAACGCAAGATGCAGGACATGCATGGTGACGTTAGGAAAAATATCCGGTTGAAAGCGATCGAATAATAACCAGATATGACATTAAGGTACAGGAAGCTGGTTTTCAAAAAGGCGACCGCGTTTGGCTGCACAAATGCAGACGGAGACGTGGATTGTCCACAAAGTTACAAAGGGTCCGTACAAATTTGAAAAAGAATCAACGACGCAGTATATCGGATTCGTAAGCTTGGAAAAGGTACGCGTTAACCGGTTAGCATTCTACGGTAGTGATGACGCCGGTAATGCCGAAGAACGACACGAGACTATCAGTTACGCTCGTTTAGATGCTAGCGCGTAGTTTATATGTAGTGACCCACCTTGTATATGTATATGAATAGTAATTTTTTTTTTATCTATATGTTACTTATATCTTAATTATTGTCTGGTTCTTTATTTTGTTATGCATTTCTACACTTTACTGTCGGGCTGTAGGTTCATTGGTTTCGTTTTGATTGACCCCTCAATCTTCGACTGTGTTAATGCGACCTTCTCCTTCCTTCCGTTTTTTCTTCTGTTATAGTAATTCCGGCGAATCGTTCTTGACCGACTCACGTCTTTTTTTATGGCCGGCTAAAGTTATAACCAGTTTGTGTGCTTTATTCTATCCTTATAAAAACACTTGGTATTTTCAAAATCGAAGATCCACGACTTCTAAATTAGGTAACATGAACATTAATTGCTATTTATAAGCAATCGTAAATAGACAGTTGTTGTCCAGACGCCGACGAGGCAACAACAGTCATCTACCACCACCTCCGGGCGACCAAAAGTGAGCAGCGGAACGGTGACGGCCTGAGGGAGTTCTCCAGCTATACGGGGCGCCGAGGAATGGGTACACAAGTGAAGTCGTTGGGGATCCACATCCGTCAGTCCTGTTAGACGAGCTACTTGACAATGGAGCGGCCTGTGGCGAATAGCCATCTTGTCGGTCGAAAACTACAGGCCAGTGTACCCAGGATCCGGATATCGTGTAGTTGGAGGACAACCAAGGGGAAGATCCGGGAAACTGCTCACTGCATCAAAACAAGAGGATTCCAGGAGCAGGTCTCTTGGAATCCAGACCAACATATATATTTAAGAAGATCAACCTATAAGAAACACCATAACAACTCATCACATCATCAACAAGCAGAAAAATTCTCGAGTTAAAAAGGCATAATACCGACGCTGAGAACGTCGGGTCCAGCTAATGCACGGAATCGTAAACAAATTAGGTAAAATGTATTGTAAAAGTTTCATGCGGTCACTATAAATGTACTCTTCGGTATTCAAGATGATACTTGGATACTATTGTGTTAAAATGTGCTAATTTTTTGCACTATTTTTGCTTTTTGCACAAAATTTTGTACTTAAAAAGTAGACAGGCTATTAAACTTACAAGTTGTCAGGACTGTTTTGTATCGTCGAACAAAAGTGTTATATATTAATATTTGGCAAGCTAGATATCAATATATAGAAGCAGAAAGTTTTTCGTTCTCAAATGTTGAAGTACAAATCAAGAAAAATATATTTCAGCTGTTTTCGTTAGCAATTGTTATCAAAGAGCACTTGATATCCTAATCCTCAACCGTCGACTTCTCGGTCATCATATTCGCACAATAAATACGATACCTTTTCGTTGACCTTGAATTTAACCTGATTCTAACTGTTCCGACAGACAAAATTAATGAAAACTGTGAAACCTGATTTCTAAACCATTCTTAACTACATATACAATGTGATTCTAGACAAATCCTTTAACGCATTTTAACTTCCGTTGCTTTTGTACAAACTTTTTACTTTTTAAGAAATGTTATGTAGGTAACCTTTTAAGTCAAATAATTTGAATTATCACTCAAAATGAAACATGTTTACATGGTTTAATTCCTAGAATAAGAAAACTAATATGATGAAATAAATTCCATATATAAAATAAACGGTAATCATAACTTTTAATTTCAACGAAATTCATACAGGAACTGCACAGAAAGCACAAATACTTAACTATCTTGTCGACTGTGAGATATGTGAAAAGCTGGCAACGTTGTCGGATCTTTGGGTGATATCGTATTTGGGCTGTATATGAAAGGAGTATATACATCGGAAGCTTAAAGTGTGCAATATAAAAGGACGCAGTGAAGATGAAAAAGTAAAAGTAGATATTTTTGTAACAATAGATTCTAAACCCCCTAGGTTCAAGCCCATTCTAAACGGTTTAATATACATGCATGTATATTGAAACATTGGCAGTATTTTTGGTGGACGCTGTAAGTGTTAGTTGTAAAAGGACGCACTATTAATACTGGGATGTAAATATATATATATATATTAGGTAGTTAATTACACAAGGTAAGTTGATAAATACTAACGTGTAAATACTAAATACTAATGTGTTCGTGTTAAATATTATATATATATATATATATATATATATATATATATATTACTCAAATTTAGACCAGGGTAGAAAATTAATTAATTACATCAAATAATTTTAATCACCATGTATAAGGAAGCTTTGGGAAAAAGTACGCGTAATTAAATGCCTAGTGTAAAGATTTAACTCATTCAATTAGAAGGTAGGGTTTGTATTGACGTTTATTAGATAATACGCGTTATTAAAAAACCGTGAAGCATAAAAATTTATTCGTTTCATTAAAAATAAGGGATTTAAATTATTCACTAGACGTTTTCTATAAAAAGAAGCAGTATTAAAATGCTCAACTTGTGTGTAATTTAATTATTCCAAGTAAAGAAACAAATGGAAATTACGTGCAAAATTTATATTAATTAATTCAAGTTTAAGTAACGAGTATTAAACAAAATGTACAAATAATAATTAATATTTAATTTGTATTCACTAAAAATTAAAGGGTAGAAGTCAATGCCATTCATTATTATTTTAATTGGAGTTAATTGAACGATTATTAAGGTATTATATGCATAAAAGCTGTTAAAAACCCAATAATATTCAAATCGTAGAAGTGTTATTCAAAGTATTACGATTGAACACCTGCGTATTTTTAAATATCAAAGTTTTAATTAATTTGTTTGGATAAACATGTAGCTTCTAGGTATATTGGAAACGGTCGGATGTTTTAACGGGAAGGCTATATACGGGGTTATTTTACTTACGAATCCACGTGGATTGAAATAACCGATAATAAAGAATATCGATTTGTACCACTCAGAACAGGGTAGATAGAGACGGATAATATGCGCAAGACAGAGACGCGGATAATTAAAGGCGTGATTTGTGTAGCGTCACGAGGGTCACGATTGGTTGAAAATAAGAGGCAAACATGAGAGGTGTAAAAATAACATTTCTGTATGAAATTTAATTAGTTCTCAGACGTTGCGTGCCGTGTGGAAAATTTCTGAGATTTAACTGGCGCGTGTGCAAATTTAATAAGAATCGCTGTGCCCGACTGTCGAAAGGGAACATAGTATGCGAAATTCTGGAAATTGTTCGTTTGCGGGACAAAACCGACGTACGGGCGGGCTCTTATATAAACCGGTGATAATAGGAGTTTCGCTCTCTTAGACTTTTGATTATTCGATGCTTTAAACAGTGCTCTCTTAGATTTTTGATTTAATACTTGAAACAGTTTGCTCTTATATTTTGTGATTATTGAATACTTTAAAATAGTTTGCTCTTGACGTGCTATGATACAAGTTGTTATGCATTAGTGCACTTAGAAAAGAAGATACAAGGTAATAAAGTCTAGTTATAGTTGCGAGTATTACTGTACCAATTATCGAAATTAGTACATGATAAATGAATAAACAAAAGTAGGCAGTTTTGGGGTATAGCGTGAAAGAAGTATGAATTTCTTTGCTATTTTTCGGGGGTGTTAATAATCAAATGTTATTCGTAATCGTGATTGGATCCACAAAACAAGATTTTGATAAACTTAGATGAGTTTCTGAGAGGCCCTAAAACAACTTTAGATGAATGGTGGTGTAGAAAATTTTAAAAGGCGACCAGGAATCTGAGGACGGAAACATAACCCAGTTGGAATGGTAAAATTAGCAAGGACGATGTACATTGAAGCCACGAGTGCAGTAACCTTCAGGTAAATTATACAATTTTGTTCGAACTTTGATGTTTTTGGTGTGTGTTGAATAACTTTATAATTTGTTTGATAAAAAAAAAATGGACAGTAGTGAATTTGTACCAACAACAAAATTTTAATTTTAAGGTGAAATTTTCTTGTTTAAGTAGAAAGGAGTATTTAGCAGTTTATGTTCTTGATTATGATGAAAATTTGGGTCTGTCTTTGAGCTCAATTAGACTAACCTGTTTAATTAACGTAAAGGGGTGGAAGATGCTCCCTTTTATTCAGACTCAGGTCTGCAAATATTGTTAAATTAATTAGTAGGCATCCTACAAGGACTTTACTTCTGGATGCAAATTAAAATGATAACAAATTTAATCTTGAAATTTTATGATACTGAAATTTATGCTAAAATTTAATTTTGAAATTTTAATGTATTATGAATATTGATGTAAATAGAGTTAACGTTGATGTTTGTGGTAGGAATGTGTTGTTTTTTTTTTATGAATGAGGATGAAAGTTTTAACTAGGTGAGCAGCCAAGGCGGAAAGAGTAAAGAGGCGATTATCAGAAGAGAATCACAGCAAATCGTAGCGCCCAAAAGCGAGGCTCGAGTTCCAAAGAAAATTTTTGTGATTTTATTCCAGGAAACTGGCGAGGCTTTTTGTACATTTCACAGCATTTATGACGGCCCAACGATGGGGCTCGATTCGAAAACCGTAGTTCCCGAATTTTACCCAGGATTCACAGCATTTATGGCGCCCAACGTGGAGCTCGAATTCCAGATAGTGTGTAAATATTCCAGGAAACTGGCGATCTGAGAGAGAGAGTTTCTGTTTGTGTATAAATTTAAGAGTATTTTACAGTGTGTGTGAGTGATTAGAACGTATGCAGAGAAAGGGGTGGTTAAGAAGTCAAGGAGTGGAAATTGAAAGTGACGATAGTGCATTGTGTGAAAAAATTCGAAAATGGAAGAAGCTGGAGGCAGTAGAGATCAGTCGAGGACGGAATCAGGGGATCAAGGAAACGAGATGATGATGCGAATGCTAGAGGAAATGAGATCGAGTAGGGAAGAAGCTAATAGGAAGTTTGAGGAGATTAGAGAAATGAGTGCTGAATCGAATAGGAAAGTTGACCGAATGATTGAGACATTAACAGGAGTTAGGGAAACCCTAAGTGAGAAAATAGATAAGACGAATAAAGAAGTTTCAGAATTTAAAAATAGTCTTACCGTGAAACTGGGGGAAGTAGAAAGTAGGGTTGATATAAATGAGAAAAACATTACAGGTCTTCGACAGGAAATGGGACATTTAAGGTCCGAAGTACGCATTTTTTGTGAAGAAGAAATAAATATAAAAATGACTGAAGTAACGGACTCATGTAGGGATCAGTTAGGCAGGGTAGAACGCGAAGTTAGTAGTATTAAATACAACATGTCAAGTTTAACGGGGGATGGTCCCAGATTTTATACAGGTGGCGTATCATTGGACCAACATATGAAATTTTATGGCGATAACAGGGTAAATCCACAAATTTTTATTAATAGTGTAAGAAATCTAGTGGGAAATTTATTTGACGAACAGACTAAACTCAATACGATAAAGGCTTTATTGAAAGACAATGCGGAAGCATGGTACAATTTAGTAGGACAGGACATAGACACATATCAGGACTTTGAAAACACATTTTTACAACATTACTGGAGTGATCACAAACAGGATCAGATTAGGGACGACTTGATTACAGGAAAATTTAAGGGAGAGTTTGCAGGTTCTAGGGAGCAATATGCCATCCGAAAATACAGTGTGGCCAAACAACTTAATCCACCATTGACGGACAAACAAATAATTAAGTACTTATCACGACATTTTGAACTGGAAATCAGACAACACGTGGCCTTACAAAATATAACAGAACGGGAGACCTTTTTAGAATACCTACAGAGATATGACGATGTATGTGTAGGACGGACAAGCGAGATACGGGAAAGAAACATTAACACAGTTAGGTTTGACAACAGGACACCGAATTTTCCGAGACGACCTGACTACCATAGAAATTTTTGACCGAATTGGGAACGACGAGGACAGGAATACAGGAGCAATAGTGCGACTAGGGGACCAACACCAAGACCTAGTTACACGAGACAGAATAGTTTACCGGAAGTAAACAGGACTGTGACGAGCACACCGAATAGAGACAGGGATACGGATATGAATACGAGGAGGACGTACGCACAGGTTGTAGAAGGACAGCCAGGACGAAGCACGAAAAACAGGACGAGACAGGATTTTTAGAACGCGACAGACCACTAGATTTCAGTGTAAATGTACATGAACATCCACGTGAATTTTTCAAAATTGAGGAGGAAGTAGAGCCAGAAACTGTAGAAAAATTATGTTTGCCAATTGTTAATATAGGAATTTTTGAGGATAATGTAGAAGTATTACTTGATACAGGGGCAGAGGCGAGTTTAATATCGGAGGAATTCGTCAGCAAAATTAGGGATAAAGTTTGTGATAGAATTATGCCTATAAAGCGTAGCCATTTAGTAGCTCCAAATAAAAAGAAGTTTGCTGTAGTAAATAGTGTTGTGGTGCTTAGGATAAATATAGGAGGATTAAGCTGTGAACAGGAGTTTGTAATTGTACCTGGACTGAAGTTTCAGAGCATTTTAGGTGTTGATGTATGATGCAGTTAGGAGTTTTGATAGATATGGAAAGGAAGGTAGTAAGGATTAGGGATAGGGTAGTGCCATGGAAGGGCAGTTATGAAGTCACAGAGGATGACACGGGGTTGAGTATTAATGTAGTAGAGGTAGAGGATGATGGAGTTAAACAGATCAACACGATAAGATGTCCAGAGGATAGGATAGTAGAGGTTCAAGCTTTAGTACAAAAACATGCAGAATTAGTGGAGGTAGAAGCAAGAGCAGCATATCGGGAGCAGGTGAAGGCAGAATTAAATAAAGATGCACGAAAAATTAACCAATGGACCAAACCGCAATTCCATTGTCCACCATCCATGGACATACTTTTGACGAGGTTAAGTGGCAAGTTTGTTTTTAGTAAATTAGATTTAAGGAATTCATTCTGGCTGATTCCATTACACAAGGATTCTAGAAGGTACACAGGATTTTCCGTAGAGGGAAAAATCGATAATTTTAAGGTAGTATCGTTTGGTTTGTCGGCAGAAAAGAAAAAAATGATAAATGAGAAACAGACAAGTGTAGGGACTGAAGAAGAAGCAATATTTAAGAGTCAGGATAATAGGGATAAGTTTATTGTATGTGAGATAACAGGGATGATAAGTATAGATATAAAAGGGGGAGAAATAGGGATGAAGAATATTAGGATGGTGAGAAGAAAGACTTGGAGGGTCAAGAAGAGAGTTAGATTTAAATAACTTGATGAACAAAGGATAGAGATAGGTGAATTTTAGTATAGATATAGAATGACATGTGCTAAACTACACTTGCCCTATGAGGGACCTTTTGAGATACGTGAAGTTGTAGGGGAGTGCACGTATTTGTTAAAGGAAGTAGAGACGGGAAATGAGAGGGGAAGGTTTCACGTCAACCTACTATTCCCTTATACAGGAGAACCAGCACCACAATAGAAATAGATGTATATAGAAGAGTAGAAGTAAGTGTTTATAGAAAATAAAGCTAGGTATAGGATAAATATGGGAGATAGTTAGAAATAGGTGTATAGGGTGAGAAGAAAATAAGATAGGTTAAGTGTAGAGATTTCTTATAAGATTAGTGGAGAGTTAGGAATAGGATAAGAATAGGATAGGTATATAGGATTAGGTAGGGGGAAGTGAAGTATAGTGAAGATTAGTTAAAAGGTTAGGAATAGGATAGGTATATAGGATGTATATAGGATTAGATGGAGAAGTAGGATGAAGTTAGGGACAATTTCAGTTTATAAAATTAGGTGAGAGTTAGGAATAGGATAGGGATATAGGATAGGTGTAAATATTTTTTTTTTGGATTGGATATAAGTTAGGTAAGTTAGATAGATAAGGGTAGAGAGAGATAGGCAATTTTTTTGTAAATTTTTTTTGGCAGTCTAAATGTTTATATTTAAATTCAAATAAGTGGGATTATTTGTATTCAAATAGGGGGAAAATACTCAAATTTAGACCAGGGTAGAAAATTAATTAATTACATCAAATAATTTTAATCACCATGTATAAGGAAGCTTTGGGAAAAAGTACGCGTAATTAAATGCCTAGTGTAAAGATTTAACTCATTCAATTAGAAGGTAGGGTTTGTATTGACGTTTATTAGATAATACGCGTTATTAAAAAACCGTGAAGCATAAAAATTTATTCGTTTCATTAAAAATAAGGGATTTAAATTATTCACTAGACGTTTTCTATAAAAAGAAGCAGTATTAAAATGCTCAACTTGTATGTAATTTAATTATTCCAAGTAAAGAAACAAATGGAAATTACGTGCAAAATTTATATTAATTAATTCAAGTTTAAGTAACGAGTATTAAACAAAATGTACAAATAATAATTAATATTTAATTTGTATTCACTAAAAATTAAAGGGTAGAAGTCAATGCCATTCATTATTATTTTAATTGGAGTTAATTGAACGATTATTAAGGTATTATATGCATAAAAGCTGTTAAAAACCCAATAATATTCAAATCGTAGAAGTGTTATTCAAAGTATTACGATTGAACACCTGCGTATTTTTAAATATCAAAGTTCTAATTAATTTGTTTGGATAAACATGCAGCTTCTAGGTATATTGGAAACGGTCGGATGTTTTAACGGGAAGGCTAGATACGGGGTTATTTTACTTACGAATCCACGTGGATTGAAATAACCGATAATAAAGAATATCGATTTGTACCACTCAGAACAGGGTAGATAAAGACGGATAATATGCGCAAGACAGAGACTCGGATAATTAAAGGCGTGATTTGTGTAGCGTCACGAGGGTCACGATTGGTTGAAAATAAGAGGCAAACATGAGAGGTGTAAAAATAACATTTCTGTATAAAATTTAATTAGTTGCTCTCAGACGTTGCGTGCCGTGTGGAAAATTTCTGAGATTTAACTGGCGCGTGTGCAAATTTAATAAGAATCGCTGTGCCCGACTGTCGAAAGGGAACATAGTATGCGAAATTCTGGAAATTGTCCGTTTGCGGGACAAAACCGACGTACGGGCGGGCTCTTATATAAACCGGTGATAATAGGAGTTTTGCTCTCTTAGATTTTTGATTATTCGATGCTTTAAACAGTGCTCTCTTAGATTTTTGATTTAATACTTGAAACAGTTTGCTCTTATATTTTGTGATTATTGAATACTTTAAAATAGTTTGCTCTTGACGTGCTACGATACAAGTTGTTATGCATTAGTGCACTTAGAAAAGAAGATACAAGGTAATAAAATCTAGTTATAGTTGCGATTATTACTGTACCAATTATCGAAATTAGTACATGATAAATGAATAAACAAAAGTAGGCAGTTTTGGGGTATAGCGTGAAAGAAGTATGAATTTCTTTGCTATTTTTCGGGGGTGTTAATAATCAAATGTTATTCGTAATCGTGATTGGATCCACAAAACAAGATTTTGATATACTTAGATGAGTTCCTGAGAGGCCCTAAAACAACTTTAGATGAATGGTGGTGTAGAAAATTTTAAAAGGCGACCAGGAATCTGAGGACGGAAACATAACCCAGTTGGAATGGTAAAATTAGCAAGGATGATGTACATTGAAGCCACGAGTGCAGTAACCTTCAGGTAAATTATACAATTTTGTTCGAACTTTGATGTTTTTGGTGTGTGTTGAATAACTTTATAATTTGTTTGATAAAAAAAATGGACAGTAGTGAATTTGTACCAACAACAAAATTTTAATTTTAAGGTGAAATTTTCTTGTTTAAGTAGAAAGGAGTATTTAGCAGTTTATGTTCTTGATTATGATGAAAATTTGGGTCCGTCTTTGAGCTCAATTAGACTAACCTGTTTAATTAACGTAAAGGGGTGGAAGATGCTCCCTTTTATTCAGACTCAGGTCTGCAAATATTGTTAAATTAATTAGTAGGCATCCTACAAGGACTTTACTTCTGGATGCAAATTAAAATGATAACAAATTTAATCTTGAAATTTTATGATACTGAAATTTATGCTAAAATTTAATTTTGAAATTTTAATGTATTATGAATATTGATGTAAATAGAGTTAACGTTGATGTTTGTGGTAGGAATGTGTTTGTTTTTTTTTATGAATGAGGATGAAAGTTTTAACTAGGTGAGCAGCCGAGGCGGAAAGAGTAAAGAGGCGATTATCAGAAGAGAATCACAGCAAATCGTAGCGCCCAAAAGCGAGGCTCGAGTTCCAAAGAAAATTTTTGTGATTTTATTCCAGGAAACTGGCGAGGTTTTTTGTACATTTCACAGCATTTATGACGGCCCAACGATGGGGCTCGATTCGAAAACCGTAGTTCCCGAATTTTACCCAGGATTCACAGCAATATATATATATATATATATATATATATATATATATATACTTTATGTTGATACCAATAACACACCTTTTAATTAGATTGTAACGTTTAGGTCTAGTCATTTATTTTTAATTATTTAAGTATTAAGGTACGTATTTTTAACAAATTTTAATTTATACTTAGTTGTTCTTTTTATAGCTGTGATAATGTGAATAAATTTCACGAAACGTTAGCATACAATCAAAGTTTTTAATTTTTATACTTCAGTCTTCAGTAACCGTAATCACTTTTTATAAATATATATATATATATATAGCTGTGTTATTATCTGTTATATCACAATAATCTCAAACTAGTTCAGGGTTCACATGGATCTCAGGAATAAATTGTTTATCGACAAATGCTCTATTTACCAATCGTCAATCAATCAAATTCACCAATACAATCAGGATTATCTTAGTTCAACATAATTCCCTTCCAATTAAATAAGCCAATAACAGTAATGTTGCCCTGTATGATTCTATAATCTAGATACTATTATAAAGTAACTATTATGAATACAAATTCTTCATACTTCCATTCTTAAATCTAACAAAAAAGAAGCACTTAATAAGGTGAATGCATTCTCTTACTACGGATAATTTTTAAGAAACAAGCACGCCTGTTATGTACTTTTATGAACCCAAAAATTATAATTGTATTTTAATTTGTATAAGTTGTAAAAATTGTGCTACAGGTAACAATAAAATGTAACTGTTGAAAAACAAATGTAGGATTACTTTCTATTATCATCATTTTAAAATCAACTAAACATTAATTAAGGTGGAAGAGTCTTAATCACTATTACGATTATATTTTACATGCTACTCTCAAAAGCCAAGACCAGACAAGGCCGTGCATCGTGGCCCAAACCACAGCTGACACATGCATGTAAACTGATCCTCAGGTCAAAAATGACCTGTGATAACCACTAAACGGGTCTTTAAGTCGCAACAATAGCCAAGGGCTCAATCTAATGTTGGAAGTAGGGAAAATTCGCCTCGAAATATTCGGAAATATTGGAAATATTTCTGTGGGTACGTAATTTTAAAGGTAAATATGTAATTAACAGTAATAAACATAATTATGCTTTTCAAGTTCTAATTTTATCACACTGCACAAGAAAATTTAACGTATTGGTTACGGTTTAGAATATTTTGTTTACATACTCTGTTTCAGTTATAAATTATAATATTATAGCTCTCTGCGCTGTCCTTTTGTTTATGTAACTATATAAGCCGTTATCAATACTAAACTTGACGTTTCTCCGTCGGATCTGGTTAATATCATGACGTTAATGCGTGAAATACAAATGCAAGTTAGCATAACTTGCGTGTGATAAACAAGCAGAAATAATGACTGAAACGTTGCACTAGTATATTATTTTCTAGTGTCTACCCAATTAGTCACACCCACATGCAGATTTCATAATAATTAGCAAGAGTGCAAGCTTTATGCTGTGTTTGGGAAATTAAGTTCTAATAAAATATAATATATAGGAGCTTACATATTATTGCATTATCAATCATAATGGGAAATTCAAAAAGTAACATCTGGACTTACTTCAAAGGAAGTGAAAGAAAGAACAAAATTGGCGGTATCGTTAAAAGTGAGGTGTTTTATTCATGTGTTTATTGCAATGCTGAATATTCTAAAAATGCAACAGGTTTAAAGGAACATATTGTAAAATGTCGAAAGTGTCCTGCTTCAATCCAAAATTATTTTAAAAAGACAAACGAAAAGCTCAAAGATGTTGATACAAGCCTAATAGAACAGAATGCTCTTCCGTTGGAAAGTACGGTTAATTTAAAGGCAAATGTCAGTGTTAATTTACATTCAATAAAACCGTTTTTTGACAATATCGACCCCAAGCAAAAGGTATGTTTTTGTTACAGGTTCAATACAAGGTAATCATAGTATTAAACATGAAATTTCAGGAAATTCTTGATGAACTGCTAGGTCGTGCTATTTATGCATCTGGGACACCATTTGCAATTGTTGAAAATTCTTATTGGTGGGAATTTTTTTAAATGTTACGACCGGCATATTGATTTCCATCACAGTATAAAGTATCAAACGACCTTTTAAATGCGGAACATGATCGAATTAGAGATCGTATCAACTTTCAGTTAGCAACTGCAGCTACATTTGCATTACAGCTAGACGGTTGGTCTAATATTAAGTAAAATCAGCTTCGTATTTATTTTTACGAATTTATTTGCTGGTTTTTCTTGAAACCAAGCAATAATTGACTATGTTGTCACAACACCACCACAACAATATCTTTATAAAACTTAATGCATCGATGAGACCCGGCATACTGGGGAATTTTTATGTTAAGAAATCATAAAAGTAGTAGAAGAAATTGGTTCTAAAAATTTTTTGGATTTGTCACAGATAATGCAAGTGCAATGTGTAAAGCAAGATCTTTAATAGAAAAGCACGAACAGTATAATCATGTTCGTACATACGGTTGCATTTGTCATATTTTCCACCTTTTCATAGGCAATATTATGAAATTACATTCCTTAAAAGCACTTGAAAGCTCATGCAAAGAAATAGTTAAAGAAATAACCGGTTCACACATTCTATTGACCAAATTCAACAGAATACAAAGAGAACATGAACACAGCGATAAACTAATTTCGTTAAAATTACCTGTTTCTACACGTTGGGGGATCAGTTTTATATTGCATGCATAATTTGTTAATTACAAAAAAAACCTTGGAAATATTAATGGTGTCAGAATTTGACATTGCTCCAAAAAATAATAAAAATGTCAGAAAGAACTGTTTGGATGATGTGATTTTTTGGTTGTAGGTGGAAAAGTTGGTTCAACTTTTACAACCAATAATTAAATGGTTGACCATTTTAGGAGGTGATTTATATGCCATGAGTTCTGTAATTACTACTTTCAATGAGTTGAAAGAATTTATCGAAACAATAGTTCCAGAACTGTCAATTGAAAAAGCAGAGGAGCGAACTATTTTGAAGGCTTTTGAATACAGACGTAATATGGTGGTGAAACTTATACATTTTGCCGCAAATTTACTAGAACCAAAGTATACTGTCAACACTTAGCTGCAACAGAACATGTAGATGCTATTGAATGCATAAGTAATATTGTTCGCAGGAATCCTCTATTTATTCAAAATAAACAAACTATTTTGACAGAATTAACATAATATATTGCTAAAACAGGTATTTGGGCAAAAAGTTTTATATTTATATCTGCAACTGAACAATCTTTCAGTTCATATTCTTTGCTTCACGCAGCAAAAAGAAACCGATTATCGATTAAAACTGCAAGCAAGTTAGTGTTTGTTAATCATAATTTAAAATTAATGAATTTAAAGGAATAACTGATCAAGCAAAATATGAAGGAAGAAACTAACAAGAACAAAAATGAAACAAAGCGATTGTATTACTGGAACAATTGCAGCGTCAGATAAAAATCTGATGACAATTTGAGTACTGAAAGCGAAGAAGACGACAGCAAAGAATATGAAGGAGGTGATTTTATGCCATGAGTTCTGTAATTACTACTTTCAATGAGTTGAAAGAATTTATTGAAACAATAGTTCCAGAACTGTCAATTTAAAAAGCAGAGGAGCGAACTATTTTGAAGGCTTTTGAATACAGACGTAATATGGCGGTGAAACCTATACATTTTGCCGCAAATTTACTAGAACCAAAGTATACTGTCAACACTTAGATGCAACAGAACATGTAGATGCTATTGAATGCATAAGTAATATTGTTAGCAGGAATCCTCTATTTATTCAAAATAAACAAACTATTTTGACAGAATTAACATAATATATTGCTAAAACAGGTATTTGGGCAAAAAGTTTTATATTTATATCTGCAACTGAACAATCTTTCAGTTTATATTCTTTGCTTCACGCAGCAAAAAGAAACCGATTATTGATTAAAACTGCAAGCAAGTTAGTGTTTGTTAATCATAATTTAAAATTAATGAATTTAAAGGAATAACTGATCAAGCAAAATATGAAGGAAGAAACTAACAAGAACAAAAATGAAACAAAGCGATTGTATTACTGGAACAATTGCAGCGTCAGATAAAAATCTGATGACAATTTGAGTACTGAAAGCGAAGAAGACTACAGCAAAGAATATGAAGAGGAAGATGATACGGTGGAAGATAAAGATTACTTATATACCAATGATTCAGATACATGCTGAGCTAATAAATGCAATATTCTATCTGTCTTTTATTTGCTTTTTGTTCTAGTTTCTAATTAAAATAAATACATAAATTAATTTTCTTTAGATACTTACCTTTGTATTACATTATTTTGTGTTATACTTTATATTTTATAATGCTACATGCAGATGTTCTCACCAGAAACCAAAATTAGCCGAATGGCATTGAACAGTTCCCATCAACAGCCAGAATTCAAATAGTTAGGTATATAAAAAAATTTGTTCAAAGAAGGATATAAAAATGCTATCATTTAGAAAAGTAAGAACATCTTTTTTTATAGAAACACGTTGTCAAAGAAAAGATTAGATTCCCTTTGTGCTATTGTCCTGAATTCTTAGTGAACTTTAGTACTCTGCAACTATAGTTATACATTATACTACACATATTTTTTTAAGTTTATGATACGTTTCTTTCCTAATATATATATTTTTTCAATTTTCGTTTATATTCCAATATTCGCGAATTTTACGAATATTCGTGAACATATTTCAATATTTCCGAAATTTTCCATCTATAGCGCAATCTAATATTGCTTAATACCCATGTATAATATAAAGATACGTTCAAAAATTAACAGCAGTTTCACATACAGAGTAGAACACCTAATAATATTGGCTTTTTAGAGATGGTTAAGAACCATTGGAAAAGAATTTTTTTAAATACGAAGTTTAAAGTTTCAAAAGAAATAATAAACCCAAAATCAAGAGAGTTCTAGAAAAACATCTATCAATTATATACAGCAATTAAGCACCAACACAACAAAATAGACTTATAAACTAAAAATGTCAGAAAATGTCAAAAAAATTAAATACTTTCGAGGATTAGTGAGTTTGGATGTAGCTATGCATACAAAACGTTCAAGGAGAGAACACAAATCGGTAAGTTATTAATCAAGAAATGTGTAAATTGGAAAGGTCTAACACTCGAGGATCCTAAACTCTAACAAAAATTAACTGCCTATATCAACAAAAAGGCAATAAGGGCTGGTATTAACAAACACTATAACTAGAGAAACTTACAACTTAAACCCTAAATAAAAAGTTAATTAGGGGGGCTGGCCTTGATATCAAAGTTGGATAAATCTAAACAAATGAGAAAACAAGCATGCTAATTATCTCAAAAATTAGTTTAATAATCACAAATCGCTTGACTTGAAAATTTAAGAATGCTCTCAGAATGAGAACATTACTCTTCCTAATTTCTATAGCAAAACAAATAACTATAAATTAATCACGACTTCAAAATTTTACGAACCTCGAATAATCTTCAAACTTCAGCATGTCCAAAAACTTTCATAAACTTCCGAAACTTATGATCGAAACACGACAGCCAAACGTTGTAGTTTCTACCAACATTGTAAACGCTCGCCTGTTACAATTATCACACAACTGCAAAATATAGCCTCGAAACTGTAAACTTTTCTCATTTGCAATAACAACAAAAAGTATGCGAACTTTACAAGTTCACAACAAAATTTCTTATGCAATTTATAGTCTCTTAACCTCTCTACTCCACAAATAAAAATAAGCATCACACACGTACAAATTTATACTCTTAATAAACACTGAAGGCAAAAGCAAGGATTTCTTAATAAATTCTAAAAGTTTTGATAATCCTATAGAATCACTCAGATATGGTAACTTCCATTCACATTAACAGTAAACAACTACAATGCAAAACAAAACAGATAAGTGAGTACAATACTCAACCAAAACCACAATCAAAACTTGCTAGCACAATGATAAAAATAAAAAATTTTAACAACTAAAAAATTTTTCCATAGCTCTACTCGGCATTGGAAATGTCATCAAAAGCAACATCTGCTTTCAAATCTTTAACATGCCACTTGCCAGCATTATAGTCATCTATATTTTTTAAGTCGGAAACTAAATTTTACATTTTCTTATGAACTTTATAAATTTTGGAGCAAGTTTAACAGAAAACTTTTCTCTGGCACAGGATAAAATTTTATTAAGTAATTCGCTAAAGTTTATCACCAACCTAAAAAGATATATCTTTTCTTCTCATATCATAACGATTCTTAGAGCACCCATAGGCCAAATGTAACTTAGAACCAAACTGCATCAAAAATTTCACGTAGTCCCTATAGCAAACGTTCAAATAAATTTATAATCTCAACCTTTTCTCACAAAGAAGCAACCAAACAATAAATTCCTGTATTTAAAAAAATTCTACTTAATTTTTAATTAGAAAATTAGAAAAAAATTTAAAGATTGGACACAATAATCGAACTATCTCAATTCAAAAATTCTAAAACAACAGTGGAATTTCCGGTTATCTCCAAGATTATTTATCGCTGAATACTGCTTAAAAAAAGTTCCAAAATCCGAAAAGTACACGTATTTGAACAACAATATCTGCAAATTAAAAAGTTTCTAACTTTCTAAAGCTTCAAAAATTCTATAAAGTTGAACAGCAGCAAAGATAACTACAAACAACTCGGTCGGTAGAATTTTATAACTAAACGCCAAAAATTCAAGCAACACATTTTGCACCAAGGTTTTTTGAAACCTAAACGTTGACGTTATATTTTTAGTAAAGCCTAAAGTGCCGTTGTTATTTGAGCATTTTTGTGCCCCACATGTTGTGAGCACTAGTGTAATGTAAGATTTCGCCCAACTTATAATTAAACTGCCGACCCAAACAAAAGTGTCCTTTGATGCATAAACTTGTTAGAGTACTGACTTCACTACAAGCCTTACCGAAGTAACTTGCCAAAAAACCACAGAATTCTTAATCTAGAGAACAATGTGAACTGCTAGGGCAACCAACTTACCATAAGTCTCGCCTAGACCAATGCAATGCTAGGGAGACCAACTCACCATGAGTCTCGCCTAGACTAACACACTGCTAGGGCGACCAACTCATCACCAATCTTGCCTAGACTAACATGCGTGCACTATGTTGCAAAGGGGGTGAAGCAAAATGGGGTCGGAGAAACATAACCATGTTTGTGGGACAAAATCAGTCCTCATAGGTGAAATAAATTAGGCCTTGTATTACGGAGACAGTGTAACAAATTGGG
The DNA here is from genome assembly GCA_036346225.1 of Platerodrilus igneus. Classification (NCBI taxonomy): domain Eukaryota; kingdom Metazoa; phylum Arthropoda; class Insecta; order Coleoptera; family Lycidae; genus Platerodrilus; species Platerodrilus igneus. The sequence continues at coordinate 3,911,846 of JARFIW010000873.1, forward strand.
CCCATGTTGGACGGCAGTGTTAATTATACCACCCTAACGGGGAAGTACACCTAATCGAAGTTGAGTAATTCCAATGAAACTTGTAGCCCAGGGTAACAAATAGATGGAAATGGTGGCTAAGAGAAATGGAAAACTTTAAGAGGATAAGCTGGCTAGGGATCAACCCTGCGGGGCACTGAGATGTAGGGTAGGTTAGGATAAACAGAGAGTAAATAGATGCCATCTCGCCTGGAAGAAAACAAAGCACAAATAACTTAACAACTAATACACATTTATGAAAAGTAGTTGGCAACTGCAAACACCTGTGGAAACCTAATGTGGGCAGGTAAGTATATTTAAGGTTACTACCCTAAAGATCATCCTAAACACTTGAACACAAATTCCTGCAATTTGCACCTGTAATCATGTATATTTTCATACTTTACTTCAATGATTCAAATATACCCTTGTGAGGCAATAAAACATTAGTTTTTATAAATACTTTGTATAATTTCAAAAATAGGATTTATTTGACTTTGTTCTAAATAATAATTATAATTTCAAATATTTACAGCTAAGCGTTTTTCGTGCTGAAGTAGCTTTGCACAAAAAAATTAATAGCTCAAGAATATATCTGTGACATTGAGCTAAACTAAAAATGCACTAAACTTGTAACAGTTTTGTTGGCCACTGCAGAACACCAATAAATTATTAGTTTTATACACCTTTTGTCTAGTCCATTATACCAGTAAACATCTTCAATTAAATAAATATCTGTATTGGAATCATGTGGTCTAACCGCAATACAGAGATGCTAGTTTGGTCGCTAACATAAGGCGTTAAATATTAGTATAAATATATCAAGGCCAAACAGCTTTCCTATGTCGTGCACAATGTGCCAGCGGTCACTTTTGCTTGAACACTTGTCACGAAGTTACCATGGGGAACCTGAAGGTTTTAGCAAGAATTTGCGTGTGGCTTTACGCTCTTTTACACACTACGATAAAATATTCATTTAAATATTTCTTTTACACACTTTTAAAATTTTTATTTAAATATTTCTTTTACAAATTCTTCTGCAAATTCCTATAAATACCTTTTAAATAATCGTTTTGTATATTCATTGGAAGACTCCTTCGTATATTCCATTGTTAGAATGATTCCGTTTTATCTGGTTTTATAAAAATTAGGCCGTTTAAATGTTGTGTTTCAAGATGATATTGATCCTTTATTCGCATCTACGAGTATCGAGTTTATAGTTCAATAACGTCGATGTAGCGATAAGAAAATATTGGTCTAGCATGACCGTCCTTCACTTTACTATAGTAGTTGGATTTAATAAAAAGTTATGCGATGAAACTGTATGTTTAAATTTTAAAGAAATGTTCTGCATAATAGATAGAAATTTTATGGTTTCAATCTAACGACCGATAATTAATAATAATGGTCTTTTTGAAATTGCAAGTATGAATTTACAAGCAACTATGTGGACAACTACACGAGGATAATTATTTTGGTAACGATCTACATATGGTAGTACATCGAAGTTTGGCATATTTGTGATAACAGTTGTTATGGATTTTGGTTTGTCCCTTTGGTGCGTATAGGAAACACGCTTTAAGCTCATATGGTCAGGTACAAGGATCACGCAGCTGATTACTTGCTGTACAACATGTGGTGGCGACGTCAATTGTTTGCCCAAGGACCGTATGTATAAACATCTGTTTACACATGATGTAGTACCATCACACTATAGCTATAAAAAATTTTCACTTCCCTTTACTAATGCACGCCTCACGTTGTTTGGGCGTCAATAAAGCAAAAATTAGAATTTTGAGTTCTTCTTTTTTTTGTTGATGGATAAAGTGAAGCTTTAACTATTCGCGGCTAAGTCTGGGAATTACCCCAAGGGTGAGCAATGAGAAAAGGGTGTGGTGATGGTCTAAACTCTACGATAAACTAACAAAAGGAAAATGGGTTGAGCGCCACTGTATCTGTATGAACGGTTACACTAAAGATTCAATACTCCTATGAGAAGATACAGAAACTCACGGGATATAAATGCAATTAAAACTTACAACTTACAAAACTGATGTATCTGGAAATCTCTGGAACATACTTACAACCTCTCCGATCTTGATGAACCTGGAACAAAATACACAACAAATTCTTTATTAGGAAAACATAGTTTGTGCTTCCCAATAAAAATACCTGCTGATAATTATAGGTGGATAATATCGAGATTAACACACCAAAGCTTTTTTAAATCAGGAATAAATACCTAGAACAAACCACTTGAAGCAAATAGGGGCCTTTTTAAATTACTTCAGCCTTGTATAATTTCATAGATCAACAAACTCATATACTTTAAGAATTTAGTAAATCTAATTGCGCATGGAATAAAAAAACTTGAGTCTAAAAATGAAATTTAATATGGTTTCTCTTTGTTGAATGTTTCTTTAAATGTGATAATAAATTGTACAAATAAAATTAAGTTTCGATATATCAATCAGTCTTTGACATGACAGATCTTTAAATTAATAATCATGTATCAAACAAGTTTTAGTACCAAGCTTTCAGATCTAAGTTCTGGTTTACATATGTTTTACAAACATTATTTCTACTAAAAACGAATCACATGTGTTTAACTTAGGCAAACAACTTTTCATTTAAATCTGGTATTAGAGGCTTATAAAAATTTTAATATGAGTAAATAAATATTTTAAAGGTAAAAAAGTGGACTGAACTATCATATTGTTAACAAGTGACTTTATGCAAATTTATAATACTATTACTGTATTAATTTTTGACTGTTTTCTTTCACGCTGCTCTAAGCATACAAAATTTAACTCGATCAAACGGACTTCGAAATTTATTTATTCGAGCATTTACGAATCCTCACAAACAGAACAAAGAAAGATTTGATACCTGTAGGTTTTGTCGCTTCCAAATCTGATTATTGATTACCAGCACACATGTTCCAAAAATCTGCTTCTCAACTGGTTATTACTTAAACATTAATCGCCTCGACAAATGAACTGCTCTCTAATCTTGGATTCAATTACAACATCTATCTTCTAAACCATCATTTCAGTCATTCTGTAATGTCATACACATTAACAAATCTCAACGCGACTACATCTATATGGACAATGGCTGCCCCTTTTAGCGACACATCATCAGCGTGTCGTATCCCGTGACCGGTATGCACACGCGCTGTACTGATTGTAACGAATGTATAGGAAATATCCGCCTGAAAGATAGACAACACAACCTACCAAACTCCATATAAATACGTTTCCTGATAGTTATAAAAATACCAAATATCTCCGTACAAAACATTTAAGTTCTTTAAGTGAACACGACTTCCCGCTTTCATATAGAATTGTTCCTTTAAGATTTTATAACATCAAACACAAGGATTAAATACCACAGAATATATTTATGTTGAAGCGGTTCTTACGATCATAGTGCTATAGAATATATTTACGTTACACAGCCCCGAACAAAAAGAAAAAACTTTGAGATTAACCATATGCCAACATATACTTAAACGAGAAGTTTTTTTTTATAAGCAAAGACGAAACTACTACTTAAACAAAAAATGGGTACCAAAAATACCATTATAAAAAATCCAACCAAACTAAAATAAACTTGAAACTTGATTTCAAAAAAAATTTCTTACTAGTGACTTTACTAATAATAAAATAGGGTGCAAACAAGCGAGTGAGTAGGTAACTCTGCGTACCACACATCCGTTAGGAATCAAAATAGGTAAGACATAATCGGTAAAAAGACATAATCGGTAAAAGACAAAATATTGAGATCAAATACTCACCTAACAAAGAACAACCCTACTAAGTTCGCGAAACTTAAACTAAAACTCAAATAAAACCTCGACGTAAACCACCGTAAAACAACAAACAAATTTTCTTCCCTACCAATAACACAAAATCGAAAAACTCATTCCAAAATATTTACATATCAATATCTTTACGAAAATGTTTCCACTACTGCTGATCAAAAAAGGAATCCAGCACAGGAATCACAAAAGAATGTTGTATTTACAAAAAAATACTTTTCTTTGATTTAGTCTCACTAATACTAGACGAAATTGAAAAACCCACATCAACTATATGGATATCAGCGATCATCCAAAAATATTTTTCTTCTCGACAAAAAATATTCAACAACCAAGTAGCATCACTGACTAGCTACTGTTTCTACAAAAAAATAGTTAGCACTTCTAACCAATTTTCTTTTATCCGGACGCTCCAAAAAATTTTCTACACTACAAAGGCCGCACCAAACATTCCGACTCAACTCGTCTCAAAAAAAATTACCATGTAAGCATCTCGCTTACTCCAAGCATAACAGCACTCAAGTGACCGTCTCAAAAACGAATCTCACTTAAGCGATCATTCACCTAACTTAAACTAAATACACTCACAAAATGAAACAACAACTATTTACATGGTCTCACCACAACTATAATAACTACATACACCAGACAATCTACTTGCCTCTACCTATTTAAATTGATAATTTGTTAACATGTATGACATCACCAACACTTCTGCAACTCTACTATGAACCAAAGCAAAACGCAGACGAAATTACATTTTATCTGAACTAACCACTTAAATTGAATAATCCAAAAACACGTTTCTCGATGAATAAAAGTACTTGAAATAACTGGCGATTTCCATGAACAACAAGATACCAGAAAAGCTTTCAATCGATCACCTCTTATTCGACAAAAGAAATCATAAACGACGAATTAATCCTTTGAGGGATAGTCTGGACTGATGGCGGAATAAGGTTTCAGATCTTTAATATGCCATCTACCTGCTCTCGATCCATCCAAATTAACCAAATCATATACCACACTCGAACACTTCTTTTTAACTATACTTAAAACAAACTTTGGGGCAAGTTTAGCAGAAAATTTATTACTCGCACTCGACAATACTTTATTGGACCTCCATACTTTATTACCAACCTCAAAAGAAATATTTCTCCTCCTTAAATTATATTGATTACTCGAACGTTCATAAGCTAAATGCAGTTTTGTTCGGACATCTTCAAATACCTTAAAAATACCTTGACGATCAGAAGTATATAATGGGCGACTACCAGGAATGATTTCGATATCACTTTCGGGAGTAAATCCACTACCATAAAACTTACCAGTGATAGGGATGTGACGACCAAAACTAAAAATTCGGAGTATAATCCGTCGACTCATGTTTAGCAGAATTAATAGCAAATTGAATCTGCGCTAACTCAGCATCCCATGTATCATGTTCTTCAAGATAAGATCGAATAGCTGTCCCTACTGTTCTATTAATTCTCTCGACAAAATTACACTGCGGCGCATAAACAGCATTATACCATATTTTCTGAATCTCAAACCTGTTACATAACGACTTAAAAATTCGACCAGCTAAATTTGACCCATTATCACAAATAATAAATTGTGGCACTCCAAACACTAAGAAAACTTTTTGTTCCATAAACTGTTCTATAACATGTGACTTTGCACTGCGTAAAGGATGTAAAATTGTGTATTTCGAAAACCAATCTCCGACTACCAAAAGCCATTTAAATCCTAATTTCGAGCGAGGGAATGGACCCATAAGATCCAATGCAATTATCTGAAATGGAAATTTAGCTTCTTTCTCTTTTCCCATTAGACCCAAAGGACCTGCGTTAGAAGATTTTTGTGCACCACACACTAAACATGCACGACAAAATTTCAGCACATCTAAACTCATTTTTGGCCAATAATAATTTTCCTGAACTCTGGCAATAGTCTTCGAAAATCCAAAATGTCCCGCAACTGAGGGATCATGACACGATCTGATAACTTCTTCCCGTTGGGCTTTCGGAACTAAATATTTCCACTCTACGATGTTAGATGTTAAAGGCAAATTCGATGGAATAAACTTAAAAACAAACTCATTCTCAACTTTCCATTGATGGTATTTCTCAGGTGACATCAAAATCTTATCACGTAATGACACATACCAATTTTCTAAATTATCAAGCTTGACCTCTATTAAATTTATGATATATTTTTCTTCCGGAGTTGCACGACTAAGACAGTCAGGAACTACGTTAAACTTTCCTTTCCTGTGTACTAAGTCAAACGAATGCTGTCTCAACCTTACTGCCCACCTAGCAAGTTTTCCTGTAGGGTTCTGCAAATTACTTAGCCAAAGCAACGAAAAGTGGTCTGTAACAACTGTAAAACGAACTCCTTCTACCCATGGACGGAATTTTTCAATGGCAAAGATTACTGCAAGACATTCTTTCTCTGTTGTTGAGTAATTTCGCTCAGCACGATTGAGGGTTTTGCTGGCGTACGATATTACACGTTCTTCTCCATTAATGTTCTGGACTAACACAGCTCCGAAACCGGTATTACTGGCATCACATTCAACAACAAACGGCGCGGAATAATCTGGCTGCGTCAAGAGTGGAGCAGACACTAAAGCTTCTTTAATCGACACAAATGAACGCTCTGCCTCAGGAGTCCAAGTAACGGTTTGACCTTTCTTTCTCTTCTTGATAAGGTCATTAATTGGCGAAACTAAAGATGAGAAGTCCTTTATAAAACGACGATACCAACTACACATTCCGAGAAATCTTTTGACCTCTGTGGTGTTCTTTGGACGTGGGAAATTGACCATGGCCGATACCTTATCCGGATCTGTTCTCAGAGAATTTGACCCTACGATGTAACCAAGAAACTTGAGTGATCTCCTAAAAAATTCGCACTTTTCTAGATTCAAGGTTAGATTTGCCTCTTTAACACGTTCCTTGACCTCATATAACAACTTCAAGTGCTCTTCAAACGTCGACGAACATAAGATTATATCATCCAGGTAACAAAAAACGTATGGTTCGAATTTTGGACCAAAAATTGCATCAACTAAACGTTGTTGAGTCTGTGCAGCATTTTTTAAACCGAACGGCATCGTCACAAATCTATATTGCCCTCGTGAAATAACGCTAAACGCTGTTTTATCTTTCGACGATTCACTAAGAGGTACCTGCCAAAATGATTTACGCAAATCAAGACTGGAAATATAATTTGCATTACGCAACATCCCTAGTATTCTATCGATATTTGGAAGAGGGTAACTGTCATGAACTGTAACATCGTTTAGTGCCCTACCATCAAAACAAAATCTATATTCCTTACTATCCTTCTTCTTGACCAATAACACGGGTGAATTCCACGGACTTTGACACGGTTCCACGACTTTTAAGCGAATCATTTCATCCAGTTCTTTATCTAACTCTTTACTAATATAGGGGGACATAACATAAGGTCTTTTTCTGAAAGGTTTTGCATCTCCCGTATCAATATTCATCTCTATCATATTTGTTCGTCCAAATTTATCAACACTAGAGATTTCTTGAAATGAATCGATAGCAGCTTGTGCCCGAGACCGCTGATCTACTGACAAATCATCTAAATGGAGTAGACAATCACTGTATTTCAATGGGACTGATGATGGGCCTACATACGGAATAATATTCTCACTATCGCTTTGTACATGCCACGAATTGTTTCTAAAGTCAACTATCAATCCGAATAACTTGGCAAAATCGCTACCGAATATGAAAGCATGAGGTAAAGAAGACACAACTAAAGCACTGAGGATGCGACATTGCTTTCCTATTGAAATGGGCAAATCCACGATTCCTTCTACTGGTTTCACTGCCCCATCTGCCGTAAATATACCCTTCTTTTCTGACTTAAAATTTTTAAATTTAATTTATCAATTAAAGGAATAGCGAGGACCCTACCACCGATGTAGTACATCCTGAATCTAAAAGACCAGTGACATCAATGCCGAACAATTTAACCATCACATATGGTCGATTATCACCAGATTTTTCAATAAATAAAGAGTCAGTCTTGGGTTGTGATTCATTATGACAAAAATTTTTTACTACACTTAACCAATCTGACCACTCCTTTTACTAACACTATTCCCTGCTCACAAATCATAATTGCTGCCTTTTGAGAAGGAATGGAATGTCGGCCGCAACATCCATCTCCTCATTCGTTTTTGAACACGATGAGCACGTATCACGAGTAACTCCTCTATGACCGCAACCAAAACAAAAAATTCTTTTAGGAAATCTACAATACCGAAATGAATGACCACGCCTCGAACAATTCCAACATCCGGGGATAATTTTTGGTGAACCCGTAGAACTAACAGAAACAGGTACTGGTAAAGACTTATCATTACCTATAATTTGAACTTGTGGAGCAGATGTCTTCTGAGCATCCACACGACTTCCCGACGTAGAAAAATCTTTTACATAAACCTGTCGTCTATCTCTTACTGGTAACTTAGCGTTGTTGCGAAAGTTAGATAAATTACTCGACTGAATAGAAACTGATTTCTGTTTTAACAACATGGCCTCCTCTAATTTATTTACATAATTTTATTAACGTAGGCATATCTTCAATATCAGAAAGAGCAAGTTGTGAAATAAATTCTGGCAGTAAATTTTTTCTAAGTATCCTAACTTTTGTAATCTCCGCTGGAGCATTGGGTAATCGACTAAATAAACTTTCGACATGAGCTACGAATAAAACAATTGGTTCATCTCTCCTTTGACGACGATTCTTTATAGTTTCCCAGATCTCATCTTCTGAATGGGCTGGCAAGAAATCTTCTTTCAACCGATTTACTAGGGATTCCCAATCTTTTAAGGAATCTCTTACACTCCTAAACCACACTAAAGCATTCCCAACGAATAATTCGACTGATGACTCAAACAAATCTCTACTCGATACTTTACGTGATTGAGCCAACTCCTTTACCCTGTCCAAAAATGAATACAACTGTTTGGGATCTCCTGAAAATTTAACTGACCAGGTACTAATAGGAATTGGTGGAGGAAGATATGAAAGAGTTTGTACTGGCGCAGCTACTACTAGTGTAGTTGTGTGACTTGCATCACCTGAGCTGTGTAATGTTGTACTTGCCTTCACTTTTCATACAATTCGGCCTCAACAGTAAGAATAGTGGCTAATAATTCTTTTTTCGATAATTCTGCTTCCTTCGACTTGTCAGACGGAAGCTTTAAACGTTTAACTCGACCTGATACATGAACAAGCCTTGAAAGTACTCTTTTAAAAATAGAATCTCCAGAATCTCCTTCGAATTCTAACACCAAATGTTTTATCGACTCTATGGTAGCGTTTATTTCTTTATACTCGTCATCGAATTCTACTTTGTATACTGACAGATCAACCAAACAATCAGGTTTCCTACTTCCTTAGCTAACAATCTACCTAAGATTTTCCTCTTTTCTACTACAGGCCTGACACTTTCTATTCCACGAATTCTTAATTCATATTCAAGCTCTTCCTTGAGTAAATGCACAATTTGAAATGTTTCTGCCATTTTCAAAAAAATTGTTATGTCAACTTAAAAGTATTTTAACAAGTTCAACTCAGAAATAATGAAAATTTTACTTTAATATAAATTTATACCTGCTACAACATTTAGACAATTATCAAATAAACTTTGAGGTTCCAGACACGACATGAGTACTAAAAAATTTTTACCAAACTATTTTGAGTTTACCACAAGCCAATAGTTAAACGATGTTGTAACAACTTGTTACTAATCGAGCAAACCCTTTTTAAACGAACGACCATCGAGCCTCACGTTGGTTGCGCTAGTATAGCTATAAAAAATTTTCACTTCCTTTTACTAATGCACGCCTCACGTTGTTTGGGCGTCAATAAAGCAAAAATTAGAATTTTGAGTTCTTCTTTTTTTTGTTGATGGATAAAGTGAAGCTTTAACTATTCGCGGCTAAGTCTGGGAATTACCCCAAGGGTGAGCAATGAGAAAAGGGTGTGGTGATGGTCTAAACTCTACGATAAACTAACAAAAGGAAAATGGGTTGAGCGCCACTGTATCTGTATGAACGGTTACACTAAAGATTCAATACTCCTATGAGAAGATACAGAAACTCACGGGATATAAATGCAATTAAAACTTACAACTTACAAAACTGATGTATCTGGAAATCTCTGGAACATACTTACAACCTCTCCGATCTTGATGAACCTGGAACAAAATACACAACAAATTCTTTATTAGGAAAACATAGTTTGTGCTTCCCAATAAAAATACCTGCTGATAATTATAGGTGGATAATATTGAGATTAACACACCAAAGCTTTTTAAATCAGGAATAAATACCTAGAACAAACCACTTGAAGCAAATAGGGGCCTTTTTAAATTACTTCAGCCTTGTATAATTTCATAGATCAACAAACTCATATACTTTAAGAATTTAGTAAATCTAATTGCGCATGGAATAAAAAAACTTGAGTCTAAAAATGAAATTTAATATGGTTTCTCTTTGTTGAATGTTTCTTTAAATGTGATAATAAATTGTACAAATAAAATTAAGTTTCGATATATCAATCAGTCTTTGACATGACAGATCTTTAAATTAATAATCATGTATCAAACAAGTTTTAGTACCAAGCTTTCAGATCTAAGTTCTGGTTTACATATGTTTTACAAACATTATTTCTACTAAAACGAATCACATGTGTTTAACTTAGGCAAACAACTTTTCATTTAAATCTGGTATTAGAGGCTTATAAAATTTTAATATGAGTAAATAAATATTTTAAAGGTAAAAAGTGGACTGAACTATCATATTGTTAACAAGTGACTTTATGCAAATTTATAATACTATTACTGTATTAATTTTGACTGTTTTCTTTCACGCTGCTCTAAGCATACAAAATTTAACTCGATCAAACGGACTTCGAAATTTATTTATTCGAGCATTTACGAATCCTCACAAACAGAACAAAGAAAGATTTGATACCTGTAGGTTTTGTCGCTTCCAAATCTGATTATTGATTACCAGCACACATGTTCCAAAATCTGCTTCTCAACTGGTTATTACTTAAACATTAATCGCCTCGACAAATGAACTGCTCTCTAATCTTGGATTCAATTACAACATCTATCTTCTAAACCATCATTTCAGTCATTCTGTAATGTCATACACATTAACAAATCTCAACGCGACTACATCTATATGGACAATGGCTGCCCCTTTTAGCGACACATCATCAGCGTGTCGTATCCCGTGACCGGTATGCACACGCGCTGTACTGATTGTAACGAATGTATAGGAAATATCCGCCTGAAAGATAGACAACACAACCTACCAAACTCCATATAAATACGTTTCCTGATAGTTATAAAAATACCAAATATCTCCGTACAAAACATTTAAGTTCTTCTAGTGAACACGACTTCCCGCTTTCATATAGAATTGTTCCTTTAAGATTTTATAACATCAAACACAAGGATTAAATACCACAGAATATATTTATGTTGAAGCGGTTCTTACGATCATAGTGCTATAGAATATATTTACGTTACAACACAAACAACATCTGTTGAAACGAGGTAAGAAATTTGTATTATTCTTACATCACGTCTACACTTGGCGAACTTTGATACAAGGCTGCACCAGAAAATAACTTTACGATTACCTATTAGTACTATTATTCTGTTTAACAAACTAGAAAGGACTTTGATAAATTTTTATTGCCAATATAAATGCAGTGTAATAACAGTTATTATTATTATTAATGAAATTAAGCAAATCCATAGAGTTCTGACTAAAGTTTCATTTATGCATAATTTTAATTACAGCTTTTGAACATTGAATTAGTAGACAATTTAGATATTTTCATATATATGTGTAAACCGAATAACAGATCTGGTATTTTTGGTATAGATTTGAGTTAAATTTGGTAGTAAAAGAAACACTTAAAGTTTTTGATATTTCTTTCGAATTCATAATCCTACCTCAGGGTAGATGAAATTTATATTATCTTTTTTAAACGTAAATTTTATACATTCAATTTTTTATGAAGAAACAACTTTTAATTAAAGAATCAACATTTAATTCTCTTAATTAATTGTTTTATTTTGAGCAAGTGAGTTCAGAAATAGTGTAACTAGGTATATGAACAAATGGCATAAAGTGGTAACTCCGATTTAACAAGAAGCTTTAATAGCCCTTTTAGAATTTGAAGCTTAATATTTGTATTCATAAAATTTTGTGCATAATTAATCTTTTCAGTTTTTTATACGAGGTAGCAAGAGAATATCTTTTGTGTCTTCACTTTGTTAATTTAATTAAATTTCCTCTACAGCTTCTGCGTTAGCAGTTAATACGATATTCCTCTCTAAGGACTTCCAAGTCTCCCTTAGGGAAACCCTGTGTTTAAAACTTAATGACTTGGTGGCGACCTCCTAAACTCATGTTTTGATACGAATCAAGCCATAGTAAGCAAATAATGTTTTGTAAAAAGAACCACGACCAATCCTCATAAGCTCTACCCAAAGAATAGACCCCTAGCATAATCGGAAGATATTTGCGTTCCATCATTTTAAGGAAATCCTTCCTTAAAGTTCACTGGTTCCATTTGGGGATATTAAAGAACCCACGGGTTACTTTAATTAACTAATCAACCCCAATAGAAAGTGAAAATTTAGTAAGACTAACGCCCGGAACGTGGGGCCAGATTATTTCGCCTACACCTAAATTGAGGCTGGATTATTTCGCCTACACCTAAATTGAGGTTCGATTATTTTGCTTACACCTAAATTGAGGCTCGATTATTTTGCTTTCGCCTTTGTTTTTTTACTCACACAAGGCACGAGTATAAAAAAAACAACCTTATGTTAGAGGTTTCGATTGTTAACAGCTATGTTGATACGGCGTTGAGAATGTCGATTTTTTTGAACCCACTAGAGGTAGTAATTAGATTTCTGTCATTGTTGAGAATATTGCCACGCAATGTCAAATAAATTTTTTTTGATTAAAGACTTAATGAATTAATTGGAAGCAAGATAGTGGTTGTTGTAATAATTTAGTAATCAGTAGGGAGAAGTTGTGAATTCTAGATCTAATTTTAGTTCCCCTATTGAAAATATTTTGTCAATTGTGAATAGTTGACATCGATTTGGATTTGAATTTTTGTAAATTTCAAGATTTTAGTTAGTTTTTGTGACATTGACTTCATATGAGTATAAAAATGGCCGATACTTTTCAGGTTGTGTACTTACTCAAAGAAGAGTTAAATTATGAACTCCGAATAAGAGGAATTGAGAGTTCTAGACCAGTTGTAGACAAGCGGAAAATATTAGGTCGTCTATTAGCGAAAGAATCAAATAAACCAGGTTGTCTAATAGATCTTACAGATTATAATGTAGAATTTTCAGTAAAGTGTGAGGAAATCAACAATACCGTTTTGTCGATTAAGAATGTTTTATCAGAATTTGAAGGTGATCCTTTCAACTCTGTTTTTAAAAAGGTACAGTCAAGACTAGTACACCTAACTGGTCGAGTTAAGAGGATGAATCTGCCATCACCAAATCATGAGGAAGCAGTTGTATTTGTGCGAGAGACGTTAGCTACGATCCTTATTATCGAAGCAGTATTGTTCGATAAGGTGAAGGATAAGCCTAGTAGTTTAAATGAGTCAGTAAACTTATCTCTCCCTGTTAGTAATGAGCCCCTTAATACAGTCAAGTATGTAACATCACCCTTACCCATAGGAACTTGGTCTGTTAAATTTTCTGGAGATCCTAAACAGCTTTATTCATTCCTAGAAAGAATCGAAGAGTAGCACAGTCACAGTCACTCTGCAGAGTTATTCGTGAATGATGCCCTCGTTTGGTTTCGACAAGTTAGGAATTCCGTGAAGGATTGGAGATCTTTAGTAAGTCGATTGAAGGAAGATTTTCTTCCTGCTCATATTGAGGATGAACTATGGGAAAAGATTAAATCACGTCATCAAAGGAAAGATGAGTCTGTAGTTTTGTTTGTGGCCTATATAGAGAGTTTATTTAGTAGATTACCCAAGATGCCTGCAGAAATTACGAAGGTTCGTATAATGAGGAAGAATTTATTACCAACCTACGTTACTAAAATTGCTCTGTCAGAGATTAATAATGTTTCTGCATTAGTAAAATTAGGTAAAAAGATTGAAGAGGCAGTTTAGTCAAAACAAACTATGGTAGCTACTTCGTCAAAAGATAATTTTTGGTATCGTAAAAATTTTAAGTCACAGTCTGAGAATAAATGTCAAGAAGAAGTTAGAAATACTTCATTTTGTAGTAGGGTTTATAGAAACAAATCTTCATCTCCTCAAGTTCAGGTAGTAAGTTGAAAAAAACCTTTAGGTATGAGTCACTAGGCGTGGAGAGAGTCAGGAAATTTGTGTGTTGGAATTGTACACGTCCAGGTCATACGTTTAATTATTGTAGAGCCCCTCTGAAAAGATTTTGTTTTAAATGTGGAAGTAAAGGTGTAACATCAACTTCGTGTCAGTCATGTTCAAAAATAAACGAATCACATGAATAATAATTCACATATCATTTTGTACTATACAGTCACTAGATACAGAGTACTAGAAATAATGTTTTGGTAAATTAGGTACATTGGTTTGTACTGTCGTCATGTCGTTTGAGAATTGTCATTGTGCGTAGGAACGTCTTTGGTTTAATGGCAATTTTTATGATTTATATCGACGTTGCAACGCATTGTAATTAATTTTGTGTAAAGTAGGCGATACTTGTCGTTGTAGTTGATCGCTCAGCAGCACGTAAGTCTAGACGAGACTCTAGGTGAGTTATCGTTCCTAATAATTTTTGGCATCACTAGTTTAGAGTTTGGTGATAAAAATTTTTTTTGTAGAGTAGTCTAGGTGAGGCTCATGAAAGAGTCTGTCATTCTAGCTAGTTTATGCGTTGTGAAGCAATTTTTTGTTGTATGGACAGCTTGATTATAACTTATTTCGTCAGTTCGATTACAGATTAAAGAGAGTGTACCTGTATATTAATTTTTGTTAGCTATCGTTGAGATTAATTTCTTTTGAAAGTCTAAGTTATTTCGTATTCGAAAGCCGGAATGTGGCATATAAAAGATCTGAAACCCTTTTCGATGGTATACCAAGAGGATGCCATTTCAATATAGTTAGCCGTTGCTCCCCAAGTTAAGTTTGAAGTCAAGTACTTATATCTTTTATCGTTTCGTTTAGTATTGTTTTTGTATAGAAGGATAAGAGGAAGAACCTCGTATAAATTTTTTTTGTATACGATTTCAATTTAATATCAAATATTAGAATAGGAAGGTTAGAGTATAAAAACATTGATAGTAAAAGAGCGTGTTATTAAAAGTCATTTCCCCGTGGGTACGTATTGTGTTGTCAGAAACACATTTCCTGTGTACACAATCTAACATAAGAAGTACCTTGCCCATGCGTACGTACCGTGTTCTCAAGAACACTTTTCCTGTGTGTGTGTGTGTGTGTGTATTCGGACCGTTAACACTAAAAATTTTTTGTTTTTTTTGTAGTTGACAGACGAAATTTAGTTTGCCTCGTAAAATGTCGACAAACAAAATCCTTTAGGTTTATAACGTGTTAATTTTTGTTAGTTTGTGGGAAAGACGTTTTAGTCCATTAACGACGGGTCTTCTATTAAGTATGCAAAGGACCATGGTATGTTCTTTTCGCATTTAGGCATTCTATCAAGAAATGCGTAAGTCTAGACGAGACTCATGATGAGTTGGACGCTCAGCGGTATGTACTTGGTTGAGTGGAATGTAATGTTTTTTTCGAGTATTTAGTTTAGTGACCATCGTGAGCAGTCGATCACTAAATAGTTAGAAAATAGTAGGTGAGCTAGTTGCTCACTTGTTGTTTGGTTTGGTTGCGTTTGTGCAGGAAGCACAATTAGTAGTAGAGTTAGCTACTCACTACTAAGTTGGAGTGTGAGAGTGAAGCAGATGCTTACATATTTTTTTATTTTGAGTCAGTGCAGATTGCACCAGTTGAGTTAAAGTGTAGTGAGTGAGCTAGTTGCTCATATTTTTGTTAACGAAGTTGAGTAAGTGCAAATTGCACAATTTGAGTATAGATGTGTTAAGTGGTCAGTTGCTCACATTTTATTTGGGTATAGTAAGTAGGTGCCGATGGCACAATTATTAGTAGATTTGATAATGTGATGAATTTACATTTGTGTTGAGATTTAAAATATTTTAGCAGGTCGCTAGAATAGTGGTCGCGGTAAGCAATTAATACTTACGTTTAGTGTAGTGGTAGAGTTATGATGATACTTGATACTTTTGCTGTGAGATATTTTGATGCTGCTTTTTTAAAAGAAAAGGGCTCTGGTTATTTTCTTCGAGTTGAGTTGTCATCACAATCATAAGTCTTGTATATAGTTTAGAGATCCGAATTTTCTTGGTAGTTTGGATACTATCTCTAGTATCATTGTTAATAGTTTCCATTTGATATTAGTTTGGAGAGTTTCTCTCTTGTTTTTGTTCTAGTTAGTAGAGTTTGATAAAGACCTGTGAATCTAGTTGATTTTTTTCATGAGAGTGTTGGACTTCCCGATTGCGACAATTCCCGATAGTGTCATACCGATTTTGCTTCCTTAAGGACGAATAGTACGCGTAGCTACTAAAACACTCGCTCTTTATTATTCAAATCCCCCATTTTTTTAATTTTTCTAATTTTTATTTTTTTATTCCCACACAGGTCAAATATTAAGGATTCAATCCTAATGTTAGTATTTTGTTTAAAGTTATAAAGAAAATCTTTGGTCCTAAGAAAAGATTTTTTCTTTTTTTGGAGAAAGGCAGTGTAACAGTTTTTTGACCACTGCAGAACACCAATAAATTATTAGTTTTATACAGCTTTTGTCTAGTCCATTATACCAGTAAACATTTTCAATTAAATAAATATCTGTATTGGAATCATGTGGTCTAACCGCAATACAGAGATGCTAGTTTGGTTGCTAACATAAGGCGTTAAATATTAGTATAAATATATCAAGGCCAAACAGCTTTCCTATGTCGTGCACAATGCGCCAGCGGTCACTTTAGCTAGAACACTTGTCACGAAGTTACCATGGGGAACCTGAAGGTTCTAGCAAGAATTTGCGTGTGGCTTTACGCCGTAGTAGAAGAATTCAAGTGTAATGAACACTTGCATTAGTGATTTTTAATAATGCGTTCTTTTACACTGTAATGTAAAATGGGTAATTAAACTTTATGTAAGTTTATTACTCTTTATCCTCGTGACTATCAGCTATATACCAAACCTCTCTATTTTCTATACTTTAATCTGATATCACTAGGTCGAGAATTTCTTCTTTTTATTTTTAAGCCCAAGGTAATGTCGGATGGAAAACGGCTTTAGTCAAAGAAAACTCTTAAGGGTTAAACGGCTAGTAGAGTGTTAGCTCTGGGCAGATCATGAGCATGGGTCATGGGTGAATAATAGACCAAAAATACCTTTAATAAGCGCCACCGTATTTTTAATACAATTGCCAACAAAATTTAACTGTGTTTGTATAAGGGAATGCGGAAACCTTATCTTAACACCACTAACATAGCCATAAAACTTGAATTTCACTCTTTCGGACACACTTACCAAAACCTCAACCACCAGATGTCAAACAGATGTCTCAGCTTTACCTGTGAACAAACAAAACACAACATGGACACCATTTGTGTCCTCAAAAGCATATGCCAAAAATAGAATAAGTGAATTTAAACATCTGTAATATACTAAATGAATTTAGTTTCATTACACACCCTTTTACTTAAGGAGGACTTGCTCTAGTTTCCTTTTTTCTAATTTAAATGTTGAATAATAAAACGTCTTTCAAAAGAAACAAAAGGAATTCTATTTATATAAATGTTTGATTATATACAGTTGACTGCAATATATAGAATTATGTTCTTGTCATATTTTTTATAAAAATTTTAGTGAAATTTAACATTCAACATAAATATATATAAATGGATCATTTTTATAAGAATTAGTTAAATAAACATGTAATATATTATTTGTTCATAACACATAATTTTATTTTTCTTTAATCATTGAAGTACTTCATTGACTATTACAACAAATATTGATCGTCAAAAAGCAGCGATTGTAAAATGCAAATACTCAAATTTAACTGTAATCTACAAAAACACGCGAATTTCTACACCAATGAAAGAGCTTTTACATGACCTGAATGTCTTTAAGCAAAATGTAAAATTAAACCAAAACTGCATCTGGCGTCTAGATTAGAAAACAGAATCTATACTATTTTTTATCTGACATAAGTTGTCATTCTAGATATCTTAAACACATTGATTGAATGCGTGTACAAACAACTGACAAACTAGATACTTATTCGTTGTTGTTACTAACTTCAAAAACTACTTTATATTTTCGTTACTCTAATAATCAACGTAGGATATTTCATAATAATTTACTATAGTTTCAAAGTTATGGAAAGTTTCAAACACTCACGTGCATCCAAATGAATTGCAGGTGCAAAACCTTAACGTCAGCTGTTGTATTTTTCCAGCGTAATATCTAGTTGATATTAGTCATCGGTAAGTTTGGAGTTCAGGATTCTTTGTAGAATAAACAATTGCTATACTGCGTAGTTAATTAAATAGAACGAAACCATAACTGCTTGCTTTAAATTTACTGCGACGAAGATTTATTATAATTTAACATCGAAAATTGTTGTTGTAGATATGTCTGTAAGATATTGCACTAAGGTGAAAAATATTAGTATAATTTATTGTATTAATATATACCAACTGTCTTAAATGATGTCCTATAATCGTTCCATATTCTCAGGCCTGTAGGGATCAACTAACTTATGTGAAGCGAGGCTTATCAAAACTCGTGCCCACGCGACCGCTGTTAGGCTCAACCTCTAGACCGTAAGAAGCTATTGTTCTTTACGTTTTCTTCTTGACTTTATTAGACGCCACGTGTTTTAACCGGGCCATCTTGACTTTATATCGTCTACAAAAAGCGACTTGCACTCTTGGACGTTGGGAATAAAGTGCCGATTATCAACTTGACAGCGCTTGGTAACAAACTTCAGAATATATATTTTCTAGAATCTATGTGTTATTACGAACATTATACTTTAATCTTTATTGGTTGATAATTCACTAATTAAATGCTTTAAAATATAGCTGTTTTATTATTATTTTATTGGGCTAGATGTAACTAGAAAAAAAAATACGTTACACAGCCTCTTCCCAAGAGAAAAAATTCGAGGTATGGAAGAATTTTTTCTAAAAAAATTTTTACGACTGAAACTTCAAAATTATTCTTATTGACCGTATAAACATCTTACTACTCACAACAAAACAGCACAAACTTTAACTATAACTAACGATGAGTTTAACCAAAAAAAATCAGAATCATTCACTAATTGATATGGTGGAATATTAATGCATGGGATTGAGTGATTAGTAACTACGCGTACTACACGCCTATAAAGGGACAAATTGGGGAAGTCATAATCGGTATTTACGTCAATCAGTTAAGAATATTTAGGGGAATCTAACACTCAGTGGGTGCATGTCATTTATAGTCACAAACGCAACAACCATATCAAAGTCAAAAATTTTACCTAAAACGAAAAATATTTTACTATAAATCAGAACTGTAATAATCAAAATCGATTGTATAACAAAATTACTACTAAACAAAAATCTGTACAACGAATACTCTTCTCTACTTTACTATATCTGGGTTAAGGATTTATGTACATAACTATCCAAATGCTAATTACATTTAAACTAATTGATGAATTTAATAGGTACCAAAAACTGTTAGTTACTAAGTCCATTCACGAAACAAATCTCTAATACTCGAGAAACAGACAAAGTATTAACAATACTTATCCATCAACAAGATAACTTTAATCTTTGGTGAGCACCTCACAACATTTTCTGTAAGATCACTATTCTACAGACTCAACTATCTCTCTCAAAATTCTCTAACTTCAGTGATTCATCACCAAAGAACTCCAAAACCACTAATAAATCATACTTTGAGCCTACTGGGAGACATCCACCAGCAACTCACAAAAACTCTTCATGAACTATCTTAGCTCATGTATACTCTCAACAAGAATAAGCACATCAGGCCTAGTCTCAAACTACTAAACTAAAACTCAAGCATTCCTTTAATGCTTAACACTCTATCACACTCTAACTATATAACTATATACTCAACACTTTACTAAACACTCTCTCTACTCACCATCATATACTTCATTACTGAATACGTATTTCTTCACTGAATACACATTCATCTCTACATACCTGCAACATCTCTAAGCATATGCTGCACTCTCAAACACCTCACAAAAAAACATATCATCATTCAAGATCCATAAACATATCCTTGTCGTCATCAAAATTATCATTTAACACATGCAACATCCAAATCAACAAACATATCAAGCTCTATTACTACTAAGACAAAAATTACTTTATGCAAATCAAAAATTTTTTACTGTCTTTAAACTTGTCCTACTTAAGAGTTTAAAACATGGACCAAAAAGAATTACAACTAACATCAATTATAATTAGAAGTACTTAAGGATCAGAGACATTTTTAACATCTTCACTTTCACCTTCATCTATCGCTAAATTACTGATACTAAGCATTTTCTTTGACTTAACGTTGAAGACATGGTAAATAAAAAAAGAATTTAAATACGAAATTATTTTCTACTTTACTTCATGATAACTATTAATAAATGTTCTGGTACACGCTTACTCCACCCACAATCAAACTGTCGATACAAACCAAAATGCTTCACAACGCATAAATTTGCTAGAATGACAAGCTCCTGTATGAGCCTCACCTAGACTTACAAACGAAATAAGCAAAACGAATCACATCATAACTGAATTCAAATAATCTCAAGTGACAATGCCAAAACTGCTGAAGTGACAAACTTACCACGATTCTCGTATAGACTGACATAACGCTACGCGATGAACCACAACAAGTTTCGCTTAGATCTAACTTAACTCAACATACTACGTTGCAACGCGACCATAAAAATTGCTACTCAAAACAAATCAAACCAAACCAAAACGTGCTCATGCACAAGAGCAACCTTCAAACTATATTTCAACAGTAAAAACTAGTGTACCATTAATCGACCAACAAATATAACTAATAGGACTAAAAGATGAACCCACTATCGATGTAATACATCCAGAATCAAATAAACCTGTAATATCCATATCGAATAACTTTACCATCACATATGGGCGGTTATCATAAGGCTTTTTCTCAAACAATGCATTAGCTTTAGGTGGAACTCTACTCTTGCAAAAATTTCTAACCACCTGAAGCCATCGCGACCACTCCTCTTTACAACATAGACCTTCTCGATCACACAACATAACTGTAGCCTCTTGTCTAAACCCAGGGGAATCGTTATTCAACTTCTGTTCCTCTACTCGTTGAGTTGGACACGACGGACAAGTGATACTAGTCACTCCTTTACGACCACAACCATAACAAAATAATCTCTTAAAAGATCTACAGACACTGAAAGTATGTCCATAACGTGAACAATTCCAACATATCAATTTATGTCTAATAAAAGAGTTACCTACTCTACTCGTTACTGTCATTGGGGTAGCAGAATTAAGAACTTGAACTGGGGAATGTGAAGACGTAGGGGTATAGACATGACTTGAAGCATTCTGAAATGAACGAGGGGTTTTGTTTCTAAAATGTGGATTAAAATAATTAATAGGCTGCTTGTGATTATATGATGCAGCTGAAACAGACTTATGTTTACTTAAAGAAGCTTCTTCTAACTTCTTACACAATTTAACTAACGTACTAATATTCTCTATCTCTGTAAGAGCAAGGTGCTGAATGAAATATGGTAATAAATTTTTCTTGACTATTCTAACTTTAGTATGTTCTGCAGGAATAATAGGTAATCGGTTAAATAAACTTTCCATATTAGCAATGAACAAGACTACTGATTCACCGTTCTTCTGTAATCTATTTTTGATTTTCTCCCAAATATCGTCCTCAGGATGTGCTGGTAAGAAATCTTCCTTTAATCTATTAACCAATGAACTCCAATCTGTTACTGAACTACGAACGCAACGATACCATACCAAGGCATCACCGGTAAACAATTCAACTGCAGAATTAAATAATTCCATTTCAGATACCTTTCGGGACTGTGCAATATCACTAATGTTTTCTAAAAATTGATATAAGAGAGATGGGTTTCCTGAATATTTTATCGACCAAGATCCAATAGGGACTGACTGTGTGACATATGTAACCGTTGGAATGGGCACGTTAGATGCAACAATAGGATTTATGTTAATATCTTTATGATTTGAACTCGAATCTTTATTTAATTTCTCATGCAGATCTGCTTCCACAACAAGAATAGTAGCCAAACTTTCATTTTTAAATAACACAATTTCCTCCAAATTTTCCTTAGGGAGCTTTAACCGTTGAATTCTACCTGTAAGATGTATTAATCTTGACCTTATCCTTTTAAAAATTGACTCTGCGGGATCATCCATAAATTCTAACAAAACATTTTTAACTGACTCTATACTAGACTCAATCTCTTCTTTCTCTACTTTCACTTTATAGTAAGAAGGATCTATCAAACAACCGGGTTTATCTGTTTCTTTGGCCAACAACCTTGCTAAAATTTTCCTTTTATCTGAAACTGGTCTTGAATTTTCAATGCCTCTAATGTTCAATTCATATTCTAACTCATTTTTAAGTAAATGTACGATGCTATAAGTTTCTGCCATAATTAAATATCTGAATATCTCTAACGTAACTCAATTATATAATCTTTGAAGATGAAATCACAAACAAACGAATGTCCTAACTATATAAAGAAGAACCCACTATAAACTGTAACCAACTTTAACAAAAATGAAACAAAAAAAGATATTACTAGTATCAAAGCAAACCTCAGTCGGTAGAGCATGAGACTCTTAATCTCAGGGTCGTGGGTTCGAGCCCCACGTTGGGCGCCAGTGTAATGTAAAATGGGTAATTAAACTTTATGTAAGTTTATTACTCTTTATCCTCGTGACTATCAGCTATATACCAAACCTCTCTATTTTCTATACTTTAATCTGATATCACTAGGTCGAGAATTTCTTCTTTTTATTTTTAAGCCCAAGGTAATGTCGGATGGAAAACGGCTTTAGTCAAAGAAAACTCTTAAGGGTTAAACGGCTAGTAGAGTGTTAGCTCTGGGTAGATCATGAGCATGGGTCATGGGTGAATAATAGACCAAAAATACCTTTAATAAGCGCCACCGTATTTTTTAATACAATTGCCAACAAAATTTAACTGTGTTTGTATAAGGGGAATGCGGAAACCTTATCTTAACACCACTAACATAGCCATAAAACTTGAATTTCACTCTTTCGGACACACTTACCAAAACCTCAACCACCAGATGTCAAACAGATGTCTCAGCTTTACCTGTGAACAAACAAAAACACAACATGGACACCATTTGTGTCCTCAAAAGCATATGCCAAAAATAGAATAAGTGAATTTAAACATCTGTAATATACTAAATGAATTTAGTTTCATTACACACCCTTGTTTACTTAAGGAGGACTTGCTCTAGTTTCCTTTTTTCTAATTTAAATGTTGAATAATAAAACGTCTTTCAAAAGAAACAAAAGGAATTCTATTTATATAAATGTTTGATTATATACAGTTGACTGCAATATATAGGATTATGTTCTTGTCATATTTTTTATAAAAAATTTTAGTGAAATTTAACATTCAACATAAATATATATAAATGGATCATTTTTATAAGAATTAGTTAAATAAACATGTAATATATTATTTGTTCATAACACATAATTTTATTTTTCTTTAATCATTGAAGTACTTCATTGACTATTACAACAAATATTGATCGTCAAAAAGCAGCGATTGTAAAATGCAAATACTCAAATTTAACTATAATCTACAAAAAAAACACGCGAATTTCTACACCAATGAAAGAGCTTTTACATGACCTGAATGTCTTTAAGCAAAATGTAAAATTAAACTAAGACTGCATCTGGCGTCTAGATTAGAAAACAGAATCTATACTATTTTTTATCTGACATAAGTTGTCATTCTAGATATCTTAAACACATTGATTGAATGCGTGTACAAACAACTGACAAACTAGATACTTATTCGTTGTTGTTACTAACTTCAAAAAACTACTTTATATTTTCGTTACTCTAATAATCAACGTAGGATATTTCATAATAATTTACTATAGTTTCAAAGTTATGGAAAGTTTCAAACACTCACGTGCATCCAAATGAATTGCAGGTGCAAAACCTTGACGTCAGCTGTTGTATTTTTCCAGCGTAATATCTAGTTGATATTAGTCATCGGTAAGTTTGGAGTTCAGGATTCTTTGTAGAATAAACAATTGCTATACTGCGTAGTTAATTAAATAGAACGAAACCATAACTGCTTGCTTTAAATTTACTGCGACGAAGATTTATTATAATTTAACATCGAAAATTGTTGTTGTAGATATGTCCGTAAGATATTGCACTAAGGTGAAAAATATTAGTATAATTTATTGTATTAATATATACCAACTGTCTTAAATGATGTCCTATAATCGTTCCATATTCTCAGGCCTGTAGGGATCAACTAACTTATGTGAAGCGAGGCTTATCAAAACTCGTGCCCACACGACCGCTGTTAGGCTCAACCTCTAGACCGTAAGAAGCTATTGTTCTTTACGTTTTCTTCTTGACTTTATTAGACGCCACGTGTTTTAACCGGGCCATCTTGACTTTATATCGTCTACAAAAAGCGACTTGCACTCTTGGACGTTGGGAATAAAGTGCCGATTATCAACTTGACAGCGCTTGGTAACAAACTTCAGAATATAGATTTTCTAGAATCTATGTGTTATTACGAACATTATACTTTAATCTTTATTGGTTGATAATTCACTAATTAAATGCTTTAAAATATAGCTGTTTTATTATTATTTTATTGGGCTAGATGTAACTAGAAAAAAAATACGTTACAACACACTACGATAAAATATTCATTTAAATATTTCTTTTACAAATTCTTCTGCAAATTCCTATGAATACCTTTTAAATAATCGTTTTGTATATTCATTGGAAGACTCCTTCGTATATTCCATTGTTAGAATGATTCCGTTTTATCTGGTTTCATAAAAATTAGGCCGTTTAAATGTTGTGTTTCAAGATGATATTGACCCTTTATTTGCATATGTATAAACATCTGTTTACACATGATGTAGTACCATCACACAAACAACATCTGTTGAAACGAGGTAAGAAATTTGTATTATTCTTACATCACGTCTGCACTTGGCGAACTTTGATACAAGGCTGCACCAGAAAATAACTTTACGATGACCTATTAGTACTATTATTCTGTTTAACAAACTAGAAAGGGCTTTGATAAATTTTTATTGCCAATATAAATGCAGTGTAATAACAGTTATTATTATTAATGAAATTAAGCAAATCCATAGAGTTCTGACTAAAGTTTCATTTATGCATAATTTTAATTACAGCTTTTGAACATTGAATTTAGATATTTTCATATATATGTGTAAACCGAATAACAGATCTGGTATTTTTGGTATAGATTTGAGTTAAATTTTGTAGTAAAAGAAACACTTAAAGTTTTTGATATTTCTTTCGAATTCATAATCCTACCTCAGGGTAGATGAAATTTATATTATCTTTTTTAAACGTAAATTTTATACATACAATTTTTTATGAAGAAACAACTTTTAATTAAAGAAACAACATTTAATTCTCTTAATTAATTGTTCTATTTTGAACAAGTGAGTTCAGAAATAGTGTAACTAGGTATATGAACAAATGGCATAAAGTGGTAACTCCGATTTAGCAAGAAGCTTTAATAGCCCTTTTAGAATTTTAAGCTTAATATTTGTGTTCATAAAATTGTGTGCATAATTAATCTTTTCAGTTTTTATACGAGGTAGCAAGAGAATACCTCTTGTGTCCTCACTTTGTTAATTTAATTAAATTTCCTTTACAGCTTCTGCGTTAGCAGTTAATACGATATTCCTCTCTAAGGACTTCCAAGTCTCCCTTAGGGAAACCCTGTGTTTAAAACTTAATGACTTGGTGGCGCCCTCCCTAAACCCTTATTTTGGTATGAATTAAGCCATAGTAAGCTAATAATGTTTTGTAAAAAGAACCACGACCAATCCTCATAAGTTCTATCCAAGGAATAGACCCCTAGCATAGTCGAAAGATATTTGCGTTCCATCATTTTAATGAAATCCTTCCTTAAATTTTACTGGTTCCATTTGGGGATATTAAAGAACCCACGGGTTACTTTAATTAACTAATCAACTCCAATAGAAAGTGAAAATTTAGTAAGAAACTGTTTAAAAAATGTTGACACAACATGTTAAATTGAGATGTTTTTAATTCACATCTGTAGTAGAAATTAATATGTTAATAAAATTAAATGTTCACTCCCTAGTTAAAAATAGTAACTTAATCAAAAAGAAATTTTAAGATTGAGAAACTAGATTGTAATTAATTACTTACACAAAGTGAACTGTAAGCTAATAATCAACTTGCTTTTAAACAAGCTAAAATAATATATTTCAAATGCCTATAGTTTAAAAAATTTTTATAAGATTTTAGTGTTACAAGATGCATGCAGATAATTAACATACTCCTAACATAAAAAATATATTTGTAAAGTTGTATCTTATAAAAGTTTTTAAAAATTTATTTTGATTTATTAGTAACGAGTTGTTAGTAATCTATAAGGAAGAATTAGAATCTTTATTTAGATACTCATCTATACGTTTATTCAAGTTGTCTGGAAGTATATGGCATTACAAAGGTCACCAGAAGGTTTAATACAAATCCTTGAATCAACATTGCAAAACAACAGCTATGGAAAGCACACTACAACACATGTGTTCAATACATGTATCTACAAAAGCGGTTTGCCCTAAGGTATGCTGAATTGAAATCTTTCTTTAAAAAGTAATTAAAGTGTGAATTATTAGATGAAGAATATTATATCGAAGTACTGCATTAAATTGAACGGACTGAATTTATTAAACGTAACTGCATAGATAAACTAGTTTCTTAAACTGCAAGCATAATTGGTTGTCAAATACATAAATTTCTTGAATTAATCATTTATTTGTAAAACTGTGAACATTATTAGTTGTAAGACTGCAAGCATCATAATTTGTTTGTGAAACTATGAGCTTTATTAGTTCTATAAAATCTGAGTTTCATAATTTGTATAAGTTCTAGAGATTGTAAAGGTTGTGCTACGGATAGCAATAAAATGTAACTTTCGAAACAAAATCTAGGATTACTTACCATTGTAATCATTTCAAAATTAACTAAACATTAATTAGGGTGGAAGAGCCTTAATCACTATTATAGTTATTCTTTCAATGCTACTCTCAAATGCCAAGGCCAGACAAGGCCATGCATCGTGGCCGAAACCACAACTGACAAAGACTTGTAAACTGGTCTAAGTTAAGAACAACCTGTGATAACCACTAAACAAGTTTTTAAGTTGCAGCAGCAGCCGAGAGCTCAACCTAATATTGCTAAATACTAATGTATAATATAAAGGTGCGTTCAAAAATAAACAGCGGTTTCATATTAGAGTAATAATAATTGTTCTATTGCTTTTTCTTTCAGTATTTCTCCTATTATTTTTTGTTTGTTTTCTGAGATTTTTTCTTTTATGTATTGTGTCAGGTGTCCTATGTATTTTGTCCTATGTATATTTGTTTGTATTTTATGTTGCCATTGTGGAATTTTTGTTTTTTTGTTTGTCTGTTGATTGGTTTTTTTTTGTGTGGATTCTTGTTGTGGTAAATACTCCTATGTAAATTAGTTGTAGTTCTTCCATATTTGTGTCAATTTATATTTTGTTTCCTGTGATTGTGTTAACGTGTGCAATTGTTGCATTTATCTTTGTGTCATCTGGTATTTTGTGTATGAACGGTTTGATGTCATTGCTTGTGTCTTTGAATTTTATCTATGTTATTTAAAACTTCTCTTCTATTTCTTTGATTTCTTTGTTTTTATTTTGTGTTATTCCATGTGGCAGTTGTGTGTTTATTTGTTTTTTCCTGGTTATTATGTAGGTGTTTTTGTGTTTTCTTGTGTTTTGTTTCCCTTGTCTGTTTGCTTTTTGGTATATGTTTCTGTTTGGATGTGGTTTTGTAGTACTTGTTCTTTTATTTATTATTATTCTTTATTCTTCTCTGGTAGTTTTATCTGGTTTTAGCAGATAAGCACATGGACTGTTGTCTTTATATATATATAAGTAATATTACATATTTAAAAATTTCCTACTGATTTTACAGGTCTCGAGTGTGACTGATTTTTGTAGATGTGTGAATGTGTTTGTATGTAGTTGTAATTTTTTGATGTATTGGTGTAGGTTGTTAGGTAGACTCCTGTACTTGATGATATGGTCAGTATTATTTCTACTTTATCTTAATGCCATGTCTTTGATTTCTTCAGCTAGTTGTATGTATTTTTCTATTTTTTCTCCTGTCTTTTTCTGTATTTTGGGTTTGTTTGGGATAGATATTTCTATTAGCTGTGCGATTTTCTTTTGTTTGTGGATAAGTCTAATGTCTGATTTGTTCTGTGGTGTTATTTTGTCAGTTATTATTATTTTGTTTCAGTATAGCTGGTGTTCTATGTTTTCAAGTATGTTTTGTGGTGTGTATTTATATATCGGTGTGTGTGAGTTTGTGTTGTAGGGTTAGTTGTTGGTGTATTATTTTTGCGTCGTTTTCAAGTCATTTGATATATTCTGTTTGCTAGTATTGGGCATGTTCTTGTGATGTATTCTATTATTTTTATTTGTTGTTTACTTAGTCTACATTTGTCTGTTCATTATTTATTATTATAAATTTATGTTTATAAATTAACATGTTTTAAATAGGTATCAAAGCTCTTAACTCCTGCTGAACACATACACAACCCCTAAAATTAATAGATACAAAACTCGTAGCTCCATGCTACTTTAGAAATCTCCTTAACATTGTTAATATGATAAAATCATTACTTAATGATGATTACATAACCACTATAAACACTTGTAAAACAGAGCACTCGATGGTGGATATTATGATCGTTACACAACAATATGTCAGTAACGCAGTTACAAGGTTATCCAACCCAAAAAATGAAGTACTGGAGATACATGCTTTGTTAAAACTTAAATAGCCCACCCTGGAATTTTTTTGTATGTAAGAGGTTAACACATAGGTGGAGAATATTTACTGTTTTAGATTGATATTAAAAAGTCATTTTACTCTAAAAGTGGAGTTATGAGGTTTGCTAATTAGGGTAGTGATACATGTTGATTTATACGTATGTGAAATACCGGTTTAATTTGGACTAATTATCTAGCATTAGAATCAGCTTATTTATGTTCTATCCATGCGCCTTTGAAAATTAACTTTCTCCGATTAAAAGTAACCGATCGATTTTAATTGTATATTGATCTGACCTATTTTTAATGTACCAGAAGAGTAAACATACTTTGAGTTGAAACCGACCCCACCTTTTAGTGACTACTTCGCAAGAGCAGCAGTAGTTGAAATTGGCCTCTATATATTTTGTATGTGCACAGTTTAAGGTGAAACTGGATCTGCCCCACCTCCAATATCATATAATACCCTGCGAGTCTAAACCACCACGATATGATCTTCCAAAGGTCCATAAAGTGCGCTTTAAATTCTTCCTAATAGTAAACACAATTGATTCAGCAATTTACTTTCTTCAAAATACCTGCTTGACTTTTTAACATCTTATGCAGGCAATAATCAATCTCATATTTTGAACTCCATCTGTTGTGGAGAAAATGTGTATATCTTAATTATACAAAGATCTTTACACTCATTTTAAAAATTCTTTTAGTTCAGTAATTAAGTACTATCAAATAAATTAAACATTAAACATTAATGACCAGAGATAATTTTGTTATTTATATCCTAATTACTCAAAGATTTTTACAAATCATTTTAATAATTTATTCGGTTTAGAAATTGAATATTACAAAATAAAGTAATACATAGGACTATATATAACTTGCACTATGCAGTGACTAGATAGATGGCAGACATTGTAACAAAGTGATATTTCCTAAACATTAGTAATAAGCAGAGATAATTTTATTTTGATGAAGTTTGATGTTGGTTCTTCAAGAAAGCTACCTCTTGTATAATTTGTATGTTTAAAAAACCATTTGGCAAATAAATTTCATATAACATAAACTTTATAGATCTTGTTCCTTAAGTTTAAATATTCATTCGATAAATGTTATTTTTAGCTCTCTTTTCTTATAATCAGTGTTCCTGTTTTCTGCGAATCAGGTGTCAGTGTGTTTGTACTATAAGTTCTCCATATTTTTACTCAATTGATAGCTCCTTATGAACTACATCGAACACCAAAATATTTTGGAAAATTGGCTGTTTGTTCTAGAGATACTGAGATTTTTTGAAATTGAAAAACTCTGTTGTATTAAAATATCTTCTGACCCAATAAATACTTTTTTTTAACTTTTGATTGGCTGCCCCTTATAAACTCTGAAACCAGTCAATGGATCATGATAAAATTTTATGTGATGATAGGTTTAGGATGGGTCGGGTAAAGTAATTGTTTGAACTCAACTTGTCAACAGCAAATGTGTGGTAAAATAGCGATCTGAAAAAAATGGAATTCTATAATTTAATGTTTTGAGTTCGGGAAAGTAACTTTTTTAGAGCTTTATGATTAGGAAAATCTGATGGTGTCATTTGTTTTTTCTTAAATGATCAAGTGATTAGTTATTGGGTCCAAAAGGTATCTAAAACATTGAAAAATAGGTTTTTTTTACACTAATGGCATCTATTAGAAATTAGGAAAATCGCCTTTATGAATTATTTTAGTCAAGGAATTGATTGTTGAAATCCGTTTTTTCATAAAATGTGATATAGATTCCAAAAAAAAGTCAATCTGTTTTACCAAACGATTGACAATCAAGTTAAAAAGCAGCCCAAGACCCAACATATAGCTCTTATAGTTAGCGAACCAACATTATTTGAATATGAGTCATACTTTAATATCTTTAAATTCTTAAACTTTTGTCAAGTATATCAATACTTCTTTGAACATGGTTCTCTAAATTTTTGCCATTCTTTGTTTTGTAAATATCTGGAACTTGATTTTGTTCTTATTATTTGGAGGATGTACACTGCTTTTAATTTTTTATGAACATATAAAGAATGATGTATTAGTTGTCACTTCCTTATTTAAAAGCACAAAGAAGTTTTTTGAAGTTATTATTTAATGTGTTTCAAAATTGGTATGCATAATATGATATAATAGATATAGATAATATAGTGAACATCTTATGACGGATGTCCTTTGTTTTTGCCATAACTGGGTAGTTAGGACAAAAGAAAGGATGCAACCAGTTTAACATTGCAAACTGTTAAACTCTGAAGTTTAAAGCATAAGTGCTATGATTGCTTATGTGAAGCTAAAACAGGCTCCAATATTGTGATTTGATTTATTTGTTCTTATGTTTTTATAGTTGGGCTATATAAATTGAAGATTTTTTATCTAGTGCTAATTTAAATTTTAAAATCTATTTAGAGTTAACTCCACCCAAATGACCTGATTAATGCTTCAAGGCTTATGACTTACAAGACTTTCACCAATAACAAGTATATCTTTTTGGTTAGTAAATTATCTACCTTACTATAAAACATGTTTAACTTGGATCGTTTATTGCAGGAATCTAACGTTAACCTATAAAATCATTTGACAGTTTTATTCTAATGAAAGTGCTTAAAAATTTTAAATATCACACATAATGTTCCCATAATTCCTGTATATAGTTTTCTATGGCTACAATATAAAAATTAAAACTTTTAATTCTTTTATAAATGAAATTTATTTATTTATTATTTTTGTTACATAATAAATCAATCCTTATTTAATATTTTTGCTTATATATGGAAAATTGTGTAGTTATTTGTTTACACTTATTTTGTTTGTTGCAGATTTAAAGATATATTTTTAAATGGAGTTGTCACATAGTCTTACTTTAAATGAAGAAGCACTTGCACAAGTTCCACCAGCTAAACGACCGGTTTTTATTTTTGAATGGCTTAGGTTTTTAGATAAAGTATTAATAGCAGCACAAAAGGTATTTTCTGATTTGTTGTAAATTGATTGTTTACATTGTGTTTTACAGAATGATATAAAAGGTTGTCAAAAGAAGCTTGTTGAACAATTAACAAATCATATACAAGAATCGCCTGGGCCACCAACACGTAAACTGATTGCACGATGCTTAGCTACACTTTTTTCTGTTGGAGATACGTTTTTACTTTTTGATACAGTTAATAAATGCAACGACATTTTGAAGAACAAGGATGATTCACCTACTTTTTTACCTACAAGACTGTAAATAAAATATTGTAAAGATAATTTAGTTATTTGTTATTTGTAGGGCTGCAATATGTTGTGTGGGATCAATGTATGAAAAATTAGGCAGGATGATGGGACGTTCATATGAAGAAACTGTTCAAATTTTGATTAGATTTTTACGTAGTGCAGAATCTCAGACACGTATTGAAATTATGTTAACACTCGAAAAGGTATGTTACATTGTTTTGATCTGCATGCATTTTTGTGTATGTGTATGTGTGTGTGCGTGTGTGTGTGCATGTGTGTGTGCGTGCGTGCGTGTGGGTGTGGGTGCGTGTGCGTGTGTGCGCGCATGTGTGCGTGTGTGTATGTGGGTGTGTGCGTGTGCGTGTGCGTGCGCGCGCGCGTGCGTGCGTGCGTGCGTGTGTGTGTTATTATTATTATTATTATTATTATATTCAAATATTATGTACAAAAATCAAAGGTTACAGTTTTTTTGTTTTAGAGATAAATTAATAAAAATAAATGTCCTTTGCCGCCTTCCACGTTAAAAAAATACATATATATTTATTTTTGGATACTAGTAGTTTGATATCACTGCTGTGGCCATTACTTATGGGAAAAAGCGCTCTCCTTTCTAGTTGTCTTGTATTTGTTTTGCGAAATTGAGCGATCGATCTTCCACCCAACATAGGACTTTATTGATTGTCCAAATATCTTCGAAAGTGGTCAAAGTGTTGTTGCTAAGGTGCCATGTAAATTCTTTTACAATTCTAGACTTCAATCGTGTTTTATATACTTTTACGTAGGAAATATAATGTCTATCTTTTTTGTAGGTATCATTCACTGCCCGATAAATAACGCTTTTCGTAAGACTTATTAAGTAATTTGCGAGATTTCCATTTTTAGTTTGTATGTCGATACCAGAACACATTTCTGATATAAGAAGTTTTCTACGCTTTAACAATTTGTTTAATATACCTTCAACGTAGCTCCAGAGACGTGCTGATGGTGGACAGGTAATGATCAAATGCCAATTGTTGCCTTTTTCATTGCACTCCGTGCAATTTTCGGAATCCTTAAGTCCGGCCTTATACAGGAATGTTAGATCTGCTAGTCTGTTTTTTGCAAACCGCCATTCAATTGCAGCGTCATAGCCTAGCGTTGGTGCTACGAAGAAAGTTGATCAATTAACTTCATCATCCGCCCAATTTTCTGTGAGGGGTTCGTGGCAGTTTAGTAGTGTTGCTGTAATTATTTTTTGTATTTTGGCCCTGTTTGCCTTCTCTATAGGGACACAAATATCTTTCGATTTAGCATTTATATTTACAAAATATTTATTTGGATCTGTGTTTCTATTAACGTAGGCCTCGCATCGCTTGATGAAAGCTGTAATTCTTTTGTAGTGTAAAACCAAATCATTTTGAACTAGTTCCGATAAACACTGTAACCTGTCCCTTACTTGATCTTCTGACATCCAGACGTCGTGGTTGATGAAGTCCGAAATAGTTTTGAAGTTGCATTCCCACCATCTAGGACTGAACATTGGAGGTATCGTTTGTTCTTTTAACAGTTTACTGTATGTGGTTGGAAGGCTCCTGATATCGTTCAAGTTTGTGGGAAAAGTTGGAGTATGTCGTTTGAATTGTGCACCATGCACGTACAAGACATTGTAGAAAGGCATTAGGTTTATAGTTCTTAATTATTTTATTCCCATTTTCAAGTGTTAAGAGCTGCCAAGATACTTCATATGGGTTGATTGTTGTCATCAAGTATTTTCTAAAAATGGCCCAGTTTTCTTTTTGTGAGGAATTCATTAGACGGCAACCTAGAAACAGCCGAAAACTAATTCGTTTCGTCTGTAAATGAACTAGGCCAATGCCACCTTGATCTAACGACAGAAATAAATCTCTAGACTTTGTCCAATGTTTTCCGCTCCACACAAAATTGATAAATATTTTTTGTAACGATTCCAACTGTTGATCGCTGAACGGGAGTATTTGCAAAAAATGCCAAAGTTTTGGCGCTACATATTGATTGATCACTATTTTTCGACCAATAAGAGACAGGTTCGGGAACCGTTTCCCCCATGTTTTCAATCTTTGTTCGAGTTTGGGAAGAATCTCTTGAAATGTGATGTTAACATCTTGCTCGATATTACCCGAAAAGTGTATTCCCAAAATTTGTATGCCTGTTGTGGACCATACAAAATTTAGGGGAGAATCTATTCGTGTTTTCCAAGGCCCGATCCAAAACCCTTTTGATTTTTGAACATTAATAACCGCACCAGAGTTCACTTGATATGTTTTCTGCATTTGCCCGAGTCGAACAAAATCACTGTCTTTCGATATAAACACCGAAACGTCATCAGTGTACGCGGCATTGACAATTTTTACAGACTGCGATGGTATAGATAGGAAAAAACCTTGGAGGGATTGTCGGCACAGTGAAAGAAATGGCTTTAAGGATAGTATATATAGAGGACCTGAAAGAGGACACCCCTGGTGCACTCCCCTATTATGCTGTATTGCACTGGTTAATAATGAACCAACCTTTATGTGGGACACAGCGTTTCTGTATAACGTTTTAATGTAGCCGATAAAACTGGGTCCAAAGCCGAAGATCTTAAGAAGAGTGAACAAATATTCGTGGTTGATACAATCGTAAGCACCTTTTTGGTCTAACTTCAGCACAGCTAGAGAAATGTTATTTTCATGAACGTAGGCGATTAGGTCTTGATGCAAGTGAAGAGCGTCAAATATAGTTCTTCCTGGAATGGAGAAACTTTGATCGGGATGAACAAGTGAACCAATAACATTCATTAACCTCTTTGACAAAGCCTTAGCCAAAATCTTGTAATCTACATTAAGAAGAGATATTGGTCGCCAGTTTTCAATATACGATATCTGGTCTTTAGCCTTTGGTAGTAACCCGATTACAGCAGTTGTCGTAGATTTGGGTAGCTCGTTACGCTTCAATGCTTCACTAAATACTGTGTGATATAAATGTTGAAGTTGATCCCAGAATTTCAAATAAAATTCGGTTGTTAGTCCATCCATACCGGGTGCCTTGTTTTTGTTTAAAGATTTTAATGCGGCTGTAAAATCGTTTAGTACAAATTCTTGCTCTAGCTTCGTCTTATCGACGTTATTAATTTTTGGCAGGTTTGAATACAAATCGGAGTGCGTATCTACAATACAGTGTTTTGTAGAGTATGTTTCCCGAAAATGGTTTCTAATATGCTTACAGATATCTAACGGATTCTTAACTACATTACCATCAATTACTAGTTCCGTTAGTGAGATAAAAGGATTAAAGGTTTGTCGCTCTAGTGCGGGTTTGTCTGACATGTATAGATCCTTATATTTCTCGATAAGAGTATTGTGCCGGGCGTTTCTGTGGTATGAGCGTTGTGTTTCCTTAATTATTTCATAAATATCGTTTACTTCTGCATCTGAAGGATGTTGAAGAGACTTTTGGAGTTGTTTGTTTAAATTCAAGAGTTCTGCTTTCAAGCTTTGTCGTTTCTGTCTCATATATTGTACCGTTATATGTTTAATATCAATTTTGATACTGTCCCATCTACAGAGAGGATCCACATTTTGTAAATCAGTTATATTGATTTGCTGCAAAAACTCATGCATACATTCGACAAAATTGTTGTCTGATAATAGACTATTATCGAACTTCCAATATGGCGAGCGACAGCTTACAGTTTCGACTCTGAGCTTCAATATTACTGTTAAGTGATCAGAGAAACTATTTTGGATATGTATGGTGCTGAGGGAATTAACTAAATTGTGCGAACAGTATATGCGGTCCAGCCTTGATGCTGAGTTGGGAGTTGCATATGTATAGCCACCCTTCGCTTTATTAAAAAATCTCCAGCAGTCATTTAAATTAAAATTGACTACTATTTCTCGTAGTCTATTTGCGATAGT
The DNA here is from genome assembly GCA_036346225.1 of Platerodrilus igneus. Taxonomy (NCBI): domain Eukaryota; kingdom Metazoa; phylum Arthropoda; class Insecta; order Coleoptera; family Lycidae; genus Platerodrilus; species Platerodrilus igneus. Next base: position 3,948,175 of record JARFIW010000873.1, read on the forward strand.
TGTTTGATTTTCAATAGAATGCAATCGATCGCTAGATGGTTGCAGCGTGCAATTGTAATCCCCGGCTAAAATTATTTTATCTTGGTTTTTGGTATCGTGAGTTCTAAGGTCGATTAAAAACTTTTCAAGAGCTTTTAGTATGTCTAGAGCCTTTAATGAATCATGAGGTAGGTATATGGCAATAATATGCCAGTTGTAGTTGTCAAGTGTGACGGAAAGATGCTGCAGGTAGGACGGATACAGTAGTTTGTTCCTAATAACCTGCATGTTGTTTAAATTTTTAACCATTATAGCCGTACCTGTGTAATCAGCGGTGGCTGGGTTACCAAATACACGATATTTCAAGTTCTGAAATTGCAATTCCGGGATGTAGTTGGTATTTATTTCTTGCAAAACGGCGATATCAGGCTTGGTCTGTTTTAGAAAATCGTGTAATTCGTACTGTTTATGTTGACTACGTACGCTTTTGGTATTAAGCGTTAGAATATTTAAAGAGGTGTGCGCCATTATTTAATTTTGAATATATAGTTGATAGTTCACTTTATTTTAGCATAGTTGAAAAACGTTCTATTATGGACTAGTAGCAGCTTGCATCGCTCGCCAAGCTGTCCGTAGAGTTTGCTTTGTGTAAACTTTCTTGGGATCCTGCAGCAACGGTGGGTGCCACTGAATCAACACGTATATCAGTTGTTAAACCCTTCTGAATTGAGATATAAAGGCGCTTACATCTTTCCTTTAGTGCTCGCGTTTTACATGCTGAAGATGCATCCTTGATAAGTTTTACTAACTCATCAATGTGGTTTGTATACTTTTTTGCTATGGAAAGTGGTTGATCGCTACCCTTTACCTCTTTTAGAAAATCCGTAAACTGGGTTAAATCTAGCCTGTGCTTCTTATTTTGCCATAGTACTTCCAAATCTTCATAATCGTTGTCGCTTACAGATATTTTCTCAACTCGAATTCGTTTGTGTGCCTGCACGAGTGGTTGTTCAGTGCTACCCTTTTCAGGTTTTCGATTGTTATTAATCTTTGTGATTGTTTCAAAAGAAATTGTTTGTAATATATCACTCTCAACGGCTTCCGTTTCAGAAATTCTTTTTGTTGTCGAACTGCTGTTAATCGGTATGGCAGGGGTGGTGGCTTCAGTAGTATTGATACTAGACGCTGGTGGTCTCTTATTGCCAATCGATTCTTGGATCATGCAGAGATCTGGATTAACGCTTTGTATGTTATTTGTGCATCTGGATGAAATATGTCCCATTTCTTTGCACAAAAAACATTTTACTCTTTCATCTGAAAGGAAGATGCGATAAACTTCATCTTCGTGCGACAATGTAATTGTTTCGGGTATCGCTTCGTTATCCACGATATATACTTGTCTCTTTGAAACTCCTTACATGCCGAAATTCGTTGAGACCTATTCCGGCACCAATGAAGGACAGGGGGAGAGCAATTTTAAACCGTTGTCTTTTAATGTATTTTCATCGATTTCGTGAGGAATGCAGGGAGATACATTGGACAAGACGATTCTTTTGGAAGGACATATTAGTTTTCTAGCCGGAATAAACATGTCGGCAATATTAATTCCACCATATTTATGTACAAACGACGAAGCTATGTCATTGTTACTAAAATATATGCAAATATGGTTGTTTGACATTCTGGAGGCAAATAGTATGTGTTTAGGTAATACTAGTTTACTTGTGACTATGACGTAATCTTTTACTGGTATGCCTTCGATAGACGGAAATATAATAGCCTGATCTTTTTTTGGGAAAAAGCGTAGATCTAATAACGTCTGAAAATAGTCCGCTTCTGGCAGGAAATGCTGGTTCTGAGTTTTGATGTTGACATGTATCTTTTAATTCAACGTTCTGTGCTAAGGGTGCGGCGCCCCTGTTGTCAGAAACCCCACTGCTTAAGGATTCCATTTTATTTGGGATATCTAAATGCAATTAATGCACTTAGTAGAAATATATAAATTATTGAATTGGACATGAGAATGATAAGGATGTATATAATCAGGACGCAGCTGTTAGCAAGGCCAAACAATTATCAAGTTGTTTAACGATGAAAATGTCCACTAAATACTTTCGTTTCAAACAATAATTTTTAATTTATAAAAACATGAGTTTATAAAATAATCAACTTACAGTCGAATTAAGTAACCCTTTCAGTTCTTCAATCCGTAACATATAAAGCACTATTAAATAACTGTTTGTTACCACTGATACTCGCAAGTAAAACACGGAGCAATCGAAACACGTGTGCTCACCTCGAAAACTCGCGTGTGTGTGTGTGTGTGAATGTGCATGTGCATATGCATGTGTGTGTGTGCATGTGCGTATTATTATTATTATTATTTATTAAAGCAATATAGATACTTTACAATTAAACCCTATCTATGCTACTACAAGTTGCTACTTATTAAAAGTATTTGATTAATGTACCATTTTTTAAAGTGATGAATATAAAGATTAATTCAAAAGTGGAGTATATCTAACTATATCATTTTCAATCCAGCGGAATACTGTTCCTACACACCAAATGTCCGTAAATTTTTGAATGATATTGTTCCCAATATGCCATGCAAACTCCTGAGAAATTCTTAGTTTTACTCTATATAACCAAACATTCCTTGTATAACAAATGTGTGTTAGTATTATCTGTACTTTTCAGTAGTACACCAATAAATTGTGCTCTTTGCGGTAGAAACCTCCGAGCAACTCTCTTGCAAAAATGTGTTTTTGATGCGTAACCCTTTTTAAGATCAGTATAAGAAAAGTCCATACCTCATCAGCTTTGATACAAGAAATGATTATGTGCCATGCATCTGCCTTCTTCTGTGCTCTACTATGTGCATTGTTTTTTAACTGCTAAAAAAAGAGCACCTTTATTTATTTCATAATCTTCATTGAGTTCGCGTTTTTCTCAACATCTTGATACTGCAGTGATGATATATTTATAGATCAGTTGATAAAGGCCCTCAAAATAACTATTTACAATTACATTATCATCACTTGATTCTTGCTTCTGTTACAGACCCAATGGCTATTATAAATGAATTTAAATTGAACGGAGTGGGAAAGTGTGAACAAAATATTAAGGGGTTCTTTACTTGTGCAACTAGAATAAAATATGTGATTATCATAAATTAAGGGACATACTTTTAAGATGCATATAAATTTACTAAAAGTGGGGAAAATTTAGTTTCTTGAGTAATTTGATTTTACTGTATGTATGAAAGCAACAAGAGTTGCCATGACTACCAATAATACAAGTGTCAAACAAAATTACTATAATTTAATGAATTGTTCTGCAGCTAACATGTATGAATGTAAATGTAAACAAGTAGATCGAAAAATAAGAATTGGTTTAGTACAATGTTACCATAAATGCACTTGAAATTTCATTGCCTAATTTTGAAAATTTTGTACAGAAATGGATTTAAGAGCAAGGCCCTGTCAAATTAAGGTGTACCATAATTTGATTAGCAAATTTGAAAGAGTAGAACATGCAAATGACCTTTTGTGATTGGAAGAACCATACGGTGAATGATATCGAAGTTGCAGAAATTCTTTTTGAAAATCAAAAGATGGCCCATAATAATTCTCTTTGTGGATCAGTAGTGTGAATACAACATCAAAACTATTTCAGACGCGATACACTACGGTTTGAAAAATTTTATACAGAATCTTAGAAATGTATCTATATAAATTTCATTTCCTGTTTGAATTACAGCAGGGAGATCTTGCTGCTAGGTATTATTTTTCTTCACGAGTGTTAGCTTAGATGTAAATTGAATTTGAATGATTATTCTACATTTTATGGATCATCATCATTAGGTCTTCAGTCCTAGAACTGGTTAGACGCGTACCATCATTGTTCCCTATTCTGAACTAACCTACAGATTTCCCTGAAATATGCACAGTTTGCATCTATAACTGTCTGATCTAGGTCTACATCTACCTCTTTTTTCCTATCTCTGCCTGTAATACATCACATACTATTCCCCAAAAATGCCTTAGAACGTATTCCGCCCTACTATTTCTCTTTTTCCCCAGATATGCTTGTTGCCCTACTATTTCTGTAACTTATTTGTTATTATCTTTGTCTGTCCATGCTATCCTCCTCATACATCTTAAGCACAGCATTTCAAAAGGCTGCTACCATTTTTCTGTCTGCCCGTATTTCATAGGCATACTGTGCTGTGCTCCACACATATGCTTTCAACAATTTTCTTCTTATTCTATGTTTGTTGTCTTTCCTCATAGGCGCTGTTCTTTCTTGTTAGATGCAGTTCGATCACTTTCTATTGTTTTACAGTTATATACCCTATTTCTCCGACCTTCAATGGTTGTGAAGGGAGGTAAGCAGCCTGTGGCTGCCAAGTTCCCCCAACACTTAACCATTTGGCGATTTAATATATTTTCCAATTTATCTTTTCGCACAGTCAACATTAGTTGCAGATATTTCGCAACCAACAACTAGTTGTTTATACTAATCGTCAGATTTATCTGCGCTTATTTCCGTCTCAAAACTGGTTGGACACGTACCTGCACTTATTTATATTCTGAGCTAGCCTACATAATTCCCTGAAATTCTCACACAGCATGTGTATTCAGCTCGTTCCTTTTCTATTGTTTTCTAATTTTATACCTATTTTACCGAGATTCAGTGAAGGAGGTTAAGCAACCTGTGGCTACCAAGATCCCCCAACACTTAGACATTTGCCGAAATAATGGTTTTCCAGTAAATCCTTTCACACACTTAACATTATTCGAGAATATTGCCCAACCAATTCTTGTAGTTACTTATAATAATCATCATGTTTAAGCACAGTTATCTTTTCGTCATTAGTTTATCCATCTTGGGATTGGTTGGATGCGTACCTCCATTGATTTCTATTCTGGGCTAGCCTACACATCTCCCTGAAACCTCTACAGCCTACATCTGTGCAGTAGTCTAATCTAGGTCTGCCTCTTCTTCTCTTTTTTCCTATCTCTGCTTCTAATATATTCCGCACTATTCCCTCATGCCGTAGTATATGGCCTATCATCCTATCTCTCCTATTTTGTACCGTTTTCCACATATTTCTTTCTTCCCCTACCATTTTTAGTACCTCTTCGTTCTTAACTTTGTCTATCCATGATATCTTCATCATACGCCTGTAGCACCACATTTCAAAGGCTTCTACTTTTTTCTTGTCCGCTTCTCCTACTGTCCAGGCTTCACAGCCGTACAGTGCTGTGCTCCACACATATGTTTTAAGCAATCTTTTCCTTGTTTCTATGTTTGTGGTCTTTGAGCACAGTAGTTGCTTTTTCTTGTTAAATGTAGCACAGCCTTGTGCTAATCTTTGTTTTATATCTTTTGTGCTTTTCCCATCTTGCGTTATTTGGCTTCCTAGGTAGCAGAAATCCTTAACCTCTTGTAAGTTCGTGTTAGATACTTGTATTCTTGTTTTGATTTATTTTCCCACCTTTGCAAACTAGAACTTTAGTTTTAGTTTTGTTAATTTTCATACCGTATCTCTCTGTCAGAACCGTTTCCATTTCATTAAGAGCAGCTTCTAACTCTTCCTTGCTAGACGCTAATACCGCTATATCATCTGCAAATCTAAGCATATCAATTTTTTGTCCCTGCATAGTAATTCCAAATGTCTTCCTGCATTTGACAGTATTCATTGCCTCTTCTATGTACAAGTTAAAGATCAATGGGGATAAGGCACATCCATGTCTCACCCCTTTCCTAATGTTTACTTCTCTACGTTCCTGCTCTAATTCTATTACTGCTGTTTGCTCTTTGTATAAGCTATGTACTATTCGTCTATCCCTATAACTCATTCCAATCTTTTGAGTATTTCAAACATTTTTTCCAATTTACATTGTCGAATGCTTTTTCCAGATCTACAAACCCTATATACATGCTTTCCCCTTTTTCTATTGTTTTCTCCATTATCACTCTCAGAGCTAAAATAGCCTCCCGTGTTCCCCTGTTTCGCCTAAACCCAAATTGGTCTTCTCCTAGTATTTCTTCAGCTCTTTTTTCCATTCGTCTTTGCACAATTCCAGTTAATATTTTTGACACGTGTGCTGTCAAACTTATTGTTCGAAAATTTTCACATCTATCCGCGCCTTTCTTTTTTGGTATAGTTACTATGATGCTACGTTTGAAATCTTTGGGTATCTCGCCTGTCTCATACATATAGCTTACAAGTTGGAAGAGACGTTCTGTTACTGCTTGTCCAGCGGCCTTTAGAGTTGCTGCTTGCACCTTATCTGTACCCGGCGCCTTACTATTTTTCAGACTCTTTAATGCTAATTCAAACTCGTCTCGAAGTATAGGATATCCCAAGTCATCATTTTCAATGTCTGATTCCTGTTCTAATGCAGATAGTTCCTCTCCTGCATATAAATTCCCTATATATTCTTGCCATCTACTCACTTTCTCTACGTTTTCTATAATGACGTTTCCTTGTGCGTCCCTTATATTTTTACTATACGGTTTTATATCCCTAAAATTCCTTCTAATTAATTTGTATGCTTCGTCTGTCTTTCCTATTTCCATCTTAGTTTGTACTTCTTTGCACTTTTCATCAATCCATTGTTCTTTAGCTTTCCTGCATTTTCGAATAATTTCCCATTTTATGGCTTTGTATCTCTGTTTTCCTGTTTCGTCTGATTTATTTTTGTATTTTCGTCTTTCTTCTATTAAATTCACGATATCCTTTGTTATCCACGGTTTCTTATTTTCTTTTTGTGTATACCCCAGAATATCTCTGGCCGCCATGTCTAGGCTGGATTTAATGTTATTCCATTCTGTTTCTACTTCCTTAGTTTCAGATATTTTCCCGATATCATTCAGCAATTCATTTGACTTTTTTTCGAATCTTACTTGAATATCTTTATCTTTTAGTTTCTCTAAGTCCAAGTGCCTTTTTCCGTTCCTCTTTTTCAGATTTTTAAATTTAAGTGCGGCCTTCATAATTACGATGTTGTGGTCAGTATCTATATCTGCTTCTGGGTAGCTTCTACAGTCTTTTACTTGATTCCTAAACCGTTGTCTAACAAGAATGTAATCTATTTGATATCTTCCTATATCTCCTGGCATCTTCCACGTATATCGTCTTCTAGCATGATGTTGAAATAATGTGTTTGTGATGATTAAATTGTTCTTGTCGCAAAATTCTACCAGCCTATTTCCCCTGTCGTTTCTCGTGCCTAAACCAAATAAACCTACTACCGCTCCTTCCCTACCCTCGCCTACCACGGCATTAAAATCCCCCGTAATTATTAAATTTTCATGTTCTTTTACGTATCTTAATATGTCTTCGATATCTTTGTAGATGGCTTCTACCTCTTCGTCACTGTAGCTAGAGGTGGGCATGTATACTTGTATTATTACTGTGTTTACCGGTTTAGATTCTAATCTAATCATGAGTACTCTTTCGTTCTTTTGTAAGTAATTTTCTACACAGTATCGTATCTTTTTCCGCATAACTATCTCCACACCCAAATTTCCTTCCTCTGCTCCTGTATGAATTACCCTGAAGTCTCCACTCCAAAAATTCCCCGCCTCTGGCCACCGAACTTCGCTGATCCCTACTATGTCTAGTGATAACCTATTCATTTCGATTTTTAGGTTCTCTAGCTTACCTACTTGCTTCATACTTCTAACATTCCACGCTCCGACTCGCAGAATGTTCCCTACTCTTATTTTTAACTTTCCGATCGCATTCTCCGAAGTAGTCCCCTCCCGGAGATCCGAATGGGGGACTATTTTAACTCCGGAATCTTTTACCCCAGAGAATGCCATCATGTTTGTAACAATTTAAGTACGCTGTGTACTTGGGAGATAATGTGGTGGTTTCCCGTTGCCTTCCACATCGCGGTAGTGTGTCTTAGACTGCCATACCGACCCCTATGGTCTCTGCCAATCTAAGTACCGAAAGAGCCGCTGCCCTCTTTCGGGGACCTGTCTTAGTCTGGTTCCTCACTAACGACCCTACTACTTTGGTTGGACCTGTAGTTTGGCTCTTTAGCTCATTAGAACACGCAAGCCATTTCACCTGTTCTAGTAATTTAGAACTTCGGCAAGGTGCAGGTCCATTCGAAATGGATTTTATGGATAGCTGGCCTATTTCTCTCTTAATCGTATGGTTAATACTTGAAACTGTCCAATATTGTTAGCTGAAAATCTGCATGAAACTATTTAGGAAAGTCGCTATGATAAGAAGGTGTGGTTTCACACTTCATATGGAGTCGCATTTTTTTGAACCCATAAGAACGGAGAGGCCATATCTGTAACCGTCGCCGTTTAACGATACTTGCAAATGTTAAGGGATTATGTGAGTCCGCAGTGTCAAAAGGGATACTAAAGAATTAAAAACATGATTTTTATATGCAGTCTGAAGCACCGCCACACACTTATCAACTAGTTAAGAAAATGTTAACTGATGTTTTTCAAGATAGTGTTATATGCAGATATTTTGAAAATTTGTGGCCACCAGATTGTCTGATATTAACCCGGTGGATTACTGGGTGTTAAGTTAATTAAAAAAATTTGCTGTTTATGGCCTGACCAACAACACTGAAGGAACAGTATAGAGAGAAAGTTTGTGTCATTTAGCCAGAAATGTTAGAAGAATGTTGGTCATGTATCAACATCCAAATTAAAGTTATATTAAACATTTGCAATAACCAGGCACATACTCCTCTATTTAAGCTTTTGATATGCACTTAATTTGATAAAAAAAAATTAATACAAATATATCCTTTACTTTATGGCAGTACAGTATATACATTACATAAAAATATTAAAAATTATAAAGATTTGTGCGTCAATTTTTAAAGTTATTGTGGTTTTTTGTTTCTTGGACATGTTTAATGTTAAAAATAGCAGTGGCTAGATGGTCTAAAATTGTTTCTATCACCACTATAGGAGACTGTTATGCCTAAGCAGACTTTGTAATTCAACTCTAGCCAAAAATATAACTATATATTTCCTTAGATATCACTTTTCATAGGAAATTTCCTTGTTCTTAGAATGCTCAGTACTTAAAGCTTTTTTTCTATTTTTCCAACTGTTGTTTTTTGTTTAATTGGAAGAGAAAACAAAATGTTGATTGACTTGAAACGACAAAAACCTGTTGCATATCAGCAATTAGGCTACTGAAGATTTTTAAAATTAAGTTTTTTTTAAAAGTATCAAACTTAAACTTCCATTCTTATAAATTCATTAAGTTATAATTTACAATAATAAACATTTCTCTATTTAATTAAAAACCCTAAATATCTGAATTGGTTGTTGGTGATAAATCCTTTAACAAAAGTCTAATTGGGATGTTAATCAATTAACTCTTTGTATACAATAAATATACTCTATAGAATCTGGTAGAATTTGATTATCATCAAAAAAGAAATCTGAACAACTTGCATGTAGCTCTTAATTAATCCAAACAGTTTTTACGAGGTGGAAGTTCTCATCTTATACATTTATAATCCAACGTTACTGACATGTTTTTAAATTTCACGAAACGTGTACTAGAAAGCAATGCCCACATTCAAAAGTATTTTACTTGTATTTGGATATCTATTGTCTGTGGATCACATTCGTTCACTTAACCCCCAATATTTATAGCAAGTTATATTTTTTAATTCATCTTATGGTTCCAACTAGTTCTTCTGCATGCTCACACTTGCCACTCAAAGAAACGGAACCAATTAAAAAATTATAGATTAATACTAGTTTGCTCTTTTCCGATTAATTTGATTTGTATAATTTTCTTATTTTGTATGTACTTATCTAATTATAACCTAACATATAGAGCACAATGTTATTGAAAAAGTTGCTTTGCGCAGCATAGGAGTTTATTGGTTGCATTTGTTTGGCATTTCTCATGTGGCCTTTGTGATTTTAAGAATTCTTATGTGATCGACACTACATTTGTGGATAATTGTTTAATGCATTTCACAATTATCTTCTAATGATTTTTCACTTGTGTGAAAGGAGTTTTTGTTTTATTTTTAAATAAATATCTTTGTGTATTAACACTATTTCAAACTAATATGTAGTCAGTGTTTTAGGTATTAATTTAGCATAGATCTCGCATTATTTCTTTTTACTTATAAGTTTTATTGTCAACAAATTTAGTACTGCTATGTACATGTTATATAGTATATTTTGAACAATCATATACAATCTTGTTTGTGTTTTATACAATTCAAGGATAAGGTTTTTGTTGACTAAGGGGTTTATTAAAAAGTAATTACAGTTTTTAACCACACACCCTATTATTGTTTTTATATTACTAATATTCTGTTTTTTACTTGACTACATTTTATTATGTTTAACATTAATCAGAAATTAACATGGCTTATTGCAAATTTTGCCTTAAAGTTCATATACGAAGTACTACAACTGTATTTGTAACTTTAACTTTTACTAGATAAATGCTAATATTATGTCACTATACCAAAAAAGAAAGGTGCAGATAGATGTGAAAACTTTCGAACAATAAATTTGACGGCACACAATAACGGATGGAAAAACGGGCTGAAGAAATACTAGGAGAAGATCAATTTGGGTTTAGACGAAACAGAGGAATACCAAAGGCCATTTTAGTTTTAAGGGTATTAATCGAAAAAACAATAGAAATAGGAGATAGCGTGTATATAGGGTTTGTAGATCTGGAAAAAGCATTTGACAATGTAAAATGGGAGAAAATGTTCTAAATACCCAAAAAGATTGGTATGAGTTATAAGAATATACAGATAGTACATAGCTTATACAAAGAGCAAACAGCAGTAATAGAAATAGAGCAGGAATGTAGAGAAGTAAATATTAGGAAAGGGGTGAGACAGGGCTGTGCCATATACCTGTTAATTTTTAACTTGTATATCGAAGAAGCAATGAATACTGTTAAATGCAGAAAGACATTTGGAATTTTTATATAGGGACAAATGATTGATATGCTTCGATTTTCAGATGATATAACGGTATCAGCATCTAGCAAGGAAGAGTTAGAAATAGCTCTTAGTAAAATGGAAACAGTACTAACAGAGGGATGCGGTATGAAACTTAACAAAAATAAAACTAAAGTATTAGTATGGAAAGAAGTGGTAAATAAGTCAAAAACCAGAAAACAAATAGGAAATGAGAACTTACAAGAAGTTAAAGATTTCTGCTACCTTGGAAGTCAAATAACACAAGATGGGAAGAGTACAAAAGATATAAAACAACTATTAGCACAAGGACGTACTGCATTTAACACGACAAATCAATTCCTGTGTTTAAAGACAACAAACATAGAAAGAAGGAAAAGATTACTGAAAACATATGTGTGGATCACAACACCGTATCACTGTGAAACGTGGACAGTGAAAGAAGAGGACAGAAAAAAGGTAGAAGTGTTTGAAATGTGATGCTACAGATGTATGTTGAAGATATCATGGACAGAAAAAGGTAAGAACAAGAAGGTTCTAGAATAGTAAGAGAAGAAAGAATTATGTGGAAAACAGTAAAAAATATTAGATAGGTTGATAGGACACATACTAAGGCACGAGAGAATAGTTCGTAATATATTAGAAGCTGAGAAAGAAAAAAAAGAGGTAGAGGTAGACCTAGATTAGACTATTGCACACAGATAGTGAAAGATATGGGTTGTGGAAATTTCAGCAAAATGTGTAGGTTAGCTCAGAATAGAAAACAATGGAGGTACACGTCCAATTAGTTCTAGGACTAAAGACAATGATAATGAATAAATTTACTCGAAATAACATGTTCCCGGGGCATCAGATACATCTCAAATTTTAAAGTTAGCACTAATCCTGTGGATTTCCAAATTCGGGTTCTTTCATCTCAGGATGGTGTCCAGATGTCCTCTTGTGTGGTTGGCGGTAGCTTTCGTATTTGCAAAGCACCAGTATTTCGTATAACGGTAAAAGAAAAAGGGGGCAAAAGGGTATGGACCACTTTGTCGACTGTCCGTACTCTACAAAACATGTGTACACTCCAGGCAGACCTGTAATAAAGTCTGCTTGTTTCAACGTGTTGGCTCTCATAAGCCATCACCCCCTCTACAAGATAAGTTATTGTTCTGACACAAATTGGTGGGCATAGCTGCACGTTAAGCATAATAAATGCAATCATTGCGGCTTCCAAAACCACAAATTATAAATCAATGTTTGGACTTAACCATTTTGTCGACTGTCCGTACTCTACAAAACATGTCTACACTCCAGCCAGACCTGTAATAAAGTCTGCTTGTTTCAACGTGTTGGCTCTCATAAGCCATTGCCCCCCTCTACAAGATAAGAATGTTCCGACACAAATTGGTGGGCACAACTGCACGTTAAGCATAGTAAATGCAATCATTGCGGCTTCCAAAACCACAAATTATAAATCAATGTCTGGACTTGCGTGAGAACCAAATCTTTGTGTGGTTTTCACATAACGCTTATATTAAAAAGATAATAATACTGGAGAATTTTCTCTGTGGAGTTTAAAAAATCTCCTGAACCTAACTAATACAATAAAAATTAAAGCCTTATTGAAAAATACGCAACAATAAAATTTACTATTGTACATCAGTATTTTTAGTGGCATGAAGTTAATATACCTTTTACTTGTTTTTATACAGTCTGTTCCTTAATGATTGGCTAGTGTTCCAAGATGTGTTTGTTCATGGCATTTATGAAGAAAAGTTCATATAAACAATGTTTGTAACAGCTTAAATTTTTTTGCTACAGGATGTGAAATTGTTTTTAAATCGTTACTTTTTAATATCTCTGGAAGTAACTTTAGGTATTATTTTCAATTTTGGTATGTGTTAATAGGATATAAAACCACACATTTTAGTTAGAAAAGTTATTTTATTTTTCCATCGGTGGAGTTCCTGCAAAATGTTTTCAGATTTTTTTTACAAAAAAATAGGTTACGTCATTGACAGTGAAAAAATAAAATAAATAAAATGTAATGCTAAAAATTTTAATTTATATAATGAGATGGTTTTGAACACAAAAAACTTACTTGTGTCAATAAGTATTGTTTTAAAGATTTTTAAAAACATCATTTATTTCAGGATAACTAGATTTGTTTATTCAAAACATTTTTCATCAATACTGCTTATTAATGTCTTAATTAAATTATTCTGTGAAGCTGCTGTTATTTTCTAGTCTATCAGGTTGGATAAATCTTACAAATGGTTTTCTTTTAAATGCGTTTGAATAAATTTGTTGAATATTAATTACATAATTCCATTTTAATATTCAACGGGTCATATTCAACATAGCTGATTTTAAATAGCACCCTTCAATCACTATATAATATTTTAGCTATCCTGACGTTAACAATGTTTCATCTTATGACGAAATGTATATTACACAAGCACAATACTTGAATGAACCATTAAATTTTGCAGTATTGTGTTTAAGAATCGACAGATAATTAGTACAACACAAATTGAATTTATGTACATTGGAATGCGGTATTAACTTTTTATACAAAAAGTATGTGTTCTATTTTTATAAATTAAAAAAGCAAATACTGTAAACTGTAATTCATATTTTTCACTTAATATTAAGATACCCAACCGCTTATAAAATATTTTAACATGATATGCATGCTTAACTAAATAAGCAAATCTTAAGCAACAGTTTTGCAACCTCTGTAACTTAACTTTTCAGGTGATCGTTTATATAGTTATAATATACTACACAACAATAGTCCAGATAACTTAGTGTTAAAATCATTAACCAGGGACCACTTAATATGCGAAGGCAATAGAAATTTATATTTATATAGTGACTTCAACTTAAAGTAGCCTACCCTAATTGTTTTTTTGTATATGGCTTTTAAATGATAAAGTATATCAATTATCACTTGAATTTTTAGCCTTACTAGTTATTTGAATGAAACAGTTGTTAACTCTAATGTTTTCTCTGTCAGAATTTTGCAGCATATGAGTATAATATATACTACCGATACCCAAGGTTAGCATATTCAATAAGGTTTGCTCAAGTCGGAGGTGAGCTTCTATTGGCTGTTGTAACTTACGTAGCGGGGCGACCCATTTTATAGATAGATATCGTATGTGGCATACATAAGCAAGGAAATCACACAAATTTCAACCTGGGCAAGCTGATATATTTACATACCCTACACATATATACATGCATATAAACATTATATAAGTAAATGTAAAATATTTCTGCACTACATAAAAATACTTCATGATGCAAGAAATAAATTGTATAAGCTATTACATAGTGGTTTATGAGGTACTATTGTGCGAAATATTTTTAAAATACATAATTAAAATATACTTAATAAAAATTGTTAGGTTACAATTTTGTTCCTTTTATCTGCTTTTTTGATGCTGGTGCTCCACATTTTTGTTTGTGAGTTAAATTATTAAACTGAAGCTGCATATTAAAAAATTTAATTCTAATGAACAGAAGTTTTTTATTGTAAGATAATATAATAGTTTTAGGAATACTAGGCTGATGCTCATAAATGAAGTTGTTCAATCTTTTCGTTACTCCATTGTGCGTTTTAAAGTGTGTTTCATGGTATTCCACAAAATATTTCTTCAAAATTTGTGTTTGGACTTCCCATTCTCTTGAAGGTTCAATTAAACCACCGTACGAAAGGTGTCATACCCAGTTGGATGATGCATCCGGATTTTTTAACTGATAGGTATGATGGCCTAAATTAGGAAAATCTTGTTTGTGTTTTTTTGCAACCCAACCTGCAAGATACTGCAAACCAACTGATTCGTTTTTACTCATAGATAAATTAGTGCGGTTGGTCTTACTCAGTGTATTAGTAACGGTTTGGCTTGCATTATTTGCCATTAACTTTGACGCATCCACGGAAATGTCAGCTACTTTTAACATCTTCGCTACAATAAATTACTCAGGTGCGCTGTCAACAGTGTTCCGATTATTTTGACAGTCCCTGATTTTTACCCAATATCACCATTCTTATTCTATATAGAGCATTTAGTGGTGTTGGATGATAATCCAATCCACCTCGTCTTCTCAACTGGCTGAAAAAGTTTTCAAGTGAATCTTGATTGAGTTTGTGAGTCAATATATAATTGATATCGGCGTATTTGCCTTTCATATCTTCAAATAAATTTTGCAAGGATGTAATGGATATTAGTAGCTCCTTTTGAAAAATCTGCAAAGATGTTTTGCTACTACATCGCATATTTTTTACAATTGAATATACTTTATTTAATAATTTGTTTTGCTCTTCGAGATATAGACCATATCCACATTTAGTTGGTTGCAAATACATTTCTGGCATATATGTATGAAAAGTTTCAAACCAGGAATCTATCAAATTTACAAATGTGGCGGTGTTCTTTGTCAAATCATTGGATTCACCAGTAACATACTATTCTAAAGCGGTTACTGTTGAATGAGACAACAGTTCTGTCGCCAATCTTACATACTGCCTCTCAGATTTTCACATAGGACATGCTTATCTGTTAATTTATAGCAACTTGTTACTTTACTATGTATGATTAAAATTTTTCAATTGGCTGTTTGTTCACTAATATATTTTCCTCCATAATAAAGCCGGTGTCTAAAAACCAGTTACTGACCAGTTTCAAAAGATGTGGAGCATCAGCAAAGAAATAAACATTATTGTTAGTAATTGGATGTTGAAAAGTGTGTTTTCTATACTGATGTCTAATTGTTTCCACAAGCCAACATTTCCTCCGCCGCAGTCACTAACACATGCCACAACATTTTATTCACCATGATGTAATTTTTCTATAATCTGAAACAAAATTTGCTTGGTAATCTTGTGGTCAAATTCTATGAAAACAGGTTGCTTCCATTTACAAAACAATGCACGTGCCATGACCACTTGCATTTGGGAGTGGGGGCCAATAACAGAATCATGCGCTTTATCATATTCATATAGGCGTCGAACTTTTACTTCATCAAATAAAAGAATTGTGATTGTTTCAGGGTCCTTCATATCATTTGAAGCCACTTGCATTATTCGTATAATATCCATTAATATACCTTGTCTCAAATTAATTTTTTTTGCCCATCTTCGTAAAGATGACAAACCAGGCAGTGGATAATTTAACTTGTCTCGTAAAAATGCGTAACATCGCTTATTTAAATATCGCACAGTAAAAGCCACCAACATTTCTTCTGACGTTCAAAATACTTTTCTTTTCTTTTGAAAAACTAAATTCAATTGATTAACCGTAAGCATATGACTAAGTTTCAACTTAAAATTTTTTATAATATTATCTTTTTTTATGTTTTTCGCCACTAAACATTTATTTTCCACGGAAACTTGATTTAATCGTTTCTTCAATTTCAATATTGCGTCAATATGTTTTTTAATTTGTAAGATTAGGGCCTCATTATCAGCGTTTTGTTTCTCAATTGAAACCTCAAAGTATGTAATCTCAGTTGCGTTTTCAGTATCGTGCAACACATTTTCCTTCACCATAGATAAATTATCATTGATGCCATTGTTGCAAGTTGCCTCTGCTGAAACACTACTGGTCATTGCGACTTTGGATTCTTTATCACATTGTGATAATATTCTTTGAACCATTTTTTTTACTGTCTTGCTTACGTAGCTCTGCTCGCACTTTGTTGTTTGTTTTGTCTCATGGCCGGATTCTTTATGTAGTTTTAAAGATAGTATTGCCATTTGCTTTAGTTTTTTATGGGATGGTGTATTTAATAATTCCGCCATTAAATTCCTTTTGTAGTCATTATCAGTAAAGTGTTCCGAACATATTCTACAAGAGTCTGGATTCCATTTACCATCACGGTGCGTTAAATATATCCAGCCTACGAAGTTCTATGTTCTTTGGAAATTTATGGTATAAAATCGGTAAATTTGAGTCCCGTGTTTTCACTAAAATGTTATTGCAAACAGATACAGTGCAACGACACCCGGGCATTCTTTTTGGAATGATATTAGGAATATAACTACTGTTTGTAAGTGATGTAAAAAGACGTACCTGATTTTCTTTGTATTCTTTCAATAGGGTACTTGCAGATGTACCACAATTTCTAAAACACACTTTCTAATTATAGGAGACCAAACTTACTTATCGATTTAGTCAACAAAATTGATTAATTATTACGTACAAACAAATAATTACTAAAATAAAATCATTATTATTTAAAAGTTTGTCATGTGACGAAAAACGCATTCTCATTGGTCTGACGTCACAAATAAGTAAATACAAACGTACTATCTTTTCACCACGACCACAGTACATTAGAACCACATCACATCTGTAATTATAGGTTACGTTATATTTGTTTTAACAATAAACTTAAACGATATTTTACTTTAGTTTTGTGATTCAATTTATCCTAGAGTGATAAACGGTATATAATATTTATATAAAGTTTTGAACAATGACAGAAGAAGGATTTACAAAAGCTCAATCTGACAATCTACCAAAGGTAGATTCATTTATGGTTGCTGAATTTTTTGCAAACAGTTCTTTATATATATCTGCTGAAATTCGAGGCATAAAGGCCGAAAGGTGAGTATATTTCTATAACAATTGCACTTAGCTCAAAAAAATATGTAGCCTTAGGCATTATTGTATTGATCTAATTATGTTTATTTCAGTGCTGGTAGGGATAATTATGGCGATGCAGCTGTTGGTTACGTTCAAGTAAAACGAGAGGGTACTGTTTGCACTGTGAAAGCTAAAGTATGCCCAGAACACAAAGTGCGAAACAAGAATTATTCCGTAACTTTCTATAGTTTTTCATATCCTTTTCCAACTGCAATTACAAATATTACTAATTAATAATAGAAACTACTAAATTAGGTTGATTCCAGTTAAATGATTACTTTCTGACTTTATAATAATTATAAACCATAATATAACAGCAATTGACTTACATCAAAATGATCTTCACATACAAAAACACTGCTAGTTTCAAAAAATGCAAAATCTCTCCTTGCAGCTTGACACCAAAGTTTTTTACGCTTTGCATTCTTAGGCACTTGTATAAATGTTTTGTCTGGGGTTTTTAGAGTAGTATTTTTACAATTAGGAACCATACACCAACGATAATATATTGATTTTAACATTTCTCTGTATATTAGTGAAATACACTTCTACAAACATGCACTTCAATTGAGAGTATTTACTTATTTGTGACGTCACAGACCACCATGTTGAAAATGGGCGTTTTTGCGCGTAATTTAAGAATGTTAACTATAAACTTGAATAACTTGTTAAATCACTTGTAAAACCTAAAAATAAACATTGTTTCTCGTTTCCAAACCTCTAATTATTCATTTAAAAAGGCTTTTATTTTTTGTGCAAGTACCCTATTGTTTTCGCAAAATAAGTTCTTTAATATGCTAATATAAGCGTATAAGCTTGCTTATAGTATTTATTTCTTAATAATTGATTTTGAGTCGCATAAAACAAACGTTACTCTTTATCAACGCACTTTACACGAAGCTCAGTCACTTAATATGCTGAAGTGGGTTCGCCCGATGACGCTTTGTACTCCCCCACTATTAGAAAACCCTATAACATACGCTTACAGAGATTCGCAAACCTTAGTAATATATACTAACCTTGACTGATACCTAATACCACAGTCTTTGCAACATTTAAAATTATACCATTTGCTACTGACTATTAATGAATTTTCTACAGTCAAATTTAAGTCAAATTGTTTCATTCACATGATCAATGTCGCAGGCAATGTATACTTGAGTATCATTAGCATACATATGAATTTTACATTTGGAAGGCAAAATTGGTGGAAGGTCGAAAGTATAGACACTAAATAGTAATGGGCCTAAATACATCTTGCGGTATATCACAAAATATGCACCCAACATGACATTACATTGTGTAACTTGTTTGTTGCTTTTTTATGCATAGATAATTATAAATAAGGTTTTATACTGATTCATCATATCCATAACCGGTTAATTTCATTATTAAAAATTCATGTGCCATATTAAAAGTTTTGATAAAGTCTGACAACACTAAAAATGTAATTTAGATCTGTCTATGTTAATACCAATATCATTACAAATTTTAGATACTGCTGTTCTATGTCAAAGCCATATTGCATAGGCGGCAGTATGTTATTTGTTTCAAAATGTTCCAAAAGCTGGCATTGCATAATAATTTCAAACACTTTAGATAATGTTGGCAGTATGCTGATGGAGTGTAACTGTGAAGGTGTTGATCCATTATTTACCTTAGGAAGTGGTCTCACAACTGCTAGCTTCAACATGTCAGGAAATATACCACCTTCTAAGGAAGTATTAATAATATGTGTCAATATATCTATGCAAAATGGTAGAACTAACTCTAACATTTTGAAATTTATTCCATCAGTTTCCTTGGCAATAAATTTCTCTCTATTTGCAATCTTTATTATGCTAGGCTGATCCATCAATTTAAGTGCGAAGTTACTTGTTTCGACAAAAATAAATCTAAACCTTTTTTAGACAATTTAACATCATCAGTGGAATTTTTAAAGAAGTTGTTAACTATATCAGCATTACACAATTTTATATTGATTTTATATTTTGATGTGTTGTGTATCGTGTTATTTCGAAAAACTTCTATAATGGCTTAGGTTCCTTTAGATGTCATTTCATATAAAACTTATAATATGCATGCTTTTTATTTCTAATAGCTTGTATTATAAGTTTTCAAGACCCTTATAATGTTTAAAATCTTATAGTTGTTTAGTTTTAGAATATTTCTTGAATGATTTATTATTTAGTTTTATCATCAATTTGGTATTGTCTGATATACATTCAGAAATTTTCCTTTTTCTCAGACTAAAAGAATGCAATGGAGCATGCTAATCAAATAAAGTAATTATATTTTTATTCAATAGTTCAACTTTTTCGTTAATGTTTCTTAGAGTTAATCCAAAATTTTACTGAATTTTAACAGCATCTTTCACAAATTTATCGTAGTTAAAATGTCTAAGATTTTTTTAACAACTTTTATGTGTGGTTCAGTGTCCACTTTCAAGTTAACTGTACAATAAATCAATCTGTGGTCAGACATGTCAAGCACATCATAGAAAACTTTTGCTATGATTACCGTGCTACTACTTAAGCAAATAATATCTACCAAGGCAATGTTTTCTCAATAATTCTTGTTGACTGATCTACCACCAAACCGAATGTTTTAAGTAATGACTTCAACCAGTTTGATTGATAATTTTATACAAAAGAATCCATATTTACATCACTCATAGAATAATATAATTATATTCAATGTACACATTAGAAAGTACCTTGTTAATTTCTTCAAAACAACTGAAAGGAATCATATAATACATCTTTTGGAATGCTATACTTTTTTGTTTAGACCTCACAGCCAAAGTTGTTTTAAGATAATTGATATCTATATTTGTATGTTTTGTTACTTTAAAATTCGGTACTTTCTGAAGTATATGGGTGGTGGCTTTTTATAATGGACTAAAATCTGATACACATGCAATAAATTATTTTACTGAATTCCTTCTATATAGATTGGAATAAACTTTGATTTTAACATTCCTAAAGGAATGGAATAATACATTTTAAAACTTTGCAGACGTCTACAATATAGCTGCTTTTAAAAAATTAAATCTATAACCAGGAATGGATTTTAATCTTATATACGATTCAATTCAACTAAGTTTCTTACAATTTATTAAAGGAAATGATTGTTCATTGTATTTGTGTTCTTAAGTCTTAGATGTAAAATTTTTTTTCTGAAATGTCATATTTTAGGTATGTGCCGGTATAGGAAATGCAATATCAAACATGCACAAAGAAATATATAAGGCAGCAAAACATTGTTTGATCGACAGAGTTATGGCAGTACGCTGTGCAGCTGCACGTTGCTTATTAGAAATGATTAATCATGCTCCATTTTTATATACTACCGAACTTGAAAGTTTGGCAACATTGTGTTTTCGGGCTTTTGATGGCTCTAATTATGAAGTGAGATGTTCTGTGGCTAAATTATTGGGAACATTAATTGCCACAACTCAGCAGAATCAAAAAGCAAATCAAAATTGTACTATGCCATTTTTCATTTATAATTTTGTAAAAATATTAAATTTTTAGCACAACATTTAAAGGGATTAAAACTAATTTCATTAGATGATGGCTTAGGTATTTTAATGTCTGGTTTTTTACGAGGTGGTGTGGGGTTTTTAAAAGGAACTGGTGAAATGATTAAAGGTGGTTCTGGTGTTAATCGAGAAGTTCGAGTGGGAGTAACACATGTATGCTATACATGTAATATAGAAGTTCTTTAATAAATTTGTTTTAGGCATATGTAGTTTTTGTTCAAATTTTAGGAGGAACCTGGCTGGAACTAAATATGAAGGTTATATTGTCACATATTTTATACTTAGTGGCAAATCCTAAGGCTGCATCTTCACATGTTGATGCTGTATATTCAAGAAAATGTGTTAATTTTATTTTGCGAAGTGTACTTGGCAAAATGTTGGGGGAGAAAGCACAGTTAGCAGCGTGTAAAGAAATTGCCCAAGTTATCATTAAAGAAATGAATTCTATTGACTTTAATCCTGAAAATGCCAAGGATTTAAATCAAGAAACTTTATTTAGTCAGCATCTTTTGGTATGTGCTTTGCAAGAGATTGGTAGTTTGGTGTTGAGTCTGGGCACAACTGCTCATGATTTAACTACTGATCCAGTTTTAAGTACGTATTGTCATTATTTTGCATTAATCTTAATTATTTTTGATAGATTTAAAAACTGCTGCAATTAGTGTCTTAATACATCCATGTCAAGCTGCACGTTTGGCAGCTGCATGGTGTTTGCGCTGTATTTGTGTAGCAGTTCCCAACCAAACTACGCCACTTATTGATTCTTGTGTAAGTGGAATTGAAGATTTTAGAACGTCCCCTGAAGCTATTGCAGGTATTAATTCAAGGCTTCCTGGAACAGCTGTTATTACTGTAATTTTATAATTTTCTAAAGGTTATAGTTGTGCATTAGCTGCAGTTCTGGGCGGTGTTTATTTATCACCACTAGGCATTCCACATACTAAAGGGAAAATTATATTCAATACAGCTGAAGAGCTTTTACGTAGTGCTAGTCAAAATAGTCGATTGTCTATAAATAGGACACAAGCTGGATGGTTATTAATAGGTTCTATTGTGACATTGGGTAAAGTATTTATATGCTGTACTATTTTATGGTCCTTGTTACATTTTTAGGTGTTCCTGTTGTTAGGGGACTTTTACCTAGAATGTTATTATTATGGAGAAATTCATTTCCAAGATCCCCAAAAGAATTAGAATCTGAGAAAGCTAGAGGAGATGCTTTTACATGGCAGGTTACTTTAGAAGGCAGAGCTGGGGCCCTTTCAGCAATACATAGTTTTGTCCAAAATTGTCCCGAATTAGTAACAGAAGATATTGTACGAAGATTGTTAGCACCCATTGAGTCTGCCCTAGCAATGCTTGCAAAGTATTATTTTCATGTACTTCTTTTTTACTAAATCTGTTATGTTGCAGTATTGCTGGTGTCCTGAAGAGTTATGGGCAACAACTAAAGGCTCCTGCAGCAATGGTACGGTTACGGCTGTATGAAACACTCCTTATACTTCCCCCACAATCCTTTGAAGGTATTATTTTTAATGTTGTAATTAACTTTCAGGCTGAATATAATTTCTACCACTTTTTTTTTACAAAAAATATGTTAGTCCATATCGAAATATGTGTGGAGATTTTATATCAGTCGACTTGCAGTGGTTAAATACACTGTTACCATTTTTGCATTATGCTTCGGTCTGAAGGCACTGACAACAAAGCAAGATTTGTGTACTTTAAAATGCTTTGTATGCAATTCTGGATACTCGTGAAGTTCCAACTGTAGAAACTAATGGTGATATTACATTGTGAATGCGTGAGAAACTTTAAGCGCCCAGTATTAGCAACAGATATATGTGCGATAGAAACATTGGTGGTTTTACTGGAATTGATTATAGCTGCTTTATCAAAGCTGCATCTAGCAAGAACAGGCCTTGGACAAATTTTAAAATTTGAATTAGGAGACACGTTAAATTTACCTTGAACATTAACACGGCCACTTTTCTCAAACGGAAAAATGAGTATTTTTAATACAGCAATTTTTATTATTATCATAGCACAATTAGTTTTTGATAGTTGTAGTTATGTCTAAATTGTGAATTTGATGAATAACTTTTCCATCAACTACATAACAAATTTCATTAAACAATAATGAAACAGTGTTAATCGCAAACTCAGCCATAGTTGATGTAATACCATCACTTATTTATTTATCTATTTATTTATTTAGATTAGATTCTAACAGGTCAGAGACCCAATTATAAAAATCCATACATACTAATTACATTTGTAATAATAGGTAGTATCAAAGTGAATATTCATAATTATGTATAGGTAACATTAAATAAATCATATTTTATATGTGTTCATAATATAAAGGTATAAAACGAAACAGACAGTAAAGACGCATATAACAATAATTATTCTAAGGCTGCTGACAAGATATGCCGAAAAACGCCCAAGGAAGGAATGGAGAGATCAAGATCAGGAGCGGAATCTAATAAAGAAAGGGAATTAAAGGAACTAGTCATTCTAAAGATTGGAGAACTCTTGTAAGTGTTAATCCTAGCAAAATTAAGGTGAAAAAGCGAGGTGTTTCGACTAGGTCTAGGAGGCACGTGCAAACTGACAAAAGAAAGGCATACTGGGTCATCTAGAAGAGAATTTAAAAGTTTGTATAAGTGGATAATATCAAACATTGTTCTGCGTTTATCTAAAGATTGAAAATCAAATTCACTGAGAAGATCAGCATAAGGATATCCACGAGGTGGGTAAAGATTATGCTTTTTGAAATATAGAAATTTTAAGAATTTACGTTGAACATTTTCGATTCTACGAGAGTTATTTTTGTAGTAGGGGGACCAGATGAGAGAACCATATTCCAGAATACTACGAATTAGAGCATAATATAAAGTTTTAAGGCAGTCAAGGTCAGTAAAAAGTGAGGTATTACGGAAGAGGAAGCCTAACATCTGGATAGAGCGTTTAACCAAAAGATCCATATGGTAGTTAAATGTTAGGTGCGGGTCAAATGATATACCCAAATCATTGATAGAAAAAACCCGTGAAATACTACTGTTATGAAGTGAGTAATCAAATATTATTTGGGAGTTGTTATTGCTAAAAGACATTACCATACATTTGTCAATATTGAGGAGCAATTTATTAGAAGCACACCACCTAGCTAGAAGTGATATGTCAGTTTGTATAGATTTACAATCAATAGCGGAATCAATTTTAGCAAAGATTTTTAAATCATCAGCAAAAAGTAACCTATGATTGGTAATAATTTGAGTGACGTCATTAATGTAGAGGAGAAATAGCAATGGCCCAAGTACAGATCCCTGCGGCACACCACTATGTAAAAGATAAGGTTGTGACGTAAATCCATCGAATTCGACGTAGTATAAACGATTACTCAAGTATGATTCAAATAATTTTATAAGGTTATTCGAGAAGTTAAATTGATTTAATTTTAGTAAAAGGATATTATGGTCTAAAAGGTCAAAGGCTTTGGTAAAGTCAAAATAAATGACATCACATTGAGATCTAACGTTTAAACATTCAGAAATGAACTGTGTAATGAAACAAAGGTTAGTTACAGTGGAGCGTTTCCTAATAAAACCATGTTGAAATTCAGATAATGTATTAGAAATTTGAGGGTAAAGTGCTTCCGAAATAATAAATTCAAAAATTTTGGCGATATTGGAGATGATAGAGATTGGACGGAAACTAGAAATTAGAGATGTCACCTTTCTTAAAAACTGGGCGGACGCGAGATAATTTCGATGTATCAGGAAATATCGATTTAGTTATACATAGATTAAAAATGTGGCCCAAACTAGTACCGATTACCTGAGAGGTATCCTTCAAGACAAAAGCGGGTATATTATCTGGGCCACATGAAAAAGAATTTGGTAATTTTTTACAGGCTTCAATCACATCAGTTTCTGTAATAATGGGCATATTGATGCTATAGCTAATATTATTAGAGTCAGTGTGGGCCAATGGTTCAGGAACAGTAGACGGTTGAGAAAAACTGCAAGAGGCGAAGTATGATGCAAAAGCCATGCTAATGTGTTGTGGGTTAGAGTACTCGCAACCGTTTAACTTGAACACATTAGATGAAGTAGATTTACGCATGTCTTTGAAGAAATTCCAGAAACGTTTAGGGTCCTTTTTTAAAGCAATTTGAGTATTGTTAATGTATTCAAGATAAGCCTTCTTAATAGAAATTTTTAAGGTAGCACGAAGTTCTTTGAATTTATATTTAAAGAAAGGGGAGCCTGTTTTAGCAAGAGAATGATAGAATCGTTTCCTTTTTAGAGCAATAATTATTTCCTTATTGTACCAACTTGGATAGTATGATCTACTACGCCTAGACTTAGGGACATGCATAATGAAGATATCAAGTAATTTTTTAAGAAACATGTTAGCTGCTAAATTAGGATCATGGCATGAAAGAATGTCATCCCAAGAGGTGGTTCTAATGAGATCATAAATACGAGCAAAGTTAGCTTTTTTAAAATTAAGTTTAGAAGAGCTAGGTGGGCGCGCATTCTAGTGGTAGGTGCTGGACGAGTAGAATCTAGAGAGAAGCTTAATGCGGGATGATATGGATCTTCAGCAACAAGAGGGGCACTAGATTTAATAGTATTAATAGAAATATTATGTGAATTAATTCGAAGAAATATGAGGTCAAACATGGTCCCTTTACAATTAGTAATGGAATTAATTTGTACAAAATTGTGCATAGATTGAAAATCACGTAATAAAATAGCGTTTTTAGAGAGGGCAGTTTTGGATTCATTCGAAAAATCTGGCACGTTAAAGTCACCAGACAAGATAATATTATGAGGTATTCTTGCAATCAAGATGTCTAAACTTTCTAAAACAGTAGCAAGGTAAGAGGAAATAAAAGGAGGTAAATAAAGAGCAATAAATACAAAGCAATAATTGAATAAAATAACCTTTACGGCTATGATGTCAACAGCTGGATGTCCAAAAGACTCACATCCCAGGTCAAAAAGCGAGGAATGCAGATTGCTATTACACGCTATAAGGACACCTCCTCTGGAACGGTTACAATTTAGAAAGTCCCGGTCTTTCCTATAAGAGGTATAACAGTTATTAAAGACTTCAGAGGAGTAAGTATTTTGACTTATGCACAGTGTGTTCTCAGTCAAGCACTTTTAGCAGACTGATCATGGTTATAAAC
Source organism: Platerodrilus igneus (assembly GCA_036346225.1). Classification (NCBI taxonomy): domain Eukaryota; kingdom Metazoa; phylum Arthropoda; class Insecta; order Coleoptera; family Lycidae; genus Platerodrilus; species Platerodrilus igneus. Next base: position 3,974,512 of record JARFIW010000873.1, read on the forward strand.
ATTGAATTTTAATATAAGTGAAGTGAATGATAAACAAACAACTACTATGTTACGGTATTTGTGCAGACAAGAAAGAAAGCAGTTAAGTAAGGGTAAAAGGGTAGATTAGAAATCCAAAAGAGTTAGGTTTTAGGCTAGCTCAAAATTTTGTAGTGTGGAGTAGATCATACAGAAAGAAAACTTGGAAACCTCAGTAAGCAGATTTATTACAAACCTTTATTTATTACAAACCAATATAGTCGTACAATCTTAAAATCTAAATCATACATACATTTATACTTACATAATGTTTTCAACCCTAAATATATACAAGAGGAAAATTAGACAGAAATATACAGTATTTTTGTCTGCTTTTTGAAGTGCACTTCCTAAAAGTAAAAAAAAAACGTAGCAGTAAATTTAAGTAACTTGACCCTAAACTGAAATGAATAAAGTGTGAAACGTAATCTAGATTATTAATTTAGTTACAAAATTGCTGATGTTAGCATTTTGTAGTATTAATTTTAAAACAAGTAAAAAATTGCTCTACCGTGAGCTTTGGTTTATATTACTTGCAACTAGAAAACAATTATGCAATCACTTGTGCACTGAGAAAGAGAAAGTACTTAGTCTGTAATTTAGTGTGTCATAACCACGAGTACGAAAGCTACAGCATTTACGTGGTTAACACCCAGCAAACGAAGTGTCTATATCTCATAGCAGCATCAAGTGAAAAATCAAACAGTAACTGTACCTTGGAAGGCGTGATTGTCTGTTTCTCTGGTACCATCTTAAAGAAATTCAAAATGCTGGTTGCACTTATTGATAGATTGGACACTGGATGAACTAACTTAACTAGGTTAGAACTCCAATTACAAAAAACATCTTAATATCACGACTCACATTTCTTTTCGCTAAAAGGATGTATCGAATAGGACTCTTGCAAAAGCTCAGCTTGTATTTATATTATATTGACCAACAGGGGAAAATAACATAAAACAATTCCCAGTGAAATGTGTGAAATATTCGGTGAACTGCAGCTGTAAGCGTCCTCAATAAAATAGCTGCAAAGCATTGGTAGAACTGAGTTTGTTGCAACAAGGGTCAATTAATGACAACATAACGGCTACCAACAATTACTAATAAGGGTAACAATCTTATTGCTTTGAACACCTGCACAGCTGCCAGATAACAGCACCGCTTCATAAAATTTCTTGATATTGATAACAAACCCATTACAAGTGTTTATTTACAAGGCAGGTGATTAAGGCGGCCTTTTTATCTTTTTAAGTGCATGCAGCGGTGGTTGAAATGGTTTTTGAAGCATTTGTATAAGGCGAAGTTATTTTACTTTTTTTAAAGAGAGCCATATTTGCTGCAGGTGTTAGAAGAAATTTCAGCGAATTTGTAAAGCGAAGTTGATAAGCAAATGTTTGCTTTATCTGACGAATGTATAATGCGACTAACAAAGCAAAATATTATCGAGCAACTACTTAAGGAACTTTTATAGGATATTTTAAATAGCACTCATTTTAATTGAAAGAAAGTCCAGCTTGTTGATTGATAACTTTTATGATTTGAAATAACAGAGAAAGCATGAGCTCGTTTAGGAATTTTTGGGCATTTTAAATAAAAGTAGTTTGATTTAATATTCATGCAGGAATAGATCGCTTGCAGGAATTTAACATAACAACTTGTTGTAGATGTTGGCACTAGATTAAATGTTCAATGGCCGTGTCCACGTTAAATGTTCATGTGCAACAACATCAAACAGTTGATTATTAGCATAATCATAATGCAAAAATGAACACAAGATCTGGATGATTTTAAATATGAGACAATCTTCTTCAGCTGTTGAGGACTATCAAAACTACCATAATAATTTGTTTATGTCGTATATGCTGTTTGATGGACTCTCTTGCAACTAAAATGGCATTATATTAAGAACACCATATTTACACCTCTGGACTGCGTTTGGAAGAAATTTGCACATAAATATTTCTCGACTTGGAAAACTTACACTTTATCATGTACATTTATGTGTTGGCACTAACTATTGTTTTCACAAGTCATTACAGATCTTTGAGCTTTTTCTGTAATTGCTTTTTTATTTATGCAGACCTGGTCTTTGTGAATATTTACTGCAGGTACAGTCTCGGTGGTCTACCATGGTGAGGTTGCAAATACATTCCTTTTCTAACTGTAATATTTGCTATTGATTTATTATGAAGTTTAGATTTTTTAAATTGTTTAAGTTTAGCTTCATTCACAGTTTTTGCAAATCCTGCTGTTCCACCAGATAATGCTACAATAGCAGAAAGACTAAAAAAGGTATCAAGTTTATGATACCATCTGCTTTAGGTAAAGGGGATCTATCATGCATGGCATATCATGAACATGTTATATTCAGTAATCATGAATGACACTGCAAGTTTAGCAATTTTTATAAGTTTGATGTGTTTAATATTTTTGATCGTCTTTCAACCAGTACAAATTAATTGTTTGAACAGAATAGCACCTCCCTTACATTTCCACAAATTTCTTTATTTACTTGACATCTTCTTGCAATAATCTTTTTCCTGCTTCATTGCTTTCATTTCCAGACCCCATTGCTAAAGTTGCAAATTTGTTGCTTAAAAAGATGTCTGGGATACAACAAAAATATTGCTTCAGTTAAATCTATCTGTTTGACATTGTGATTCTAGATCTGTAACTGATCTATACAATTTGTATTGTTTGCATATTCAAGGTGTTTCTGACATTCCGGATCCACAGCAGTGATATCCTAGTAAATATGGTTTCAGCAGCAATTTGTCAATAGTACTATTTGGTAACATATGTTTGAAAAAGGGTTTCATAAGTATAGTCCTAAAAGTTGAAAAAACTATGGTCATATGGTTATGTACTTATGCTTTAAAGGTTAGTATCTGGACTGTATGTGCCAATAAAAGGAATAAAGCATTTTACTCTTAGTGATTTCGGTGCAATAGCAGCTCCAGCAGAAACAAAACTTATCTTTGTCAATGTCGTTTGTAGTAAACAAACTTAAGGAGCGAATAGCTTTCTATGGGTTATCATAGGTGGTAGATTGTTCCCAGGTATGCCAAACATATTTGCAAATACAAAAACTGGTTATTTGAAACAATACACTAGCCACCGTGCCCTTCAAACAAAATGCACGCATGCACACGAATGCACACACGCACGCCTGCAAGCACACATACATACATGTGTTCAGTAATTCTCTAACTTAAAATTGGTAAACAAGTTGTTAATGTTCGCATTAATTTACAAAAAAAGGAAACAGTAAAAAATGCTCTAATGTGAGGATTTCTGAGCACTATTATAAGCTTTTATATCTGCGATGCATATTTCAACGAATTTATAACACAAAGTTGTTTAACAAGAAGCAGATGTTTGCTTCTTTCAACAAAATTTATAACACCAAATTCTAGTCTTCTAACGAAACTATTAAAAGCAGTTAAACAATAAGCAAATATTTCAGCGAATTTAGAAACTAGTATAAAATATATTCGAAGTATACCATTGTACTACATTTAAGGAAATTTTTATATGTTTTAAATAAATGTTCATTTCAATTGCACATGTTAAATGACAGTTGTTTGTATGATTTGAAATAATAACATAAAAGGGATAAAGTCGTTCAGATTAAAATCTTTAGAAGGCGTTAATTAAAACGAAGTAAAACAAGAAAGTAGGAAATTAAAATTTACATGGAGGATGCGGAAATGTGTTACGTTCAAACTCAGCAAGCAATTTTTTCTGCGTGAATATTTATTCATCCTACTTCTATTTAAAACTCTTTAAAATTTCTAGACAAATTATAAAAACTATCGTTCAATAAGCTCGATTTCCTGCCACTTGGAATTAGAGCTATTTTATAAAATTTCTCAATTAATTACTGTATAATATGTTGCCTTATAAAATCAAACAGCTGCTTAGAAAACTTCACATTACAAAGTTGCTACAAATAAATTTTACACCTGCAGTGAATACATTTCAATTAGAGCTGCACATAAGTGCACAGTTTTCTTTTAAAGGATGTTACTAAACCATCTGCCTATTAAATGAATACTTGCAATGGATTTGTTATTTGTTATCCTCCAGTAATAAAATTGCTTCCTTTTGTTTAAAAATCCTTTTTTAACATGTTACCTTACTGTCTGAGAATTCTGCACATTTAATCCTTTGGCGATATTCTTGAAAGCTAAATATCCACCCCCACACATGGTTCTTTTGTTATAAATACAGACCATACTTTGAAAGCGGTACATTGAATACATCCTCTTAGCAAAAAGACATGTAAGGTCGCGCTGTTAAAATACTTCCTGTGCTAGTACAGTATACTTAAGTTGTTCCACCCTCAGCTATAGACGAATACAGCCACATTTCCAGAGATAGTACCAAAAAGCAGATAGCTTCAGGTACAATGTGTTTTTCTGTTTATTTTATTTGTGGCTGTTTTGGAAGATAGACATTTCTTTTTTTGGGGTTTGATTCCGCACTAAATTGCAGACCATATGTTAGCAAATGCACGCCACAACACGAACAATTTTGTATGTTACTCCTACAGCTTGTGTTGGAGCACTTTCTACAGTTTAAATAAATTAATATTAACGTCAAAAATTTAATGTTACGGAGGTGTACTTCATAAAGCAGCAATGAAAAATTATGTATACTTCTTTTCTTGTAGGCAGAATTACTATAAAGTTTAATTTTCTGTTGTATATACTAAGGGATTGAAGACTTAAGTAAGTATCTAGATTCAAAGGTTTTGTATTTGCTTACCAGTTTATATATATTTATGTTATGAAATATGCAGATTGACGCTTTGACATTATAACAAACGATTACGCAAATATGTATTTTCAATGTTTGTAAATATTCTTTTGATTGTGCATATGCATAATATAAATTTCTTTGTTACTGAGGTTTCTAATGTGTTCTTTCTGTATCACCTAAGCCACTCTACAACGTTTTTGAACTAGCCCGAATTCTAATTCAATTATACCATTCTGTCCTGGTTTTGTTGCGGTATTCGATGTAGACAATCTCTTTACTGACTTTACTGTGTTTTTTTTGTGTTTGCACGGAATACAATAACAAATGGGTCGAATGCAGGTATTTACCATAACAATGGTATTAAATCAATAATTTAAATCTTGTCATTTAAATAATATCAATCATAAGAATTAAGAGCAAAACCTAATGACGAAAAAATAAGTGCAGATAAATATAATGATTATTATAAACAACTACAGGTGTTGGTTGTGAAATATCTGCAACTAATGTTGACTGTGCGAAAAGATATATTGGAAAAAATATTAAATCGGCAAATGTTCAAGTGCTGGGAGAACTTGGCAGCCACAGGCTGCTTACCCCCCTTCACAACCACTGAATGTCGGAGAAATAGAGTATATAATTGTAAAACAATAGAAAGGGACCGAATTGCATCTAACAAGAAAGAACAGCGTCTATGATGAAAGACAACAAACATAGAAACAAGAAGAAAATTGTTGAAAGCATATGTGTGGAACACAGCACAGTATGCCTATGAAATACGGGTAGTACGAAAAGCAGACAAAAAACGGTAGCAGCATTTTTGAATGCTTTGCTTCAGATGTGTGAGGATAATAGCATGCACAGACAAAGTTAATAACAAATATATTAGAGAAATAGTAGGGGAACAAGGATATCTGGGGAAAAAGATAAGAGAAATAGAAGGGCAGAATACGTTCTAAGGGATTTTTGGGGAATAGTATGGGATATATTACAAGCAAAGATAGGAAAAAAGAGGTAGATGTAGACCTAGATCAGATAGTTATAGATGCAGACTGTGCACATTTCAGGGAAATCTGTAGGTTAGTTTAGAATAGGAAACAATGATGGTACGCGTCTAACCAGTTCCAGGACTGAAGACCTAATGATGATGAAAACTCTTTAAAGCCCCGGTTTAATTTGATAGTTTTATTTTAAATCCCACGGTCGTATTTTCAAATTTATTTTTGATTTAATTCGGTCATCTAAATGTAGGAAATTACAATACTTATGGTATTAAAGGATTGACAAAAACACAGTGAAGAAATTTTAATACATTTAATTTCGTTACGACAAAAATAAAGAAGTTAAAGAAAAGTACATCATTTTATTATAGCCTATATTTTAGATAATAATGTCGAAAACTTTCAATTTGCATGTATCATAAATATGAGTACAATCAAAGTTTGTTCATGTAAGACTGTAATCGTAATCCCCAAATACACATTTGTTCAGAGAAAACATTTATTACAAACAATGATTTATTGACATTTAGACACACAAATACATACAAATTATAAAAACTATCAATATACGAATATCTAGAATATTTATTTTAGCGTTTATTTAACTATACTATATTGAACAAACAGATTCCATACCAATATGAATAGAATGAGCTTGCAATAAACATTCCAATCAAAGGCACATTTCAACAGTTTCTTATTGTGAAAAATGTTAACTAATAAAACTTAGCTGAATTCTGACTTTGTGTTTCTTACATACCGATAGCATCCATACAAATATAGCATTCACTTTAGGCAAGAACATATACCGAATCTGTTCGTTAAATCTTGTGTCGCACAAACAATTAATTTAAAATACAGAAAACCATTATTGGTCAGTGTTATATACACACAAGTAGTAACCTAATAATTTCACATTTCCTCGATTTACTGCAAAAATAGAATATCTAGAATAAATTGCAAAAGTAAGTTATCTGAATGTAGTGATATTACAAATGCAGTCTACCGCACACAATACCAAGATATACTTTATATCATTACTTGCATATTAAGAACAAGTTAGTGTTAGAACAAAGGCTTGAAAACACAAGCATGGTATTGATTCTAGTTTTACTCTGTAAATCAGTACTTACATTAGCAATTCACTATCGCTCTTGAACTAAAGTAACATTAGTTCAAAATTTTTCTGAAGGATGTGAAATTGGATTTCAGTGAACGGCTTTGAATAAAAAAATACAAAACCAAAGCAATTTGTCAAAACAAAAAAAAATGTCATTCATAATACATCATCACCAACTCTTAGGTTTACTTGCATTTATACCTAAAAGAATCTTGTCCTTATTCTAAAATGTTTACTCAAAAAATAATAAAAGTTAACAAATCTGTAATTATCGTTTTCGTTAACCTTACCCTAGACTATTCCAAGGCTAGATGTAATAACTTAGGAATTTTGTAATTAGGTAGTTTTTATTGGAAGAGAATCTATATAAACTGGTATACACTTTGTATACCTCTAAAGAAACCAATAAGTTAAATTTTCGGATTGACAAAACAGGGTATTTTTCGATACATTCTTCACATGCCTGTTTCCCTGGAACAGTATCATTTTTAACAAGTTTTTTGAAATGTTAAAGAACTGCAGCAGATTCTTCTGTAGACTAATTCTTTCTCTGAAATGGAGCTTTAATGTGCCTCAATGGTCTTCCTTCTTGAATTATGGCCTTAATTTTTGATTTTCAATCAGTGTTAGCTAAAATTTTAAATTGCTTCAAAGAATGAAGTTATCAACGATAATATAATATTAAAAAAGGTATGTATATATAAATTTAGAAGTAGAAAGGTCGAAAGAGTAATTTTTAAAAAGTACATTGCAAAGTCAAAAAAAAATTTAGCCCCTTATTTCAATACTTTTCTATTAAACAGTTATTGCAAAAATGCACCTTTAACGTTGGGCAACCATCGGAGTAGCCGTTCAAGTGCACTCTCACACTTTATTAAAAAAAATCCTATACTAAGAATATAGACTGCAATGTACTTAAAAAACCTCTTGCTTGGGTTCCACAATAGGGAAATAGCTCAGGAATTTATATAACTTAATTTTCTTTGGGAAAGAACATTCAGTTGGCTGCTTATAATTGATTTTAGGTATTATTAATTAGAACAAGTTTAACCTTAAAACCGACCAAAGCAGTAGTCCAGACTAAAACAAAGCTTTGAGAACTTAGTTTAGTCCACACATCTTCAGGGTGATCCATCTTATTTGGGCCAATAGCCATTTTCGTTTATAATTTTTGTCCTAAAGAAAAGTTCAAATGACCAAAGTTTAATAATTTTTTCTCAACATAAAGAATATGAAGTTAAAACAAACAAAAGCACATCAAAAACCTTAAGTTTAAACAGGTCAATCTTTTTTGCTGGGGAACCCAGTATATTTTTATTTATTCAAAGATACTTTTTAAGAATTGTAATTTTGGTAATTTAAACTTTTCTTTAGGGCCAATAACAAAAATGGCCATTGGTCAAAAATGGATCACGCTTGATAGTAGAAACTCAAGGAAAACTAAATAGTATTTTGTTAATTGATGATATGGGTTTAACCAACATTGTGAATCTTACTTACATAATTTAATTTCTTCTTCTTCTTTATCTCCGTTTTGATCCGACAGCTCTTGTTCATCTTTTTCAATATCTGGTAAGTCTTGCAAAGTAAGAAATTGTTAGTTAAGTATTATAAATTACATAATCATACCTTTAATTCCTATGCTTTTTAGTTCTTTTCCTGCATATTTATATGCTTCTCCCTGATCAACTGCTAAAAGAAGACTGCTTACTTTTGTTAGTTCAACGGCATTCTCTTGTAACCTATAAAATTCCCTGTGAACCTTGATATTGTGTCCTAAATGTATAGCCAACCAGATTCATTTTTGGTCAAACTGAATACCTAAGATACTGTGGAAACATACTTTCTCAGTTTAGTTCTTGTGATATAATCAGGCGATTATAAGTCAAGTTCTTCATAAACTTTTCTTGAGGAGTCATGCCCTCGTAAGTGTGCTATTGTGCTATTTCAGATATATATATAAGGATTTTCTCAAGGGACATTGGTTGATTTCCGCATGCTTATTAATAAATCTATGCACTTTTTTATTTTCTCAGTTAAATAAAACTGCAACTTTTCTATCATGCTTACCTTGTGTTTGAACAAGAGTTAACTTTGAATACATTTTTTTTTCAAAAGTCGAAAGTGAATTAATAGTTCACCGCTTGTTTGATCCGACCATGATGACCTCACAGCATATTGCTCGACAGTCATCTTGGCAGTTTCACCAGAGCATCTTTTATTAAACAGCATTATTATACTTAAAGTTAAAGTAGCTAAACGAGTCCAAACTTTTGCAGACTTAAGATTAGTAAGTTCATTAGTAATGTTATTCATTTCACTGTCTAAATGTTTTTCTAATTTCGCCAAGTCTGATGTTAATGGTAAAAGAAATGCAGCATTTATTTTACGTTTATGTAAAGTTGCAAGGGCATTGGATGATATTCGAATGTTCCACTCAGCATCCAATAACTTCAAAAATTATTCCAAAGATTGGATTTTTATAATCCCTTTGTTGAAGAGCTGCACCATTTGATATAGAAACACATTTACGTAATGCATAACCGATTTTGAGTGCTAAAGATGGTATTCCAAATTTTGGACGCCTCACTGAATTTAGGTGAGCAGAACACAAGTTCTTCATTGCCTGCACAACAGTATCAAATTTTTCTGCTATCGTACAATCTAATAAAGTTCTAATGCCCCTATCAATTTTTCTAACCTCAATTAGTAATCTTGCTAATTGCCTCATTCCCTGTCTAATTAATTCACATTGAGTCACTCCATACTTTGCATACTACATACTCCCAAATCGTAATATAAGGTTATCTTCCTTGCACACAGTTTTGACCTCATCACTTCGAAGTTTTGTGACAATAGTATTGAGAAAATCAGAACTGAAATCAGCCTCAAAGATTCCATTTAAGAGGGGTGTAGTTTCAGCAACAGGATTTCTTCTAATTTTGTCAACAGACTTAAAGCTGGCGTGATTTTTTTTACATACTTCAAATGCTACTACAATTGCTTTTTAACCATAAAACCCAGACATTCTGGACAAGGACCATAATCAGAGTATTTAATGTGATCTTTATTTGCGGCTGTTTGCCGTTTAACCAATATAAGTTCTCCTTGCTTTAGTGTCAATACATTGCAGTTATGATAAAAATCACTTGCTTTTATAACCTCTGCCAAGGCTTCTTTACATTGCTGAGAGTGTTTTGATAGAGCTAGTATTGGAACAATTTCTATTTCATTTGCATGCTTTAATTCAAAGTGTCTGGTGGGACTCAAGATAAAATTTTCACAGAAATAGCAGGCATGCACTTTGTCCCGTATTCTTCTATCATCCTCTTTATTATATTTTGCTGCTGATATAGAAACTATATCATCACAACTACTGTCATTTTCTAGTTTACGTTCTAGTTCATCGTGGTACTGATTTGCGAGTTCTTTCAATATTTTGTTCTGGCTAGGTGTTCTCAATTTAGTCCCACTTTTATTTGCATTTCTGCATTCAAGCAAATTAATTTCTTGGTCAGTTTTAACTTTAAATCTTGGATTTACCAATGGTATATTTTTTTGACAAACAGAAACACTAATGGTGCTACTATCTGAACATTCTGAGCCTGTAGCAGAAATAATGGATGAACTGGGCACGATGCACTTCCTGAATCTGAACCAGATTTAACTTATTCTGGAGAAGAACAAAAACTTTCACTGTTTCTTGTATTGAGTGATATTGTTTCATTTGAAATCACGTTAGAAAAATTCATATATAAATCGACATTGTCAGTTGTTAAACATACATGTAGGTGATTGTTTAGTTGGCGTAACATAAGCAATTGGTTTCTCATTTGCAATACGATTATTTCTAAAGAAGTGATTGTCATTGTGATGCCAATGCAAACTGCCAGATACATCTATAACAAAAACATTATAATGTTTCTACCACAAATGGTTTTAAACTTTTGTCAAAGAAGAAATTATTTGCAAATTTATTACTTTATTTAAGTGAAACTTTTTTGATAAGAACAAAATGACTATTGTCAATAGTTAGCAGGTGTGTCTACTTTTTACTTTGGCTACTAGTTATGCAGAATTGTTTAAAGTCATCATCATTTTGTTATCGACCTTACTTAAGGTCGGTTTGACGCAGCTCTAACTTCCTTTCTATTCTGTGCTAATCTAAAAAGCTCTACATACCCTTCACAACCTAAATTTCTAATAATTTGACTAATATAGTTTGGTCTAGGTCTTCCTATATCCTTCTATCTTTTTCCTATCCAGCTGGCTCTACATAGATATTAGCTACCTGATGGTTGTTAAAGAAATCTAACATGTTTACATGATTACCATTTATAAGGAAATGAAATATAACCTGGTTATCCGCTTCAAAAAGGAAAAGTGTTAAATTATATGTTATGGTAAGGCTTAAGCAACGAATCGCTGCCAACATCCCAGACCGCTACCTAATTGTGAGTTATGCCATGGTGACGTTTATTAAATTATATGTTATGGTAAGGCTTAAGCAACGAAACGCTACCAACATGCCAGACCGCTAACCAATTGTGAGTCATGTCCTGGTGACATTTAGTTAACTGATTTTTATTTTTTTTTTTGTTTTGTTTTCGAACTTACTTAAAGTCGGTTTGACGCAGCTCTAAACTCTTTTCTATTCTGAGCTAGTCTAAAAAGGTCTACATACCCTTCACAACCTACATCTCTAATAATTTGACTAATATAGCTTTGTCTAGGCCTTCCTACTCTATTTTTATTTGGTAGTCTATACTTTAAGACTTTACTAAATAGTCCCTCATGTCTTAACTGGTGCCCTATCATTCTATCTCTCCTGACCTTCAATTATTTCCACATACAGGGATCCTCACCTATCCTTCTATAAACTTCCTCGTTTGTTACTCTATCTGTCCAACTAATCTTTAACATTCTCCTATAACACCAAGTTTCAAGTTTTTCTTATCTACTTCTTTAATTGTCCAAGTCTCACTACCGTATAGTAGAACGCTCCATACGTACGACTTTAAGAAACTTTTTCTATTATCTAAACTAATACTATTAGCTATTAGTAAGTTTTTCTTTTTTAAAAACATTTTTCTAGCTTGAGCTATTCTAGCTACTATATCCCTTCTGCTACGTCCATCTTTTGTAATTATACTACCTAAATAGCAAAATTCATCTACCTCCTCTAACTCAGTATTACCTATTTTTATTTTTGGTTTAGAACTAGGCTGTAACTCACTTGTCACTATCTTTGTCTTTACTGAGTTAATTCTCATACCATAGTTACTCTGTAGTATCTCATCTAAAATATTTAAAAACTCTCCTAACTCTTTTCTAGACTCTGCTATAATGGCTATATCATCTGCAAAACGTAACATGTCTATTTTCTGTCCCTGTACACTAATACCTATCTCTTTTCTCTCTCTAGCTAAGTTTAAAGCTTTCTCAATATAAACATTAAAAATCAAGGGAGACAGTATACAACCCTGTCTAGCACCATTTCTAATCTTAACTTCCTTTTCTATTTCATCAAATCTAATTACTACGCTTTGGTTTTTATATAGACTATAAATAATTTTTCTATCCCTATGAGAGATTCCTATTTTTTGCAAAACCCTGAACATAACAATCCAATTAACCCTATCAAATGCTTTTTCTAAATCTACAAACGCGAAATGAGTCTTTATTTTTTTGTAACCTTTTTTTCGATAATTACCCTAATCATTAGTATCGGTTCTCTAGTCCCTCTGTCTTTGCGAAAACCATATTGGTCTTCGCCTAAATAATTCTCAGTCAAAGCTTCTACTCTATTTTTAATTATTATTGTTAGTATTTTGGAAGCATGAGAAGTTAAACTAACCGGTCTAAAATTCTCACACCTATCAGCTCCTGACTTTTTTGGGATTGGGATAATAAAATTTTTTTCGAAATCTATTGGAACCTCACCTGTGTCATATATTACTTTTACTAATTCATATAATCTATCTAAAGTTTTCTGACTTGCATATTTTATTAATTCTGCGGGAATATCGTCTATCCCTGGCGCTTTATTTATTTTAAGATTCCGAACAGCTCTATCAAATTCCTCTCTTAATATTGAGAACCCTATTTCTACATCCTCTTCTTGGTCGTTTTCTAACTCATCCATATCGTCTCCCTTATATAAGTCTTCTAAATATCTTTTCCATCTATCTGCTACCTCAACTTTATTTATTAGAAGCTCATTATTCTCGTCTCTAATACCATTATATTTTTTCCTATCTTCCCCAAAAAACTTTTTAACTGCCCTGTAAGCCCTGTCTGTCTTACCTACTCTCAAATCATCTTGTATTCCCTTACAATTCTCCTCCATCCATTTATTTCTAGCTTTTCTACACTCATGTATTACCTTATTTCTAACTGTATTATATTTTTGCTTACTTTCACTATCCACTTCTCTGAAAGGTTTAAGCTTTCTTCTATTCTCTATTAAATCTAATATCTCCTTTGTTACCCACGGTTTTCTCGCTTCTATTTTTTTCTTACCTATAGTCTGTGTGGCTGTATCATGTACAGTCAGTTTTAGTTCTTTCCATCTATTTTCTACGTTCCCTCCTACAGCTATCTCTTTGCTCTTATTATCTAATACTTGTTTATATTCCTCTTTTACCCTACTATCATTAAGCTTACCTAGATCCCATCCCTCTCTTTTAACCTTTCTCAATTTTTGGAATTTTAGTTTACACTTCATTTTAACTAAGTTATGATCGCTATCTATGTCAGCCCCTGGATAACTACGACAGTTTTTAACTTGGTTTCTAAATCGTTGTTTAACTAAAATATAATCTATTTGGTATCTAGCCCTATCACCTGGCGCTTTCCAGGTATATCTTCTCCTAACATGCTGTTCGAATAGGGTGTTTACAGTTACTAATCTATGTTCCTGGCAAAACTCAACTAATCTTTCTCCTCTATTATTTCGTCTGCCATACCCAAATTTTCCTACCATTTTTCCCTCACTACCTTCTCCCACTGACGCATTAAAATCGCCCATAACTATTAAATTCTCATCTTCTTTTACTTTTCTCACTATTCTATTTATATCCTCGTATACCTTTTCTACTTCCTCATCCTCGTACTGAGTTGTTGGCATGTAAACCTGAACTAAAACAGTGTCTGTGGGTTTGGTACTCAATCTAACCATAATTATTCTATCACTAAATTGTAAGTACTCTTTAACTTTATGCCCTAATCTTTTACCTAACACTATTCCTACGCCTGCCTGTCCATTAGTTGAAGAAGTTGTAATTATTCTATAATTATCTTTCCAAAAGTCATTACTATCTGGCCATCTCACCTCACTAATACCTAAAATGTCCAGCTTTTCCTTTCTCATTTCGATTAATAAATTCGTTAACTTATCTACTCTAAGTAATGACCTTACATTCCAAGTCCCTATCACTAAATCGAACTGTTGTTTTATATTCTTACGATGACGAGCCCCAAGTACCCCCTCCCGGAGATCCGAATGAGGGAGTATTTTACCTCCGGTCAAGAATTTTACTTGTGAGCTCTCCATCATATGTATTTCGTGTTTTAGGCAACGCACACCTGGGAAATATTGTGGTAGGCTCCCATATCTTTCCACAACGCAGTTTTTAAAGATTTTAGCAAAAAGCCGTATCCGTCACGGCCAACCCCCAACAAGCTTGTAAATTATTGAGGATCGCCCGAGACCAACCGACCCTCCTCCAATATCTTCTAGCCAGCAAGGCTGCTGCCCCTTGCTGCGCTTTTTAATCGCCTTTTACGATAAGCAGGCTTACTATAGTAGTATTCTTTATCCCCTACTATAGGGATATGTTTAAAGTGTATACAAATATTTTTCATTTACACAAGTGACACTCGGCGACTGCTAGTATTAAATACAAACAAATGCAAAATTCACTTTCTTTAGATTGCCATTTCAATAGTATAATGCAAATAGTAACAATGTAGCAATAGTCAATCAAAAAGCTTTAAAAATATTTTATCTTTCAGTTAAAATAATATAAAAAAATAATGAATAACCACTCCTATATCGTTTGCAGTCAATTAAACAGACTACAAAAAGTGGCAAGCATTGGCATATGTCAAAATTGATCATTGAAGTATTAATCAGAATGATCCTATCCGTCACTGTTGTTAACTAATCACTTAGTTTCTAAGTGACCAATTCGGACTATAGGTAAAAATGCAATTGGTATAGTACTATTCACAAATATTTTTTTTTTCATATTGACATGCCCAAAAGTTTTAATAATTCTTAAAGTTAGGCTCGAAAAAAATAGTTATTTATAGTACAAGTGGGTTATAGGCATTATTATATATGCATGAGACGCTTGCACGACATGATCATAGTCCGAGTTGTGTAATCTCACCTAATGTAGTAAAAAATGCAGTTGCCCCATGTTTACTATACAAAATTTTATCTAAAACTGCAAAATATTTTATCTACAACTTCCTAAAATTGAGAAAAATCCAAAATCAAATCCAGTTTGTAAATATTGATTCAAAATCATTAAACTGCGATCTCTTTCTTTATTATTCCACTAGTGATGTAATGAGCCTTGGGTGTAATGAGGTTCTTATAAAGCAATTGTAGATAAATACAATAATTATACAGCAATAGAAGCTAACCAAAAGTTTTTATTTTGGTTGTGATTTTTGTTAGCATTACTACAAAAAAAAAAGCAAAATTACCTTCAGGATGAGTGATGTTTGTAGATAAAGTTCAACTCTCAGAAAGATAAGATGGCTTTTTATTTGTGTCAACATTGATAGAATGTATAAGAATCGAAAATTTTTTGAGTCCAATGGAATTCTGTTCTTCTGCAGTTGTTCCACGAGTTGTTCATATGGTGGTAGCATTACTTGATAATTTGTTTGACTAGTCTCATTTTTATTGTCTCGATTGGGACGTGATTTGACATCTCATTTGTCACTTCTGCTGGCGTTTTCTTTGCCTTTGTAAATATCCCTGCTCCTTTTTCTTGATTTATTGTTAGGACTAATTTTCAAGTTGTTATTATTTGATTTTTTCGTGTCACTGACTTGTTGAACCAACTGAAGGATTCTTCGGGATCGGGTAGTGATCATCATATTGTAAAAGTAATTGCATATAATACGTAGGTACTACACATTTTGTAAAAAAATACTACTAGTTTCAATTGAATAAAAGTCTCTGCTAGGTATTTATAAATTTACACTATTATTTTAAAAAGGCAGTTTTGTATGCCTTTTTTCATTATAGCATTTTAAATCAATGTATCCAAGTGTGTAGTGGAGTAGGCATTGATAGTAGATAGTTTGTAGCTCACCAACTAACACTCCATTAGTTAATATTATGTGTGTGTATATATATATATATATATATATATATATATATATATATATATATATTGCTGTGAATCCTCCAAAATCCGGGAACTCTAGATTTCGAATCGTGGCCCACTGATTGTGCGTCAAGAATGCTGTGAAACCTACAAAAAGCTATTAACTTAACCGTTCCGTTGACGTTCTTCTGTTAATCGCCTCTTTACTCTTTTCCGCCTCGGCTGCTCACCTAGTTAGTTAAACCTTCATCCTCATTCATAAAAAAAACAAACACATTCCTACCACAAAACATCAACGTTAACTCTATTTACATCAATATTCACAATACATTAAAATTTCAAAATTAAAATTCAGCATAAATTTCAGTATCAGAAAATTTCAAGATTAAATTTGTTATCATTTTAATGTGCATCCAGAATTAAAGTCCTTGTAGGATGCCTACTAATTAATATAACAATATATGCAGACCTGAGTCTGAGTACAAAGGGAGCATCTACCACCCCTTTACGTTAATTAACCAGGTTCGTCTAATTGAGCTCAAAGACATACCCAAATTTTCATCATAATCCAGAACATAAATACTAAATACCCCTTTCTACTTAAACAAGAAAATCTCACCTTAAAATTAAAAATTTGCTGTTAGTACAATTTCACTACTGTCCATTTTAAGTAAATCAATTATAAAGTTATTCAACACACACCAACACCTCAAAAATCGAACAACAAAGCATAAGTTACCTGAAGGTTACTGCACTAGTGGCTTCAATGTGCATGGTCCTTGCTAATTTCACCATTCCAACTGGGTTATGTTTACGTCCTCGGATTACTGGTCGCTTTTAAACATTTTCTCTACACCACCATTCATCTAAAGTTGTTTCAGTGCTTTTCCGGAACTCATCTGTGTATATCAGAAGCTTGTTTTGTGGATCCAGACACGTTTACGAATCATTTAATTATTAACACCCCCGAAAAATAGCAAAGAAATTCATGCTTCTTTCACAAATATACGCCAAAACTGCCTACTTTTGTGTATTCATTTGTCGTTGCAAATTTGACTAATTGGTACAGTGATACTAAACTTTATTACCTTGTATCTTCTTTTCTAAGTGCACTAAATTACATTCATTGTAGCACGTAAAGAACAAACTGTTTTAAATCACCAAAATATACGAGCAAACTGTTTAAATTATTCTATCCAAAATCGGAAAACTAAAAAGCACTGTTTAACGCATTGAATCAATTCGAAAATCTAAGAGAGCGAAACTTATATCAACCTGGGTATATATATAGTGGTTAGCCCGTCTGTCGGTTTTGTCCTCAAAACGGCCAGTTTCTAGAATTTCGTGTACTATGTTCCCATCTCGCCCGCCTGTGCGTCGGTTCTTATTAAATTTGCACTCGCACCAGTTAAATCTCAGAAATTTCGACACGGCTCGCAACGTCTGGAAATAACTAATTAATTTTTATACAGAAATGTTATTTTTACCTCTCAAGTTTGCCTTTTATTTTCAACCAATCGCAACCCAGTGACGTTGCTCCACTCACGCCTTTTACTATATGTGTCTCGGTCTTGCGCATATTATCTGTCTCTATCTACCCTGTTCTTATTGGTGCAAATTGATATTCTTTATTATCGATTATTTCAGTCCATGTGGACTGTGAAATAACCCACCTTATTAGCATTTCCGTAACTATTAAGCTACGGTTTCTCCAGCATTCTCTGTAACCATTTGTTATCTGCAAATTTTACGCGGAACATAAAACATTTAAAACTACGCAGGTGTTCAAACATAATACTTCTACGATCTGAATATTATTGGGTTTTTACTAGTTTTTATAGATATTATATGTTACTAATGGTCCAATTAACTCCAATTAAAATAATACCCTTTAATTTTAGTGACTCTAATCAAATATTAATTATTTTCTGTACATTTTGTTTAATACCGGTTACTTAAAATTGAGTTAATTAATATAAATTTTGCACGTAATTTCCATTTGTTTCTTTACTCGGAATAATTAAATTACACGTAGAGCATTTTAATACTGCTTCCTTTTTTATAGCAAGCGTCTTGTAAATGATTTAAATCTCTTATTTTTAATTAAACGAATGAATTTTTATTCTCCACGGTTTTTTTAATAACGCGTACCTTTTCCCAAAGCTTCTACACGGTGATTAAAATTATTTGATGTGATTATTTAATTTTCTACCCTGGTCTAAATATGAGTAATATATATATATATATATATATATATATATATATAAAGACAAGTTATTTGCAGTCCACAATAAGAAATAGTATATAAAGTAAGACTATTGACAAATACAAATTGGGCTGGTAGTTATATAGCCATTAACAAAACATTAGCTTTATTACTTCACAGGGGAGGAAACATCCACTGACCGACGGTTTCGGCTTGTTAAACCTCATCAGAGTGAAATAGTTCCCAAGAACCCTATGAAGTAATCCACACTTAGTAGTGTTGGTGTTTTATCACCTGATGGCGGTTTTATTTACTTTTACCATAGTACAGTGATTGTTTCGAATTTATATCATTATAATAGCTTCGATTACTTCCTAGGGTTCTTGGGAATTATTTCACTCTGATGAGGCTTAATAAGCCGAAACCGTCGGTCAGTGGGTGTTTCCTCCCCTGTGAAGTATAAAGTTAATGTTTTGTTAATGGCTATATAACTACCAGCCCGATTTGTATTTGTCAATAGCTCTTATTATTTTCATAAGAGTTTGTTTACAGATATATATATATATATATATATATATTTATATATATATATTTACATCCCAGTATTAATAGTGCGTCCTTTTACAACTAACACTTACAGCGTCCACCAAAAATACTGCCAATGTTTCAATATACATGCATGTATATTAAACCGTTTAGAATGGGCTTGAACCTAGGGGGTTTAGAATCTATTGTTACAAAAATATCTACTTTTACTTTTTCATCTTCACTGCGTCCTTTTATATTGCACACTTTAAGCTTCCGATGTATATACTCCTTTCATATACAGCCCAAATACGATATCAACCAAAGATCCGACAACGTTGCCAGCTTTTCACATATCTCACAGTCGACAAGATAGTTAAGTATTTGTGCTTTCTGTGCAGTTCCTGTATGAATTTCGTTGAAATTAAAAGTTATGATTACCGTTTATTTTATATATGGAATTTATTTCATCATATTAGTTTTTCTTATTCTAGGAATTAAACCATGTAAACATGTTTCATTTTGAGTGATAATTCAAATTATTTGACTTAAAGGTTACCTACATAACATTTCTTAAAAAGTAAAAGTTTGTACAAAAGCAACGGAAGTTAAAATGCGTTAAAGGATTTGTCTAGAATCACATTGTATATGTAGTTAAGAATGGTTTAGAAATCAGGTTTCACAGTTTTCATTAATTTTGTCTGTCGGAACAGTTAGAATCAGGTTAAATTCAAGGTCAACGAAAAGGTATCGTATTTATTGTGCGAATATGATGACCGAGAAGTCGACGGTTGAGGATTAGGATATCAAGTGCTCTTTGATAACAATTGCTAACGAAAACAGCTGAAATATATTTTCTTGATTTGTACTTCAACATTTGAGAACGAAAACTTTCTGCTTCTATATATTGATATCTAGCTTGCCAAATATTAATATATAACACTTTTGTTCGACGATACAAAACAGTCCTGACAACTTGTAAGTTTAATAGCCTGTCTACTTTTTAAGTACAAAATTTTGTGCAAAAGCAAAATAGTGCAAAAATTAGCACATTTTAACACAATAGTATCCAAGTATCATCTTCGAATACCGAAGAGTACATTTATAGTGACCGCATGAAACTTTTACAATACATTTTACCTAATTTGTTTACGATTCCGTGCATTAGCTGGACCCGACGTTCTCAGCGTCGGTATTATGCCTTTTAACTCGAGAATTTTTCTGCTTGTTGATGATGTGATGAGTTGTTATGGTGTTTCTTATAGGTTGATCTTCTTAAATATATATGTTGGTCTGGATTCCAAGAGACCTGCTCCTGGAATCCTCTTGTTTTGATGCAGTGAGCAGTTTCCCGGATCTTCCCCTTGGTTGTCCTCCAACTACACGATATCCGGATCCTGGGTACACTGGCCTGTAGTTTTCGACCGACAAGATGGCTATTCGCCACAGGCCGCTCCATTGTCAAGTAGCTCGTCTAACAGGACTGACGGATGTGGATCCCCAACGACTTCACTTGTGTACCCATTCCTCGGCGCCCCGTATAGCTGGAGAACTCCCTCAGGCCGTCACCGTTCCGCTGCTCACTTTTGGTCGCCCGGAGGTGGTGGTAGATGACTGTTGTTGCCTCGTCGGCGTCTGGACAACAACTGTCTATTTACGATTGCTTATAAATAGCAATTAATGTTCATGTTACCTAATTTAGAAGTCGTGGATCTTCGATTTTGAAAATACCAAGTGTTTTTATAAGGATAGAATAAAGCACACAAACTGGTTATAACTTTAGCCGGCCATAAAAAAAGACGTGAGTCGGTCAAGAACGATTCGCCGGAATTACTATAACAGAAGAAAAAACGGAAGGAAGGAGAAGGTCGCATTAACACAGTCGAAGATTGAGGGTCAATCAAAACGAAACCAATGAACCTACAGCCCGACAGTAAAGTGTAGAAATGCATAACAAAATAAAGAACCAGACAATAATTAAGATATAAGTAACATATAAATAAAAAAATTACTATTCATATACATATACAAGGTGGGTCACTACATATAAACTACGCTAGCATCTAAACGAGCGTAACTGATAGTCTCGTGTCGTTCTTCGGCATTACCGGCGTCATCACTACCGTAGAATGCTAACCGGTTAACGCGTACCTTTTCCAAGCTTACGAATCCGATATACTGCGTCGTTGATTCTTTTTCAAATTTGTACGGACCCTTTGTAACTTTGTGGACAATCCACGTCTCCGTCTGCAGTTGTGCAGCCAAACGCGGTCGCCTTTTTGAAAACCAGCTTCCTGTACCTTAATGTCATATCTGGTTATTATTCGATCGCTTTGAACCGGATATTTTCCTAACGTCACCATGCATGTCCTGCATCTTGCGTTTGAGCTCCTCGACGTAGCCCTAGCACACGAGGTCATCTCAGAGCTGACACTCAAACTCAAGAAGACACGGCAGAAGTATTTTGCGTCCCAGCATAGCACATGCAAGTGTCTGTTCAGTGTTCCCATTGTGTCCGGTACGACTTCAAAGTGTTATTCAATGGAAACGCGTTCTGCTCCGCTTTCCAAGCCAGAATGAGTCGTAGGTCTTTGTCATTCTCTTGTTTCGTTCGCATCTGTATAGGCTACCAATCGTCATTGATCACGGTAATCCACCAAGTAGATCACACTTTGTTTCTACCCTTGAGCAATGATTACAATCTTCGGCTAAAGCCCGTCTCGAAAGTGTATTTGCATTACGATGACTTGCGCCAGCACGGTGTTCCGTGTCGAAATCATACTGCTGAAACTATTCTATCCATCTGGTGACTTGCACTTCGGGCTTTCTAAACTGTAATAGCACCTTCAAAGCGGCGTTGTCGCTTCTCAGGTGAAATTTTCTCCCGTAGGAGCACTTACAAAGTGCTCTACAGATTGCACCACAGCTTACAGTTTGTAACGCAATAATTCCGTTCTGGTTTCTAGAGCATCCTGCTAAGGTAACCAATGACTTTCTCTTGGCCGCCTTGCATTTGGGATGGTACACTTTCGATGGCCACATTGCTTGAATCTGTAATCAAGATGAATTTGCCTTCCAATCGATGATAATAACTTAAGATCAGATCTGTTATTAATAACTGCCCTAGTTGTTGGAACGTACGCTGGCAATCTTCATTCCTAACATAATCACGACATCTTCAACCAACTTTACTAAAGGCTTGGCAATATTCGTAAATTCGGAAACGAATCTTCTACAGTAAGTGCAGAATCCCAGAAAGCTGCGTAGCTGGTGGTTGCCTTTTGGCATCAGCCGCTCTTGTAGCGCCTGAATTGTTTTCGGGTCTAGCCTGACTTCATTGAGTGAAATTGCTTGCTCTAGGTACTTTACATCATTGCCTAGTCGATGACACTGGTTTGGACTCTGCTTCAAATTGGCTTCCCTGAGTCTTCAAAACGCTTTTTCCAAATTTCTCAAATATTTTCCAAATGACTTTCCAATCAAAATCACGCCATACAAATTACCAGACGCGTTCTCCACGTAAGCCCAGGCAAGATGCTGTCCATTAAACGTTCGAAGGTGGCAGGAACGTTGCAAAGTCCAAATAGCATGACTGTTAATTGTCATAGGCCAGTGCCAATAGTGAAAACAGTCTTGTCTCGATCTTTGGGTTCCATATTCAGTTGCCAGTAGTCACTCTTCAAATCCAAAATTGAGAATCATCGCTACCCTGAAAATGTATCTAGGATATCGTCATACCTTAGAAGTAGGTATCTGTCCTTTTTGATCACGGCATTCAATCGCATGTAGTCTAAACAAAATCTTGTTAGCTCGTCCATCCTCTTAACAAGCACAACAAGCGATGTCCAAGGGCTATCAGAATGCTCAATCACTCCTTACCCCTCCATAACTCCAATAATCTTCTCGACCTCCTCGCATTTGGCCAATGGGAGTCTCCGCAACTGCTATTATATTGACCTGACATCTTCTGTATCGATTTTGTGCTCGGCTACTGCGGTCTTTCCTAATCGGCCGCCGTCGATTGCGAAACCTTCCGAGTAATGTCGGATAAAGTTCTTAAGATCGGCCAGCTGTTGTTATTCAAGAAACTGGCACGGTTTCGTCAACTGATCTAATAACTTTGTGGAATACTCCTTAGTGGGTGATTCTTTTTTAACACCGGAACACCCCATCACTTGGACAACCGAAGAATACCACCAACCGTTGAATTATTTTTTAGCATGTTAGAAGTCATTAGCGTTTAGGATTCTAACAGGAACACCATCCGTCACTTTCGTCAGTCTTCTCAAAAGCACGTCATCTCCATGAAATTTGTCACTAATCGGGCAATAGCGAGCACAAAATCTTCCCAGAGAACAACATCCCAGCCTCCCGGTACAACATTTTCCTTCCTTCAGGTAGAACAACCTTGTGCGTCAAATAAAAACAAATTCGCATAGACACGTCGTCTGTTCGCAAAACAACACTACCTCGTTCCCTACTCTTAAGACATCCTCTTTCATACCTACATGGGATTTGTATCCTTCAAAATATCTATTCCCAAGTTTCCTTTAGTTTCCGGCTTTTTACTTCCCTTTTGGGCTGCTTATATTTAGACTGTATACGCCCAAACTCACCACAATTCCAGCATCTGGGTCCCTCCTCTTTGGTTGGTGTTCACGAACTACTCGTCGAATCACTTTCTCCATGCTTTCTGAGCGCTGTTTTCAAACGGAACATTTTGCATTTGCCACTACTATGATGCGAAGTTTGCTTTGCTGTTTCAAATTCAAAGAATGAGCTAGCGCTTCATCTAAGGCCCTTCGTCGAAACAGCCATAGTACTTGCTGGATCACTCCGTTACGTACCCCGCCAACAAAGGTCTGTAGCGTAAGTTACTTTAGGAAGCTATCTGGTGTTGTTAGGTAGGATAGTCTCACCAAGCAAGAAATATCTGCTTTAAACTCTTGCAAATTCTTGTTATCTCTTTGGTGACGGCCCTTCACTTGAGCGTGATACACTTGTTGCAGAGAGTCGTCGTACTTCATTTCTAGCTTTGATGTTGAGGCCCCATAGTTTTTTTGGTCATGATCTGGTATGACCTGCAGAATATTCAAAACCTCGCCTCATCATCATCATTAGGCCTTCAGTCCTGGAACTGGTTAGACGCGCACCCTCATTTTTTTTCTATTCTGAACTAACGTAAATATTTACATAGTCTGCATCTATAATTATCTGATCTAGGTTTAAATCTACCTCCTTTTTCCTATCTTTACTTGCAATATATCTCGTACCAATCCCAAAAAATGCTTTAAAACGTATTCTGCCCGTCTATTTCTCCTATTTTTTCCACAGATATCCTTGTTCCCCTACTGTTTCTATAACCTATTTGTTATTAACTTTGTCTGTCCATGCTATCATTCTAATACATCTGAAGTACAACATTCCAAAAGGCTGCTACCGTTTTTTTGTTTGTTTATCCTACTGCCCGCATTTCATAGGCATACTGTGCTGTGCTCCATACATATGCTTTCAATAATGTTTCTATGTTTGTTGTCTTTCATCATAGGCGCGGTTCTTTCTTGTTACATGCAGTTCGGTCCCCTTCTATTGTTTTTCAATTATATACCCTATTTCTTCGACATTCAGTGGTTGTGAAGGGGGATAAGCAGCCTGTGGCTGCCAAGTTCCCCAACACTTCAACATTTGCCGATTTAATATTTTTTCAATATATCTTCTCGCACAGTCAACAATAGTTACAGATATTTCACAACCAACATCTGTAGTTGTCAATAATAGTCATCAGATTTATCTGATCTTATTTTTCGACATTAGATTTTCTGTCTCAAAAGTGGTTGGACACGTACCTGCACTTATTTAAATTCTGAGCTAGCCTACACAGTTCCTGAAATTCTCACACAGTCTATAAACAGCTCGGTTCCACTTCTATTGTTTTCTAATTATATGCCCTATTTCACCAAGATTTAGTGGTATGTTAAGGGGAGGCGGGTCCGGGACGTAGTTGGTATGCTTGTAACTACTACGCCCAAGGTCCCGGTGCAAATTCCGACACGATCCGCTTGAAAATGTTAAGCAAGCATTTTTCACAAAATATACCCTCGTTCGGATAAGAGATAAAATGGAGGTCCCGTGTGTGTGTTGTCACGCACGTTAAAGATCCCTATCTTGCTTGGAGCAGCAAGGGTTCGGCAAAATTTCAAATTTTCCAGGTAAAAACTCTTTCTGGCCAATGTAGTACCTTCGGGTGGAGCATTGGAAAATCACATGTATGGTATGTGAAGACTGTTAAGCAGCCTGTGGCGGCCAAGATTCCCGAACACTTAGACATTTGCTAAATTAATAGTTTTCCAGTAAATCCTTACACACAATTAACATTATTTGAGAATATTGCCCAACCAATACTTGTAGTTGCTTATAATAATCATCATGTTCAAGTACAGTTACTTTTTTCGTTTATCCATCCTGGGACTGGTTGTATGCGTACTTCCATTGATTTCTATTCTGAGCTACGCTATGCATTTCCCTGAAATTCCTACAGTCTACATCTTTCACTATCTGTGTGCAGTAGTCTAACCTAGGTCTACCTTTACTTCTCTTTTTTCCTATCTCGGCTTCTAAAGCATTCTGTACTATTCCTCATGCCGTAGTATGTGGCCTATCATCCTATCTCTCCCATTTTTACCGTTTTCCAAATATTTCTTTCTTCCCTTACAATTTTTAGTACTTCTTTGTTCTTAACTTTGTCTGTCCATGATATCTTCATCATATGTCTGTAGCACAACATTTCAAAGGCTTCTACTTTTTTCTTATCCGCTTGTACTACTGTACAGGCTCCACAGCCGTACAGTGCTGTGATTCACACACATGTTTTATGCAATTGTTTCCTTGTTTCTATGTTTGTTGTCTTTGAACACAGTAGTTGCTTTTTCTTGTTAAATGTAGCACGATCTTATACTAATCCTTGTTGTATATCTTTTGTGCTTTTTCCATGTTATTTGGCTTCCTAGGTAGCAGAAATCCTTAACCTTTGTAAGTTCTTGTTACCTATTTGTATTCTTGTTTTTGATTTATTTTCCCCTCCTTTGCATACTAGTACTTTAGTTTTATTTTTGTTAATTTTCATACCGTATTTCTCCGTTAGAACCATTTCCATTTCATTAAGAGCAGCCTCTAACTCTTCCTTGCTAGATGCTAATACCGTGTTACGTTTTATTCGTGGCAGTCACGTTGGGCGCCAAATTTATGCTACGTTGGCTCGTAGCCGTGCGTAACACCAAGAAAGTCAAGGAATGACCGGGCTCAATCGGAGATTAGGGGGGGTTGTAGAAAGCAGACTGACATATGATGTATGCGGCGGTAAGGAGTTAGTAACAGTACCTGCAATAAAAGAAATCAGAATAGCAAACCTGCAATAAAAAAAGATTAGTCCTGCAAACCTGAAATAAAGAAAAGCATAGCAGCAATGCAAAGTCTAAGTTATTCAGTACTTTGTAGAATGTAAATAAAACTGTTTAGATAAACTATATAATATAATCACGATAAAAGCATTACAAAAATTTTTAGTACAAAGTGAGGTAATATTGGGGAGTAGCAGAAACGTTTCCTCACACACCAATTAAACATAAATCAGACAAAATGTTAACAAAAGATAAATAGGTAAGACACAATTGATATGAGTAATCCAGTAGTATTGATTTTGTTTTTCTTTCTTTTTTTTTTCTTAGTAGCCTGCACTTCTATTGTAAAAGGTATCAGAACGACAAAGATATTACAAAACAACGGATAGATATTTAAAGTCATATCAAGTAGGAAATAGTTCAACTTACATAAAGTCCTTCAGTAACGCTTCCTTGCAATTGAGGTGTGGGATTCACGATGTCCTGCACTAACGAAGCAGTTCACCCTGGACTGTGAGGGTGTTGATGGAATTTCTTACACTTTACACTAATCACACCTACGTATTTTACTGGTGTTAGCAGCAGACATTATCAGGCTGATGGAACTATGTAACATTGATAAATTTATTGTTAATTCTATTTCCTGAGACAATAATGTCGAAATACTTTGTAACACAAATCGTAAGAAAAAAATGGTAATAAAAATTTAGAATCACGGGCTTTCAAGGCACGATGTAATGCATTAGACTAACAGTAACGTGAGATGTTTTATTTGCTACCTATGGTAACAAAGAAAAATCTAATGTTTTTGAATAACGAAATTTCCGTAAGCAATGATCTATTTTAGATTCTTTGGGGTTAGAAAATTCAGTAACTACAGTATCAACGGTATTTGGACAATCCAAAGCAGGCACTACTCTGATAAAAAAAAGGTGCGCGAAACTAGATCGCACACACAGTTCAAATATAAAAAGACAAATCAACTAAAAAAACACAATTAGTAAAACACGTGCGGTCGAGTAAACACGTTTGCCTATAAAGCATCTTTTCTTCAATGTAATCAGAGCTACACTCTATACAGTTAATATACAACTCTCGTTTCACAAGAAAAACAACTAAAACCGTGTCGTGCTTGTTAATGAACAATTGTAAAATTTATCCCGCATTCATTCTCACTATCTTCAAAGCAACAAGCAAACAGTATTTTTAACGTAATTAATATCTAGAAACCAAGCACGAAACTCACAACCGCTCATCTGTTTTCATTCAATCGTTGTTACCATAACCTCTTATCAACTATTATCTCGACCTCGTTAATAACATAAGGAACATCCAAAACGTGAATGCCGCAATCATATCTAATAATTAATTACGGCGGTTTATCATATTCGATAAGTCGGAAAGTAATTTACGAATAATCCAATTTACAATTCATTCCTTGCAATTTATTTATTAATGAAAATCAATCTTCAAATTATCTATTTTTAAAGTAATACCCACGAGTTAAATTGCCTACAAATTTGAATTATTCTGAAGTATTTCCTTTATACAAACAGCGATCCCAAAGAAACGATGTATTTTAAGTACTCTATCAGAAAGGGAGCGAAAATGTTCAGCTATAAAATGCCCGTTACAACCGCTATATCACCTGCAAATCTAAGCATTTCAATTTTTGTCCCTGCATAGTAATTCCAAATGTCTTTCTGCCTATGGCAGTATTCATTGCTTCTTCAATGTACAAGTTAAAATTAATGGGGATAGGGCACATCCCTGTCTCACTCCTTTCCTAATATTTACTTCTCTACTTTCTTGCTCTAATTCTATTACCGCTATTTGCTCTTTGTCTCATCCCTTTCCGGCCGTTTTCCATTCGTTTTTGCTTAATTCTAGTTAATATTTTTGACACATGTGCTATCAAACTTATTGTTCGAAAATTTTCACATCTATTCGCGCCTACTTTTTTTGGTATAGCTATTATGATGTTACGTTTGAAATCTTTGGGTGTCTCGCCTGTCTCATACATATAGCTTACAAGTTGGAAGAGACATTCTGTTACTGCTTGTCCAGCGGCTTTTAGAGATTCTGCTTGCACCTTATCTGTACCCGGCGCCTTACGATTTTTCAGACTCTTTATTGCTAATTCAAATTCATTTCTAAGTATAGCATACCCCAAGTCATTTTTTCAATGTCTGCTTCCTTCTTTGATGCTGTTCGTTCTCTCCTGCATATAAATTCCTATATATTCTTGCCATCTACCCACTTTCTCTACATTTTCTAGAATAACGTTTCCTCCGCGCCCTTTATATTTTTGCTATAGGGTTTTATATCCTAAAATTGATTCTAATTAGTTTGTATGCTTTATCTGTGTTTCCTATTTCCATCTTAGTTTATACGTCTTTGCACTTTTCATCAATCCATTGTTCTTTAGCTTTCCTGCATTTGCGAATAATTTCCCATTTTTTGGCTCTGTATCTTTGTTTTCCTGTTTTGTCTGATTTATTTTGTATTTTCGTCTTTCTTCTATTAAATTCAGGATATTCTTTGTTATCCACGGTTTCTTATTTTCTTTGTAACGGGCATTTTTAAATGGCTTACCCTTTTTACACTACTCAATTCGTAAACACATTTCTGCAAGTACTATCTCTATGTTTTATATTTATTAACTCGTTTGCGAATAATCCCTTTATATTATATTACGCGATTATCGACTTTCACTCTCTACAATTCGATAGTGTGGTTAGGTGATCTAAATTGAAACACATCTTTAGGTGAACGCGTCGTATTATAATGAGTGGATTGCATCGTTCTGTCTAACCGCTGATATAAATGTTGTTCCTTATGTGAATATAGCAGTCTAGGTAATAGTCGATACGCGGTTGTAATAACAACGATTGAATGAAAACAGATGAGGAGTTGTAGTTTGTTCTTAGTTCCGATATATTACGCTCAAAATACTGTTTCCTTGTTGCTTTACTAATTGTGTTTTGAGTTAGTTTTCGTGCTTGGTTCCTAGATATTAATTACGTTAAAAAAATACTGTTTCCTTGTTGCTTTGAAGCTAGTGAGAATTAATGCGATAAACTTTTCGATTTGTTCATGAACAAACACGGCACGATTTTAATTGTTTTTCTTGTAAAATAAGTGTAGTTCTGATGACATTGAAGGAAAGATGCTTTATAGGCGAACGTGTTTTACACGACCGCCCGTGCTGGTTTACGGAACATTGACGGACGCACTTAGTGATACGCGTTGCTTTACTCATTGTGTTTTTTTAGTTGATTTGTCTTTTTATATTTGAACTGTGACGCGTGTTCTACGGAACCTTTGACGGACTTACTTTAGTGATACACGTGCTTTACTCATTGTGTTTTTTTTGTTGGTTCTTTGTCTGTTGATACTTCAACTGTGTGTGCGATCTAGTTTCGCGCTCCTTTTTTTTATCAGAGGAGTGCCTGCTTTGGATTGTCCAAATACCGTTGATACTGTAGTTACTGAATTTTCTAACCCCAAAGAATCTAAAATAGATCATTGCTTACGCAAATTTCGTTATTCAAAAACTTTAGATTTTTCTTTGTTACCATAGGTAGCAAATAAAACACCTCACGTTGCTGTTAGTTTTAATGCATTACATCGTGCCTTGAAAGCCCGTGATTCTAAATTTTTATTACCATTTTTTTTTACGATTTGTGTTACAAAGTATTTCGAAATTATTGTCTCAGGAAATAGAATTAACAAGAAATTTATCAATGCTACATAGTTCCATCAGCATGATAATGTCTGCTGCTAACACCAGTAAAATACGTTGGTGTGATTAGTGTAAAGTGTAAGAAATTCCATCAACACCCTCACAGTCAAGGGTGAAGTGCTTCGTTAGTGCAGGACATCGTGAATCCCATACTTCAAATGCCAGGAAGCGTTACTGAAGGATGTTACTTTATGTAAGTTGAACTATTTCCTACTTGATATGACTTTAAATATCTATCCGTTGTTTTGCAATATCTTTGTCGTTCTGATACCTTTTACAATAGAAGTGCATGCTGCTAAGAAAAAAAGAAAGAAAAACAAAATCAATACTACTGGATTACTCATATCAATTGTGTCTTATCTATTTATCTTTTGTTAACATTTTATCTGATTTATGTTTAATTGGTGTGTGAGGAAACGTTTCTGCTACTCCCCAATATTACCTCACTTTGTGATAAAAATTTTTGTACTGCCTTTATCGTGATTATATTATATAGTTTATCTAAACAGTTTTATTTACATTCTACCAAGTACTGAATAACTTAGACTTTGCATGGCTGCTATGCTTTTCTTTATTTCAGGTTTGCAAGACTAATCTTTTTTTATTGCAGGTTTGCTATTCTAATTTCTTTTATTGCAGGTACTGTTACTAACTCCTTACCGCCGCATACATCATATGTCAGTCTGCTTTCTACAACCCCCCCTAATCTCCGATTGAGCCCGGTCATTCCTTGACTTTCTTGGTGTTACGCACGCTACGAGCCAACGTAGCATAAATTTGGCGCCCAACGTGGCTGCCACGAAAAAACGTAACATCTTTTATGTATATCCCAGAATATATCTGGCCGCCATGTCTAGGCTGGATTTAATGTTATTGCATTCTGTTTCTACTTCCTTAGTATCAGATATTTTCCCAATATCTTTCAGTAATTCATTTGACTTTTTTTCGAATCTTTTTTGAATATCTTTATCTTTTAGTTTCTCAAACTCAAAGTGCCTTTTTCCGTTTCTTTCTTTAAATTTTTAAATTTAAGTGCGGCCTTCATAATTATGAAGGTGTGGTTAGTATCTATATCTGCTTCTGGGTAGCTTCTACAGTCTTTTACTTGATTTCTAAATCGTTGTCTAACAATAATGTAATCTATTTGATATCTTCCTATATCTCCTGGCATCCTCCACGTATATCGTCTTCTAGCGTGATGTTGAAATAATGTGTTTGTGATGATTAAATTGTTCTTGTCGCAAAATTCTACCAGCCTATTTCCCGGTCGTTTCTCGCGCCTAAACCAAATAAACCTACTACCGCCCCTTCCCTACCCTCACCTACTACTGAATTAAATTGCCCCGTAACTATTAAATTTTCATGTCCTTTTACGTATCTTCTTCTACCTTTGCGTCAGTGTAGCTAGAGGTGGGCATGTATTCTTGTATTATTACTGTGTGTACCGGTTTAGATTCTAATCTAACCATGAGTATTCTTTCGTTCTTTTGTAAGTAATTTTCTACGCAGCATTCTATCTTTTTTTGCATAACTATCTACACACCCAAATTTCCTTCTTCTGCTCCTGTGTGAATTACCCTGAAGTCTCCATTCTAAAAATCCCCCGCCTCTGGCCGCTGAACTTTGCTGATCCCCACTATGCCTAGTGCTAACCTATTCCTTTCAATTTTAGGTTCTCTAGCTTACCTATTTGCTTCATACTTCTAACATTCCACGCTCCGATTCGCAAAATGTTCCAGACTCTTATTCTGAACTTTCCGATCGCATTCTCCAAGTAGTCCTCCCGGAAATCTGAATTTTAACTCCGGAATCTTTTACCCCAGAGAATGCCATCATGTTTATTACAATTTAAGTACGCGGTGTATCTCGCCTCATAATGCGATAATTAACGCGGTCGCCCTTTCATCGTCGTTCTAGCGTTAGCTCACGCGACAGCCTCGAACTGTTTAATCCCTGTATAGGTGACTTCATATCAAATGTGGCTGGTTTTATTCTGAACCTTGGCGCCAGTTCGCGTTCTCCGACATTCTTAGATTCTGGTACCTGCCATTGTATCACCGGCACTAAGCGTTCTGGTGCTTGTACTGTTTTCTGCTAGGTTTGCGGTATTCTCCTGTAATTTCTCTTCTTATTTTGCTGCCAGGTTTGCAGAGCTTTGGTCTTTGGTCAGTTAATAGTATATCTTGAAGGATGTCAACAGATAGTTAAAGCCAACAATGAAAACGAACACAATAAAATTACACAAAGAAAAAGAGACATGTGGTTCCTTGGACTCGTAAACAAAAAAATTGTTGAAAATTACTTTGCAAGACATAAAATCTAAAAATCCCCAAAACGTCATGAGTGTGAAAAGTTAAAGATTGTGTTTCCGGATAATTTAGCTAATAGACTGACTAAAATAAAAGTTTATGTTCAGAATAAGTATGTCTCGTCAAAATAATAACTGTATTTTAGTAAGATCGTATACTTTGTACGTTATACAGGTATTATTTTCGATTTTTTCATTTACTACTACTGTTATTGTAGTTTTACAAATGTTTTAGTACAATGCAGTTTATTATGTTAATAATGCGTTTAGTTTCGAAATTAAGGTTCTAAGCGGAACTACGTTTGTATATTTTCTGGAAAAATAAAGTTTCAATTAAATTGCATTTTATATTATAAAGGAAGGCGTGTGTCTGTGTTAATATTTATATCATGATACGTAATCAAAATAATCCTAAAATAATCAAATCTCCTAGGGTAGAATATGAAAATGAAACAATTATTGTTTCTTCCAAGTTATGAATCATGATTTATTATTACCAAAAAGTATAAGTTGTATAACTTATATTCTGCTTTATGAGACTACGTTTCGGAATTTACTTCCAGCGATCGAGAATCAGATAAATTAATATAACTTTCGGAACTTTTAAAAAATAAAACTACCATACACATTACTATAACAATATACTAGCGATTTGTTCAAAAAATATTTTGCTCTTCTGGGTCTGTCGCTATGTGTTTGTGCATGTGCAAGTGATTTGAAAAGCATGTAGGCTGGTATGTGCAGTTATATAAGAAATGATCTTTAGGGTATTTCTGAACACCTGTACACCTGGCGGTGAAATTTTTGTAGCGACTTTGAGATTATCTTTCCTCAGCAACAAGCCGCTTTTCGGTACACAAAAAGTCAATTTCACAAACTTGATATACAAATAATTATTAGATAAGTTCCTCTTTATTAATCTACTTTCAAAGATTATTTTTCTATTTAATATGAATAAAAAAAATATGAATATATAGCCAAGAACAGTCAATTTAAGCCTAGAACCCGCAAAATCTTAATCAGGATCAGTATAATGAATTTTACAAGGACGGTATATTCGGCTGGTTTAGAACGTCTAAATTTAAAAGAATGAAAAAAGTAATTATTTATAACAAGGAGATATTTGTCGTTCTTCTCAATGACTTTACTTGAAAATAGTATGTACACTCAAGGGATTTTTGCGTTCAAAAAAGGGAGTTAATTATTGTTCATTACCCTTGTAGAATGTAGACAAAAAAACCCATCCGCTTTTATATATGAAAAATTCTACATCTCAAAGCCTATCATATTTCACATTAAGTAAATTTAAGTGTCCGTAAAACTATTTTTAGATAACATTGCAATCAATAAGTTTGACTCTTCTTTAAAAATCACTTCACCAATCGATTTAATAATATACAGATTTGAATACAATGGCACGGTATAATGTCGACCTTGAACAACAAAGAAACTGTGGTAAAAATTGTTTTCAAATTGCGTTATTCTAGAAAATATTATTAAAATTAAGATCCATAACACTGAATTTTTTAAAATAGCCAAAATACGAAAAAGTAGTAATGCTGAAAAATCACATTTGCATCAAACAATGTAGTTTATTTAATGTCGTACTTTATAGCAAAATTATATAGCGCTTTGTTGACAAACGTTTGGGTTCAAAATTATTCTCGATTTGTTACTCACGGTAAGTTCTTATAATAATTAAAGCCTAAATCATGTCCTAATAAAAGTCAATGATTACATGTATGCATTTTCAAGTTTACAGACTACTGTATTACTTCAATGAACGCTAAACGCAGTTTCGTCCTTCAAATTAGTCACGTAATTTTTTAAACGTGATCTAATAATATCTTACGGAAAAGCAAATGCAACAAGCGCATGTCAAACTCCTCCCACATACTAGTCAATCGAACAAGTAAAGCTTAGTTGTAGTGGACCTGAAATAATGAGCGACTTCAAGGAGTACAACGTTGCCAATTCTCCGGACGTGTGTTTGTGAATACCACGACTGATAGATATACGGTCTCGATATACACCCGACGAACGCAGTGCCTCTGCTGTAAAAACGTTGAACTAAAAATGTATATTTTTTTAATGTTTTGCAGCCAAGGGACGTCCACCCTAATTTTTGTCAAATGACATATTTAGCTCATACAAAGCTTCTCCAAAAATTTAACATGCTGGAAATTCGGCGTCCGTATACTGGACGTAGTATTTCACATGGACGTTGGATGTAATGTAAAATCAGAATGTACGGACGTTCGATTGTTGGTGGGATGTATATATATATATATATATATATATATATATTATATATATATATATATATATATATTGCTATGCTACTGGTGGAATTATCGTGCCCCTACGTTGGGCTGTTATATTAATTATGCTATGTACTCTTAAATTATACGCGCTCCATCATTTGAGCGACCATATTAATATTACTATGTATAAACAAGATTGTAATTATCTCCGACGTTGGGCCATCTTATTAATGTTGCTATAAATTCCCTCCAGAAACTTAACTGGATTTTATCTTGAACCAA
Organism: Platerodrilus igneus; assembly: GCA_036346225.1. Classification (NCBI taxonomy): domain Eukaryota; kingdom Metazoa; phylum Arthropoda; class Insecta; order Coleoptera; family Lycidae; genus Platerodrilus; species Platerodrilus igneus. The sequence goes on from JARFIW010000873.1 coordinate 4,009,492, forward strand.
CCTTGTCAACCAATAACAAAATTCGATATGTTACCGCCTTACTTGTTATCAATCTCCTATTTAACTCGTAGCTCCTCCTTGAACTATTTAAATTAACAAATTACTTTCTTATTAACTTTATCTTATGACCTCGGCTAGCATTTATTTGGAATTATGAATTTCAGTTAATTTCGATTTTATATAATGAAACCAATATATTATGTACAGTTTTTGTAAATTATTTGAAATACACTTTTCAATTAGTTAATGTTGTAAATTTCATTTATTAAACATCATATCCTTTTTACTCAAAACCCAAAGTCACCAAAAAACCTATTATGCTTATCAACGAAGTGTAGAACGTTCTAAACCTGTTATCATATTACTCACTTTATACGTATGCAACTTCTTTTGTTGACTTTTTCACATTCATATTATATTAAGCAAATTCAATATTCAAAATAAAAAATATATAGAAAAATAAAATGTCTTATAACTAAAACAATCTGACCTGGTCTATTTTCTTCACATCGACGCTTCCATTTGAATAAAAATTATCTTCCCCCAATGTGGGATTATTACATGCCCATTTGAAATATACGCTTGAACCATTGCATTTAAATTATTGCCATAACCCTCTGGACTACCATTAACTTATGCACCCCAATTTATTGTCGTTTCATATCAGACTTATTACTTCTTATCAATCAATTTCCTCAAACTTAGAATAGAATTCTTATTATCATTGTCCTCTGACTTGAAATCGTAGTTTATTTTCTTCCCTTACTCAAATATCGAATTTTTCTCCCCGGCTTTAGAAATTGTAGTTTGTTTCCCTCGGACTTAGAAATCGTAGTCTATTTTCCCCGGACTTAGAAATTGTCGTTTGTTTCCCCCGGACATAGAATTTGAATTTTTCCTCCCCCAGAATTAGGAGCCCTATTATTTTTATGTTTTAGTTTAAAATAAATTCACCAAAATGTACTTACGTTTAATCGGCAATTATAGTTTTCATCTTGGCACTTATTTTCTCTTTCACTTTTAAAATTATTACGTATCACTTTATTTCATAGTGGCGCACTTCGGCCTTTGTTGAGTTGCAAACTGACTTCCTTATCACTGTACCTGCTAATATATTATTCAGTTCCCACTCCGTCAGTGGGTATGGTCTAGAACTCGTCGCTCATTTATAACCAATCAAATAATTATATTCAAAGTAGTTTCTGATGTAATTCTCCACGACTCCCAATAATTGTAACCTGCTTGCAGCTGTCTTCGTTATCAACATGCTGTGTTTTGATAGATCTAATTGCTTTTCCATAAACAACTGATGCAATTCGACTTTTAATTTTCATATTTACATGTTATTCACGCAATTTTTAATCTTGTTTCTTATCAAAAATGGTTAGCTATTTGCACGCATTTACCTATGCTTCCTGAAGCTCTATTTCTATCTCCGTATTAATCTAATCGTTTGGAACTCTTTTGAATGCGTGTCTGCTTACACTTTATTATATTTACCTATAAATATACGCGTGCTTCCACTGAAAAATATCATTACTTGCTTTACCTAAATTAACTAAAACTTTATCTACATGGTTTTAAATATTTACTATCTACTTAATGCATATATTTCTCATTCCTACGCCAACTATGCATCCTCCTAGGTTTATCTGCGTCGCTTAAAACTATTTATACTTTATATTCAGGGTGTTGACTGCTTACTATCTACAAACTATCTCCATTTCTTAATTCTTTCCTAAATAAATGCCGTTTTCTGCTGCCTATGGTAATTACTCATTTCTAAATGACCTTTACTATAAAGTGCACCCTTAAACAACCCCTTATCACAGCAATATATATACACAGGGTGTCCGGAAAATACGTGTACAACGTAAGAACAGAGATTCTTTGGCTCGAAATAGATCGATTTGAGTCAACTTACCTATTATACAAGCTGCTTCATTTAGCCGCTAGAGGGCTTCAAAAATCGTGAAAAATATTTGATATTTTAAAATAACTCGAAAACACGTCGATAGATTTTGACCATTTTTGGGGTGCGAGTTTCTACTTTCAATTGACATCTTTTGGTGGTGTACGCAATAATTTTAAAAGCATACGAGTGTCCCAAAAATGATGTATTGTATAAATATCCGACCATTACTTTTTTCCTGTTTATGCAATGACTACAAATTTTTTTTTATGAGTAGCCGAATTAATTTGGAAACTTTTTGTCTCGTAAAATTTTGATTAGACGAGCGGTTTGACAGAAAAAAAGTACTCCCCTGGCCTATGTACACAACCTGGATTTATTTCCCCCAAAACCCTGTTAAAACACCTTACCAATTGTTCGCTTCTGGATGACAAATGCCCCGATGGAAATGCCTTGACTAGCTCAACTTGTAGATACCTATTAACAACAATCACAAAATGACCCACCTATAAATCTTATGGTACTTCTCAGATTTTCTGTATAAGTTTATAATACATTTCTATAAAGTACAGAAAAATATAACTTTTGGTAAAACATGAATTTATCTTCTTTTAGTTTTTTTCAAAATAAATACAAAATATTTACAGTAACTAGTGAAGTTATAGTATCAATAAAATTATCAATCATAGTGTTTCATGCACCAAGCAAGAATGAATGAATGGTTCAGAAAATTATATGTCAAAATATTTTATGAATTAGTGTACATAGAATGATGCCTTTTCTTTCGTTTGCAGTACTGACAACCGATTTATAATAGAAATTAATACAAATGATTTGAAATCGTCTCCACTTTAAATTACATTCAATATTAATCCTAACTTTCAAATTATATCTTGGATACATAGTACAAATTGAACACACAGACTTTTTTTATCACATGATATATCAAAATAACAAGTTATTTTTTACTTTAACATAAAAATTATTCTTGTATTTAATTTACAGTATAAGAAATTTTAAGCTGAAATTATTAAAGATTATATTTAACAAGGGAAGTACATGGACTTTTTCTAACATAAAATTTATCACGCACAAAACTTTTAAACTTCTATCAAACTTCAAGTTACAGAAGAACAAAGGGAAAATGTGGAATGTTCTTACCGAATAATATAAGTTTAACTAACCATAATCAGCGATGCACCTAGAAGTTCCTCCTCAGAAACCAGATTTAAAACAGCATTAGTCACATTTTAACTTTGAAATAACAGCATATTCGTGCTTGAACCTTATTTTCTAAACAGCCTCATTCCAAATTTATACATCATAAAACTGAATTCTTCTTGTTGATACAAAATTTTATTTAACTTCCAAATTACTCCTCACACTAGTTGCATGCCACTTCTAAATTTCATGTTCTTTTAAATTTCTCAGACATTCTAAGAGTGCACTATAATAATTCAATTAATAAAGTTTTTCTTTTAAATTTATCTTAACCGACTGCTTATTCAAGTTTCCTCAACGTCACCATAAAAATGCACCACCAGTCGCCTACCATGCCATTAGTATCTCTGTTATTAACAACGCTTTTCAAATCCCATGCCAACGATTATTTTCTACACAAAACGACTTTTTTCTTCTCTTAGACCAGGTCCATCTGGCCATGGTTATCAATAGATAAACCCACTCAACAACCTTCACCCTAACAAATTTAGAACGAACGTGATAAGCTTTGTCACATGACAATTGTTTGGAAATTATTAGAATGCAAACATCGAAGTGGAGAGCTGTTGACCTAACCTAATGATGCTGTCACCATGCTATAATATGTCACCATAGTGACACTAAAAGAGTGTATTTTTATTGAAATATTCTTGTTAAATGTTAGAAAAATTATTACACACCTATAATTAGAATTGTAATGTAATTTAATCAACCAGATATTATCTACTATTGTTTATATACCTTTATAATGGTTTGAAATGCAGAATTAAAAATAAGTTTATTTATCTTTAAGACTTATATAGGGATATTGCATGTCAATATATATATATATATATATATATATATATATATATATAATAATACTGTGAAGCTTTAGGCTCTAACTACTCGAGCCCCTCCATTGTGAAGCTTGCTGTGGATCGCTCTGCTAATTCGTGCCCCAATGTTGGGTCGTCATAATACTGTGAGGTTTAACCTGTAAAATCGTGCCCCTCAATTTGGGTGTCATTAATATTGTAAAATTATCTTTGGCTGCTCCTCACTTAACTCCTCACTCCACCAAAACCTTTTAAGATCAACACAGACGCTTACCAGTTAACGCTGAATCTAAAAGTTCCTGCTCACTGCATCTATGCTGAAACCTAATAGAAATTCACACCCTACAATCACACACTCAAAATAACACAATTTACAAAATACATCACACTATTTACATGGAATAAATATTACAATTTCAAAATACCTTTCCTTATGTACATTCGTATTATTAGTAATGTCAACAATTTTAAAAATATTTTTAATTCGATAACCTTATTTAAATAAATATTTTATTAAAGTAAGAGGGCGTTCTACATACCTTACGTTAACCCCTTTGTCTTATCATGAGCTCATAGTAAAACTTGTTAAATGTGAGTGCAAATTTACCGCACTCCAAAAATAAATAAGCCCCCTATACTTCTTTACAACATAGCCTGGTTATCTGTAAATTAATTATCTTTTACTACCTAAATAAATTTCATTCTCATCTAAAGTCCCATAAATTTTCAGTTCATTAAATATATCAAATAAGAAATACTCCAAAGCACAGAAAAATTTTAAAAAACCATAGAAAATATTCACCAAAATGTTTTTATACAATTGCATACCTGGTAACTGTCTTCCAACTGTCTCCCGCCAACCAGCCCTTGAAGATGATGCCGTCCAGTATGGCACTAGTCCACAAAACAGCTCCCCGGTTGAATCACCATCATTCTACACCTGTTGCTACACCAAAATCTTTTCATTTATAATACAACCATGAGCATCCAATTTCCAAAATTTACTTTTCGTATTCCCAAATAAATTAACCAAAAATCGCCGCCTTCACCATCAAATGCTTCCAAATTTTACCAAGTTTCGTGCATACTAACTTATGAGCAATTTTACATAAATTCACTAACTAAAAGTAATTTAATGAAGCGCGAAGGACTGACGAAGAATTAAGAGACCGACACCCCCTTTGAAAGTGGTGTATATAGCTATTGCTGCACCTCCCCTGTTTTCCAGTTCGCACGTAGAAATGTTAACGTACAAGAATTATTCCGTGTAAAAGCAGAAACTGTTCTTCATTTTTTAAAATTGTTGGCTTAACCGACTCGATATTCTCGCGAAAAGCTCTAATGACTCTTCGTTTAGCTTGAATTATGATAACAAACATGCTAAAATACTTGGTAAAACATTTACAATCGCCAACTGTCACTTCAATTTTGCCAAATTAGCCCCAACTGCCAAGTCGATTCTCACTACTTTCACGCCTTCAAATTCAAACATCTTTGTCTTCCTTGTTCGTATAACCCCATTTCACACATGTCTTCACCAGCTGAATATTTGCTCTACCTAATACAAACTTGTCGCACGTATACCTGCACCGTCCAATCATCTCGTTCTATTCCTTTTACCTTGCTTTCAATTGATGCGCATCTGCTTCTAATATTCCTAGAAATTATTGATTTCGTTTCCCCCTCTAAAATAAGTCTGTTCGCCGTTTCCCTCCTATACTATATCTATAATTAAATCTCTGTTTCTCACTCGTATTCATACGTTTCTGCTCTGTTCTTGTTCCTCCATGACAGTTGTTTCTAGCTTTCCTCCAATACTGCCTTTATAATTAAAAATCGATATCTTAACAAACATACTGCTTCTTCGTCCTACTTAGGTGTTTTCAGTTCTGTCCTCGTTTATATTGACTACGCTAACTCCCAACAGTCTTTTCCTTCTTGTAACATATTAAAGCTTGTTTATCGTACATGTTATCTTGAAATATCTCCCCCTATGCTTTGAAACGTTTTCTGGTTTTACCATTAAAATAATAATCCTATTTTAACGAATATGCAAAGCTTTGATGTATTCGTATGCTACCTTAAATAAAACTTAAAAATGGTATTTTTACCTCGTTGTTTTTAATCCTTATCGACCTATCTTACAATTAATATTATGCTATGTCATTCCTAAATAAATATAACTACAATTAAATTAACCCTACATTATTATATGTTGACTAAACTCTAAATTAATTATTTAAAATACCTTAATTATCTAAAATGCCTAACTTGATTTTTTAATAAGTTATTACTCTAACCCCAAGCTTGATTTATGACCTTGTGTATTTACAATTAGCTCTGAATTACACGATAATATATATATATATATATATATATATATATATATTGCTGTGATAAGGGGTTGCTTAAGGGTGCACGTTATAGTAAAGGTCGTTCGGGAATGAGTAATTAGAATAGTCAGCAGAAAACTACACTTATTTAAGGAGATAATTAAGAAATAGACATAGTTTGTAGATAGTAGGTAGTCAACACCCTGTATATAGAGTAGAGATAGTTTTGGGCGACGCAGGTAAACATAGGAAGACGCATAGTTGGCGTAGGAATGAGAAGTACATGTATTGAGTAGATAGTAAATATTAAATACCCTGTAGATAAAGTTTAGTTAATTTAGGTAAAACAAATAACGATATTTTTCAGTGGAGGCACGCGTATATTGGGAAATGAATGATAAAGTGTAATTAGACACGCATTAAGAAGAAGAGTTCCAGACGATTAAATTAATACGGATATAGAAATAGAGTTTCAGGTAGTTAATATAAATGCGTACAAAGATCTAACCATTTTGATAAATGATTAAAAATTGCGTGAATCGCATGTAAACATGGAAATTTAAAGTCGGGTTGCATCAGTTGTTTATAGAAAAGCAAGTAATCTATCAAAATACAGCATGTTGATAATAAAGGACAGCTGTGGGCAGGTTGTGATTATGGGAAAACGTGGAGCATTACATCAGAAACTGCTGTAAATGAAATTATTTGATTGGTCAGAGATAAGCGACGAGTTCTAGACCAAACCCACGGATGGAGTGGGAATTCGAGATTATATTAGCAAGCATCTTGATAAGAAAGTCAGTTTTGAACTCAATGAAGGCCGAAGTGCATTGCCATTAGACAAATTATTACGTAATAAGTATAAAAGTGAAAAATAAAATGAGTGCGAATATGAAGATTACAATTACCGTTTAAACGGTTTCGAGGTCTGAGGGAAATAGACTAGGATTCTGATGTTAAGAAAAAAATACAGTAATACAATTTAAATGTCAAGGGGAAAGGAAGAATAATACAATCTTGAAGTACAGGGATGAAACAAACTACAATTTTAAGTCTGGGGCAAGAATGATAAGAGTCTAAGTTTGAGGAATTGAAATAAATTGGGGTATATAATTTAATGGTGGTGGTCCATAGTGTAATAATTTGAATGGAATCCAGAATTGGGGAAGATCATTTTTATTGGAAGCGTCGATGTGAAAAAGATAAAACCAGGTCAAATTTTTAGTTATAAGACATTTGTTTTTTCATATGAATTTTTATTTTATTTTTAATATTGAATTTGCTAAATATGATATGCGTGTGAAGAAGTCAACAAAAGAGGTTGCATACGTATTGAATGAGTAATAAGAAAACAGGTTTAGAATATTCTACACTTTGTTGGTAAAGATAATAAATTTTCTTTGGTGACTTTGGGTTTTTGAGTACATACTAGATGGTTGTTAATAAATGAAATTTATAAGAAATGTATTACAAATAATTTCAAAAGCTGTACATAACATATTGGTTTCATTATATAGAATCTAAATTTACTGAATTTGATAATTGCAAATAAATGCTAGCCGAGGTCATAAGATTTAAATAGTACAAAGGCGGAGCCACAAGTTGAATAGGAAAGTGATAACCCGCAAGGCGGTAACATATCGAATTTTGCCATTGGTAGATAGAGTTGTTTAATGATAAAGTCCAGTTGATAGCAATATTAAGCAAGACAGCCGGAGGAGGAGATAATTACACTTAATATTAAATATAAAATGGTGGTCCAATAATTTAGATTACGTAAATAGCATAGCAAATAAATAATGCAGCACAACGTCGGGGCTCGATAATCCGCCAGTAGCATAGCAATGTATATACACACACAAAACTATGTTATTATAACCACTTACCTTGAAAGGTTTTCTTCTATTGTCATAATTAAGGGACACCAACCTGTCTTGTCTCAGCAATCTCTTTGATGTTTTTCCAACATGGAAGACGGTTATTTCAGATAGGTTTCTTTTGCTTTTGGATCCTTAAATAGCATCTCACACGAATTAATCCCACTGTTGATGAACAAAAAATTATATCCTTTGCGGTTAATAAATTGAATGAATGTTTGCAAGATAATATTCCCACATGTTACAATAGAAAAACTTAATTCTAAATATCCTGAAAGCTACAGTTCTTTTATGCTCACAATAAATTCTGCATATATGGAAATTGTTATGAATCTTTCATTTTGGCCTAATAAGGTTGCAAGGAGAAAATTTCTTGTTAAAAAGAATTCAAAAGCTAATCCAAATTTTCGAGATCAACAGTAGAACAGAAACAAAACTTAGATATCGTGTATCAAAATGTTTGAGGTTAGCGGACTAAAATTAAAAATCTTTATGCTAATATTTTAAATAATGACTATTCTATAATTGTTATGTCAAACACAGCTTTCTGATGATTTTAATGTTGATTGATTCACGATACATTGTTTATCGAAAAGATAGGTCATCAATCACCAGTGCAATGATACTAGGAGGTGGTGTTTTGATAGCTATAAACAAAGTCATTTCTTCCAAACTTGTTAATGAATTAAACATAAACATTGAGTCGATTTCTATTGAATTGTAGCTAGGTGGTCATGATTTAATATTAATGTGCTGTATACATATCTCCTAATTCCCCTACTGTGATATATGAGCAACATGTAACATTTGTTAAACACATTTGTGAGAAATACTCTACACACAACATATGTTTAATAGGTGATTATAATCTACCTAATATTTTTTGGAATAATATTGATGATTCTAATTTTCTAATACTTTCACATATAAGCACTCCATTGGAAGCTGAAATAGTTGATAATTTTTCATATTACAATTTAAATCAATTTAATAATGTAATCAATCAGAATGAAGTAATTTTGGATCTAGTATTTTGAAACACTAACTTAATTATTGTGACTAAAAGTGATCCTTTACTTGAGTCTTGTGATCAACACCATCCAACACTTTTAATCAACTTTCCTAATTTAAATCATATAGATAGTCAACATGTTTTAAAAACATATATTGATTTTATAAATGCTCCTTATGATGAGATAGGCATTTACCTTCAAGGTATAGACTGGAAAATATTGAATGAATCTATATCCTTAGACCATTGTCTTGAAATTTTTTATATTAATTAATGACACAATTAACAAATTTATATCTCGTAAGCAGGTAATACTTAAAAAAAAGTATCCTCGATGGTTTGATAAGAAATGTCAACAACTAATTCAGTTAAAGAAGATTCTACATAAAAAATACAAGCAATCAGGGTCAATTGACAATTATAATGAATTTAAAAATGTTAGAATGCTTTGTAAACATGCTATTACAAGATGTAGGAAATCATATATCAATGATACTGAGACAAATTTTTGACAATGTTAGATGCTTTTGGCACTACATTGACTCACAATAAGCAAATAATGGTATACCAAACACTATGAATTATGATGCAGATACTGCAAGTGATGTGAAAAACATCTCAAATTTGTTTGTTAAGTATTTTCAAACGGTCTATTGCCAACACAATAGCAATAGCACTAATTATCCTCATAATTGTATCAATGAAGTCATGAATGTAAAACTTGTTTACATATCATTTGATTGAACTCCTTAGATAGAAAAGCTACATCTGGTCCGTATGGAGTTCCATCGCTAATTTTACAGAAATTATCCTGGGTATTATGCAAACCTTTAGAAAATATATTTAATAAGTCCCTACATTTAGCTGAATATCCACAATACTGGAAGAAGTCGTTTATTGTTCCCGTTTTCAAAAATGGAGATAGATAAAATGTATCAAATTATAGAAGCATTTCTATAATGTCATCTATCACGAAGATATTTGAATCACTGATTTTTTATCAAATATATAATGCCATAAAGCACATTATAGTTCCTCAACAACATGGATTTGTCAAAGGACGTTCTACAACCACCAAGTTATATATCTTAGTTGTCTATGTTATTAATAATCTAGAATCTGGTCATAATATAGATTGTATATATTTGGACATGAGAAAAGCGTTCGATCGCATTAACATAAATTTGCTGCTTCTTAAGATATTTTCTGTAGGTTTTGATAATCAAATTGTGAACTAAATTAACTTGTACCTTTCGAACAGAATACAAACTGTAAAAATAAATTATGAGGAATCACATTCAAGTACTGTTTACTCTGGTGTTCCACAGGGTCCATTGTTGTTTGTCTGGTATATTAATGATGTTACATCTGTAATTAAGAGCTGTGAAATTTTGATGTATGCTGATGATTTAAAAATCTTCAAGAAAGTAGAGCAAGTACAAGATTGCTTGTTAGTTCAAAAGGATATAGATTCAATAAAATCATGGTGTGATAAAAATTATTTAGATTTGAACATCTCCAAATGTAAATCTATAAGATTTTCAAAGAAACGTGTTGATGATAGTTAGTATTCTATCTCTAATGTACTCTTGGACACTGTTTTAAATATTCGAATCTTAGGTGTGTTATTTAGTAGAAACTTAAATATGTACATTCAAATTGACTATATTCTGAAAAATTATAGGTTTTGTAAAAAGACAATCTCAAGATTTTCATCAACTAAAAACAGTTTTATTATTGTACATTAGCTATGTGCGCTTCATACTAGAATATTGTTCAATTATTTCATCATCATCATTTTGTTTTCGACCTTACTTAAGGTCGGTTTGACGCAGCTCTAACTTCTTTTCTATTCTGTGCTAATCTAAAAAGCTCTACATAACCTTCACAACCTAAATTTCTAATAATTTGACTAATATAGTTTGGTCTAGGTCTTCCTATATCCTTCTATCTTTTTCCTATCCAGCTGGCTCTACATAGATATTAGCAACCTGATGGTTGTTAAAGAACTCTAACATGTTTACATGATTACCATTTATAGGGAAATGAAATATAACCTGGTTATCCGCTTCAAAAGGAAAAGTGTTAAATTATATGTTATGGTAAGGCTTAAGCAACGAATCGCTGTCAACATGCCAGACCGCTACCTAATTGTGAGTTATGTTATGGTGACGTTTATTAAATTATATGTTATGGTAAGGCTTAAGCAACGAAACGCTACCAACATGCCAGACCGCTACCTAATTGTGAGTTATGTCATGATGACGTTTATTAAATTATCTGTTATGGTAAGGCTTAAGCAACGAAACGCTACCAACATGCCAGACCGATACCTAATTGTGAGTTATGTCATGATGACGTTTATTAAATTATCTGTTATGATAAGGCTTAAGCAACGAAACGCTACCAACATGCCAGACCGCTACCTAATTGTGAGTTATGTCAAGGTGACGTTTATTAAATTATATGTTATGGTAAGGCTTAAGCAACAAATCGCTACCAACATGCCAGACCGCTACCTAATTGTGAGCTATATCATGGTGACGTTTATTAAATTATATGTTATGGTAAGGCTTAAGCAACGAAACGCTACCAACATGCCAGACCTCTAACTAATTGTGAGTTATGTCCTGGTGACATTTAGTTAACTGATTTTTATTTATTTTTTTGTTTTGTTTCCGAACTTACTTAAAGTCGGTTTGACGCAGCTCTAAATTCTTTTCTATTCTGAGCTAATCTAAAAAGGTCCACATACCCTTCACAACCTAAATCTCTAATTATTTGACTAATATAGCTTTGTCTAGGCCTTCCTACTCTATTTTTATTTGGTAGTCTATAATCTAAGACTTTACTAAATAGTCCCTCATGTCTTAACTGGTGCCCTATCATTCTATCTCTCCTGACCTTCAATTGTTTCCACATACAGGGTTCCTCACCTATCCTTCTATAAACTTCCTCGTTTGTTACTCTATCTGTCCAGCTAATCTTTAACATTCTCCTATAGCACCAAGTTTCAAAAGCTTCTATCCTTTTCTTATCTACTTCTTTAATTGTCCAAGTCTCACTACCGTATAGTAGAACGCTCCATACGTACGACTTTAAAAACTTTTCTATTATCTAAACTAATACTATTAGCTATTAGTAAGTTTTTCTTTTTAAAAACATTTTCTAGCTTGAGCTATTCTAGCTACTATATCCCTTCTGCTACGTCCATCCTTTGTAATTATACTACCTAAATAGCAAAATTCATCTACCTCCTCTAACTCGGTATTACCTATTTTTAATTTTGGTTTATAACTAGGCTGTAACTCACTTGTCATTATCTTTGTCTTTACCGAGTTAATTCTCATACTATAGTTACTCCGTAGTATCTCATCTAAAATATTTAAAACTCTCCTAACTCTTTTCTAGACTCTGCTATAATGGCTATATCATCTGCAAAACGTAACATGTCTATTTTCTGTCCCTGTACACTAATACCTATCTCTTTCTCTCTCTAGCTAAGTTTAAAGCTTCCTCAATATAAACATTAAAAATCAAGGGAGACAGTATACAACCCTGTCTAACACCATTTCTAATCTTAGCTTCCTTTTCTATTTCATCAAATCTAATTACTACACTTTGGTTTTATATAGACTGTAAATAATTTTTCTATCCCTATGAGAGATTCCTATTTTTGCAAAACCCTGAACATAACAATCCAATTAACCCTATCAAATGCTTTTCTAAATCTACAAATGCGAAATGAGTCTTTTATTTTTTGTAACCTTTTTCGATAATTACCCTAATCATTAGTATCGGTTCTCTAGTCCCTCTGTCTTTACGAAAACCATATTGGTCTTCGCCTAAATAATTCTCAGTCAAAGCTTCTACTCTATTTTTAATTATTATTGTTAGTATTTTGGAAGCATGAGAAGTTAAACTAACCGTTCTAAAATTCTCACACCTATCAGCTCCTGACTTTTTGGGATTGCGATAATAATATTTTTTCGAAATCTATTGGAACCTCACCTGTATCATATATTAATTTCACTAGTTCATATAATCTATCTAAAGTTTTCTGACTTGCATATTTTATTAATTCTGCGGAATATCGTCTATCCCTGGCGCTTTATTTAGTTTAAGATTCCGAACAGCTCTATCAAATTCCTCTCTTAATATTGAGAACCCTATTTCTACATCCTCTTCTTGGTCGTTCTCTAACTCATCCATATCGTCTCCTTATATAAATCTTCTAAATATCTTTTCCATCTATCTGCTACCTCAACTTTATTTATTAGAAGCTCATTATTCTCGTCTCTAATACCATTATATTTTTCCTATCTTCCCAAAAACTTTTTAACTGCCCTGTATGCCCTGTCTGTCTTACCTACTCTCAAATCATCTTGTATTCCTTACAGTTCTCTTCCATCCATTTATTTCTAGCTTTTCTACACTCATGTACTATCTTATTTCTAACTGTATTATATTTTGCTTACTTTCACTATCCACTTCTCTGAAAGGTTTAAGCTTTCTTCTATTCTCTATTAAATCTAATATCTCCTTTGTTACCCACGGTTTTCTCGCTTCTATTTTTCTTACCTATAGTCTGTGTTGCTATATCATGTACAGTCAGTTTTATTTCTTTCCATCTATTTTCTACGTTCCTTCCTACAGCTATCTCTTTGCTCTTATTATCTAATACTTGTTTATATTCCTCTTTACCCTACTATCATTAAGCTTACCTAGATCCCATCCTTCTCTTTACCCTTTCTCAATTTTTGAATTTTAGTTTACACTTCATTTTAACTAAGTTATGATCGCTATCTATGTCAGCCCCTGGATAACTACGACAGTTTTAACTTGGTTTCTAAATCTTTGTTTAACTAAAATATAATCTATTTGGTATCTAGCCCTATCACCTGGGGCTTTCCAGGTATATCTTCTCCTAACATGTTGTTCGAATAGGGTGTTTACAGTTACTAATCTATGTTCCTGGCAAAACTCAACTAATCTTTCTCCTCTATCATTTCGTCTGCCATACCCAAATTTTCCTACCATTTTTCCCTCACTACCTTCTCCCACTGACGCATTAAAATCGCCCATAACTATTAAATTCTCATCTCCTTTACTTTTCTCACTATACTATTTATATTCTCGTATACCTTTTCTACTTCCTCATCCTCGTACTGAGTTGTTGGCATGTAAACCTGTACTAAAACAGTGTCTGTGGGTTTTGTACTCAATCTAACCATAATTATTCTATCACTAAATTGTAAGTACTCTTTAACTTTATGCCCTAATCTTTTACCTAACACTATTCCTACCCCTGCCTGTCCATTAGTTGAAGAAGTTGTAATTATTCTATAATTATCTTTCCAAAAGTCATTACTATCTGGCCATCTCACCTCACTAATACCTAAAATGTCCAGCTTTCCTTTCTCATTTCGACTAATAAATTCGTGAACTTATCTACTCTAAGTAATGACCTTACATTCCAAGTCCCTATCACTAAATCGAACTGTTGTTTTATATTCTTACGATGACGAGCCCCAAGTACCCCCTCCCGGAGATCCGAATGAGGGAGTATTTTACCTCCGGACAAGAATTTTACTTGTGAGCTCTCCATCATATATATTTCGTGTTTTAGGCCACGCACACCTGGGAAATATTGTGGTAGGCTCCCATATCTTTCCACAACGCAGTTTTTAAAGATTTTAGCAAAAAGCCGTATCCGTCACGGCCAACCCCCAACAAGCTTGTAAATTATTGAGGATCGCCCGAGACCAACCGACCCTCCTCCAATATCTTTTAGCCAGCAAGGCTGCTGCCCCTTGCTGCGCCTTTTAATCGCCTTTTACGATAAGCAGGCTTACTATAGTAGTATTCTTTATCCCCTACTATAGGGGAATTCAATTATTTGGAGTCCTAATACTTATATTCATAAAAATAGTCTTGAAAATGTCCAAAAAAGAATTGTTAAATTTGTTTGTTTTAAATTTAATATTATGTACTCCTCTGAAAAGTATATTACTATTTTAACTTATCTAGGTTTAACTACTTTAGAAAAAAAGGCATCTTTTTTTGATCTTTGTTTCTTATATAAAGTATTTAATAGTGTAATTAACTGCTCTGAAATTCTAGAAAATTTTGGTATTTTAACTCATAGGTTTAATATAAGAAATCATGATTTATTTAATGTTGATTTTTATAGAACAAATTATGGAAATCACGTTTGTATTACTTCTCGCATTTTGCATTTTGCTAATTTATATTTGAAAGACATTGATATTTTTAATCTAAGTTTCAATAAGTTTAAGACGTTACTACGGAGGAATTAGTTTAATTTGAATGATAATACATAGGTCATAAAAAATGTTGGTGTCAATTTTCTTTTTTATATTTAATTTATTTTGATATAAGCTTTTATTGTTAAATGGTTTGTTTAACCGTAAATAAATAAATACTTTACCTTTTTTCACAACACCCTAAAAATACTCATTAAACTATTGTTTCAAAGAAATTCTTAAAATAAAGTACCTTTTCCAAATATGACTTCACTGGAGTGACTGGATATCCTTTCAAATTTATTTTTATCTAGTTCATAAATAAGTCCAAATAAAATTCAACCTACACGTAATCTTTATAACATTAAATAAATATCATAAGAATACAAACATTTTTCCAAAACAAACTTACTTTCCTAACATCAAATTGGCCAGATATTACTTAAAGAAATTTTAAAGAAAAACATTAAATCAATCAATAATACTATCACGCCATTATTCCCGTTTTTAATATTGATATACATGACATGTTAAATCCCATTTCTGGAAATGCCCTTAATAACAATATGTATAAAATTAAATACATACATTTTATAAAATTGGTAACCGTTTCTCCTCGCAATTGTTTCTTGCCCAGGTGCTGTGACTGTATTCTGCTAGCATCACTGGGTTATTGTATCGCTTCAGGAGTTGTGTTTTGAAGAAGGCATTACCTAACTTTAAGAGGGCAAAGAATTGCCACTAGGTTGCTGCTTCTCAGAAAAGTTGCTTCTCCATTTGTGACAAGTGGACATAGCGGTGAGGAAGTCCTACAGATCCTCAATTTGTTCCCTTGAGAATGTGGGCAGCTCAGGTTCCTTGTATTTGTTAAGGTCTGCAAATCCTCTGTGATCATGGTGATTGTTTTGGGTGGTTGTTGGGCCCCATCTGGATCTGACTTCAGTCTAAAAGCTGCAATATTTGGAAGAGGTTGTTCAACCAGCTCAGTGAAGTCCTGGACATTTCTTGTTCACTTGTGTGAATTTCTTCCACATTCTGGGCCCCAATCGATACCAGTACAGGTGGCATCTAACACGGGCGGCTCCGTGGTGTAGTTGGTATGCGTGTGACTACTATGCCCAAGGTCCCGGGTTCAAATCCTGACACGGTCCACTTGAAAATGTTAGGGGAGCATTTTTCACAAAAATATGCTCTCGTTCGGATGAGAAGTAAAATGGAGGTCCTGTGTGTGAGTGTTGTCATGCACGTTAAAGATTCTTACCTTGCTTGGAACAGCAAGGGTTTGGCAAAATTTAAAAAAATTTTCAGGTAAAAAAACTCGCTTCCTGACCAATGTAGTACCTTCGGGTGGAGCATTGGAACATCAAGCGTAGGGTATGTAACGCGACACACTTCTACAACATATGAGTTACTATATATACAAGCAAGAAAAACTTATTTACAATACTGACAATTAATATACAACACTATAACTAATTATTTACAACATTAACATGTGTGCATGTTAATACGACTTTGTGTACAGCTGTGAACGGCACAAGAAACCATCAGGAACCAATATGTGTAAAGTACATTAAGTCAATTAATAAAACAACATATAGAGAATCTTTACAAGATTAACAGAGTATGTGTTCATGAAGTGTTTATATATTCCTATATATAAGCAAGGACAAATATATGTATATACATAGAACCGTCATAGTCAGTAAATGACAATAGAATATGAATAGGATTAACACGAACACATATTAATAAGTGTGTACAAGGACAAATGCTAAGTTAATTAAGGCAAGTAGAATATGAATACAAGATTACCATGAGTGCGTGCTAATAAGCAACAAGAACAAACAGCAAATAAACTTGGAGCTTATTTTGCATTAAACACGTATATTGTTATGGACTGAAGATGCTCGACGTTGGATAATACAACTTTAAGTTTCAAACGGCTTAATTGAGCACCAAGGTGGGGCGCTAATAAGAGTGCTTTGGACTGAAGATACTTGACGTTAGGCGTCAATAAACGTTGCTACGATCTTTAGATCATTCTAGTAAAAGTGTTGCCTCAATTATTTTGCTAGCTCAATTTAGAATAAAACACCTAAAATCAGACATCAAACCTGTAATGACACAAAATATTCTTCAACAAATAATCCTTCAAATAACAAGTACTACATCCATGACAGCTTTTTTGTAACAAACAATACCTTACATCTAGAAAGAACAATTTTTTTTCAGCACAAACTTTAAAGATAGTTTTGCCTTACTAACAAAATCTTAAATTTAACGTCAAAAAATTAACTACTGGATAATCACTTGCTTACACTAAAATAGAGCCCAAAATCTTTCTTTTCTAATTAGGATTTCCATTCACACACTACTACCTATTTAAGTCTTATTATGTACAAAATTTTTTTAAAATAAGCCAGATAATTTTAACAACCTCTCCTGAAAAATTGAATTTAAACGTATTTGATCAGTTATGTTTAATAATTTTTGTATATAACTAACAAAACCTACCAAAGGTCAGCCATCCTCAAATCATATTATCCAGTCTCACACAAAGATTTGCACACAAAATCTTATGTAGCTTAACTTAACTAACTACTAGAAATGTTCTTTTTTAGAATTTAAGAAAATGTTATTTTTATTTTACTGCGTAAATTGTGCTGGCTGTCTTTTTCCATATTGTTGAAATTTTTTTATTAAATACCATTAAATAATAAATCCATATAGCAAGATCATAAAAATCGTTTAAAACTTTATCATTAATTTACCATTAAATCAATTTCATATATATGCTTTTATTCAAATTAAAACTTTATTTTGCAATAATTCACTGTTCATTTATTTTCCATTTTTGAGACCATTGTAATTGTCTACTTTCTTCAGAGTAACAGTAAACATCAAAGTCGTCAATTAAACTTATCTATTTACCATAATGCTTTACTACTAGATATCACATGATATTAGACTAGCATGATGACGTTTAAAATAGGTATTAAACAACTGACCATTAACTGCATGCTGATCTTTTAATTGGTTATATAGGATCGACCCCTGTAACTTCACATCTCTAGAAAAATGGTGTTAAGTCTCGTTGTAACCTGCCAAGATTGAGAATGCCCTACTATATGATATTAATGTAGCAGATATTTATAAAACATGTTCTGGGATATTGCCTCAAGGTATATTGCCTTAATGGAGGAGATAGGGCAACAATTCGACCCCATGTAATTGGGTGCCAATGTAAGAGTTTTAAATAAATAATGCTTGTTTAAAGAAACTACTCTCTCTCTCTTTCTCTCGCTCTTTCTCACTCTCGCACACTCGCTCTCACTCTCTCTCTCTCGTTCTTTCGCTCACTCATTTGTATGCATGCATACACATGCATGCTCCCATGCACCCATGCACACACCATGCACACAGACGCACACACAAACTCACAAACAGACGTGCACACACACACACACACACATTGAAATACATACGTGTAAACAAATATACATACATATATAAACATACATACATACAAGTCGACCTATAAAAGATTACAATGTAGAAAATTATCTCAACAACTGTCATAGTTATAAAGAAATTGTTATTGTATAACACTCAAATGTGAATAGGAAAGAAAGCTACATTATAGTTTTCTTTTAAAAACTTTATACTTCACTATTTATTTACATTTTAAGATTTTTATGTATGTCAATGATTATGATGTAAAACATCACATTAGTAAGTTTTTAATTATTTTATTCCCATACTATTGTTTCTCAATTTTTAGTATTTTTGATAAAGGTTTACAACTAAACAGAAATCTTAAATTATAATAAAGTGTACTTCATTAACCGGCAGACCTATAAATCTGTTATTATGTATATTAAAAAGACTATCACGTGACTATTGCTTGAATCTAAAATACACAAATATGCATTCAAAGATGTTCCAATTTCCTCGAGTGTAATAAAGATAGTGAACAAGTGGCATGTGCTACCTCAATAATACCTGTACACATTGTTTTGTGCTGCATAAAAATAAAGCAAGCCTGGTATTATACACAGAAAATTGTTTCATATATGTAGACGTTTAACTGGCTAAAGTAATCTAAATTTGACGGTAATACTAATAAATAGCCTCACTTCTATCATAAGATAACCCTATTTTCTTCGTTTTTAACACGCTTGCTTATTTTTACTTATTGCAACATACCATATTATCAATTTAATAAATAAAACAGTTCTTATTATAACACAGTATTGCAAAATGAAAGCCAAAGGTACAACTTTTGGGGCAGAAGCTCGACAGTTGATGTTGAACGTATTTGCATATTTTGAACAAAAAAACAGCAGAATAAGGATCCTTTAATTTCAGTACACGAAGTACAAGAAGTAAACATTTTATATAACAAATTGTATTTTAATTAACTATGCCTATTAGAGTGTGATTACAGATTTGCAATTACATATGTACATTAACAAATATTTGCAAGGAAATTGTAAATCTATAAATATACGATTGTATAGGTGCTTTAACTCTGTTAAATTTAACTTAGCAATTGTGCAGATTCAACATATGGAAGAATGACAATTATCAAAATGAAAACATTCAAATTTCCATATTTTATATCAACAAATGTTAATAAACATGTTATTCCAAACAAATTAAATTCTTTCACGATACGTATGCATTAATAAAGAAAAAGTCGTTTCCCTTAATTGACACATGGCAACTCGTGAAATGTAATTTAGATTAATCTATTATAATTCTTCAAGTTTGCAATTTTTTTTATCACCCATATAAAATGGATATTAGTAATTCGGAGCATTAATATGACTTCTTAAACAATTTTCACATTAATATGATTGGATTTACTTATAAGCATTTCAGTATGTTGAATGCATTTTTAATACATTTTTGTTTTTTTACTTATTTATTTAAATCTTTGACAGGTTTAAAACCTAATTACCAAAGAAAGAATACAAATTACAATCACAAATTAACATAAAAACAGATAACAAATCAACATTAAAAGCAGATAACAAATTACCATAATAAAACATACTATTGTAACACAAATTGTTCACTAGTATTGACGAAAAATGAATATTATTAATTTTAAATTGTCATGGTTGATATCACAGTAGCCGCACAGAGTGAACATAATGTAGATTTGTTCTTGGTATTGGTAGGCTAAAAATCTGGTACACTGCTTCGGAACATAAAAGTGTAAAGTTGATAACAGAGCCATACACACAATCTGGTTATGCAGCAGCTTATATGGGTATGTTATGGCTATCACTGCTCTCTGCGGCTTAAATGACAAGAAGTTATATCTTTGCACTAGCAAAGACTGACTGTAGCCCCTTTGTAGGTTAAACCCCTCAGTTTTAAAAAAAGATGTATTTGAGAAATTTATGATGCACAGACTCCAGCAGTAATTTATTATATTTATATTGCGGAAACCAATAAAGACACCTGTATTCCAGCTTAGGATGAACTCATGTTTGATACAACACTATTAAGCTTTGTGACCTTAGAAAGGATGTATAGTTTCTTATTATGAACCCTAAAAATTTTAGAGCATTGTTAACGATGTTATACAAGTGATCTATAAAAGATAGTGTGGTATCAAACAATACTCTCAGATTGCAATTTGTTTTGTCACAGCCTTGCACGCAATGTGATAATTATGGTGAATTGGTTGTTTCCTAGTGTATGACACCATGTTACATTTAGAGACATTAAGAGCGAGTTTCTTTATCAAGCACCACTACTGCAGCCTATTTATTTGTTACTGCAAAATACTACAATCGTCAACAGATGTCATTAGCATAAACAGCTATAAACCATGCGCATATAGGAGTTGATAACAGGAGAATGGGTTCATCACATTGTTACTAAAACGTATGAATAAAAGAGGCCTCAAATTTGAACCCTGCAGGACACTCGTTGATGCTAAGAACGAGGTGGACATATAACCATTGTATATAATATATTGTGTACAGTCTGATAAGTAAGATCTAAATAATGCAATATGCAGATCATTGAAACCAAATGATGTAAGCTTAAGCAACAAAATCGCTTAGTCGGTACTATCGAATTCTTTTTTAAAATCAAAGTAAAAAAACGTCTATTTATTCTGAGCATCTAGAATATTGGAAATGATTTGCGTCATGCAAGTCTGATTGCTTACTATTTAGTTGACAGGGAAAAAACATGTTGACAATGCAAAATTAGATGTCGAACAACTGAAAATATTTCCATTGTATATGTATATAATATATATAACACCATTTCATAAATTTTGTCAGAGTTGGAGAGAAGAGAAATTGACCAATAATTATCTACACAATCAGGTTCACCGGTTCTTAATACTGGTAATGTTAAAGAATTTTTCCAAACAGATAGAAATGTAGAGGAATGTTTTGAAAGATTTATTATGCTTGACAACAAACGGGCTAATACTGGAGCACAAACTCTGACAAGAAAAGACTGCATCTCGTCAAGACCAATTGTAGATTTATTTTTGAATTTAAGCATGCTGCATTCAATCTCAGTGATAAAGATACTTGAGGTCTGTAACTGAACATCTGAGAGTGGTTTAATGTATATTGCAGGTTCAGCTCCACCTATGGCTAAATAGACACTACTAGAAAGTGTCTAAAAGTTTCGACAATTAACTGAGGAGTTAAATGTGAATGGAGCTTTAACATTAAACGTTTTTTGAGGTTATTTTTGCGTTTCGACATTTTCAATTGTTTAGAAATTAAATCATGGACAAGTTGAGCATTACAGAACATGTTAAAGTTATTGAAACCTATTACGAAAATGGACGTTACAAAAGTGTATCTTACTTCTTTTGTAATTTTTTCGTCGTGCTTAATCGACCAACCGAGAGTGCTATTGGTACAATTGTGAAGAAATTCCAAGAAACTGGGTTTGTGACAGACGTTAAGAAGCCAGTACGTGCTCCTGCAGAACGGTTACATTACTGCCATGAGGGGGAATGTGACCGAGAGCCCAAACACCTCTGTTTGGCATCAAACCCAGGAATTGTACTTGTCCATGGCCACTTTGTATCGGATATTGTCGAAAGATCTGTTGTTGCATGTGTACACGATTCAGTTAACGCAAGAACTGAAAACAATGAACGAAACCCATTTCCATTTCGTTAGCTACATCAACAAACAGAATTACAGAATATGGGCTGAAATAAATTCAAGGGCAATTGTTGAAACATCCATATGCATCCCCAAAAAGTTTCTGTGTAGTGTGCTTTTTCTGCTGGAGGAGTCATGGGACCATTTTTTTTTAAAACGATGGTGGAAATTCGGTCACTCTGAATGACAAACGCTATCGCACAACATTAAACAATTTTGTGTGGCCAGTATTAGATAATTATGACATCGATGACATGTGGTTTCATCAAGATGGCGCAACATGCAACATAGTCCACCCCACAATGGTTCTACTGCATGAAAAGTTTCCCAGATGCATAGTCACCCGCAACAGCAAAGTCAATTGGTCACCGAGATCTTACGATTTGATACCATTAGACTTCTTTCTTTGGGGCCATCTGAAGAGTAAAGTCTATGCCAACAAGCCAACCACTATCCAGAAACTCAAAGACGAGATTTCACAACACATTGATGAGATTGAGGAACAATTATGCTGAGATGTTATAAAAAATTTTGATAACCCGATCAACGTGTGCCACCGATACCGTGGGGAACATTTGCTGCAAATTATCTTTCATACTTAATTGTAATGGATCAAATAACATGTTTCATTAAAGAAATCTTCAATTTTGTACAACACTGATTTCTAATTAACTTGTACTTTTTAGTACAACTTATAGGAAAATTACTACGATGTAGTTTCACATTGACATTAATGCAAAGTGTGGGATGGTAGTTATTCCTTTTTACCATCGGACAAAGATCTTCGTTAACCTCACAGTGAGCATTAGAAAGTCCAATAATCTTCAATTTTGGTGCATTAATATTGTTGTATTGTTCCAGTTTAAGCAAGTGTAAAAAGTTATTTAGTGCGCAAGTATGCACATTAATATTACTAGTGTTCTTGTAGAGTGGCCCATTAAAATCATCTATTACTAGTTTATGATGCTTTGCAAAATCCACTAGGAACTCAAGGAAGGTTTTAATACAGTAACTTGTTGAAATAGAGCGATTCTGCATTAAACTGCAACGACCTTAATTAGAAACGCTAATCTAAACCCTTTTTAGGTTATTCTTCAAATAATCTAAACTTAACAAATACGTACTCAAACCGTTCTGTATAAAATGTTCCTCAGTTCGTGGAATATATTCTATAACCGTTTAGAAATTCGTTAAAACAAACAAGCATTGACTTCTTCTAAACAGTTTATAATTCTTTGAAATGTTTGCTCCTCAAACGACTTTAAATAATGTCTCATTCCTTGAAATACTCGTTTGTTATTTTTAATAGTATTTGTTGAAAGCAGCAAACATTTTGCTTCTGAAAATTTCTCATTCCTTAAATACTTTCATGGGTTATTATCTGTGCATTTACCGAGAAATGCTATTTTGTTATATCTGCACATGTTCCCTTGCTCATATTTTATGGGTAATAAATCGTCCTCCTAATTAATTTATTTCGTGGAATATTTGTAGCGTGGATCGATAATCGTACAAACCTCTATTCTTTTCTAAAAAGTCGCGCAACTTTATTTGCTTGACAGTATGTCTGGCTGCCTAAATCACAGGAATGTTTTAAAATGTATTTTGTTTTCCCATTCGAACAATAAAAATTCAATGGAATTCATTATCATATTTTGCTATCGTTATTGCATGCATTCTACGAATGGTTTCCCCGTTGTCGTCTAGAATATATATTTTTGCTTACTTTCGTAGAACCTGTAATTATCTATTGCTGGGAATGATTTTGTTTTCCTTTCATGGTTTCAAAGCTGTATAAATACAAATCTAACTTTGATAAAGCTCTCTTACTTATTTTATTCGACTTTGCTCTTACTTCTTCATGCTCTGTTACTTCTTAGTTATTCTGGGGTAGGGGGAGAGAGAGGGGAGAGCATGAATTTTTAATAACCAATAATACTCCACCTCCACGAGAGAGACTTACATGGTCATACATTACTACATATTACATTATATTGGTCAGAAAACAGTTCAGAACTTAAGATAGCAGTTGATAACCATGTATCTACTAAAGCTATTATAACATATTCACTGTCTTGAGTGGACAGCATAGAATGATTGAACTTTCGTTCTTACTTCACACACATTCTGTAAGTAGCACTTTATAATGCTAGATGTTCTACTTTTTGCAGTGTTAGTGGTTGTATGTTGCTATGATGATGGTAGGATATAATTTGTTTGACTTTTCATTGTCTGTACTGCTGCAGCATGTACTGGACAAGGCGAATCAACTGTTGCGTGCGTAATATTACGATTTTGATACAAATATTGTTGTGTCAAATGCAGTTACTAAATTTAGGCTGATTTGCAGTGCACAGCCTGGAGTCATGGCCTTCTGCACACTTAGAAGAAACAGAAACTAAATTTTTGCACTCATTGGAGTTATGAACCGATCGATGATGAACATCTATAATATTTCTTGATGTGACAAGATTCCTATATCTTGCAGAATCTCATACCTGTAATCAACTTATTTAAAGACATTATGCTGTTAAATGTTAATGGTCTAGAACTATGTTAGTCAGATGTCTAACACTAGTTTTTCTAAGAACCTTACAGCAAAAATTGTTCAATAGAATATTAAGAGAGGGAGGGATCGAGAGAGCACGTGAGAGTGAGAGTGAGGGGAGGGAGGGAGGATGAAAGGGAGGGAGTGTGGAGGTAGGGGTGGTGATAGATGGGGTGGGGCAAAGGAGGGGGGTGGGGGAGAGCATGTGTGTGTATGTATTCTGTTCAGGTATTTTAAAACTGAAAAGTCTGTCATGTAATTTATTTGTTAAATATGGCTGTTATTTGATTCAAATTATTTGTTATGGAATAGATGTATTATCACTCTGGTAATTCTTTCTATGTTAAAGATGTCTGATCAATTACATTGTAAGAATTACAAGAATATAAATAGGTTTATTTAGAATCACTAACTACGAAAAGGTTTTCTGTATCTACCCTTTTTTTATTATTACTTCCTAGATACATTGGCGCCCAACTTTAGATTAAATTGTTTTCTGTTTAACTAAGAAAATTCCAGCCTAGACCCATCTTTAACTCCCCCTGGGGGTGATGGCCAAGTTAGCTGTTGGCAAAACAGCTTTTAGCTTTTCCATCTTTTAAGTGTAAAAACTTAAATTTTTAAAGTATATTACTATAGCGTGTTGTGTACAACAGTTGTGAGAATTATAGCAAGATCTTAATCTGTTTTCTTAACACGCCCGATCTTATATAAAACCCGTTTGATTATCGTCCACATCGAGTTTGTAGTTTCGTTAAGCAAGCATTATTTATTTAAAACTCTTACATTAAGGCAGTATATCTTGAGGCAATATCCCAGAACGTGCTTTATAAGTATCGGCTACATTAATACCATATAGTAGGGCATTCTTAATCTTGGCAGGTTGACTATATAATTAGCACATGTATATATTTATTAAAACTGTTGCAGTAGGCATATTATTTTTTAAGTATTTATTATAAGGCTGGGTGTTTATAGAAACATTACGATTGTATAAAAGTAGGAATGACGACGGGTACGCGGGTACGTACCCGATAACGCAATACCGGGGACGAAATTTTGATACCCGATACCTGATAAATACCTGATACCCTTTAAATACCCGATACCGGTTAAATACTGAAACCCGCTAAATACCCGATACCCGCTAACTAACCGTTACCCGATAAATACCCGAAACCCAATTAATACCTGATACCCGATAAATACTCGAAACCCGACAAATACCCAATACCCGATAAATACCCGGTACCCGTAACTATTCGTTACCCGATAAGTACTCGGATCCCGAGAAATACATGTTACCCGTTAACTACCCAATAAATGCCCGAAAACTGATAAATATCCGTTACTCATTAAATACCCGTTACCTGATAAATACTCGATACCTGATACTCGCTAAATACATGAATCCGATAATTACTCGGTGCCAGAAAAAGACAAAGTAGTAACTACTTTATAAGAATTTTAAGAGAGGACTTTGTATCCGTTTACAAATAATCACCCTACTTATAGATACCTGACTAATCGTATAGATAAATTTTAAACCACGAACACGAAAGACATGTAAAAACTCGCGTCTGTTTATAAATTGCATATGTCGGAGATTTTCAACATGCTTTTGTACTTCTTGCATGTGACATGAATATGCATGGTTGGATTTTTAAATCTTATTCCCTATCGTTCTATATGGGCCGCGGCGCCGCAGTGATTGCGTAATACAGAATATTTATATTTGTTTTTGTTGCGTAGCAAGAGCAAGTGCTTTCTTAACTTAACTCCTGTTGCACTAGTGCATTACTAGTTACTTTGGTTTGGTTAGTTAGTTTAACTTTTATTTTATTTGAAGTATTAGTGTATTCTATTTTATAATTATGGAAGGAACAACTCGTTCAAAGCGATCTGCTGTGTGGGAAGACTTTGTATATATATATTCCCGATTCAAAAAAAGTGAAGTGTAAAGTATGTGAAGTACTGATCTCGTATAATAACTCAACTAGTTGCATGGTGAAACATTTACGCTCAGTTCATAAAAAAGGTGTAATGGATAATCATAATTTAAATGCAGAAAATGCAACAGCAGACAATAATCCATCAGCAACGTAAACAAAACTCACTACATTAGGTTTTACAGCAGGGCGCTCATGCAATACTAATCGGCAAAATATAACAAATGGTTTGCTCGTAAATCTTATTGCCGATAATAATTTACCACTACATTTCACTGAATCAGCTTCTTTTAGAAATTTAATGAAGTACATCGAACTGAATTTTAAAGCTCCCTGTTATGAAACCATTAAACACTTGTTACAAACAAAATCCGATATCATAACAAGAAAAATAAAAGAAGAACTATCTTTGGTGCCATATATTTCACTTACTACAGATGCATGGACATCTTTACGAAATGACTCATTTTTATCAATTATTGGTTCTTATTTGACAGACGAGTGGGAGTTGAAAACTTGTGTTTTATCGACTTTAAATTTGGTGATGCGGCACACAACGGATAATTTGTCGCACGAAATAAAAGAAGCTGCTGTTTTTTGGAACATCGAAATGAAAGTAATTGTGCATAATAATACAGCAAATGTTGCACATATTGGCGAAAGAAACGATGAGACTTGGTTGTATGTACTATGTGCAGCGCACACCCATCAATTATCAATTAATAAAGCTATGGGTACAAACGATAAAGTCTATAAAATGCAAATAGCACGAACTGTTTCTGCAGCAAGCCGCCTAGTAGGTCATTTCCATCATAGCGGTCTTGCAACGCAAGAACTAAAAAACAAACAAAAAGTATTTATAAGTGATGTATCAACTTCAACATCAATGGAAACCGAAACTAACACCGACGGCGACGGCATAAACAGCAACCAGGCCAGCGGTTCAAAAATTATACAATCATTATCTTTAATTCAATATTGCAAGACAAGATGGAATTCTATATATGATATGTTTGAACGTTTACATAAATTACGGTAAGTTGAACCTGTAATTTATTAACGTGACCGTGTGGGGAGTTTTTAATTTTATTTTAACACTGATCGTTTTTTGTTTATATTTATTATACCGGGTGTAGAATTGGTTCACGCACCATAGGGATTTCCATGTTAAATTCTTAATATTCAAATATTGGCTCCCCAAATTAATTTAGAGAAAAAGTGTAAATATGTTTCTTGTAGAAAAAAAAATATCGAATTCAACCAAATATCATTATTTATTATCTACTTATTTTTTTACTTTTCACACAAGGTTTAAAATTTAAAAAATGAAAACTACTCTTTTAACAAAAATAGGTTCTGCCTTGGAATCGTTGAAACAATGGTAACACATATTTTTGTTAAAATAGTAGTCTTAATTTCCTTGATCTTAACCCTTGTATGGAAAATAAAAGAATAAGTAGATAATGAATAGTAATATACCTATAGTTGAATTCAGTATTTTTTTCTCTTGAACATTAGTAATTTAACATGGAGATCCATTCCCTATGGTGCATGAACCAATTCTACACCTGATATCTAAATTTCTAATTATATTAAAAATGAAATCAAACCCCAGGGTTCGAAAATATCGCAATACATTTTTTAGGTGAAATATTCGTGCTGTATTAGGCGATTCTTGAATTACGAAGCGTATTGATGCGGCACATTTAGAATTAAAAGATGAGCAATTGATTTTGTATGAGGATATTTTACCGACCTTAAAGGTATTAAAAATTGCTAATAGCAATTATGCAGCAAAAAATACTCCACAATAGCAGATGTCGCCTGCATAATTAATTGTTTAATGGTTAAACTTAAAGCAAAACCAAAAGGCAATCAAAGTCAATTGGAATTGGTGAATAATGAAATTATAAACGAGTTTAAATTAAATCTAATTACAGAGCTTGAAGAAAAATTTCTATCAAAATTGGAATTGTTGTTCTGCAGGCTATGGCGGTAGATCCAAGACATAAAAAATAGCATTAGAGTGCATTGACGAAGAGAAACGAGTGCGTATTTATGACATTGTTAAAAACAACATAGACGAAATATCTTCACTTTCTAACACCGAGAACAATGGTAATAAATGTTCAAGATGTAGCAATTTAGATAGGGCCGAGGCCGGGAGCGATGAAGATTTATTAATTGGTAAAAAATTCTTTTTATCACAATCACAATTCACATAGAAATTATACAATAGGGTATAGGGCTGTGCCGTTTAAGGGTTTTGTTTTAAACGTTTAGCAAATATTACATGTTTATGGTTTGTATAAGGTCTACATTTAAACGAAAATATAAAATATATTAAAATAGTATATTAAACAACCGAGTTCATACGCCATGTATTACAGCATGCGTCCAAGTTTAAAACACAAGCCGCGTAGCGGAGAGCGTTTTAATGGACAAGTGATGCAAATCATGGCTTATGAACGAGTTGTTTATACTATTTGTTATATTTCGCGCAGCTAATAACAAAATTAATTAATTTTAACTAATAATTTTCAGTTAAAATATTAAGTTTTGCTTTTGAGTTGGCAGAACTAATTTTTTAACATTTAAAATTTGAGGTTCGAATTTCCTTAATATATATTCGATTTGATATTTATTTATTTAAAAATATGGCACTACAGAACCATTGTTTCCAACTGACCACCTTTAATTAAAAATAACAACATAATAATATAACAATATGGTTTAATAAAACAGACAGTAGAGCAATAATCCTAAATATTGCAAATGGAGCAATGCACCAATCTCAAAAAAATTTTAAAAAGCGTGAAATGAAGAGGTGTATTACAGCACCCATTTGGGTGCTGTAATAACTTCGGTACGAACGCGTAATGTAAAAAATCTATTATACGTCTCGTCATATAACCTGCCAAACCGTAAAGCTTGCCTTGCATTTTAAAAATAGATTTGTATTTTTGTAAACCACAGCAAGAAACCCTTAATCTTAAATATTTCTATTATGATATAAGATGACTCAAAAGAAGCTTTTATGGAAGATGACAGGGGGTAAAAATTGGTAGGTTTCGTTTAAGTGGTAATCCGTCGGTTCTCCCTAGGATATCTGTCCAGAGCCTCGTATTGATTATATTTTTACATTGTAACAACGGGAGTGTTTACACAATATGCACTGAAAGTTAGGTCGCCGCATAGTAAATACACAGTTGATAATTGATATAGAAAGAAAAGAAAGGTAAGGTAGATAAGCGATAAGTTATTGTTTTATCGGAGCTGTAGTACAGAAACAGATTTATAATCTCTACGGTTTCTGAAGATCAACCATACAAGGTAGTGAAAATGGAAATATTAATAATAACTTTCTTTCCTTCACTAACAGATTTTAGTTAGGGCCTAGCCGCTTAGTTTCTAATTCTATAAATTCTGATCTTTTTCATGCTGAATTTTTAATTATTATTATAATAGATTTCATTTCAAATTTCATTAGTAATCACATTAGTGGAAGTGTCTTACATTTATTGCTACTATTTAGACAAACTGCTAGGATTTCTATTATTCTAAATTTTAAATTTACCTGTAGCTTTTTGATTTGGAAAGGGAAAACGAAAAGGATTCAGGTTTTGTGTAGACTAGGTAGGTAGGTTTTATATTTTATTATTATAATAGTAGTAGTGTTTAATAAAAGCGTCTATTGTAATAAGGATTTAAGAAGGATTATTCTTTCTTATTGGCCTCATTTGATATATTTGATGTTTGTTTTTTCCAAAGTTTCTTTCTTTTGTAATGTAATGTGATTGTCCTTTTAGAAATTCTCATGCAACCAATAAACACATTCAACCCCTACTGAAAATAGTTACGCTTTGCTTTGGTGCACATTTCATTTACTTTCACTGAAGACTTCCTTAGATATGCTTTTTTTATAATGAAATGCCTAGTGCTTTTTTAGTTTTTACTTTATAATAAAAACGTAACAAAGAATGTTTAAGTATATACCTACATGATTTATTTTATATGCACTTTGAACACTAGTGAAAAATTATGATATTTTATTAACTGCAGTTGAGTTAAACATTTAAACAAAATCGTTTAAAAAGTACAGCCCTTTTATACAATTAATATTTAATTACCATTTCAGGGCCGGATTATCATTTGTAATCATAACCAAAATGAAGCAACCATGCACGAATACGATTTATTTTTGAGGGAACCAACTTTAGCTCCTAGTAAGGATCCACTAAAGTGGTGGAAGGACCACAAAACAAAATACCCCAGTGTGGCCGTCTTGTCAATGAAATATTTGGCAATTCCAGCCCCATCTGTGGCAAGTGAAAGACACTTTTCGGCAGCTGGGCGTATAATATCGAAACACCGAGCTCGGCTTAGTCCCGAAACGTCGGAACCCATTATATTTGTTAATAGAAATTATGATTACATTAATTAAATACAAAAATAAAATATAAATAAAAATGTGTAATACAGTTGTATTTTTAATATTATGTCTATGTCTATATGACATTATGAGTTCTATGTTATGCACATGCAAACAATATACAAAAAGGAATTTACATTTACGTTTAACTGGTAATTCTTGGATAACGGGTAATTATTGGGTATCGAGTAATTATCAGGTATCGAGTTTTGGGTAATTATCAGGTATTTATCGGGTATCTGGTAATTATCGGGTTTCGGGTAATTATCGGGTATTGGGTAGTTATTGGGTATTGGGTAATTATCGGGTTTTGCGTAATTATCGAGTATCGGGTAATTATCGGGTATCGTCATTCTTATATAAAAGGCATTTTATTAGTTTTGTGGGTAGCTATTATTTTTTAGAATCATGCATAGTTTGTCTAAATTTTTTTGATATAATGAAAGATGGCATAATTTTTTGATTCTAAGTTTTAGACCTAGAATGAAATTTATTTTTATTTTATATTGATGATATGAATGATAATTTAGATATCTACCAATGTTAGTTGGCTTCTGATACCAGTCTAAAAGAATAGTGTTGTCATTTTTCAAATTAGTAGAGTGTTACGAAATAGGACAGATTGTACTCACTTATACAGGGTGTCTCCCGTGACGCGACGGTCCATTATAGATAAATGATAAAAAAATTTAAGTTTTTGCATGTGCAACGATATGTGCGTTACTAATGGCTACATTTTAAAATTATTTTGAAATATACAGGATGTCCCAAAAAGTGTGGCGTAACAAAGTTATGTTTTTCTTATGGAACACTGTATTTTATTGCATTTTTGAATTGTATGTAAAAAATGAGCTAAACTCTCTTAAACAAGTCCTATACCTAAACATTGTAGTTACCGAGATATTTTGAATTTTCGTAAATTTGAAGGTCTAAAAGAAAAGTGAATAACTCCCAAACAAAAAAATTTATCCAAATCCAATTTTAACTATAAATATTAGACCAATAATAGAAATTATCGATGCATTTAAAGTTATCGAAAATTCTACTGGGTGTCCAAAATGGGACACTGCTAATGACATTTTTAAACGTCAATATCGTGTTCATGTTAAATGGAACACCCTGTATTTTATAATACAGTCATGTAGTAAATTTAATTACCTTTCAAAAATTATAAAGGTGTATCATACATAAATTGTTTAGTTTTGAAGTTTTTTTTATTTTGTATTACTTTCCCACTATCGTTCAAACTATTAGGATTTCTACGTAAGTGTTTAAGTTTCAACCTTATTAACAAGTGTTGTTTCCTTTTCAAGTTTTGATATTCTCGCGAATATCGAAGTAGGCTGCTGTCAGTTAAAGTTGAAACATTTCTTTAGTTATTGTGCAATTTTGTCACTGTAAACGAAGAAAATGAAGTATTCACTGCAAGAAAGAATAGATATGATTTTCATAATCGGAGAATGTCTTGAAAATTGTTTAATGGCAGAAAGAATGTACAAAGCGAAGTACCCCCAATGCCGACATCCTGATAGCAGAAACCTTGCAAAACTGTATGAAATTTTTAGAGTTACAGGTAGTGTTAAATATCCGAAACATGTAACTGCAAAACTGGTTATTGATAATGAAAACGTCCAATTTATGGTAGTGGGATCGGTTGTTGAAAATCCGAACACTAGTAGTTGAGTCGTAGCCAGGTAAAATGATTTAAGTCAGTCTAGTGTATCAAGAATTTTAAAAAACATAAATACCACCCTTTCCGTTTAGAGATGCATCAAAATCTGTATGGAACGGATTTTCAAAGGCGGTTAGATTTTTGTTTATTGGCAATGAGAAAGATAAGCGAGGATTTTTTTTATAATGTGCTGTTTATGGACGAATCCACTTTCCATAATAATGGATTAGTAAACCGTCATAATTTTCTCTATTATGATACATAATCGGTGGAGTATTAATGTTTATGGAGGAATTATGGGCAATAAAGTTATTGGTCCGTACTTTTTTGATGGTCGTTTAAGTGGTCATACACTTTTGCGATTTTTAAGACGAAATTTCTGGGAACTGTTGGAAGATGTTCCATTAAATAGTAGACAAAAGATGTGGATTCAGTTGGATGGTGCTCCTACACATTTTGCAATTGATGTAAGAAATTATTTAAATAGAAAATTTCCCAACAAATGGATAGGAAGAGGAGGACAAGTTAATTGGGCATCTGGATCTCCTGAGCTGACTCCTATGGATTTTTTTTTATGGGGTTATGTGAAAAACATTGTTTATAATACTCCTCCTACAACAGCAGAAAACATAAAAGAAAGAATTAGAGAGGTATTTCAGGCAATATCTTCAAATATGTTATGCAATGTGAGGAAGTCTTTTGAAGAAAGGGTCAGACTTTGCATTCAAGAAGATGGTCATCATTTTGAACAGTTGTTGTAATTTTAATTTTAACGTTGTTCCATTATTTTGCAATTAAATCTGCATTGTTAATTTTGGATATGTTGTTTTAATTTCCTAACAAATTTTACAACAGAGAAAAATAATACAAAGTTTCAACAAAAATAAAAATAACTTCAAAACTAATCAATTTAGGTATGGTACAGCTTTATAATTTTTGAAAGGTAATGACTGTATTATAAAATACAGGGTGTTCCATTTAACATGAGCACGATATTGACGTTTGAAAATGTCATTAGCAAAGTGTCCCATTTTGGACACCCAGTAGAATTTTTGATAACTTTAAATACATTGATAATTTCTATTATTGGTCTAATATTTATAGTTAAAATTGGATTTGGCTACACTTTTTTGTTTGGGAGTTATTCACTTATCTTTTAGACTTTCAAATTTACCAAAAATCAAAATATCTCGAGAACTACAATGCTTAGGTATAGGACTTGTTTAAGAGAGTTTATCTCATTTTTTACGTACAATCCAAAAATGCAATAAAATACAGAGTATTTCATAAGAAAAAAGATAACTTTGATACGCCACGCTTTTTTGGGACGTCCTGTATATTTCAAAATAGTTTTAAAATGTGGTCATTAATAATGTACATAATGGACCGTCGCGTCAACAGAGACTCACCCTGTATACACACATGCAAGAATGCACATGTATGCACAATGTACATACATACACCCACTGACACACATGCACAACATAGACACACTAAAATACATACGTTAACAAATAGACGTAAATAGATAAACATACATCGGCGGGTTTCAAAATGTAATGCAAATTTTAATGACACAGATGGAAATAAAATAATGTACATATACAGTGGGATGTAAGGGAGTTACGGAGCCTCGACTTTTGCAGTCCTCGTTCCGAAAGAAAATCGCTCATTTTAATGAATGAGTTTTTAATCAATTCCTATTCATAAACAATATAAGTGCTGCTTCATAGTAATCCTAGTTAAGTAAAAATGCGCACGGGCATTTTAATGGCATACATGTCAGTTATGCCTAAACTAGGATAAAAAATTTATATGAACTAACAAATCCTTCGGTTATTACTATAATATATGATAGAACTTCATAAAATTTAAATTTTAAAGCATGTTAATGCGCTTTACCTGTCAAACCAGCTGTCCGTGCATTGTTTAACTTTCGGCGTGGTTTGGGCATGTAAACTGGCAAGTGCTGATCTTTTATGTTTACTGTATGTTTAAAACTTTCTCCAGGAAAGTAAAGTATCAAGCACATTTGAATGGCGTATTTTTCAATCCAGATAAGTTAGTTTTCGTTTTACATTTTGTTACGCTATTCTGTGTAGATAAGAAAGAAAGCAGTATAATAAATAATGGGAATCGCCTATACCGAATACTGCAAAAAAACAGGAACAGAATGGTAAAACCGAAATCTAAAATAATTAGATTTCGGATTTGCTGAAAAATGTCGTAGAGTGGGGTGGGTGATACAGAAAGCACAAATTGGAAACCTCAGTAAAAGCTATATTACCAACACACACCCAGTCCCGAAAGACTATTTACAAAGGTCAAAAACACATTTACGTAATAGTTCGATATAACGTGATGTACACAAAGCGTCAATTTACATATAGTACTGTATAAACCTAAACATTTTAAAATATCAACAATAAAACCTTACTTCTAAATACAAGAATACTTACATGTTCAGCCCTAAATATGTACAAGAATTAAAGAAATAACACTGTAACATAATTGTTCGTGTTGTGAGCGTGCAGTTTGTAACATATAGTCTGCAATTTAGTGCGAAATCAACCCAAAAAACGAAGTATCTATCTTCCAAAACAGCAACACAAATAAAGAAAACTGAAAAATTGACTATACCTTGATCTATCGGCTTCTTTCTGGTACCATCCTAGGTTGAGGAAATGCGGCCGCATTTGTCTACGGCTGGGTGCTGAAACCACCAACTTAACTTATACTAGCACCGAAAGCATTTTAATCCCGCAACACACAACACGTTTTTTCACTAAAAGGATGTTGTATTGAATGTCCCGTTTTCAAAGCACTGTCTTTTTTTATAAGAAAAGAATTACGTATGGGCAAGGTGTTTGGCTTTCAGAAATATCGCCAAAGGATCAAGTGTGAAGAATTCTCAGACAGCAGCTGCAAAAATATCAGTCGTAACAGCTTGCAAACACGGAATAACGGTTACCAAGAATTGTTAACAAATGGGGACAATCTTATTGTTTTTCACATCTGCACAGTTGCAAGGGAACTTGATGGAAGTATAAACTTGGTATAGATAACAAACTTCTTCCAAGTGTTTATTTACTAGGCGGGCGGTTAAGGCCACCTAATCTTTTAAAAGAAAGCCAAGAATGTATGTGCAGCTGTTGTTGAAACGCAATCACTGCGGGTGGAGAATATATTGCAGCGATTTTGTAACCTGAAGTTACTAAGCAGAAGTTTGATATTATCAGGCAAAATATAATAGAGTAAATACACGATGAAATTTTATAAAATAGCACTAACTTCAAGTGGAAGGAAATTGAGCTTGTTGATCGATAGCTTTTATGATTTGTTTAGAAATTTTAGGGCGTTTTAAATAGAAGTGGTGTGAATTAATATTCATGCAGAAAAAATCGCTTGCATGGTTTTGAAAGTAACAATTTATATTAACACTTAATATTTTGTAACTCATGTCATCGAACGCAGTTATTAACACGTAAGCTTTTTGTAGACCTAGTTCTAACTGAACTACAAATTATTCTGCAAAATCTTTTATAAAAGGTCATCAATTTTAGAAGTGATCTGGAATTGCATTATTGTGCATCTACAAAACCATAGAAAGTTACAAAAAAAAATTAGCTTGAACTTAAGGTTATTAATTTAGATGAGAACCTTACCCAAAATTTAAACATTTTATAGAATCAAAATACCTCCTCTCCCAAATTGGAGATATTAGAGTTATACATGGGAAACATTATATTAAATAGGAAAGGTAATATATAACAGACTTTTATTCAAAGTCAATGCTTTATCAACTAATGCCCTTATTGCACACTAACTCTTACAAAACACTTTTAAACCATTTTAAGATTCGATGAACAGAAATGTGGATAAACACTATAATCAGAGCAATATCACACAGAACGACTACGATCTTGGTTATTTTAAAATCTAGACTGACATTAAAATTATCAACTGATTTTAAATTATAGTTATTTTTAACAATGCTGGCAAAAATTTCAGACGGAACTATATTAATGTCTTATAGGTAGAAAGATACTCACGACATTAAAAACATAACATTTGGTTCCATTTCTAAACTTTTGTTACGTAATGCCAAACTGGAAATTTGAAGATTGTATTGGAACAATATCTAGAATCTATACAGAATATACCGAAATTCATTCAACAGCATTAAAACTTGGGTTAGTATTAAAACAAATAATATACAGATGCCTCGTTCGGAAGACGAACATGATCATTAGATATGGAATT
This sequence comes from Platerodrilus igneus, assembly GCA_036346225.1. Lineage (NCBI taxonomy): Eukaryota > Metazoa > Arthropoda > Insecta > Coleoptera > Lycidae > Platerodrilus > Platerodrilus igneus. The sequence goes on from JARFIW010000873.1 coordinate 4,046,955, forward strand.
TTACAAAATTGCAATTTTAACTGTAACATCCCTTTCCACGATTACCCTGCTAAATATAGAAATGGCCAAAGGAATTGAATTTTGCATTACTGCACTTTCAGTGTGATAACAGAAACGGTCTCTCTAAAGTCTAAATATCCAAGATACTGGACGAATTTTATAATGAGATTCTTTAACAGATGACCTAAATTAGATGCGTTTATTGGCTTCTTTCATTCTGCAATATGTTTGTTTTGAAAGGCCTATTTATTGTGAGCACGCATTATTATTTTCTTACATTAATGCGTCGAGTTTAAAAAAAAATCGTTTCACGTTTGTTTGACTTTAGATACTCGTAATTTGTATTTATTTAACGTTTCTGAATGTATTACTGTTTTTAAAATGAATTGGATTGCGTCTAGAGTTATTTATTCTATTAAATGTGGTTAAATTATTAAAGAATGAGCTTCCTTTCATTGATTAAAGTTAGTTGTTGATTTTATAGAGTGTTTGATATTGGCTTTTTGCATAATTTACGAATTGTGTACTTTTTATGAATCAAATGTTGTTTCCTTGATGTCTACATGAAGTATAACACCCTTGTGACCCTATATACCCCTAAACAACCCTATTATCATAGCAATATATATATATATATATATATATATATATATATCTTTACAGTAGTTGTTCACTAGATACCCTCAAGCATACTGGGCTAACTTGTATGTGTATTGGCTGAAGCCTAAAAACTAACAAAACCTTCAAGAACTCCAACCAATCAAGAAAACACAAAACTTGAATCAAGTCTCGAGCAAATTGAGCTTTTCTTTATTCAAGGACTATATGTTACTTTTATATAAAATTTTACTACTTATACTGTAGTAACACTTTCATGTAAAACAATGTCTGAAAATCAATCCAGAGCACCCTCACTATTTACAAAATCCGTACATGTTATTAATTTTCACATAACATTATCATATCTCTTATAGCTCTGTAACCATAAAAATTTGCAAACATTTAAATTAAAAATCAAAACGAATATCGCACGGACACTGATAAAGATATCTTAGTGCTAAAAAGCTTATTATGTAAAAATAAAATATGGACAAATAACACAGACTTGTTGTTCATATAGTCTACAGTGTACTATGAACATATGGAGTTTCTACAACATGCAATGAATTTGTCTTTGAACTATTTTTAAAGCTGCACCAGAGCAGCTCCTTGTCACTGCAATATTACAATAATCTCCAACTGTGTATTGAACGAATGCTGCATAATGATCAACTATGTCAGTTAGCTGTTTTTCTTATTCAGGCGCATTTAAATTATTTTTGACCATTGCTTCTATACAAAATGCTATTCAAATTCTTCAATATTTCCATAATACAATATTCATTCGTAGAATGTGTTATTTGCTTTTTAATACTCGTCAGTAAGTCTGCTTTATATACCATTTTTATAGAAACTCCCATTTCACAATTATTAAAATTAGATTGCACTTCAATCTTGGATCGAAAACCTAAATGAAGAACCTTATTCGACAAAAGTTGAAAATTTTGATGTTATAGGCAGACGCTTCTCTATGTGTTTTTGGATTTTCTGAATGAATTCTATACTTCAGTAGAATCGTTAATTTGTTATTCAGCACTTGTGTTAAAGTTTCCATAAATTTTACACTTTATTAGAGTTAATAAAAGTGTAGCTCTCATTAAACTCTTTTGTAAATTTAGATTGTTTTTAAACACATGCCTGCTGATTTGATTGTAAATTATTGTTTTCTTGAATTAAAATTATTGTTTCCCTGAATTTGGCACATAAAGATTAAAATTTCGCGAATTTAAACGTGTGTGTTAAAAAAATCCTCACAAACTATAAACTTGAGATTGTTAGTGTCCTAATTGTATTAATTTAGGGAGCTTTTTGTTCTTTGCTAGTCTTCTGATTTAATGAATGACCCTGAGTATTTTTCCTAGAGTGAGAATACTAGGAATTGTTTTCTTTTAAAATTGTACTTTACTTGAGCTTATTGGTGTTTGACTTTATATAGGAATACAATATTACACACAATGGAATTTATTTAGTACCACAATTTTTAAAGTAGCATTACTTCAAAATGGTATACTGCCATGACTCATAGGTAGTATAAGACTTTCTTCTCGAAAAATCTGTCAAAATTAAAATGCACATTCACATTTGGACAATTTGTAGACCTCAATCTTTTCACCTACTATATCCTCTGAATATAGATATGGGAAATTAATCTGAAACCTCCATCGTACATCATCAGAGTTTAATTGCTTAAGAACATGTTTTTTCTCCATGTAGGTTACCTATTACATATGGCTCGGCATAGAACAGCTGAAGCTTGACACATATGTTTGACTTTTAGTTACTATCATTTATGCTTCTGATTATGGCCTAGTCTCCAATGTTGAAAACCTTGCTCTTTTTGATTTTCCCATTCATTTTGTTCATATATCTCCTTGATTCGGTTGAGTAATCTTTCTCTAGCGGTTTTGAAATTCTACCTTCTTAGATAGTAACGACTCCGTCCAATACTAAAAAAATTGTATGCAATGACTTTAATATTAACCATGATAGCAATAATACTTGGTAGAAATCTTTATATAATATTTTTGTATGTTTCGTACTATTGCTGCACATTAATGCTCCAACGAGAATCACTAATAACAACTACAGTACTATTGATTACATAATATATAATTACTTGGACAAAGTTCAAACTACAATTATTACAAATGAAATCTTTGGCCACGAGGCTGTATTTGCTTCCTTTCCCATTAATAACCTACAAACGAAAACATTACATATATTCTCAGAGAAAACATATATGGACAAGATATTGACCAGAGTTTTGAGTACTTCTTAAAAAGAATTCAAAATACATTTGAAATAGCATTTCCTCATTAAATTTTGAAAAAAATGTGCCAAAACTCTTGGGCAACACCAGGGATCAGTGTATTGGCCAAGAATGTGAGTTTTTAAACTTATATAAAGAAGTTTACTAAGAACCTTTTTTTCTTCCGATATTTTAGAACATATGGAAAAATATATTAAAAACTATCAAATTAGTTAAATATGCAAATTTTCACTACAGAATATTAAATTCCAGAAATAATTTTAAAGAAACCTGGTCTAATATTAATAACTCAAACAAGAATACACACGAACACACTAAAGAAGGTTCCAGTTCTGACGATTTAAATAATTATTTTGCGAATATAGTCAAGTAAAGATGTGCTACGTGTTTCTCTACTGGAAACAAAATTCACCACAAGGAAGCCGATGAATTGCACTTACACGGTTTATGTGTTACTTCAGCAACAGGAAAAAACTTGTTTGAGTAAGGGTAAGAGAACACATTTCAAACTCTAGAAATGTAGACTACGGAATGCCCCAAGGGTATGTACTAGGATCAACGCTTTTTCTCATTTTTATGTACGACATAACTAATTTAAATCTAAGTGGCAAACTAATTCTTTTTGTGGCCAACATTAGTATCACCTGAAGCATATTTGAGGCAGCTACACTAAAACAACAAATGGTCAAAAATCTGGCCATAATCAAAACATGGTGCGATTCTATTGGTCTAAGTTGCAACTTCAATAAAATAAAAGTAATGTATTATAAAGGTAAGTCAACCAATTGCACTGAATCTCATCAAAATTTAGAATGTAAATTCAACTTATCACTTGACAATTCACTTAACTGGTTCTCAGCTTTGCAGAATTTTATCATAGAAACTATCTTCTGCATACTTTGCACTAAACACTGTAGCTCAACAATTAAATTCAAACATTGTTAGGACACAGCTGTACTATGCCTTACCATTTTGGGGTTCATGTAGGCAAGACCTTTTTGGAAAATTAGTTCCGGCTACAAAAAAAAGGCATTGGTATGTATGTATATTTAATTTAAGCAACAGAGATTATTGCCAAATATACTTTATGACCCATAATATTCTGACACTACCATCACTATGTATTTTAGAATCTGTATGTGTAATAAACCATTGTGAACGAACCTACACCTTGAAGATGTTCTAAAATACTAGAACGGATAGAATGGCTTGCGTGTTTCAGTGAACTAAAGAGCCGAACTATAGGTTTAGCTTAACTAAATTAGTGGAGTCTTTAGTGAGGAACCAGACTAAGACAGGTCCCCGAAAGACGCCAATAGCTTCTTTGGTACTTAGAGTGGCAGAGATCATAGGGGTCGGTATGGCATTCTAAGATATACTACTGTGATGTGGAAGGCAACGCGAAACCACCACATTATCTCCCAAGTACACAGCATACATAAATTGTTATTAAAGATGATGACATCCTCTGGGGTAAAAAATTCCGGAGTTAAAATAGTTCCCCATTTGGATCTCCGGGAGAGGACTACTTCGAGGATATGATCCGAAAGTATAAAAAAAAGAGTCGTGAACATTTTGCAAGTCGGAGCATGTACTGTCAGAAGTATGAAGCAAGCAAGTAAGCTAGAGAACTTGAGAATTGAAATGTTTAAGTTAGTACTAGCCATAGTAGGGATCAGCGAAGATTGCTGGCCATAGGCAGTGGATTTTTGGAGTGGAGTCTTTAGGGTAATTCATACAGGATCAGTTTTGCGAAAAAAAAATGACAGCATGTAGAAAACTAGTTAAAGAAGAATGAAGGAGTACTCATGGTTAGATTAGAATCTAAACTGGTAGATACAGTAATAATACAAGTATACACGCCCACCTCTAGCTACAGTGAAGAAGAGGTAGAGGCGATCTATAAAGATATCGAAGACATACTACAATACGTAACAGGACATGAAAATTTAATAATTATGAGAGATTTTAATGCAGTGGTAGGTGAGGGTAGGGAAGAAGCCGTGGTAGGTTTATTTGGTTTAGGCACGAGAAATGACATGGGAAATGGGCTGGTAGAATTTTGTGACAAGAACGATTTAACCATCACAAACACATTTTTTCAACATCAGCTAGAAGTGGAAAATGCCAGTAGATATAGGAAGATATCAAATAGATTACATTCTTGTGAGACTACGGTTTAGGAATCAAGTAAAAGACTGTAGAAGCTACCCAGAAGCAGGTATAGACACTTACGACAACATCGTAGTTATAAAGGCCGCTCTTAAATTTAAAAATATGAAAAAGAGGAACAGAAAAAGGCATTTTGACTTTGAGGAACTAAAATATAAAGATATCCATGAAAGATTTGAAAAAAGTCAAATGAATTACTGAAAGATATTGGGAAAATTTCTTATACTAAGGAAGTAGAAACAGAATGGAATAACATTAAATCCAGCCTAGACATGGCAGTCAGAGATATTCTGGGGTATACACAAAAGGAAAATAAGAAACCATGGATAACAAGGGATATCCTGAATCTAATAGAAGAAAGACGAAAATACATCTAATGAAACAGGAAAACAGAAATACAAAGCCATAAAATGGGAAATTATTTGCAAATGCAGGAAAGCTAAAGAACAATGGATTGATGAAAAGTGCAACGAGGTACAAACTAAGATGGAAATGGGAAAGACAGATGAAGCATACAAACTAATTATAATGAATTTTAGGAATTTAAAACCATATAACAAAAATATAAGGGATGCAGGAGGAAATGTCATTATAGAAAATATAGAGAAAGTGGATAGATGGCAAGAATATATAGGGAATTTGTATGCAGGAGATGAACTAACAGCATTAGAACATTGAGAAGAATGACTTGGCATATCCTATACTTAGAGATGAATTTGAATTAACATGAAAAGGTATGAAAAATGGTAAGGCACTGGGTACAGATAAGGTGCAAGCAGAGAAACCCTAAAAGCCACTGGACAAGTAGTAACAGAACGTCTCTTCCAACTTGTAATCTAAACGGTAGAAGCCTTTTGGAATGTTGTGCTTTTGATGTATAAGGATGATAGCATAGATAGGCAAAGTTAATAAGAAAGAGGTTATAGAAATAGTAGGGGAATAAAGATATCTGTGGAAAAAAATAGGAGAAATAGAAGGGCAGGATAAGTTCTAAGGCATTTTTGGGGAATAGTGCAGGATATTTTACAAGCAGAGATAGCAAAAAGGAGATAGAGGTAAACCTAGATCAGACTATTGCTCACAGATAGTGAAAGATACAGACTGGAAATTTCAAGGAAATGTGTAGATTAGCACAGAATAGGAAACAATGAGAGTACACGTCTAACCAATTCCAGGACCTAATAATGATAATGTCTAATAAAAAAGCATATTGAGAACTTGCTCATAAACATAATATAAATAGTATGCAAGAAGCTCAAGCTCAGATACATGATTAGACACCCCACACTTTGAAGTGATAAAAGGATCAGTTATCTATTCTGCAAAGAAATTATACAATTAGCTCCACTATAGACTAGCTTAAATTTTGTAAATCAGTTAATAGTTTCCTGCTATATAAAGCGTATTATAAAGTTGCTGACTTCCTACATACAGAAAACACACAGTGAAATGCGCTACCAAAGTTTAATATCGAGACTGCACATTTGATTTTTGCTATCATTTTAATATTGCAACACTTAGTTTTGGTATAGTTTATACTTGTACATTAATTACTTGTATTCAGTGTTAAATAAGAAATTGATGTATCAGTACTACTTGTGATATTAACAAATTCAAAAATATTTTTGTTATGAAAGCAATTATCAAATTAGGTTATGGACACATCATTATGTTACTAAGGAATGCAGCATTAACATGTATGCTGGATTTCAAGTACATCAATACCAAAAGTGTATGCCATATTGGATCTAATTTAAAATGTTCCATCTGACTTGAATACTTAGTTGCTTTGTTTATGAATTTATATTTCAGTCACAATAAAGCACATTTTTATTCAATTCCATTCTATTCAATTTTTCAAGGTTGATGGGATGTATTTACTTCATAAGATGAATTGCTCCACCTGGCCAAAATTATTCTCCAGCTCTTCATGTTCCTTGCAGGACATCACCTTCTAGAACTTTACCGTCTCCTGATTAAATCGTTCCGCTTGATTTGCTTGTGGATGATGGATGTTGCAAAACGTCATGTTCATTCGTAATTGCTCCCAATGCCACGTTAATCTGACATTATTGAAATACAAAACATTGTATGCCAAAAATATTTTATTGTCAACTAAAACCACTTATGTATTCTTCTAATCTTTGTATTGTGCTTACAGTGTTACAACTCTTTGAGGGACAAAGCAGGTGTATTTTGAGAAAACATCACTACTATTAAAATATGTTTTTTTTTCTGGTGACTAGGCAAACACATTTGTCCTTGACAATAAAGAAGACAATAATGAAAAAGAATTCCTTTTCCTATACAATTTAATCACAACTTTTATCACCACACCATAGAAGAAAACAATTTTTTCTTTATCTCGATTGTGACTGAATACAGATAAAAAAAATGTTTATGTACATTATCTGCGTGTTTTCATTAACTGGAATATACAGACTGAATAAAGTTATGAAGGGCTCCATGCTTATTATATTATTCGTCATAAAATAATTCTAAGGAATCATTAATCAAATTACAAATGTCGTGTTCTGATTTACCTAATCACTTTCATCGTTTTTTAGAAGTCCATATGTTATGGAATATGGGGATTGTAATATGATTGTTTTATTTTTAAATACCAGCGCTGGCAGTATGTACCACTGCTTTAACTGAATTTGGGATCATTCTCAATAAACATTGCCTTCGTAGCCAGTATACAATTGATAGAACCGAGTGCTAGTTTAGACAAACACGTGGGCGACCTTGTTTATTACTTTTTTGTGTATTTGTTCTTTCTATTAACACTAGTGATATTAGACAATCTTTGTTGATTTAGTTTTATGTTAAATTAATTTGAGACTATGTCTAGCTCACCTAGCTACAGTTTGTTATGTTCCATTTCGTACTTATAAATTTCCCTGCCTCCTTGATTTAAAAACCATTTCAATTCCTACTTATTCAAATACACGGGTTTGCTACACTTTCATTATTTCAAGTTTGTAATAAGCTTAGTTAGGCAGCCAACTTTGCTTATTCTTCTGTTTAACTTACGAATCTGCATTTGATATATTACACTTTCTGGTTTCTTATCTAGATATATGTTGGATAATCAAGAATTCTTTGAATGTTACTAGTTTAAATACAATTGAAAATCACTTTTTAGTTGTTGTTGACACTATATTTTCAATGTTAGTTTTGCAATGAAGCTATTTATGAACACGTTTTGAAAAGTTTTCTAATAAAATATCGCATTTGTCATACATAAAAGGCGTAATTTAAGTTATAAATTGTGGCTGTTGTTTTTTCACTTCAGTGTTTTTTTTTTATTGGCTGTATCCCAACCAGTCAGTTGGAGAGAAGTGCCTTTAAGCTGTTGTCAAATGGATACACAAATTGTGTTACAATAGCTTTAAAGTATACACGTGGTTTTAATATTAATGCTTTGTGTTTCGTTTGGGTGTAACAGGTTGAAAAGTTACCAAAACCCTTCACAACCTGCATGAGGGAAGATCATATCATGTTGACCAACAACTATTTAGTTGACTCCTTTACAGTATATAGATTCCCTACATCCTATACCATCATATACCTACTTCGAATTTACAAGAATAAAGTACATTAAAGTCTGAGCCAAATTATCAGAACACATCAAAATATATACAGGAATTATTTGCTAATTATTTGCTTTCTTTGCTGATAAAATCAATTTTTTTGCTATATCTGTTAAAAAGTTACAAGTGGCTAGATAGCTTAATATTAAGCTATCTAGCCAACTAAAAAAAATACCTGCATAAAATAAAATTAAAAAAATAACAATATATGAATTATTTGCAATTTTTTTGCTACCATTTGCAAAAGAAAAAAATCAAATTTTCAAATAATAAAATAAATATCAATATCTACAAGAGTAAAGTACATTAAAGAAATTAATTGCTGGCATGACTAAAGAATACCTACGTTTTATGAATTATTTACTCTTAAAATATGCAACTCCTGAATTTTTTGCTCGCGAAATTAATATAAAAACGAGAAAATATCATATACCCACTTCGAATTTACAAAAATAAAGTACATTAAAGTCTGAGCCAAATTATCAGAACACATCAAAATATATACAGGAATTATTTGCTAATTATTTGCTTTCTTTGCTGATAAAATCAATTATTTTGCTATATCTGTTAAAAAGTTACAAGTGACTAGATAGCTTAATATTAATCTAGCTAGCCAACTAAAAAAAATACCTGCACAAAATAAAATAAAAAATTAACAATATATGAATTATTTGCTATTTTTTTGCTACCATTTGCAAAAGAAAAAAATCAAATTTTCAAATAATAAAATAAATATCAATATCTACAAGAGTAAAGTACATTAAAGAAATTAATTGCTGGCATGACTAAAGAATACCTACGTTTTATGAATTATTTACTCTTAAAATATGCAACTCCCGAATTTTTTGCTCGCGAAATTAATATAAAAAACTACAAAATATCATATACCTACTTCGAATTTACAAGAATAAAGTACATTAAAGTCTGAGCCAAATTATCAGAACACATCAAAATATATACAGGAATTATTTGCTAATTATTTACTTTCTTTGCTGATAAAATCAATTTTTTTTCTATATCTGTTAAAAAGTTACAAGTGGCTAGATAGCTTAATATTAAGCTATCTAGCCAACTAAAAAAAATACCTACATAAAATAAAATTAAAAAATTAACAATATATGAATTATTTGCTATTTTTTTGCTACCATTTGCAAAAGAAAAAAATCAAATTTTCAAATAATAAAATAAATATCAATATCTACAAGAGTAAAGTACATTAAAGAAATTAATTGCTGGCATGACTAAAGAATACCTACGTTTTATGAATTATTTACTCTTAAAATATGCAACTCCCGAATTTTTTGCTCTCAAAATTAATATAAAAAACGACAAAATATCATATACCCACTTCGAATTTACAAGAATAAAGTACATTAAAGAAATTAATTGTTGGCATAACTATATCATTCATATGTTTTATGAATTACTTGCGCTTTAGATATGCAACTCCCGAATTTTTTGCTTGCGAAATTAAATGTTCAAACAATAATAATGGCTATTTATGGTTCCGGGTTGGGACCGTGTCATTTTGTAAATTAAGGTCGACGTTTCGCCCACTTTTGTAAGGGGCTTCATCAGGATAATAAAATAATTTTTTTTTTATATATAAACCATCACTTTCGTTATTTTCACCAGCTACTTCACCACAAGACACCTTTTGGGTATGAATGGGCTAGTGAGTCTGCTAGTTCAGGAGTAACTCTTCTCTTTACACTGTAACTTGTCCATTTAATATTATCATTCTTCCTTTTATATAATTTAAAAAATATATATTTTATTGTCCTGATGAAGCCCTTACAAAAGTGGGCGAAACGTCGACCTTAATTTACAAAATGACACGGTCCCAACCCGGAACCATAAATAATTATAATGACTCCGGCCGTGAAAGCCTCCGACAATATCACAATAATAATGGCCTTTTGTCGTTTTTTTATATTAATTTCGTGAGCAAAACATTCAGGATTTCCATAATTTAAGAGCAAATAAATCAAGCTACATGATTATGAAATTATGATAAAAGCAATTAATTTTTTAAAAGCACTAATCTTATAGTCTCAGGCGAACTTATATTATTATTATCGTTTGAACATCTAATTTGGCACGCAAAAAAACCTAGGTATTCTTTAGTCATGCCGGTAATTAATTTCTTTAATTTACTTTACTCTTTTAGATATTGATATTTATTTTATTATTTGAAAATTTGATTTTTTTCTTTTGCAAATGGTAGCAAAAAAATAGCAAATAATTTATATATTGTTAATTTTTTTATTTTATTTTGAGTAGGTATTTTTCTTTGTTGGCTAGATAGCTTAATATTAAGCTATCTAGCCACGTGTAACTTTTTTACAGATATAGCAAAAAAATTGGTTTTATCAGCAAATAATTCCTATATATATTTTGATGCGTTCTGATAATTTGGCTCAGACAGCTTAATAGACCTAAAAAAACACCGACTTTATTAGTTTTTAATATGACAATCCAAACCTAGGATATGTATTATTAATCATGATTCCATCTGTAAAAGCCTCCATTAATAACTTATTTATTGAGATGTTTGAAATGTAGTTAGTTATGAAATGCTATATTAATAATTAACAAGAATGTAAAAACATAATTAAGATAAAAGAGTTAATTGGTATTATCATCACTCTCTAGTGTATTCATATTGAACAAATGCCATTACCATTAGCCGACTTCTGTTTTTGAGAATATTGGGATATTCATCAAACTATCTTGGAGGTATTGTTTACCTACGGCAAAGGTACAATACAATGTGAAATGCTTGTAAATAGAAAGTGTATTTTAAGTAAGGTGCACGATGTGCTTTATGTGCCCGATTTACAATCGAATTTGTTTTCTGTAGATGTGTGGACTATTTGATACTGTAAGTTTTGTTTAATTATCGATGCTAGTATAGTCATTGATG